>CM062245.1:24094002-25572364 GCA_031216285.1 Syzygium syzygioides
GCTGTCAAAGAGGGCAAGGGTCGAAATGCCCTCCCCGGCCACAAGCGAGGTCGGCCCTCGTTGGCCATTAGCAAGGGCTGGGCAAAGCCACCCCTCGCAAGAGCCAACGAGGGGACCCTCCCCCAATCCTCGCTAGAGGCTGAGGAGGGCCAAGGATGTCGTCGCCAGCCTCTGGCGAGGGGACCCTCACCAGAGACTAGCTAGGGGTGGCCACACCTAGATGGTGAGAGGCAGCCACATCCAACCCTTCCCAATCCTCGCCGACAGCCAGCGACCTTTGTCGGCCATCACAAAGGTTGGCGAGCAGTGGAGGGAAATAAGGGGAAAAGAAAAAAGAGAAAGGAAAGAAAAAGAAAAGAAGAGACAAGAGAGAAAAAAAAGAAATCAAAAAGAAAAGAAAAGGTTAATAAAAAATCGAAAAAATATTTAAAAATTTAAAAAATGTTCACGTCGGCACTAGCCGTGCCACATTAGACAGTCAACATCAGCAATTTAATACTTAAATTGGCCGGATGGACACCATTGATACCACCAATATAAAAAATTTTAGACTAAATTGATCATATTGAAATGTTTAGGATTGAATCGGTACCAATGGAATAGATTTAGAACTTTTTTTGTACTTTTCCCCTATTTCATACAATGCAGTCATCTTTTAGCATAGTCTACTCGAAGGCAAAATCTACAGGCGCCAACTTTCAAATTGTGTTAATTATCACATATTTGCATGCTCATTTAGATAGTAATTGCTTTTCAAATGGTTTTTAATGTTGACAGCACCAATTTTCAAACGGGCTCGTGGCAATGTTTTCGTGAAAGTATTGTGAATTTCGGTGTTTCTTTAATATTAGTTACAAACTCAGGTTAATCTACCCTACCAACTTGAGTCAACTTGAGATTAGGGAGACCTGTTAAAAGATACTTCTATATAATCGATACATCGCCGATACAACATATATTCTGCAAATAATTCAACTTAACTTATAATGTATATCTTGTACGTCGTTAAACCTGTGTCTAGCTTCGTGATATGGTTTATTAGATCGGATTTTCTCTGATTCAATTTCGGCCTCATAAATTGACCATAGTTGTAACATCAAAATTAAGCAAATCAAATCATACCATCATTCCTCTCTCTTTCTCAGTTTAATCGCAAAAGCTAAGGATCTACTTTTCTTTTCATGAAGATCGAGGTGGTTTCATACTGCGATAGTGCTTGACGAGTATTAATATTGAACACGACTTAGTACTTTTAGGGGCGACTTCCAAACTTAATGAAGTGAATGAATCATTACATTGCTAAATCATAACACAACTCGAGCTCAAGTCAATACGAGTTCAAAAGTTACAAATTTCGCCTTTGAAATCTAGCATAGTCGAGCTTAATATGAAGCTACAAAATTGATTGTTGAGTTGGCATTTTTGAAATACTCGATAAGTTCCGATATTCGAGCTCAAAACGAGCTCGAGCTCGACAAAATATTGCATACTCGATGAAAAAGCGGGTCTCACTTGGACACACGGCAGTCGACTATTAGACTAGAGTATGGTCTACGTGGCACGACTAGAGTATACAATATTTTCTCGTTGGCTAGTAAATTGGCTAACAATATGGCCCAAACCTAATGTGATTGGATCACGGGTCTATTCAACCAATCGCTTTGGCTCCATTTCCCTTTACAAAACCAACCCGCTAAGCAAGTCATTCGGGCTGAGACCCATATGACTATTCGTACCGGAAATGTTCAATGCATGTGGATGGCGAACTATTGCACGACAACCTCGTGCGCCATCACAAAATTGTCACATGCATGCATAGGCACACACACGACTATCAGATCTTGGAGTTGCGATGGCAATGCTGTTCATGGTCCAACCATTCCATCTATCAGATTTTGGCACGGTTGTATCGAATTTCCTCCTACAGAATTGCGGATCGATAAAAAAAGGATTAGGACTAATTCGATTGATTGAAAGAGAGAGATATCAATTAGATTTCTATCCGATTATCAAAGTCTAGATAACCAAATTTTTGCCCTCAACCTGGGACTAGCAGCCCTACTGGCTTTGTGAAGAAAAAAGTAAAAAGAAAAGAAAAGACAAGAAAAGAATGAAAAAAATCTCTAAAAAAATTAAAAAATTATTCACTTTAGCGTGCGGTTGCGCCACATAGGATGACTGATACTGACTAAATCGCTACTTCAGCGATTTTCGGTCAAAATTAATTGGAAGAAAGGAACTCACTGTTGGCTACTGCAGCCATGGTGCGGCAGTGGGCTTGAGAATAGAGGTTGTGATTACTTGGGCTACGGAGACGACCAAGCTAGATTCTTAAGTCAATGGATGGCCGGATGGGGCGATAGTTGCGAAAGGAGGAGGAGGAAGAGAGAAAAGCCAAAATTTTAATTTCTTTCATTTCAAGTCCATATCCATCAGCCAAGCTGTAATGCAACACGAGTAAAGAAGCGCTTGTCACGTCAGCTGCTGACGTGGTGCTATGAAACATAGGATATTTTCGCACTTCGAAAAGGGCTGCCTTAATGCCATCAAACCTATTTAAGCTGAGAAGAATTGGTTATTATATTCATAAATCATAGCACTACTTGTGCTCGAAGTTAATATGTGTTTGAGAAGTACAGATTTTTCATTTGAAATCTAGTAGAGTCGAGCTGAATATGAACCTACAAAATGAATCGTGAAGATAGACAAGGACAACGACCGATGTGTGCCGAACTTAACGTGACCGGATCGGGTCGATTCAGCTACATCTCTTCGGCCCCATTTCCCTTACAAAAGCAGCCTGCTGGGCAAGTCATTCGGGCTAGACCCATTTGACTGTTCGGACCGGAAATCGTCAACGCAATTTGCTCTCTCATGATTGGTACTCGGCTAGCCCATCTTTACTTTAGTCGAAAATTGACTGGCAAACTATTGTACGACAACTTTGACCAAAAAAAAAGGAAAAAATATCACAAAAAAATTCAAACTATGTCACTTATGATAAATTTACCCTAATTTTTTTTTGTGATACGAAAAACTTCAAATTATACCACTTATAACACATTTACCCTACAATACTTTGGCTCATGAGCATTTTCGTCTTTTTCCTTTTTTTATTTTTTTTCCTTTTTTTTTTCTTTTCTTCTCTGGCGACGACTAAGGGCGACCCTCGTCCAATACCGGTGAGGGTTGCCTGATGCCGGCAATGGTCACCCGAGCCTGAGTTGAGCGAAGTCGCCCGCCGCCGGATCTAGCGAGGGCGACCCTCGCATGATGCCGATGAGGGTAGCTTGGGCGGACGAGGGCAGCCTTGCCCAACGCCAGTGAGGGCAACCTCGCCCAACACTGGCGAGAGTCGCCCTCGCCAGATCCGACATCGAGTGACTTCGCCGGCGTCGGGAGAGGGCAACCCTCGCCGAAGAAGAAAAGAAAAAAAAAGGAAAAAAATAGAAAAAGAAAAAAGACGAAAATATCCATGGACCAAAGTATTATGGGGTAAATGTGTCATAAGTGGCATAGTTTAGGGTTTTTTGTATCATAAAAAAAAGTTCAAGATAAATTTATCACAAGTGACGTAGTTTGGGATTTTTTGTAGTATTTTCCAAAAAAAAAAAATACCTATTGCACGACGACCACGTGCGCCATCACAAAATATCATGTGCATACATAGGTACACACATACGTTTTTACGAATACACAAATTGGTTTGTAAGGTATGTGTCCGCTTGCGGCCTTAGGGCTCCATCTATTAGATTCTGCCATATTTGTATCGGATTTTGTACGGTAGAATCACAGATTGATTAGAAAAAGCGTGATGGTAACTTGATTGGTTAAAAGAGAGAGATATCAATTAGATTTCTATGTGATTATCAAAATCTAGATACTTATGAGTATATCATGAAATAGCATCATCCGAATAATGTCCATGGCATATGTAAATAGACGGGAACACGCACGATTCATGTATGCAAATGATGTACCCTACATATGTGCATGCCAAGCGTTCCATGTGGCATAGTCAGTGGACAGTTGGCACTAACGTAGAAATTTTTCATAAAATTTTTATAATTTTTAATACTTTTTTCCAAAAATTTCTTTTTTTCCTTTCTTTGTCTTACTTCTCTTTCCTTTGGCATGTAGCCAGTACTCAGCCATGGCCGTGACGCCCTCATCTATGCCCGGTCGACGGCCATGGCCGAGTACTGGCCACAAGCCAAAGGAAACATAGTGGAAAAAAAAAAAGAAGGGAAAATTAAAAAATATATTAAAAATTCCAAAATATTATTAAAAATTTCCCTGTCCACACAGGTCATGTCACGCATGATGGCCGGTGTCTACATCAGCAATTTCTGACCTAAATTGACCAGATGGATTAAACTGGTACTAACGTGAAAAGTTTTAGGGTTAATACCACGAAAAACCCTAAACTGGTACACTTGTGACACATTTACCCCAAACTATTTTTTTAACCATAAAAAACCCCAAACTGGTACACCTGTGACAATTTTACCCTAAAATATTTTTTTGACCACCAAAAACCCCAAACTGGTACACCTGTGACAATTTTACCCTAAACTTACCACAAAAAACCCCAAACTGGTACATATGTGATAATTTTATCCTGAATTAAAACTTTAATATTATTTTTTGTAATTTTTTCGAATTTTTATTTAGTTTTTATTTATTTTTCATCTTCAACCTTTAGCCGGTCTGACGACCGGCCAGAGGTGGAAGCCGGCAAGGGCCGCCCTCACCTGAGTCGGGCAAGGATGGGCGAGGCTCATCGGCGTCGGGCGAGGGCGACCCTCCCTTGCGTTGAGCAAGGGCTGCCCGATGCAGGCGAGGGTCGCCCTCGCCTACGTTGGGCGAGGGCGGTCCTCACTTGTGTCGGGCGAGGGCGACCCACACTAGCTTCCGCCTTTGGCCGGTCGCCGGACCGGCAACCGGCCAAAGGTTGAAGGTGAAGAACAAAAAAAGAAAAGAAAAGAAAAAAGACAAAATTCAAAAAATAAAAAAATAATATTAAAAATTAGTTCGGGGTAAAATTGTCACATGTGTACCAGTTTGGGGTTTTTTGTGGTATGTTCGGGGTAAAATTGTCACAGATGTATCGGTTTGGGGTTTTTTATGGTTAAAAAAATAGTTTGGGGTAAATGTGTCACAAGTGTACCAGTTTAGGGTTTTTCGTGGTATTAACCCAAAGTCTTATGATAAAATTAGTCAAATCAAAAGTAGATGACCGATTTGATACTAATGCAATAGATTTATAATTTTTTTTAATACTTTTCGCCCTTAGCAACATTCAGTCCAAGAGTTTCGACCCAAAAAAAAAAATACATTAGGTCGAAGAGTTAGAGAAGGAAAGGGACGAATTAACAAAGTATATGTACAACCGCCACTCATTATAATTCACAAAACACGTCCTTTTCTTCTTTGCTAGAACACGACCAATGCTAGAGACGCGCAAAACGGACTACGCCACCATTTGTCCGATGGACGAAACGAAGGGACGCCGCATGATGCATCCGCCCCCGTAGACATCCTCGTTAAGCCAAAGCAAATCGATTAAACTACTTGTAATAATGTACTGTTTCCTTCGTGCGTGCGTGCGTGCGTGGCTGCTGTTCTTTTTCGCTTATTGTAATGTCGTTGGTGCAGTCCAGTGAGGTCTTACGCAAGGCCAACTTGTGGAAAGACTCGCAATCTTTTGTTAACTTTGCGATTCGGGAGTGCCTGTTCTTCGTCAGCGAGGACTGGGAATGCACGAAGATTCGAAATTGGGCCTTTGAGTTCGAGCTTTTGAAGTTGGATGGAGGTGGTGGTCCATGTTGTGGCCCATGATGGCCAATATATAATTTGCTTGAAGGGTCGTTTTCCAACTTGCCCATCTAGGATTTTTGGCATCTTTGGTCTTGGGTGGGGGGCACTGGCCCCCTCTTCTTTTCTTGAGTTCATGTCTTCTATTGGCTGCAATAAGATGTCCAAGCAAACATAGCCCCAGCAAAACTCATTTGCTAGTAGCCCGTGGACAATTTTGTTACACGAGCGTGCTTGAACTAGGGTTTCTCGCGATATGTATGATCGGCACTATGGAAATCTTCGAACGAGACATTCTTAATCGTGGTATTCGACGTGAACATGTATATATTGCCTATTGAATAGCCCGATTTAGAGAGAGAGAGAGTACTTATGATATTGATGAAAAGATGACTTCTGTTACAAATCGAAATGACAATCAAACACCTCAGCTACATTTCTTCTCGGGATAAGTAAACTCCTTTGCTACCATTGAAGAGTGAAGGCTGGTTTAAATCATCGACAAGAACGGTAATCATCAACACAGACCATATAGTTTTGATAAGAAGACGGCATTGAGCGGGCAAATTGCGTCGGAATTCTCCAACATTTTGATCTAACGCCGTGGCTTTTTTCTTAAATGCCGGCGTCGGAGATGAAATGCAGAAGAACTAGAGTTCCAAGTTCGGGACACAAGGCACGAAGCAGATTTCGAGCGAAGGAAAAGGCGTTTTGAACAGTAGCAGCAAAGATGAGCAAGCAAGGGCACACTTGGGAGTGCAGGGGCGGACCTACCTGCCTACCTCGCCTCGCCTCGCCTCGCCTCACCTAACCGAGCGATGAATGCCCAGTGGGATCCACCGCCCCCATTGAATAATCAGCGGGGCTCCGACGGCGACAGCGACACCTGCGGGACGCCGTTTAGGTGGGTTGTTGGGGGTGGGGAGGGGGGTGGAGAGCTTCTAGGTTTCGGTCTATCCCCGTTCCTTCTGCTCCGATCATCCCGGCGGAGACCAACCGTCGCCGTCCCACGTAACGTAAGACCGCGGCTTCCTTCCCGCTTTGTTTGAGACACGCCCCTCACCAAATTGTCGTCCCCAAGAGGGGGCCAGCAGAGGACCTTCCCCGCAATTTCACGTAACCCATAGAGAAAATTTCGCTTGGATAGGAAAAAATCAGCGACGAAAAAGAGAGAAAAGCGGGGGCGCTTTATCCTAATTATTGGGTACATACCCACAATGATAAAATATGAAATTCGTAAATATGAATGCCGTGATTTCGTGGGAAACCGATCATTACCCCTGTTTAAGTTGACCCGGAACTCTTGTTTTCCTATTCCCCCAAGAAAAGGATGGAAAGAAACACCTGGAGCACTCGTGTCCGCAAATCACACGATTTTTTGTCTTCTTTTAGAAAAAAAAAGTTATAAAAAAGAAAACAAAAAATTTATGTAATTTCGTGGCGAAGCTTTCTCTGTACTTCTTTTTCAATTATAGGGGATTGAAAAAGAAAACAAAAAATCATAAAAAGAGAAAACAAAAAAAATTATGTGATTTCGTGGCGAAGCTCTCTCTGTACTTCCCTTTCGATTATAGGGGACTCTTTATCAAAAACCGTGACCTAGACTCAGAAAAGTAGTCCCTCTAATATTCAATACCTCTCTTCAAGCTACATTTTCCACGTGGCAGAAAGGGTCGCGCTGGTTAGGGATGAGCGGTTCCCAGTCCGATCCGGTTCAACCCAAAAATCGAGAATCGGACCGGGAGGACCGGTTTCCAGTTTCTAGGACCGAGGATCGGACCGGCTAATCTTGGGACCGTGGATGGTCCGATCCGGTCCGGTCCGATTCCAATGGGATCAATATTAAATATTATATGTGAATCGGGAACCAATTGTTCCGTTCTTTCCTTTATAGTTCTGATTTGATCTATAAGGCCATGGGAAAAATTGGAAAAATATATATAATATGTGAAAAAATTGAACGAACGGTTCTAATGAGACCAATATTAAATATTTTTCATATATATTAAATATTATATGTATGAAAAAATTAGAAAAATATATATTTATCGATCCGGGCCGATTCGATTCCCATCTTAAAATCCGGAACCGAATAGCCCGAAAACCGGTTCCATTTTTAGGAAATGAAAATTGGACCGATATTCCTGGAAACTGGACCAAACCGGTCGATCTGATCCGGTCCGATTCTAATTTGGGAGATCCATCTTATTCGCCCCCCTAGCGCGGGTACTGGTCCCCTCGCTCCCACTCGCGCGAGTACGCAACACGCGAATATTTCGCTAGCGGGAAGGGAGAAAAAGTCAATCTCCTCTCTCTTGGATCCTCGATAAAAAGCTAACGGCGTCAACACACTCCCAGTCTCGCGCGCACACACCGAGCTCGAAGGGCTGTTGTTGTTGAGACCTCGCTTTCCGCCTCCTCCGCCGCCGCCGCCGCCGCCGCCGCCGCCGATAGCGACTCCTACGGGTGGGTGCAGGCGCGCCGCTAGCTCTCGGTGACCGCCCGGAGATCCGATCCAGATCGCCGTTAGTCCCCGATCGCCCGCCCCGGAACCGCCGCGACCAAGACCCGTTTCTTTTGTGCGCTTTTCTTTTTTTTTTTTTCCTGTTTTTCGCCCCTGTTCGGTAGGGTTCTCTAGAGCATTCTTTTTCCTTGGTCCGCGGTTCCTGGCGAAAAATCTCCCAATGGCTTCGGAGGACGTGAAGGCGAGCGAGAAGGCGGTGTCGACGATCGTGAACCTCGCGGAGGAGGCGAAGCTGGCCAGGGAAGGCGTGAAGGGCCCCAGCTACGCCGTCCTCAGCATCTGCAAGTCGCTGGTCGCCGGTGGCGTCGCCGGGGGAGTGTAAGCTCCGCGTGTCCCTTTCGGAAAAAAAATGCGAATCGCGGATGAGAGAGATTAGAGTTGCGGATTTTCCCATTTCTTTGCCTCGAGCTGTTCGTCGGGCGACTGCCTTTTACATGGGAATGCTTAGCGTGCTCACCCGGTGTGGCATTGTTCTGGCAAATTGGAATGGCAAGCGTGTGTTAATTTTTTGCGCATTGGGCGTTAGAAACTAAGCGATTTGTGCGGAATGCAATGCTTCCAGTCTTTCGGAGGTGGAAGTTGTGAATTACCCCCCTTAATTTGCCTCTTTTGCTTGTCTTGGTGGAAGTGGGTAATTTGAAACTTGCGGGGCATTGTGGGTTTACCTTTATCTTCTCCTGCTTATTTCTAGTTTCATTTCTTTGATAATATTTTAGTGTCTGAGGACACGAAAGGATTAGAATTGAAATTACATGCTAATTTTTTCATGGAGAAAGGGTAGCTGAGAAAAGTTGTGCAGTACAATTTAGATGGGATGGAACTTAATTAAGTAGCCATGTTAAGTTTAGGTTTTCAGGGGGAAAAGCTGAGCTAGAGTCATGTGACCTTAAGTTTTAACTTTCCCTGGTCAGCCTTTCACTGGCCATTTGGCAAACTGAAGTTCTGATCTTTCTATCTACCGAGAATTGCTTATCCGCATCACCATTCACATCACTCTCTATTTCGTCTGTTATCCCGCTAGTAATCATCATTTTGATTAACCCTTTACTCTAGAACCTTGTAAAACTCTAAACTTAGACTCTCGATTGATCCCCAATTTCTTGTATTGTGATTTGTCTCTACTGTCACTCACTGGGTCACTGTAGAAGTTTTAGCAAGTTTGTCTTGTACATCCTCCGCCAACTTTTCTTGGAAATAGACCTGCTGTTCTGTGACAGCATTGTTTTCTACGTTCATGCGATAAAGGTCGAACAACTGTCTGTGCTATGAAAATGGCTTTGCTTGGCATAAACTAGTAGGAAAAAAGAAAATAACAAATCTTTATTTATTCTGAGACGTATAAACTAAGTGTGGTCTAATATTGGTCTAGTTGCTGCTATCCTTGAGTTGTTTAGAACCTCTTGTGGAGGTTTGATGCGACCTTGCTGCCCTTCAGTCCTCAATTCGTATTACCTTTGTTCATTTTCATTGACCGCAATGTAGTTTGTGGTAGTTGTGGCTAACCTAGGGTCTATGCATGGTTGTATAGGTCACGCACTGCTGTTGCTCCATTGGAACGGTTGAAGATATTGCTGCAGGTTAGTCATCCAGCTTTCCGCAACTGTCTTTCACCATCGTACAGATCCTTGCAGCCAATGTGATGCAGGGATCACTGGACATGCAGGTCCAAAATCCCCATAGCATAAAGTACAATGGTACAGTTCAAGGATTAAAATATATATGGAGAACTGAGGGCTTCCGTGGACTGTTCAAAGGCAATGGTACCAATTGTGCTCGTATTGTTCCGAACTCAGCAGTCAAGTTCTTCAGCTATGAGCAAGCTTCCAAGTATGGCTCTGGAAAAATTGTAGCAACTCTTAACTTTGATTTCCGGTGTCAAGTTGTCATTGCTATTATCATTTCTTGCCGGGTTTTCATGTTATAATTGCATGGGATGTATATCTATAGGCAAAGACATGTTTTCTCCGAATTCCTGCCCAATCTAACTCTAATGGCTTTTAGATGGCTTCTCTTGTCATTGGCCTCTTGTTTACTATTTCCACCATTTCAGTGCCTCTTCATTTGCTTAAATACCAGTAAAATTTGCCCCTTTATTTCTTCTGCTGAATTTTCTGCCTCTTCCTTATCATCAGGGGAATATTGTTGTTGTATCAGCAGCAGACTGGTAATGGTATGTCCATCCTCGTTGCCTTATTGTTGATTTTGAATATTTGTGTTGCTTGATTAAATACTTGTGATGCTTGCGTGCTAGCAATTTTATTCTCTTGTATGCGATTTACCATTGTGCTGGTTACGCATTTGCTTTACTTTGAAACATTATTGCTTGCTGAATCAGATGACTAGGGCAAATATTACTGTTGAACATAAACCAACAACTTAATAATTGTTAAGGCACCTAAGGCCAAGCGCTTCCCTCTTAAGCAATGGGATGTTGTGATATTCCATGGAGAGAGGTTTCATTTTGGTCATGGTGCATTGGACGCGCATTGTTGATGGCCATCCATGGCCGCTCTGCTGCCCTGGTTGTTGCTGTCAGAGCGAGGGGTTTTCCCCTACATTTATCTTCTCTATCTCTCTCTCTCTCTCTCTCAAAAAGTTTACAGAAAGATGTTCTAATAATCATCGAAAGAAACATCCTGCAGTGCTCTCCATGTTTTTGGTACACAGTCCTAAGAATCTGTTGGTATTCTTGTATGTTGATTGTTGAATATCCTTGGAAATATTTGAGAGTGACCTACTGATCCAGAAATCTGGACTATATCAAAGAATATTGCGTAAGTTGTACCACTTATTTGACTGATTCATTCATCTTAAAAATGTTTATTTTTTGAAGTCGGGATACCTTAAAAAGCTAGTTTTCTACTTTTTATAATCTGTAATTATGAAAAGCTCCATCTGTTTGCAATATTCTCCCATTTTACATTGACATAACTTTAGGGTTTTCGGGCATAATTATCCAATATGATTTTGAATTTTTGATGGCAAACTCTAAGAATGTGATTGATTCATAGTGTCACAAAAACTCTATATAGTAACATTTTGGCGATGCAATGGAAATGTCGTGCACGACTGTCTAAGTCTCTCTTTTGCTGTTTGTTTCCCACAGAAGATGCGCAACTCACTCCTCTTCTACGTCTTGGAGCTGGGGCATGTGCTGGAATTATTGCAATGTCTGCTACTTACCCCATGGACATGGTACGAGGCAGACTAACTGTACAGGTACATTTCTTATTCTTTTCAGGCTGATTTCTAGCATTGTTCTGATATCTTCTGGGAGGCACGGTCAACCAAGTTGGGGAAATTTTTCTGCCAATAAGAGTTTAATCAGAATAGCTACTGTAAACAATCTAAAGGAGATTATCTGCTTTCTGCCTTTTCGACTATATTAGTGCTTTTGGCATTTAGACATTTTCCCCCTCATACCTGCAGACAGAGAAGTCCCCTTATCAATATAGAGGAATGTTTCATGCATTGTCCACTGTGCTTCGTGAAGAAGGTCCACGGGCCTTATACAAGGGGTGGCTTCCTTCAGTCATTGGAGTGGTAAGTGACTCTCTTTTCTGTTTGCTTTTTGTAATAGGTATCACAGCTTCTCTGCTAGTCAGAGAATGTGCGCATGCGTGTGCTTTCCACTTGTCTTGACCCTCCATGTTGAAATTTTGCATTTCCACAATGCGTTTGTCAAATAAACCTTCCTTGGCCCTGCTTTCTATGGTCGATTGCGACAGTCTTGCATTCAACATATACTGATTGATGATGTGTTTTTTTTCATGTGAGATCCTACATGCTTAAAGTCCTTCAAAATGTGTGTCCTAAAAGGCATCCGCAGGTGGCTATAGCATCTCTGCTTCCTTACGTTCTTTGAGTTTGTAAGTGACTTGTACGAAAGGAAGCAGCATCATGCATATCCCAAGTGCTTGAGCACATGCGAGACTCATAAAATTTTGTCAGGACTATCCAAGAGCTTTTCTTTCCTTTTCTAGTGGGCAATATTGCTTGCATACATGTGTTGTTCCTTTCTTGCTTTGAAGAAATAATGATAATTCTCTTCTTTTCTGCAGGTTCCTTATGTAGGTCTCAACTTTGCTGTATATGAATCTCTGAAGGACTGGTTAATAAAGACCAGACCATTTGGACTAGTGGAGGACTCTGAGTTGAGTGTTACAACAAGGCTTGCCTGTGGAGCTGCTGCAGGAACTATTGGTCAAACTGTGGCTTACCCTCTGGATGTGATACGTAGAAGAATGCAAATGGTGGGGTGGAATAATGCTTCTTCGATAGTCACAGGTGATGGGAGAGCTAAGGCTGCCCTTGAATACAATGGCATGGTTGATGCATTCAGGAAAACTGTGAAGTATGAGGGTTTTGGAGCATTGTACAAGGGTTTGGTTCCAAATTCTGTCAAGGTCAGTTTTATCTAAGTTAAAACTTGCCCTTTCATAGGTTTTAGTAGTGTAAGGCCTAAGGAGCATTGTTAACGTAGCTGTAGACAATTTTGTCAATGCTCTTGCTAGTTCTTCAATATACACTTTGTTTTACGTTTCTGAAAACTGCTGCTTTCATCCTCAGGTAGTTCCATCCATAGCCATCGCGTTTGTGACCTACGAGGTGGTGAAGGATATATTAGGAGTTGAAATCAGAATATCAGATTAAACTTTGGAGCATCCTCTGTTGTCCGTCAAAAGTGTGGTATTTTTGTAGGCGAGGGTTAGATAAAATGGGTAAAGTGGGGGTGCTCTTTTCTTCTCTCTGAGAGTAAGTCTAGCGACATGTAATCCAGCTCTGATAATTGCTCCCCCCTTGTTTTCGTATCAATATCTTCTTGTGAACGTGCTGTAGCTGTTGGTCTCATTCATGTGCTGTGTCAATAAGTATGTAGGAGGAATAAGGCAAGAGATACACTTCAATGGCTTTCGATGCTGTGAGAAAACATTCTTTTTTCTGACATTATACTGGAGGGCTGGTCAGTGCTCTATCATGTTTTAATAACTCACTGGATGCAGTTTAGTGCAAGAAGAAAGAGTCCAATCACAGTTGCAGTATATTTACTTGCAAATTTATTTCTTATATATAGATTATACTGGCTAGGTGATGGATACTTTTTGCACCTGTGTTTTTAGACCACGAATCGGGATAGCTTTTGCGCAGTGTGGAAAATATTTGGACACTTGCAACAATGATTTTCACTTTATGTGAATTCGATTGAACTGAACAGTGGAGACAGGACTCCTTCGGATGGGAATCTAATCATCACATCAAACATTCCAATCACTTCATGGTGAAAAAGCTGCTTTAATTTACCATGCTGAGTTAAAACACTTGGAAAGGCTTGTTGTGCAGATGAATTTGTAGTGCCCAGTCGGTAAAGTGCTTAGAGCAGGCGACTTGGTTTGAGAATAAGGCTTATCAAGAAAGCTCTCAATCTGATGAGTTACCGGACGATGACCTCTTCATCTTTGGACTCATCTGCAGTAGCTGGCTCTCTGACATAATTCTAATGCTTCGCCCAGTTGGAGTTATCTGTGGAGGTCGTAGCGACCGCCCTCTTGGTGTCCCTGCAATGCGGATAGAGATTCATATATAATTTATTCAGTAAGAGAGAGCTGAAATTTTTCCTGTGCTACCATGTGTTCTCATTAAAAGCACAAGGAACCCTAATGAAAGGTTGCTAGCTAGCTTAATATGTCGATGGTAGGAGTCAAATGAGCATAGCTAAACGGAAATGATCGTTCCACTACTGGAAGATGCACCTGACCTGTATGTTGGAGATGGTCCATAACGGTAATTACTTGATTCACTTTCTTTTTAGAAATGAGAAGAGTGAGAGAGGAACATCGTTGTAGGGTGACAGTTGAGAGAGATTCTATGATCCTATGGTGGAACTGGTAACTGAAAAGTGAATATACAGAGCGTAGAATGTATGATGATCCTTTGCCCTGATAAACTTCTTGATGCATTAAGATTTAGACACTGGCAGCCATCCCTCAAACAGTATCTACCAACATGTTAATTTTCTGGTTTTGTAATTTGGAACCAGAGAAATGAGCGTTAATCTTAAAATGAAGTACTACCAAGTAGATTCCCCAAACAGGAAGAAAATCTCACCAGGTTGTTTGTTTTGTTTGACATCTGTTAGTCTTTTCAACGATGTCAAGTTCCTGCTAGAACTTTCAGGGGAGAGCGGTAATTTTGTCTCAGGCGCCGGCGGGAGAGGATCATCCAAGCTGATTGTGCCTTCATCCCCGCAGATGGAGGCTCCCTCGCTACCCGATTCAGAGTTCTCTTTCAGACAAGCACTTGATTTCTCCCTCTCCACTACTCTGTAAACGAACATCTGAAATGGCACATCCGATACCGGCAACGGGCTGGGGGACTCCCAGGATGGAAATTTCTTCAGTAGCCTCAACTCGATATCATGGTAGTCCACAGGTGGCATTGGCAGGTCTGGCTGGCTACTGCAATCAGGATTCATCGAGAGAAAGCGCTTCACGTAGCGAAGGATCCTACAAATGGAAGAGAAGCTCGGCCGTTGATTCAGATCGATATGCCAACATCTCTTTGTCAAGTTGGTCAAGTATTTCGGCGAATGGAATGGGAACAAGGGCCGCTCTCCTGCCCTGATGTTCCGGCTCATTTTGTCCCCTTGAAGATGCGCATCCTCAAAGGGTACTTTTCCAGTTAGAAGTTCAAAGCAAATCATCCCGAAGCTGTAGACATCGGACTTCTCGGTGTACTTCCTGTCTCTGGTACTTCCTGTCTCTTCTTGCTCAGCTAGAACTTCAGGAGAGCGCCAAATGATTCCATCTTGATTTAAAGATGTCTTTTGGGAAGAGTTTCTACAGGAAGACAGGCCGAATCCTGAGACTTTGGCTTGCAAGTATCCTTCTCCTCCTGAACTACCCCTTGCCCTCACCAGAATGTTAGAAGGATTGAGATCTCCATGGTAGATCTTCTTAGAGTGGAGATACCCCATCCCTCTAGCAATCTGAAGCATCAAGTCGATGGCGACTGGCAGAGAGAAAGGAATTCGTTTTCGGGGACCGCAGATTTCCTTGATGTAGCTGCCTAGGTCTCTGTTCATCAGCTCCGTAACCACGAAACACTCTTTCTTTTCCTCGTCGATGAAGCTACAAAGAAAGTGCAGTATATTGGGGTGGGAGAGAGAATGTATCAACGAAATCTCGGGAACTAGGGTCTCGGTATTTCCGAAAAGATGTCTCAAAGCAAAGGATTCACCCAACCAAAGTATCTCCTTGTATTGGCTTCCATTACCTAGCCGCCGCCTTACCTGGTAGTCCTTCGACCCAACTAAGATCGAACATGGCAAGAGTTTCCAATTGGAAGGCTCCCACAAATCCAAGTTCCTTAATAGCAGATCGTTAAGTCGCTGCTCATACTTTGTCGCTGAGCCTGAAATACTCTTTTCCCGGATTTTATTCATAAGAAGCCATCTATCTTCTTTCCACACTTGCTCTAACCGGTTGCAGAAATCCTGAGTCACGAGATATTGTTTGCCGAATTTCCATTGGAAGAGCTTCGGGTCCTTCCATTCTTTTTGGTACTTTTTCGAGTATACCAATCTCCTCTTCTGCATCTCATCATGATCCCAACCAGTAATTTCTCCTGCGATCTCAATCGCTTCGATGACGACCGGCATGCAACTTAACAGGTTGTGGATGTGAAAGTCAATGCAGTCTGTGTTCTGATATAGGATCATGGTTTTCGCCCACCAGTCCTTATTGTCCAAGCAGAGTCTGACATAGATCTCTCCTTCCTTGAATACCCTGAGGAGATCTTTCAACGGCTGTTCCAGGATCCTCCATTTCGCATGTTTCTCTTCGAATCGCAGGTTCTGTCTCATCTCGTCTGCCACGACTTCATAAGCGTAGCTCAACATGTCCAGCAACAGACAACATTGACGCCCGTTGATCTGTATATTGCCGCGGAACACCATCAAGGCCTTTAGGCTTCCTAATACTTCTCCTATCTGCCGAAACTGTTCCATCCTCAGATTGCACACCCAGTAACCATCCAACACACGGTAGATTCGTGTGTTCAATAAGACGAAGCGGGTGCCGATCCTAGAAAGCCAATACACCCTTCTCAGAGAAGATTGCAGGAACTTTGAGCATGGACGGGCCTATAACACCTTGTTCCAATGGGGTAAGATCTCTACATTTCATCCATTTCCACCAGATTCTTCCAATGAATCTAATGGAAACGCAAACAATCACCTGGAGCCAGTCAACCCCCAACCAAGAAACGCATAGAATTGTGAACAGACAAAAGAAATAGCAAGCATGGAAGAAGAGAGGTTAAACAAAGTTGGAAGCCCCTGAAATTTCTCTCACCTCCACCTCCAGGTACCTCAACATAGATACGTTCAATGGAAAAAGAAAAATGAAAAAAAAATTGATAAATGCACCGATATAAAATCTATCTCGAAAAATATGATCGCTTTTGGAGGGGAAAAAAACATGTTCATGACTTATTTTTAGTCCTGTCAAGGGTCAACTTCGTTATGGGTGGATGGCCAATTTTATGAGCCGTGAATTTAGGTGACTTAGCTTTGAATGAAGAAACAATTTCATTCCATAAGAGGGAAAGTCACAGATTGGAACTGTGAGATCGTGAGTGGGAAGTTTGACCATTAGCTGATTCTGTTGATTTTACTTTATTATTAATATTTTGGGGTCAAATGTGTTACGACGTGGTTTGAATTCGTGATCTGAGTCCTTAACTAGCTTGACCATTAGATGAAAGTTAATAGAAGTGTACGCTGTAGTCGAGTGGATTGAATAAATCATACCATAACATCACACTTTTTTTTAATACTATTAGCGGTGTTTCATTTTACAATATTTTTAAAATATATCTTAGTCTATATTCATCTTCTCAAAGTTTTCTAGTGAAAGTGTAGCTTGCGCATGCGGTGCATGGCTTTTGTATGCATATAAAATCACAATATAACAAGAAGCCTTAATAATTGTATTTTTAGAGTAATGCTAGGCTTACCAAGTTTTCAAAATTTATTTATTTATTTATTAAGTGATGTGTCAGACTATGAATGAATTTAAACAGTGCGCCATATTCAAGAACTAATAATAGCCCGACATATCACCTAATAAAATCACTTTTAAATATTAGTCCTAACCAATATAGCATTTTTTGTGATTTCAATTTGGTCCACCGTTGTTTGCGCATTCACCATTGGATGATTGATAAATGGAAGATTTCAATTACAAAATTAACATCAAACGGATAAGTCACCCATCCAACAATAGGTGTATTCACTATTTTTTTATATTAGTATAATAAATTAGTATATTTTTTAGGCAAAAATTTTTGTTAGTACTAGTTTTACTAGTTAACATGATATAGAGCATTAAATTGAAAGTGATCCCTCTTTCTAATTTGTGTGCTGATATTATAGCGAGTGAACTTTTTCATGGTGGTTAGTTATTTTGTTAGAGAAGATAGTATTTATCTCTTAGAAAATACTAATATTTCACGTGATAATCAAGTTCCAATAGGACAGTTAAGTTTCGATCTGTTGGCCACTAGTAATATTATGTTGCATTTCTTGATTATTGATGATAGAAAATTAGAGAAATTTGAATTTAGAAGCGAATGTGGATAGATTTTCTATAATTTCTCAACTGTAAATTAATCTTTTTGGGATGTGACACTAAAATCAACTACTCCCTATGATTATAATATGCTATCATGCTTAGTTTTGTTTTCTGTGAGAATACAATTTTCAATAGAATATGTACAAACATTTAAAATTTCATAGTTTCAAAATAAAAGAAAATCGAGTGAACTCAGGTTGCAATTCAATAGAGAAATTTTAAGGAGTTCAAGAATCAATTTTATTCCATAAAAGGGAAAGTCACAGATCGGAACTGTTTATTATACAATATTCTTAAAGGTTTTCTTGTCACAAATTAACAAGAATATATTTTTTCCATTCTTTTTGTCTCTGTCTAACTTTAGTTGGCACAATATAAAAAGTAAAATCAAAGAATATATCTTAGTTTATATGCTATAATACTCGTATAAAAATTTCTCTGTCTTTATGTACTGTATAAAATACCGCAAGGCCCACACGCTACTCATGTAAATCTCATTCTCCCACCTGTCCTCTTCTTTTTCTTTCCTTGATCAAATTTCTCTCTTCCTTTTCACCTTACGAAGAATAGCCTCTAACCATCTCCTCGCCATCTCCTACCTCATCGGCGACAGTCGACACTTGCTATCGGTGTCCCTATTTGCGGTTAGCGGTGCCATGCCGCCAGCAGCTTCTTCTGCAACTTGTGCCGGAGTTACGTGTCGGTGGCGAGGCAGAAGAAGCTGCTGGCAGCACGGGGCCGCCTATCGCTCGGTGGCTCCTCCTCAACCAAGATCCGTTTCTGCCCTTCTTCCCCTCTTTTCCTTTTGTCCTTTCTTTTATATTCATTTCTTGGTATGTTCCTTATTTTTGCTGTTCGGAGTAGTCTTTCATCTTTCACGCATGGATATATCAATGATTTCGAAGGCCTCGGATCATTACTGTGAATATCCATGGTGTTGACAATGGGTTGTTCTTTCATTATTTCGCAGGAGTTCATTTATAAAAGAAGAATACCGATGAATGGCTTTGAACAGATTACCCGATGTCCCATGCATGAGTGGAAGATTATGTGGTTATTGCTTTCAAGTTCATTGGGTCCTGTTCCTTCTTTGACCCGGTAATGAAAATAATTGTCGTTTCAGTGAAGATCTTCTTCGTCTTTAGCAACGATGGCGACGGTTTCTTCCCTTGTCACTTATAGGCTTTATTTTCTCTTTTCTCTGTTTCTTTCTGGATATCATTGAAGGTGAAGGCCGCCTCTGACATTAGTTTAAACTGTTTATGTTCTTTCGACCTAGGTGTATGTTTGTGTTCTTTGGCCTCCGATACGTTCTTCTTTTTACGATTTTTTTTTGGATTTCATATTCATATCGATGAAGGCCAGTTTCATATTCATGGCTCGGTGAAGTACTTCGTGTACTCTCACCCCTATTCTTTGTCATATTACCTCCCTGTTGTCTAACTGATTGGTTATAAACATTCACGATGGTAAATTGATGGTTGGGGAGTTATGAAAGTTCTCCTTGGTTCAGGAACAACATGGTAGAGGCCTAAGTCAATCAAAGTAAATTTTTGTCAAAGGAAGATTGTGTAATTGTGAGGCCCGCAAGTTTGAGCAGTTCGCTAAGCACTTTCCGAAAAATTGCACAGCTATATTTGTTGTTGAAAGTTGCACCAACAGGTTCTAAGAGAACAATACTACAATAGAACATTAATAATTAATATGTCAAGGCTGGACTTTTGGAGAATTGGCACCGAACGGATAGAATCGTTTTTACATAAGCAAGATACTTTTTTTTATTTCAGGTGCCAAATTCGTAATTTAGTCTCTCTTATCAAAGATAATTCAATCTTTCGAAAATTCCAAAAATAGATATATATCTTAAATTTCATATTCATATAACATGTTTTGGGGTCTTGAAAACTGAGAGCTTTCTTTTAGGTTCGTACATATTTTTTCACACGGGACTTCGTTAGCACAAAGATAAACATTGCCCTGCTTTTTGCGCGACGGCAAAAAGTGTTACTTGGTTATTTGTATCTTGCATATCTAATTTTCTTGATTTGCATGAGTAAACAATCCGTCGACCATTCTTATCAAGGGAGTGTTCACGTCCAATAGATTATTTGTGTGTTGGATATCTAACTTTTTTTTATGTATGGATTCTCATATATCATATCTTTTAAATTCGGATTGCTATCCGCCGTCTAAAATTAGCTGTTAGTTCCCATGATTTTCTTTTTCTTGAATGTCATTTTATTTGTTTCTTTAAATATTACACATAAAGTAAGATGCATTGGCCTTATACATGTTCCAAATTCATATTTAAATCTCTCTTATTGAACCTAATTCAAACTTTCGAACATTCCAACAATATATATGTTTCATTCCATGTTCACATCACACATGTAAAATGCACAAATTTTTTTCTTTGGAGGGAGTTCTTGGAAAAAAGAGATTTCTTTAAGATGAAACCATGATATTTGAATTTATAGATAACGACCACATCATATCCCATACAATCCAATCCAAGTTCACTTTGAACTTCTTTTACCGCTCTTATACGGAGTCCTACTCCTCTTAGGATTGGCCTGGCCTTAACATCGTCCCCATAAATAGAAGAAACCCTAAAAAGTTGGCTTTTTCGGCCGAAGCATCAATCCTTGGACGTACATGATATTTGCACTCAAATTGCTCAATTCATCAGCACTTGTTCAATTAATATAACACTTCGCATGTCACTTTAGACTTGAGGCATGATTCTTTTCCCGAATCTTGTGGTGCTCGAGTCTATTTGTGGGCGCACATGTTTACTGACTTGATCGACGCCAATGCTCGTGATTTTTACGTTGTTAATCCTGACACAAGAGAGAACTTATATTCTTTTTACTTTAATCTAATTTGCGAAACTTGCAGAATAGAGTATGGAATCTCGGGCACAAAGACTAAGTTGCAATTTTCATCGACCTCCAGCTAAGCATCAAGTTCAGTCGTGGCTTCTAATCCGCCACGGATCCGCATGGCATAGACAAATATTCTGCGGCGTATCGGAAGACCACTACTGTACTCGAATCATCCTCGATTTGTGCAATAAGTAAATCTATCCTACTTCGCGAGAATGGTTAGTGTTGCGAGATTGGTATTCTGAGGAATGTTGTGTGTGGAATCCTAACTCCATGGAGAAGGTTCAGCTTCCACGCGCCGCACACATAGATCTTGACTGTTGTTTCTTGACGTTTTCTCCAAGTGTTCATGCCACGTTCTGTTGATTCATCTGTGGCCGAAAGCATCATCTGGTTCTGCCGACTCAGAAAGGACGCATTCAAAAAGCGGAAGATCGAGCTTGGCGACGGGGATCCATTGATGAGTGTTTCGACGTTTCACACACCTAAAATTTGATGACCCATATATTTATTCATTATATAGAAAATTAGGGATCAACCAAGCCCCTAAATATATATATTAATTAAATTGCATATTACGAGCATTTACATTAATAATAATAGGCTTATATAATTGCATTTGTATTTAGCTGGCAGTGGATGGACTTAAGTAAATGGTAGGAAATATCATGCCCAAAGATATCCTGTGATTTGTCCATGGAGCACTAAATTAAGGAGGATTGATCTTGTGATTAAATTTGCGATTTCATCACCGAATTCTTGGCAAATAAAAGCAATCGGCCTGATACTCATGTGAAAGATGTGATTGATTTTTTTTTTTTTGGTAAGGTAAGATGTGATTGATTTTGTGCTGGCATATTTACAAAAGGATAGAAAAAAAGAAAAGAAAAGAAAAGAAAAGAAAAGAAAAGAAGATACTCTTGGTTCAAGCAAAGAGGAAATATGGGCGGCATATATTTGGCTCGGCAGAGAGAGATTCACACGACCACAATCAAATAAAATATTCGCATGGAATCAGTCAACCAGAGAAAACTAATTGGTTGAGGAAAAGGATATCTGAGGAGGTCGGTTCCTATACAGTATAAAGAGACCATCGCTTAGTCAAAAAGAAAAACAGGAGGCTGCACAATTAAGGATACACGGCCACAATTTAGAAGGGGCTTCACAGAATACAAAAAGTGAAAATACTTGAGAGGCCATATAATGAAGACACGGCCACAATTCTGAGGAGTGTAGCGAAAGAAAAAAGAGTGGAGGCACTCGCAGGGAGACATCTGCTACATTGAGGAAGCGCCAAAGGAGGAGTCGCAACTTTACGTTGAGGAAAAGAGAGAGACTCTTCATCTTGACGCACAGAGAAAGACGTCCACAAAAGTCCACAATTGAGGAACGGCTCGGCTACTGCAATTCTCACAACCTTCCTGGCCGACTCGCTGCTTACATCCGTCGCAGATCCCAGGCCAGCCACGCCGACCTGTCCTTGCCGCTGTCCTCGACGATTTGCTGCTCTCTCGACGAGCCCACGACGTTCCACTGGTAACAAGACCCCTCTTGCCCGTGAAGTCTCTCTGTTTTGCAGGCTAACGCCTCACCGAGTGGCTGTCCAGGCAAGAACAGTCAACCCCCGCAGGCTGAACTGATGCCCTCACCGTGAGCAACTCGTCGAGAGTCGATCGCAAATCACTGAGCCGCAAGCAATCCCGCGGTCAATCTCACCGGAGCACCACTTTGAGTCCCTCGGTTGAGATTGTTTCTGCCAGCCACCACAAACCACCGTCTGTCCAGTGCTCATATCCGCAATCCCAATCCATTGACATTTCGAATTTGGAAGGTTATCCGCAAATTAGGTAACGATCGTATCCGATATCGATTAGAATATTTCATCACTTAATTTGTTTGATATTGTTATATCTTTGTTATCTGTAGGTGTACATATGATACTCACAAAATTTAAAAATCACCCTAAGTTAGGAAACTTTCTATCTTAAGAACATGTTTGGATGGCAATCCAATCTCAAACCAAGAGATACGATTCCTGGTAGAATAGAAAATCTTCCATCCTATCCATAACCACTTGGATACGATCATTGATTTATCCTGTTTCCAAATTTAATAGGATTACCTTCCATCAATATTCATGCTTAGATATAATCGCTGGTTTATTCCGTTTCCAAATCTAAGCAGATAATGACAAATTTTGTGGATTGCATGGATGTGATTTGATGATCAATGTTTATCTATGTTTAATTGTTTTTGCTAAAGAAGAGAAAATCCAAAAAAGATTAGGTAAGATTTAAATTGATTGTTATAGATAATTTGCATGGTTCAAATTATTATAGAAAGATAGGCTAATTTAAATTATGATTTAGAATGTTTTATTTCCTAGTTTAAGTTAAATACTATTCTAATCATGATAGTTTATTTAGGGTAATTTTTAATTTCGAATTTAAATAAATAAATAAAAACAATGTTTTAGAATAGATTAGGTTTCTTTCCTTAGTCTAAATTGCATGTTTAAATAATGATATTTTCAATTAGAATGTTTAAATTGCATGTTTAAATCCCATTGGGTTAGATTGGTTGGCTTTAGGCCATATGTGAGAAGATTGTAGTTAAATTTGAGTTTATGCAGATTGTAGTAAAATTTTTGTTGCTGAATGTTGACCAATTATTTTGCTTTTGCAGAAGAAAGGATGAAAATTGGGGGACGAAAGCAGAGTCGCTATTCTCGACCACCATCTGATAATTCTCATGGTTGTCCTTGGCTTCTGATCCTCCATGGATCTGCAGCGCACAGACAAACTTTCTGTAACATATTAGAAGACCACTATTACACCAGGATAATCCCAGATATGCTCAATCAACGGACGTGTCCTACTTCTTTGGAATGGATGCTGTTGGAGGATTGCGACTCGGAGGAATGTTGCCTTTGGAATCCATCCTCTATGGAAAAGGTTCAACTTCCGCGCGCTCAAGGAATAGTTTATGACTGCTGTTTCTTGTCGTCTTCGCCAGGCGACCCTCACTGCACCGTTTTCCTCGTTGATAAATCAGAAAGCGTTGTATGGTTTTGTGGGCTCGGATACCATGATGCGTTCAGAGAACAGAAGGTCGAACATGATGATGGAGGCCGCTTGTCCGGCGCGGTGATGTACAAAGGAGAGATGTACTTGTTGACGTGGAAATGTAATCTGGTCAAGCTTGATCTTGTGGGTTCAGAACTTCGGTGGACGCAGTTTACGAGCCCGGACTTTTCCCATCTATTGCCGACATGGAGTCACAGTTGCCGATATTTTCTTGTCCCGTCAGGGGATGAGCTATTGCTAGTTCGCAGCCTGTACACTGGCGGCGGAATAGCTTTCTCAAACCTCTCTGGGTTTCTTGTTCTTCGGATGAACTTCAACAGCCAAGGTTGGGAGAAGTTGAGCAACATCGGCGCACGGACCATTTTCATTTCTGATCGTAATTGCCTTTCTGAGGATTGCCAAGGCAAATTCAAAAGGAACTGCATCTACTATGCAAGGTCGGGGGATAGACGACTTTACCTGTATGATCTAGAAGATCAGAGCATTTCAGTGTCGCTTCCTTGTCCCATCGCCCATCGGCAACCCGTTTTAGAGTGGATTATGATGTGAAACTGGAGTATATGTAAGCTATTGATCTTGACTACAAAATCATTGGCATTTCGTTGCTTCAACTAAAAAATTGTTGTGCTAAGTTACAAGATAGTGCTCCCCTTAAAAGCTCTCCTGTATAGACATTCTGTTGTTCTGTTCCCCCCCAAAAAAGGGACTAGATTTCCACATTGGTAGATTTGTGAAAGAGTTGGTGAGTATAAAAATTATGTGTTATGTCAATATTTGAGTGGTGTGAAAGTTTCGAGAGTCTCTGATTGAAATAAATGAAAATGTGAGAATCGCAAGATTAAGACTAAATAAAAGCAACACTTCAAATAAATTCAATCCAGATAGGCCGTGGGTTTTTACTTGAATTGCATATGAACTTTTTCATGACTAAGTTACTGGTTAGATTTAAGTTTCGATTCACTTACTAATGGTTATTTGCTTGTTTGAAAATCATCACATTTTTCGATGAATTATCAATATCGATGCAACTTAGCAACGTTCTAAATTTACTAACTCTTATATGAAATTAACAAATAGCTTATTAAAGTTTAATCTTACCAACTCTTATACAACATTACAACGTTAATTGGAGTTAGTAACCAATATTTTCCCAATTAAGTTGTCAATTAATTTAACAAACTTTATTAAATTCACTTATCTAATTTTACTTGTTTGTCACTCTTATCAAAACGAGTCCAAATAAGAGCGGGAATTGAAGTTCCACGTGGACTTAGAGTGGATGGTATAAGACGGGGTTGCTTTACGTGTTAATCCCATGTATCATGTGTTCATATGTGTGCTAATGGAGTGCGCGTGTGAATATATATCAATTGTTGTCGACGATAGAAATATTTTCGTTAATTAATTATTTCAAGCGATATAAATAATCATTTTTAGGTAAAACTTTTTTCACATCATCTATTTTTCACGAAAGAATGGAGCCTTAGTTGTTTGGCAAACTATCGGGAAAAGTAGGGATATCAATGGATCGGGTCGGATTTTCATGATACCCGACCCGATCCGAAATAATGGACATGTGTGCTTGGCCCGACCCGAAACAAAACCTGAACATGATATAGCCAAGTGATCAGAACGGGTTGGGCCGGGTTCCATTTTTCAAACTCAACCAAACGATTTTGTCCTTGCTTTCTCATCACCTCTAAAACCTGCCAAATTCATTCCACGCCCAAAAATGAATTTCTGATTTCCACGCTCTCGACCCGCACGTATGTCGACACTCCCTTCTGCTTCTTGAGTTTCTATCCTTCCGCGCCACCCCCGTCTCCTCCATTGCAGCACGCCGAAGATGCCCCTTCCAGCGCGGCCTCGCTGGTGAAGCCTGAGCCTCCTGAGAAGCCGCGAGATGCGGGGTCAATTCTAAACAGAAAAGCTATCTAGTGATGAATTCTGAACAAAAACAGAAACAATCAGAATCAAAGCTACAAAAATCAATTCTAAACAGAAACAGAGCATGCTAACTAGTGATCACAGTCCTATTAAACAATCAAAAGCAAATAGCAAAATCATTTGAAAGCACAAAAAAACTAGCAGCAAAACCAACATTTTAGTCCGCAAAGATGTCGAGGTCAGCAAACGAAACACGGAACGAGCCCACGAGAACGCCCAACCTGGTGGAAGCAATTGGACCCAGCGAGGGCCGAGCCGCCGAAGAGCCCGGCAAAGCCAACGGCGGGAAGGTCCAAGACGCCATCCCTAATGGCGACCCTCGGCTGCGCCAGCGAGCCGCTATCTGGCCGAAAGACCCCTAACGGCAGATTCTGGATCAAGAAGTGGGAGCCGGGGCCGACATCGATGAAGGACTTGAGGGCGCCAATTGAAGCACTGTCTCCGGAGCTCCGACGGAAGAAGGTGCGGTGTTTTGTGGCGGAGAGGCTTGGAGGGAGAGAGCAAAGGAAGGCGAAGTGATATAGTAGAAGAGATAGCAGAAGAGGCGAGAGAGTAAGAGAGACGTGGAAGAGAGATCTAGGGTTTCCTTGTTTGGATTTTTCTTGTTTGGGTTGGGGTTGGGTACCCGAATTCAATAATTTCAAAACAAGACCCAATTATTTTTCTTGTTACCCAAACAAATTAAGACTCGACCCGAACCAATATGAAAATTTCCTATTTGGAACGGGTCGGGTCGGGTCGGGTCATGTTTGGGCGGGTTCTTTTGACACCATAGGGAAAAGTATCAGAAAAGTCATAAACATATTGCATTAGTGTCAATTTAGTTCTAAACTTTTTTTTGTGCCAAATTAATCCTAAACCTTTTGACCTAGTGACAATTCGGTCCTTCCAACTAATTTTGACGGAATATTATTGACGTGAACATTGACCACATTACGTGGCACCACTAGTGTTGACGTAGACAATTTTTAATAATATTTTAGTACTTTTGATTTTTTAATTATTTTTATTGATTTTTTTTTCTTTCTTCTTCCTTTTACTAGTGTCCGACCATGGCCAAGCAAGCGGACCTTGCTTGGTGAGGCTTGCCGTCAACTGCCACAGGCAAGGGCCAGACTCGCCTAATCTAGTGAGGGGAGCCCTTACCGATGCTCGGCCTCACCCAAGCAAGAGTTGGCCTCACCCATACCAGATCTGGCAAGCAAGGCCGTCCCTTGCCTAGGCCAGAGTAGAGTTATCGGGTGTCGCCTTGGCGCAAGCGAGGGTTGGTCTCGCGAGATCTGGCCTAGACAAAGCTAACCCTCGCCTGGCTGACCCTAGCCTGGCCAACCCTTGCCTGGTTGGGCATGCATGAATACAACACATGCATAGTTATGTCAAAAGAACACTCACTAGCTCAAAAGGATAAAATTTGTAATCTTAATGGTTGTGGAGTGAATAATATTCCTTCAATGGTTAATTTAATATCCTTTTGAAATTATGCTAAGCTCCTCAAAAGTTACTCCTTGGAAGTGCAACCCGAGTTCACTTAATTTTCCTTTATTTAAAAAGTATCAAAATTTAAACGTTTGTGCATATTCTATCTAAAAATATATATTCGCACAAAAAGAAACTGAGCATAGCGCGGTTTGACGTATAGTATTATATAATTAAAAACAGCTATGCCCTAGAATGAATGAATTGTGATACTTGAGTTTGGCGTCACATCCCAAAAAGATTCATCTTTTATTGAGAAATTACTATCCATATTACCTTTTAAAATTCTCTATCATCAATATCCGAGAAATGCATTATAATATAACTCGTATAAATCGTCAATGAAATTCTTTGTCGTGATTCAATACATATGCAGAGAGAGTGTATCATCAGCTAGTTGTTATTTATATTGAACTGATGGGCTCTAATGAAACTCTTTGGCGGTACTGAAATGCTTACTGATCAATTCAAATTGGGAGAAACCTTGTACTATAAACAGTCCTATCATAAAATATATGTATTTTCATGTTCAATAATACCATTATTATAAAATCACAATGACATCATTTTACGATTCTATCAAAGCAACGTCAAACTTTTTTTCTTAACACATCCTTAACGAAAATGTCGATATACAGTCGAACTTTATAGTCTTCGCCCCGTACGAGAGAAGTAGAAGAAGATCTATCTAGGTCAAGAAAAGGGAAAGAACCCAATAATCTTGAAGGCAGTTCCATTAATATTCCCCTCAAGGCACTCTGTGTATTCGGTTCAGAAGCCTTATCAACATCTTGTCCTCCGAAGTTATGAGAAAAGAATCCCTTGCCTACACTTAAGCAAATGGAAAGAGATACATCATGAAATCCTAGATGAAAGTAACTCGATTACATACCTAAGCCCAAATGACGAAAAATGATTTCAAAGTGGAACGTGAAGTAATCATTTCCCTATTTCTTTGGCGGCGGCATTGCAGTCTTTGGTTTTCCTCCACAGCCTTGGCAGTGAGTTTGGAACTCACTGTATGTCTTCACCTCTGGGAGGTCAGTCCTACATCTTTTACAGTGATATGGGCACTCCGGACTTCCCGACGTTGTTGAAGAAGATTGAGTAATCTTCACCTTGCGTGGGTTTCTTCTTGATTTCCTTCCTTTCCCCATGTTTGCTGAAAGAGGAAATCAAGAAGTCAATGTGGGTTGTGTGCTTCGTGGAGAATTGAAGTAAAATTTAAAAATAAGAGAATGCAACAGAGTGGGTCGTAGACCTGAGAGAAGGAAAGCAAGAGGTGAGAATATGATTGTGAAATTGTCTTTTATATATAGGAAAATCCTCGCGGATCCAAGAAATGGCTTTCTTGAATTCGTTAAAGTTTGTTTATGAGCGGTTGTCAGTTACATTTCCCGCAAATTAGTGAGTTTTTACTAAAGAATTGTGCAAAAGTAACTTAGGTACTAACGTTATTCTATTTTGATTATTTTGGAATACTAGACATTATTACTTAAATATAAAATTGCGATAGAATTTGATGTTACGAATATTGTCCTACGAGTAAATCATTTTCTAAAAATGAATTGGGGTTCACATTTTTCAATCCCTCGTAAAGAAAAAATCATAACCTTCTTTTACAAATGTGTCTACTTAGATTTAGCCATTGGGATCTCAGGTTGGAGAATCGGATACCCCGGACATTGGGTGCTAGTAGAGCCGGAAACAGGTGGGGGTGGCCCAATCGACCCTTCTGGGAAGACAAACAATGAAAAATGTATTTAAAAAAAATCAAACAAGTCAAAATTATGAAAATGTTATAATAAAATCATCTATGTTAGCATCGGCCGTCCAGTTGTGCCACGCAAGGCAGCCACATTAGCAATTTTAAGTTTATGATTAAATTGGCTATCGTACGATAGGTTTGGATTTTTTCAATAATTTTCCTGATAATTTACTAAAGAATGTATCTCTGTTGAACTGGTTTACAATTAGATAATGTCTGATGTTGATCTGGGCTGCTTCGTTTAGCTTTTACAGAAGCCTTTGCTTTGGGGCTTTTTTTTAAAAGAATAAAAGCTAAAAGCTAGAAGATGCAATTTACCTAAATTTTACAAGAACCTTGCTAGGAGGACTGTATGGTAATTTTCAATAAAGAACGGCTCAATTGTGACCAGAAGGAACTTTTTCAAACAATGTGTAAGCGGCTGGATATTATATAATGGGATTGTTATTGTACTAAAGAATCTTTTATTTTTATTCCATTGCATTTTCCGGGTGTCGGGTGCGTATGGTACCATTTCTGTTTCTGAAAACAATTTTCTAATTAGAAATAATTTTTTTTTCTATTTTTATTCTCTGGATGAGTTCATGAGCAGAAAAAAGCATTTGGTAAATGCATAAAATTTTTATTCCCAATAAAGAAAAAGAACAAAAATACATTTGGAATGACCCTAAAAATTTATATTCCCAATTTTTCTCATATAATTATAAAAATGTCAATAGAGATTTAAAAAATTATATTTGGAAAAAACTGGT
This sequence comes from Syzygium syzygioides, assembly GCA_031216285.1. Lineage (NCBI taxonomy): Eukaryota > Viridiplantae > Streptophyta > Magnoliopsida > Myrtales > Myrtaceae > Syzygium > Syzygium syzygioides. The sequence continues at coordinate 24,123,890 of CM062245.1, forward strand.
TTTCTCTAAGGATTTAATTGATCAAATTATTCTAAAATGGTGTCAGAAAATCTAATGTAATAGTTAATCAAAGATGGATGGCTAAAACTGGCAGCAAAGACGGAAATTCATTTGATAAAGACACAAAAATTTTCCTTTTTACACTATTTTCCATTCATCAACAGTCAGCAGGGGGTGGCGCCGACCGACGGCAAGGGGCGATGGGGGTGGCGGCCAAAGGGAGCGAGTGACATGAGGCGAGAGCAAGCGATGATAAAAGTTTTTATTTCTCTTTTTGTTTCATAAACAAAAAAATAGAAAAATTTTACTTCTCATTTCTCTTTCAAACCTATTTCTAAACTAAAAATTTGTTCAAAAAATAGAAAAATGAAATTGTTTTATCAAACGAATTTTTATTTCAAACCTGTTCCCGAATATAAAAAAATAGAAAAACATGAAAATAAAACGTTTATCATAAGCGCCCTAGATCTCTCTACCGTATTGAACATGAAAACCAAAAAACCAACTTCTCATCATAAAACATCTGCTTACATGGAAGGATTAAGCAACCTCACCACAGTCTAACTTGGTAGAAGTTGTAAAATAAATTCAAAAAAAATTCAAAATATTACTTAAAATGTCCATGTAAACGCCGGTACGTCACGTAGGACAATCAACGTCTACATCATTGATATCTAGCCAAAATTGATCAGATTGACTCAATTGGTAAAACAGGAAAATGTTTAGAACTCAAATGTCACAATTAAAAGATTTAAGAATGAATTAACAAAAATATAACAAGTTTAGGACTTTTTGGACAATTTTCCCATCTATTTGAGACCGAATTGAATTACAATCCGATAATATATGATGTTGATCTAGGCTGCTTGGTTTATCTTTCACACTAGCCTTTGGTTTGGGCTTCTTATTAAAGAATAGAAGCTAAAAGCTAGAAGATTCAATTTACCTAAACCTTACAATTTTGGATAATCCAAAAGAGAAAAAAAAACCGTCAACTCTCGTACCTCAATTTGCCATATGCCACATGAAGCACTGAGCGCGTTTCGACACTAATGACCAAAAGGAATTATTAGATGCACCGGGTGCATGTTGATGAAGCGACCAAGCAAAATGAGCAATTTTGCACGCACGCTGACGATGGATCCGCTTTTGTATCATATTCATAGTCCTCTTCACATCGTCGGATACAGTGTCAATCCTAGATAGATGGCTGAGGTTGAACACGACTGGTCTCGGCATGAATGATAAAAGGACCTGCAAGAGTACCTATCCCCTTCCACCATCTTTAATGCGTCTGTGATGCAAACAATACTTGACGACTTCATAGAATGACACGACTATTCCAACTGATGGACCAGCACGACCAACTCGAGGTCCTACTCCGGCAAACAGTCCTTTCATTCCACCATCCCTGTTCCAAGCAAAAAAGCCGAGTCCATTAATCTCCCCGCAGACAAATAGAACCATCACAGCACGCATTCATTTGATTCGAGAATGTTTCCATGCAACAGAATCCGCATTTGTAAATTTTTAATATGATTTATATCTCGGGCAGGCTCGGAAGGAAAAACTATTGCCTTGAACATTTGTGATTTGTTGAAGTGCCAATCGTTTATTCAGGAGGAAGATTCTACATAGATTCCATCAAAACAATGAATACATCCAAGCACAAATTGACCCATGATCACCAGATTCCGTTTCAGTATTCTCTCTTAAATACGGGATTGCTACACTTAAATGTAGTACCCAATACCCATCAATTGCATGATTGTGTATTTGTCTTTTGTTAAATGTACATGTGGTAGAAAACAAAGATCTCGTTCCCACATTCACCTGGGGACCAACTTAATTGAGGAATCTCCATGTGTTTGAAGAAATCATTCACCTGCTGAGGCCGATGAGACGTGAAGTCTAATCCCAAATAAACAGAAAGGCACAGAAAACATCAAGCTCGGCCAGCCCAAACTGGGTAGAGCTTTTATACATAACTTACGCGGATGATCTCTACTATATACACTTAATGACAGGGCTTTTTGTTTTTGGAGTGATGTGAGTTTATCATGTGATATTCATTGTAATTTGTTAAAAAACTAAAAACGATGCCTTTTCCCTATCTTCACAATGTGGAAAGTAAATTACAACTTACGAGTAGACATACATCACATCAACATATACATGCTTGCCATGTACTAGCATAAGAACATAGTACATACCTCCATATTTCAGCTAAAGTTTGTCTTGTCGTCATGTTTAATGCCCTTGTGGGATCCTTCTGTACGGACACAAACAGTAAGTGACGACGAATGATCATCCCGGTTCAACGAGGCTTCTAGTAACAACCTAATTCAAAACCTATCTACTAAATGAATTCAATTCCAATCTGCCAGTCTCTCAAATGGATATCTCCCGATCAAAACACCCTAAGATGGAACATGGATGAGCATGCTTATGATTTGATATATAAATTTAAAGCTCAACATCAAAACTACCTCAATCTGCTGCCTTGTCTTTGCCACATCCAACGGACAAGTCGCAGCAGCTGCAATCGTTCCGGCCACTAAACCAGCAGAAAAATTTGCACCGAGGACAATGGTTGCACTGGATTTCTCTCCAACCATTTCAAAGATTTTCTGCCTGGTCTGCATAAAAAGGCAAGGACATTGATCTACGGATAAAATGCAAAACTATCCAAGCAAAGACCAATTTTTTATTAAGAGTAAAAACACGAGGCCAAAACTTGCCAGCTCGAGAATTGACCAGCAGATTGCAGAAAAAGGAACATCACGTGCAAGTTGTGCTCCAAGACCAGTCCACAGAAGGCGGTAGGTTTGTACTGTACCATGATATTCATCATTATAATATGCTTATATAAGAAAAATGATGACGAAATAATGAGTTTCGACCAGCAATAGAGAGAGAGAGAGTTGCAAAAGCCAAAACCATACTCACAATTTTGAAGGCTGTTTGTGCTTCGGATAGGTTTAATGACCTCAAGCAATGTCTTCAAAACTCCTGGAGGTTTTGGACCATTTTTCGTTTCTTTGAATGCCTATCAGTCAATAAAAGTGTTTATTGCTGTTAAAACTTCAGTTGCCTCTGGTTGCCAATGAAACTAGCTTGACTTGGGAACACACTTGAAGAGAAGAAGATATCAGTCCTTCCTTCTTCTTTCCTTTCACTAGCTTAGGAGAAAATTTGTTTATGAAAACAAACTAAGGGCATTCAAAGGAAGTCATCGATAATGGATTGTTACTCTCCAGCCAAAGAAGAATTCAATGAAATAAGAGCATTGACTCCTGAAGAAGCTGTTGAGACAAGGTAAAAACTGAACCTGCATTCGCGTTCTTGCCAATTCCACAGGATAACAAGAAATACAGGCTAATGATCTAGCAGCTGAGCCTGCAAGCAATGGAACATATGGTGTCAAGCTTGGCATGTATTCTGTTGTATAACCTTCCATCACATTGCGCAAGATATCATAGCACGGCAAATAGATTCCCACCTGATTAACAACAAGAAGGAATTTCCATCAGCAAGTATGTCTCAAGAAAGATTTCGCATGATTCTTGACATATAGGAGTCTTACGGTTGGCACTGCCAAAGCCAAGCTTGCATTTGTGCCTCTCCAGAGCCTTGCAAATCCCTCCTTTAGCCCAAGAAAAGAAAAACATGACAACACCCAATTGTGAAAAACGAAGCAAACTGCGAAATGTAGAGTACACCGAATTATATGGTTTTTGCCATGATGGCAATTGTTCACAAATAATTTTTTTACAGGTGAGATAACACTGGAAAGCAACAAAATTGCTAGCTCAGTTGTTATAGACAGGCAGAGCCTTGATCTTTTCTGCTGGATCCTAACAAGAATGAGGCTGAATTCGCAAATGCCCCAGTTCAGTTTCCAATACTAAATCTCCTCAAGCCCCTTTTTATCAATAAGAATCCCAGATCAGTCCGTTATCCACCAACTACCAATCCAGTTGTGGTGAATTGAGCGGTCCAAAAGTGGTGGGTTTACAGCAACAAATTCTTGGAGCAGTTTGTCTCTGTAATTAGTTCTTTTCGAAGCTACATGTAATCCAAAATTCATGGCTGAGAAACTAAAAGTGGGAACTACAGAACTTGGCAGTACCCATAAGGCTGATTGCTCAAATGCATTATGAAGCTACAGAGTTTGGCACCATTTTGGATGTTCAATCTCTATAGCAAAACATATCAAGCAATACATGCTTTCAATTGTCTTGCCAGAAAATTAAGAAAATTATGTCAGGCATAAGCAAGTAGTATTATCATCCAAAGATTTATACAAAATACTTAGTCAGAATCAAACAATGAAGCGCCATAAGTACCGTGTTTTTTTCCTTAGTTCTTCTGCCTCTTATACTGCTTCTAATACATGCTCCACAACCATAAAGCAAACTAACCTGGCATATGACTTTGTAGAAGACATCTAGAGTCCCTTTATACCGGCCACATTCAGGAGGGCACACTGGTTCATTGTCAAATACGGAACGTGTGCATGACGTATAACTTCTTAAGTCTGGAAGCATCTAAATCGCAATGCAATATACATGCACGGTTAATATCCCCTCACACCCGGGAGAAATCAGAATGCTAATGAAATTATCTGATGAGGCTACAGGAAAACTATAATAGACAGACACATACCACATTCGAATCGAATGAGGACATGTGACACAGCCCCTTAAAGGGGACTCCAGCAGCCTGAGCTTGCAACCTTGTCTGCAATTTTACACAATCGATAAGTTGAACATTGAGCATCCACAGAAACAGAGTCTCGCGTCTTTAAACATATGAGTTTAAGACCTGACAATTCTTCACTATCATATAGCTCCATTACAGAGAAATATATAGCAGTAGTATGAATGGCCTGATAATGGCCAATGATCAAAGAAATAACCCTGGAAGACAATGTGAACAAGAAAGGCAATAATTTGACAAGCTCCGTAATTGGTATCTCAACAAGATACGATCAGTCGGCTAAAACAGCAGTGAAAATCAAGAGTCTCGAGATGAGAACAAAAGGGTAAATAAAGGCCCAGCTCATAGGAATTGAATGGCTGTAAACACGCCCCGAAATTGATTAAAGCTAGCGGAACGATTCGAGCGAAATTCGATACCTTGGCGACATCGAGAGGGTTGACAATGATCGCGGAGATGATGGCAGCGCCAGCCGCAGAGAAAGCCCTCTCTCCAAAACCAAACTCCACGTTTGAAACGCATTTTTTCTCTGAGAAGTTCTCCTTGCCGTCTCCGACCATCTTCTCCGCAGCAGAGGACGCTTCACCGTCAAAATCAACTCTCGTTGTCACGGCGCCTATCCTTGAAGACGACGAAGACGGCACGCCTTGTCTTGATCCGACCATAATGCCCACCTCATAACCGTAACCTCCTCTCTCTCTCTCTCTCTCTCTCTCTCTCTCTCTCTCTCTCTCTCTCTCTCAATTCATTCCAACCCTACTTCCAATAAAACAGGCGAGAACTTGCTGTCCGGAAGAGAATATACCCAAGTAAAGTCTCGATTTTTATTGAAAAGAAAGGGATTAGGCCAACTTCGTCCGCCCAAGGCAACTCAACGGAAGCTGAGAAGGAAAATTCTGGACAGATAAACGGCTTGGGCGATTGACCCGTTCGTCTGTTGCGGTTTGCCAAATCCAACTTGGGCAAAGAGGTTCCCGCGAGGGCCTTTCCAAGGTATCAACCTGATGTTTCCGCAAGGGCAAGAAGGGGAGGAGATTCTGATTCGTGGCGTGAAGCAGAGAAGCGCCAAACAATTCGTAAATTGGAATAGGAACAGGAATACGAACCGGGGATTGGCGTTGGGAGAGAATTGCGTGGTGGGTTGTGGGTCATTTCCCTCGGCAGGTGGCCTCCTTTCTAGCTTCCCACCTCAGCAGCGCTCTGCCCAGCAGGGGAGCCCCAGACAGTACAGAGGAGGTTGGCCTTTGGGAGCCGTCGTTTTCTCCCAAATTTTCTGGTGCAGACGTGTTCTGTGCCTTTGGGAGAGCGGGGAGGTTGCGTGGCGACGAGGGCAGGCTGACACGTGGCGCGTAACCAAGGGAGATGCGTGGTACTCTGACTCTGACTCGGGCTCGGTGGCAGAGAAAAAGTTGCGGAGGGAAACAGAGCAACTTGACTTTTGCCTCTCTGTTGATGGGCTGGGATTGGGTCGAGTCCGCTTGCAAAAAATGATCGTATGCTAACCGCCGAAAGCTGTTTGATCTTACTTGTGGACAGGCCTGATAATGAGCTTAAGCACAGCATAGTGGTGGAAACATCCGATAGAACATTTCGAGGTATGTTAGAATTTGGCACCCGATCACAAGAAAATAAAAGGTAAAAGCGAGAAAAAAAATTGAGACAAAAAATTTTTATCCTGGTTCATCCTTAAATTAGGGTAACAAAGGAGAATTTCACTTTTACCTTTTAATCAACCATCGCACCTCTCAATTACAAAAGATAGATATTATATATAAGCAACACGACAGTTCTTTATGAACCCAAGCCCAAACTATCTATAAAATAGGAGCACAAACTATAAAACATATTTGGTTTCGTGGGAGCACTGTCCCCTACAACCCGTGCCAAGTAGCTTCCGAGATCCCCGTCCGCTCACGGAGAACAAGACCCTTGTGCCTTTATGTCGATAAGAAGTATGAACCACATCCTAACAAGTCCACGGTCTCATTCTCTCAATAAGTTCATAGAAACCAAACCATCACATAAAAACGAAGAAAAGCAACATGACACGTTTTCTCTCGCCGATCCTTCTGAAAGTAGATGCTCTTATATTGCTTTGTCGGGCTCATTTTGGACTAGATAGCTTCTGTGAGCTTGTATTGTTTGTTGGGCTCGTGTTGGACCTTGATGGGCTTGTATGAGATTTAATCCACCCATTTCTCTGGTTTTGAGGAAATGAAGTGACTTACTTATCAGGAAAAAGAATCTGTTAATTAAGAAAGGTCTCAGAATGTGTTAAGTTTCTTGTCCCAGTAAGTCGTACAACAGAGTATCAGTATCAGATCACACCATGCATCCTTGAAAACTACAAAAGATTTTTGCAAGGACAAAAATAGAAACTATAAGCTTGATGCATTTCAATGAATGAATGGATTAGTAGCCATGCGGCTATCCCCTGCCACTTGAAACATGTAGAGGCCTCTTTGAAATGCCTATCAAGCTGCCATTTTCCCCCCTTCTGTTGGGTCCATTAGCGATACAAATCCCTTTCTGGAACTCCGTTTCTGCTGCTTGCAACTTATGAAAGCCACTGTCGATGAAATGCTCGCGGAGATGACGGCTAGTTTCACAGCAATGCCAACAGCCTCGTGCCAATTCCATGGACTGAGCAGTATCTTAAAGCAACAGACCATGAAGCCTAGTCCTGGCCTTTTCTGACGCTTGAGGTCAGCCGGATCGTTGCTTCTCTTTGTCATTTGATCTCTTGATTTTATCTTGTTGAACATATTTTTTCCATTGCCGAAACATGCATTTAATTCTCGCACCACGTCAAGAGGCCTTCCTTGATATTGGCTCACATTTTCAATGAGGACGGATCTGCTATCTTCCAACCGAGCAAGCGCTGCATGTCTATCTAAGTGCTGCCAGCTCCGTAGCCTCTGCAAGAAATTGCTCTCTGTTGTAAACTTTCTCAAGCTATACATGGTTGTGTAGGTAACATAGAAATTTTAAGAGCAGAAAGGGTTAAATCGATTAACCAGAGACTCTTTCTTGGAATAAATTTTGCGACTGTGTGATTCCGGCTTCAGTTTCATGTTCTATTCCAACAGAAATTGCCTTGAGCCCACGCTAGTAAATCTTTAACTGCTTACGAAAAACTCGTATGCTGTCGTATGATTTGAGGCAAATTGAAGAAGGACTAACATACGCAGCTTAATCATGCAACATCAATAGCCAATTTACACAGATCTTCCGTGACTGCAAGAGTTCATGTACTCTGCGATCTCACACATGCTCCACCAATAAATCTAAGATGCCTGGTAAGTCACCACAGCTATATGAACATGAACTTAAATTAGATTTATTCCTTCAATTGATTAAAGCTGGAAGAATGAAGAGTAGGACCGAAGCGAACCGAACCACACCTGTAAGTATATGAGCATGGACTCCACATCCTTCAATGAATCTCTTATGGCAGAAAGCCTCTCTCTCTCCTTATATGCTGTCCCCGCAATGTCGCAGTTATGACCATGTCGCAAGCAGAAGTTGCAATACCAGAAACTGTTGTTGATTTCACCATCAATGGTGTCTTTCAGTGCCCAAGCCCTCTCAATGAGACCCTGCAGGTCTCCATTCAACTCCATAAAAATCAAAAGCACTCAATGCCCAGCTCAACCCACCAGCTTTATTTCCCTTCTCCCTCTCTGTCGCAAATGACTTCTTCCACAATATTCGAGAACGAAGGAGTCCTCTTTTTCAGATTTGGTCAGACCTTTGTTTTTGCCCTTTTCCTTTCTTCTCTTCACTTGCTGCGGTGGAAGCGTGAGACCCTATGGAATGTAAGGTAGACATCATTCCGCTTTTGCAGTGGTTCATTGATGTCGGTGTGTGCTACCAAATCATTCTGGGTCCAACTTGTCGCCACCTTTTTGTTTCGTTATGCGTGCGTTATGTGGATTTGCTTTAAAGGGAAGTTTTGCTCCCCCAACTGAAAGGTTTCGTTGTTTCATGCCCCCACCCAATCCCTCGCCTTCACACGGAATCGTGATCGCCCAGCGCACTAGCCCGTCATGACCCGCTTATCTGGAAAGGACGCAGTGTATTCGAGGACCGTCGCGTGAGGTTTATAAGCATGAGTAGCATTTGACGCCGCACGACCAATCCTTGAACTCAGTGACTTGATAATACAAAATAGTGGCCAGTGTTCTTTCGAGCGTCAGGGCCACAATCGTGCCATCCACTTCGTCATGGACTGACTTTTAACATGGTCGTGAGCTTTCATGGGGAATAAAAAGGGAGGTAAACTATAGACCTGAGCATTTAACATAAATTGTTGAGCTTTAAAGACGAGGATTCTCCTGAATACATTCTGTATCTCGACGTGGTTGCTCGCATGGAGGCTGACGCTATGGAAAAAGACTTGATGCGCGCAATCCTACTGAAAAAAGGACAATGGGCGGCGAGTTTTAGGGACGGTCGGTTGAAGAAGTCCCTAAAACTCACTTCCATTGACAGGCTCGGTGCCATTGAGTTTCCATATTTAAAGCCCATCCTAAGCATGCAAATTCATTCATTCTTGAGTTTCCCCGGTCCTAAAAGCCCACAAACAAGTATTGATCAGCCCACATATCTCTCTCTCTCTCTCTCTCTCTCTCTCTCTCTCTCTCTCTCTCTCTCTCTCTCTCTAGGTCGAGGTCGAGGTCGTCATCCTTGGATGAGGTGCTCGACACCCATATTTACTAGGAAATTTACGACGAAAGAGTGAAAGAAAGCGTGTGAAATCAAATTTGTGATATCTAACTAGGATGCCCAAGGACCATCATGAAATTCCAGAGCATTACGTTTTGAATGCACACAATTAACATACTTCAATTGATTATTGGAATTTTCATTGAACAAACTAAGTTGCCACCGATCACTATTCTACTCACTGAATTGGAGTCATCATTAAACAAACTAAAAGTGTTGAGAAAATGGGACTACCTCCATTTTAGGAGATACAATTTGAATTTTAGTGTGTACGCCTCTCCTACTATTGTTATGATGTTCAACATCCTTTATTTTGTCAGTTAACATCTAGTAGATACGTAATCATCCATACCCAATCGGTCAATTTGACAAACCCTATTAAAAGCACGAAAGGCACTCTAAATCTAATTGTATTTGACAAATTTGAGGTTGAATTGTACTAGAATTTGATTAAGTTGCACTTTTTCAATAGGAAATGTACGTTCTTTCGTCGTCGTAAACTTATAACTTATCGGTAAAATGCAATTCACGCATCATATAAGCTCCGTACAGTGAAGATGGCCTAAAGAATTGGCCTAATAATTGGAGCTACAATTGCAATTATGGGCCTAGTATCATATATGCTCCGAGTAAGTTCATTAGAAGATGATCGGCTGAGTTTCATATTGTAATTTTGAGTTTGCATACGAATAATAATAAACTGAAGCGTGATACTTAGGAAGCACATATTGGAATTAGCAAATCGATGGATGCACCCTAAGTTGGTTGATATTTACAAAACTATCTTACTTAGGAAATGTAAAAGGTAATTTCTGCAAATATCTAATTCTTTTCCATGGTGCTTGTTCTTCAGTTGCTTTGAACTGTTTGAAAACATCAAGAACCATAATACACCTCACGAGTATAGTGAAGATTCACTTTCCAGAAAGCCTCTTCTCGCATTGCTAACAAAAGGGTAGAACAAGAAGGCAAAGCCAGACAAGTGGAACACACGCAAAACTTCTGTTGAATATCTGCTCCTCGATTCTCACCACCCGAGCCAGCCCCACCAATCAAAAACAATTCTTTTATTTTTTCTTTTGTTCGAGGCATTGTGAAATTTTCTGGGCATGAAATGGGCATAACGAAAGTTAAAGAAAGCGAGGGAAAGCAGAAGATTTGGCTCTTCGTTTCACGAACAAGCTAACAAACATGTAGGACCAAAACCTTAGCAGTCCCGAGACGCGGCGAATGGAGAGAATCGGAACGAAATCTACGTCAGGGTGCTTCTTTTCTTTCCTTTTCTTCTCTTTCTCGTCTTTTTCTTGCCTTGCGATATTCTGGGTAAGATCTCGTGGCCCGTAATGGGTGCAACGAGCCTGATTTAGGCTGAAGATCCCACTCATTTACACCCCCAAATGGTAAGAGAATAGGATCTGTGTCCTTGTCTTTGTTCTGATCTAATTTGAGGAGATTTTCTCTTTTTGCCTTTTTGGTTCGTTTAACACATCTTCTTGTGAACAAACAGTGACTCCTGCTCTGCTTTAGGACTGCTTTGAGCAGACGAGGAGAATTTTGGAGCGGGGCATGAGCAGTAGCAGCCGACACAGGTCGGACAAAATTTAGGCGGCTGCACATTATTGTTCTTGCTCCTTAATCATCATCATCCACTAACGGAACGGGAATTCCCCTACTCACCCCTACAGGAATCTAGGGTTGCTAAGTGCTCTTCATACTCATATGTTGGGATTGAAGATCATGGCTCCTTTTTGTTCTGGCCATGATAGGGTTCAAGACCTCCCAAGCTCCATGAACATGGGGAGTTAATCTCACACAAAGTAGTTGAAAAGTCAATGAATCCTTGATTTTCAATTGGTTTTTTATAGGGAAAAGACACAAATGATCATTGAACTTTGACTTAACGTGTAATGTGATCTTTGAACTTTTAATTTATATAATGTGGTTCATAAACTTTAGCCTAATGTGCAATGTCGTCTTTCAACTTTCAATTTGTTTAATACAGTCTCTAAATTTTTTATACGTGTTCAATCTAATCATTAGACTATATAAAAATGTTTAATGTTGTCCTTAAACTTGAATTGATGGAAAAATAACATTGAACATTTTTAAATAGTCCAGGGACTGACTTGAACATGATCACATTGAACAAATTGAAAATTCAGAGACGACATTACAGATTATGTTAAAGTTTAGGAACCACGTTGCATATTGAATAAAAAATTTAGGGATTATATGTGTCATTATCCCTTTTCTAGAAGGTTTGAGAATTCAAGCCTTTGTTTTATTGGCTTCATGTATTCCAAGAACTGTGAGATTTTCTTTATGTGTAGAGGTGGGGTGGTATCTTGTGAGATGTGCTGGTTTTGGTTTATTGGACTAAGTCTACCATTTTGGTTTGATCAGAGGAAGGTAATCCACGTCAAGCTTAGGAGATTCACAAGAAACTACTTTATTGTAGTTTGACCCAAAATGGTTGTGCCAAGTAGGAATCGAACTTGAGAATCCGGTTGTTTACCACTCATCCAACATCTTTGCAACTTGCATGTCTTAGGCAGCAGAAGCAATGTTTTCGTATTGAGGTGTCACTCAAAAATTTATCTCTTCGCATGGTAGAGGTGGGGACCAAAGAAATCTGAGGATGAAAATGGGTCTGTGTATATATGCTTTGGCAATGGAGCCCGACTTCTGAGCACTTGGGATCTCCTGACAGAGAAGCATTAAAATCGTGTCCAAGACTCGATAGATTTTCCCCTAACGAGTCCACCTGCTCGATTTCAAGAACACAGTCAATCCACCTCATTTACCAAGCCCCAGTTGCGCTCAGTCACGATCCACAGTTTCAGACCAGGAGACAAGAAGCACACGCGACACCAGCAGTCTCTGATTGCTCCGACCCTGGAAAGAATCCATGAATCGGACCCTGAAAAGCGACTGCACAGCATACTTGGGTGTGTTCCTAGGACAGGCGGCCTGACCAAAGAAGCCTAGGACAGGGGGCTCGTAGGGATGAGTCCTTGACAGCGGTCCTTTCCTAGAAATGCCTGCCTGACCTCCCTACACGCTCTTTCTTGGTGGTTTCCCAAGACTTGGACTGAGAAACGACAAAGTCTCCCCTTGATTCATACGTTACGGGGTCCTACTCAAAGGGTCTTGTGCTCTCTAGTCAACGTCCCTTGGAATGGCCGATTCTCCACGACTCTTGTATGTCTTTTTCTCGTTCTAACCTTCTATTAGTGCGATCGTTTTTTAATGAGCCAAATGAAGCATGCGTCCAATGGTGTTGCTTAGGAGAAAATTACCAAAAAAAAAATGTTAAGCCTATTATATTTATGTCAATTCAATTGAGTCATAAACATTTTAATAATTTACCAATATACTTCATCCTAGCAATTTTTGCTTTTGTTGACGTGGACGCCCGCTATCTTACGTAGCATTGCCAGCACTTATATAGATAATTTTTGTAATTTTTTAAAATTTTATTTTTCTTTTCTTTTCTTTTTCTCTTTTCTTTTTTCTCTTTGTGGATGGCAAGGACCGCCTCGCCCAGGTCCTCATCGGCCATCGTCCATGTCTGGTCTCTGGCCATCACTTGAGACTGCCCACCAAAGAAAGGGAAAGACAAAAATAGAAAAAGGAAAAAATTCAAAAAAATTTTAAAAAACTATCCACGTCAGCGCTGGCTACACCATATAAAATGACTGGTGCTAATTGGATTGCCACGTCAGTGTTTTCTTATCAAAATTGGTCGGAAGAACTATCTTGGCAAATCATCAAAAGGTTTAGGATTAAATTAATACAATCGAACTGTTTAAGACTGAATTGACATAAGTGCCCTTCCTTTATAACTTTATTGACAATTTCCCCTTCAATGGGGTGTTAGCAAATATTCCCTTCTTCCATTAAAAATGTCGAGGGTAGACCAACTTCCCACGATATGCCTTAAATACTGTCATTACATGAACTTTTATATCGTCACATAACCTTTATTTCAGTGGTCTTAAAAGGCTAGTTTCTTGACTACGTACACGATACTATGCATCTTAAGCTAACATACACATCAAATCAAATTGGAAACGTAAAAACAACAGTAAATCAGATCATGGATGGCACGGATCGTAACTCTCCAAGTGTATAATGCCCAAAGTGGCAATAAATCACAGTGTAATTTCTCCACCATTTTCAACGTAAAGTATTACTATTTTTAAAGCATAAACTGTCGATTGCCACATGACCGATTCCTTGTATTTTTTTGAAGTACATTTAATGAGACTTATATGCACATAGTTAATTTTCAATATTTATTACCCTCATGGAGATTTGAATGGGGATACACCAGCTCTTTTCACTAGATCCTTCCATTTTCAGTGAGATCCATACTAGATCTTTCTCAAGAAACACATGAACTCCACTAGTTCATTTCCTTTTGTGTGAAGATCGATCCATTCGGCCACATCGATTGAAATTAACATCCCCTCCATTTTCGAGTGAGATCAAGTGAAGTACAAATCCGACATGAATGAACCTGCCCTCCTTTTTCACCTACTTCTAGATGTGTGCATTATATGATTGTAAACAGTTCTCCATGTTATGATTCGCCTTGTGTATTAACATAATCCATTCGCGCCGCTGACTGCAGAGGCGGAATTATCCTAGAATCCCTGTATCTTCAACGCCCATTCAAGAACGAAAGAACTAGGAAAAAACATCGATGACCCAACAGGGAGAAAAGAACTAAGAACCACATCCTACATAAGGTAGGGTTAGGAAATTCTGCAGCAAGTTCTAGGAAGTTCATTGACATCTAATTAATTGCTTTTTATTACTTCGTGCACAATTATTATTGAAATAATAAACCGTTGTCCAACCATATGATGCGTGAATTAGAAGGCAACCATGTAGTGAGGGTTCTAGGGTTCGAGTTTCATGGGTCAGTTTGAACCATCTTACCCGCTAAACCCCATAGAGGCTACAAGAAGTCCTCTCTTTTTCCTTTTGCAAAGGAAGAGAGAAAGTACCAACAACTAACGCAAAGAAAGGAGAACAAAGTAGAGACAACAGGGGAATTGAATTGGTCAGTTCAGATCCAACAATGGGTGGGAGAGAGCTTATGGCTGTCAAGTGTCCAGTGTGGCCAACCGTTGAACATGGGGGTCAACTTTTTATAACCAGTTGGGCACTGGGCAGCCTTTGATATGTCCCACTGAACATCACATCTTGAGCTAAAAAAACAAAATATCTTCCCTCTCCCCATCCATTATAATTGACCCACTTGAATATATTTTCATTATATATAGAGACAGAGAGACAAGAAGCACAGAAAAGGATATTATAGGGTCACTAAAAAAATGAAACTGAAGAATTTGCAAAGGGCAAGAGAAAAAGAAAGAGGCTAAGAAATGAAACTGCACACGTTTTGCATTCTTAGGATTAGAGAATTCATGCACATTTACACTCTTGCGACAGGATGAAACACGAATGGAGTCTGTCATGAATGTGTACACAAAACTGCAGTCGGGACCGCAGCATCATACATCTGCACCGCAGAAGGACCAAAAACACATGAAAAAACATTTGCAAGACTTCCATGGACATTTAGGATTAGTGTTTGTACAAGGGGGAGGACCTTGATCGATTCAGTTTCTTCACAGCCGTGACCGGAATTTCATCGGTCGCTCTTCGTCACTGGTTACAACGAACGAATCAATGAAATCCCACTCTAGAATTTGGCCATCAGTTATCAGTGAAGCACCAAAGGATCTTGAAAATAATTATCCACATCCCATTTACACGACCCGAGATCTTCTTCCAAGAACTCGAAGCACACTTGATCGAAGTCGTCCTTGGAAATAGCATCGGCCCCGCTCATCTCTTCCAAGAAAACCGGGCCGGGACTTTCCGGGTCGAAAAAGCCCCGCAAGAAAACCGGATCCAACAGACACCCTTCGTCCTCGGGAACCTGCTGAGCCAGTGGCCAGTCGCGCCGGTCGCCCACCTTGGACTCAGGCTCGGCTTCCTCGCTCGTCTGGAACCTCAACACCGACGTGGGAGAGGAAAGGCTCTGGTTCCGAACAACTTTACCGCTGCCCTCCGCCGAGTCCGGCACCGCCGCCGCGTCGATGTCGATAACTGGCCTCGAAAAGTTGGTCTGAGCATCTGGGCCCTTGATCCGTATCGCGGCTCGATCGTAGACGAGGGCGGCTTCCTCCGCCGTGTCGTAGGTGCCGAGCCAGATCCTCGTCCGCTTCACGGGGTCTCTGATCTCCGCCGCCCACCTCCCCCACGGCCTCTGCCTCACCCCTCTGTACCGCCTCCCGCCGCCCTTCGGCGCCGCCTGCTGCTGCTGCTGCTGCTGCTGCTGCTTCACTTTAGGCCTCGCCTTCCCGTTGCCGACTCTCCTCTCTCCGCTGGCCGCTCTGCTCCCGGGCCGCGAGACAGAGTCGTCCTCGATTCGGATCTCGCTCACGTACTTCTTGACCCGGCAGCGCGAGGCCGGCCCCCGCCCTTCTTCCTCGTCGCTCGACGAGTCGGTCGCGTCCTCGTCGGCGAACGAGATCCTCACGGTCCTAGACATGGTCGCCGTCGACCACGACTCTCCGGCGAGCTTGCTGCTGACTGTGCGGTGCTCGGAGTACTTGATCGAAGCAGAGCAAGAACAAGAAGAGGAAGACGGCGGACAAGGACACGGACACAGAAACGGTCGGTCCATGAGCCAGGGGAGGGGCAGAGAGGTGTTTCTAGAGAAAGCAAGAGCGAAGAACGAAAACGGGGGAGGGGGGGACGGTTCGGATTCAACAACAGTCGAGAGGGAAAAGCATTAAAGTCGGGGAAGACGGGTCTGTACGTTTCTTTTCTCTTTTTAACGGAGACGGTCTTGAATATGGGGGAGGGAGGGGATGGTAACCGAGGAGCGGATGACCGAAGAAAGAGATGGAACTAAGGAGACACCGAGAGCAAGAAACAGCAAGAGGACGAATCATCAACCGACGTCATCGGCCGCCGGCGGGATCCAGAGGAGAAGGAAGCGCGCCTTCGAACGGAGAATGGAACAGCACAGAGGGAGGAGGAGGAGGAAGAGGGGATTTTGCAGAGGGAATCAAGAACAGAGTGAGAAGAGTCAAAGCGAAGAGAATCCCTTCTTTATAGGAGGATCCTTAAAAAAAACACACACACACACACTAGAAAAATGATAATAACTTCTTGATTTTCTTTTTTAAAAAAGAATCGAATTTAAGGAAATTGAACGGGATTTTTTTCCCCATATTTGAAGCGCGAACGGGGTAACGGACCGGGCGGGAGGGGGGAAGATTCCGGTCGCGACGGGGATCCCAGACGACTCGCCGCATCGCCTGACGGGGGGCTCCCGATGGCCGACACGTGTGCACCGCTGGCCCGGTAAAACCGTCTGGTCCCTCCGATTGACCTTGCCCGTCACGTAACCGAACAACGTCGTATCCGCATGCCAAGTCGCGCCCTTCCGCCCCCCCCCCGCCCCCTCTCGCCTCGCGTAACTGTACGGTCAACGGGGAGGCTTGTGTGCGCGCGCGCGCGCGCCCCTCCGTGACTCCGTCTCTCTACTTTTGGCCGTCCGTTCCGTCACCGACGTGTGAGCCTAGCCTAACCCTCCCCCACACCGTGGAGAAGATCAGCGGGCCTCCTTTTTGCCTTTGTCCGATTAGATTTAAAAAAAAAAAATTTACAGAATGATCTGACGATATTGTTAATCGTCGATTTATTTGCTTGCTCGTTAAGCATGTCGTTTGAGCCAAAAATAGAAAAAAAAAAATCAAGCTTTAGCCCTCCGCTTATCACCTAATTCTCCATTAATTAAGGAAAAAAATAAGAATGAAAACCAAAAATTCTGCCAAGTGACTCCAATAACCCTAAAGTCTCTTTATTTTGGGTTATCAAAACCCCCAAATTTGTATATGATGCGACAAAAATGCCCTCCATTCATCTACCCCCAAACTTGTAAATTCTCTGATAATATTGTTAACCGTCAATTTATTTGCTTGCTCATTAAGCATCTTATTTGAGCCAAAAAAATAGAACAATCAAACGTTAGCCCTCCACTTATCGCCTAATTCTCCATTAATTAAGGAGAAAGATATCGATGAAAACCCTACACTCTAGCCCGTGATTCCAATAACCCTAAATCTCTTCACTCGTACTATCAAAACTTCGAAACTTAATACCAACGAAAACCCTAAACTCCGCCCCGTGATTCCAATGACCCTAAAATCTCTTTATTTGTATTATCAAAACTCCCAAACTTGTACAGGGTGGGAAAAAAATACCCTCCTTTCATCTACTGCCAAAAACCTTAAATTTTACCTACTATGATACCAATACCAAAAAAGAATGTGTCATCAATACCCTAAACTTGTGCAATTGTTAAAAAAAAATCGGATATTAGTGTCGTAGTTGACAAAAATTAAAAATTTAGGATTTTAATTTTTATCCCACCGTGTACAAGTTTGGGGGTTTTGATAACACGTAAAAAAACAGTTTGGGGTAGTAGTAAGCATACTTTTGGAGGTTTTTTGTGATATTAATAAAAATATTATTTTTTCTTTGTGTCGTATAATGAATAAAAAACGTATTTTTTTTTAGTAATTCATGGAAACGGCTTTGATAAGCATGAGCAGGGTGATGACCAACCACACTCGAAAAATGATTCGACTCCGAGGATGAACAGACACACTCGTGCTCCTCCGAATGCAGTGCCGTTTCATCGCGATGCACGGTTTTTTCAGAGGTCCGGCATGTTGGCACACACAGTATTAATGATGTTTATAAATTGTATTATTATATTATCCCGGGCTTAATTAGTTGTTCTTTTTTAAAACTTTTCGGTTCGCGCGGGAAATATTAAATATTTCTTAAGGGCTGAGGAGAGGGAGAGAGGGAGAGAGTTCCGTGTGGCGGTGTATTACTGTCGTATGTTTAGTGCATGGCAAAAAATAATAACAAATTATTATTATTATTATTATTATTATTATAAAGAGAGATACGGGTTGACTTGGACAAAGCGGCTCCACTAACCCGGATTAAGAAAATAATTAAGATAGTAGCGAAAGAGACCGTGTCGAAAACGACAGGTAGTCTCGTTTTAGGCAGGCGTGGGCCCCGGACATCGTTTTGGGAAAAAGGGGACAAAAAAATTTAAAAAAAAGGAGGCGAAAATAAAAAAAATAAGAGTAAGATCCTCGAAGGAAGACAGAGCTTGGGGACCAAGCAACGGGCTGCACATTTGATTTGGTCGAGACGACCGCACACGTGTCGGGTTTCCGCACGTGCTTTGACTTTTCCGCGGTTTTTTTGGGAAAAAAATTTTGAGATCACGGATTTGACCTTTCGGGTGGAAAGTTCCGTCGGAAATTCACCTAATTTTTGGCTTTTCCCCAAATGAATACTAATTTTTTTTTATAACCAAAAATCGGAAACTCTGGATTGTTCAACTTTAATTTGCACCGTGACGTGTCAACAGCCGGTTATTATCATGCGGTAAATAATTATGAAGAGAAATTGCCCCACTGTATATGTTTTGACTATAATTTCTTGATTTTTAAGTGCTTCTTAAAATCTCCATAGTATGTTATCGGAGGCTTCCTTGGATCTTTAGTGTTTATCAAGAGCGAGTGTTTCCACCTGAGCTGGCTATACCGCCTTGTTTAACGACCCGATCGGTCGATCTGCTCACCCTGTCCCTCCCAAGTGTTTTTTTTTTCTCTTTCAGTGGGAGGTCTGGAATACCTTCTTATTTAGACATTCCGAAGTCAAGATGAACCCTTTTGAGAGCACGCTCATGTCCACTCCACTATATATGTATTGATTATAATTTCTTCATTTTTCAGTGCTTCTTGAATTAACGAACCACTTTCGACTATTCGATATTTTTCGAACCTAGTTAAGAACGACCATGCTTGAGCACAAACGAGGGGATTATCTACTTTCTAATGAATGGAAGATACACGGGTTGGTACTTACGAATCTTATTCTGCATGCTTAAATATTGAATGATTACGATAAGAGTCCTTAAATTTATCACGATAATACATTTGAGTTTCTAAACTTCCATTTCGTGCATTCAAGACCTAAAACTTGTTACAGACATCATTTTAGTCATTTCGTTAGCTCCATTAAGTTTTAGTGGATGTAATAACTACGAATCATTTTTTTTATTAAATGGCTATGAAAATTGAACAAATAATATAAAAGGCCATGTCCTTCTACTTGAAATTTCGCGAGTTTTAAGGACTCGAGAACATCGGAATTGCAAGTTTTTATAGCTTAAATGCATAAAGTAAAAGTTTTAGAACTCAAATGTATTATCACAACAAATTTTAAGACCTGCGCCATGATGGTCTACTTCAATGTCTGATTGCTCAATAACATTTCGACAACCGACACCTATCTCTTCCATATGCATGGCGAAAAAATATTCTTCGCAGCCTTAGTAAAGATGTACAACACACATATATTAGGTCTAATTCCAAAAAAAAGCATGAACTTTAGATAAAGTGATAATTTTGACTCGAACTTTCACTCAAATCAATTTGACATCCGTTGGCTTGGAACCGTTAGTTGTCCAAAGTAACTATTTCACCTCAATAATAAATCCACGTCTCTTGCTAACTCGATTTAAAGCATTATTTATTGTCTTTTTCTCCGAGCCACGGCTTGAAAAATAATTGTGAAGCTGTTCATGGTCTCCTTCACTTCACCGAAAAGTAAAAAAAAATCTTCAAATTGAATCTCTCTAACCAGCCTCTGCCATTTTGTCATAATTTGAAGCAATGGATCGCCATCCATCGAGAGACACCACGAACAAGATCTGCCAAAGCTCACGACCAGAACCATTTTTCTGAAACAAGCCCAAGCCCTCCCTTGAAACTTCAAAGTCTACATTGAACGGACATTAATCAATTGATCTCATTTGATATATTGGACTCTAGTTATGATCATTAATAAATTGATTTTGTTGGAAAGTATAGTGAATGAGATTCTAAAGCTATTACCTAGCCAAAGTGCTTGTAACAATATACAATATCTCAAGCCTCGATTCACTTGAGGACTTTCTACGGAAGATAGCATCGGTTCATGGTAAGCTCAAAAAGGGTGGCAGGGTGCATGTTGAAGCCATTGCCAGAATTGTTCTGCATGACTGGAATGAAGGCAAAATCCCTTGTTCGAAGCTTCAAGGGAGGAGGGCTTGTTCTAGAAAAAGGTTGTGGTCGAAAGGGAAAAGGAGAGCTCCGACTCGATTCTTGCATCCGATCTCCGATCGCGTCCCCTCCTCTATCACCTAACGCGCTCAAGAAGCCTTCGCTGTTGTAATTGACACTTACGCCGCCATGCCCGAGGTTGCTCTGTTTTGCCTTGTTTTACTATTAAGAGTGCCCGGAACGCTTCGTGCTCATTCAATCTTCTTTTTCCAGCGACGACGCCTCCAGTATCTCAGCTCTCTAATTTGATCACAATTTGTGGCCAACGTCTGCACCTTCAAAGGTAGTTCACTTTCGTACTCTGTTTTGATAAGATTGAGGCTGAGAAATTTAGTTGCGGTTCGTGTGAAAATAGTCTCCAACTGAGAATTTGTTAGTAATTTGAGCTTGCTTGAAATTGAAGCTTAGGCTCGATTTCTTCGGTAAGGTTATTGTTCACACAAAGCATTCTCAAATGCACAACTCGGTACACTAGACTCCGCAATCTGAAATGCGAATTCCTCTTTTTCTTTCTTTCCACCCAATTTCCCCTTCACAATGTAAAACCAGACTTTTGCACCTCCACACCTTCACTGACAAAACCCCCAAATCAAATCCACGTAGTTGAAAAGCTGGTCTAGCTGGAGACCTTAGCCGAGACCACACATAATGATCCTACTCAGAACCTTCAACCAAAAGATGAGGATATGCTGAAAAGGAATCAAGCCCTAGCAAGAGTGTGAATTAGGAAAGCATCACCTTATCGCTAGAATCGCAACAGGAAGATTGGCTGAGGAGGAAGATGTGCCCTAACTTGCTGACATGGATCTATTAATGATGTGGAAACGCCACGTTGGACGAGTAAGGGTGACTTCAAATGGAGGGTCAACAGGAGCAAAATTTGGGACTCGAGTAAAAGTTAGTGATTTTTATTGAGAAAAAAAAAAGAAATTCGGGCTAGAATTATTACTCGACCTAAAGTTTTTTTTTTTGATAATCATTACTCGACCTAAAGTTAGTGCTTTTTTTTCGGAATTAGGCCCAAATATTACAATAATGTTATCGATCAGAACCTGCATCAACAGACAAGTCTAATTCGAGGGCCCTTGAGTTTATAGCAAGTTACTGGGTTTATGCAGAGCAAATAGATCTACAGGACAGCCAAATTATATGATCAATGTAAATCCGCTCTACTCAACCAAAGAAAACAGCATCAACTTTACAACATTCAACCATAGTTTTTGGTGGTTCAGACAGGCCAGGAAACATACAGTGTCTTCATTCGCACAACAGACCAAACTAGACACATATATATCGCTTGCCAGTCGAGATAAATCGCAGGTCTCACCTTTAACTTATACAGCGAAAGATAACGACAGACTCCTCGGTAATAGGTTGCAGCAAGTCCCCCTTAGCCCATGGCATACTTCTGGGTCCAGCTCCTCGCAGTCGCCTCGTACTTGGCCCGGTCAGTCTTGTACATATGAGCGATTTCTGGCACCAGGGGATCATCTGGGTTCGGGTCCGTCAAGAGCGAACAGATAGAAAGCAAGACCTGAAAGATAAGACAAGAACCTTTCCCACCGACTTAAGACACGGGTCTTCTTTTAACTTTGCAACCATGCAATGCGTTAATGGCAGCAAACTGAGAACCCTAGGCCATTTCAAGGATCCTCAGCCAAGGAGAGATCAATCATGACAGCGGGATGTGAAAGTTCCAAAAACTAACGCGTTTTCAACTCATCTTATTTCACCTCTAAGATCTCAACTGCTAATTTATTTAATCTAGAAATAACAGACGAAATGCATCGCCCGAATTCGAGGGGCAAAAAAAGATTCCGCACATCAAACCACCATATCAAAACATAATTATTCAACTAACACAAATGCTCTACAAAGACTGTCGGCATAGTTAGCTACACCAAAAACTGTGCGTTCCATACAAAGTTCATTTTAAAAAAAAAGATTGTCCTTTGGGATAAAACCACGAAAAGTTCATCATAAAGGTTCGCAAAATTTACTGCCCTCAGGGTCAGGTGATAGTTTCCCTCTCAAGAGTTGAGATGAACCAGTTGACGCTCGACAGCAGAGCTCCATGGCACATTAGCAAGAAGACTAAGACCAACCAATGCATTAACAATAGTACATAATGCATGGTGGATCTGCAATGATCAATGACATTAACTGTAAGCATACAGTATGGCACTCAGCTGTTTTCTAACATCCATTTCTGAAAACCATGAGAAGACTAACGTGTGAAAAAGCAAGACCATTTGTTTTCTGATGTGCATTACCTAAGGATAACCTTGCCTCAACTGTAACGCTTCAACAGTATTAACACATCAAGAGCAATGAGCACACAAATCAAGTGGGTTTGAAAGTCATTAGCTTTTCAGTAGCATATGTACAATCAAGAGAGCAGGACCTTGGAAATGGTTAAGGCAGGACTCCATTGCTCCTTTAGAATGTCAAGACAAATGCTGCCATTGCTGTTAATATTTGGATGGAAGACTTTGGTCCTAAACGCTACCTGCAAAACAGGGATGCACACGTTATCATTAACGTCTATTTCTCAGTAGCCAAAAACTATGATGCTGAGGGTTAACTTTCTGGCTGTACTGAAATTAACTTTCTTGCTGAATGATTACTGATCTGCATATGAAGTAAACTGATCATACAAACATATTATATAATCTCGCCAATAATGGATGGAAAATCACGTATAAATCGCTCATGGGCTATGACAATGATCACAACTTAGAATCTAATCCCCAAGGATAGAAAGCAATATCCCATTACTTAGTTGGCCTACCTGTCCATCATTAGTTATTCCAAAATGAGAAGTTTTCTATGCACAGACAGAAAGGTTAGCAAATGTGTTTGGAAAGGTAAAAGCGGAAAACAATCCACAACCTAAGTTAAGGCATCTTTTACCACAACTTAACTTTGAAGAAGAAGAAGAAGAAGAATACACCCGATGGTGTTACAATCCTTCATTTATCATATGATGGGGAAATAAAAAAAAGAGTTCATGATGTCATTCATCTCCTGAGAGGACGACGAGAAGTATAGATCCCATACCTTAGGGGGTTTAAATGGGTAATCTGGAGGGAAATGGATAGTTACTAGAAATACTCCGCCTGCATAAGGACTATCTGAGGGACCCATTATTGTTGCTTGCCAGTGGAACATGTCCTCTCCTACAGGGCCTGCCCATAATTTTAAAACAACAAGACACATAATTTACATTTCAGCACCATAGCTACTCTGTCTCACATGAGGAACAAAAGTACGAAACATATTTTCCAGCACATGACATTTGTCTTGAGTCACCAATAGGCAATTGACAGAGAACCCAAAATGTGATCAGTATATTACAACGTTCGACTGAGTTTAATTTGCTTCTGATTTTCCCACCTGATGTGTGTTTTCAGGTATCTGCAGTCTAGGTTAGCTTAGTGAGATCTTTCAAATTCAGGACATCCGCTAGTAATAACATGAACTGCCCGTGTCTCTTGGCAATAAAACCAATTTGATGATCAAGGCACTGAGAATAAAAAAGAACTAGCATACCCCCATCTACACATTTGGTCCAAGACTTGTACACAATGGAAAGAACAAAATTATGCTCCTTACTGCCTTCAGTTTCACTTGTCACCAAGCAACTATCGTTCCCAGATGGGCCAATCCAATGTGCTTTAAGGTATATAGGCAAGACAAAAACTGCTTTAAGATACAAAAGTAGAAGCTAAAAGAATTGTACAGCTCCAAAACCAGGTCAAACCATTAGTAAATTGAATCTTCATTATCCAAATCTCAGTAAGCCACCTCATTCATTACATCAACCTTCAATATGGAGTGATAAAGAAAATAAGTGGGGAAAGTTTTGACCTTCAACCTCCACCAGATACAAAAACCTGAAAAGCTCATGAAGAAATTTCTTCTCCTAATCGAGGAACATCTTGAAGAGATACTTCAATGGTCTTCTTTGCCAATCACACCCATCATCCATGTAGATGGAGATGCACAAGTAGCACCAGACCAAGCAAGTTAGCGATAATCTTCGCAACCACTATATTGTCAAAGACATACCAAGACTTGCATGCCTGTCCACTAGTGTATTCTATTTGCTCTTCCCAGAAACCAATTCATTGCAAATGGAAAGATTCTAGCAACAACTCTTCCAACACAATTCATGTGTATGATCCTAGCAATCAGCCTCCATATGAACAAAAAGAATCTGTTTTACTGTCTCTAGCAGGCACTTCAAAGCCAATACATCATATACAAGCATATTCTAAACTCAACCGCCAACAGTAACAAAAAAGCAAGCACAAGAAGAAAACCCTGCAACAAAAACTACAGAACCCGAAGCTCAAGAGTGGATCAATCTTAACGCAGTAACAGATCTAACAGAAGAATAACTAAAAATTACTAAAAAAAAAAAAGCAAAAAATTGGTGAGAACAGAAGAAGAAGAAGAAGAATGAGGTACCAGCACTGCAGGAGGTAGGAGGGTCTTTCTGGAGATCTTTGAGCTCCTTCAGGATCCGCTTCGAAGCCATCGACGCAGCTCCGATCCAAAAGAGAGAGAGAGAGAGAATTTCAGGGAGAAGGAGGAAGCTTGACGAAATCAACAAAGGAAAAAGAAAACAATGGCGACAAGTCCACAGAGTCTTGATGGATAAAAAAAAAAAACGAACCCAACAAAAAAAAAAAGAAAAAGGAAAAGAATCTGGTTCTCTAACACGGAGAGAATTTGGGACCCCTGCTGTGGCTTGCGCTTTGGTTCTTGTAATAAATTTTCATTTTTTTTTATCGTCTTGTCAGATAGTAAAGTAAAAGGAGCGACCTTTGCGATCAACTTCAAATCTCCTTTGCTTGCTTTATGGAAATGTAAATGGGGCGGCTATGGAGCTTCGGCCAATTGGTTCGTGGTTCGTGTCTGCTGGGGGCCCTGTTGCCATGCTTGTCCATTTTCCTTTCTAAAGCATTGGAACTGAAGTTTCAGTTTAGTCCAAAATGTTGAACCTTTTGCAAAAACAGTTCTACAGTTTCACAATTCAACCACTCTTCTTTGACATGTACTCTACTTGGTACTTGATAGATGATATTTCACCCTTTTTTTTTGGTTAATACCATGAAAAACCCTAAATTGGTACAGTTATGATAATTTTACCCAAAACTTTTTTTTACCACAAAAAACCCCAAACTGATATACTTGTGACAAATTTACCCCGAATTATTTTTTGACCATAAAAAACCCTGAACTGGTATGTTTGTGACAATTTTACCCCAACTAATTTTTTAACATTATTTTTTATTTTTTCAAATTTTTTCGATTAATTTTTTTATTTTTTATTTTCTTTTTTTCCTTAATCTTCTTCATCTTCAATTTTTGGCCGGTCCGGTAACCGGCTGAAGGCGGAAGCCGGCGAGGGCTTGGCCCCACCGACCGCTGGTGAGGCCGACCTCATCAGTGCTAGGCGAGGCCGACCTTGCCGGCTTTTGCCTCTGGCCGGTCGCCGATCCAGCGACCTGCTAGAAATTGAAGATAAAGAAGATTAAGGAAAAAAAGAAAAGAAAAGAAATAATAAAAAAATCGAAAAAATAAAAAATAATATTAAAATATCAGTTTGGATAAAATTGTCACAAGTATACCAGTTCAGGGTTTTTGGTGGTCAAAAAAATAGTTCGGGGTAAATTTGTCACAAGTGTACCAATTTGGGGTTTTTTGTGGTCAAAAAAATAGTTTGGGATAAAATTATCACAACTGTACCAGTTTAGTGTTTTTCGTGATATTAACCCTTTCTTTTTT
The DNA here is from genome assembly GCA_031216285.1 of Syzygium syzygioides. NCBI lineage: Eukaryota > Viridiplantae > Streptophyta > Magnoliopsida > Myrtales > Myrtaceae > Syzygium > Syzygium syzygioides. Next base: position 24,150,361 of record CM062245.1, read on the forward strand.
CTATTGGTAATTGGATGACACATGTTTCAGACATCGATCTCAAAGATCAGTCCTTGCCCCGTGCCCTGGCATGGGTTTAACGTCCCACTATCTTAGTTTCTAACTAAATTGTGTTGTCGAATTGTACGTGACTTCAAACTTTGTGACTCGAAATGCCGGTTTGATTCCGTCATTCCAGTTGGTGGCGGTATCCATCGAGAAGGCCACATAATTTAGACCACTTTTTTACTAAATTGGCTAAATCAAATCAATGTCACGTCAAGAAAACAACAGACCACATCGTTCTTTTCCTCAGCGCAAGAGAGTGAGTACCAGTCTAATAGGATGAACACACCGAGGGTGTCCAGCTTCTTCTTGTTGGATAGCACAACAGACCTGTCGCTGATTGAAAGGCGTCCCTCAATCATTTTGGACCTTTCCTTTCCACACGTGAATTTCGTCTGCTTCCGTCTCCGCTGTTCAAAGTTTGTTTCGCTTACCTCGTTCTGCTTGGCAACATCTGCCATTAATCGCCAGTTACCGCTTCTGTCACTTTACGTGGCAAGAACCTAGATCTGTGTATTTTTACATCTTCTAACAGATTATGATCGCTCCGCTCTGTCACTGGACATATGTGGCCTCCGCTAATCATGCGTTACAAGATAAGGCCCTTTTATAAGTTGTCTCTGTTACTTCGCCTTTGGTTTCTGAAAAGCAATCACTTCTCTCCATTTTGAGCGACCAAGAGTTCAACATATTATTGAGGCATTGCTTTTGTAGGAGCAAAAGTGAGAAATGGGTGTGCGGATCTTGAAAGCATTGGCCATTTTAAGGCGTTTCTTGGTGGTGTTGGTGGTGATGATGGGAATACTGAGCTTCTCATGCTACTCCAAGTGCGAGTTCAAGGCAATATTCAACTTTGGCGACTCAAACACCGACACGGGCGGGTTCTATGCAGCTTTCCCGGCACAAACTGGGCCGTTTGGGATGACCTACTTTAAGCGGCCATCGGGGCGGGCATCGGACGGAAGGCTCATCGTCGACTTCTTGGGTAATGTTGGATGAGATTCATTCAGATGTTCTAATAGGTGTCTTAAATAGTTTTGACTTAGAAATCCTTTAACTACATGGTTATGCTTTATGGTCCATCAATACAGTATGTCAGTCTCTTCTTTATTTGCCTGAGACATGCAAATGCAATGCAGTTGTTTAGCGGATGCGAATGTAATTAAAAAGGGGATCACAATTTAACCGCCCTTCCAGAATCCACTGGCGTAGTTTTTCTTTCTACAGTAAATAACCGGTAATTCTGAAATAGTTCAAAGAAGATGCATAGCAAAAATCGAGGGTTGCTTAGCGTATGCAAATACACAGCATTTGTCCACATTCTGTCAACAAGTCTTGTACAAGCTTCTCACAGTGCATTAATTACTTTCCAAGATGAGAAAATGGCCAGCGTGGCAATTGCTGGGTCATCATCGATGACAGATTTTGCAGAAGATAAAATTTTGTTTTGGCCAAGTTTCCTTATTTACTTCTTTTTTTCCTTGTCTTTTGGTTGCATGAGATTGTCAAGAATTCTCTGCATTGTCCCTGGAAACAGATCTCTATAGATAAACTTTGCCTAACGTAGAGACATTTAATAAGTCAAATCAATCGCAGTGCATGAAATGGTGAGATGGGATGCATATTGACACCTTCAACCATGAGCTCTGCGTGTTTTTGGTACTATAATGTTTTGCTTACAACCTTGATGCAGAAACGAATCTCTTGATATTTTCTCCCAGTTAAATCACGGGAAAGTGAAACTAATGAACTAAAGTGCGGTAAAATCTTTCATTGGATGTGGCAGCACAAGCTCTAGGACTGCCATTTCTGAGTCCATATCTGCAATCAATTAGGTCTGACTACAGACATGGGGCCAACTACGCGACGCTGGCATCAACCGTGCTCCTGCCAAACACGTCCTTATTTGTATCTGGGCTCAGTCCTTTTGCTCTTCCCATTCAGCTCAACCAAATGAAGGCATTCAAGGCCAGAGTTGATGAATTTCACTCCTCCGGCCAGAAGGGTATACCATAAACTGGCAAAATTAGTTAGTTGATGATAACAGACACCACAAGTGAGCAATGAAAGATTTTCTGACACGATGTGTTAGTTTCTGTAACATTGATTTTCAGGATCAGATCTACCTTCACCAGATATATTTGGGAAGTCCATTTACACCTTTTACATTGGTCAGAATGACTTCACATCCAATTTAGCATCTGCTGGAATCGGTGGTGTGCAGCAGTATCTTCCTCAAGTTGTGGCCCAGATTGCTGCAACTGTCAAGGTGAGCGCTCTGTTTGGCCTAAGAACTTTCTTCTTGTTTTTCCCACTTTCAACGCGTATAATTATCAACTTATGTAAGCTCAACATGACTGACAAACACCGATATATACTGAAAAACAAAAACCAGACTGGAGCTTATAGAAAGATCGAGCTGTTTCAATCTATCAAATCATGTGTCGGGGGGCTACTGATTAACGTCTATATGATGCCCTGCGGCAAAATGATCTGCAAGCGGGTCCAGATCAAGATGAGGCCCTGGAAGGGACCTTATCTAGAATTGCGAAATTAAGCTCTATTGATCCAGAGTCTAATGAATTAGATGGCCCATACTTGCAAGATTTGTACAGACAGCTTATTCAGTCGTTCCTTGTCTAGGTCCATGCACAGTAATAAGAATAAGCACAACAGTTCACTAGCAAAATGTGGTACACTCTCTGTCAATCTACCCTGTCTAGGTCCAAGGTGATAAGATTTCACTCACCAAACTTCCAACTGTCGCAGAGTCGACCAATTACATTGAAATATCGCATGGGTTCAGTTTACTTCACAGCCTGGATATAAGTGTATCGATTTGAACAATACGTGGTCATGCTTAACTGGATCTTCTATGTCAATTATAAAATAGTTTACCTAGTAAATGCTTTCAAATTAATATAAACGTCGTCTTTTTTGCAAATATCTCGCTTTTGTAGGAGCTATATGCCTTGGGAGGGCGTACGTTTTTTGTGTTAAACCTCGCTCCAATTGGCTGTTATCCAGCCTTTCTGGTGGAGCTCCCTCACGGCAGTTCCGATCTCGACCTGCATGGATGCTTGATTTCTTACAACAACGCAGTCGTTGAGTACAACAAATTGTTGAAAGACACACTGGCTCAAACCAGAGCTTCTCTTCCTAATGCCAACCTCATTTATGTCGACACACACTCGGTTTTGCTAGAGCTATTTCGACATCCCAAGTATCATGGTAAGCTTCTGTGATTCTGTCACTTCTTAATGAACTTTGACCTTTGGGAAAAATTGAGATATGATTTCATAATCTCATCATCAAGTTGAATTAATTTTTGCTAGCAAGCACCAGAGAAGCAACCTCCTACTGCTAAGTGCTAGACTAATTAATAGAGGACATGAATTATGAACAATTAAAGAATCGAGAAAGGTACCTCTTCTTTACCCAAAAAAAAAAAAAAGAAAGAAAGGTACCTCTTACTTGACTCTGCATTGGCTCGCAGACATCAAAGTGTAGTAACAAGCTAACAACCAATATTTACAACACCATTTCATCAATACAGCCAACATTTTCCAATTGCTTATTTGATGGACTTGGTCTTGTTGAATCACGGGTATCTATATCTTTTCCCTTAAAATCTACAGGTTTTGAATAATTTGAGTTTTTATATATATTTTTTTGATATGGTTTGGATCGATTCAGGACTCAAATACGGTACCAGGGCGTGCTGCGGATATGGGGGCGGTGAGTACAACTTCGATCCTCGAGTCTTCTGCGGCAGTAGCAAAGAGATAAATGGCAGCTTGCTAACTGCTTCGGCTTGCAATGACCCCTCCAACTATGTAAGCTGGGATGGAATACATGCCACCGAAGCTGCTAACAAGCTAATTACCTGGGCCATCATAAATGGATCTTTCTTCGATCCGCGGTTTTCGCTCAACCAGCGTTGCGATCTCCAACCCATAGGTTGACATTTAGTAATCTACAGTCGTGTATGCTGCTGCTCTTACGGCGATGACCCGTCAACTGTATTAAAACTTCAATTTTTCCTTTGAAGTTTTAAGGAACAAGTTTGGCCCTTTCTCTAAACTCCTAGAAATTTTGTATGGACGACGTGAATAATAGCTAAATGCCTTAACAAATATTATGTGTGGTTATTAGGCAATATCCGCTCACAAGACCGTGCTACCACTTAGACCGAACACCATGCTCACAGCACAATGAACTAACTGGTCGATGATCACGCGCAATTTACCAAATGCGGGATCAAAATTTTTCTTCGATTACAGCTGAAACTATAACTTAATTCACGCACCAAAGAGTTTTATGTTACAAGATAGCTCAGCGATCGCACATATATCTAGAAATTGTTGCTGTGAGGTCGAAGGACGCCGGCGATATAAACAAGAAAAAAGCGTGGATACAATGCACGTCCCCTGAAACCCTGCTAGTTCACTGAGTGGTCCTCCACGTTCGCCCCACCTTGTGGTTTAGATGGAAGCAGTATCATGCCATGGAAACTTACCAGCAGAAGTGCCAAAAATTTGCCGGCAGCCAATACCTTACTTTGAGTCATACATTCTCCTACCACGTGTCTGACAATGAAACAAACGCAAAGTCACACCATGCTTGTAAAATATTTTTAATCTCGTTAATTAGTTTCCTTCACAAGAATAATCACAAGTCAAATGAATCCACCAATCTAGAGGTGTAAACGACGTACCAAAGCCCTTTTCTAAAAAAGCAAAACCAATCTGTCAATTTCCTTTCCTTTCTTCCCCTAATGGCAACATCCCAGAGTTTTCCTAGGAAATTTCCTGAGGTATCGTTCACATTGAGAAGTTCTGTACGGGGGCGTTTTCTTTTTCCTTGCACATGTTGAGAAGAACAGAGAAAGGACTAATTATGGAAACAATCCAATTGAAGAATCAATCTGCAGAGTCACGGCACATGTTCGTTAGCCTCAAGAATCGGCTGGGTTCTGATCATCGATGCTGAAGGCATTTTACTAGTCTCTATCCAGATCGTATCAAAAGAGACGCCCTTCTCAGACTCTTTCTCCATTTCCTTGATCCTCTGCCTCACCACTACCTTGTACGTCCCCAACACAATCAAGCTCGCACAAAATAACACGATGAACCCACCTACGAACCCTACAACCCACCATTTCCAAAACCTTGCTTCTGTCTTCTTCTGTTGTGGGGACGGAGCTGTCGCCGGAACCGGAGCCGGAATTACAAGGGCAAAATGACCTTGACGACGTGCAACACATCCATTCAATGAAGTCATGTTGCTAAAACCAACCAACCCATTAGACCTGAACTCGACGCATTGCACGGACTGATTTGATGTCCGCAGCTCTAACTCAGCTGGAGAGAAACTCACCAAAATGGGATGGCCTTTAATGCTCAAATTGAGCTTCTGGTTACCAACTCCACTTGAATCGGAAGCAGCAAACACCATGAACCCCACAACAGGACTGACCAGCCTATACCCAGGGACTTCATAGTAATTAGAAGACAAATTCTTGAGGTTCTCACACAGTATGGCAAGCCTCTTCGCATAAGGCATGGGAATAATCCTTGGTGGGAAGTCGAAAGACGTCAGGTTTGACCCTCTGACCCAAAAGCTCGAGCTCCTGAGCCTGACGATTGAGGCTTCAATCCCAGAGAAGTTGACAGGGAGGGAGATGTTGTAAACAACTCCTGTTCTTGGTTGTTGCAGTGTTTTGTTGGCATATTCGTGAATGACTGCATCTAAGAGCTCCGGGTCATAGCCTCTTGAAGCTTGCACGAGCGTGGATGAGAATGACCACAAAAAGAAAGCCACCCAGATGACAAAACCAAAGCCTCTTCGCATCTTTCATTTCATAAGGATCAGAACAAAAGAAAAAAAAAAAGAGAGGTTCTTGATCATGAATGAATGACTACTCGACTATAACAATACAATTGACATTCAAGAAATCAACTTTCGAGGGAAATGGTTTTTACCTGAAGCTTTCTTTCTGTTCTCATAAAAGAAAAATGCCATCAACCTCGGAGTCCGATTCAATTTCTTCTTCAAGGACGGATCCTTCTCCTTCCCCGCAAAAGGTCTCAATCTCGAACCCCAACAACAAGCTGCAACAAAGCCAGAATCGACGTCCCCTCAGATGCAGGCTTGGGACATGGAGATGAAGGAGGATTCAAAAAGCTCCGAGCTCATCAAACTCCTCCTATATCCGTCGCCATGTCCTTGGAATGGCCTAAAGAACAGGAGGATTGAGCTGTATTATTATGGTCAGAGAGAGAATACGTAACCAAATGACTATATGGGGTTAGTGAGATGGATCTGATGATTCATCATGCGATAACCGGAGCCGCGCTGGACAGGCACCCCGAGGAAAAACTTGAAAGGCGAGAGTCAACGGAAGTTTCGCCTTTTCGGATGTCCTTTTCTATATCACTTCGTTGGAAGACTTTAGGACGTAGATGTTTTTCACGTTGGAATCATAGTTTTTCGCGGGTGCATGAGTTCAGGGAACAAGAATGGGGTTGGTTGTGTGACAGACGGTTCCAACGAGGTACAGATAGCCACGGCCCCCACGACAGAGGACGAAACCAAACCGGTGTGCTCCCTCCCAAAAACGGTCATGGCTTAATTTGGCCTCTTAGGCATGTCTTTAGGAGGAATACGTCTTTGCCTAACGCAGCATGGGCGGTTAGTGAATATCTGCGAACGCACGAGTATATTCGGCTAGTAAGAAGATGTATATATAAAATTAGAGTGAATTAGATAATTAATATGCGGTACGGGATGGGTTCGGCATGTTAGATCGAGATGCTTTCCGTGATCCGATGATAACCCTCGATGAACGATTTGAGCATCATGAATTTCTTGCATCTGGTTTCATGGGAACTATTACGTACACCCATATTGGAGAAAAGCTATAATGTACACATTTAATCTAAGGTAATTGAGTAGGTTATATCTATCTCTTTCTTCAACATGTATAACTCAACTTCTGTACTATTTACAATACCTAAAAGCCAATCAATAGTTGTCATGCACCAAATAGAGCGATGCGATTATCAGGGTATGCTCTACGACTGAGCTAACAGCTCGTCGGTGGCAATCCCGCCGAGGCATGCCAAGTCGAAAGTGAGAGAAATCCCATCCCCATTTCCCCTTCCCCGTGTTATTAGGTGGGAGGGGCATGGAGATATTAAAAAGCGGATTCCATCAATTTGTTCTGACCTAGGATTCTCACGAGCTCGGTGTCACTTCACCGTCTAGCAACGAAAGAGGACTTCTATCTCCGAGTTGAACTCGGGCGTGGCTTTAGAAGGAAAATGCCAACGCAAAGGAGGTTAAGGCTAGAAAAAAAGGAGTAGATTAGGGTTTTAGGCTCATGCAAGAGTGGTCCATTGCTCCAAAAAAGCCTTGTCAGACGGCCAGTACAAAGGCGGAGACTAAGGGATGTCCGCATTCGAGTAGGTGTGCCAATGTCTTGTCTTTGACAAGGGGCATTGAGAAAACACGTGGGTTTTGCATCACATGAATTATAAAATCATAACCCCCATTATTGTTTCACTTAGCAGTTGCCAAAATGAAACAGCTCAACAACCGCACTCATTGAGGTCTTTCTACTTTAATCTGGCCGACCCCGTTGGTTTTGATAGCTTTCGAATATGATTCACTATAAGCCATTTAAATATAAAACCTATTCGCAACGTCGTATAACCCAATTAGACATGAGATTCGTCAAAATTGGATTGCCCAGCGCGATTACGACGTCACTTGGGTCTCCGTCTCGGGGCATTGTGATTGATTTGCTATGCATTATTATCAAATTAACTAGTACATAAATTAGTTTCTAGTGAGCTCATGGGCCCATGAAAACCCATAATCCCACGTACGTGTAATTTCAAGGTGATGTAGATGTGATTGTCTTGTCAGTGGCCTAATTGGAATTCCGAGTTCAAGCTGATGTGGATGTACGGATTATGAGCTGGGCTTGGGCTGAATCCTTGGGCCTTAGCCAGTTCAAGTAGTCATAGCTAGTCCTCCGCGTAGCATACTTTTCGTATATTGAAAAAATGACAAATAATTTATGAATTTTAATTTAATGTATGATGACATCATTGAATTTTAATTTGTTCAATGTTATTCTAAAACTATTGATAAATTTTTAATATAATTTATGAACTTTTATTTTATTCAGTGGGGTCTGTGAATTATTAAAAAATATTCAATTTAGTTCTTGAATTATATGAAAATATTTAATATTGTCCTTCTGTTAATTCAAATTGACGGAATTTGCTGATGTGGTTTCCCAATCCAATAAGCTTGAATGATGGACAAAAAACAATTCATACTTGGATTATCCACGTGAGAAAGTCATCTCAAATTATGAAAAGAAAACTCCACGTGAGATATTTGAAATCTCTAATTTTTTTTTACTTTTCTAAAGTAAATGGATAAAATGATGAACGTGCTGATCCATCTAATCCACGTCATAAAATAACATATGATTCGTCGTTTAAACAAATGAAATGACTATATTAAATATTTACCAATAGTTCAAAAATCATATTGAACAAATTAAAATTTCAAAAACTACATTGAACATGTATTAATAATACAAAGACCACATCAAATAAATTAAAAATTTAAGGGCGACATTACAAATAAAATAAAAGTTCATGAATTATTTACTGACAAAAAAAAGAGTTCATGAATTATTTATGTTATTTGCCCTAGTTTATTTTACGCAAATAAAGCAAGCAAACTAGTGAGTGAAGTAGGGGTGTGCAAACGGATCTGCCCGAACTGGGAACTGTCTGAACTGGGAATCGCCCGGACTAGACCGAATCGACACTATTTGGGCGGTTCTAAAGGGTGTTGGTCCAGCTCCCAGTTCCTAAAAGTGGAATCGGTGTCCAGGCAGTCCGGTTCCCGGTTCCAAGAGGGAACCGAACCGGACCGGACCGACAAATTTTTTCTTCAAAAAAATTAATAAAATGTAAATTAAATCCTAAGTGAACTTTATTGACATAAATTCTTTGATAAAAATTAGTAAAATGTGAACTAAACTCTAAGTGAACTTCATTGATATAAATTTATTGATAAAAATTAGTAAAATGTGAACTAAACCCTAAATATTTGATAAAAAAAAACTAAATCTTAAGAAACCGGTTCTATTGGATCGGATCGGAACCGGACCGGAACGATGGTCCAGTTCGGTTCCCGGTCCTAGGACCAAACAGTCCGGTCCACGGTTCCCAAAATTGGGAACCAAGAACCGATCACCCCTAGAGTGAAGGAGAGTGTGTGCTTCTTCAGTTCTTCCCGCTAGAGAGAGAGAGAGAGAGAGGCGGAAAAGCAAACGTGGATTTTGTAGATAGGCATCCGACCAATCAGAGAGCTCCGTCGATCCACGTGTCGATGGAGATCCGTGTCCGAACGGAGGCGTGGTCTCGAAAAATCCCAGTGGATAATACGCAGAGCTGTTTAACGAAGGATACACAGAAAGCGAGAGAGAGAGAGAGGAGATAAACGAAGAGAGGCGCACCACACCACTGCTGAGAGGCCACAGTTTGCGTCAGCAGCTCACCGAATGGCAGCAGCATCCACCTCCATGGCGGCCACCGCCGCGCTGTTGCCGCCCCGGGTCTCCTCCTTGCCTCACCTCCCGCCATGGCGCTTCTCTTCCCGTCCCGCCAGGCTCTGCTCAGGTACATTTGTTTTCGGTTGAGCGAATTTGAACTGTTCGGTTAAGGAAGGTGCGCGTGTGTGGATGCGGTAATGCGTGGAGTGTGAGTGGATGACTCTATCTTGTACTTTACAAAATTGAAGTTGAATTCCAGACACTAGGAAATGTGTCGTGCATACTGGTAATTCTTTAGCAATCGTTGAATGAAGCACCCGGCTTTTGTAGGATGAACAGTAGGCAATGGATTGAGGGCATGGAGGTGGAGGTAATATCTGGTTGCTAGTTCTGTAGAAAGATTTGTGAGGGTACAAGGATATGTTTGCAAGACTGTCAAAGCTGGCTGTAACTGATGAAAGTGCAATGCGGCGGTTTCAAGAAGACTGAAATGCGTTTCGGGATGCCGGGGCCAGGGGGGGGGGTGGTTGGGGGTGTGCGGTGCGGTGAGAGTGAGAGAGCAATTGGGTGTGATGCACATTTTCCTCTTTCATTTTGCAAATCCGCACAACGCCTATTTATTCACAAGTCACGAGGAAGATGGGCGATATGAAAGTGCTGCATTCAAGTTAACTTTACGGCCATTATGAGAAAAGGAGCATACCTAATGGCAGTGACTCGGGTAGTTTTCTGAGTTCCCGTGCCTCTTGTGGACCTGCTTACACGGACTATATAATAAGCACACAATTTTACACGTAAGGCTGTTCATTAGGGAGGCAACTTGGGGAGGAGCAGTTTGGAACAACATAATAGCTTTGCTGGGGGGTGAAGTAGGTGCCCATAATAGGTTCAATCAAAGCAACCTATTTTGTTGACAAACAAGTAGGCTGATAGCTGACTTAATTTGTGAACCTTTAAAGAATTGCCTTGTCGTCATTATCTGTTTTAGTTTGAGGTGGATGACGACCATGTCGTCTTATCTTCTTGTGTTACCAGAGCCGCGGAGATTATCACTGGTCCAGATTAGAGCCTCTTCAGATGATTCCCCCGCTCCAGTTGATGCCGGGGAACTTTTCTCAGACCTGAAGGAGAAGGTGAGAGACTTCACTAAGGCATGATTGCTACTGAAGCAAGCCAGGTGTTCCTTCTCTCGTTTTGTGCAGAGCTAATGTCGATTAATCCTCTTGTGTCTCTCTTTCAGTGGGACGGCCTGGAAAATAAGTCAACGGTTATTCTCTATGGAGGTGGGGCTATTGTGGCTGTCTGGTTATCGTCCGTTGTGGTTGGAGCTATCAACTCTGTGCCTTTGGTATGTTGTTTTGTTAGATTAGAATACAGATGCTTTTGTCTTATAGTACTTTGCCCTGCCATAAACGTGGTACTTTGTTCGGCCAATGGCTTAAATACTCTCCTGGGGACATCGTTCAGTGCCATGAATTTTCTAACAAGTATGTTTTCTGTGACCAGCTTCCAAAGATCATGGAGTTGGTAGGGCTTGGATACACCGGATGGTTCGTCTACAGATACCTTCTATTCAAGGTAAAGTAACTAAGCAGTTCATTTTTGTGGAGTCTTACCTGTGTTCGCAGCATGACCCTGAAGTTTCCAATGTGTTTAAGTTGAGGATTATCAAACGAGGAACTCTAACTTCGGTGTCTACTAACTGGCTTTCACTTCTGCATGAATCTAGTATACACACTATGCTTTTGATATTACATCTATCTTGGGCATCAATCTTCTTCAATAGACGATTGGCCGGTAAACCACGCATACCTAACAAGTGACATGATTTGTTTCCTCAGTCGAGCAGGAAGGAACTAGCCGAAGATATCGAAGGTCTGAAGAAGAAGATTGCTGGAACCGAATAGGTCCACGAGATTGGTCGCGTGTTCGTTCTTTGTACTCCTATGGTAGAGAGGCACCTGCATTTATATTTCGACGTGGCTCCTCTGTGAATTTCTGTGACTCTTGCATTTCCCTAGTTCCTCCCACCTCGCCTTGTTTCTTGATTTCATGAGAATCAGAGTCAATGCAAGGGTCACGTGTGCTTAATGTGATTTACTATATAGAATGCTGCTACATCACGTTATGCATCAATAATAGTGGTATCTATGAACAATGCTTCACTTTTGATTCATATGGGAGAGCAGTACTTTCAAGCCACAGGATTTTCTTTGCCCCAAAATGATCAAAAAGCAAATGGGGGCTGCCAAAGACTTATGCAATGGATCCTTTATGCAAATTGCAATACATGCAATAGTGGTCCCTAAGCCAATTGGACCAAAGAGGTTGGGACCATTAAAACAATTTAACTCGATAAGTTTTTCATTGTGAGAAATTGTACTTGGGTGTTGGACAAATAGTTGGCATTCAAGCAACCTGCTAATCTATTTTCGTTTGTTTGAAAGAAAACTGTTTTCGGAAAATTGTATTCCGACTTTTCTGTTTTTGGAAGACGGAAAACTAATCGATTTATAGAAATTTTTTTCTATGGACTGAAAATAACAAGTTTAGATCGAGGGAAAATGATTTCTTCTTCTAGTGAGGGAGGAAATCACTTTTCCTACACCACCAAATAAATGGTGTAGGAAAAAATAGGTTCTTTACGATTTGAATTCTTCTTCCTAAAGTTCACTATCCACCTGATTGGGCCTCTCTTGAAGCCAGAGCCCCTATTTAAGCCCACATCCATTCGCCTGGACTAGAACAAAAATGAAAAGGAATTGACAAAGCGTGGCCGACCAACAAGCACAATCAAGAATCGAAATCTCAAATTTATACCGGAAATCATTGACGTGGACGCCGGCCATTGTATGTTGCACTGTCGGCGGATGGTCGGCGCTGATATGAATATTTTTAATAATTTTTTTGAAAAAATTCCCATTTTCTTTTTTTTTTTCCTTTTCTTGCCTTTGCCTATGGCCAGTACTTAGCCATGGCCGGCGACTAGCCACAAGCGAGGGCTGGCGAGGGCTCAACCATCACGGCATGGGCAAGGGTCGCCTTCGCTGACTTTGGCAAGGGTTGTACCCTCACGGCCTAGGCGAGGGCTATGACGCCCTCGCCAAAAAAAAAAGAGAAAAATTATTAAAAAATTTTAAAAAAATTTTAAAATATCATTTAAAATGTCCACGTCGGTACCGGCCATGCCACATAGGATAGCCGGCATCTACGTTAGCGATTTTCAGTCTAAATTGATAGGACGGAATAAATTGATGTCAATATGAAAAGGTTTAGGATTAAATTAGTCAAATTAAAAAGTTTAAGACTAAATTTGTACCAATGCTATAGGATCATGACTTTTTTGGTACTTTTCCCATCGAAAATTGTATTGTTTCACTCGATAAAAATACCAAAATTGGCATTGATTTGCTGCGCATTCTACTAGGCCTAAATGGCACACTACTCCTTTCCTTGAACTTGTCCATTGTTTTGATATTTTTTGTGCGGATTTTTCCACGGGAGGCCATCCGCGAGCTGCATCTTCATTTCCAGTTCATAAACTCTTATTTTATCAATTGGTGAAAGATTTTGTGTTAACGTAGAAGTTACGGAACAGTGATAGTAAGAACGAAAGGGTTGCGTAGCCAAGCATCCACTACAAAATATCATATTTAAATTGTAGCTGCTCAGCACTACTTGAGACCCTAGAGATAAGCTTGTCGACATAACTGACCCGACGTGTCGAGAGTCCATAAATATGTTCACGGAAGGTAGCAATTTGTGCTTGTCAAAGGCTCGATCATGGCATAACAATAACTTTTGATCTCGTGGACAATAGGTGGGCTCGAGACCACTGACCTAGTCAAGTTTAGTGGTGGCACTCCAACTTGAAGCTTGTGGACCAAGGAAAGTCATCTTCCGCGCAATAGCTAGCAAAGGACCCATCGTCTCTCTATTCTATCACTGTTGGAGACCTTTAAGTCAATGAACTGTTTCATACAAGTTCTCGGGGGACAACGTTATTGAAGACCATAGGGACCACTATCAACAAGCCATCCGTCCGATCCCACCATGCCGGTCTAAGTTAGTTTACGTGCAACTTGGTTCCATATAGATGGGACTTGACGTCCTTGAGCTTCGATATTTCTATGATCGAGAGTCTTATCGTGTGGACTTGGATTTAGCAACGTCTTCGGATTTGCAGCCATTCACACATCGTGAAACAACGGTCAAGGCAGCTCTTTATGGCATTATCACCCGCAAGAACAGGCCAGTGAGTACTTCCAAACAAGTCAATTTACAGAATAGAAGAGATGTGTACAGTTTTGCCGGGGTCCTTGTCGAACTCTTAACGAGACAAAACCCAATCTGTTCGCTGAGGGGTGACGAAGGAAGAAACCTCGTAGACTAGTCAACAAATCGGGGGAACTTGCTGTTTTGACTATTCAACAAGATGGAATGATCTTTCCAGTTCATATATCAAGAAAATGTTGCAGCTTATTGTAAGGACTCCATGAGAGTTGCACTTGTACCCCTCGGAACAAGCGTCCTGCCTGTGTCAACCTTTGGCCAGTTCGATTCGCTAGTTGGTTTGCAGAGTCAAAAAGAGCTGCGACTTGATTTCAATTTCAGTTTTCAGAGTCAACTTTATTTAAGTAATCAAGCTCGAGCATATCTCAAATTATGAACAGGTGCATGATCGAAAAATACATCTAAGAGTTTTATACATGGAAATTCTTCCCTTCTTCCGCTTAAATTACAATATTAAGGGACTCGGCCCCTATCCCCTTTCTCCATATGTTTAGGTCGTGCACGTACGAAACGTGAAAATCATATCGAACTTGATGTTTCAAATTCTCTTCCTACGTATGAAGTTATACCAGCGAAAAAGAAAAGTAATCCCAAATATAAACGCTGATTAGATATCCACATGCGATGCCCAGTTGATAATGTCCTTCCTTTGGAGAAGACTACTCATGATCACAATGCACAACTTTTTGCGACTGAACATTTTTTGGATATTGGTCTTAAAATTTCTATGGACCTAAATTTTTTTTTCAAAAAAATCAGCTCTATAGTCTCTCTCTCCCCTCGTCGGTACCAAAAAAGTTTCTTATATTTATTTTTACCAAAAAATAAAAAAATAAAACAGTGCCAAGAGTTCAGCATACTGCTCACAGCATGACCCAGAGCATTAGCGAATTAACAAGACTAGTTCAAAGCAAGAATCACATTTAATCAATCCAAGCGCATGGGGCGCAATCTCTTTCACTGGGGAAGCAAAAGACTTCACACATGATTCGCGCACTTCTTTTTACGTGTTTTGGGGGGCCCAAAAAAAGGTTTCTAAGTGCTTTTATTGATTGCTTGAGCATGAAAAGCATTGGACTAAGAACGATTAAAATTACTTCCGCTTCAATAATGGGAGAAGACCGTGACACGCGCATATCGCATAAACAAGTTATGAAGGAAACCACTTTTGCTTAAGGAAAAGTGATTATTGCTTTCTCCTTTGTAGATTGAAAAGATGCCAAAGCCCATTTCATTTGGTCAAGAGAAAATGTCTTGGCCGTCGTAGTACAAATTTGTTGGTTGATTTCGCCATTTTAAAAGAGATTCTTGTTGTGGAAAATGTTTTTCTTTTTCAGAAAGGAGAAAAAAAGTAGGAATAGGAGAGCGTCATCAAAAGTTGGTCCACTTGTGATAATCATTTCAATTTTGCATTTGTGCTGGCAAATTAGAAACTATTAGACAGATAGAACTCCGTTTTCAAGAGTTAAAAGCTATCGAATTCAATCTTTCTTTGTCGCTTGGTCCTGACGTGCTTAATGAAATCCATGACAAAAGGTCATCCATCTTGATAACGCTCCAAGTCCTTCTCATGAGAAAGACGAGGCGAAAGTTATGGCCCCAACAATGGTTGAAGTCACACTCAACTGCCGCTTTAATTGGTGTCGTCTAGCTTTCAAGCTTTGATATTACTATCCTCAAGGAAGCATCCTCAGAGATACTAGGACGTGACAGAGCTGTAATAAGACAATGCGTTCTATACAAGAAAATCCATCCCTTCTTCCACGTAAATAACACTACTTAGGGTCTCGGTCAATATCCTCCTTTCTCCATAGTTTCACGTCCGTGCAGACACGAGATGTGAAAATCATGTCGAGCTCGGTGTTTCAAATTCTTTTGCTTCCGGTTTCCCTCACGGAACAAGCATCCGGAGCTGCACCGGGACTTGCAAGGTGTAACCATGTGGAAACATGCGGGAACGTCGCCATTCTCTTCCTGTCCAGTATAGGCATTTTCGAAAACTAAAATCCTTCCCATCTAACTTGTTGATTTTCACATTTCCTTCTTCCTTCGCCATCAATCTACTTCAAGTCTGCCTAACCTATCTTTTATACCAATAATTATGAAACCAAGCGATCGAAAAGTTTAATAGATAGAACAAGAAATTTAATTGGATACCATATTTAAGTGGTTTGGTCAATGTGACTGACTCCACTAGAGAGCAACACAAAGTTCCAAGATAGATCAAGGGGACAAAGTAGAGATTACAATCATAATCGAGTTACAACGCTCTAAGTGTTTCTCAGCTCCAGTTATGCCAATAACTTAGAGTGTTTAGCCCATTCTATTTTTCGCAAAATCTCTATCAATCTTACAAAAAAAAAGACAAATTATTAGGAGAAGACTTTGTCACGATTCCAAAACACTTGCAGTTTCTTTGAGATAGAATTCACGAGTGTGCCACACAATTGATCGTTATGGCCAAAAGCTCCCTAATGGGAAAAAATCAACAAAATCCAGCAATTAAGTTCTAAAACTTACGAAATTAGTGCAATGAATGCTCTCTCTATTAACTCTTCCAATTAGCTACTAAAACATTATGACGTGCCATTTTATTATTACGGCCAAAAGCTCCCCCCGTGTGGCGTTCACCAAGCACTACACATAAAAAAAAGAACTTGTTTAGTAAGAAAGAAAATGCTAACGTGACTTTTTTTTATAATATTTACTAACGTGTTGCTATAGTATATACAGTTACTTGTTCGGTATGAACCAGTATATTGCTTCGGTTTCACTGTCCTGTCATGGTCAGCTAGAGAATAATACAGTGGGGCACACGACGAGGACATGCACAGATATTTCCGAAATTCCCCATTTCTGGTCACCTTTCAAGCCCTGTCCTTTCTATATCAAATTCAGCGGTGAGATTGAAACATAACTGTCGCCATTACCATCAAAGCAAACCCGATAGAGACATCCCTTCTCGCTTGGCAACCAAAATAGGTTTGATACTTCAGTGGAGAATTTTCTACTCCAGGAAGAATCTGAAGCTTTGACGATTCTGCTCAAAGAAGTATCCTAAATATGCTGGGGTCCACGCCGACAGACGAAAATGGCTTATAAGTAACTTTGCCCTCCGCTCATTCCTCGAACAGGTCCACGATTTCCTGACAAAAGAAGCAGGAGAAAGGATGTTTCAGATTCTTCTGCTTCTAGGGTCACTTTTGCTTCATGAGCAAGCATCACTAGCAGCTCCCCTGGTGAAAGGTAATTGCACCCAAACATGTGGTGGCGTCACCATTCCCTTCCCGTTCGGGATTGGAACCGGGTGTTTCCTCGATGAGTGGTATGAGATTGTCTGCCAGGAAAGCAGCAACGGCACCATCCCCATACTGAACAAGGCCAACTTGACGGTGCTCAAAATTTCGCTACCTGATGAACAAGGTGGAACGAATGGCATGATCAGCGTCAGTCTTCCTATAATCTTCTCGTCGAATGTGAGCTGTGGGGGCAATAGAAGCTTCGCGCCTGTGAGCTTGAAAGAAAGCCAGTTCATCTTCTCAGAGTCGAGGAACGTCTTCGCTGCGGTGGGTTGCAACATATGTGCTCTATTGGATAACACAAAGTCTGCTATCATAGGGTGCCAAAACAAATGCGAAAAACAACATGACATCGTTAGGAAGATGAATTGTTCGGGGAGCGACGGATGCTGCCACACCACAATTACCTCGGATCTTCAGGCTTTCAGCGTCACTTTCCAGCCGGACAAGCAAGTAGCAAAGAATAAATGCGAGTATGCCTTCTTGGGAGATATGTCGCAGTTCACACCTTCAACTACAGACTTCACTGAGTTGGAGTCAAGGGGGCATTTCCCAGCGGTGCTAGAATGGGGGATAGCTAATTCCTCCCAAGCTGCGCTAGAAATTTACAAATATGGCTTCATCTCCGACGATTCCTATAACTGCAGCACAGTCAGCTTCAATTTAGGATATCGCAAGGTGATGCCGTTTTTGCAGTGTTCGTGCCGCTTGGGCTTCATCGGCAACCCCTATATTAAACATGGGTGCGAAGGTAAAACCACTTATATTTCATCACACCAATCATTGGAAACGCAAAATCGAAAAACTGTACTAATAAATAGAAGTAGCTCTTTGGAGGCTGAATTAGCTTGACGTGCAATCGTAAACGTCCAATAAAGAGACGAAGCTCTACTAATTTTGATTGTCATCCTTTGTTCAGATGTCGATGAATGCGAAGATCCCAACCGGTGCCATGGAAAAAAGTGTGTGAATCGACCTGGTTCCTATGATTGTGTTGAAGGAAGCAAGACAATCAAGTTTCTCCTCGTAGGTAAGCAAATTTCTTCATTCTGTCATGAGTTACGAACAAGGACTAGCCATCTTTTTTGCACCCAGATTCGCGAATATCACATCCTGTCATCTACATAAATGCCAGATTGAGTCTATAGCATGATGACAAAACCCTCAATTTAGAAAATGTTATATAGCATGATGCGTTTTCAGTGGATTGGATGTTCGTTGTTCCTACGTAGCTCTTCGGAATTCAAGTTTGATGTTTGATTTGGGCACATATTTTTTCCTACAATTGTAGCCTCCATAGTTTATAGTCTTTAAATTGATTGTTTCAATAACAATTACAATACGTCAAACCTAACACCAGGTTTCTTTCCTTTTCGCCCCTAATACATAATCCCGATCGACCAATACCTCTGTTTTGTTTTTTTGGCTGCTGCTCGACTGATTAGATGGCTGGTCTATTACATGCTAAATTTTCATAAGGAGAATTTTTCCCCAATTTCATTGGCTTTTCCCGTGAAGTAGGTACCAACCATCAGACCAAATCACATAAATCTCTAATATCTTAATTGTTTCTCATGATTTCTTGGTAATTGTCGTAGAAAACGTGCAATTGATCAACAAAATAGACAGAACAAGAAATAAATTGAACACTAGATTTATGCGGTTCAGTGAGTGTGCCCCTATATCCATGGGTCGAGCAACATAGAATTTCACTGTAGATCAAACAATACAAAGAAACTTACATCCATACTCGAGATACTCAAACACTCTCAGTGTATTCTAACCCCCAATTATATCCACTAACTCGCACAATGTTTGGCCCTCAAAATTTCTTACGAAATAATCTCTCAATTTCACAAAAAAATTACACAAAATCTTAACATAAGTTTTTCACAACTTCAAACATTTCGGATGTAAGTCACAGGTATAAGCTCCTCTTAAATACTCTTCATGAAGAAGACACTTTTTATATATAGACAAGAGCTGAATCCAAAATAGGAAACCTACTCAAATTAGGTAACCACTTAAATAAGAAACCAATTCCAACTAGCAAAACTATTCAAATTAGGAAAATTTCATTTTCAGGCTCAAATTCGAGATATACCGTCAACAATTTCCATCTTGGCACGACATTTGAGCCAAGCCACAATCGTTTCGCTAAATCTACATTTCATTGCTACTCTACCATAGCTCCTCATGGACTCAATCACCACTAACATTTTTCAATTCCAAGCCACATTTAAATTTCGCCATAACTATGGACCTCATCAGAATACCAACTTTATTTGCACCTTTTATCGCTCCATAAGTATTTTCAGACACAACCTTCTCTATTAAAGATAAAGCAAATCTAGCGTTTTACCATATCTATCGAAAGATCAAATCCAACTTGGCACGACATTTAAGCCAAGTCACGATCATTTAGCTAAATCCAAATTTCATTGCCACTCTCCCATAGCCCCTCGTGGACTCAATTGCCACTGACATCTTTCCATTCCAAGCCACACTTGAACTTCTCCATAACTATGGACCTCATCATAACACCAAGTCCATTTGCACCTTTAATCGCTCCATAAGAAATTTCAGACACAACCTTCTGTATTATAGATAAAGCAAATCTAGCGTCGCACCATATCTGTCGAAAGATCGAATTCATCTTGGCACGACATTTGAGCCAAGTCACAATCGTTTAGCTAAATCCAAATTTCATCACAACTCTCCCACAGCCCCTCATGGACTCAACTGCCACTGACATCTTTCAATTCAAAGCCACACTTGAACTTCACTATAACTGTAAACCTCATCAAAACACCAACTCCATTTACACCTTTAATCACTCCATAAGGATTTTCAGACGCAACCTTCTCTATTACAGATAAAGCAAATCCAGCTTTGCACCATATATGTTGAAAGATCAAACACACACCTTGCTAAAGAGCAACGTTAGATCTACGGGCTCTACCTTGCTACATTTATCATTTGTGTCGAATACTGTGCAAGCCGAATAACCTTACGCTTGTATTTAGTAGTTCCCAATCAGCTTCCCCATTGAATCAAGCTTCGTCTCAGACATGGGTAAGTGCGGATTCTTTTGGTACTGATAATCCTCAATCTACATCTTTCAAAAATAAAAGTCCTTCCCATCAAATATGTTGATTTTCACTTTTCCTTCTTTTATCGCCATCAATTTGCTTCAACTCACCCAAAACCCTACTTTAATACCAATTGTTGTGGAAAAAAGCAGTCGAACAATTAAATGGACAAAAAAAGAAAAGAAATTGGACATCAGATACATGCTTCTGCTAGTGTGACTAACGTCCATGGGGAAAAAAACACAAAATTCCACTATTGATCAAACTATATAACAAATATTACAACCACACTCGAGTTACTCAAATACTATTGGCGTTCCTCAACCCCCAATTACACTCAATAACTCACATAGTGTTTAGCTCTCACAATTCCTCACGAAATAATCTCTCAATCTCATGAAAGAATTACATAAAATCTTAATACAAGATTTTCACAGCTTCAAACACCCAGGATTTAATTCATGAACACAAACTCCTCTTGGATACTCTTCATGAAAAAGGCCCACTTCTTATATATAGACAGGAGTTGGAAAAAAAACCCTACTCAAACTATGTGACCACTCAAATAGGAAACCAACTCCATCTACAAAACTATTCAAATTAGGAAAGTTTCTTTTTCGAGTTTAAACTCGAGACATATTTTCAATAGTAATTTCTTCTTGTCATGTAAGACTTGAATTGCAAGATCTGTTAGCTTTTGCATGATTTCACAACAATTAGTATCAAATCTAAGGCTTGGCTTTCTAGAGTTGATTTGGGGTTTTTGTTTGTCTAATCACCATTTGGAAACATTGTGTTCTCAATTATTTCCAAAGCAAGAGTTGAGATGAAGAAGTTCAACGGGAGTAATAACTTTGAATTATGGAGCATTAAGATGTGTTCCCTATCAATACTCAAGGTTTAGTGAAGGCGTTGGATGGCAAGGATAAAATATCCATAAATGATGGAAGAGACCGATAAGGTATTAATTGAAGTGGCCGAATAGAATGATGTTGTAGCGTTGTGGGAAAAATTTGAGGCGCTTTATTCAATGAATTATTTGAACAATTGCTTGTATATGCTCAAAATGATGTTTCAATTTTGGGTGGATGTGGGCACATCCATCAAAGTCCATTTGGATGAGTTTAAGAAACTCATGATGGACTTGAAGAACATCAATAAGGCTTTCTTGGCAAGAAGTAAGGCATGATGTTGTTGGTGTCTCTATCCATTTCTTTTGAGCACTTCCCTAATTCACAACATAAGGAGCGCACTATGATTACCTTGAAAGATGTAAAGTTTGCCTTGTTTGTTAAGGAGTAGCAAAAGAAGCTACAAAAAAGATAACTTAGCCTAGCATATGTTGCAAGGTTTGATTATCTAAGATGGAGACAAATGCCAAGGGTCTAAATGCCGCAAATGGAAGAGCCGTTCTAATTAAAATGCACGATGAAGCAGTGAAAATTTTGACGCAAGGCATTTATTAGAACTAGGAGGGAACCTTATCTTACTCAATGCTCTTGACGAATCTGAATACCAGATCTTCGCTGAAGATTGAGTTTTGAAGGTCTCTCAAGTATGCATAACGTGATGCGGGAGAAGATAGACTGCCAATTGCATCTCCTTTAGGGAACGATGATGATTGGCTTTTCTACTAGATTCTCTAAGGTTTGAGGTAAAGACACGATATTAGTTGTGGCACATGAGACTCGGATACATGAGTGAGAGAGATGACTTTTCTAAGTCAAAGGGGTCTACTGGGTGGTCACCAAACTAAGAAGCTCAACTTACATGAGCACTACGACATGGATAGTCCATGGACAATGAAGTTCGATATGATAATTCACCAGAGCTCAGAGATTTTAGGCTGCATATACTCAAACTTCTACTAGGGACCTTCTCAAGTTCCGTCCAAGGGTGATGTCAAGTATGTATTGATGACGTTTCAAGGAAAGTCTAGATTTGTCTTCACAAGAACAAGAAGCTTAGTTGGTTCAAATCATGGAAGGCGAAGATCAAAAAGCAAATAGGAATGAAGATCATGTGCTTGAGAACAAATAAAGGATTAGAATGTTGTTCATATGAGCTTGGCTAGTTTGGTGCAGAAAAAGGCATAGTGGAATACCAATACACCACGACTAATGGTGTCACAAAACTAATGAAAAAAATTACATTGGAGAGAGCTTTTGACCTTTACTCTCCAATGTTGGATTAAGTGAATTTTTGTGGGCCAGCGCAACGAATATTGCTTGTTGGTTAATGAATAAATCACCATCACCATTAATTAATGGGAAAACTCCTAAAGACACGTGGTAGGTAAGCCAGTTGATTATACCGAACAGAAAGAATTCGGTTGCGCTGGTTATATTGATGTGAGTGATGGCAATATAGCCAGAGGCAAGGAGGTGCATATTCCTAGGCTATGCACATGAGGTAAAGGAATATAGGGTGTGTTACACTTAGAAAGATTCACTTAGGCTTATATTTAGTACAGATGTTGCTTTTGATAAATATGTTCTATTTTAGAATAGGAGTAAGAGATCGATTGTAGAAAAAGATATGGACGGTGTCTAGAAATAGGCAGAGCTTTAGGGAGAGCCTATATATATTCAAAATGTAGTAGATGTGACAATGTCTATAGAATTGCTAGTTTCCATAGCAACCAACTATTGTTTCAAGGTCACAATTGACTAAATTTCGAGGTGGTCAATCGAATTGGATGAGATTGAGTAACAGTTTTATGCAAATATTGCAATTGATGATTTGGATGTGGTACATATAGTTTCAGGTATGGAGATGCTAAGAGTGAAGATTGCTAAATTGGTTGTGAGTGACTCAGAGGACTTATACGGGAAAGCACCAACGCGCTTTAATATGCAGTTGAAAAACTCTATAAGTGCTCTACTTGTTGCACATCATAAGTTGTCAATACTATTAGTGTGTACTTGGATGAAGATAGGGAATCTATCCCATGCTTCACATGCTAGTACCCTTGGTTGTCTAAGTAATGTCGTAGGTAGTACTTTGATTGATCTTTCATGTGTCATGTGAAGAATATACACGGTTAATCCTAGTATACATTGTGATGATGTAAAGTGGTTCTCCTGTGTTTGTGGACAATATACATTGGGGTGTGTTCTAGAAAATGCAATTACACTCAATAGACATTTGTGATGGCTGAGCGCCCATGGGATGTTGGGAGAGTTGGCATATATGATGAGCACTATTAGTTAGCTACAAACGTTAAGCTAATGTAGAGATTGTTGAGAATATGTCTTAAGTTTGAGCTCATAATGGAAACTCGATCCAAATAGGTTTCCAGGCTTGAGTAGTATTTCTAGCTTGAGTGGTTTCATAATTTGAGTAGGTTTCCTATTTGAATGTCTGTGTGTATGGAATTCTATTCGGTAATTATGCACTAGAACAAACAACAGGGTGTTGGGGTTCTCTCCATGAGTTTTCCGAGTGAGTTATTGTGAGATATTGTGATATAATACTTACAAGTTATAGGGCTAAGAAGCACTTAAGCTATTGCAAACTTTGTATTATCTAGATTTATAGTGGATTTCTTAGTGGCGAACTCTCCTAGTGTAGTAGGTACTTACACTCGGACCGAATTACACAAATATCTAATGTCCTTATCCTACTTGTTTATTATTTTGGTAATTTCTTCTTCAAGTGTTAGACATGAATTGCATAATTTGTTAGCTTCCGTGTTATTTCACAACACAAATCCTCATGCTTGCTTTTGGTAATGCTCATGCCACTTTAATAAACCAGGTTTCGGAGCAGGCCTAGGGGCACTATTCTTGCTTCTCTTGCTATGGCTGATGTACAATTTCATGAAGAAAAGGAAAGAAATCAAGCTCAAAGAGAGGCACTTCAAAGAGAATGGGGGTCTCTTGTTGCAGCAACAACTGTGTTCATTCGAGACCAATGTTGACAAGAACAAATTGTTCAATTTTAAGGATTTGGAGAGGGCCACGGACAATTTCAACAAGAACAGAATACTCGGTCAAGGTGCGCAAGGAACCGTCTACAAGGGCATGCTTGCGGATGGAGGAATCGTTGCCATTAAGAAGTCAAAGGCAATCGATAAGGGAAAAGTTGAACAGTTCATTAACGAGATTGACATTCTCTCGCATATCAACCATAGGAACGTGGTTAAGCTACTTGGGTGTTGCTTGGAAACAGAGTCGCCGCTTTTGGTGTACGAATTCATACCGAATGGAACTCTCTTCCAATATTTACGTGACTCTCTCGTATCATGGGACACACGCCTTCGAATTGCTACCGAAGTGGCGGGAGCCTTGTCCTATCTACATTCATCGGCATCAATCCCGATCTATCATCGGGACATCAAGTCTATTAATATTCTCTTGGACGACAAGTATTGTGCAAAAGTGGCCGACTTTGGCACTTCCAAATCGCTTTCGCTTTATCAAACTCATGTGACTACAGCAGTCCAAGGGACATTTGGGTACTTAGATCCCGAGTATTTTCAATCATGTCAATTCACAGATAAGAGCGATGTGTACAGCTTTGGTGTGGTCCTCGTTGAACTCCTAACCGGGCGAAAGCCAGTCTCACTTCTTGGAGATGAGGCTCAGAGGAACCTTGCAAGCTATTTCCTCCTATCAATGGATGACAACTGCCTGTTCGACATAGTGGACGATCAAGTTCTGAAGCAAGGCAAGGAAGAAGGGATCGTCGCCTTTGCGAACCTTGCAAGAGGGTGCCTGAACTTACATGGGAAGATGCGACCCACAATGAAAGAAGTGGCAAGCGAACTGGAGCGCATTAGAAAGCTAGAGAATCCTACCATGAAACATGAACAAATTCAAAAGAAGAGGGAGAAGTATATACGTTGGGATTCTGCAGGGTCCGCAGACATAATCACGATGTCGGACTTGCACCCACTCATGTATAGTGACTCGATGTAAACTAGTTCTATCTAGATTTTCTTAGATGAGTGATTACTTTAAGAATAATATCAGGACTTTTTGTGTGTATGTGTCAAAAGACAGGAAATTATAATTCCTTATGTCACACTCTTTCTTGATGTAAAGAAAAGCAGAAAGTCAATTGCCTTATATCTTATAAGGAACTCAGCATTTTGTGAAATTTACCGCATTCATTGACACAATTTAACAATACATGGCAGCAGCAACCAGAGTTACTCGTACATGTTGTAGCGGAAGCATCAATGGCCAATAAGATAGGAATGATCACATAATAAGAGAAGCCATCCGTACAACACCTAGACAAAACTTCCGTGTGTTTCAATGGACATAACTGGGGCACGCGTGGGAAAATCGCACTACTTCAGAATCAACATCCAACATCGAATTATAAACTAAGCACGATATCTTTGAGTTAAATAATGGAATTTTTCGTGGTTTGAATTTCTCGTACATCGCTTGTCCCCAACATAAGTTCCCCTTAGATGTGCTCTTTGAGTTGTGTATTTCTTGTACTTACAAATTATTTGAGTAAGAACTCTTCTATTCGGGTGATTATATTTTCACATATGCATTAAATCTGTTCGCCAAAAAAATCAAAAACAGTAATTTTTATAAAAATTTTCTACTTCATTATATTTTTTTCTTTCTTGATCTCAATGTTAAGATTCTATGTTTAGTTAATGATCACCTCTAGAACTACAAGTATGAAAGAGGGATCATGACCAATATCATGGCCAATTAGGCCTCTCTTGCAGGCAAGGCCCACATCCACTCGCCTTCGATTCGCCGGCCATGCAATTGCTTATTGAACGTTGCACAAGGCCCAAATGGCATTTTACTCCATTCCTAATTTTCGTTAAATGCACTTGACCTTCGCGATACCTTTTTATGTGGATTTTTCAGAATAGGTCACCTGCGAGATCTTTCTCCATTCCAATTCATACACTCTTAATTATTCGATGGCTAAAGTGTTTGTATGAACTTGGAAGTTCGAAGCTATAGTGTTTGTATGAACTTGGAAGTTTGGAACAATGACGGTAAGAACAAGAGGTTGATTAGCCAAGCAAACAATGTTTATTTCCTATGGACGTCATCACAGGAGTCACACATCCATTATAGAATATTGAGTTAGAGTTACAACTACTCAGCACCATCGAGACATTAGAGACAAGTTCATCAACATAACCCCATCGGCATGTCACCAGTTCATAATTGTGTCCACACAAGGTAGGAGTGCAGTACAATCTTGTCGAAAGTTCGATCATGACTTCGCAAGAACTTGTGATTCTATGGATAACTATGACATCATGGATTAACTCACTGAGGTATTGCCCGCTTTAGTCCATCTCATATCGAGCCTCATAATTTTGTTCTTTGGCGTATGGGTGTGCACCTTACCCATCTTAATAATGCTTCCACTTGAGCACGCTTAACTTTAGAGTTTCAAATCTAAGCATTGTTGTTATGTTAAAAGGCGCACACGCACACCCCCTAGAATTGCTCTTCCCATGTTCAGTTCATTCTTGCCTCCTTCACCATCCTAAAAGTTTGCTAAGACCTACTCCTTGTCTAGGCCCCCTGGCCCCAGCGACCATTTCCCGTCCTCGTTGGACTGGGCCACTACAAGCCTACTAGTATTTCCGTTTAGTTCGTCCCCAAACCACACACCTATAGACGGGGGTCTCGCTCTAATAATATATTGTGACATCCTGAATTAACTCACTGAGATATCGTTTGTTTTGGCCCGTTCCATACCTAGCCTCATGATTTTTCCCTTTGGCGTATGGATGGGCACCTTCCCAAGAGGTTACCAATCCTTGTTGTGCTTCCACCTAAGCACGCTTGACTTTGGACACACGCACGCACGCACACGCATGCACATACATCCCAGAATTGCTCTTCCCATATTCTATGCATAGTTTGGTTCATTCATGCCCCCTTCGCCACCAAGAAACATGCTTGGAGCCGCTTCTTGTCCAAGCCCTCTAGCCCCGACGACCACTTTCTGCCCTCATTAGACCAAGTCAATCCAATCATGTTGGTAAAAAGAACATGATTGGTAACTGGCTTGTCAAGAACCGATAATAAATTACCAACATTATCATAAATTAACCAACATTTCAATAAAATAGAAAATTTCCAACTACTCTGAATATTTACTAGTATCGTAAACAATTATTAATTATCAGGATTCCACCAACATATCAAAGAACTAGTAAATTACCAACTTCTTGAAATTTTCACCATTGTAGTAAATAACTCACTGCCATGAAGAATTTATCATCATTCAAATTCAGTAATAAATTACCAACTCTTCTGAAATTTTACCAGTAAAGTAAGTAAATTGACAATACCACCACGAATTTAATAAAAGGGAACCCACCCTACTTCTTCTGGACAAAGAATTACTTCATCGTGGTCAAGTGTGGCGGGGGACCAAACACGAGGTGGGTATAAGAGTCATTGGTGTCACGTCCCAAACCCCATCAAGCTCACGACATCCCACTCTGATCGAAATGATGCGACGTCCCAGGAACATCGTCGACCTAACTCAAACATCAGAGCCATATGCGGAAGCGGATATAAAAACCCCCGGACTAAAAGATGACGACAACAGGTTAGAACAACAAAACAGACAAACAATAACAACAGCATTTTATACAATATTACTTCACCAAATATACAAACATTGTATTACAGACATAATTATCGAACTAACATCCGAAATCACCGTCATAACAAAAGATCAGGGTCTGGTTAACTTAACTTCTCTATGAGTCAACCCGATTACACAACCCCTAAAATACCCTAGGGAAAACCCAAGGATCGCCTTCCGTTCTGCTTTTGATTCTTCGGGCTTGAGTCTTCGGACACTCACTTGCAGTTCCACCGGGCACCAAAAGCGATTCCTTGAACTTCCAAAAAGAGGAGGCGAACTTCCCAGGTCTAAGGTTGAGGGTATGAAATTGTGGATTATATATTTATAAGACAAATTTCAATAAGTCTACAACCCCAAACCCCACGTAGGCACTCACGTACTGCCAGACAGAACACGCATCTCACACAACGATCAATCAATCTAATAATCACACACGAACCTACCTGAAACCCATTATGCACGTTCCTGCACGTTAGATTATAATACAGCCAGCACCTTACAGTAATACATCACAAACGCGCGCATGCCTTAATTATAAGACAGAAACCCCTTGGGCACGTCCCATACCGTACCTAGAAGTTTCTACCTCATATTAAGGATCACATCACGCGATACAAATACACTCACACACTACTCACACCATGCGTCACTTTCCCAAATTTCGCACCTCAAACCAATTTCCTCTCATTCTCAATTTTCCACTACTACCGCGCCCGCGTAAAATGCATCAGGCCAACGGTCTTCTGACCACGTTAGGCATCGACACCTCGTCGGACCGGGCATCGTCACCTCGTCAGGGACGGCATCGTCCCGCGTAAACGAACACACCTCAGGATGGAATCCTACCTCTCCCTTTCCTTAATTACCATGCCCGCGTAAAACACATCAGGCCAACGGTCTTCTGACCACATCAGGCATCGTTACCCCGTCGGGCCGAGAATCGTCACCTCATCAGGGACAACATCGTCCCGCGTAAATGAACACGCCTCAGGACGGATCCTTTCCAATCAATTCTACATTTCTCGTACCTTCGTTCCACACATTCCACAAGTACCACACAGCCACACATACACACGGCCATACACAATCCCACGCCACACATGCCTTACGCCAACACACATTACCATCACACAATCACGTCACATGACCACACATGCTTGGCACACGGTCAAACACAATTTCTCGCTCATAAGAATAAGCATCCATAGCATCAGAGTAAATCTGGGCAGTTTACATAGTGACCGAAATCCCATCAAAATAAATAGTAAACGAACTCCAAAATTTCTAAAATTTGGATATATCATAAAACACATCTTGATCAACATTTCTTATGAAGAATACAAAATCCGGTTCAATCTACAGCCATGCCTGTTTGTCCCTTGAAATCAGACCAAAATCAGTTCGCTCTAATAGACTATTTTGTCCTCAAAATACATTTATTTCAACACCCAAATCATCTTGAAAAGTTTTGAAATATTTATATGTCATAGAAAATAGAGTCGCCAACAACTTTTGTGAAGGAAGTTTATTGAAAATAGATCTAGAAAAGTTTATAAAAATTCAACAAGACAAGAAGGTCGGGATGAATAGTGTTCCGGGCGGTTTTGATACGGTCTGAGAATGGGTCTTCGTGCGACCCAAATGGTCTCTAAAAATTCCAAATTTAAAATATGTTATACTTCAAGGTGTGAGGATAAACTTTTGTGAAGGACACCACCCCTAATTTGGCCTCCAAAAATCTCTACAAAAATAGAAAACCAGGAGGGTATAGAAAATACAATTTCAAGATTCACCCAAACTTCAAGTATCCGAGTCCTTGTTGATACCTACCGAACTTCAGCCCTCAAAATTCATTCCACAAGGTTCAAACTACCATACCGCAACAATCACGACATTACCCAGCAATTTTACGCAATTAATTGCCGAATCAAACTATCCAATCTACTCGCCGAACAGAAAATCACAGCCCTTATCTCAGCCCCAAAACAGCTGCTTAAACTACCCAAACCGAGCCCTAAACATGTCTAACAATACCCGAGGTCCTAGGTAACGTTTGGGGAAGTCACTTACCCTAAAAAGACGGGACAAGCTAGCTGGATAGATGGCTGAAATGGGTGGAACAGCAGCAGCAGTAGCAGCAGCAGCGCTGGCGGTGACGGTGTCTGAATAGCTAAAGAGGAGAAGAGAGAGAGAGAGAGAGAGAGAGAGAGAGAGATCGTGGGGATGGTAATTGCCGGTGGTGATGGGTGGAAAATGAGGAGAGAGAGAGTGAGTGGGTTTAACTAAGTTGGATCAAAATTTCCAAATACCTAAATTGCCCTTAAACACTTAGTTCTCATAAAAGCTTATCCAAATGATTGGGGGTAAATTGGTCCAACAATTTTGCATTATTGGGCTGAAACATAGCTTAATATAATGCATAATTTAATACCCAAAATTGCCCAAAATTCGAAATATCCCAAAATAGCCTAGGGGCAAAATGGTCATTTTTCCGTTCCCGAGTTGAAATTTCATTTTTCGCCCGTACTAACCCCAAATGGGTGTGGCCAACATAATATAGCGTCAGAATCGCGAAAATAACTTTTTAAGCCCTCGAAAATCGACTGCAAAGTCTTGGGTAATAAAATAATATTATTTTTCACTTCCAAGCCAAAATTCCAATTTTTGACCGTAACCACTCCAGATATGCGTGGTCACCCAAAAATGGCATCGGCCTCGAAAAATAACCTCATACAGCCTCAAAAACCAACGTTGGTGTCCAAAGAGGCAAAATCATAAAGAATTCCGATTACGAAAAAGAAAAGAATTTTGGGCTTATTGATTCGCACGGAAAATTATTTTCCTTTATTATAAAGTTTTCAGTGAAACAAACGCACCATTTTCCTCTAATCTAAACTTGTTGTTTGCAGTCCACGGAAAATGTTTTTTTGCGTAAATCGATTAATTTTCCATCATCTAAACACCGAAAAGCCAGAAAACAATTTTTCTGAAATAAATTTGTTTTTCAAACAAAAGGACCTAAAGCTGCCCAAATCTTGAAATGGGCTTACGAATAGGCCCAAAGGCGAAGGTTTCGCTCCTGCTCCTCCTCCTCCTTCTTGCTCTTCTTCCCCCCGCTTCGAGTCGACGCAGCAAGCAAGTCAGCATTTTTCGCACACGGACACTTCTGTCGGATCCGCCATAGCCGCCAAACTCGAAGCTTTGAGCGGCAGTGTAATCGGCAACACCTTCCTTACATCCTCAGCTGTCTGTTCGCTCTCTCTCTCCGACAAATCCCAAGTTGCCTTCTTCTTCTTTTCTCGGGAAAATGCTACGGCTGGCGAGACCGAAACCTCTGACGTCGTCGTCGTCGCCGTCGTCGTCTTCTTCTTCCTCACTCGATTCGATGGCCCACCGGCTGCTCCAACGGTGCTCCGTCAGCGGGACCGCCAAGGGAAAGGCCAAGCTCAAAGCGGGCCAAACCCTCAAGCGCTCCAGGCTCACCACCAAGAAATCCCCCGGGCCGTCCGACTCCGCCACCAAGGGCGGCGGCGGCGGCAAGCGCGGCCCCTCCGAGGCCGAGGCCCTCGTCGAGGCGTGCCTCAACGCGCCCACCCCGCTCCGCTACTTGACCGAGAAGCAGCGGGCCCGCGAGGCCGAGCGCGAGAAGATGGGGCTGATCAGCAAGGACCGGCAGCGAGAGATCGACATGCTGAAGAAAGGGAAGTCGAAACTGGGCGTCTCCGAGAAGCCGGAGATAATCGGGACCCCGGGCTTGGATTTGATCTCGTTGGGACTGGTCGATGCCGATAAGATTCCGAAGTATGGGCTCACAGTCGAGGATGGAAGGCGGCTCGCGAAGGAGTATTCTAGGGTTTTGATGAGGAGGCATAGGGCGAGGCAGACCGCGGAGAGTAATTTGTTGCGGATGAAGAAGGAGGCGATCGAGGCGCTGCCGGAGAAGCTGAGAGAGGCGGCGCTGGTGCCAGATTTGACGCCTTTCCCTGCGAACCGCTTCATGGCGACACTCACGCCGCCAATTGAAGGGTACATTGAGAAGGTCAAGGAGGCTGCGAGGAAGAGCTCGGCCAAGGAGAAGCTTAGATGATTTTGGATGAAGGCCGTGATTAAAGGTTAGAGCTTTCTGTTGTTTTAGGTGCATTTGTTTCTGTATGAAGTTATGAACTATGTTTAGCTAAAGTGTTCCATGTGCTGTTTTGAGGTCAGAAGGGAAGATATTTGTCATAGGTTGTAGCTGATTCTTTGTTGAATATTCATGTAATGCCTGAAGAATGAGCCATAGATGTGGTTCAGGGATGTTGAAATCTTCTCGGTTGATTCGACTCTGTAATTTAGCTGTAGAGATTGGCAGAATGCAGATCATTCTGTACAGTTTAGAGTTTGAGCCATAGTCATTAGCTTCTCTGGGTATGTGATTGTTCGTCCAATCTTGATACAATGTGCTTTGACATCCAGTTATATGCTCAAGAGCGGCAGAAAGAACAAAAATCTCCGTCCTTTTTTCTTCTTATTTAAGCAAGGGATGGTTTTAGTCTTCTGTGATCCCATTGCCTAGCAAAACGTCTTTTTTGATCTCATTGTCGCTAGTCATGGTTTATGGCCATTGTTTTCCTCCTATGATGTGAGTGTGTATTAAATAGGGAAGAAATCCTTTAAGGGTCTTTTCGGTCTGAGGTTTAAGCAAAATCCTTTTCCTTCTTTGAATGATAAATAAGGTTTCATTAAGAAGGTAACAGGGGTACCACCTTTACACAAAACGGCTTCAGGCTGAAGCCACCTATATACAAAATTATGCACAAAAGACTTTCTAATATTTCCAACAAACTACGAGAGTGATTCAACTCGATCCCGATAAGAGCGCTTGATCAACCAAATACATAAATTTCCTAGTCCATCTTTGAGTACCCGATACTGATAGGGTGTTTGAACTCTCACGGCACTTAGTTCTTTGAAATGAGTGAAGTTTTTGATACAGGTATTCAGTTAGTTTTCCTGCATGCTTTTCAATTATAGTGAAGTTTCATATATATACTGATCTTTGTTAATCCATAAAGCTTATCTGGAGCTATACAACAGGTACATATAGTGCGTGTCGTAGTTTATTCCAAGTTTAATTTGTGTTGATTCTCCCTGTATCTTCTGGTCGTAATCTGGACATCTAGATCACCCTATAGTTTTTGTGGATGTTGCTATTGTTACTTTCTATAGTCAATTTTTTTTTTTGCTCGTGTTCTATAGTCATTTGGACTTGTTAATTTGTCTATGGCTAACCAAGGTAGTAGTGGAATAGGGGTTGGCTATTTGTTTTGCGAGCTTTGCCTGTTGCTTCTAACTTCTTACAGCTGTTCCACGGCTGTTTGCTATCATGCACTCAATTAATCTAAAATAAGAAGACTCGGTTGTGTTTCGATAGAAAACTGGTTTGCTGGTATTTTGTGATGGCTTGGGAATTGCAGGATACTCTCTTAGCTTCAGGTTTGCCATGTGTGCTCCTAAAAAAACTGAATGGCCAGTGACTCATGTTTGACATCGTTTGCTTTGCTTTCATGTAATGTCTCTTCAGGAAATTGAATAGTCTAGAGTTGCTATAATCGGTGTGTTATTCGCGTTCCTCTGCTGTTGAATTTAGAGTAATGTCAGTTTTTTATTTTATTTTTTTATCAATTTTGAGCAGGTAAGATGTGCAAAGCAAGGGACTGTTGGAAACAATTATCGAGCAACTGAAGCGAGAAAGCTTTTCTTGATTTGAGGAAGCATTTTTCGAAGGGGAGACTGGCGAATTGGGGTGCTAGTACTCTTAGTCTCTCGTTAGGTCTTGCACTTTCTCTTGTTGGGCTTGTGAATGACAGAAAAATTCTAATAAATTTGCCATCTTCGACTGTTGGGACTTTGCAAATGCTTGGATCTGCCATCTGCTGCTTAACAGTACCATAAATCTGTTTATTTTGCACATGCGAATCTCAAGTTTATCATTACCTTTCTTTTTCCCTTAATTACTTGCTGAAGTTTGGAGAACGGTCTGACTTCAATTACCAACTCAACGTAGGTAATCTTCCCTCCGTTGACTATTCATGGAGAATTCAGTAAAAAGGCAAAAAATTTCCCACACAACGCCCTCATAGCGTCTAAAGTAACAGGAAAATGAGATAATAAGAATCACATAATCTAAACCCTTATCGTATAACTGTATTTTCCTTCTTTGATCTATCTGATCGAGTTTTATCTTCTCTATAAACGAAGTTTATTATTCCAGCATTGCAATCTAGGATGGCAGAAGCATGCCTGCTGGAGATCATGTGCGAAAGGCTTAAAATACTTAAACTTCATAAGATTTGGTGGTCATCCGTTCACAACTCAACTTTCAACTGCTGTTTGTTGCATTAGATTTCAAGAACACAAGGAACCAAATTCAACAAACCCTGCTAAGGCATGTTTCTTAGAAACAAAGTGATACGCCTTCAAGATGTATTTCGACTCGGCATTAAATACAGACATATTTGTGAAGCTGAGAAGACAAATCTTCACAAATGTAGATAGCCACTTAAGCCAGTTAACATTGGGCCAACATTCTTGGGAAAAAGGACTTCTCCACAAGAAAATTTTCTCCTCATTCGTATAATTTAAAATTTATGCAAATTGCAATAACAGTATCCTCTATGCAAATTGCAGTAGCAGTATCATCGCAATTGCCTCTACTTCTCGGAGAGGAAGAGACTTGCAGCTAAAGAAAATGGTCAGCGCTATTTAGAAACCAACCACGTTAACATGACAACTGGACTAGAGGAGAGTAGTCAGTTCCTGATGGTAAGCTCGGCTCTTAGATGAAGGATACCGTTGATGAAGTAGTGGCTGTCCTCGGCCATGAAGCTAGTCCACGGTATAGCAAAAAGATTACGGTAACCAACAGCTTTTCCACCAGTAAATGTGTAGTTACCCTTGTATTTACTACTGTACTCCTCCGTGGGTTTCGATCTGGCCGCAAATTCATAATCCACAGCAAAAGTCACAGATCCCTTCTCTTGCATGCCAAGAAATAGCCCAAAGCAATGGAATGAGCTTTGCTGGTCCATGTTACAATGAGCCGAGAGAAAGAATCCTTGTCCACCCAAGTGGAATGCTTGAGAGTAAACTCGTCCGGCCGGAAAAAGATTTGCACATTCTTCCCTCTTCAAATCCAGATAAACCACACACTGCTGCCTAGGAAGTTCAAACTCAACAACCTTAACAGGTCGATATTTATAGGCCCTCTCCACGAAACGGCGGTTTGATGTTGTGCATTCTTCAGCAGCTAGGGTTCGTTGCCGGTGCGGGGCCTCTGCTTTGAAGAAGAGGGCCTCGAGTACGAGCTTTGATGCAACTTCATGGTCAAAGTCATTACACGATAAAACCTTCTTAAGCTTTCTACAGGACATATAAGGAAAGCGTATGTAGCGTGCGAGGCGTGATCCTAGAACATCACGTCGATCCTCCAGTACTGGATATTGGCCTCTAGCCCATCTCAAGATAAAGTCATACACTGCATCTTCCGATGCAACCTGTAGATCGTCACAAGACAGAATGGCCTCGATCCCAGCAAGTGGCAGGCTCATCACTTCTTCTTGATACCTATTTAAAAATGGAAAACATTTATGGTTGAAGCCAAGTTTTTCTATCCAAAACTGTTTACAATTCACTAGCCTAAATCGATCTAATTTGGGAGTCATAAGAGTAGAAAGACAGGAGATAAAAGAAAAGACATTCATCAGATGAAGAAAGGAATAGTAACCTGTTTATGTCCTTGTAACGTGCAGCCAGATACTGCTTTGCTGCATCAGTCAAGGGCTGGACAGCTTCACCCATTAGAACGCTGGATGGGAGCTCTAAATAAAGTAGTGCAGACTCAGGCGTCATGGGCAAATTTCGAAGCAATCGACTGCAATACCTCATGCAGGATGCCACTTCAAATTTGTCAGCAGCCATTAGCACATCAAGTAAAGCAGGAGCTGTATTTGCAGACAGGGTATTGCTGTACATGAAATTCAGAAGTTCCATGAGGGCTGCTTCCTCTGTGTCAAGCAATAAGAAGGAAAGTCAAGTTCTACAGCCTACATGGACAAGCACAATTAAAAGTTCTACGTACAATGGCATCCTATTTGAAATAATAATCATAGCACATGTATGCTTAAAACTTAGAATTCCTGGAAATAAAAGCGACAACCTAGTTTGAAAGATATTGATAACAGTTTGCATCACATGGGATGCAGCAATCTTATCGCAGCACCAAAAATGAAATGAGGAAAAACAAAATGTTGGTAAAGCATTAGCATATGAAATCGAAAAAATAACAGAGAGGACTTTATACCAGATGCATTGATGCGCAGAGTTACATGCCGTTGTTCCGACTCCCTCATACCATTTGAGAAGAGCTACAAGAAAGATATCAATGCAAAGCGTGAATAATAAATGCTCAAATATAATTAACATTTGAAGTTATCATATTATGAAAAAAGTCACCTTGTAAAAGAACGGACTTTTTGCAGCTAAGATAGGGCTGCTGATGTGCAGTGTCCTAATTTTCAAAACTGTGGAAGAGTCCATGCTCCAGCCCGAGTCATTGCTACTTGCCGCTTCATCGCCTAACAGATTACCAAGACAGGTTTAGTGTCATATGACAAAAGATGGACTGCAAATTTTCCTTGAATACATCCCATGTCTTTGCAGTCACTGGACTGCATGATACAACCACGATTCCGCACCTAATATAATGCTGGATCCTGAACCCAGTTTACTATATTACAACGATCTCCTGATTTTCTTTCTCCATCCATCTAATATATTCTTTTAAATCTTTGATCTCCGTGAAGGGAAACCATTGAAAGACGAAAACTAACAAGGAAACGCACATTCAAGAAACATTTAGTACCTGACGGTGATTCTTCAACCATTGCAACTGCATCATCCTGATTTTCATCACAGTCATCCATATCAGGCTCATTAAGAATCTGCTCCTCAGGGCATACGGTGATATCAAGAGCTGGAAATAGATGAAACAGGTGAATATTTAGCACCGGCCAATGACGCCTAGGTAAACAGGCACCAAAAATGCACATAACATGTGAAAGGTGAGAAAACACAGGAAACTGCAAATAGTGAATGCTTCTAAATATCATAAGTGCCGTAAACAGATAGAAAGCGATCAAGGCGCAGCTGGGCCAGCAAATATATCAAGACTCGGCCATTGGAGTACAGTAAGACTGCACACATGGGACTAGTTCATAATGTTGATGTTCGTGAAACAACGAAAGAATAGGTGTGAACCAACTTAGATATATGATGCAAGTTGCTACCCAGTACACACGCACCCCTTCGCTAGTTCCATGAAACTGGAAAATGCAATGAATATGTACCCTTTAATCCTGATAGTTCTCCATCTGTCTTTATCCTGATGAGTAGGCTGGGGATTTCCGACTTACCAATGTTAAGAGGGCAGGTGAAGGTGCAGAAACTAACCGAAACAAGACAACTACAACAACAGATACTAGTGCACGAAGTCACACAGCAGAATCTCAACAATAATTTTAAAGCTAGCAAGAAATTTTGTTTTTGAAAAAAGGAAATGTGGGTTTAGATATTGAAATGTATATGACCATGTAATTCCAGTAAAATGGTCTAGTTAAACAAGCAAGCACGTCAAAGTTTACGAGCTGTGTCACACTCAATACTACATCAAGAACTAAAAAAGCTCCTAATGAGCATTTTACGAGATACTTTTACTGAAATTTTTTGCAGACACTCGAAGTCTGGATTGTAGAGCGAGAAACGAAAGTGACAACTTAAGCACGTCTTACAATTTCACATGTTCAGATGCTTTCCATTCCTAAATATCTTTCAAGGGAAGTCGTGGAAAAAACAGACATGCGTATAGATCTCTTTGCTTGTCCATTTGTGGAAATAGTCAAGGCATTCACCTTCTCTCCTTGACACGACCGAGTCAACCTAAACAATTTTTCAGAAACCAAATCAAGAGCCTCTAGTTTTGAAATATCATCATCACCCCCTTTTCTTCCACACGTTTTTCCAGGCAAACTCACCGACTAAACAAGAAAGAACCAGACAAGAGATAAGCCACCATCCATGGAGCTTCAAACCGGCGGCATCTAACCACCGAAATCATCACACATACATGCACAAGGAAACCGGAATCAAGACAAAAGCTCAAAACCATCATTTCTCGCTTCGTTCCCACAAGTACCAGCGCTCATCCGTCAAAGATAAGAACAAAAAAAAAGGAAAAAAGAACCAAAACTTTCGAAAGGGCAAAATGAAAGGAGGGGAAAGAAAGGAATCTGATTACCCGTCTCCTTCCTACCATCTTCTCTCCTCCTCTTCCTGAGACGGGCCCAATCGGCGATGCTGGCGCAGCAGCCGCCCTCCCCGTCCGATCTGCACTCCGACGGCCCCCCGACGACCTCGATCCGGAGCACCCGGTCGGAGAAGTTGCTGTCGTTGAACGCGAACCCGAAGTCCCCGTCGGACGACGACTGCGAGAACTGCGGCTCCATCTCCGACCTCGGGTCAAACAGATCCGTCCCCCCCATCTCGCGCATCCCCCGTTGCGAGCACGAACCCACCACCCAAACACGCGGACCCAAACCCAAACCGTGACACAGAGAGAGAGAGAGAGAGAGACAGAGAGAACACGGCGGAGGCGAAGACGAAGCCCCTCGAAGTGGGGGAGAGATCCTGGGCGTTATCTAAAGGACACGGGAGGCGAAAGGGTGGGGCGTGGGAGGAAGGCGGACGCTTTTCTGGGGACAGCAGATCTCGATCTCGGGGACAACGTTCGAAGCTCCGATTTTTGTAGTGGGTTGGGTTGGGTCGGTTCGGTCCGGGGTCAAAGCCTCTTTGCCGTTGTGCGCGGTGCTGCTGTCATGTGACCAGGGGAGGAAATTGCAGGTCGCCGTGGTTGAATTATCATCACCCCTGCTGCCCACACGGGATGGCGGACGCTGACGTGGTAGGCGGGGGGGCCCCCGGCCCGCCCGGCCCGTTCTCTCGGGTCAAAAGCTTGACGACTCCGCTGCCGCTGCCGCTGCTTGTTTGTCCGAAAGAGCGCGCTCCGTAAAAGACCGTGCCGGTCGTACGAGGAGAAAAACAATGGTCGAGAAATACCGGGTCGACATGGAAACAAAGGCAACTTGGTATCCTTCTTTAAGCTCTTTATGATCCTGTTCAAGTGTTGAACGCAGACGATGAGCCTATCTCTTTCCCTTTCTAGATGGAGGTTATCGTGCGGCCCTGCTGGTAAAGAGATCGTGGGACAGGACCGAAAATTATTAGGTCTGGAATTCGATCCACGTAAGACTAAAAACAAAATTAACCGGGCGGATAAAAACCTGGAGGTAATGGGATTCTCGCCATTTTGTTACTCAACCTATAAGGAGGCATAAAAATATGGGAAGCTTCCATCATTGGGAGAAAATCGCTTTTAGTGGCCACCGAATCAATTATGTTCCACCGTTCTCTTTCATTTCAACCCCGATTCGATGGTGAAAATAGCGGCTCGCTATGTGTTGAGATTGAACAGCTCGCACATCCGTAAGAAACTGCATCGAATCCCTATATTTTGTGTGGACTGGGTCTCTCCCCGGTAAGAAAAGAATGTATCGCATTTTACTGATTAAATTTGACCGTCCTTAATTGTTCTATTGACCAATGGACGTGTCCGACGGGCGAAACACGCGATTGGCTGCCGAGCCTAAAAGTTCTTCCTTGAGGGCCACAATGATTTGGAAAAAAGTGTCACATTTTCATCACCACTTGATTAGGTGTGGCCGAACTTCCGTGGACCTAAATAAGTGGACGCCAAGCATGAGACGGAAACAGCTAATCCAACCCACCCAAATCGTGCTTTAGACGTAATTAGCATTAACCGTGGCCTTGGGGATCAGATCTAATTGGCATTTCAATTTGCAATTATGAAAGGCATTCTTTTTTATATCACAAATTATAAGATAACGTCTCCTAAGACAGGTTTAACACCATTCCTCTCCTTGCACAGAGAATATCGTTTATTTAGTGGCAGTAGTAGAAGATCAAATGCCAAGCATTGTTAAGTATGATTGGTGGAATGCTTTTATAATTTCTAGCACTTCATCGAGTTTCGATCTAAGGTTCTACTTTTATCTCAACAAGAGGTGAAGATGGATATCTCAATTAAGTTACGAAGTATATAATCTAGTGAAAACATGGATGTGGATTAGGAGCGATAGAAAAAACTACCGAGTAAGATAACCGGACGTGCTTTAATCAATCAAATGAACATTTAGGGGAGATTCAATAGGAGTACCTGTCATTTGTGGTCCAAAATAGACTCCATATTACATTCATTTGCACCGCGTTCAATCAGAAGTTGACAATGATGCTCCAACAAAAATGTCGAGGATTTATTCACATGTTGACAATCTCTAAACCAGCTTTCTATATACGCGTTTATCTTCGGGGAAGCTTTTGACTCTTTCAAAACCCCCATCCTTTTGTTCCTTGAGGTTCCAGGTAACATGCCCTGTATCCCAAGTCGCACACCTTCCTGAAAAAGATCCAAACGAACGTAAAATGTACACGTATGATCCGAATAGGATAAGCCTCGGGTGCGGGCATGAAGATCCGACTAGCTGAAGGCTCGTGAAACACCTTGCAAGGAAGCCCTAACATGAACGGAAAGTCCCCAACCAACTGCCAACCCTTTTATGTTAAACGTGCGCCCCGTCTAATTTGGTCCTGAAACACGTATTATGTTATTGTCGTGAAACTGTTTAACAGATACATGTATCTACATGCATGGACACGCAGATTATAGCATGAAAGAAAGGACAAACATACGTGAAAATAAACGATCAGTTTTATGTTGCGGACGAAAAGTGACGATTATGCGTGCGGGCGTGTGCGCGTGCGCGTGCGGGCAAATCAGAACTCCCTTCACTCCAAACCGAAACGACGAGGGCAATCTCATCTCCAAGCTCATGCAAACCCTAGGGATGCCTCTGGAAATGCGCAGTTCAGTCTACTCTTGGTAATAAGACAGCCATGGGGTGTCCATGAACTAGCAGCTGCAATCTGCCATCAACTCCTTTCAGATTTGGTGTGAAAGGGAGCTCTGATCTGTACATATATGTAATTACACGGATAGCACAAAATGAAAACCCTAATTACTCCCAGGGAGAGAACTTACGAATGAACCTTTGAGCAAAGAAGGCATTGCCTAGAGTATGCTCCTTATATAGGAGCTTTAGATGGGAATGTGGCTCGTTCCTGCAAAAGCAGCACTTATTGTGAAGAAATCCAAGGAGATCTGGAAATAAAGGAAAGGTAGGTCATGCCTTCCCTTGCTTGGCAAAATCTAGGATTGCAAAATCAACGAGCATAATCCTCTTTATTAACTTTCCATTTAAGGGTCATTATTGATTGCGATTTCTTGTAAATTCAGATTTTGGGTCGTGCATTGAAGGCAATCTCAGCCTCACAGGCTTTGTTGGGACTTTTGGTCCACATCAAATCTCTCTAAAAAAAAAACTAATTCCCATAATAGATCGCTCCTAAAACTATTTCCCAAAACTGACAAATCATCCATAAAATTGCCTGGTTACCCTCTTTATTTTTTTGGTGGCCTATTACCTTAAAAAACCTTTAATGTTACATTTTGTCCCAATTTTACCTTTTGTCTCATAAAAAATCTCCAACTTTAGGTCATGTCCCAATTTTACCATAAGCTTTCTTTGTCCAATAAAAAACCCTCAACTTTAGGTATTGTCCTAATTCTATCCAAAATTTTTTTATCTTATGAAAAACCTCTAACTTTAAGTCTTGTCTCAATTTTACCGTCCAATCCCAATTTTACCCTAACATTTTTACAGTTTCATAAAAAATCACAAACTTTTATTAGAGCCACAAATCTATCCGTCCAAAATTTCTTGTTGACAACCGAGAGATAGAAAATTCCCAAGCACGAGTTATTCGAGCATCCTAAGCGCAAGATCTCCGACCACAAGAGATGGAACATTCCCAAGCATGAGAAATTGAAAACTGAGCGCAAAATTATAGAAAAAAGATTTGGAACTAGAGTAAAAGTTAGTGATCTTTTATGAGAAAAAAATTAGAGTGAAATTGAAATTGGACCTACAACTCGGATTTTTCTATGAGACAAAAAAAGTTTATGGTAGAATTGATATTGGACCTAAAAATGAGTATTTTTATAAGACAAAAAAAGGTTATGGTAGAATTAGAACTGAACCTAAAGTTGAGGATTTTTATCTGACAAAAAGAGTTTATGGTAGAATTAGGACTGGACCTAAAGTTGTGGATATTTTATGGGACAAAAAAAAGTTTAGGGTATAATTGGAATATGACCTAAAGTTTGAGGTTTTTTATGAGACAAAAGGTAAAATTGAGACAAGAGTTAAAGTTTGAGGTTTTTTAGGGTATTAAGCCTTTTTTTTGGTCAAATAGTCACCCTCATCATAGTAGTCATTTGTCCGTCCCTCTTGAATTAAT
Organism: Syzygium syzygioides; assembly: GCA_031216285.1. Lineage (NCBI taxonomy): Eukaryota > Viridiplantae > Streptophyta > Magnoliopsida > Myrtales > Myrtaceae > Syzygium > Syzygium syzygioides. The sequence goes on from CM062245.1 coordinate 24,192,804, forward strand.
AAAATAATTTTCTAAAATTATGCCAATCTTCATTGTCTTAGCATTAATCTATCACAAATAATTAAAATCTAAACATGAGTTGCATGCGATCGACACCTAGGTTATCTTTTGTTGGTTCGCCTAGCTCGTATCATCCAGGAAAAAAATGATTTCGTAAGTTAGGTATAAGTCGCCATGTGGACTAAGCTAACAAATATGATAATAGACCCATAAATTTTTACTAGTCAATGACAGCAGCTGAAAGCTGATTTTGGGTCGTGTATTGAACGGTCATTCTTGATTGTCATTTCATTTATAATCTTCGAAATTTTGGGACGGGTGTTGAAGACGATCTCAGCCTCACAGGCTTTGCCAGGACTTTTTGTCCATATCAAATGTCTCTAGAAAACTAATTTCTGTAGTAGATCGCTCCTAAAACTATTTCCCAAATCGGGCTTCTCACTGACAAATCATCCTTAAAATTGCCAAGTCACCCTCTTCGTACTAGTCATTTTTAGTATTCATCTATCACAAATAATTAAAATCTAACCTTACCAAAAAAAAAATAATAATTAAAATCTAAACATAAGTTGAATGCGATCAACAGTAGGGTTTTCTTTTCTTGGTTCTACTAACTCGTATCATCCGGGAAAAAATTATTTTGTAAGTTTGGCATAAGTCGCCATGTGGGGGCTAAGCTAACTAATATGATAATAATCCCTTGAATTTTTACTAATCAATGACAGCAGCTGAAAGCTGATCGGTTTGATTGATGCGATTAAAGCTTGATTTGAGACTGGATTGCCCAAAACTCGTTGCAATTCCGTAAGTCGACGCAAATTCATCCGGAAAATCTACGTAGCATTTCCAAACACGAAGGTTTGCATGGGCTATCTTGCACTGTTGTCCTCTCCATATGTGAATCATTTCCACTGGTTGCTAATTTGCTTGCGGAATGAACCTGGGCAGATGCAACTTAGCTTGAAGGCAAGTGGGAAAGATGTTTCTCCGGCCAACACCGTGAATGGCTATCCTGGCTCCGAACCATCCGGGAGGACTTTGGCCATGGATAATGAATCAATAATGACGGTTTCAAAGACCTCGACATTTCTCGAGAGCAAATGTTGGTCGGTCGGTCGGTCGTTGAATTGTCCACCGACACCCAAGAATGCAAGAACCCGAGAAGGGAAAATTATTGCAGAAGATGGTCGGTGGTCGCCATGGTGGCTTTGAGTAGTCTTTTTTGGCATGCATTCAAATATTGTTGTTATCTTCTGTTTGCTTAGTCATTTCTTCGCGTCGCTTGAACCAGGGGAATGAATTTTTTCGTACGTTTCTCCGTGCTCGTTTTACTGTCGTCCGGTGCAGCCTGTATGTCACTACGGGCATAATTTCGCGCGCATAAAATTTCGTATATTTCGATGTTTATTGGTACTTCTACAAAAGAAGAAGGGTGACAGAGGAGGAGGACGCAATATACCGTTCCCCTTGTTGCATCCAATTACGTGTGGATCTTGCGCATACCAAATGAACTCTCAAATGCATTCGAAAGAAAAATCACGCCACTGCAAGTAAGCAAGACATCTTATTTGCACAAAAACCGGGACGGTATCATGCTGCTTTGACTTACAAGCTCGTGTTGAATTCCAGTTTTTGACAGACAACTGCAGACAAAGCAAGGAGCTATTGTAGCAGACAATTGCTAATCTCTCAATCTATACATATCGCTCAATCATACTAATGAAGGATTCCGTATCTGGAGACGATAAATAACCGTTCATGTAACCCGATCATTCTGAGTGTAAGCCATAGATGGGAGACAGTGGTGTGCCATGCTCGCTTCACCAGCAGAGTTAGAAGAGCAACTCCTTTCAAGCACTGCGTAGCCCGAAGAAGCTCCATATTCCAATCACCAATATAGACCGCCACACTCCAAACTGGACACAGGAGAGCCGAAGATCACATGGTCTCGAGATTCATCTGGCATGTCATGCAACACACAAATGTTTGGAAATGGATTAGGAGAAAGTTATGAGATGTGTTGGGATATATCAAACGAAACGATAGATATCCTTACTGTTGTCGCATTCATCTATAGCGATCGCACACATGCAAATAAATGCTCAGTAGTTATCCAAAGACATGCAGATGATGAACGTATATGCTGCTTTTTTCGTCCTTTAGCTAATAAAGATGATGAAAGTTCAGAGAAGGCGAAAGAGAAGATGAGGAAAGCAGACGGGATAGAGCATACGAGGAGCTCCCATCAGAGCTACCTTTAGACATGGATACCTGAGGAGCTCCCTTCACTCCAATACAAAAAGGATCAAGGTAACCTCATCTCCAAGTTCATGCAAACCCTTAGACACAATGATCGAAAGAACCCCCAACACAGATTTGTTCCCATGTCTAAAGGTATCCATGAACTAGCAGCTGTGTTTTACCCTTCATCTCCCTTCATAGATGGAGTGTAGAGAGCCCCTTTAGGACACCTACGCCCTTGTCCCCCCCACCCAAAAATAGATGAAAGTTATTGAATTGGTTGATGATGTCCCATGTTACCTTATTGGTCCTTATATAGGCCTTCGTGCTGCCTCTAGATTCGATCTCGACCGTCCGTTTTGCTATAGATAAAGTGCCTCCAAGGTCCCCGCTATGATTAAGCAACTTTAGGAAACTCTATTGAGCAAGCAATGTAAGTAAAATATTAAAAGAAAACGTAACTTTTTCAAGCATGATTTTTAAAAGAGTTTTGCTGACGAGTGCTCTCGATTTTTAGTTTTACTATTTTTCTTTGATGCTTTTAAAATCGAAACGTTTCCTAGATTCTCATCAACAAGTACCTTCTTTAAAATCACCAAATATTTTCTAATTTCCACTATGAAGATCAATAAAGAAAGGGATTATACCTCGAATAATTCCGGACTGTGGCTCAATGTGCAATCTGTCCATAAACTTTTAATTTGCCCAATGTGGTCCATAAATATTAATCCAATGTACATTGTCATCCCTAAACTTTATTTTGTTCAATATATTTTCTGAACTTTTGGCAAATATTCAATCTAGTCTTTAAACTGTATGAAATATCCAATCTTACCCTTCTATTAAAGTTAACGGAATTTGCTAATTTGGTTTCTAATCCAGTAGTTCGAAAGTGGATATAAAAATAACGTTACACGTGGTTTATTCACGTAAGATATTCAACTCAAATCAAGATATAATCATCTACGTCATCAAATAGCATAGATGATAATTTTTTTTCAAATTAAACAAATCAAAAGGATTATTATATCCCGATTTGAGTCGAATATCTTACGTGAATAATCAACATGTAACGTTAACATACCATATTGGAAGCCAATTCAGCAAATTACGTTAAATTGAATTAATGGAAAGACAACATCAAATATTTTCATATTGTCCGAGATCCAAATTGAACACGTACCAAAAGTTCAGGGATTATATTGAATAAATTAAAAGTTCAATGATGACATTGCATATTGAGTTAAAGTTTATGAACCACATTGAACAAATTAAAAGTTTGGAGACGACATTGCACATTGGGCTAAAGTTTATTAAATATTTATGTCATTTTCTTACAAAGAAATGAATGAATGCGTTACAACTTTCAGGCACCCGTTAAGAAGATTCTTATGTGATTTTTACTTGTCCAAGAACAATAAAATACAAGAGAAGGCTCCCAAGAAAAGGTGAATTAGTGGCGATAAGTATCTCTTTCCTTTGCTTTCCCAATCATGGGTTATCATTGGTTCAAGCAATATAATAACTTGTTTGAGCTGCTAAAGTGGGCATTTCGGTTGGAACGATCTGGGCCTTTGCAATTTGGGGGCCCCATTTAGTGTTTGCCTGATAGATGCTTTAGAGCTCAACCATCTGATTGGCATGGAATGGAGCGGAACCATGATCTGAGTGGGAAAATTTGATGTCATCTGACTACAACTCATCATCCCCAACTTTAGTTTTAATTGGAGGAGGGAAAGAAAGGTTCCGTTTCAAAACTTGATGCTTGGGATGGCGAGTCAAAAGTTTGGAATTTGAAAGTTTCTGCATCTTTCGAAAAGTTTCTGCATCTGGCAAAATCAAAATAAGGGTCTACTTCTTTTGGTACATACATCATATATTCGGCCTTGTATTCAGGTTGTCTGCCATTAAAATTTATTAATCGCCTAGTGTCGATCATCTCTCATACGTGGAGATTCAACGCTTGCGCCTTAAAGAAGCTTTGAGTCTCGAGGTCGGTTTGAGTTCATCACGATCGGTTGGAGACGGGGGCCATGAAGAAGTAATTCTTTACGAATCTCCCGGGCCTGACCGTTCATCTGGGCGTAGCTTCACTAGCACGATGCGAGAGATTCGTACGCAATGAGGACACTATGTCGGAGAGGTGTTTGATGAATGGGCATCTCTGTAGATGATCATGACTGGACTGCTTTAACTGCACGATTGGCTTTTTTATGCAAAGAGAGTCCGCAAGTGGTAAGTCCTACCTAATTCTTTATCAGTGCCCTGTTCAAATTCGCATGAAGAAGGCAATCAATTGCTCCATGAATGCTTAACCTAAAGTAGTTATTGCATCAACCGAAGCATTCATCCCACGATAAACAGAAAATGTCCAACCAGACGAAAGATGAGATAGTGAGCTATAGACAATATAGGAGTTGACTATCATTAGTCCAACGAAAGATTTCCCACGATACTATATTGCAACGTGCAATTTCTTTTATTTTACATTGTTGGTAATTGGTTAGGTAAGACCTATAGTTTTGTGTTTTATAACATTTTATGCTTAATTGTAATAAAACATGTTGACATGGTTGGCTGTAACTTGTAACCAGAAAGGTTATTAGCATCATAGTACTTGTAAGGAAAAAAACTGTCAAAAACTCTAAATTATGCACCATGTGTCACATTTATCCTAAACTTTTATTGTGACACAAAAACTCCCAAATGTGTATACATTTGCCTTCCATCAAAATTTCGTCAATAAGCACTATTAAAACCTACCTACATGGATGACGAAAGGCAAACAATATTAATATAAATAGAAAAATGACGTCGTTTTGACTGTAATATCATCTAATGGAGCCTTAACGAAGGATAAATGTGTCACACAGGTACAACTTTTAGGTTTTTGGTGCCATAAGAGAAGGTTTAATGTATATGTGTCATAAGAAAAAGTCCAAGGTAAATGTATCTTAGTTGATATAATTTGAAATTTTTTGTGGCTTTTTCCCTGATATTAAACCATGCATGCATTTAACAGCTTAAACTTTTAACGGATATGTCCACTAGAAGTCCTAAAACTTGTTACGAAAGTGCAATTGAGTCCTAAAACTTACCACAAGTGCAATTAAGTGCTAAAACTTATCAAGTTGGTTCAATCGAGTCCTAAAATACTGATGTGTCTTATAAAACTTGTCGAGTTGGTCCAACTAGACTAACAGAAAATATTGACGTATCTTATTTTTTTTTTTTCTTGAGACATGTAGTAATGATGTAACATCCAACTAGCGCCACGTCAAAAAATATATAAATTAAATTAGATTAAAAAAGCTAAAAGAAAAAAAAACACACACACACACACAACCAGCAGGTGTGGCCAAGCCCTCGTCGATTGCTACCGCCACAGCTGCGAAAAAAGGACCGGCAAAGGTCGCCTAGGCCTTCGCGAAGCCTGGCAGGGCCTCACCCACCATAGGTGAGGGTCATACCCTCCCCCAAGTTGAGGTCTCATTCAGGACCGGCGAGGGTTGTGGAGCTTCGGGAAGGCCCAGGAGACTTTCGCTGGCCCTTCCCGGCGGCCACCAATGAGGGCTTAGTCACAACCACTGGGTGTATGTGTGGGTTTTTTTTTTGAATTATTTAGTTTACTCTCTAAATTCAAGTATTAAATTTGGGCCAAAATGAGTCGTTTTAATTTTATGTTTCATGATTTAGCCACGTCATCGCTACATAAGAGAGAGAAAATATTAAAATAAGCCACGTTAGTATTTTTTTATTAGTAAGTTAGATAGTGTTAACTTTAGGACTCGATTAAATCAGCTTGACAAGTTTTAGGATTTGATTGTATTTTTTACAAGTTTTACGATTCAATTGCTTTTGTGATAAGTTCAAGACTTTCAGTGCACATATTCCAACTTTTAAAATAGTTGGTAGCAAATTTCCAAGATTTTATATGGCATGGAAGTAAGACATCCTGAGCTCCAATCTTTCTAGGCCCTTCATTTGTCTCTCGTATTATATAGTCCCGCACTTAGTCATGGTTCATAGCCCAGCATACACGGGGAAGTGTTAAAATATTTAAATATCAAATCACGATTTCACCTAACAGGTTAAGCTTTTAGAGTAATTGCCAATAATTCCAGAAAATTTCATAATTAGATATTATAGTAACTTCGAAAGTTAGCAGAACTATGCAGGCTAATCGCCATAAGCAAATGATTATTTTAACTCTCTGATCTCATATGCAGTAAAATTGGAATCACAAGAACAGAGTCCACATCACCGGCGAGCTGAGTATATTCTCAACCTGCCAAATAAGTAACCCTAGCAGTGGCTCCAGCATAACCTTTGATAGATGTCTTTGGTATCGATAGCAGAAACTGACGGATTCTCTTCCTTTCCTGTAAATTAATCAAGGTAAGCATCTGATTGTTTATTTCCTCATGTTCACTGCCCTGCAATCGCAGAATCAAAGCATAAAGACCCTCTAATTGAAGCGCTCCTGTAGCCGATCATGCTGGTGCAAGATGTTTCATTACTCTGTTTTGCAGTTGATACAAATTCAGTCCAGCTATTGCTCTATAATCTTTAAGCTTTCTATGCCATTGTAAATTATCCAGACGAAAACTCTGGGAAGAAAGTAGATTCAACATTGATGACAATACCATATTCTCTAGACTATGAAGCCTGTCACTTGTAAGTACAATTCACAAGTACCACCAACCTAAGCAGTATCTCTGTGAGCCTTCGAACGGGAATGCTGACCCTCTATCCGTGCTTCGAGCAGTTTTGCCATCAATGTGTTCTCCTTCAACCCTTTCGGCCATCTTAAAGAAGACGTGATCTTGCCAGGCTCCGGCAAAGGCACTATTGATGGCCACTTTTGCACTGGACTCATCTGACCTGGGTACCCAGGCAAACCACAATGTTCGTCCCGTGAGTTGCTGGCAGGATGAGTCATAGCGCTTTTCAGACGCAATGAGTGGCTTCTAATTATATGATCAAAAGAACCATTTACATTTGATCCACGGTGTTCTCCATGCCGGCAGTCTCCAGCATTCGTGCCCATCTCATACGTCTCCATATTATTTGGTCCTGATCGGTTTTCCTCTCCTGTCTTTTCGTTTTCACCAGTTCCACCGTTGTTGCATGCTTCTGGCAGAGTGGATGGATTGCAGGACTTCGTGATTTCACAACGCCTCATGTCTTTGTCTGAGGACCTTGATCTAACTGGATCAGTGAGATGGCCATGTGATGCGTTAGCACAGGTTCGTTTACAGCTGTCTTTACTTTCTTTAGCATCCACATTATTGCTCTGTTCAAAACATTGCAGATCGCTATCAAATGAACGGTCATCATCATGAGCCACCGGAGGTGCACTTCCAGCCTCTTTTAGTGCAAATGATTCCAAAGAATGCCGGCGAAAGCACCTTTCTTTTGTGTCATTCAAGGAGGCCTCACCATTTTTACTTGATTCAGCCGATCGTTTAGTTTGAAGAAAACTTTCTATATCAGAACTTAATTTGTCCACAACAGTGTCCTTTCCAGTGACATCATCGTGAGATTCTGCCAGCTTCATTTGCATACGCTCGTCAAGCCATGCTTCTGAGATGTGGAGAATCAGGCGATCGAGGCTTTCCCTAACAATGCTTTCTTTTATGGGCCCGTGCTTTAGAGACCTCACCACCTGTTCATAATCTCGTATTCCTTTAGCAAACTCGTCACAAAGATTTTCCAGTAAAATCCTTGCTTTCTTCTCTCTTTCGAGCTCTCTCAGAGCACTAGTGTAAGCAGACTTCAGTTCAGAAAGCTCTTTGGCCAGCTTCCTGTGCAGGGTTTCCGAACGCTTTCTCAGCTTTCTCTCTTTCTCTGTCTCTTCCCTTAGCAATTCAGCTTCAGCTTCGATTCTCTCTTGTGCCCTTTGCTTCCTACCGTATTTGTCCTCTGCAAGTTCGTTCATCAAATCATCCATTATTCGCCCATCCTTTTGCTTCTCCCGCAACAACTCTTTAATTCTAGAGTGAGATTGATGCAGTTCTGATTTCAGAGCTTTCAACATTGATTTGTCGGACACATGCTGCTCTTCAAGACTCCAGATCCGATTGAGCACCTTCAGTAATTCTGCCGATGTCTGAAGGCTATAACCTGACCCACCTATTCTTCCTTTTCCATCAAACGAACCTCTAGGAGGAGGCTTATACGGTGCCACCTGTTAAACAGGAAACAACAGCATTCAGTGAAACTCAATTAACAATGACGCAGCATCAGGAGAATGGCTCTCGAGATGAAAATTTTACAAATAGCAAAAGCAACAAAAACTGGCAAGTTCTGTAGTTCCACGTGGGTACACTAGCAATATTTGCTAGATCATTCATATTTTTCCAGGTGCTGGTTCTCCAAAAAACAGTAACGTTTCCTTAAAAATGGTTGAAGTTCCTTTCTCTATGGAACAAAGACGGGTGAAAACATCCAGTTCTTCCAACTCACAACATATGACAGTAACGATAACCTCATTCTATTGATCGAAATCCCAAAATCAGTATCACAAGCAGAAGAATATTGAGAGATGATGACCTCCATCAACCCACTACAAGTTTCTGGAGTGGCAGACTCGAAAGCATGTTCATTCCCGCCAAAGTTATGTCGTTGCATGGACGATGCTGCAATTTGCCCTGTGGGACAGCCTGCAATTGCTGGCTGCGATGGAAGATGAGGAAAGACAGGTCAGCAGAAAAGGCATTGGATAAGAAATCAAACAAACCATACTTCCAGAACCTATCAATTACGTCTCTCACTGTAAGATGACACTTGAGGTGCTATGATACCAGTAGCCAGTAGGTTTCTACAACTGAGCACAAGGCCTTGTACTTACACTTTCTTTACCAATGCTGAGTGTGATAAACCGACCAAAACAAAACAATCTCCACGAGTCAAACTAATAACTTTAAGTCTGCAACTCATTATATTGAAGCAATTGAAGAAGGGCAACGAGCTCACAGGCGGATGGAACAGGCTTGTAAACTTTAATGCAATCAATACAAGATCTTAATACCAGTCTGGAAGAGCAGATTGTCTCGTTTCCCAGATAGATGGTTTGGGCTTTTTATCCTTTAACCACTTTGCAAGCTGCTCGTTTTAGCATGGACATCTGGACGTATGAACCGTTCGTGTGCTATAAGAGGTAGTTTCTGAGACAGCCTAGTAGCCTAGCCACTTATAATAATAAAAATCCGGCAATAGAGAATGTATAATGGAGAAAATCACAGAATTGGCAGAATATTACTGCTTAGCTTCTGAACTGGGGATCCGAAACAAGAAATTCATAAGCTTGAAGGTCAAAACAGCATACAAAATCTGAGCACCCAAAAAACATGGCACAAAAACAGAAATACTCAGGGCAAGCAGAACCCACAGTAAAGCTATCAACAGAGACCTCCATAATGTGACGAATCACATGGCCAGAGCAGAGAAATTCAAGCACCAATGACAAGAAAGAGAGAGAGAGAAAAAAAATACCTCTTCAGGTTCTCCAGTACTAGGAGGGACTAAACCCTCGAAGCCCAGGTCATTGCGGTGCTTATGTTGACGATGCCTGCTTTTGCTTTTGCTCATCATTCTAGCAAAATGGAAGGTCTGGTGGGGCTCAATTTCCCAGAGACAAGCACACAGCTTCCTAGCAGAGAGTGCTGATGAGTGTGGAGGGTGTGTGAGGAATTCTTGGATGGAGCGAGTCTGAGGTTGAGAGGGAGAGAGCTCAAGCCTCCATGTGGGCGGTGGCGTGCTAGGGCCTCCTCTTTTTCCCAAGGCGACACCTTGTTTCCACTTTTTCACCACCAGCCCCTGCTCTTTTCCCTCTCTCTCCACGCTTTTCGCTCTGCTTTCCATCTCAAAGCTGCTTTCTTTACCTCCCTCCCTCCCTCCCTTCCCTCTGCCTCTCTCTCAAATTTGTAATTCGAAGGGATCATTTCTTGAACCCATCTCTGCTCTTTTCTTGGAAGCTCTCAGCTCACATGTTGAAACGCCCATTGCTCTTCAAGAATCAGGAGGATCGGTTCTCTCTCTCTCTCTCTCTCTCTCTCTCTCTCTCTCGAGTCTCTCCTCTTTGATGAGTCAACGACAAAGACGGGTGTGTTTTTTTCTTCTTCTCATGTGGCTTTGCCTTGCTGCCGCTGCAGTTGCCCCATTAGCCAAAAATAAAGTTCTCTTGTTCCCAGAGACAAAATTGAGATTTGGATGACTGTATCTAGTCCACGTGTATCCCACACTATTAACATTTGTTTAGCCATTAGAACAATCAGAGCTGACCCCAACCGTTCCACTGAACCGAGTTTTCATGTTCCTCAGCATTTCTTCAAAAGAGCTCTCAGCACAAGTCACAAAGTCACAACCATCAGGCAAAATCCAATCTCCCAGCTGATATCCACTTTTGCCCCCCCCTGTAAAAGTAAAGGGTAAGGACAACCTTTGTTAGTATCATATTAGCAAAAGCCATATCAAAGTACTAGCGAAACAATTCGGTGGTGTAAGGCATCAAATCAGCGGTCCAATATGGACAGACTTTCTTGATTCTTGCATGCTATTACTAGGCCTCCTACATGGTAGGCTGACAGCTAACTCCAGTGACATTCAAAGTTACAGTTCCCTCGGCAATGATTACTCCAATATCTTTTTCACTTGGGGGCGACTGAAAAGCAGCATCTAGCTTTAACCTGGACTGACATTTAGTGTCTAAGTTCAATAAGCATCTGAGCAAAGCTTATAATCCTTTGAGAAAATTACCAAAGTCCTGTATCCTTCATAGACATGGAAACTTTAGCAACATGCACGTGACAACGGATCGTATATGCTGTCGATGAGGGCCGACTGCATCCGATAAAAGAAGCAATACGAAGGAGAAACACAGAAAAGAAACTGGGCCGAGCCGATGGGGTTAAGGTTCATATAGCCTCTGTCCAAGGTTGTCTTACTGTCACCCGGTGGCCAGTCACAGAATCATGGAACCCACTAAAGTACTGTCGAGGCTCGTGAGGAAGCAGCACGAACATGCTGTTTTTCAGGACCACCGAAGGAATAATTCTCGGAGACGCCGAGCTCATGGGCGCTGTGGTCCTAGGATTACACTTTGTTAGTGATTTTGGCCGCATCCTCTGCTCTCCAATCTGTCCAGCCCAATGATTAAACTAACTGCTATAAATAGAAAATAAGAGAAGAAAACACTAGCGCAGATGGCGATGACGACAACAATTTTTCTATTTTTTGGTTCATTATTAGTATTAGATGAGGCCAAAATTTTCTTTTCAATTTGGAAGTAATTTGATGTTATATTCCCTGTATTCATACTCCTTTACTACCTTGGATTATTGAGAAAATTTCGCGTAATACCTCGCACAATATCCATGATATCATAGTAGGAAAAATTAGTTTTTTTTTTCACTTGTGTTTCCTTGTAATAGAAGACGTTCGCGAAATTAATCTAGCTAGATTAAATTAGAATTATAGATACATCACTGATTGGATCCCACATATGAGAATATATTGAGAAAATAACACAAATGATCCATGACTTTTGGTCCAATGTACAATGTGGTCCATGAATTGTAGCTAGATGTGCAATGTGAACAACGTTGAACATTTTCATATAGTTCATGGACTAAGTTGAATATGCACTAAAAGTCTAGAAACCACATTAAACAAATTGAAAGTTTAAGGACCACATTATACATTGGGCAAAATTCAGAAACGACATTGAATAAATTAAAAGTCCATGGATCACATTGCATATTTGGGCAAAGTTCATGAACAATATACGTTATTATACCAAATATATTTTTGGACAGTCTTTCGATGGGATCATTTATAAGTTGGATTGGATTGAGCTTGTAGTGCAAAATGTCCAGGGCCCATGATTGGGGCATCCTTAATTAGGCCCATGCAAGAAAGGAATAATTCAACAGTCCAGGTGAGTCAGTAGAAAATTTAGACTTACACTGCATTAGCAGCAGTGGCCGAGCAAGATCGACTGAACTATGGAATGTCAAGCGAAGGACGAAGTTACTTTACCAATGAAGTACACCAAAAAGGGCAAGTCGAGTTTGATTTTGCTGCCAATTGACAATTTTATCGGCATGTCACGTGATAATATACGGCGTCACGATTTGCAGCATAGGAGAAGCAATGACAACGTCGACTCCAGAAAACATTGTGTGTGTGCCGTCGACAACGGTGACGGGGCAATGGAGTTGTAGCATGTCATTGTTGAGCCATCTTCATGACCCAACCGTCTTTTTTGTCTCCATTATTCAATTCTGCTTCAGCTGACCGATGTTTCCTAAAGTAAAAGCCTGTGTCAGGAGCAAACAGCTTGAATATACTTCCCCTGTTCTGTAAGTTACCTTGCCTGCTTCCTAGTGGTCCTCAAAAGAAGATCAAACACAACACTCTTGAGAATCTACACCCCAAGAGAGAGAGAGGGAGGGAGGGAGGGAGGGAGGGAGGGAGGGAGGGAGAGAGAGAGAGAGAGAGAGAGAGAGAGAGAGAGAGAGAGAGAGAGAGAGAGAGAGAGAGAGAGAGAGTATGTGTGTGTTTATTACCCTATTGAAGGACCTCAGGGAAGCATAAGTTCCTGCAATTTTGGTTAGTGTGTAAATTATTTGGTATAAGTAGATGCCAGATCAATAAATGGAACTTTACCCTCAAAAACCAATGAAGACTGGTCAGTTTGTGGCATTTGCCTTAAGCAGGACGAGGTTAACTGCCAACCCCGCATTATGGGACCGGCCCAATTCTACCCAACACCATTCATTGGTTCAATTCTATGATTGTTTACTCATGCTAGTGCTACTACTTTGAATCTAAATATAACTCAGAATGAGTAGTAAATTGGTATGTTCAATGAGTGTCTGGCATAGGTATGTTCTCAAACATAGGCGGCCCACAAGATTTGATTTATGATCACTCAGCCTCGCACTTCTTCTAATATGATCTCGCACATTTGCAACGATCCCATTACTGGCAGTCTCACATGATTCTCAAATTCAAGCTAATTTTAGCAGTCCTATCCAGCGATATATTAGAAAAATCTAGGAAGATTTTTAGCAGACCTGGAAAAGCTGCTCTGGTAGGAACAAGTTTGAGTACCAAAAGCCAAAAAGCATTTGGATGTTAGGCAGAATATGCCCTAGGATACGGCTGATATTGACTTCGAACCATACCGTCCCTAGAAATTCCTGAATACGAACAGAACATGTCCTAGGATTTGAGGCTGATATTGACTTGGAACTATACTATAATGACTTGTAGGCATGCTCGAGGTGTTTAATCACATTGTAGCTTTGGAGAATATCCTCTAACCTATAATACAGCGTTAAGTCGTAGCATGTCCTTGCGTTGGCCCTTTGCTTCAACGATACGCTCCCCACGTTGGTAGGAAGTAGGAAGTAAGTTTGTTGCGTATTGGGGTAGAAGTGATGAGTGAAAAAAGAGTGCAAAGAAGATTTTTCCGCATCCCTCGTGATTGATTAAGCACGTCCCTTTAGCAATGTAGATAATATCTACAGCTAAAGAAGGCGCATGCCAGGACTCCTTCGTACTCTGTGGACTTAAAACAAGAATCGTTGATGATAAACAGCACTAAAGAAGCAAAGAATGACGCACAATTGATAGATGCTAGGAGTTCGTTTTTGGAGAACCTTCTAAAGAACTATAAGCCGTTTCAAACGGTAGCTTAATGTAGCAGAAAAATGTAATTTCTCTGGAAAACTCCAAGCATCCAACATTGAACATACTACAGTTTCGTAGTATGTGGAAGCAAAGGAGTAATTACAAAGTAAGATCTCCGTGCATAACGCAAGGAGATCATGTGTAGTCGTTCATAGGATCAGAAACGCAAAGTTTTCACTTTGCTCTCTGAACTGTAGTTACAAAGTTGTGGAAAATAGAGGTACAGCAAAATCATACAACATAGAAACACGTTTGTTTGGTAAAACAATAACCAAGAGTATTCCGCAAGAGGCCACCTTGATGTGAAGGTTTCATATGTATACCAAGTAGCAGACTGTCACCCGTGATTCCTTCAGAGTCCAAGAACTTACAGTCTTACTTTATATGCTTGTTAACAAGAAAAACGGGATTAAAGACTCATATAAATAGCGCAAGTATGAATGATCAACTTCCCATTTAACTGACAAGGGCATGCCATCCTGAATGTAAGTGCTCTTTTCTATCTAGAATCACTTTCTTTAATGACGGCTTTATTCTTCCTATGGTCGCTATAAAGATTTTGAGGACTTACTAGGTTCTAACATTTGAACAACATAACACCTATCTATCTTATAATATGATATTGATCATAAAGGCATTATGAGTCTGGTTTCTTCTGAAAGGTGCCACTGACTAGCCTTTAATGTACATCTGTGTAAAAAATAGAGCTCACAAGTCATAGCTCTTTTGTGCATTCAATCAAAGAAATGATTTTGCTTTCAAAAGGACAGCGGCATATAATGTAACAAATATTGAACCTCTAAATGTAAGAGAAGTAAAACATTGCTGTGGCCAATTTTCTAGCTGCAATTTTAAAAAAGATTGGTGCCAACTGCAAGTGATTAGATTCTGTATATTATTGCCAGACAGATCACGGGATGACAGCCAGTGTCGGGTCAAGGATCCAAATAAAAGCAGAAATTGATGTGCATCTCCTACAATGCAGGTCTCTCTAGAAATTCTAGCTTGTTAGCAGTACGACCATCTGACGAGCCCTTGAGATCATATCACCTAAGCATGTGTAGATATGCCATGAAAACATTTGACATGACGACAAAAAAAACCTGCAAACAGAGAACCATCAACTTTTGCAATCAAGTCACTAATTAAAGAGATAACCCAACTCATGGTCATTCTCGACTTCGAAACAGAAGAAACAAGCCATAACAGCTCAGGCAATATTATCTACCTTAAGGCCTCCAACCGGCCTCATATCACGGAGTCTATACAGGGTGTTCAACAGCGATGCTCTATACTTCTTTACATGGCAAAAGTAATTTGGAAGCATTTCCAAAAGCGCCTTTATTAAAAAAATGCAAGATGTAAGTGATTTAATGCTTACCAGAATGCCTAGAATTTTAAGAATGAGCAACAACAATTAAGCTTATGATAAGGCCATGACAAAGATTTCTCTCCATTAAGTTTCTGTCAGCCAATCGTTTATGAAAATTGTATATTCGCAAGAAACAGGAAAGTGAAAACAAGCAGAAAGCCTATGAGCTTTGGCTACATTACCTTTGCCTAGACTTAGTTAGTGTTTCAATGATGAAACTATCATTCTCAGATAAGTGATGTGGGCTACTGGGCAGTCCTGGCGAAGAAACTTTGTGAAGGGTCTCATGGCCCCAGATAGGGAGCAAGTAATCAGCATACCCGGCATACATCTAGTCCTTGCATCTGTCTGCCAAAAGACAAAGATCAATTCTATTTATCAACTAGCAAGACCGCTCTCCATCTTCTACACAAGTTTATGACCTTATCCCTTTGGTCTTTGGCAAAAGAGATTACGTTGCCAGTTGATGAAACAGGACAGAAAATTGGAGTGACCACGAATTTTGGGAATTTCCTTTTGCTTTTTCAACTCAGAGAAGTCAAGAAAATGACAATTAGAGAGAATCTCCTTCAACAATAGCTATGAACAATGACAAAAACTACAAATAAGACTAGGAAGTGAATGATGAACAAACGACTAGCTGAAACACAAGACCGAGACAACTCCAATGCAGAGCTGATGAAAGCATAGTGACGAAAAGGTAGAGGAAGGAAACTCAAAGAGGCACCTGAAAATAGCTGGACAATAATCTTTTCTCTCAAACTCGATAGCTGCCATTCGGAAGAAACTTAAATTCCTGCTTAGAGTATTGGATCGTGCTTCCTTCGATGGGTCTAAAATGAATCAAAGAAAGTTCCATATGCAGGAGAATATGCTGTCCTGCAAAGTAAGCAAGAACACGTCTGAGTACACATATTACCTGAATGCGCTTGCTGCTTGAAGTTTTTCATCTAGTTGAACAACCGTGCTCATTCTTCTACTTCCTGTCCTAATCAATATGAGGCAGTCAACGTGCTGCTCTTCAAACATGGTACTATATCAAGAATTCAGATTTGGCAATTTGAAACCCTCAGCAGTAAGCCCAATCATAACATCTCAAAGTAGACACAATAGTCAGACGACAAGCTCCACGCAATGGAATGTCTTGGAGCAGCTAACACAGAGCCTAGAGAGCAAGTACATGGAGACAAGAATTGCGAAGAAATCTAACACCTAACGAAAGTGGGTTTCTGGTGTTTTGCGGAATGCATGAAGACCAGCATTCCGACCGGACGGCGGCTATAACTATAGGAATGTTATTGTCTAGTATTGATTGCTGAAACCTACGTTCTCTTTGAGCTTGAAATCAAACATCTTCTGGTTGTTGTCAGAGCACACAAAAATGATTGAACTGTAAGCCACAAAGCCTAGTCCACACATGAATTTGAAGCATGTATCTCTCCAATTGATGAATACTTACTTTGCTAGAAAGCAAAATAGTTACAAAGAAGAAACGTTGCCGTTTGCGTTGATGGTTAGTGTCAGACTTTAAAACTCAAATTAAGGTTGAAATTAAGAAAAAAAATTGCAATACCTTACTTAATTGAAAAGCACAGTTCTATCAACATCTTCAATTTTTTGGATAATGATTAATATCTTCTTTATGCTAAAGAAATATATACACGTATACATAGAAGAGAATTTAGGTTACATCTTCACACTTTGGTTGTCAACTTCTGCTTGTTTATTTTATTCTGGCTTAGTAAACTTCAATCCTCGGCCAAAAAGAAAAGAAAAAAGACAATGATTTGACACAAAAGGACATTAAGAAAGATCGTCGGGTGGTGTCCAGATCATTTACGATATCCCACGTCGACATGATCCATTCACGGTTTTATTCACGGAATACTCCTAACGAGACTAGAACTCAAGACACAACAGGAGAGAAAGCGAACTCTCTTATCATCCGAGCCAGCATCCGAGGGACTAATTATCTTAAGATTCGGCTTAGTTGAGTCCACACGAAACCGATTCCTATTCGAGAGAAAGATCGCGCGACATCATGTGCGTAAACAAAGAAAAATTACTGACTAAAATAAACCCTTGTCGCAAAGAATAAACAAATACATAAAATCAACTATATTGTAGCTACTCCAATTGCCCGGGTCAGCTTTCGACCTCAATTTCATCCAGCTCCTCCCTTTTTTTTTTCTCCCTTAAACAATAATTACGATTAAACTTCATTTTTGTCACATTACAGGCCTTGTCCCTTCGATTATTTCAATCGCAGAAGACCCGACAGCCGTGCCCGGTCGTACTAGAAAGTTTAAGCAGACTCGGCCCGATTTATTGCTTCCAGAAGTTGTATTGCTGGACCCAAGATTTTTAATTCTCGACCCCCATAAATTTCTGTCGGATCCTCCCGGATGCGCACTCAATTTTTTGCAATAAAATTTTGGAAGAGTTGAATAATTTATTCGAATTTCATTAAGGAGTGTGTCATGGCATCATACATATACATTTTCCTCATTTTACTACGAAATATTTCTCATTAACTATATTTAACCCAAGGTATCTGTTCGTGCTTCCAAATCCAGAATGGCAGGCTTTGTTCGACCTCCTTGCCATCCCATGAACCAGAAGAGCATGTACCAGTGTACTCAAAACATGTAACTTGAACCGATCGATCTTGATCTCTGTCGCCTTCACTCTGCAATAACGACGGCTTTTCCGACAATATGGGCTACCGGATGGTATAACTACGTGTACATAGTAGATATATTCATGCCACAAGTCTTTGTTCACCAGAAAGTAGGTATGGCCGGCGACGAACTGAGTTCTTGCCTATATAAGCGAGGCATATTCATCCATGCGAGATTGCCTGACTTTTGAGATGGTGGAGATGTTCGAGAATAGGAAACGATGGCAAAAGGGTTTTTCGGACAGGGACAATATCTGCTCGATAATATAAGTTACTAACACTGATGCATGCAAGTTAGATCACTCAAGGAAACAGGATCCTATACTGGAATTTCTCACTTGTCAGATGCAATTCTAAGATCAATCTTTGTTACTCAAACAGTGAGAAAGCGTAGTATTAAGATTATCATACCTTGAGCAATCTTATACCTCGAGCAATCCAATTCCAAGATGAACCGAACGAGAAATTAGTACAACGTTGAGAAGGTTCCTGCACGAGATATGATCCCCTGCGCTTTGGCACGGTTGACTGACATAGTACCCATAGCAAAGCTTCAGTATTTGGCTCGTACGATTCTTCGTTTCATATAAGAAAAAAAAACCGTTTGTCCCCACAAACAAGGCTCTAAAGTAGTCCATCACAAATGTGGATGACAACGTCGGTATAATCCAAAAGCTAGTGCAGACAATACCGCTGAAGAATATGCAATAAGGCTAAAGACTGAATAACACCTGAACCAAGGATATGCCAAACCCTCTAATTCATAATTCTTGTTTCTGAAACCTAGTATTTTAACAGAACAGAGAAAACCAACCAAGTCTAACATTCTGGGATACCTGCAGATTTCAGTAAAGTTGAGAATCACGGTGCACAAAGGACCTATGCAACCTTGAAGATGCAAGTTGCACTAGACATGATGTACTGTCAAATTCTAGCTGCTATGCACTGCGCATATGAAAAACACTACGGAGCATAAAAACACCCAATCGAATGTTAGAAAGTAGAATCTTAAATACAAAAGACATTAATTTGAGAAAAAAAGAACCCAAAGCTCATATTTACTCCCATTTTCTGAATGCAAAGAATGGTATCTGCTTCCATTGCTGCTACATTCTCTATAAACTTGATCATGCCACTTGATCATGTAACTTAAGTTAATTGCAAACAGACACAAGGAACATGAAGTGTTGCTCCAACAAAAGTGACCATCGAATTGAACAAAAAACAAATTAGGGAGCAATTTCAAGCCTGGGCTCAAACGAAAAACCAGTGAAAAGCTGAAGAGGGAACCTCTTCGTCACAGGGCACTTTAAAGACCACTTCCATTGTTTTTGGGTCATATCAAAAAGAAGAAGCACCGAGTTGCCGTAGCTCTGGATGTATATCAGATCATCCATACCACTGCTGGCAAAAACATCATCAAGTTCCCCAAATCCTTGAAAGTACTTATGGGGCATGCGGGCGATCTCTTGCCACTCCCTCCCTTTTAACATCCAGATGCCAATCCCCTTAATTATGTCGGGCCGATCTTGCTTACCAATTCCTCCCACCATAACCAGGTTCTCCTTCAGATTCATCAGACGGCCACAGGTAAGGGGGCAAGGTACCGGAATAGAGTTTCTGATCAACAGACCATGGGAAGATCGCCCCAAGAGATCATATGTTATTAGGCCATGACGGTTTTCCGGTGCACCACCACCTGTCGAGTAAATCAAGAAATACAAAATGCCATCACAAATCACACTCTCATCACCAGCCCTCCAACCGGTGAAAACCTCAGTAGATGAGGTGGCCCATATCCTAGTCTCAGAATCATATAGATAAATTGAAAGATCCCACTGATAAAAATTCCCAGGGACTTGCTTTGATTTGACAATGGAGATCTGATAACCATTGGAAACTCTGCTGGTCGACATTGCCAGGGCACTATAATCAGAAAACTTCGAACCCGGGGGCTCTGCTAGCTTCCTCCAACGTCTAGTGATCGGGTTGCAGACGTATAATTCACTTCTACTGTCATTGTCCATGAAGGAAACCAACCCACATGAAGAAGCTTTGCACCAATTGGACTTTTCAATGCAAGGCAGGTCAATATTGTACCACTTTTTAAGGATTGGATCAAAGGCATACCCACCAGGCTCATCAGAACTCGTAAACATAAAATACCAAGGTTTCTGTGAGAGTACCCGTGACAGGTTCCATAAGAACCTTCTTGAGCTAACTATTTCATGCCATCTTTTACAGACGGAACCTGCTCTGAAGATGCACATAACAGGGAGACAAGCCAAGATTCGCTCCAAGAGATCATCTGGCAAGATTAAATCCAGAGAGACTGCAGAAGCTGCTTGATTGCCTTCATCGCTAAGCTCAGAGAACGATTCAAACTCATCTATGTCTCTAGCAGTATTGTCATTGCAGTGAATAACCCACGATGTTTCTCCATCCATCATCTCAAACTATAAGTAAAAGAACATAAAAATTTGTTAAACCTAGCTAAATGAAAGAAAAAGTGCTGCCCCGAACAAAAAAAAAAGAGAAGATCAGACGGGTCACTAGTTGCAAAAATTTATTGGAGAGGATAAAAACAGATTAGTAGAATGCAAACATTAGTCAAAAACATGTCAAAACACTCAAAATCTAGGTATATAACGATATCATAATCCCTTAGTGACCTTTAAAGAAAAGCTCATCTCCAGATGCCATCAAAGAAAAACATGAGAAAGTTCTCACCAATGTCAGAATTCACCAATAATCATCAAAACTTAGAAAGCAACATTCCAGTAACTTGCATGCCAACGAAGACTAATCGAATAAAATCTCAATTATTCTGTAGGTTGCTTTCATCAATTCATTCAAGTTGCAGAACATCCGTAGCACAATCAGCAGAGCACAATGTCCATAATACATTCAAGACCTTATCCCCAATGAAAAGAAGCCACATTCAGGTACAAATAGAAGCAAAGCCAGAAACTAAAATTACTTCATTCATCATCATCATCGCAACAGGACCAGCACAAGACAACATGAAAATTTAAACTCTCTAGCCGGATTCCACAGAGTCATGGCTAGCAACCAAACCAAGCAAATATTTGGGCACCCGAAACAGAGGCAAAGCAATCTGAGCTAAGCTAAAATGAAAAAGGTAAAAAAGGACTGGTAACACCAATCCCACTCAAAGCCCCACCCAGTAGTACCGAGAAATTACCCATCCTAGCTGAACCCACCTCACGGATTGAAACCACAACCGGATCAACGCAGCACGGGAAAGAAAGAAAACAAAAGAAACCCAAAAAGAAGGAAACGGAAATAGCTCCACTAGATCGAGAGATGGAAAAGTACCCTGGTCGAGAGCCTCCCTCAGGGCTGGAGGTCAAATGGGTGAAAGCAGATTCAGGCGAAAGTTTCAAGATTTGCGAGAGAGGGTCGATGTCGATGGCGAAGGAACCGAAAAGGAGCTTCTTTGATGTCGAACACGAAACGGCGGTGCCACAAAACTCCACAGTACAGCAGACGCGCGCGCGCCCACAAGAGAGAGAAGAACCGAAACCGACCGTGCGTTGTAGATTCCGCAGAGGGTGATGAAATGGGGTTGCTCCAGATTTGGCAGATGACCACGCCTGAGCAACCCACCGCCGCCGAGGGAGAGAGAGAGAGAGAGAGAGGAAAAAGATGTGGATTTACATTAGTGTTTCGAGAGGTGCGAATTCTCAACGGAGAGGAACGGCCGGCGAGGAACGAAATTGGAGAAGGCGGTCTATCCGGCAGGCCGTGCGGCTCAGAGAGAGAAAGAGGGCGGCGCGTGAACCCACGCAGGCCGTCGCTGACACTGCATCTCCGCCGCTGCCGCCCTGAATTGGGGCAGAGAGAGAGTGTGTGTGTGTCTGAGGGCGAGGCGGAGCGGAGACAAGAGTGAGGGCGATTAGGATTTTTATTGTTGAAAAGAAGACATCGTTAGTGTAGGGTAATGTAATGTTGTGCTCCAAGGGAGATCAGCCGTTCGATTCATGTCGGGAGCAAAATCTCTGAACCACTCGTGTTGCGTGGCCGAGCCTATGGTCTCGATTGTTAGCATCTTAGTGGAGCTGCAGCAACGGGCTCGTCTTGCCAACCTCATATTTTCGATTGAAAAGGATATCAAAATAGTTAGATAGATATGAAAATCTTATAACGATATTCAAATTGAGGTCATTGACATTGATCAAGTCTCCTCGTCTTTTCACCTATAAAAATGAAATATCTATGTATGTAATCAACTCCAAGCTAGAATAATTGTGAAAAAGATAATGATAGTACATGTGCTCTTTAATTATATCGTTTGATTTAGATTTTTTTATAATGAAATAAATATCATAATTGCTTTGTAACCTATGCACAAGAGCTAGTCAAATTTGTACATCCAAAATGTTAAACTTACTAGTAAAAATAAGTATTGTTTTTCCACCATGCGTATAGAGCAACAAAGTCATCCCTTTCACAAAGGAAAAAAGAAGAAATTAAACAAAAATTGTTGGAATTTTGGGCACAATGAATAGGAAATTTTTGTAATGCCATCTTACTCATCAATCTCCAATTTTGACTTTATATACTTTCTTTTTCTTGCAAGTAGCCCGAGTGCCCTCTCCTTTTTCAATTTTGGATTCCAGTTTGTCTCCCAATTCTCAGATTTGCGTTACTTTCTTTTTCCCTTTTTTCCCTATTTTTTTTTGTTTTATGTTTCCGGTACATGTTTGACTAAACCCCATTGAAATATATAATTCAATCTGATTTGCATTTTCCATTCTCTTTTGTTTTGATCTAATTTTCTCTATTATTGAGGCATACCCTCTTCAAGAAAAACTACGAGAAAGTGCATAACCGATGCATTGAAAATACCTTCTTCTAATTGTGAATTGATGTGCTAGTAGTAAATTCCTAAAGTACGACGCAACTTATGAATGTCAATGTTGGTCAAATGTAAGATCGATTGAACATGCATCCAAGTCCTTCAAAACTATCGAGCGTCACAAGATGAAAGTCGAATTGAAGAGAAATTATTGCATGAATTTAGTATATCATTAAACCAAACATAAACTATGACAATGGTGCCTCGCACTCACAGAGTCAAATAAAAGCGAACTTTACAAGAATTTGTCATTATCCTCGACAAAATGCTTACAGCACTTCATTTTTTTTTTTTGAGTCACCAAGGATCGAACCTCCTTCATCGCAACTTGCATACCATTTAAAGGATTGTGTAGACCAGTTTTCCAGTAAAATCAATGCTTCAAAAGGTTAACCCCAGAGCCAAACTGGTCTCTCGGGATTTTTGCCATTCTCAATCTTTCAAATTATGTGTTAAAACCAAAGCCACACATGTAATTAAAGATAAAATTAAGAGGGTTTCTTATTATATCGAATTTGGCAATTGGGATGATACACGGTCTATAATCATATTCAAATGATTATTCCCTAAAAGGTTCTTTAGGCTAATGCTTTGTGTGTGGAGCTTTCCTAGATGTCTCCAACATATAGTTTTATATCTAATGCAACCAAAGAAAAGGCATTGATCACCTAAATCAATTTGGCATCCAAGTGCTTATACTGTGTACCTAACGAGGAGGAGAGAGAGAGATGGGTTGGTCTCTTAGTGGTTCCACCACTATGAAACTCTCTTTCCAACCAAGCCACCTTAGGCGCCACATTAAGTCATGTCTCACTTCCAATACTTTATTTTTAATTCGATCCCCCTTTTGAATATGTTGATCCTGTTGAGGGAAAAACTCCACCAGGTTTGCAATTCTAGCTCTGTTTGTTACGCGAAAAATGAATGATTTGAAAAATATTTTTTTAAAAATGATCGTTCGTGTTGCTTAAAATAATTTTATTCAATTTTTTTTATTTAATTAATTATTTTAAGCGATATAAGTGATTATTTTTAAAAAAATATTTTTTAAATTATTTATTTTTTACAAAATAAATAGAGCGTTCATGTACAGCAAGACCGCAGTTGACAAAAGCCGATTTAACCCAACATCGACAGTGATGTGTTTCCACCTTTTTCGTGCTGTTTTATTCCATTTGTTAATCATTTTGTGACATTGATATGACCATTACGTGGATCTTTCAGGCCACTAAAAAGCCTGGGTCTTTCTTTTTTTTATATCGAAATAGAGATATCATTTCATTAAATCCGTACCTATTTACAAGAGTAAAGAGCATTAAAATATAGGATTTCCCAAAAAAGAGAAGGGGGGTTACAAACCCAATTTCGAGGGAGGGTCTTACACCTTAATGCAACCCAGTCTGCTAATCTATTTGAGTCACGGGTGCAAAGGACCAATTCTAAACTCTAAAAAAATGCCAAGAGGTCAATACAATCAGTGATAATTGACTCAACATCTCAAAAAAAAAAGCCCGGGTCTTTTGTAAAACCAAAAAGCCTTTTTGCCTATAATTAAATGGCTACAGAGAACCCAAAAAGGCTTTTTGGTTTTAATGAGTAAAGCCTGGGTCGAATGGAAGTTAGAGATATACCTTTCTTTCAACGTGAGAAACGTGTGATTACTAATTAGGAGAATCATGCATAGTAATTTGCTTGGACATTAATATATATATATGAGAAAAAAATGAAGAAACCAACCTCCACTTTTTATTTTTATTTTTATTTTTATTTTTGGGTTTTTTTTAATATTTCCCATCCCCTGTTGGATTTTTCAATTCAAGTGCACCACACGCGATAGGTTGAGCCAAGAAAAAGAGAGAAAATAAATTGGGAATGCAAAGTGCTCTACACATGATTTGGCACATCACATGCCTCTCCATTCGTATATAGTCTTTTGTTATTTCTTTGCAAATTAATTTAATTCCTCGAGCCAATCGATTCCGACGTGGGGATGGGTTCTCTCGGTCTGATCATGTGGACGATTTTCTTTTATTTTAATTCTTTTTTTTATCATCGTCTTTTAAACACAAAGGATGTGAAAAAGAAAAAGGGTCTTGACTCGGGAAAAGTGGGGCGAAAAAAGCAAGAATTAAAGGAAAATGAAACATCAAGCATCGTATCAGGCAAAGCAACATCCTTAATTACTTCACCAAGAAGCATGCATAAATTTATAAAAAAAAATGTTTAAAAAAGAGGGGTAAAAATCAAAAGCAATTAAAGAGGCATGGCAAGTACATGCATGGCACATCGTCTCTTTTCTTTTCTTTTTTGCATTGTTATTTTATTTCGGGTAGAGTTTCAGTAGGATATTTAACCGGTCGGGAAGAAACATACTAATGTTGCACTCGAGCCTCAACGGATAAGAGATACCCAAAAAAAAGAAAATATGAAAGCAAGCAAGGACGGCACGCGTCCTCTTGCAAATGGGTATTTCGATGGAGGGTCTTTAATTGACACCAACAACAATCTATCACATTAATCTCGTAAGTCCAGCGATAGGGGCTAACTGGAGAAAAACAAGGACATGAAGAAAAAAACACAGACCGAAAATAAAGAAAGTGGCAAGTAATTGAAGCAAGAGAAAGAACAATAACTAAACGAAGCTCTAGCTCTATTGGTTTTTCTTGTAAATGTGGCTAGGGGATTCAATGCAAAGTTAAATCTTGCCGGCAGAAGTACATCTTGTCATCGAGCAATTCAATCCATTATCTCACAAGAACGTGGAATCATTGCCAAGTTCATTAGTGCAATGCTGACATCTTTTTGGCTCCATGGAGTTTTCGGCTTCTTCAAGAAAATTATTGTTCGTGCCAGCTTGGCCTTGTAGGTCGGTATGTATAGACGGACTCCATGTTTCCTATGCGTGCGTAGACCCCTCGAGCAGGTTGATTTCAGCTTCTACGATTCATTTTCACTTGTTTTGGTTTAAGGCAAGAGCGATTGGTTTATGTTAGATAGATTGGTAAGTTTGGTTATTCGTGTTGGGGTTTTGCTGTTTAAGGGAGACGATCGAGGGAACTCTTGGTAAACCTCATCGGCCGGTTTCACGATGTTTTTAGAGTCATGATTGGATAGGAAACCATGCTGCTATAGCTCCTTCGAGAGAGGCGGCGCTATTTGCACGCCCGTTTTGGTTGATAATGCACGTTTTTTTAAGTGAATCTCTAGATTGCACCTGACTTCTCTCTCGCCCTATAATCTTCTCATGCATAGATGGTTTTTTCTTGTATGTTGTCGGTTTTTAGGTGTTAGATGTTCATCCTCTTGTGCTTCATCTAAGTGTCATGGGGTTTCTACAAAGACTAATACTCGAGTTCATCATTCCTTCACGTTTGATGTGCATTGCTTCGCGGAGTAATTTTTTTTTTTATGCTGATTTGGTTTTGCCTTGTCCCTAACTCCTATCATGTGAATTGACTCTCCAGAGAAGATAGGTGAAAGGCATTTGGCATGAGAAAATCAAAGGGATAATGATACAAATAGTTATTGAATTTTGACTCAATGTGTAATATGATTCATGAATTTTTAATTTGTTAAATATGGTCCATGAACTGTAATTTAATAATAAATGTGGTTCATGAATTTTTAATAAACTGTAGGGGAGAAAGTTAAACAATTCAACCTCGGCACCAACTGGCCACTGTATTCGAGCAATATAAGCCCCAAAGACCGTAATTATAGTGTTGGAAAATTGGAAACAAGGTAGCAACAAGGCCCATGAATATCACGTGGAAAACCCAATGCGAGAAAAACTATGGACCACTCGAGAAATTTCCACTAATCACTAGACTTGTCAAAATAGGTTATGAACCCATTTCTTAATCCATATATTAAAAATGGGTCATAAATGAATTAGTTATACTCAATAAATGGATCATAAATGGGTATATGTATAATATGGATGTTAAATGGATCATAAATGGGTTTACAACTTATTTAAACTCAACTCATCTCTCTCGTGCTCACTCAATCCGCGCTCACTCACTTAACACTCTCATATCAATTTAGGTATGAGTTTTCTTAGATTTAGTTAAATATAGAAGTGTTTTAGCAATATGGGTCAGGTCGGGTATGGATTGGATCGAGTATGGGTCAATAAAATTGCATTGCGCATAAATGGGTCATAAACTGGTTAAATGGTCAATTTGGGTCGGATCATTTGTGACCTGACCCGACCCGACCCACCTATTTGACAGGTCTACTAATCACCAAGAATCAATGGGATACACAATAATACATCTCAAGTCATATACAATTAGAGGCTTGAAACATCAATAATATAAGGGATATGTACAGTACAAATTCTAAAACTTGTCACAAAAATGTAGTTGAGCCCTAAAACTTTCAAAAGTGCAATTAAATTCTAAAACTTGTTAAATTGGTGCAATCTAGTCCTAAAGTTAATACTGTCAATTTTTCTAACAGAAAATGCCGACGTAACATTTTTAAATTAATTTTTCTCTCCCACGTGGCATTTTTTAATTATTTTTTTCTTTAAATCTTATATAAATAATGTTAAAAACTTGAAAAAACTGAAATAATTAAAGAAAAATGAAAAAAGAAAGAGGGCAGGGACTCGCTAGTGGGCACCATCGCCGCCCATTGTTGGAGGGGTTGGCAAAGGTCGTTGACCTTGGGCTAGGGTGGCGGCGACTCATGCTAGGCCCGAGCTAGGCTCGCTGACCACAGGCGAGGTGTTGCCTAGATCTAGGCAAGCCACGCTGGCCCTAAGCGAGTGCCAGGGAAGTATCGCCCAAATCTACACGTGCAAGCCTCGCTGGCCCTAGGCGAGGGTGGGGCTAGCGAAGCCTCGCCTGAGCTTAGCAACTGTCGTTGGCCCTTGCTTAGGGCCGACGAGGCCTCGCCTAGGGCCAACGTCACCTAGATCTGGGCATCCTCAACCCAATCTAAGTAAGTCTCGCCGACCCTTGCCTAGGCCTACCACCCTCGCCCTGGGCCAACGACCTTCACTAGCCCCTCCCGCTGTGGGGTTGGCATTGGCAAAGGTAGTCGACGGCAAAGCCCACCAACAAGTCCTTGCCCTCTTTTTTTCTTTTTTTTTTCCAATTTTATTTTATAATTATTTTATCTTTTTTTAAGTTTTTAATATTTTTTAAATAAGATCTAAAGGAAAAAATAATTAAAAAAATGCTACGCAGGAGAGAGAAATTAATTTAAAAATGTCACGTTAACATTTTTCATTAGACAAATTGATGGTGCTAAGTTTAGGACTTAATTGTATCAATTTGATAAATTTTACGATTTGATTACATTTTTTGAAAATTTTAAGACCCAATTATATTTTTGCGATAAATTTTAGGACTTGTAGTGCACATAACCCATAATATGACAATATATCATCATCATAATAGTGGATTAACACAAAGGATTAAGAAAAATCTAACCATTGTCATAAAAAAGAGAGACAATTTGGAGAAGAATTTCAATTATTAAAGCATTTACTTTGTAACTCTTGATTTCACGAACAACATCGCCAATTCTGACGATATTTCACCGTCAAATCTTCTTGGAAGTTGGCTGCCTCTTCTCCTCTCCTAATCGGCGATCTCTCTCCCTCTTTTTTTTTTTTTGTTTTAACTTTCTGTGGTCCCTCTTGCCCCTTCAACTCTCTCCTCTTTTCTTTCTTTTCTTCCTTTCTTTCTTCTTCTTCTTTAATAATGAGGAGTTGGGTCCCAGATGGGGACCGGGCCAACAAATCTCCTTTGCACCTTGCAAGGGAAGCTCCCTCATGTCCGCTTTATTTATACAATAATCAAGTTTTACCAGGGGTTAGATTTTGGTCATCATATAAATCCATTATTATTGGTGTGGACTTTTCAATAACAAAGAGTTTCTTTTCTAATTTCTCGAAAATCTAGTGACATTTCACATCAACATGCTTCAATCTTGAATATAGCACTCGGATTTTTACTAAAATAGATAATACTCATACAATCATAATACAAAACAAATTTCTCTTGCTTCAAACCCAACTCTTATAGGAATTTATTCATCCATGAGAGTACCTTACCTCAATCTATAATAGCAATAAATGACGTAATTTAGTAGTCTACTTCAGTCATAGACAATACTACACATTTTTATAATCTTGATTGCTAAGAAACTTTCTTGGCAAATGTTGCCATGTAACCTACCGTGGACTTTCGAGACGTGCATATGAGTAACCAATCAACTCAGGCTTTCCTTGTCCATTGACCTCAGTATGTCATATAAGACGGTTGGCGATGACTGGATATCACATCAACAATTTCCCATGGCAATTGATTGAAAGAACTACATTAAAATTTCTCGCAAAAGCTTTAAACTATATTGGAAAAATTGAAAAGTTTAGAATTGAATTAGTATCCATACAATAGATTTATGACCGATTGGGTAATTCTTCCCTAATTAGCATGGCAAGAAAAAATATGACGAGACTGTTTTGGAGGATGAAAGTGACGGCTTTTGATTTCAAACAACGTGCAACAAGAAGAAAGAGAAAATAGGAAGGAAAGAAAAAAAAATTGATAATGCTTGCTCGAATAGGGTTTTGAAGGGCATCCTGGCCGGTTCATTAAAATAGGTGGTTTTAGTAAAAATGGTGGGAAATTAGTCTCATATTTCCTCTATTGATTCTTACATAACTCAATCAACCGCTTGGAAAAAAAAAGAGAAAAAAGAAGAAAAAAGGAGCTCCAATGAATGAGCCTATTTGTAAGTCTCCACGTGTGTATATATATAAAAGTACGGTAATATAATTGTAAACACATAAAAGAAAAAGTTGCGCATACTATTAAACATGACATGCGAAATACAAGAGAAATCTCGAACATAGCATTATTTAAGGTATCGACATTATTGGAATTGATAATATTGACTAGAATGAATGCGTTTGCGTTTTGAAATAATAATCTTATGTTTTTTTTTGCTAAAAAAAAATCTTATATGTTACAAAGTAGAGGATAAACTTGAAAAAGTGCATGTAGATCATTATGTAATGGCTACAATGAGCCGCCCTGTCCTAATACAATCTTCTCTTCTTTGGCATGTAGTATGCTTATGACATGCAATTTTTCAATTTTCATAATGTTGCGAAGCAAGCTATTATAGCAAGAGCCTGCATGAAAACATTGATGTCCTCCCACCTAGCCAATGTTCAAATCTTGCTAATGATGGCAGACTATATCCTATTGAATATGAGGACAGTCCTAGGGCTTCGCTCTTTTCTCTCTCTATCGGCAAATCCCTCTCGTCTCCCAAAAACTCTTCACTTTTTTGAAGCTCTCCCGGTCCTTTATTTTTTATTGCTTTGATTGCCTTTTCTTTTTTCTCTATTTTGGGAGTTTGTGTGTGATAAATTTTTGCAATTGATATTGGATGAACATGGAGACTAATTTGGCCATTCGTCCAGTTGATAACCATCGATGAGGATGTTTATGACATAACTCTACAACCTCTTCGAGATTAGGCCACTCTTTTGTCTAGATTGATATGGAGGTTTTACTCTCCCGAACTGGATCTAAATATAAACATGGAAGTTCCTTGCAAGTATTCGATTTGTATTCTTTCTGATGTTTCTACACAATGATGATAATAAGGACATTGAATCTAGACATGAACCACATGCTATTACAAATGGAGTTTGAGATATAAGCACATGCTCATCACTGAATCTGGTCATTGACTGCCGAACGGTGACGGATCTATTATTAAGGGATGAGAGCGTGCCTCTAGTTGCAGACTATGCTTTGTTTTTTGCATTTTGGTATTTGCTTACTAGACTTGAAAACCTTCAATGTACCTGTCGAGTATTATGGAATCTTGCTTTCGACCCAAAAAAAGAATATGAAGAAATAAATAAGTTTTCTTTTTTACATATATATATATATTTTCAAAGTTTGATGAGGGCATGAAAGCTCATAAAGCATGTTTAGGTGAGCAGGGCAATTGTGAAAATGACCCGACTATGGTCTATGAACTAGGCGGCCATGACTCTCAACCACCACTAAACTACATGTCATTCATGGACATCAGAATCGAACTATAGAAAAGAGCGAGATCAGAAGCTTATGCACTCTATAATAATCAATCAATCACAAACAATAAATTAACTTATTAATCAGGGGCAAGTGACCAAAACAAGGACATCGTCCAAGCATGGGAACTGGAAGCGCGCAAAGCTTGGTAACAAGGCGAGTTTGGACCATTCAATCATTGCAGAGCCCATCACCAAGTGACGAGACGAGGATTTCGGATCTTCCCATAGTCCATTCCATGCATTAAATATGTTCGATTGATTTCATTGCTAGTCACGGAAGGATTGGTCATGCACGTCGAGAAAAGGAAGTATTTAAGCTCATCGAATTGTCCGAGTAGGCCAAGCTGTTTGTACATCAAAAGGCACGAGCTTTGGAGATGTGTCTTGATTCCGTCGATCACGACGTCCAAAGACCAATTTCCTTAGTGAAGATGCGAGCGTGACAACTGATGCTTCTAGTTTTCAACAAGAAGGACAGAACATCATCACTACGTGCACTGTACATTAGATCATGCACAATGAATTCACTATGTACTAGCATGGATTCATACGTTTGTAGGGGCGTCACAAGGTCTGAAACCGCTCTACTAAACTTCGGCGCGTGCAAAACTCGTGCAAGCTCACCCTTGTCAACCCTAATGAAGGTAAGGTGAAGAAAAAGGACGAAAAGTGAAGACTGGACGTTTCTTTACGAGACCCAGCAGATCAAATTTCCTCTGCGACCAGACCAGACAGATAGAAGTTAAAATACAGATAATGGTGATTACAAAAGGTGCAGTTGAGTTGAATATGACCCCACAAAGAAGTCACAATCACCTCCGAGAGCAGAGACGGTTCCTGTTTTGGTTTACAAACAAAAATGCATAAAATAATGGGTGTGTCTGTGTCGGTGTGCGTGCATTTGTTGCAGAGTCGGCTAGAAATCTGGAGATGTCAAGGGGGTAAAATCAAATAAAGAAAGCAGATGGAGCACAGAGTAGGGACGAGCAGGCATCAGAGCCGTGTATCGATCCCCATGCAAAGGAAAAAGAAAGATTTTTTTAGCTTTGTTTTTCGACGTCAATTCAGTCAGTGTCATCGTGCTTCCTGCCATCTTTCCTGCACTAGCTCTTCTCCATCTTCTTCTTCTTAATTTTCCTCGTGTTTCGTAAGTGGGTGTCGCGCACTGCACGATTCGAGAAGCAGATTTGCACCATTTGGTCAGTGAGTGACTGGTGTTTCGATGGTGATGACAGGCTTTTCTCTCGTGATTCCAAATTCGTGAAAACAGGTTTTCAATTGAGCGTTTTTGCCCGTTCATTTTCATGCAAGTTCCCCTTTTACTTTCTTCCTTTTGCTGCGTGAATAGATGACGTTTTGCAGGTGTCTATAGATGGCACGATTCTGGGCATCGGCAATGGGCGCTTATTGCAGGCTGTGTAACCAATTTAGTTTCCTTCAGGGGGTTTGGAGGTAAGGACAGCTTAAGAGCAAAAGGAAATGTCGTTAAGGAGATGATTCGTTCGTAGGCAGATTCGGTAAAAAAGATGATTACCCACAAGCTTGGCCCAAAGATTAATGGCTCCAGCATTTTGGGCTTTCCGCTCCATAATGTATTCGCAAGAGCGATTTGATTCTTTCACAGCCCAGTTTGGCCTTTTAGTGTTGCATTTCTTGGGCCAGGCCTTCTTGCATTGTGGGAAAGAGTACAGGAAATTTACTATAAGTTCATGTTGTTCTCGTCAGATAGCTAGATCTATTTAAAGCATGCATCAGTGCATCTATGCAACAGAGACAGAAAACACGCGGTCATCTCATGCGATACACTAATTGAAACAATAAGCCAGTAACACAGAGGACAAGCTTTACAACAGACAGTTATTCCATGACATAAACTTGTATTTGTTCCAACATACACAGACATCACCACACTATCTCATCTCCCAGAAACTTATGTGAAGACTTGCCTACGAGACATTAATCAGCCACCCTCTCAATTCATAGAATCCGCACACGGCTTGGCATGCACAGATCGAGGCTTTGCCGCCACCGTTCTACACCTTGATTTCACCCTCTTATTCCTGGCCAGTCTCCTCTCCCAATCCTTCCGTCTTCCAATCAATTCACATATCAAGTTCAACTGCTCTTTCCCCATTTCCATCAGTTTCTCCATCATCTCCCTCAGTTTCTCGTTCTCCTTGATTAGTTTCTGATTGCCGTCCATCTCCTCCGCAGGCCAGCTCATATTTAAATCATCGAGACTAAGCAGTGACTGCTGGACTTGCTCAGCACCTTCATCTGAGATAGATTTTTCCAGAGCAACAACCACCTCCTCCTCGCGATTATCTCCTTGTTCATCCACTTGCTCTCCAACATGTGTCGTCAAGTCGATATCCTTCACATATGCTGCAATCAATTCTTCCTTCTCCCAAGCTAGAGCTTCAACGTTCAACATGTCAGAGCAATTGCAGCTAAGATTAGCAGAGATAATGGCCTTGTCTTCATTTTCATCTCGACAAGTTTCCATAGTGGGTCCTAACATCCCCAGCTGAGCTTCTTCTGGTTGAGGAGGCAAAAGAGTTTCATCGCTGATACCCTCTTCTTGTCTCTGGTCTCGTTCCGCTCCATTGGATGCATCCTTAGAAGAATCCTCACTCTTTAGAGAGCCAGCATGTGACAAATCATCTGGTCCTGGTGCAACCAGCTGCTCTAGATGCACATTGTCAGCTACTTCTGAATCTGAAGTCAATGCTTTGGGCACTTCCAGCTGTTGCGTCTCAATGGTCAGTTTGCCAAAATTTTCTGGAGAAGTAACAGCATCGCTACCTTCATCACACTTATCACGTCCATCGAGCACAGAATCTACTTCACTAAACTTATCATGCTTGCTCAGCACAGAATCTGCAACATCTTCCTCTGCAACATGAATCTTGCTCGCTACTTCCACTTCAGGTTCTCTTCCATGAGATATCAAGTCATTGTCTCCAGTGCACAGGGTTGGGCTAGTAAAAGTATCCGGCTCCACTCCCGCACTGTTCAACACCATGGCTACTTTCTCCTCATCTGCTTGTGGCAATGGTTGTAGAGCAAAAGTTCCTTGATCTTTGATCATAAACTCCATCTTTGTGCTGCTTCCATCTCCCGAATCGGATGCCAGCCTAATCTCATCTTCAACCATAGAATCATAGATACTTTTCTCCACCGTGGCCACCTCTAGTCTCTCATACTTTCCTCCAATAGGATGCTCTGGATTAGTCTCTATAGGCTTTATAATGCTGATCACAGATGGTTTGCCATCATCAATTTTGTTTAGATGTGTGAAGTCCTGTACAGGACAATGCTGCAAGGCAGCTTGTTGCGACTCCACATCCAAGGATGCTGCTGCTTCGCTTTTCAAATCCTTGACCACCACTTGTGTTTGACCATCAATGATACCCGAGCATGCATTCTCCGAGGGTTCAGATACTGAATTTCCAACCTCGAGAAGTTGCAGTTCGTCTGATTTAATTTGACCGCCAATGTTCTCACTAACTGAAAGGTTCTCTTCAAACTGTCTCTTTGCTTCCTCATGGTGTTCTTTCTTGCTGATCGTACATTCATCATTCCTAGCAGTATCAGAGTGATTAACAGATTCCTCCAGGCACTTCATTGTCAAAGAATCGAGTTTCTCCTGCAAAGCAACTAGCTCCCTTGCCAATGATTTTCGAATATCTCGCAAATTAGGATGTAATCCCTGGAGCAGGAAAACAATCTAGAATCAACAAAGAGAAGTAGAAGCATCTCACAGAAATAAGTCCATAAATAGTTTTCAGCTATCCATAGCTAAAAGCAAACTCAAAGACATGCAGCTGAAAAGGTTAAGATGAGCACTCTTTCGTTAAATATTCAATTGCAGTGTCCTAGCATCCAAGTCGTGATAACCAACAACAGGGTTGTGTGGATTAATAAAAAGGTTTTCAAATATTGAAAGGCACTTCAAGATCTAATAAACCCAAAATATTTGTGAAATAAAAAAAGTGACACTTGAAAAGCCACAGCATGGTCAAGCCCTTCCCTTATCTCGATTCCCATTTTCCGACAATTCCATGATTACCAATGAATGTGGGGCTCCTACCCTGCTCTCTTCTACCTACAGAGCTAAGTAAAATGTAAACAACATAATTCATTATATCAATTGACTTACCCGAATTGTATCAAGTCGTAGAAGAAGATTCATTATAGATTCTCCAATGAGTACTTTCTGCCTTTCAAGTTTCCCTTGATCAGGCAAAGTGTCATATGAAGATGCTAGCTCCTCGATACTCTTCCTTACCTTAGTCACCTCATCACGAACCTTCGACATTTGCTTTAGTTTCTTCAGGGTTTCCCATTTCCTAACTTGGAAACCACGATAGGCAGACTGAATGGGCATAGCAGCTTCTTCATCAGATAGAGTTCTTGAGGCTTTCAACTCCTTACTTCTTCTTTCAGTGCTTTCATCACCTGCAATTGTAGCTCCCTCGTCCTCTATAATTTCACAAGCCTCCTCCTTCTCACTGTGGTCTTTGTTCTCTTTAATCTTTTCTGGATATTCAACCTGCAAACTGCTTTGTAAGTCTCCGTTATTGTTGTCGCTAGGACTAGGAGTTTCCCCCTTCACCTCAATGACTTTCACTTCTTTCCTTTTCGAATGCTCCTCTGAAGTTCTGTTTATGCTTTGGGGGCGTGACTTTTGTTCGTTACTGTCTGTAGGGGATGCATCACTTGAACTGTGAGATTTTGTTTCAGAACTCGGAGGACTAGGAGATCTTGAACTACCATTGCGGCCCTTCTTCCTTGGCGGGGGATCAACTCTCAGACAAACTGGGGGCAACTTTGATGTTTTTGTCGGGGATGATGATGACTTTCTGGCATCAGATCCAGGGACTCTATCAACGAGTGTATTTATAGCTCTTTTGTTCAAGGCATTTGCTGCTGCTTCTTGAGAGTCTCGCAAGTTATTCTTGCCCACACAAGGTTCTATGTCTTTCACATGAATGTTATTCTCCGCATCCTGATGGGGTGACCCAACGTCATTTTCTTAATTTTGTTGCGGCCCTCCATCTAAATTCTTATTATGATTGTTATGAATCTGCATCGGGAAGACCATGAAATTGGATTCAGGGGATTCCCGTGTATTGGCTTGTTGGTCCTTCTCAGCCCCTGCCTCCTCTTGTTTATCATAAGAAGGAATCCAGATGACAGGAAATGGATAGTTACTTTCGTTGTCGCGCACATGCTGATTATTTGATCTTTTCTTGTCTCCTCCTGGTTTTGAATGGTCATATTCACCCATGAAGAGAGGAAACCAACTATTCCACCCAGGTTCCTTCTGCAATGATGAAAGAGCTGGTTTCTTTTCTTGGGAAGCAGTATCCAGATCCGTGATCCTTGGTTTGGTATGGGTCCCCTGCTCTTTGTTCCTATTATTTTCAAGTGGGATCCAAACAATCGGATATGGAAAGTTTCTCCAGTTCGCTGGCACCAAGGACTCTGAATAATTCTCACCCTTCTTGTCTGAATCTAGTGGCACCTACTCTTCTATCCTGACTCCCTTTTCGTTCTTTGGGTCACACACATGATCAGGGCATCCACAGCAATGGTGTTGTCGAACCACATATGGTCGTTCCATTGGATAGGCTGGTGGGTAGGGCAGTTCATAATGACCGGCAAAGGGTTCGGCATTCCCAGGATAAGGTCCCCAACCATGAAACGGCAATGGCTGGAAAAAGTGAGGGTAGGGTGGTCTGTGATAGTAGCTGGGAGTTGCCGTGTGGTTATAGCAAGCATGGCATGGCGCATGATAGCTACAATTACTAGCATAAGGGTATGGAAAGGCCTCACGTGGAACAGGAAATACAGTCAGATTGATTCCCAGTTGAGGTGGAATCTCATCTGGCATTGCCTGGTGATGTTGCCTGCAAGGCGTTACGTAGCTCTAACAGGGATGAGAATCCGTGTATCCATAAGCAGGTGACATCTTGAGTGGAAATTTATGAATTTCTCACTCGAAAGTCATCGATATCAAATTTTTATTCTGTGCAGTGAAGAATAAAACCCCATCAGAAAGATAACATATATTGCCGAAGTAAAAGGAAAAGAAGATGTCAAAGCAAGATAGCGCTGCTAGTAGTAACACCTGTCCTACGTAATGTTCCAGCATAATCGTTCGAACTAGTAAAAGGTAATGCATACATATACAGTATTTAAAAGAGCACATCATCACCCTACAACTCTATGGAGCCAAGTTTAGCTGGAGAAGCAGACATGCCTTACAACCAAGATGGAAAATGGCAATTTTGTATGCCTCTTCTTCGAACGATATATCTAATCACACAAACATGAGAGGGTGACGATCTAATAACAAATGATCACCTCCAAAATTACTATTGAACAGTTTTCCAAGTAATATAGGTTGAAAGAGCTGCAGAAATTATCGGACACAAAACAGGAATAAGAGAGAGGCACGGGAGTATAATAGTTCGCCATAACCTTAAACTTCAGAAGATAAAAAATTAATGGAAAGCAGAAATCAGTGAAAAGGGACTCTTTCCCCCATAATTCTGAGTATCCTACAAGATGGTCCGCAGAAATGCTTGGACAACAAAGGGAAGGTCATCGTGCCCTCAACATTTACCAACGCCTTTACCATGAGCACGGACAATCACGAGATCCCACAGAGTACCTTGTGCCACGAGATACTCGATTCTTACTAATTCTGCTAGCCAACAACATGCTCTAATTCTACTAGATCACTTCACCGGCGATAGCCACAATAATAAAGAACATCCAGGCGGATGCTGCAGTCCCCCAACGCTGACCAGTTCCTACTTTTGACCCCATCGTAACCACGAAAGAAAGACCGAAATCACAGGACAACATTCCTAAAAGAAAATCACCATTGAGAATCAAAATGGACTTCGCAATACACAGCGACGGCGTACAACACATATCCAGTCCTCCTCCAGCTAGAGGACACATGAAAATCAGAAGCAGGGGAGCAAAGAGGAAGAGAAGAGAAACCCAACTTACAGCTTAAGAATAAGTCATAAAAAGCGGGAAAAACTGTGGAAGAGTCCATGCTCCAGCTTGAGTCGTTACTACTTGCCGCTGCATTGCCTAACAGATTACCAAGACGGGTTTAGTGTCACATGACAAAAGATGAATTACAGTACACAACCTCGAATCCGCACCCAATATAATGCAGGATCCTGAACCCAGTTTCCTTTATCACAACGTTCTCCTCATCTTCTTTCTCCGACCATTTAATATATTCTTTTGAATCTTTGATCTCCTAGCTTTATGTGAAGGGAAACCATTGAAAGGGGAAAACTAGCAAGGACGCGCACATAGAAGAAACATTTAGTACCTGATGGTGATTCTTCAACCATTGCAACTGCATCATCCCTGATTTTCAAAGCCATCACAGCCATCCATATCAGGCTCGTTAAGAATCAATGTTAAAAATTAATCAAAACAAGAAGAAATTCTGTTTTTCAAAAAAAGAAAATGTGGGTTCAAGAGTTCTTGATTCAAGAACTTGACGTCAAGAGTTCTTGACGTGATGGAAACCTGCAGACAAAAAAAGAAAGCACACGTTAAGGAAAGCGATCACGTATTAAACAATGCATAGAAACTAAAAGCTAACTTGCTATATTTTGTTGTTTGAAGGAGGATTGGTCTCCTCCTTCTACTCCCTTTAGGTTTTATGGTTATTGTTGACATGCTGTATCAACTGATGCAGAGTGTTGAACTCCCGAGGGCATCTATGACATGAGAACCGGCTTCCCTGCAAATCCTCTCTGATCCCCTTCTTGTTCTTTGGGTTGGGAACAGAGCTCGAGCCCTTCTTGCCAGTCTTCTTCTTGGGATCTCCTGCCATCTTCTTCTACGTGTCTTCTCTGGCTGCGTGCGTCGTTCCTCCTCCTTTTCCCGCTTCTCCTTCTCCTTCTGCTTTTCTTTTCTTTCTAATTTTTCTTTCTCTCTGATTATGTGAGGGAGAGAAAGTGCGATATATATATTGTTACTTCCTGCCACGCTGGCACAATTTCGATTACTGATTTTGGGTAATTAATGTCTCCACTAAGTATATACCGTCATTTCTTTTTAGTGTCAATGGGCTTATGGAAGGGACGAATAAAAGCCGAAGAAAAAAGAACAAAATGAAAGGTGAAACCATGTGAATCCCTTGAGACATAATGCAAGCAAAAGGCAACACTAAACTCCGAAAAGTGCATACGTTAAACTTCGTATATTTGGAGTTTGGCTCAAGGAAAATTCAAAATAAAGATCCAAAGTAGAGTGATTTTCTTAAATGAGGACCCAATGCTAGGAGTAAGCATGGCCTGAGTGGACGGTTTTCATCGTGGAATCGGAAACCGTCCGTTGGTTCCATTGATCCACCTGAGAACCGAACTAGACTGCCGGTTTCCAAGTGGATCCATGGAATCGGTCCCAGTGGAGGTGACCAAGAGCAAGAGAGGGAGGCGATAAACGATCGGAGATGCTCAACTGTGAGTAGATGGAGTTGAAAGTTGAGGCCATGAGTCGATAGGCGATAAGCTTAACAGTCAAGACTATGAATGAGAGATAGATAGATGACTCGGACAAAGCGAGTGAGATGAGACGAGGATTTAGTTGATAGGTGTTGAGTTTTATATTGGGGATTTTATGATTTTCATTTTTCTTAAAATATTTTCTTTTTTTTTCTGAAAATTTTTCTTAAAAATTATATATATTACCAGTTTGGTCCGAGTGGGCGGGCGGGCGGACGGTTCTACGTCTAGGACCGGGAATGGGACCAATACTCATCTGGTTTATAAATTGGAATCATGAACTAGACTAGTTCCCACAGAAACCACCGGTTCAGGTCCAGTTCCTAGCAGTTCTCAATTCCTTTACACACCCCTACTCAATACGGAACAAACACTTCATTTTTCTGACAACTAGAACAACTATGCTAAACAATCATTATTACAAATGTCGAGCAACTTTAACCCGGACAATCTTACATTAAGTTAATCCTTCTTGTGAAATCTCCATAACCTTTTATGCTTACAAGAAATTCAGAGAAATCTTATGGACACTAATGTCTCGTATGTCTCCCATACAATCCTAATCTTGCTAGAATGTGGTACGGTACCATTCCTGAGATGTACCCTTTTATTGTATAGTCTTACTCAAAACGTACATCAACTCTTGAGATTTTATTTCATATCGGATGATGTCATGTGTCACAACATAATCCAACGTAAATATAATGAACGGTAACCGATGTTTGAGCAAGGCGACACCTTCGAAATGCTCTGATCTTCCAAGTCATACATGCCAATATGTTCATCGCCAAGCTGCAGAAAGTATATGGCGTTGTTCTTAACTCTTGAGTCTTTTGGAGAGCAAGAAATTCCCCCGCGAGCAGAAAGAAAGATTGTTCGGTCGCCGATGCTTTTCAGTTCCTCCTATGTCCCTTCTGCAAAATTCATCCGGAATACCTTAAATCCGTAGACCCGCCCCTTTGGGAGGGCGTAGATCATCTCTTGCACGACTAACAGGTCTTCACTGGATGAGATCAGATAACGGCGCGACGTTAGTATGCCTCCGGGATTTGACCAATTAACGCCTTTGTTCCCCAATGCTCGGATTCGCAGCTCC
This sequence comes from Syzygium syzygioides, assembly GCA_031216285.1. Taxonomy (NCBI): domain Eukaryota; kingdom Viridiplantae; phylum Streptophyta; class Magnoliopsida; order Myrtales; family Myrtaceae; genus Syzygium; species Syzygium syzygioides. Next base: position 24,233,404 of record CM062245.1, read on the forward strand.
GAGTTCTCTACGTTGACAACAGCCAATTCACAATACTTGAGCAGCAAGAAAATTTGCCCTTTGAACATCGCGGCGCAACTGATGTGAGGTTCGACCTTGTGCCTCTTGAATGCATCCTCGCCGGGTCTGCAATATGCAATGACGTCCTCTCCCATATCAACCAACAGAACATGTGACTGAGGATCGCTCGGCGAAGACGACAAGAAACAACAAGAGAACACGAGGTCTTCCCCAGGTGGGAGTCGGATTTTCTCCAGAGAAGCGGGATTCCAAAGGCAGCAATCGACGGAATCCTGATCTTCCACGAACAACCATTCGCGACACGAAGTAGCGCAGATCCACTTGTTGCGCATATCGGGAATGATCTTAGTATGGCGACGGTCCTCCGAAATGTTGTAGAAAGTTTGCCTCTGACCTTCCTATCCATGGCATATCACGAGCTAAGGGAAAGATCGATTATCGGGAGGAGGAGGATTCGGTAGCTCTTTTGCTCTTGTTTGACAACGTCCGAGGCATCCTTTTCCATCTTCTGGCAAATACGTACACCAATCTTATTGCAAATTCGTATAGCAATAATAAAAATTAGTGTTAAATATTTCTAAAGTCGTTAGTTGTTCAGATACGTTGCCGTTCCTAATTTTGGGTATTTTTTATTATTGCGGATATCACAAAATTATCTTAAGATATCTAGCTATCCACCAAAATATTCATGAACTACCTAAATTATCCGAAAACTAAGAAATTAAATATTTAAAAGAAATATTTGGATAATCTTACCTAATTGGCGGATAATTCCCAAATTTGAATTCGTGGCAGATCGGGATTGCGGCGAGTGGACCGGCGGTGGGTGACCGACGACAGGCGATCGGCGGCGGACGTGGCAGCGATGATGAGACTTTCAGTGATGAGCGGCAAGAGGGGGAGATCACAGGCGACTTCTTGAATTGGTGATCGACAATGGAGTTCTAATCCTGGACGTGAAGATCGTGGCAGGCTTTTGAAAGGCTCAGATTTCACTGGTGCCCTCTCGGCATTCTCTCCTGTGATATTTCATGTACTGTAGAAGTGGAGGCGTGAAAAGTCCAGTGAGCTCCCACGTGAATGAGATGGCAATGTCCACGAATCGCGAATGTCCCCAAAATTGTCGGTCGTCTCTTCGTGGATCTTGCCAAGAACTTGCCAAGACCGTATGCAAAACCCGAGTTGATAAGGCTCCGCCCGAACTGGACAGAGGAGATCGTGCGCGGCGGGAACTCGTCGAAAAGCCCGGACTCAATGGTAGGCGTCGGGGAAGAACAGTAGCAGCATAAGCAGGGGGTCCACGGTTCAGGTGGCTGTGGCGGTAGCAACAGCGGCAATGTCGTCGTCGAAGGAAGCAGTGATGGTGGCTCACGGCCACAGGTCTGGCCGTGAGCAGAGGGCGTGGCGACGGACAGCAAGAGGAGCGGCGACAGCAGCTCAGGCGGTGACTCGAGTGTGGCAAGGCATGGGATAGCGAGCAGTCGGCTTGGCACGGGCACAGCGTGGCAGTAGCTGCGGCTAAGGAAAGCTTGGCCAAAGGGGCCAACGGCAGCAGGCTCGGACAAGCGTGTGGATGCGGGTGGCTGGGCCCGGGAGGCACCGTCGGGCACACGCACGATCAACTCTCTTTCTCACTCTCAATCTCACATATGTCTCTCGTGCTCTCAAGAATTGCAGAATTGCGTTTTAGAAATTATCAGCTCTCCCAAATTATGAGGCATAACGACATATTTATATCGCATACCTAAGTTAATTGACCGGACTTTCCTAATTCTAGTGGGCTTTGGCTTAGGTTTATCATCAAATTTTAACTTTCAATGAGCTGAATTAATATTGGTTTTTTCTCTAATTGAGCACAATGGGCAGATTTAAGCTTAAATTAAGATAACCAAGACCTTTTAGACTTGTGATTTTCGGCCCCTATCCCTTAAGCGAGCCGAGTTTCGTTCGGCGCCCGAGCTCCATTTATTTGATGGATTTTTAACTTACTCGCCTCCGCCAGTCCGATGTGGAATGCAATTAACTTATATGAACCTAAGCTTATATGCTATGCAATTTAATCTTAATATTTTTGTTTAGTGGTTAAAATTTAATCCCTAATTTTCTATACAATTAATCACTATATGGTTAGCCAAAATTTAGGTGTCAACATGATTTATTATGAAATATACAAGGAATGTGGAAAAACTAGTGTTATCGAAGAAACAGCGCCGGGTTCGTAGTTCATAAAGGCATTGATTTATGGATCGATATGGTTATCGATATGATAATTACCAAGGATAGCACCATGGAAAATCAGTCAATCCTTGGCTTCTAGCAACTCCGATGATCTGCTCGTTATTTCGACCGACGTATGTTCAAATTCCGCAGATTACCTATGGTTCGCATCAACTAACCTAGAACAGGTAAGCAAAATATTTCTTGGTTGATTGCAGAGAATCATGAACAGGTAAGCAAAATAATGGAATGCGCGCCCCCCTTTGTTGTCGACGATGATTAGAGGTCTTCCCCGGGCTGCCAACCAGGGTCTTCGTCCTCTCCACGAGCAAGTGCTTGGTGGCCATGGCGCTCCCACAACCACCAGGCAAAGGTTGCCTAGGCGTCGCAACCGCCACGCTTGGGCCAGGGCGACCCTTTCACGACTGCGGCTAGGGTTGTGTTGCAGCCACCACCTAGTGAGGGCCAGCTCCTGTTGAGGGTGGCCGCCCTCCCTCGTCGGCGATAAAACGGGATGATGGCACCATCCCCCTTCTTGTACCTCCCTGCCCTCCCGATCCCCTTCTCGCTTTCTTTATTAAATTTCCCCATCAATAAACAAGAGCACGCGGACAAAAATAGTAAGGAAAAGAGCGGGTCGGATTTTTATTCTGAAATTGATATTAGTGGCCATGGCTAAATAAGACAATAAGAAAAAGAAAATGTGCCCCCAAAAGCTTTTGTAATAATGTGACAATTAAAATTTCATAAAATTTACGTTACCCATATCTTGCCATCCACCAGATGGGTACCCACTTGTACCCTGGAGGATCAATATCAATGAGCAAGATCATCAACTTAAAAAAACATGCACCATTAGAAATCTCATCCTACTCATAATCAACTTGGCAAACAATTAGTTTGCAGTGTTCAAAAGGGATGTGTACACTATAAAGTATAAAAATGATCGGAATTCATTTTGCGAATCACATCTGTATTTATTCGTAATTCGTGTTAATGCGTGTCTTAATACCGATTACCTGTATAGCTTTATGTTATATTCATTCGAATATTTTCTTTGTACTTCAGGCTTCCGGTCTCCCTTGTTCCTGCCAATCTAACTGGGACCTGTGTTAAATGACATCAATGCTGTACGGCATTCAAATGTACATTCACGAAGTTGTTTTTTTCTATCCACCTTCATTTTGGGAGAGATTATTCATTTCTAATACCTTTGAAACGAATATTTTAGGACGTGGCCCGTGCACCCTCTATAGTAATGGAGTATAAAAATGCATTGTGGTGCCGATGTATCAACCTCTCCAAATGGTGAATCTTCTTTTTGCGCAATAAATTGTAATCCTCCCATCAATGCTGCCTTTGTGGCTAGCAAATATGAAATTTTCAACATCATTTAAAATCGTGGCGTTTCGAGTAAATATACCGTAACGCTTTTTGTTAGTCGATAATTGACGGTAACATTGGAAAAGCGAAAGATAACACCCGATAATCTACATCGTCCAAGGTCTACTCAATGCATCATATGTACAATTGATGGAAAGGAATGGGCCTCTCGATTGTTGTTCTGAGATTACCAAAGAAATTCACACTTGATTATTCCGTTACAAATTTGGGAAAGACCTCTAATCATCATCTGGGGGAGGGCCGCCGGCCCTCGCACAGGTCTAGCGGCCCTATCCCAGACCTGGGCGAGGGCCGACGACGCTCGCCCAGACCGAGACAAGGGCTGGCAACCCTCGTCAAGTTTGGGAGAGGGTCACCCAACCCTCTTGGTTTTGGTGAGGGCCTGGTGGCCCTCACCTCTGGTTTGCGAGGGTTGTCGACCCTCGCTAAAGCGTCGGTGACCCCGCCGGCCATGGTTGCCGCCCCACCGGCGATGGGGCGGCGGCCACAAGTAGGTGAGGGCTACCAGCCCTCCCCTATTTTTTTTATTTATTATTTATTTTAGTTAAAATTTATATTAAAATTATTTTTGAACGAAAATGCCTTTGATCGGATGAGGGGGGGCTCGAGATCTACCGCCGGAGCAACGGGGTGATTCCTCCATCTCTAATCGGAGGAGCTCCCACGGCCTTGCGCATTCGCCGTCCCTCTCGCGGTCTCCCGTGGCCGATGGATTCGGCTCCGCTCATGATTTGGAGGTGCGCTCTCGATTAAGCTTGGTTGTTGGCGAAATCTGTTGGGAGTTTGATTGCGGAGCTGTTGCTTCAGCTCACTGCGTCTCTTCTGTTATGTTCGATTTCTGGGCAAGGTTGGATTAACTTGTGGTGGCTAATATTGTTACTCAATTGATGAGATTGCCGACTTCGAAGACGCTTACCCTCTTATTGATAGGCATGTATGCTTGAGTTCCCAAGAGATTTAAATCTAGTTAAATCTTGCCAGCGGAAGGACAGCTTGTCATCAAGCAATTCAATCCATTATCTCACAGGAACGTGGAATCATTGCCAAGCTCATTAGTCCAATGCTGACATCTCTTCGCCTCCGTGGAGTTTTTGGCGTCTTCGAGAAAATTATTGTCCGTGCCGCCTTGGCCTTGTTGGTCGGTATGTATGGGCGGCCTCCATGTTTCCTATGCGTGCCTAGACCCTTCGAGCAGGTTGATTTTGGCTTCTGCGACTTTTTCATTCTCATGGTTTAAGGCAGGAGTGATTGGTTTCCTTAGATGGATTGATAAGTTTGGTTATTCGTGGGGTGTTTAAGAAAGACGATCTAGGGAGCTCTCGGTAAACCTCGCCGGGCGGTTTTGCGATGTTTTTCGAGTCATGACTGGGTAGAAAACCATGCCGGTATAGCATCTTCACCAGAGGCAGCCAATTTGCATGCCCGTTTTGGTTGATAACGCACATTTTTTTAAGTGAATCTCTAGATTGCATCTGACTTCTCTCTCGCTCCTGTGATCTTCTCATGCACAGATGGTTTTTTCTTGTATGTTGTTGGTTTTTAAGTGTTAGATGTTCATCCTCCTGTGCTTCATCTAAGTGTCATGGGGTTTCTACTAAGACTAATACTCGGGTTCATCATTCCTTCATGTTTGATGTACGTTGCTTCGCAGAGTAATTTTTTTTTATTTATGCTGATTTGGTTTTGCCTTGTCCATAACTCCTATCATGTGAATTGGCTATCCAGAGAAGATAGGTGAAAGGTATTTTGGCCTAAGAAAATCAAAGGGATAATGACACAAATAGTCATTGAACTTCGACTCAATATGTAATATGATCCATGAACTTTTAATTTGTTCAATGTAGTCCATGAACTGTAGCCTAATGTTCAATATGATTCCTGGATATTTAATGAATGAATAGTTGGGAAGAAAGTTAAACAATTCAACCTCAGCACCAATCGGCCACTGTATTCGAGCACTATAAGCCCCAAAGACAGTAATTATAGTGTTGGAAAATTCGAAACAAGGTAGCAACAAGGCCCGTGAATATCACGTGGAAAACCCAATGCAATAAAAACTATGGACCGCTCGAGAAACTCCACCAATCACCAAGAATCAATGGGATACACGATATTTCATCTCGAGTCATATACAATTAGAGGCTCGAAACATCAATAATATAAGGGATATGTGCACTATAAGTCCTAAAACTTGTCACAAAAATGCAGTTGAGTCCTAAAACTTTCAAAAAGTGCAATCAAATCTTAAAACTTATTAAATTGGTGCAATCTAGTCCTAAAGTTAATATTGTCAATTTTTCTAATGGAAAATGCTGACGTAACATTTTTAAATTTATTTTTCTCTCCTAAGTGCAATTTTTTTATTGTTTTTTTTTCCTATAAATCTTGTACAAATAATGTTACAAACTTAAAAGAAGCTAAAATAATTAAAGAAAAATGGAAAAAAAAGAGGGCATGGACTCGCTGGTGGGAACCGTTGCCACCCATTATTGGAGGGGTCGGCGAAGGTCGCCGACCCTGGACGAGAGTGGCTGGCAACTCTCGCTAGGCTCACCGACCACAGGCGAGGTGTCGCCTATATCCAGGCAAGCCACATTGGCCCCAAGTGAGGCTTGGCGAGGTATCACCCAAATCTACGTGTGCAAGCCTTGCTGGCCAAGGCAAGGGTGGGGCTAACGAAGCCTCGCCCAAGCCTAATAAACTGTCATCGGCCCTTACTTAGGGCTGATGTGGCCTCGCCTAATGCGGGTGATGGTCACTGGCCCAGGGCCGACGTCAACCAAATTTGGGTCCCTTAACCCAGTCTAGGTGAGCCTCTCCAGCCCTCGCCAAGGCCGACCACCCTCGCCCTAGGCCAATGACCTTCACTAACCCCTCCGGTGGTGGGGTTGGCAAAGGTCGTCGACGGCAGAGCCCACTAGCGAGTCCTTACCTCTTTTTTTTTCCATTTTTTTGCAATTATTTTAGCTTTTTCTTAAGTTTTTAATATTTTTAAATAAGATCTAAAGGAAAAAATAATTTTAAAAAATCCTACTTAGGAGAGAGAAATTAATTTAAAAATGTCATGTCAACATTTTCCATTAGACAAATTGACGGTGCTAATTTTAGGACTTGATTGTATCAATTTGATAAGTTTTACGACTTGATTGTACTTTTTGAAAGTTTTATGACTCAATACACTTTTGCAATAAGTTTTAGAACTTGTAGTGCACATATCCCATGATATGACAATATATTATCATCATAATACTTGATTAACACAAAGGGATAAGAAAAATCTAACCACTGTCACAAAAAAATGAGAGAAAATTTGGAGAAGGATTTCAATTATTAGAGCATTTACATTGTAACTATTGATTTCACGAACAACATAGCAAATTCTGACAATATTTCACCGTCGAATCTTCCTGGAAGTTGGTTGCCTCTTCTCCTCTCCAAATCGGCAATCTCTCTCCCTCTTTGTTTTTTTTTTTCTTTTCTGAGGTCCCTCTTGCCTGTTCAACTCTCTCCTCTTTCTTTCATTCATTCATTCTTTCTTTCTTCTTCTTCTTTAGTCATGAGGAGCTGGGTCCCATGAGGGGGACCGGCCCAACAAATCTCCTCCTTCACCTTGTCAGGGAAGCTCCCTCATGTCCACTTTATTTATACAATAATCAATTTTTACCATGGGTTAGATTTTGGTCATCATATAAATCCATTATTATTGATGTTGACTTTTTCAAGTAGAAAGAGTTTCTTTTCTAATTTCTCAAAAATCCAATGACATTTCACATTAATGTGCTTCAATCTTGAATATAGCACTCGGATTTTTACTAAGCTAGATAATTCTCATACAACCATAATACAAAATAAATTTCTCTTGCTTCAAACCCAACTCTTATAGGAATCTCTTCATCCATGAGAGTTCCTTATCTCAATCTGTAATAGCAATACCGGACGTAATTTAGCAGTCTACTTCAGTCATAGACAATACCACACATTTTTATAATCTTGATTGCTAAGAAATTGCCTTCCCGGCAAAAGTTACCACGTAACTTGACGTGGACTTTTGAGATATGCATCTGAGTAACCAATCAACTCGGGCTTTTCTTTTCCATTGACCTCAGCATATCATATAGAACGGTTGGCAATGACTGGACATCACATCAACAATTTCGTATGGCAATTAATTGGAAAAACTACATTAAAATTTCTCGAAAAGGCTTAAGACTACATTGGCAAAATTAAAAAGTTTAGAAGTGAATTAGTATCCGTGCAATAGATTTACGACCGATTGGGTAATTCTTCCCTAATTAGCATGACAAGAAAAAATATGACGAGACCCTTTTGGAGGATGAACGTGATGGCCTTTGATTTCAAACAATGTGCAACAAGAAGAAAGAGAAAATAGGAAGGAAAGAAAACAAAATCGATAATGCTTGCTCGAATAGGGTTTTGAAGGGCATCCTGGCCGGTTCATTAAAATAGGTGGTTTTTAGTAAAAATGGTGTGAAAATAGTCTGATATTTCCTCTATTGATTCTTACATAACTCAATCAACCGCTCAAAAAAAAAAGAGAGAGAAAAGAAGAAAAACGGAGCTCCAATGATTGAGCCTAATCGTAGATCTCCATGTGTGTATATATGTAAAAGTGCGGTAATATAATTGTAAACACATAAAAAAAAAGTTGCGTATACTATTAAACTGACATTACGAAATACAAGAGAAATATAGCATTATTTAATGTATGAACATTATTGGAACTGAAAATATTGACTAGAATGAATGCATTTGCGTTTTGAAACAATAATCTTATATGTTACAAAGAAGAGAATAAACTTGAAAGAGTGCACGTAGATCGTTATGTAATGGCTATAATGAGATGCCCCGTCCTAATACAATCTTCTCTTCTTTGGTACGTAATATGCTTGTCACATGAAATTTTTCAATTTTCATAATGTTGCGAAGCAAGCTATTATAGCAAGAGCCTGCATGAAAACATTGATGTCCTCCCACCTAGCCAATGCTCAAATCTTGCTAATGATGGCAGACTATATACTAATGAATATGAGGAAAGTTCTAGGGCTGTGCTCTTTTCTCTCTGTCAGCAAATCCCTCACATCTCTCAAAAACTCTTCACTTTTTTGAAGCTCTCCCAGTCTTTGTTTTTTTTTATTGCTTTGATTGTCTTTTCTTTTTTCTCTATTTTGGGAGTTTGTGTGTGATAATTTTTTGCAGCTGATCTTGGGTGAACGTGGAGACTAATTTAGCCATTCGTATGATCGACAACCACCAATGAAGATATCTGTGACATGGCTCCACAACCTCTTCGAGATTAGGCCGCTCTCCTATCTAGATTGATATGGAGGTTTTACTCTTCCGAACTAGATCTAAATATAAATGTGGAAGCTCCTTACAAGTATTCGATTTGTATTCTTTATGATGTTTCTACAAAGCGATGGTAATAAGGACATTGAATCTATACGTGCACCGCAAGCTATTGCAAATGGAGTTTGAGATAAAAGCATATGCTCATCACTAAATCTGGTTATCGACTGCCGAACAGTGGCAGATCTATTCTTGAGAGACGAGAGTGTGCCTCTAATTGCAGACTATGCTTTATTATTTACATTTCAATATTTGCTTTGTTAGGCTTGAAAACATTCAATGTACCTATCGAGTATTATGTAATCTTTCTTTCGACCCAAAAAAAAGAATATGACAAAATAAATCAGATTTTTTTTTACATTTATACATATTTTCGAAGTTTGATGAGGGCATGAAAGCTCATAATGCAAGTTTAGGTGAGCAGAGCAGCTGTGAAAATGACCCGACTGTGGTCTATGAACTAGGCGGCCGTGACTTACAACGACCACCGAACTACTTGTCATTCGTGGGCATCAGAATTGAACTATAGAAAAGAGCGAGATCAGAAGCTTAAGCACTCTATAATAATCAATCAATCATAATCGATTAATTAACTTATTAATCAGGGGCAAGTGACCAAAACAAGGACATCGTCCAAGCACGGGAAGCATGCAAAGCTTGGCAACAAGGCGAGTTTGGACCATTCAATCATTGCAGAGCCCATCACCAAATGACGAATTGAAGATTTCAGATCTTCCCATGGTCCATTCCATGCATTAAATATGTCCTATTGATTTCATTGCTCATCACGGAACGATTGGTCATACATGTCAAGAAAGTGAAGTATTTAAACTCATCGAATTGTCCGAGTTGGCCAAGCTGTTTGTATATCAAAAGGCACGAGCTTTGGAGATGTATCTTGATTCTGTCGACCACATCGTCCATGGACAAATTTCCTCAGCGGAGAAGCGAGCGTGACAACTAATGCTTTGAGTTCCCGACAAGGACAGAAAATCATCACTACGTGCACTGTACATTAGACCAGGCACAGTGAATTCACTATGTGCCAGCATGGATTCATACGTTCGTAGGGGTGTCACAAGGTCTGAAACCGCCCTGCTAAACTTGGGCGCATGCAAAACTTGTGCAAGCTCACCCTCGTCAACCCTAATGGAGGTAAGGTGAAGAAAAAGGACGAAAAGTGAAGACTGGACGTTTTACTTTACGAGACCCAGCAGATCAAATTTCCTCTGCGACCAGACCAGACAGATAGAAGTTAAAATACAGATAATGGTGATTACAAAAGGTGTAGTTGAGTTGAATATGACCCCACAAAGAAGTCACAATCACCTCCGAGAGCAGAGACGATTCTTGTTTTGGTTTACAATAAAAAATGCATAAAATAATGGGCGTGTGTCTGTGTCTGTGTCTGTGTGCGTGCACTTGTTGCAGAGTCGGCGAGAAACCTGGAGATGTCAAGGGGGTAAAATCAAATAAAGAAAGCAGATGGAGCAGAGAGGAGGGACCAGCAGGCATCAGAACCGTGTATCGATCCCCATGCAAAGAAAAAGAAAGATTTTTTTAGCTTTATTTTTCGACGTCAATTCAGTCAGTGTCACCGTGCTTCGTGCCATCTTTCCTGCTCTTGCTCTTCATCTTCTTCTTCTTAATTTTCCTCGTGTTTCGTAAGTGGGTATCGCGCATTGCATGATTCAAGAAGCAGATTTGCACCATTTGGTCAGTGAGTGACTGGTGTTTCGATGGTGATGACAGGTTTTTCTCTCGTGCTTTCCAGACTCGTGAAAACAGGTTTTCACTTGGGCATTTTTGCCCGTTCATTTTCATGCAAGTTGGCTCCATCATTTTGGGCTTTCCGCATCTACAATGTGTTCACAAGAGCTGTTCGATTCTTTCACAGCCCAGTTCGGCCTTTTGGTGTTGCATTTCTTGGGCCAGGCCTTCTTGTATTGTGGGAAAGAGTCGACGAAATTTACTATAAGTTCATGTTGTTCTCGTCAGAGAGCTAGATCTATTTAAAGTATGCATAAGCGTCTGACAAAAAAAAAAGTATGCATCAGCGTCTGACCAAAAAAAAAAGTTTGCATCAGTGCATCTACGCAACAGAGACAGAAAACACACGGTCATCATGCGACACACTTATCGAAACAATAAGCCAGTAACAGAGAGGACAAGCTTTGCAACAGACAGTTATTTCATGACATAAACTTGTATTTGTTCCAACGTACACATGCATCACCAAACTATCTCATCTCCCAGAAACTTATGTGAAGACTTGCCTGTGAGACATTAATCAGCCACCACCTTTCTGCACCTTGATTTCACCCTCTTATTCCTGGCCAGTCTCCTCTCCAAATCCTTCCCTCTTCCAGTCAATTCACATATCAAGTTCAACTGCTCTTTCCCCGCTTCCATCAGTTTCTCCATCATCTCCCTCAGTTTCTCGTTCTCTTTGATTAGTTTCTGATTGCCGTCCATCTCCTCCACAGGCCTGCTCACATTTAAATCATCGAGACTAAGCAGTGACTGCTCGACTTGCTCAGCACCTTCATCTGAGAGAGATTTTTCCGGAGCAACAGCCACCTCCTCCTCGCGATTATCTCTTTGTTCATCCACTTGCTCTCCAACATGTGTCATCGGGTCGATATCCTTCACATATGCTGCAATCAATTCTTCCTTCTCCCAAGCTAGAGCTTCAACGTTCGACATGTCAGAGCAATTGCAGCTAAGATCAGCAGAGATAATGGCCTTGTCTTCATTGTCATCTCGACAAGTTTCCACTGCGGGTCCTAACATCCCCGGCTGAGCTTCTTCTGGTCGAGGAGGCAAAAGAGTTTCATCGCTGATACCCTCTTCATGTCTCTGGTCTCGTTCCGCTCCATTGGATGCATCCTCAGAAGAATCCTCACTCTTTAGAGAGCCAGCAGGTGACAAATCATCTGGTCCTGGTGCAACTAGCTGCTCTAGATGCACATTGTCAGCTACTTTCGAATCTGAAGTCAATGCTTTGGGCACTTCTAGCTGCTGCGTCTCAATGGTCAGTTTGCCAAAATTTTCTTGAGATGTAACAGCATCGCTACCTTCATCGCACTTGTCACGTCCATTGAGCACAGAATCTACTTCACCAAACTTCTCATGCTTGCTCAGCACGGAATCTGCAACATCTTCCTCTGCAACATGAATCTTGCTCGCTGCTTCCACTTCAGGTTCTCTTCCATGAGATATCCAGTCATCGTCTCCAATGCACAGGGTTGGGCCAGTAAAAGTATCTGGCTCCACTCCCGCACTGTCCGATGCCATGGCTCCTTTCTCCTCATCTGCTCGTGGCAATGGTTGCAGAGCAGAAGTTCCTTGATCTTTGATCATAAACTCCATCTTTGTGCTGCTTCCATCTCCCGAATTGGATGCCAACCTAATCTCATCTTCAACCATAGAATCATAGATACTTTTCTCCACCGTGGCCACCTCTAGTCTCTCATACTTTCCTCCAGTAGGATGCTCCGGATTAGTCTCTATAGGCTTTATAATGCTGACCACAGATGGTTCGCCATCATCAATTTCGTTTAGATGTGTGAAGTCCTGTACAGGACAATGCTGCAAGGCAGCTTGTTGCGACTCCACATCCAAGGATGTTGATGCTTCGCTTTTCAAATCCTTGATCGCCACTTGTGTCTGACCATCAATGATACCTGAGCATGCATTCTCCGAGGGTTCAGATACTGAATTTCCAACCTCGAGAAGTTGCAGTTCGTCTGATTTAATTTGACCGCCAATGTTCTTACTAACTGAAAGGTTCTCTTCAAACTGTCTCTTTGCTTCCTCATGGTGTTCTTTCTTGCTGATCGTACATTCATCATTCCTAGCAGTATCAGAGTTATCAACAGATTCCTCCAGGCACTTCATTGTCAAAGAATCGAGTTTCTCCTGCAAAGCAACTAGCTCCCTTGCCAATGATTTTCGAATATCTCGCAAATTAGGATGTAATCCCTGGAGAAGGAATACAATCTAGAATCAACAAAGAGAACTAGAAGCATCTCACAGAAATAAGTCCATAAAAAGTTTTCAGCTATCCGTAGCAAAAAGCAAAATCAAAGACATACAACTGAAAAGGTTAAGATGAGCACTCTTTCGTTAAATCTTCAGTTGCAGTGTCCTAGCAGCCAAGTCGTGATAACCAATAACATGGTTGTGTAGATTAATAAAAAGGTGTTCAAATATTGAAAGGCACTTCAAGATCTAATAAACCCAAAATATTTGTGAAATAAAAAAAGTGACACTTGAAAAGCCACAGCATGGTCAAGCCCTTCCCTTATCTCGATTCCCATTTTCCGACAATTCCATGATTACCATTGAATGTGGGGCTCCTACCCTGCTTTCTTCTACCTACAGAGTTAAGTAAAATGTAAACAACATAATTCATTATATCAACTGACTTACCTGAATTGTATCAAGTCGTAGAAGAAGATTCATTATAGATTCTCCAATGAGTACTTTCCGCCTTTCAAGTTGCCCTTGATCAGGCAAAGTGTCATATGAAGATGATAGCTCCTCGATACTCTTCCTTACCTTAGTCACCTCATCACCAACCTTCGCCATTTGCTTTAGTTTCTTCAGGGTCTCCCATTTCCTCACTTGGAAACCGCGATAGGCACACTAAATGCGCATAGCAGCTTCTTCATCAGATAGAGTTCTTGAGGCTTCCAACTCCTTTCTTCTTCTTTCGGTGCTTTCATCACCTGCAATTGTAGCTCCCTTGTCCTCTTTAATTTCACAAGCCTCCTCCTTCTCACTGTGGTCTTTGTTCTCTTTAATCTTTTCTGGATATTCAACCTGCAAACTGCTTTGTAAGTCTCCGTTATTGTTGTCGCTAGGACTAGGAGTTTCCCCCTTCACCTCAATGACTCTCACTTGTTTCCTTTTCGGGTGCTCCTCTGAAGTTTTGTTTATGCTTTGGGGGCGTGACTTTTGTTCGTTACTGTCTGTAGAGGATGCATCACTTGAACTGCGAGACTTCATTTCAGAACTTGGAGAACTAGGAGATCTTAAACTACCATTGTGGCCTTTCTTCCCCGGCAAGGGATCAACTCTCAGACAAACTGGGGGCAACTTTGATGTTTTCGTTGTGGATGATGATGACTTTCTGGCATCAGATCCAGGGACTCTATCAACGAGTGTGTTTATAGCTCTTTTGTTCAAGGCATTTGCTGCTGCTTCTTGAGAGTCTCGCGAGTTATTCTTGCCCACACAAGGTTCTATGTCTTTCACATGAATGTTCTTCTTTGCATCCTGATGGTGTGACCCAACTTCATTTTCATAATTTTCTTGCGGTCCTCCATCTGAAGTTTTATTATGATTGTTATGAATCCGCATCGGCATTACCGTGAAATTGGATTCAGAAGATTCCCGTGTATTGGCTTGTTGGTCCTTCTCTGCCCCTGCCTCCTTTTGTTTATCATAAGAAGGAATCCAGATGACAGGAAACGAATAGTTACTTTCGTTGTCGCCCACATGCTAATTATTTGATCTTTTCTTTTCTCCTACTGATTTTGAATGGTCATATTCACCCATGAAGAGAGGAAACCAACTATTCCACCCAGGTTCCTTCTGCAATGATGAAAGAGCTGGTTTCTTTTCTTGGGAAGCAGTATCAAGATCCGTGATCCTTGGTTTGGTATGGGTTCCCTGCTCTTTGTTCCTGTTATTTTCAGGTGGGATCCAAACAATCGGATATGGAAAGTTTCTCCAGTTCGCTGGCACCAAGGACTCTGAATAATTCTCACCCTTCTTGTCTGAATCTAGTGGTACCTGCTCTTCTATCTTGACACCCTTTTCGTTCTTTGGGTCACATACATGATTAGGGCATCCACAGTGATGGTGTTGTCGAACCACATATGGTCGTTCCATTGGATAGGCTGGTGGGTAGGGCAGCTCATAATGGCTAGCAAAGGGTTCGGCATTCCCAGGATAAGGTCCCCAACCATGAAATGGCAATGGCTGGAAAAAGTGAGGGTAGGGTGGTCTGTGATGGTAGCTGGGAGTTGCTATGTGGTTATAGCAAGCATGGCATGGCGCAGGATAGCTGCAATTACCAGCATAAGGATATGGCAAGGCCTCACGTGGAACAGGAAATACGGTCGGATTGATCACCAATTGAGGTGGAATCTCATCCGGCATTGCCTGGTGATGTTGCCTGCAAGGCGTCATGTAGCTCTGACGGGGATGAGAATCCGTGTATCCATAAGCAGGTGACATCTTGAGTGGAAATTTATGAATTTCTCAATCGGAAGTCACCGATATTGAATTTTTATTCTGTGCAGTGAAGAATAAAACCCCATCAGAAAAATAACATATATTGCCGAAGTAAAAGGAAAAGAAGATGTCAAAAATTGATCATGGACAAGCAGAACAAAGCAAGTTAGCGCTGCTTGTAGTAACACTTGTCCTAAGTGATGTTCCAGCAGAATCGTTCGAACCAGCAAAAGGTAATGCATACATATACAGTATTTAAAGCAGCACATCATCATCCTACAACTCTATGGAGCCAAGTTTAGCTGGAGAAGCAGACATGCCTTACAACCAAGATGGAAAATGGCAATTTTGTATGCCTCTTCTTCGAACGACATATCTAATCACACAAACATGAGAGGGTGACGATCTAATAACAAATGATCACCTCCAAAATTACTATTGAACAGTTTCCCAAGTAATATAGGTTGAAAGAGCTGCAGAAATTATCGGACACGAAACAGGAATAAGAGAGAGGCACAGGAGTATAATACTTCGGCATAACCTTAAACTTCAGAAGATAAAAAATTAATGGAAAGCAGAAATCATTGAAAAGGGACTCTTTTCCGCATAATTCTGAGTATCCTACAAGATGGTCCGCAGAAATGCTTGGACAACAAAGGGAAGGTCATCGTGCCCTCAACATTTACCAACGCCTTTACCATGAGCACGGACAATCACGAGATCCCATGGAGTACCTTGTGCCACGAGATACTCGATTCTTACTAATTCTGCTAGCCAACAACATGCTCTAATTCTACTAGATCACTTCACCGGCGATAGCCACAATAATAAAGAACATCCAGGCGGATGCTGCAGTCCCCCGACGCTGACCAGTTCCTACTTTCGACCCCATCGTAACCACGAAAGAAAGACCGAATTCACAGGACAACATTCCTAAAAGAAAATCACCATCGAGAATCCAAATGGACTTCGCAATACACAACAACGGCGTACAACACATGTCCAGTCCTCCTCCAACTAGGGGACACGTGAAAATGAGAAGCAGGGGAGCAAAGAGGAAGAGAAGAGAAACCCAACTTACAGCTTAAGAAGAAGTGTAAAAAGGGGGAAAAACTGTGAAAGAGTCCATGCTCCAGCCTGAGTCGTTGCAACTTGCCGCTTCATCGCCTAACAGATTACCAAGACTGGTTTAGTCGTCACATGACAAAAGATGGATTGCAGTATACAACCTCCAATCCGCACCTAATATAATGCGGGATCTTGAACCCAGTTTCCTATATTACAACGATCTCTTCGTCTTCTTTCTCCGACCATTTAATATATTCTTTTGAATCTTTGATCTCCTAGCTTTGTGTGAAGAAAAACCATTAAAAGGGGAATACTAACGAGGACACGCACATAGAAGAAACATTTAGTACCTGATGGTGATTCTTCAACCATTGCAACTGCATCATCCCTGATTTTCAAAGCCATCACAGTCATCCATATCAGGCTCGTTAAGAATCAATGTTAAAAATTAATCAAAACAAGAAGAAATTCTGTTTTTCAAAAAAAGAAAATGTGGGTTCAAGAGTTCTTGATTCAAGAACTTGACGTCAAGAGTTCTTGACGTGATGGAAACCTGCAGACAAAAAAAGAAAGCACACGTTAAGGAAAGCGATCACGTATTAAACAATGCACAGAAACTAAAAGCTAACTTGCTATATTTTGTTGTTTGAAGGAGGATTGGTCTCCTCCTTCTACTCCCTTTAGGTTTTATGGTTATCGTTGACATGCTGTATCAACTGATGCAAAGTGTTGAACTCCCGAGTGCATGTACGACATTTGAACTCGCTTCTCCGCAAATCCTCTCTGATCCCCTTCTTGTTCTTTGGGTTGGGAACAGAGCTCGAGCCCTTCTTGCCAGTCTTCTTCTTGGGATCTCCTGCCATCTTCTTCTACGTGTCTTCTCTGGCTGCGTGCGTCGTTCCTCCTCATTTTCCCGCTTCTCCTTCTCCTTCTGCTTCTCTTTTCTTTCTATTTTTTCTTTCTCTCTAATTATGTGAGGGAGAGAAAGTGCGATATATATATATATATCGTTACTTCCTGCCACGCCGGCACAATTTCGATTACGGATTTTGGGTAATTAATGTTTCCACTAAGTATATACCGTCATTTCTTTTTAGTGTCAATGGGCTTATGGAAGGGACGAATAAAAGCCGAAGAAAAAAGAACAAAATGAAAGGTGAAACCATGTGAATCCCTTGAGACATAATGCGAGCAAAAGGCAACACACTAAACTCCGAAAAGTGCATACATTAAACTTCGTATATTTGGAGTTTGGTTCAGGGAAAATTCAAAATAAAGATCCAAAGTAGAGTGATTTTCTTAAATGAGGACCCAATGCTAGGAGTAAGCATGGCCCGAGTGAACGATTTTCATCATGGAACCGGAAACCATCCGTTGGTTCCATCGATCCACCTGAGAGCCGAACTAGACTGCCGGTTTCTGAGTGGATCCATGGAACCGGTCCCAGTGAAGGTGACCAAGAGCGAGAGAGGGAGGCGATGAACGATCGGAGGTGCTCAACCGTGAGTAGATGGAGTTGAGAGTTGAGGCCGTGAGTCTATAGGCGATAAGCTTAACAGTCAAGACTATGAATGAGAGATAGATAGATGACTCCGACAAAGCGAGTGAGACGAGACGAACATTTAGTTGATGGGTGTTGAGTTTTATATTAGGGATTTTATGGTTTTCATTTTTCTTAAAATGTTTTCTTTTTTTTTTCTGAAAATTTTTCTTAAAAATTATATATATTACCGGTCCGGTCCGAGTGGGCGGGTGGACGGTTCTAAGTCTAGGACCGGGAACGGGACCGATACTCACCTGTTTTCGTAAATTGGAATCATGAACTAGACTAGTTCCCACAGGAACCGGTTCAGGTCCAGTTCCGAGTAGTTCTCGATTCCTTTACACACCCTTACTCGATACGAAACGAACACTTGATTTTTCCGACGACTAGAACAACTATGCTAAACAATCATTATTACAAATGTCGAGCAACTTTAACCCGGACAATCTTACATTAAGTTAATCCTTCTTGTGAAATCTCCATAACCTTTTATGCTTACAAGAAATTCAGAGAAATCTTATAGACACTAATGTCTCGTATGTCTCCTATACAATCCTAATCTTGCTAGAATGTGCTACGGTACCATTCCTGAGAGAGATGTACCCTTTTATTGTATAGTCTTACTCAAAACGTACATCAACTCTTGAGATTTTATTTCATATCGGACGACGTCATGTATCACAACATAATCCAACGTAAATATAATGAACGGTAACCGATGTTTGAGCAAGGCGACACCTTCGAAATGCTCTGATCTTCCAAGTCATACAAGCCAATATGTTCATCGCCAAGCTGCAGAAAGTATATGGCGTTGTTCTTAACTCTCGAGTCTTTTGGAGAGCAAGAAATTCCCCCGCGAGCAGAAAGAAAGATTGCTCGGTCACCGATGCTTTTCAGTTCCTCCCATGTCCCTTCTGCAAAATTCATCCGGAAGACCTTAAATCCGTAGATCCGCCCCTTTGGAAGGGCGTAGATCATCTCTTCCACGACTACCAGGTCTTTGCCGGATGAGATCAGATAACTGCGCGACGCTGGTATGCCTCCGGGATTTGACCAATTAACGCCTTTGTTCCCCAATGCTCGGATTCGCAGCTCCGAGTTCTCTATGTCAACAACAGCCAATTCGCAATACTTGAGCAGCAAGAAAATTTGCCCTTTGAACATCGCGGCACAACTGACGTGAGGTTCGACCTTGTGCCTCTTGAATGCATCCTCGCCTGGTCTGCAATATGCGATGACGTCCTCTCTCATATCAACCAACAGAACATGTGACTGAGGATCGCTCGGCGAAGACGACAAGAAACAACAAGAGAACACGAGGTCTTCCGCAGGTGGGAGTCGGATTTTCTCCAGAGAAGCAGGATTCCAAAGGCAGCAATCGCCAGAATCTTGATCTTCCACGAACAACCATTCGCGACTCGAAGTAGCGCAAATCCACTTGTTGCGCAGGTCGGGAATGATCCTCGTATGGCAGCAATCCTCCGAAATGTCATAGAAAGTTTGCCTCTGCCCTTCCCGTCCATGGCATATCACTAGCCAAGGGCAAGATGGATTGCCGGGAGGAGGAGGATTTCGGTAGTTCTTTTGCTCTTGTTTGCCAACGTCCGAGGCATCCTTTTCCATCTTCTGGCAAATACGTACACCAATCTTATTGCAAATTCGTACAGCGATAATAAAAATTAGTGTTGAATATTTCTAAAGTCGTTTGTCACGACCTAAACCTTCGACGGGTTTGCACCACCTAGGGGTTCGACTAATAGATTATTAAGTCTAAGCCTAACTCGAGTCCTCCTCCTATTAGATTTAAATTTTTAACATGCAAAAGTTTTCATGAAAACTTGAAGTCGCCACTAGCGGTAGGTCGATTAAAAACCTAAATAAAACGTAAGAAGATATGTTTTATTCCTAATTTTGGGTATTTTTTAATATTACGGACATCACAAAATTATCTTGGGTATTTTTGAATATTGCAGATATCACAAAATTATCTTAAGATATCTAGCTATCCACCAAAATATTCACGAAATATCTAAATTATCCGAAAACTAGGAAATTAAATATTAAAATAAATATTCGGATAATCTTTACCTGATTGGGGGATAATTCCCAAATTCGAATTTGCGGCGGATTGGGATTGCGGTGAGTGGACCGGCGATGGGTGACGGATGACGGGCGGATGCGGCGGAGATGATGAGACTTTAAGTGATGAGTGGCAAGAGGGGGAGATCGCAGGCGACTTCTCGGATTGGTGATCGACAGCGGAGCTCTAATCCGGGACGTGAAGACCGTGGCGGAGAAGACTTGGCTCAGATTTCACTGGTGCCCTCTCGGCATTCTCTCCTGTGATATTTTATATACTATGGAAGTGGAGGCGTGAAAAGTCTAGTGTGCTCCCATGTTGATGAGATGGCAATGTCCACGAATCGCGAATGTCCCCAAAATTGTCGGTCGTCTCTTCGTGGATCTTGCCAAGAACTTGCCGGGACAGTATGCAAAACCCGAGTTGATAAGGCTCCGCCCGAACTGGACAAAGGAGATCGTGCGCGACGGGAACTCGTCGAAAAGCCCGGACTCGATGGTAGGCGTCGGGGAAGAACAGCAGCGGCGCAAGCAAGTGGTCCACAATTCGGGTGGCCGCGGCGGTAGCAACAGTGGCAGCGTCGTTGTCGATGGAAGTAGCGATGGCGGCTCACGGCCACAAGTTAGGCCGTGAGCAGAAGGCGTGGCGACGTGGCGACGGACAGCAAGAGGAGCGGCGGTAGGGGTGGCAGCAGCACAGGTGGTGACTTGAGCGTGGCGTGGTGAGGTGGCACGGGACAGTGGGCGATCGGCTCGGCACTGGCACGGCGTGGAAGTAGCCACGCCTAAGGGAAGCTTGGCCAAGAGGGCCAACGGCAGCAGGCTCGGAAAAGCGTGCGGATGCGGGTGGCCGGGCACGGGAGGCACCGTCGGACACACGCGCGACCAACTCTCTTTCTCACTCTCAATCTCACGTCTCTCGTACCTTCAAGAGTTGCGCTCTAAAAATTGTCAGCGCTCCCAAATTATGAGGCATAACAATATATTTATATCGCATACTTAAGTTAATTGATCGGACTATCCTAATCCTAGTAGGTTTTGGCTTGGGCTTTATCATCAAATTTTAACTTTCAGTGAGCTGAATTAATTTTGATTGTTTCTCTAATTGAGCGCAATGGGCTGATTGAAACAATAATTGAAACAACAAGCCAGTAACAGAGAGGACAAGCTTTACAACAGACAGTTATTCCATGAAATAAACTTGTCTTTGTTCCGACGTACACACGCATCACCAAACCATCTCGTCTCCAAGAAACTTATGTGAAGACTTGCCTATGAGACATTAACCAGCCACCCTCTCAATTCACAGAATCCGCGCATGACTTGGCATGCACAGATCGAGGCTTCGCCACCACCGTTCTGCACCTTGATTTCACCCTCTTATTCCTGGCCAATCTCCTTTCCAAATCCTTCACTCTCTCAGTCAATTCACATATCAAGTTCAACTGCTCTTTCCCCGCTTCCATCAGTTTCTCCATCATCTCCCTCAGTTTCTCGTCCTCTTTGATTAGTTTCTGATTGCCGTCCATCTCCTCCACAGGCCTGCTCACTTTTAAATCATCGAGACTAAGCAGTGACTGCTCGACTTGCTCAGCACCTTCATCTGAGAGAGATTTTTCCGGAGGAACAACCGCCTCCTCCTCGCGATTATCTCCTTGTTCATCCACTTGCTCTCCAACATGTGTCGTCAGGTCAATATCCTTCACATTCGCTGCAATCAATTCTTCCTTCTCCCAAGCTAGAGCTTCAACATTCAACATGTCAGAACAATTGCAGCTAAGATCAGCAGAGATAATGGCCTTGTCTTCATTTTTATCTCGACAAGTTTCCACTGCGGGTCCTAATATCCCCGGCTGAGCTTCTTCTGGTCGAGGAGGCAAAAGAGTTTCATCGCTGATACCCTCTTCATGTCTCTGGTCTCGTTCCGCTCCACTGGATGCATCCTCAGAAGAATCCTCACTCTTTAGAGAGCCAGCAGGTGACAAATCATCTGGTCCTGGTGCAACCAGCTGCTTTAGATGCACATTGTCAGCTACTTCCGAATCTGAAGTCAATGCTTTGGGCACTTCCAGCTACTGCGTCTCAATGGTCAGCTTGCCAAAATTTTCTGGAGAAGTAACAGCATCGCTACCTTCATCGCACTTATCACGTCCATTGAGCACAGAATCTACTTCACCAAACTTATCATGCTTGCTCAGCACAGAATCTGCAACATCTTCCTCTACAACATGAATCTTGCTCCCTCCTTCCACTTCAGGTTCTCTTCCATGAGATATCAAGTCATCGTCTCCAGTGCACAGGGTTGGGCCAGTAAAAGTATCCGGCTCCACTCCCGCACTGTCCGATGCCATGGCTCCTTTCTCCTCATCTGCTCGTGGCAATGGTTGCAGAGCAGAAGTTCCTTGATCTTTGATCATAAACTCCATCTTTGTGTTGCTTCCATCTCCCGAATCGGATGCCAGCCTAATCTCATCTTCAACCATAGAATCATAGATACTTTTCTCCACCGTGGCCACCTCTAGTCTCTCATACTTTCCTCCAGTAGGATGCTCTGGATTAGTCTCTATAGGCTTTATAATGCTGATCACAGATGGTTTGCCATCATCAATTTTGTTTAGATGTGTGAAGTCCTGTACAGGACAATGCTGCAAGGCAGCTTGTTGCGACTCCACATCCAAGGATGCTGCTGCTTCGCTTTTCAAATCCTTGACCGCCACTTGTGTCTGACCATCAATGATACCCGAGCATGCATTCTCCGAGGGTTCAGATACTGAATTTCCAGCCTTGAGAAGTTGCAGTTCGTCTGATTTAATTTGACCGTCAATGTTCTCACTAACTGAAAGGCTCTCTTCAAACTGTCTCTTTGCTTCCTCATGGTGTTCTTTCTTGTTGACCGTACATTCGTCATTCCTAGCAGT
Organism: Syzygium syzygioides; assembly: GCA_031216285.1. Lineage (NCBI taxonomy): Eukaryota > Viridiplantae > Streptophyta > Magnoliopsida > Myrtales > Myrtaceae > Syzygium > Syzygium syzygioides. Next base: position 24,256,267 of record CM062245.1, read on the forward strand.
ATCAGAGTGATCAACAGATTCCTCCAGGCACTTCATTGTCAAAGAATCGAGTTTCTCCTGCAAAGCAACTAGCTCCCTTGCCAATGATTTTCGAATATCTCGCAAATTAGGATGTAATCCCTGGAGCAGGAAAACAATCTAGAATCAACAAAGAGAACTAGAAGCATCTCACAGAAATAAGTCCGTAAAAAGTTTTCAGTTATCCATAGCAAAAAGAAAACTCAAAGACCTTACCAAAAAAAAAAAAAAAAGAAAACTCAAAGACATGCAGCTGAAAAGGGTTAAGATAAGCACTCCTTCGTTAAATCTTCAGTTGCAGTGTCCTAGCATCCAAGTCGTGATAACCAATAATAGGGTTGTGTAGATCAATAAAAAGGTGTTCAAATATTGAAAGGCACTTCAAGATCTAATAAATCCAAAATATTCATGAAATGAAAAAAGAGACGCTTGAAAAGCCACAGCATGATCAAGCCCTTCTCTCATCTCGATTCCCATTTTCCGACAATTCCATGATTACCAATGAATGTGGGGCTCCTACCCTGCTCTCTTCTACCTACAGAGTTAAGCAAAATGTAAACAACATAATTCATTATATCAACTGACTTACCTGAATTGTATCAAGTCGTAGAAGAAGATTCATTATAGATTCTCCAATGAGTACTTTCTGCCTGTCAAGTTTCCCTTGATCAGGCAAAGTTTCATATGAAGATGCTAGCTCCTCGATACTCTTCCTTACCTTAGTCACCTCATCACAAACCTTCGCCATTTGCTTTAGTTTCTTCAGGGTCTCCCATTTCCTCACTTGGAAACCACGATAGGCACACTGAATGCGCATAGCAGCTTCTGCATCAGATAGAGTTCTTGAGGCTTCCAACTCCTTTCTTCTTCTTTCGGTGCTTTCATCACCTGCAATTGTAGCTCCCTCGTCCTCTTTAATTTCACAAACCTCCTCCTTCTTACTATGTTCTTTGTTCTCTTTAATCTTTTCTGGATATTCAACCTGCAAACTGCTTTGTAAGTCTCCGTTATTGTTGTCGCTAGGACTAGGAGTTTCCCCCTTCACCTCAATGACTTTCACTTGTTTCCTTTTCGGGTGCTCCTCTGAAGTTCTGTTTATGCTTTGGGGGAGTGACTTTTGCTCGTTACTGTCTGTAGAGGATGCATCACTTGAACTGCGAAAATTCATTTCAGGACTTTGAGGACTAGGCGATCTTGAACTACCATTGCGGCCTTTCTTCCTCGGCGAGGGATCAACTCTCAGACAAACTGGGGGCAACTTTGATGTTTTCGTCGGGGATGATGATGACTTTCTGGCATCAGATCCAGGGACTCTATCAACGAGTGTATTTGTAGCTCTTTTGTTCAAGGCATTTGCTGCTGCTTCTTCAGAGTCTCGCTAGTTATTCTTGCCCACACAAGGTTCTATGTCTTTCACATGAATGTTCTTCTCCGCATCCTGATGGTGTGACCCAACTTCATTTTCATAATTTTCTTGCGGTCCTCCATCTGAAGTTTTATTATGATTGTTATGAATCAGCATTGGCAATACCGTGAAATTGGATTCAGGAGATTCTCGTGTATTGGCTTGTTGGTCCTTCTCTGCCCCTGCTTCCTCTTGTTTATCACAAGAAGGAATCCAGATGACAGGAAATGGATAGTTACTTTCGTTGTCACGCACATGCTGATTATTTGATCTTTTCTTTTCTCCTCTTGGTTTTGAATGGTCATAGTCACCCATGAAGAGAGGAAACCAACTATTCCACCCAGGTTCCTTCTGCAATGATGAAAGAGTTGGTTTCTTTTCTTGGGAAGCAGTATCAAGATCCGTGATCCTTGGTTTGGTATGGGTTCCCTGCTCTTTGTTCCTGTTATTTTCAGGTGGGATCCAAACAATCGGACACGGAAAGTTTCTCCAGTTCGCTGGCACCAAGGACTCTGAATATTTCTCACCCTTCTTGTCTGAATCTAGCGGTACCTACTCTTCTATCTTGACACCCTTTTTGTTCTTTGGGTCACATACATGATTAGGGCATCCACAGCAATGGTCTTGTTGAACGATATATGGTCGCTCCATTGGATAAGCTGGTGGGTAGGGCAGCTCATAATGACTAGCAAAGGGTTCGCCATTCCCAGGATAAGGTCCCCAACCATGAAACGGCGGTGGCTGGAAAAAGTGAGGGTAGGGTGGTCTGTGATAGTAGCTGGAAGTTGCCGTGTGGTTATAGCAAGCATGGCATGGCGCAGGATAGCTGCAATTACCAGCATAATGGTATGGCAAGGGCTCACGTGGAACAGGAAATACGGTTGGATTGATCCCCAGTTGAGGTGGAACCTCATCTGGCATTGCCTGGTGATGTTGCCTGCAAGGCGTTACGTAGCTCTGACAGGGATGAGAATCCGTGTATCCATAAGCAGGTGACATCTTGGGTGGAAATTTATGCATTTCTCACTCGGAAGTCACCGATATTGAATTTTTATTCTGTGCAGTGAAGAATAAAACCCCATCAGAAAAATAACATATATTGCCGAAGTAAAAGGAAAAGAAGATGTCAAAAATTGATCATGGACGAGCAGAACAAAGCAAGATAGCACTGCTAGTAGTAACACCTGTCCTAAGTAATGTTCCAGCAGAATCGTTCGAACCAGTAAAAGGTAATGCATACATATACAGTATTTAAAGCAGCACATCATCATCCTACAACTCTATGGAGTCGAGTTAAGCTATAGCAGCTGACATGCCTTACAACCAAGATGGGAAATGGCAATTTTGTTCACCTCTTCTTCGAACGACATATCTATACAAACAAACATGAGATGGTGACGATCTAATAGCAATCGACCATCTCCAAAATTACTATTGAGCAGTTTTTCAAGTAATATAAGTCTAACGAGCCGCAGAAATACTTCGCCATAACCTTAAACTTCAGAAGATTAAAAAAAATTGATGAGACGCAGAAATCAGTTAAAAAGGGACTCTTTGCCGCATAATTCTGAGTATCCCACGAGATGGTCCGCAGAAATGCTCGGACAACAAAGTAAAGGTCATCGTGCCCTCAACATTTACCAACGCCCTTACCAAGAGCACGTACAATCACGAGATCCCACGGAGTACCTCGTGCCACGAGATGCTCGATTCTTACTAAGTCTGCTAGCCAACAACATGCTCTACTTCGACTAGATCGATCGCTTCACCAGCGATAGCGACAATAATAAAGAACATGCAAGCTGATGCTGCAGTCCCCCCCAATGCTGACCAGTTCCTACTTTCGACCCCGTCGTAACCACGAAACAAAGACCGAATTCACAGGACAGCATTCCTAAAAAGGAAATCACCATCGAGAATCCAAATGGACTTCGCACTACACAGCGACGGCGCAGGTACGACACATATCCAGTCCTCCTCCGGCTAGAGGAAGGACACGCGAAAACGGGAAGCAGGGGAGCGAAGAGGAAGAGAAGAGGAAACCGCAAACTTACAGCTTTTGGGAAGGAGCCGTAAAAAGCGGGAAACGAAGACTGAAGGCTCGATCGTGAGTTGCGAAGATCCACCGGGCACAGGTCGGTCCACCCACCCAGACGACGACGACGGATCGTTGTTTTCCTCTGCCTCCCTTTCTCTCTCTCCCTTTCCTTTTTCGAGCTTTTTTCTCTTGCAGTTCAGATCGAGTTACGCAGTCGCGCTTCGGGTTGCTCGGCCTCGAGAGACCTCCTCCGCGCTTTATAAGGGAGGAACCAGCGACGACGATGGAAGAAGGAAGAAGGAAGGGCAGAACACGTAAGACAAATCGAGATGTTTCGCGCCCTTTCTTCCTCCGGTCCAGTCTGGAGAAGCGTCTGGACATTTCCCGCGCCAGGAGGATCTTCTCTCGACACGTGTGCCAATGGCCGTTGACCTTTCACCCAAGCCGCTTCTTGTTCCTTCCGTGGGCCCCGGATAACATGGGCCCCATTCCATTCCATTTAGTGCCCTCATACGATTAAGGAAGTGATTAGACTTTCGTTTTTTTTTCCCCTGCACGTCTGAAAAATTACTAGCGGTCCAACTTTCCACCTCCGCCGTTTCCAATTCGCGTATTGCTCATTTCTGGTGTGCCCGTGAAAGGTTAAGACTGCGTTCAATTCGGCTCCTGAGGAAAATCTTTGGGAAATATGAAAAAAAACTTTAGGTTAAAGGGTATTTTCGAAATGAGTGTAATTTAGAGCATTGGGATACAATTTTGATTAGAATGCTCTTGGAAACAAACTACACTTACAAAGTACTTTACCTATCTTTTTCTTTTTCTAAAAAAAAAATCCTCAAACCCTTTACCGAACTCTAGTGGAGAACTTAGGCTACCGGCATCTAAGGTTGCATGACCTTAGGTGAGGATCGCACAACCTCAACTTTGAGGTCACTAGGGTCATGCGATGCTCGCCTGAGGTTCGAGATTTTAGAGGCAGTCGTTGCCCTTCGAACAAGACTCGCTGGCAACGTAAGCAAAAGTGGAATTTCAAAAGCTATAGCGTGGGCAAAGCAGAAAGAAAAAAATTGAATTAGCATTTCGGAAAATGCTCAAAATCCAAAATTGGGTTGGCCTTGCATTCTTTGAAAATGCAATGCATCTCTAAAAAGTTCTCTAAAAAATATTGTTCCTTTTGTCCAAGGCCCTTTAAAGCCTGAAAGCCAGAGCCTAAAAGCCCACTTGCCAAGTTCAACCAAACGCAACCCAAAAAATCGCTAGACAGTTGCTAATTGATTATATATGAAATTGGTTCTGGATTCTTTGGGAGTGGAGCGAAAACTGCATATGAACCACGTAGATGAATAATTGGGCGAGAAAATACCAACCCTTCACAAACTGGGTTATCACAGGGGGGTCGAAACCCAGCCTAACAGGGATGGGGAAAAAGATGAAGCCGTTGTGGTGACTAAAATGATCAATCAATTGCCTAAGAGCGAGTACAAACAGCATACAATGGGTATTTCCGGAGATAAAAGAATATCGCATCAGTATCCAAAAGGAATGAACAGAATGAAGACCGTACATTCAAGCCGAACATCACCCCTTATTAACAAGCTCACTGTAAAGTGCTCGGATCAAAATCCTAGAGGGGTACATATCATCTAAAGACTACTCCAATACCAGAGGATAATTGCATAGAAAGAAGAAACTAGGATGCAATTTACAACGATTTGACCACAAGACGTGAATGGTGACGGCTAGTGTCTATGTTTATTTGGAATTCATGATACAGCACTAGCCCCCATCTTAGGAGTCTTTGTTTTGACAAAGAAGGCTGATAGCATGCTTTTGCTGCGAGCAGGGGCACGAACAATCTCCCGCCGATTTGGATTATCGAATGACCTGAATGTTGACAATGGTTTGGCGCCCTCCCAAGAATCCTGAAAGAGAACAGAGTCTTCTGTGAGTAAATTTGATGCTTTGAACAATTCTTCAAAATCCCAATGTACCGTGGTGGCAGCAGAAGAGATCCACAAGATGACCTTTCGTACATCATCACTCAACACCCCATAGATGAGAGGTAAAACAATTCACACCAGTCAACATATCTACCAGAGATGGACTACAGTGTATCCTACTAAACAGACCCAGGAATATCTTCAATCTTGTAAAGTAACAAATTACCCTGTGTGCAGCACCAATTGATGGCGGGACTGCACCATAAGTAGGACCTCCTGTTAGAACTTGCAGATGAGCCGCCGAGGATCTTGTCAGAGCATTCTCACCATTATCTACACAGATGACAAAATGAACACAATGGGAGATCCTTCTTGTGCGCAGTAACAATGTCAGTAAGAAATCACAAAAAGATTGAAAGAAGAAAAATAGCAACACTGGACACACCGAGCAGATGAAAGACTCCGTGCTTTTTTACAGAATCTTCAGTGCTGCAAATGAAGCAGAAATTAAGCACCGTCCTGTTCTTAAGCAAGAGAATTAGTAAAGCACAAGCTGACTAATTACCTTGCTGAAGCATTTTGAGTTCCTTTCAACGAGGACTTTGTTTCTGACGCTAAATGCCAAGAAAGTGTTTTTGCAGCAGGGGTACCTAGGATAAAAATGATCCAGCTTCATGTAGGAAAAGAAAAGTAGTGCAAAATCATGCAAGATTAAAGTAAATAGCTAAAGTGCAACACTGTAAGGTCCACATACCTGAAGGCTGAAGACGAGATCTAGGCTGAAAATGATTTTGCCTGACATCTTTCTGAATTTGTGGACTGAAATGCACTTTCTTATTGACAGAATCTAGCTCATTTGGAATACGAAAAAGTTAAACATTGTACAGAGATCGGGAGTATGCGATTAAGATGAGCCAACAGAAAAACACAAAATTAACAAATTTCTCATAATCCAAGTCAGCACCTCAGGAATGTAAACAGTCTTACTTGGTAACATGTAGTGCTTGTGATGTCGGGGAATAATCGCCAACAACTGCTGCTGCCGGAGGCCTTCCTTATCCGTGTATGTTTGGCATGTAAGAAGTTGCTGAGGTGTACAAAAAGATCACTTACATGTCTATCAGGTAGTCAGTCGCACACGATTGTACTGTTGATCTAATAGTAGAAATAGCTTACCTGATCAAAACTAGTAACCTTTAGCTCCATGACTGTGATATCCAAAGATTGCTGCTCAATAAGGTCAGTTAATTTATAAGCCACTGTTCCAAGGTGATCGACAGCATTGACCAGGGCTCGTACAGCATAATCTTTCAGGTTGTCCAATACCCTAAGTTCACCAGTGAGCCAAATTTCATAGATTAACCAACAAGCTTAACTGTGGATAAGACATTGAGAAAACAAAGACGAGCACAGCAGTCCAGAAGTTAGCTCGAGAATCCATGTTCAACAAAACTATAGATATGGCTGTCAAATCATCAGGAAGTTGTGTCCTGAGAGGTAGATCGAGACAAGAACATCAAATGCAAGAATCTACTCTAACATTGTAAATGGAGAATAGTTGTTTTTCAAATTATTTTGCAAGAATCTACTCTAAAGTTGTGTCCTCTGGCAAAGTTGCTCGATGGAGCACTTTGTAGATCTCCAATCTCATCAAATTAAAAAACAATCTTTAGGAAACGACATTATTAAAATAAGAACAGAATGAAGATCACCTTCCTAAAATTTACCAACAACACAAAAAAAAAGACCACCATTCTTTCTAAGTGAGACTCACCACTCCATGTTTTACATATCATAAATGACCATTTCGAGAGCCATTAGCCAAAAAAATGTTCTTAACTTCCTGAATGACAAAACTGAAATCTGACATACAGACCCCAAACATTCCACCTCCATGAACCGGGTCTTTTTACATGGACTGACACTACACTACAATATAACCACGACCACTTGACATGACCCATAACCAAATAGATGTCTTTCTATAGATAGCAAGATAAGCACTATATTATCTTGAACAATGAAATGGGCAAAAGTGCAAGAAGAACGCTTCCGCGGTAAGATGAAAGCATAATAGGTATCATGTCATAAACAAGTTATTCATATCTAACATTTCAAGTCTTTCAGCCTTGCAACATCGAATCTGCATGTTCCCAATGAATTGGAGAACAGCAGCAGTTCCTTATCTAAGAAACACAGGAATAGGTGAGGTTCAGTCGCCATCCATCCGAGTTCGGGACCGCTTAGGGTCATCATCTAAAGGCACCACCGCAAGCAAATCATCAGCTGTTCAGATTCTACACTTTCAACCAGATAGACCGTGTGGCAGTCAGCCATACACCGACAGGTTCCAAGAAGACAACCGCAAAATGCCTCAATTGCCGCTACTAATCCTAACAGGCGTAATAACGGTGCGACGATCAGATCGTACATTTGTTTTTGCTCGCTATTGAGATACGACTTCTCGCAGTACTCCGCAGCCGAATAGAGCTGAGGCCTCAAATTCTTCAACTCCTGCGACACAGCACCAACACGGATACAAGCCTCGATTAATCGTTCCCGACAAAAAATCAACAACTGGCAATCAAACTCTCGGCGATTGCGCACAAAGCTGTAAAAGTCAACCGGCGACCAAAACCTCCCGAAACAGATCGAGCTCGAGCACCAAAACAAGCAACGGATCCCTCAACCCTCAGCATCCTCGCGAAAAGCAACCGCAACAAGTAAGGATTCGAACGAGAGAGAGAGAGAGAAGGAAAACAACCTGCAAGGCCTTGACGAAGCTCTTGCTCCGCTCCATGGAGACCTCGTCGAAGGTCATGGCCGGATTCTCCGACCTCGGCCGCTCCGTCTCCATGGCGGACGCCGCCGCCTCCCCACCCACACTAGAGCGAGCTCAGCCTCGAGGCAGGGCGCATCGGGATCGCCGCGAAACCCTAGCGCGAACCCCCGGGAAGGATCCTCTGCGAATGGCCGGGGGACGCGGATTGGAGGGGGAGGGGGAGGAGGCGGGCGAGATTCCGGAGTCTCCTTTGGCGAGATGGCTACACCAACAAGAACCAAAACCCAAAAACAAATTCTCACGGTAGAGAGAGAGAGAGAGAGAGAGAGAGAGAGGAGATGGAGTGAGAGAGAAGCAAAGGATGAAAGGAGTGCGATCTGGAGTGGATGGCAAGGGAAAATGACGCAGCCACAGAGAGCGAGCATGAGAGAGAGGGAGAGAGAGAGAGCTGTTTTGTATTTGGTGTGTGGGCGTGTGTGTGGGCGTTCGCGGTAGTTGGCATTTGCACAGTGCACGGGCTTCTCCCCAAGCGAGCGGGCGGTGGTTTTTCTCCCGGCATTCGCTCGCGCACTTCCAGAATAAATGCTTCCCCCCCCCCCACAAAAAAATATATATATATCATAAAAGGAAGCTGAAAAGTCAGAACTGCCCCTACGGTCAGGGGCGGTGTCGGGTCCGCGGGACGGGGGGCTTTTGCGGGACGGGGAAAATGACAAAGCGGACGGTCCCGAACCATGTAGTCCCTGATGGTCCCTGAACTATTGACTCTGAATTTTTTTTACATGTTCAATTTACTCACCGAATTATATAATCCCTCCATTAGTTCAAATTAGACCTATCAGAAATGATCATAAACCCATTTCTTAACCCATTTATTAGTAAATGGGTCATAAATAGATTAGTTATATTTAGTAAATGGGTCATAAATGGGTAGAAGTCTTATATTAGTGTTAAATGGGTCATAAATGAGTTTACAACTGATTTAAACTCAACGCATTTCTCTCACCCTCATTCAATCTTGCACTCACTCATTCTGCACTCTCATTTCAGCTTGGGTATGAATTTTCCTATATTTAATTAAATATGAAAGTATTTTAGCAATATGGGTCTAATCAGGTATGGGTCGGGTCGGGTATGGGTCAACAAAATTGCATTACGCATAAATAAGTCATAAAAGGGTTAATGGGTCAATTTGGGTCGGACCATTTATGACCCGACTCAAACCCAACCCGACCCACCCATTTGACAGGTCTAGTTCAAATTAAAAGAGTACATTGAACATATACCAAAAGTCCAGATATCACATTGACCAAATTAAAAGTTTAGATATCATATTGAATATTATCTAAAGTTCAGGAACTACACTACACGTTGGGCTAAAATTTAAGGATCGATTACGTTGTAATCCCTTTCACAACATTTACCAGCACCTGGGTCCACCTAGAAAATGATGGGTGGGCTCCCGGGGGCGGGGGTCGATGTTCGTGGCCCGTTTCGTAATTGTGGGCCGAGCGGGTGGCCCATGGTCAGCTTAATCACGACAAGGAAACGGGGCCCATGATTTTTTTTTCTGGGCTTTACAGAAAAAAATTGCGATGGCTCATTGGACAGCGGACCGCATTGATGCCCACCATCTGCACCCATGTATTAATTAAGGCAGTAATGATTCCCGAACGATGAGTTAACGTAATTTAATACGATCACGTGGCCAACAACCCCCTTCTTCTCTTTTTTTTTTCTTATTTAATGTACCGTGATACGTTTTAACAGATTATATTAAGGGCACATTAAATGGCTGTACTTGTAAGTACGAAGGAAGAAACTTTTTTCTCACCGCACGACCCTCTCTAATAAAGAGTAACGTTTTTGACCGATTTCGGACGTCGGTCGTATATTTCCCTCGTCAAGAGTGATAAAAAAATTTAGAATTGCTGCCCTAAAAAATTTCTAAACTGATATAGTTATAATAAATTTATAATAAATTAATTTTTTGTAAACGAAAACCCTCAATTTCCATTAAATTATACTGTTGAATTACTGAGTTTGATGATATGTGACAATTAACGAGTAAACCAATTTATGATTTTATCCTTCATTTATTACAGGTATACCGATTTAGAATTTTTTATAATGTTTATTCAATTTAATCGAAATTAACAAAAAATAAATTTATCACAAATGAATCCGTTTAAAGTTTTTGATGATTGAAAAATTAATTGAGACCATAAATGTATCAATTTAAATTTTATTATAATTAAAAAACTAATTTTAAATAAATTTATCATCGACATATCAAATTAAAATTTTTTTCGCGATATTAATCTTAAAATTCAATTCGGATTTCTTGCTGCCTTCGAGGTCACATCGACGGTGGCCGGCATTAATTTAGTTCCGGGTGGAAAAGGAGTCACGACCCGATATTTATCAGGTCGCAGCAAAAACAAAAGTCGCGGGGGCCCCACCTCCTGAAGACGAAAGGTTGGGGCGGGCGTGAAAGCGAAAGGCGGGGCGTGGGGGGGGAGGGGGCACATTCGATGGCCGCATCACGTGCTGTGCATCGTGCACCACGAATCAATCAAACGATCGAGAGGGATGGGCCCCCCCACTCCCCGCTCTTCTTCCCCTCCCTTTCCACCGTGCAATGCGCATTCGTCCTACGTTGCACGATCGGCCGTGGGATCGACGCCGAGGACCGTCAGATTGGTCAATTTTGACGACCCCTTCTCCCCCAATCCCAGACATCTGTCGCCCTGGCTGCCCTCCCCCATCAATTCCCTCGCAAAAAAAAAAAAAAAATCTATCGCCACTGACTCGAAAGTCCTCTTCTACATCGGCCGCACGGAGAGAGACCCCCGATCGAAAGGCGGGGGGTTTCAAATTGAGGTTGACAAACCACTCTCCCATTGATATTTTCGAGAGGAGAAACAGCGGACGGAAGAACCTTAGTAGCAACAACTAATTGATGGACAGATTTGTAGCAACAAAGATGGTGGCGGGAATATTGATGGGGGGTGCTGGGGAAAAGATTGAAACGGGAGCCATAAAAGATAGTTTTAGCAAAGAACAAGAATTGCTGGAAGAAACAAACAAATCATATATAGAGAGAGAGCCGAAGATCAAACATAGAATCAACCTCGCAAGTTAAACTCCGGGGATGAATTTGAATCGATTGGCCTGCGGAAAAAACGCGGAACTAAGGCCGGGCGACGGAAAATAATAATCGAAATGCGCGAAAGCGGTAAAATGTGCGGATCGGAGGTGGCGGCGGCCCCCATCAGCCGTGGGTGTTGACGGCTTCCCAGACCAAGTTCTTGGGCACGGGGCTGGAGAGGTCGCGCGCCTGCAGGGCGGCGGTCCTCAGGGTCCGGATGGTGGAGACGTTGGCCTCCCAGAAGGACAGGCTCCGGTAGGGCAGGTTGTGCTTCTTGCACAGGTCGCGGGCGAGCGGGGAGATCTTCCGGAGCTGGCAGCGGGGCAGCCTCGGGAACAGGTGGTGCTCCAGCTGGAACTGGAGCCCGCCGTGGAACCAGTCCATCCAGGTCGGGCACGAGATGTCGATGGTGCCGCCCGTCTGCTTCTCGAACCAGTCGTTCCCGTTGGGCGGGCCCATGTAGACGTTGGCGGAGAAGTGGTTGAGGCAGAACTGGATGTGCTGGACGGCGGTGACGCTGAGGCTGGTGACCACGAACATGGCGCGCTCGGGCCAATTGGGAAGGAAGGACACGAGCAGAGGGTACCAGGTCCAGAACACGAGGATGCCCAGGATGTTGAGGGCTCGATCGGGGACTCTCCGCTTGGAGAAGAGGAGCAGGAACGTCTGGATGAACAGATTGATCCTGCCGAAGCACATGACCGGGTAGAACGTCCAATGCTGGTAGCTCACCAGCAGCCTCGCCGCGAAGTCGAACTTGAGCGTCCGGCCGTAGAAGATGGAGGTGAGGGAGTTGAAGAACCTGGAGGAGACGGCGAAGACGGGGATGTGCTGGAGGTCCGGGTCGTGGTCGAGGCTGTTGCAGGCGAGGTGGTGGGCGTTGTGGGTCCACTTCCACCACGCGATGCTGATCCCGGTGAGGCAGTTGCCGGCCAGGATCTGGGCGACCCGGTTGAAGCCGGTGCTCGTCATCACCTGGTAGTGCCCGGCGTCGTGCCCGACGTACGCGCTCTGGATCCAGAGCAGGCCGAGCAGGACGGCGCAGAGGAAGTGGACGGCGGCGCCCTCGCAGGCCGCCACGCCGTACACGCAGAGGGACAGCATGAGCGCGATGGACGCGAGGGAGCACACCGCGACGTGCCCCTTCTTCTCGAACAGCCCCAGCCGGGCGAACTCGGCGTGGAGCCGCCGGTAGTCCCTGGACACCTCGGAGGGGACGAAGTCCCGGACGCGGAGGCCGGTGTAGAGACCCTCCAGGTGCTGCCACGCCGACCCGGGGTGGTACGCCAGGAACGCGTCCGTCACGTCCTGCCCCGCCAGGTGGAGCAGCGGCACCTCCCCGCCCGGGTGCCGCTTCGCCCACTCGCTCACGTCGTACACCTTCCCCTGGATCGAGATCCACAGATCCCCCGGCGAGCTGTGCTTCCGGAGCTCCTCCGACGTAATGTACTTCTTCTCGGCCTCCATGGGCGGCAGCCGGAAAACCCCCGTCCCCTGCTGCTGCTGCTGCTGCTGGTCGTCGTCGGCAGCGTCGGCGGATCTGGCCGACGAGGTCTGCAAAATCGAAATCCGCAGCAAACCCACGAACACCACCGCCGCTCGGAACTCGATCAATTCCCGATCAAATCAAAGGAAAACCCTTCGTCGAATCGGGACGAATTGAAGGGGGGAGGGGGGAGAAGGGAGAAAGGGGGGAGGGAGAGGATCTATCAAATCCCGCAAGCCATTCTTATCCGGAGGATCTGGTCGCATCGGCGGACCGCTTCCGTTTTTAGAAGCTGTCGATTTTGTGAGGTTCATATAAGTTTGCGGCTTTAAGGAGAGGCCCCCCGTTTTTTCTTTTTTTCTTTTTCATCCTCCTCTCTCTGTTTTTTCTTTTTTTCCTCTGCCGTTCGTCGTTAATTTACAGCGAAAGCACGCGGTTTGGTTGCGAGCTCGGTGGGTGGACCCCCCGGGGAAAATATCTTTGGCCTCGAAAACAAAAAAAAAAAAATTTATAGAAATTTTTGCGGGCAGGCCCCTCTCCTGACGGCGACCCTCGGAAATGAAACGGCCACGACCGAGGGTGGGAAACGAGGGCGAGCGGCGACCGCCGTCGCCTCTTTTGCCAGGTCTTTTCCTTCCCCCCCACCCGCCACCTCGGATGCATCGTGTCGACGTGCGGCGGAATGCGCCTTGGAAGACGGTCGAAATTAAACTCGAATGAACGCCACATGACACGCCCGTTTGAGGCCCCACCCTCCCTTCCCGAATGTGGAAAAAACTGATGTCGCCAGTTCGTTACCCTCGGTTTCCATTTCGTGTGCCGCCCATGTTTCTTGGCGGTAACAAGCGGATGTGTTCCCTCTTTTAAGGTGTAGGCGAAAAATTGAATTATCCGAGCACAAAAGGCATTGTATCGACCAGAAAGGGAAGGAGCATTCCCTACTTGCCTTTAAACGAAATACCCATTCGAGGTCTCCCGTTCGAGCCCCCCTCCCCCCCCCCCTTCCGGATTGATCGATTGGCCGGTTCTCTGTCTCGTGCTTCGCCGTGGAATGCGTTATGACAGAAGGTTATTTCAAATGCGGAACGCGTTATTATATTTTCCGGGGGGGAAGAAAAAATGCACGAACGGTGATAGTTCTAGCACAAGTTTAGGTTGCACCGAGTGCGACGATCGAAAGCGTCGGACCTAAAATCTTGCGAGCTTGAGTAGCATCTTGAGTTTCTATGATCTTTCGCAAGGTGTAACTTTTTTGCCGAAACTAAGCATGAGGAGCTTTTAATGATCGATCCACTTCTGTTATCGCTCGTTGTTCTTTTGAGTCGACTCAGATTTATAATCGTCAATTTACATTATCGCCTAAGTTGAATTGAAGACCAATGGCGTATATGCGTGAAATCTTGGAGTTTTGAATTTGACTATCCGATTACATTTGAGATAGTATTAGCACTTTCACAACATTCTTTCGACATCATCGTAATTTTATCTATGTAAGTTTTAAATTCTTCGTTTTTTGATTTTTTGAGCACAATTAATCGTATTCATGATTCTAAATTTTTCGAAGATAGATGTCTACGTATTAAGATCTTAAAATCACTTCGAGATTATTACTATATTTTCAACAATTGAATATACTGTTGTAATAGTAAAATAGTTTTTCGATTATATTTAAATTTAAAATAAAATATTAAAAAGTTGGTCAAGGGAGTGACACGTGTCCTCACCAAAACCTTCTAGAAGATCATCGTGTGAGCGGATACAATTGGTGCACCAATTAAACTCAAGTTATATACTTGATAGCTAATCTGAATATTAATTTTTTCCCCTTTTTTCACAAATATGGACTTTCGGTGATATTTAATTCTAATCCATATCACAAATTTGATTTGTATCCATTGGCTCCATTTAATTTCAATCTGAAAATAATTAAGATAAATTTTGAACTGCAAAACAGATATTGGGTTCAAGCTGAGCCATGCTTTCCACACGGCGCATATGCTTCGCAATCACAAATGCACCATATGTGGCATTTTTTTACATTAATTAAGGGTATAACCCAGCAAAAAAAATATAGACTTTATTACGTGTATATTTAAGATAAATAATATACATAATCGGGGGTATGCTGTATAGTTGATTAAAGAAAAGAAAAGAATAGATAAAACCAGGTTCGAGCATAAATAGGCAAAATTAGTAGTGTAGAAATACAAACGAAAAATGCTAATGGTATTTCAATAACAGTATATGATATGGCTTTTGTTAAATACAAGATTTCAATAGGTATATGACCGTCATACTATCATATTTCTAGTCATGTGCGAAGTCGTGTATATCGATATATATATATATATATATGTATATATATATATATATTAGTATTTGAAAAAAAGTAGTATCTTGAAAAGGAGCGAACAAATTTAAAAAAATATATATAAGGGAAAAAAGAAGAAGAAAGAACCAAAATAAAACTAGATAATATATGCATCAATGAACAAAAAGGCTAAAGGGTTAATATAATGAAAAACTTCAAACTGGTGCATCTGTGACAATTTTATCCAAAACTATTTTTTTTACCACAAAAAACCTCAAACTGGTACACTTATAACAAATTTACCCCAAACTAATACCACTAAAAATCCTAAACCGGTACATTTGTAACAAACTTACCCTCTGTTAGTTTCCGTTAAATTGAATTAATATCACGGAAAATCACAAACTGATACACCCGTGACAAATGGAGGGTAAAATATAAAACCGATATATCAGTTGCCTGTCACGTGTCATTTAACAAAGCAATTTGACGGTAAAATTTAACAGAAACAAACCGAGGGTAAATTTATCGCAAACGTACTAGTTTGAGATTTTTTTATAATAAAAAAATAGTTTAGAGTAAAACTATCACAGATGTATCGATTTGAGATTTTTCGTTGTGTTGATCTAATGCTAAAAGTAGAGAAAAGATATAAAAAGGTTACAAAAGAAGGGCAAAAGGGAGAGGGACGAATGGAGTAAGGAAAATAAAAAATGCTAAAGTGAGACTTTGTCAAAGCCAAAAGGCTAAAGCATGGGGAAAGACCAAAGAAGAAAGGAGGAGGAGAAAGAGCGTGGGAGTGGGTGAGGGGAGGAAATTGCACTCCACTTTCCTAAATACTTTACAGACCGCAAAGGGACGAAACTTTACTCCAACCATGAATGTGTAAGGACGACCTTTCCGTTGTCGCCCAATAATATCTTCGGTTGATAAAATAACAATTCTCAATTATTCGAGATTTAAAAATCGGCCGTAAAACAAAGTGGTTGGATGAAACCACGTGGATGAGCTGCTTTCTTGTAGAGGAACATGATTTAAAAAAAAACGATAAATTCCATATGATTGTGTGTGTCTACGTCAGTGATTCCTAGTTCCTTACTTTGTAAAGGATTTGATGATTTCCAGGTCTCTAATTCGTGTCCGTTCTTTGTGTAAAGCTAAGACGGTACCGATCTAAATCGTAGCCGGAACCAAGAGAGAGGGAAAAAAAATTGCCCAAAAAGCCCTAAACCCTCTGCACTTTTGCCAGTTCGATCTCGAAACCTTTCGATTCTGCTAATTGAATCATGAGCCTTTTCGATTTTTGCCAATTGAATACATCCGACCAATTTTGGCTGGAAATCGCTGACGTGGACGCCGGCCGTCCGTCCTACGTGGTACGGACGGCTTTGACGTTGACAAAAGTGCAATAGATTTAGGATTTTTTAGACAATTTTCCTAAGCAAGAGATGACCGTTTTGTGTTCCTAATCCGAACTTGCCCAGCTGAGCCTATTTTCAATTGTCAATTTTCTCTATTTGGTACGAGAATGTCTGCATATTCTCTCGCAACTACCATGCATTGCTTTCGCGGGAAAAATGGTAATTGACACGTAAGAAATGCCTATTCCTTTGAAGGTCCCAAACTTTCTTTGTATTCCCTATCTTCCTCGTCTCCATACAACTCTTTCGAATTTCGAATTCTCTTATCAGGTCCGATTCGAGATTTTGTGATGGCTTTCTTTTTCGAATTCTCACCGAATGGGTCGATCGACTTTTTAGGGTTCAGTTGGTCCGCCGATTTGAAATCGGGGGCAGAGGGAATCCTATTCTAAGCGATCGAATTTCCCGGAGCACGACTCCTTCCGCGTCGTTTGGATCGCCCGTCGAACGAAACAAGAAAAGGCCGTACCAACATCGGGCGCATCGCCGAAATAGCTCTACGATCGCGATGCGGGCGCACGTACCCAATAAAATGTGCGAAAGACGGGGGCAGAGGACCCGCTCCGTCACTCGCGACCTCGCAGATAGGCGGTCCGAGGCGGGGAAGGACTCTTGAGCGTAGCGCTTCACCAAAGGAACCAACAGCACAGCAGCCTCCAAACGGCCAAAAGTCCCTTTCGCCGCCTGTCTGGATCCTTTGGTTTTTAACGCAAAACGATCGGCGATCGCAACAGCTCCCTCGTCGCAAGACGGAGAGGATCTCGTAGGATTCCCAAGAAATTCTCGGACGACATGTAGCTGTCACGTTCTTTCAAAATAAAAATAATAAAAAAAAAAAACAGCAAGCAGCAAGTCAAGTTTAGCGATTAATACTATTACTTTAAACAACTAAGTACCCGTTAGCATGCATGCTGTCGGGTTTCGTGCTCGGGACATCGTTTTCCTCGGTCGACACCTTTAGAGAACTTTGTCGTGGTACGCATTTTGGAAAACGGACTATCAAGAAAAGCTCAAGTTATTATCCTCCAGAGGGACTCGTCTCCCCACCCAAGCACTAGCACACACCACCACCACCGCTACTAGCAGTAATGGAATATATGATTTTAGCGACCAAACATGAGGCGAGCGTTCCGTTTCGGAACGATCCCATTCCCGGTTGATACCGACAGCAACCGAGCACGGGGAATTTCCCCCTCCTTTGTCTCGGAATAGGATTCCTGTTCCTCCGCGTTGTCCTCGTTTTTGACCATTCGAATGGTTTCGCGTGCGAGAGAGTTTTCGGTGGGAGGGGCTCTGAGGTGTCTTTCACGTGCCTCGCTTTTGTCGTTGATGTTTTGTTCGGAAGCGATTGTCTGCAGATGACCATGCTAGCAGACTTTCGAGTAAAAACGCAGGAAAGAAGCTTATCGCTTTCGTTCAGCCGTTGTTGCTGTTCTGCCTTTTGTTCGAGCCGTCTCGGAGTATAGGACTGTAATCGATGTCTAGCTCGTCGGATTTATTTGTCGAGTTTACCGGAAAAAGAAGTCTTACAATGTAGAACTGGCATTTGGTAACATGAGCTGTGCTAGGTGTGCTAATCAAGACCGACTCACTGGATTGATTCACTAGTTCAAGAAATAACGTAACTACGTGTCTCTGTGTACACTTTCAAGCGTAGCACTTGACAGCCTAATGCTATCAAGTTCGAACGTCATAATACTTCGACCGGAGCATCACGCCTCCATACCTTGCCGAGCCTTAAATCGCCGGGAGTACTTTCGAGACAAGATCTCCGGTGGGAATGAATCCGCTGCCTGCTGCATCGGGGAGCCACTCGCGATCCCAAGAAAATTTTAGTAGCCGGGACACTCGAAGTCCATTATTTCCAAGCAAGAGCTAAATTCATAATTTTCCCCGGAGTGTATTGGCACGGGCCATTGTTGCAGAACTGGACCCAAACATAATTGAACAAACCCGTCTAGAGGCGCCTCCGACCCAGGCATCGGGGCAAGGGTATTGAGGGGCCGGGGTCCAGTGAACTTTCATTCCTTCCTTGACGTATGAGGACATGTACCACGCAAGATCATCCCAGTATTGATTCGTCCTACCTTCTATATCAAAATCGACGCCACTAGGACCGTGTCTCCAAATGGGCGAGAGGAGGAGTGGCCTCCAAGAAAGTTGCTCCAAGAGATAAGTCGCGCCTTGCCTGGCATCTTCATTAGAGGCAAGGTAATAGCTCCCCGCGCCTCCTCCAATCGAGAGAATCACCTGGACGCCTTTACTTCGACAGGACTTGATTTCAGAGCTCGAACCCGCACGCCCTTTACTGTAAGGATGGCAATGGCCCACTAGGTCGACCACCGTAGTCTGGCCATTGCCAAAGACAGGAAGGAATGCTATGTTAACGAAGTCATACTTTCCAGGTGGCGCAAGTCCCGGCCAAAGTACCTTCAATTCCGTTTTAGCCCCCAAATGGATGGCAATCTCTCCGGCACTAGTACTGACTCTCGGACAATGAGAAACATACACGAGAGTAGGTACAAATTCATTGCCGATCTGAGAACCATTTTCTTCACGGGCTAGTTTTGCATTTTCCCTATAAAGAACAAGAATGCTCCAAATGGCCTTTGCTTTTGCTTTCTTCTTGGCGCTTGAGGAGCCAATGTGACGGACAGATACACGCGTACGCATAGAAACTCCGACAAATTATTTTGAGGTCATTCACTACGTTTGCTTTGCTTTCACGTTCCGCATAATGTTCAGAAAGCAAGGCAAAGCAACTAAAGCCGGACACAGAGCCATTCTGTCAAAAGCACGCTCTATCATGTTTGCAACATGTCTACTTTTTCTTGAGACGAAAAAACACACAAATTCTTGTGTGTGTGTGCATGCAACTAGCTTTTGGAGTTCGCAACGGCAAATAAGCACTGTGGTGCATTCTTATTATTCACATTAATGTCACAAAAATTTGGGCGAACAATCTTGTATTCAAACGAATCGCAACAGGGTGGTATGACAAAAGTAGCACAGACTGCACAGCAGAATTTCCTATACTTGGTTAATTACATGATGCGGCATTAATTATCTGGGAAAAGGTCTAGAAGTCCATGATGTACTATCCGAGTTGTATAGAGGAACTGTGGAGAACTCGGACCCGTAGCGCTCGGGTGGTCGTGTATTCCCCTGAAATGGCAGGGGACTGGAACCTTGGCTCATGGATGGACTAAATCTTGAGAAACTGGGTGGTGCTCCAGCTGCTGCGGATGATCTGCTATCTGATGAAGGTGGAGTAGTGCCAACTGCGTCTGGACTTTTTCCACTTGTATCAACTGCAGATTCGGCTGTTGATCCGTCACGGTCCCTTCTCTCCCTTTCATCAGTTTCTTTGAGAAGAAAATCAACCCAAAGATCGGCAATGGACTGAAAAGGAACGCCGGAAATAGCATTAGGTTGATACTTTACCCTCTTAAAATGGTATTGTGAAGAAAAATGAGATCAATAAATCAACACCCTTCAGGGGGAAAGAAGAGACTGTGCATTTTTTGGGCGCACTGAACATTAAGCAATGTGGCGCGAGTTATCTAGGACCCAAGAACTAAAGGACTCACTGAAGGCACCAGAGATGCATCACTAAAGCAATGATGGAAACTAAATCAGCCTGGCAATTCAGGCGGCAAGGCAGATAGCTAGAAACAAGATGGAAACCAATTCATTAGGTGGAAAAACTCGTTCAGAAAAGGGAACAAATGCAAGTTTTAGATGCGAATGTGGCAATCTCGTACATGCAAAGAGAGTGTTTTTAGATCAGAACCAGATCTGCTAATTCAACTGGTTGAACTGAGAACCAAACCAGTCCCAAGTATGACCATGCTCAACGGGTAACCCGGTCTGGTCAATCAAGTATTAACTCTTAATCAGTTTTTGGAATGATGAGTAATTGAATTACTCCACATGCTTATCTACTGGTTTTGTTTTGGCCATAAATACATACAATCTCTCCTTAATAGTTTAAAGTTTTTCTATAGGAAATTCTAGAGAGAGAGAGAGAGAGAGAGAGAGAGAGAGAGAGAGAGAGAGAGAGAGCAAGGCTTTTATTTACCCAGCGTGATTTTAAATCTCAAAAGTGAAAAACTAACCTGGTTGTCAGATGCCATATTAGCATGTGCTTCAACCGAACTTCCTCCCAAGATACCACCTACTAGACGGCCAGGAATACCCAGGACACCCCGAACAACACCTTTACCGGCACCTTGTTGTGCAACACCAATCCTCTGTTTGTCTTCATCTGAAAATCCTAGCATGCGTACCATAAGATCCAGAACCTGAAAATCTCCAGAGAAGGTGACTAAATAAATCAATCAAAAGGTATCAATTGAGAAATCATATGTATGATGCAGCAACTCTGTGCAGAAGGATGGAGCTAGCAATACCCAGCTTCAAATTTTCCGGACTTAGTTCACTCTAATTAGTGAGCATTGCTCTCAGCATATTACAAGTTCCCCAGACACTTAACCTGACCTTTCTCAAGGTAATGCATATGAAGTGCAAAATCATGGAGCATGTGTAAAGGAGTCATCTTACCTCTTTGCTGTGATTCCTCTGGAAATAAGTCACAAGCAATTTGATCACAATACGCCTGTAGATGTCGCCCACATCATTAGAAACAGGAGATGACAACAACTAAGTACTATTCAAAGTTCAAAGAGATAGCAAGTCATCAAATATTTAGCTTTCTCCACACAAAGGATTTCAATGCAGATTATTCATAGAATACCAACATCAAATTATTTATCTGGCCTAGATACTAATCAACACAAAGGCATCTGCTTTGGCAATCGGATTTAAGAGCGTTGGAATATTGACACATTAATGAAGGCATGCATGACCCTTCTTTTCTAGCAGATATATTGAACTTAAAGACAAACTCCGATTAAATGCATAAAGAGTAAAGTCTCAATAAGCCTCTCCTGAATTCTCCAGAATTTTCCTCTGCTACCAAAAAAAAAAAAAAAACAAAGAAACAAGAGCCATCCAATATAAAGCAGGATTAACTCGTGTTAGCCAGCAGAGTTAAACAAAGAAATGTCCCAATTTCAGCAGCAGATACTTAAAATGAGTAAACTATCAGAGAAACAAAACAAAAAGTTCGACAACATAATCACAGCCAGCCAACCTGTCAACTAGATAATCTGAGTCCATGGACATTCTATTAAGTTGGGTCATGCTCTGCTCAAGTGCACGCCGCAGTTTTGCGTTATCTTCCTCAAGTTTGTTCACTCTGTTATTCCCTTCAATCAGCGCCCTTTCAACTTGAGAGAGTTTGTCCAAAACATCTTCCTTCTCCCTTCTGGACACCTCTGCTGATTTGTGTGCATTCTGTAACAAGTGCACTAATTAGTAGACTCATTTTAGCAAATAAGTAACTAATGGAGTACGAGTATAAACCCTGTACCAGACAACAAGCACAAACATTTCAAAATTATTTCGGGATATGTACGAAGGCCCGTATAACTTGCTTGATAAGAAAGTTCACTTGTCACCCAAGGTTAACATTTACTTTAATTGAGAACATTAATTTTCATGAAAGTTCACCATTTCCTATCAAAAACTGCAAGGACATGGAAGTAAGAACATCATGCAGGAAGGGACTTCTGTACTTTTGGAGGCTTTCAAACATGCAGTCTTTATAAGAAGTAACAAGTACATAAACTGTGATTGTTGTTATGAGAAAGGCTGTGCAAATAAAAGAAATGGAAGTTTGTATGCAAGATCAATCTTAATGATGAAAGGGAGAGAGAAATTACATCCAAAAGCTCTGAGAATCTTGCACATTCTTCTCTTGCCAAAGCCAGATCTCTTGCTAAACGTTCCTAAGTAGAAAAAAGGATAGAAAACAGTAATATGAAGATTAAGAACCCTATTTCTGAAGCACAAAAACCTGATATTTTCATAATGTTGCTGCATTTCATTTACCTTTGCTTCAATTTCCGCATAATACTGACCGAGGGCAGTCTGAAGATTCAGCAGCTCCATGTTCTTGCCATCTACAATGCTCATATAATTTGCAAGTTTTTTGTTCAGGTCTTCAATGATCTCCTTCTGCTTTTGAGTTTCATTGCTACTATTCATCTGTAACTCATCCTGATTTGCTATTGCTTGGTTGAGAGCTTTCTCAAGGCGTATAATCTGAGTTTTCAGAGTTACATTGGTTTCTCGCAATTCTTCAATCACTTTTCTGTCCTCATCCATCTTTTCTGATTCTTCAGATTCCTATAAGAATTGCAGCAAGAAAAATTATCTCAATTTTGACTGCAGAAATCGAAAATTATATGCACTGATAATGTAATGAGCCATATTCATTAAGTCTAGCAGAAGCAGCAATGAGATGTGATTCTTAGAGCAGGTTAACCATTCCCATCCGTGCAGACAGGTTGCTGAAGGACTTATGGGCATGATGAACCTTAGCCAAAATTAAAGCAAAAGGGAAAGAAAAGGAATCTTTGTGCACAAAAATAGATATGAATATGGAACTCTGAGTCATATTTAAAGAACTAATTATATTCACTTAATCACAATGGTGGAGAGTGACGTAAAGTTCAGACAATGACTGATGTGCACACTTCTGCAACATTTACAATAATGATTGGACCAGGGAGAACAGTAGAAAAAAGAGAGAAATGATACTTGACATTGATGAACCATCACACTAAAGCTAAATTTAAGCAAAAAAAAAAAAGCCACATATGGATAAACTGGAAAACCGAGGCAATGAATCTTAGATATTACAAGATACCCTTCACAATTTAAAAATATTGGTTGTTCATAGTTAAAGCTCAATTGAGAAAAAATGACCTTATGGTTAAAGGGCAACTTTTGAGGGCATAGAGAAGGCCTAAGAATAAAAAATCATAAATTCTAATAAGAGAACCTCAAATTTATTGGATCTTCAAGAGGACACAACACTTAGGCTCCGTTCGTTTGGTGGAAAATATTCTCTCGGAAAATATTTTCCGGGTTTTCCGGTGTTCGGGGGGTGGAAAACGTTTTCCGTGGGAAAATATTTTCCTTCCCCCCATCACAAAATAGCCTAAATCTATGGAAAATGACTTCCGCTTCTTCAAAAGCGGAAATCATTTTCCGGAGCTTCTTCTTCTTCTTCACTAAGGTCGCTGGCCACCGCCGGTTGCCTGCGGCCGCCGCCGCCGGTCGCCGCCGCCCGCCGCCGGTGAACAATATTTTCCAAAACTTTTTCATATTGATCGCCGAACACCGGAAAATTATGTTCCGGGAAAATATTTTCAAAAAGGAGAATATTTTCCGCCAAACGAACGGAGCCTTAATAGGAAATGATGAAGTAGATGCATGCATGTGATCAATCCACTTACAGGGAAAAAAGGTGTAGTTTCTATTGTCATTGTAGTGAGAAGATCATTAGGCTAAGGTAAAAATATGCAGAACAGATAATCGGAGAGAAAATGCAAAAATCAAAGATCATAAGTTGAAAATTAAAACATTATGCTCAACACAATTGGAACCTCTATTTTTATTTTCCTTATCCTTTTCTCCTCATATTCGTGTTAGCATTGACGTGAACCATCAAAAACCTGAACAAAGTACAGTGAGGCCTAGTACTTTCAGCTCATTACTTGTAAGACATTTCTCACAAATAATCAAACATCTAAAATGAAAAAAAGCATATGGGGCTGCCAGCATATTCAGTAATCAGCAAACAAGTTATCCGGATGCCAAAACTAATTTAGCATGAATTATTTATTGACCACTATTGTACCAACATCTGATTAAATGAGGATTTATTCTGCCGAAAGCAAATCAAAAACATGAAATTGTAACCTTATCCAACAAATGCTGTTTAAGCCGGCTCAATTCTCGCAATGCTTTATCCCTCTCTTTCTGTGTTTCCTTCAAATCATTCTCCAATTTTTGCAGGGATTGCTTTAATTCGTCTCTTTCACTAGAACTTCTGGAGGGAACTACATCCTGTACAAGTATCTTTACTCAGCAAAAGTAGCACAGAAAGGTTATAAAAAGTAAAGTGTACCATAATGTCATCATTACTGGTGCTGTAGCTCTTTATAAATTTCTTAACAAAAAGATCACCTCATTCACACTACTTTGGGTCCCTTTGATAGTTGGAGAGTTCCTGGTCGTCTGCAAAGCAACCTCAAGTTCACTTTTCTCCATCTACAAAAATCATTTACCACACAGTTTGACAGTGGAGAAATAAGCAAAAATATATTTAAACATTATAGACACTGATAGCAGATCACAACCTTGAGGTTGTTATTTTCCTTCTCCAGGGAGGCAATGACTCGTTTTAGTCTCTCAAAAGTCCCATCAACATCTCTGTTCTCATGCCTGTCCAACCCATTTTGCAATCTTTTTATTTCCAATAATTTTTCATTCAATTCGTTGTGCACTTGATTCATCTCCACAAAAATCTGCCAATACAGGATGATGCCACCCAAGAAAAAATAGAAAACAGAAGACGTCTAAGTCAGCATCACCAAGTCAGGAAAAGAAAATAACGGGTACCATTGATAATTACTTTGACATCAGCGTTGACTTGAGCTGTAATAAAAAGAGAAGATATTTTGGCCAGAGAAGTAGCCACAACAAATTTTGGTCATCGAATTTTGGGCTTCTTTTTTTCCAAATCATTCTACATTACAAATCTTCATTCGGTTAGATTGTTGTATTTCTAAAATGGCTTCAATTGGGTCAATTCACAGGGAGTCCATGAAAAATAGAGTGGAAACTTCACGTGAAGTAGCCCACGTGGCTGTTGGCACATGTAAAAAGTGTCACATCACTCTAGGTAAAGTGCTAGGCCAGCTCCCCTTAGTTTTTCAGGAATGTTTGAAGAAAGACCTAGTTGACATCATTTTAGAACTACCAAACCTAACTAGACATTTTGAAAAGTGATTCAGTGAACAAATTAAACAGATAAAGTGATGCTTACAAACAAAGAATAATGATGCATAACCGTAAGGCTTACTAGGAAATCAAAACAATACCTAAAGCACTTACTTTGTCCGTCTCATCCTTCAGTGACTGAAGTTGGGTCTGTAATGCTTCATTTAACTTGCGTTCCTCTGAAAATGAGATCAATATATGAGAAGCCCAAAAAAAATCACATGCACTCTAATTCATGATGCATAATAATCGCAAGAGTTGGAATAAACCTCGCAATTCAATGTCTACAGTTGCTAATGTTTTGCGTTCCTTCTCCAATTCCGTCCGGAGTTCTCCGATTTGTAATTGGTGAGTAGCTTGAACTGCTGCAAGGGACCGGTTTTTTTCTTCTAGCAAATCTGCAAGCTCCTAAAGGGCATTCATAGACCTTTGTCAAGGTTATCCATTAAGATCATATTCAAGTGACAAGGAATACACTAATTCAGCAAAAAATTCTACCTCAGCCATGCATTATATGAAACACAAGCATCCATACAACAAAGGAAGATTGAGCACAAAACGCCATTACCTTTTCTTTAGCCCAAAAACGGTCATGTTCTCCAGCATGCCTAGTTCCATTGCCAGTAATGTCCAGTCTCGAGACAATACCATTCTGTCCTTGATTTACACCGGAACGTGTTTTCAATTGCGTTGCATATTTGTGTTGCCGGTTTGGTGATTGGTCATTAGCCTCCTAAACAAAGTGAAGAATATTCAGGCTCATTGTCATCTTAAGATTTATATCCTTCAGGCAAAAGAATCTGGAGTTTCTATAGATGAATAAAACACTCATGCCAAACAATAATATAGCAGAACAATACCAAATTGCCGTTGGTCAGGAAAAGACAACATGGAAGCCAACTAGTTTAGCTTTTATTAGTCCAACTGTCATTTCTAGTACTCTGCCATTTTCAAAACGGTACAATGTCATCTCATAAATGCGTTCTCTATATGACTTTCCTCATAGCACAGGATGATAAAATACTAACAGAACCATGGTTGTCCTTCTGCATCTTTAACAGTGCAGAGAGCTAAAACTAAAGCAGGAAACCAGTCTTCAGACTACTGGAAAGCTCGCGATATTATAAAGAGATGCTACGGCACAATTAGGCAAGTACTAAAAGATATCTGGCAAATCCGCGAGTTCGCTTTTCTCGTGTCACTGTTTTGTATATCTAACAATTGTTAGTGACCAAAAGCTGTTAAGTTGCCCAAACACACCCTTGAGTCATTCTGATCAGCATCTGCTGATCCAAGATTAGAACACGTCTATAAACATGAGCAACTGCAAAAGTATTGATACAGCTGGAATTTCTGATGTAACAGAATAATGTGACATGAGCGGTCTGACATTGAACAAAGAACAGCAGTTTCAAGTGACCACTTGCGCCAGTTAAGAGCAATGCAAACACAGTAGAAAAGTCAGAATGACAGTACCAACTATTCTCTACGACATTCAAGCAAACCGATACATTGTTATATAAAAGCAGAAAAAATTTCCTGACAATATATGTCCTTTTTCCATGCCAACCTACATTCAGTGACCTACCTTGAGCGCATTTGTACTATTTATAGATGCTCTCGTGCTTTCATTTCTAACACCATTGACAGTCACATCCAGATTCTGCTTCAATAATCCATTTTCTTTGTTCAGTCTAGAAATATGATCCTGCTCGATAATTAAAGTCATAAATAAGTGAGATAACTATTTAGCAAACTTGGAGAAAATAACAAATAACCAATAAGACAGTGAATCCATCATGACAGACAAGGAGTCATGACAAGTAGCTCAATCATGGAATGTTCGTTGCACACATGCGCCAATGGTTATATTCTTTTTAAGTAGGATAAACAAAGATTGCACCAACATGAAGATATTTTGAAAAACTAATTAGTTTTGAATATTTGAAAGCAAGAGCAAAGGGAAAAAACCTTTTAAAAGTGCATCCAGATGAGATGCAGTAAAGTAATATTTTAGGAATGGACTAGGTCCAATCTCAAACTCCTTAACTACTAGGTTAACTGGGGAGAAAGAAAAGACAATTGAACAGCTTCCAGGTAATCTTTATTGATGGATCAATCACATCTGCATGTTTCAGGATATCAGCTATACATAAGTTTGGATCCAAGCTAATAAAGAACACAATAACTGCGTCTCGTGAAAGAAATTGCATCAGGAGTACATATCTAGCGGTACGAAGAATGAAACCACCCCAGACGTTAAGCCATCATACCAGATTGATAGCTTTTGAAAACTTTGGAGCGTCGATTCTAATGATGCGAGTCGTGTGCATCAATTATCAACTAATAAGAGCAGCAAATCGTCCATCAGTTTACCTCTTTCTCCTTTAGCAAAGCTGCATAATTGACTGATAGGGCCTTTATTTCTGCTTCTGATTCTTGAAGCCTTTTGATTTCTGCTTTGTATTGCTCAATCTACCAAATAAAAATGATCGTGATTTGTCTAAGCACTCCTCACAAATGAAATTAAAAAAAAGAAAAAAGTGCAGCAAGTTCAACAGAAAGACCATGCTTAAGACATGTATTCAGAGCATCTGTTTTCTAGAGTATTCTGTTTCGCTCTGATTGCATCCAAAGGCATCAATTCATGAAGCAGGAAAAATAATGCATATCGACACATTACAGTGAAAATCACGGAATCAATGAGAAAAATCACTTTTAATAGGGAGAAAAAAAAAACCAATAGCACACCTCCTGACAGCCTAGACAGTGTAGAGTTGCAGAATGCCTAAGTTGGAATGCCTTCAAGCACATACAACATTCTGCAGCACCAAAAGTCGAATGCTATCTACAAGAGTTTACCGCAAGGAACCATTTTAGGCCACATGATAATAGCTAAACTGAGTAGTCGTTAAATTTTCTTTGTGCTTAATGCTTAATGATGAAGTAATTTATTCAGGCTTCCAATGCTTAATGATGAAGCAGTTTATTCAAGCTTCAACAATGGAGGTCTTCATGCCTTAACCTCTAATCTAAGTGAGAAAAGTCCCAATTTCGAGCAACAGAACTCCTTTTTGATTGTGCATTTGTAAGACAAGCTCGAAGTTTTGCAGTACAGACGATCGTAATCTAGAATTAAATCTCTCAGGAACTCAAGCATGCATGCCTATCAATAAAAGGGTACGCGTCTTCGAAGTCGGGAAAGAGATTCCAATGGCGCATCTCACCAATTGAGCAACAATATTAGCCACCACAAGTTGATCGAACCTTGCCTAGAAATCGAACCGAAATCGAACACAACAGAAGAGACGCAGTGAGCTGAAGCAACAGCTCCGCAACCAAACTCCCAACAGATTTCGCCAACAACCAAGCTTAATCGGGAGCGCACCTCGAAATCATGAGCGGAGCCGAATCCATTGGCCACGGGAGACCGCGAGAGGGACGGGGAATGCGCGAGGCCGTGGGAGCTCCTCCGATCAGAGACGGAGGAATCGCCCCCGTTGCTTCGGCCGTAGATCTCGAGCCCCTCGTCGCCGTCGTGCACGGCGAGGGCGATCTTCTCCAAGCTCTCCCTCCAATTCGCGAGCGGGCTCAGCATCCTCCTCCGGCCGCTCCGATCAATGCGGATTGCGCGAAAAGCTCCGGCGCGAGCGAAGATCAGGGCGCCTCCGCCGACCGCCGATCAGCTCGTCGGACGGTTTCCCCTTCGGCGGGACTGCGGCAGCGGCGAGGGTAGATCCAAAGGAGAAGCAACGGGAGAAGAAGTGAAAATCGAAAAGGACACGTTTTTTCAGTGCGAGATTGGAAGGGGGAGAGATCGCTCAAGTTGAGACTCCTCAACCGTTTTCCAGGGCCTTTTGAGGCCCGTGGAAGGAATTGCTATCGGCACGAAGGATTCTGATTTATGACGTAAGCAACCCAATCGCATTTTTAGAAAAATAAATAAATATATATATATATACACACACTTGGTTCTTGATAATAAAAAAAATCTGAATTTATTAAAATACTTGTTAAACAATCTTCTGTAAATATAAGTTATAATCGTTTGGATCGCGTGATTTCTAAAGTTATTATAGTTTTTGTGCAACCATATTCATTGCGTGTGTTGAATATTTTGCTTTCGAACCAAAATGCTTTCGGTATTTACTTTGAAATTAAGTCGCTTGGAACTGGAAGAGAGAATTTACTTTTGAGGTGGTTTTATTTTCATGTCGTTTAACTTAATTAGTCTATAGCAACTAAGGGTAATCGGTTCCCGATCCGATTCTAAGGTGGAGCTGAGAAGAGGGTCGGGAGGACCAATTCCTTAAATTGGAAATCAAAGATCGGACCGGTTGATCCTGGGATTGAGAACCGGACCAGACCAATAGAACCGGTCACTTAGGGTTTAGTTCTCATTTTACTAAATTTATTTTATGTTAATGAAGTCTACTTAGGATTTAGTTCACATTTAACTAATTTTTTTAAAAAACAAAAAATATATATGTAGTTAGTCTAGTCCGATTGGTCCGGTTCGATTTGATTCCCCCTTAGAATTGAGAATCGAACCACCTGAACACCGGTTTCACTTTTAAGAATAGAGAACTGGACTGACACTATCAGAAACCGGACCCAATCGGCCGATTCAGTCCGGTTCGGGCAATTATCGGTTTAGACGGTCCATTTTGCACATCCCTAATAGCAACCGAATCCTTACCCACTTATAAAATTTGTGCCTTCTTAGATACGTGATTTGTGTGCAATTGATTTTTTTTCAATCTTTAAACACTATCGTATTATATTGATGTGATGGACATTAAGAAATAAAATTAAGTAAAGTACGTTATTATAAACCAAAAATCAACTTAATAAAGAAAAATATAAAATAAAACTCTATAAAGAAAAGGAAGGAGGAAAAGGAAGTGCATTGATTTAATGTATAAAATTAAACATAAATACAATTGATTAAATGTGTTGATAAATATCCTTACCAAAAAAAAATGTGTTGATAAATATTGTGGGAAAATAGTTTATTGACACACACATATATGTACATATATTTCTATAGATAAAACCATGTGATGCACGACTCCGTAAACTAGTGATGGTAAGCTATTCCTCATGAATAATTATCAAAAAAAAATATTATAATAAAAAAAATTTGGTTCTTGATGCCTCCGACTAATTATTTTCTTCTGTTTTTGTCCCTTTTTTTTCCACGTTTTTATGTTTTCACCTTATCTTTTTATATGAATTATTTTCCTTAACATCCAAAATTATCATCCATCTGTAATTAAATTTGACGGAGAAGTACCTAGGAGAAATATTAATCAAGTTGGCCTTAATTTGTTGTCACTAGCATATGAAGTAATTATCCATGACCAAAATAATATTCTTTTTTTATGAATAATCTTCGAGGGAACAAAATTACTATGTATTATACCAAACCAAATGGTTGTACTCTCCGAAAATAAAAAGGTCGCACTCAACTAAGACTAGAATGTCTCGTGACTTACCTTATACGAATTGGATTAGGGGTTGGTATAATTTCAAACTAGTATATTTTTGTTTTCTAAAACAAACCTTCCATTCCATCAAAGCAGTCTAAATAGTTCAAGAAGGAACTAGAGCCTACAAAAAATGATAAATTAAAGAAGACTCCACTAGAAAAGAAGATGCAATTCCTATATTATGAAAAGCTCATTTTACAAGCTCATGAGCAACAACATTACTAGTTTTATTGTCCACTTCAAACTCTATCCTGGATTGTTGCTAAGTAGGGAACTAGAGTCTGAGACGAAAGGATCAATACACCAAGGGTAAAGGCTGTTTTGTTGAATAACATCAATTAACACCTTACAATCACTTTCAAAGACCGCTTTGTGGATTCTAAGGGATGGAGCAACATTGCATCCGAGAAGAAGAGCCGCGGCTTCCACTTCCATTGGCGAGTTCTATCTTCCTCGTCTTGTCCACACTTAGACATTTGAGCCTCTATCTAGTCGTGCAATAGTACCTATGGCCCCTTTGTTATCCTTCCATGCTCCATTTACATTAAACTTAAACTCTTAGATTGACAGAGAAATCCTAGAGTTTGTCTTTACCCCAATAGAGTATGGTTCCTCTCTTATCTCAACTATGTTCTACTTCCTAATCATATTCGAATATTCCAAGAAATCTTATATCAAGTAACTCTGCATTCCTAATACACCACATTCTAGTTTAGAGAATTGCTGTATAAAGGGTGAAGAACTTGCAATCTAATCCCATTCTCTGTGCTATTTTGTCCTAGATCAAGAAACTAGTTCACCATCTCTTTTGGAGACATGAAATTTCAAGCATATGAGATAATACCCCCTGAGCTATTTCTCCACGAAATTTGGGCCCAAGAACAGGTTGTGAACAAATATACTTAATTTTCTTCCAAGATTCCACACAACGGGCAAAAAGGGTCGAGGATATGGAGCAATTGAAATAATTTAGCTTGACAAGGTAAGACATTAGCTGTCCTCCAAATCATTTTGTGCCGCTAATGAACTCTAGCTTTCCTAAATCCAAAAGTTGTTGCCATTTTCAGTTTGCGACTTGATAAGTCTGTAAGCTGATTTAGCAAAAAATATTTCATTAGTGACTGGATGCCAAATCAATTTGTTCACCCAAATGGAGTTCAACTCATAGATCTAAAGAATGGCATGGACTAAGGTTGGGCGAAACGTCTGATTTAGACTAATTACATCCCAAGTTTTTGTCCCTGAGATAAAGGGAAAATTTCATAAATGGACCCGAAGTGGAGTCATTTTCTCAAATAAAGGCGTGAAGTGGACATCGTTTCAAATAAGGGCATGAAATATCCAAATCGTCTCGAATAAGGACCTTTGGCCGGTCGATGACTATTTCGTCACGGAGAAGGGGTATAAGTATATATTTTTTTCCACTTTATTTTTCTTTTCCTTTTTCTTTTTTCTTTTCCCTTTTTTCTTCTTCCCCAGCAGTCACTGCACCTGGCCGATGACGGCCTTCAACAAGGGCTGCCTAGCCCGCGTCGGGTGAGGGTCGCCTTCGCCGGCGTCGGGTGAGGGCCACCCTCGATAGCCCTAGGTTGCCCTCGCTAGCGTCGAGCGAGAGTCACCTCGCCTGGGCTGGGCAGGCAAGGGCGGCCCTCGCCCAAAGCCAGCAAGGGAGGCCCTCGCTAGATCCGGCAAGGGCAGCCCTCGCCCAAAACCAGCAAGGGAGACTCTCGCTAGATCCAGTGAAGGCGGCCTTCACCTAACGCCAGCGAGGTCAACCCTCACTTGTCTAGGCGAGGGTGGCCTCCACTTGAGGCTGGTAGAGGGAAGAGAGGAAAAAGAAAAAGAAAAAAATGCAAAAGAAAAAAATAGAAAAAGGAAAAAAGAAAAAAATTCAAAAAAGTAAAAAGACGAAAAAACCCTTTAGCCAGTGAGGTCAAATCTTTATTTGAGATTGATATGGCCACTTCATGCCCTTATTTGAGACAACATTTACTTCAGGCCCTTATTTGAGAAAATGAAGACACTTCATATCCTAACTTAAGACAAGATTCACTTCAGACCCTTATTTGAGAAAATGACTCCACTTCGAACCCTTTTTGGAATTTTCCCCCGAGATAAAGAAACGACTTATAATTACATTTATCAAGTAATAAATCAGGCAGTCGATTACATTCTAATTGTTATATATTGGATAGCTATAAATACAAGTATCAAGTTATAAATTGGATAGGTTTGTTTATTTATCAAATTGCTAATCGACTTATAAGTATCAAGTATCAAATGGGTTTACTAATGGACTATCCCAATTATAATTAATATATTGGATAGTTATAAATACAGGTGTCAAGTTATGACATAAGCGACTTATAAATACAAGTATCCTGGTTATAATTACATTTCAATTATCAGGTAGAGGATTAGTAGCCTCGGAGTCAACATTAAACTTGTAAATCGACATCTAGGTAGTCAATCGACAATCATGAAATCAACTACGAGTCTTGCGAGTCAACAAATAGTACATGGAATCGACATCTTCAGACTTAAACCCACACAATCATATTGTAACCAAAATTGGCCTTTGCTTGCAAAAGTAGTAAATTAGCTAGTTCAATCGACAAAACATGTGTTGGATTGGAAACATGTTCCCTAAAGTCCGTTGCTCTCGCATAAAAAAACATCATTCTTTTTCCTTCTCTTTTTGGCAAATGCATTATTAAAGCAGTGGGGATGATCTTTCGATGCAAAATTCATTGGAAAATTAAAAAAAGTACACATGCCTTTTATAGAGGAGGAGGAGGATATTAATTATTTTAAAGAATTTTAAATAATGGGGAGATTGTATCAAATATATATCAATTAAAAAAAATTTAACATGCTATAGAACACTAGTCGAGCTTTACAAAATCTTAGCACTTCTTCAAGACTATGGGCCCGTTTGGTTCGATTTTTCAAATGCTACTTGGGAAAATGCAAATACCTTTAGGTAAAAGCCACTTAAGGAAATATAAGTGGTATTTGGTAAAAAATCATTTGAAAGCCACTTAGGGAAATGCAATTGTGTTTGGTAAATTCCTTTTAACAAATGGGCTTTGGGAGATTTTTTTTTTTTTAAAGTTCCCTCGCCGGCTCCGGCGAAGGGCTACGGCCACCGATGAGCTAGATCTAGTGCCGGCGGCCGTCACTCGAGGAGGCCTGAGGTTGCACGACCTTAGGTCATTGTCGCTAGGCCACGCGACCTCAGGCAACAATTACCTGGGTTCGCGCGATCACCCAGGCGCCAAGTCGTTGCCACCAGAGTCGCGTGACCCGGGCGACGATGCCTGGGCAGTCATGCGACCCCTGGCGGCTGTCGCCTAAGGTCGCGCAACCCAGGTGGTAACAGCCTGGGTGGTCACCTGACCCCAGGTGGCCGTCGCCAGGGTTGGGCGACCTCGCCGACCCCTCGCCAGCCGCCTTAGCCGGCCATGCTTTGCTAAAGAATTTTTTTTTTTGGAAACAGTCAACATTTGTGGAATGCCGAAAGCCCAAAGCTGGTCTAACGAACTTTGGGCTTTCGGCTTTCCGGACTCAGAAAGCTAAACCAAACGGGGCCTATATCAATTATGAGTGAGTTTAATTCCTTCCAAAAATTTAGTTAAGAGCTCAAATTATTTGGTTTATCCAATGTGTATCGGATCTACTTGTCATAGCAACCTATTGATGAGTTTGTGTTTATTGTTGATGTTACAAATAAACGCGTTTGCGGTTAATTTTTTCATTCCTTGTGTAGTTCACAATAAATTAATAGTAAGATTATAACTTTAATTGAATGGAGAAAGAAAAGATTTAACAATATTATTTTAACTTTTTTACGAATTTGCTTCAGGAAAGTAAACTTTGAATGAAATTTTTGTTATTCTTTTAGGCTCCATTCGTTTCATGGAAAATAACTTCCAGGAACACATTTTTCAAGTTTTCCGTTGTTTGTTTCACGGAGAATAAACTAGCCATGGAAAATATTTTCCCTCAATAGATAAAACACCTTCAAAAATGAGGAAAATGTTTTCTACTTTTTGAAAAGAGGAAACATTTTCCCCCCTTCCTTACCAAAAAAAAAAAAAACATTTTCCCCCCTCCTTTTGTCATCATTCATTATAATTATTTTTATTTTCTTTTTTTAAAATTCTAATTCCTTATTATTTTTTAATTATCTTTTTTTTCATTTTCTTTTCTATCTTCTTCTCCAGTCGATCATTAGCGAGCTTTAGCCTCATTGGCTTGTGGTGAGGCTCGAGGTCGCCTGATCCAGCGAGGCCAAGCTCACTCGAGGCTGACAAGCTGGGTGAGGCTCGAGGTCGCCAGAGCCTTTCTAACGTTTGGAGAACTCGAGCAAGGCTTGAACCTTGCCCAGCTCACCGACCAGTGGCAAGGTTCAAGCTCGCCTAAGGCCAATCGCTAGTGACAGGACAAGGAAGAAGAAGAAGAAGGTAAAAAAAAAAGAAAAAGAAAAAAGAAAATTAAAATATTTTTTAAAACTAAAAATAAAAAATTATTAAAAGTAGTGCAAGGAGGGAAATCTTTTCCATAACGAACAAAGGAAAATATTTTTTGAGACTTTTTCAAATTTCGGCCAAGCATTGTGAAAATTATGTCATTTTCCAGGAAAATGGCTTCTTGGAAAATAATTTTCCAGAAACGTAACATTTTCCGCAAAACGAATGGAACCTCAATAAACAAAAGTAAACATTCACTCGAAATTCAGAAAGAAAAAAAACGAGATTGTGTGCACTATTAGTACAATTAAGAAATTACAGAAAGTGTAATTTTTAGCGGGAAGTTGGTAGTTAACCTTTTTCTTTTACATTTTAATCCTTTCTTTTGGCCAAAATTTTTTTTCTATTTAAAGTTAAATTGCTTTATAATATTAAAGTTATTGTAAATTAAGTCGGATCGCAACCGATCGTAGTGGAATTCTAACTATTAGAATCGTGCAATATTCGGTCATATATTCTCTTTGTAGAAAAACGTAAATAACACAGCAATCAAGAGATAAGAAGAATGATACATCAAAAGGTTTACATGGAAAACGAAAAATGGGAAAAATCATGGGACACTAATCTAGGAACTGCTCCACTATAATCAAAAGATTATTATTAACACTCTAATGGTGTTTCTCTCACAATAGATCCTCATAACTGTCACAAACACATCCTCACTTAATAAACTCTTAAGATGTCTCGTGTTTATGCGCTATCACTTGAAGAACTCTCAAAATTTCTCGTATTTACGTTGTTAAAAACTTTTGTGACCTCTCTAGACTGTTTTCTAGTGCACTAAGAAACCTCCACCCAAGTCATTTTGTTTATAGTGGTAGACCTCTTAGGAATGCTTCCTAATTGATTGACAATCACCTCCTAATTAGAAATCTCTCCGATTGATTGGAATTCCTTTAATTGGGCAATTACCAAAATTCATTCCATCCTGATATTCTTCCTAAATAAGACTCCTTATTTAGATTTATTCATTTTCAGTGCCCTACAGTACTCCTTCTTATTAGGTATTCTCGATGATGAATATTTCAAATCAACTCCCCAACATGTTGGGCTGCTCCCAACATAAGTAATATGTAGATGAGGGCTCGTTGCGAAATTTAAAAGTAAGTTTTTTGTCCTAGATATATAGATAGGTTCGCACTTTTCACACTCATTCTATGGCTAAAATACTTCTTAATACAACGTTCTGATAATATTGCCCTTTGTGGATCTCATATTTTAGCATCTTCTTGTCCTTTTTTTATTGAATTCCTATTTCTTGTCTTGTGAGTCCCACATGCACTTTTTTAATCTTCTTCCTTCTCTCTTTTTGGTCGAAGTCTCTTCTCTCTCCAGAGGTAGGGAAATAGAGAATCTACTCATCCCTATGCTCGCAATTTATAGGCAGGGCCACATTAACCGATCACCAAGACGATGATGAAGCCCTCCTCCTTGACCACCTCCATCTCCGCGGCTACCAACTTAACTTGCCCAATCTCAATGTAATTCACGTTTTTTGCAAGGAAATTCAGAAAATTGGTCAATGGATATTTTCGACAGCTAGATAGGTAGAATGCGAGAAAATTAATTGTCAGAGTTTGGGAGATAATAAAATGTCAAGAGGATTTGCTTGTGAGCGATCTTGCTTTTGAGAATTTTGTTGATTCCTTGTGCAAAGAAGAGTTTTTCGATGAAGTGTTTTAGATTGCAAAGAGTATGCCTCAAGACCACCACCCTCAGCCTCCTCATCACCTTTCCTATCTCCTCCTCATTGGTGCGAACTACTCCACCTTCGTCGGGCTCATCAAATCCTCATGCCCCGCTAGTATGTGCCACTCTTTGTGAACACCATCCCCTTGATGCAGTAAGACATGTGGTGTAGAAACTTCACTCAAGTAGCTCAAGAAGGTGCTGTCGCGAGTCGCGAGGACTAGTTCAGTTGTTTCTGTCTACACAAGCGTGGAAGTCTCTATTTTCTCTACCTCTCTATTGTTGTAAGTAATTATATGAGAGAGAATGTAGATAAGGAAGAAGACAATGAGAGTAAACATGGGATCCACAAGAAAAGAAATAGAAAATTAATGAAAAAAAAGAGAACCGACTAGAAAATATGTGACAAAACTTCTTAAAACATTGACAGATGAGGGATGCTAAAAAGTGGGACCTGCAAAGGACAATATAGTCAGATTATGACATTAAGGAGTGTTTTAGCTAAAGAAAGAGTGAAAAAAGCGCGACCCTATAGATATATGAGATAAGTACATTGGAAATCATAAAACTTATCATGAAAGTACATTCGAGTCCTAAAATTTTCAAAAAGTATAATTAAGTCCTAAAACTTATCACGAAAGTGCGATCGAGTTTTAAAACTTTCAAAGAGTGTAATCAACAGAGAGACTCGATTAGACCAATTTGAAGCCTCATGCTCAATGCATTGCTCGGACAGCTTAGGATCCTCCTCCATCCCCGACTTGGGGTCATGGAACATTACCTTGTTCTGCAGGTTCAGCCTCATCACCACCTTGATGAAAAAAAATTTGCAAACTATCTCTCTTTGAGGTTAAGAACTACCACTAAGGCGGGGGAAAGCTAATTCAGTAGTTGATTTGGGAACAAGTCGAGCATTGAAACCCAAATAAATTACCCCCAATAGAAGTAAAAATATTAGTAATAGAACCTTCTTCAAAAAAGTCTAAAGGGTGAGTAAATGGTAGAGCCCGAGTGCCACAAAAATGACTCTTGAAGGGCGTCTAAGAATACATAGATTTTGTAATTAGTCAATATTGGTAAGCCTAAGAGAGGAAGGTTTCAATTCAATTTATTAACATATTCATTCTTACCTGATCTATCCTACAATGCCTTAGTCGTATAGTATAGAAGGCAAGGCAGCCGACCACTACATACATAGGTGCGACGCGAAGCCAAAACCAAGCTATTTTGCTAATCAACTTCATTAAATTCACAATATCTGGAAGACAACGGCATTCGAGCAGAACTTGACGAATTAGATCCGCCGGAAAGAGAACTACTTTTTTTGCCACTGTAATTTTGAAAATGAACATCGAAATGTCCCCAAAACATTTGTATGTCCCAGAATAGGTCCCATTCTTCTAACCTTTCTCGGGAATCAATGACTGTATTTTTGCAACTTTAGCCGCAGCTTATATAGGCAAATCCATGGAGGGTCATCATTTACTCGTTTTCATAGTAGTCGTTTCTTAGTTTAACCCAAGGTAATGTATATGTTACACTGATAGGGGATGGATGGATTCTCGAAAAGAGAGGAGCGATGAAGGTCCCCTCGGAATTTTCTAATTTTTTAATTAATTTTTTTTGTCAAGGGCCGGTAGAAGGGTAGCCGGCCAAGGCCTAGCAACCCCCGCCAGACATTAGGCAAGGGCCTGGCGACCCCCGTTAGCTGCTAGCGAGGGTCACAACCCTCGTTGACCATTGGGTGAGGGCTCGAGCCCTCGCCAGCCGCGACCCTCGTCTAGTGGCTTGCTACCCTAGCTCAGATCTAGGGGGGAGCTTGTGGCCATTGCCGGTTGCATGCGAGGGCAACGGGCCCTCGCCGACCACTAGGTGAGGGCCACGACTCTCACTAGAGGCCGACGAGGGTCGTGGTCCACACTCAGTCACGGCGGGGGTCACCAGGCCTTAATCGGTGGCCCTCTATCGACCCCTATAAATAAATAAAAAAAAAGGAAAAAAGAAAACATTAATAAAAAAACCCAAAAAAATAAATTTTAAAAAATTTTCACGTCAGTGCCGGACATGCTACGTAGGACGCTAGAAGTCCACATCATCAATTTCCAGCCAATTTATTGACTACATTAATAAATTGTCAAAAATTTTATGACTAAATTGATCAAATTAAATAGTTTAAGACTGAATCCCCAAATTAGTACAAATGCAATAGATTTAGGATTTTTTTTTATAATTTTCCCCTTAGGCTAGTGATATGCCATGGATGGGATCGGATTAAAAGGACAAAAGGCAAACTTTCCATGAGCTTTTGGAGGACAGCCACCGTATGAGTCGCGAATGGTTTGTTCATGGAAGATCACAATTCTGCCGAATGCTGCCTTTTGAAATCCTCACTCCTCCGAAGAACATCCAACTCCCCCCCTTTAGAAGGCATCGCATGCTCGGGTCACCTCTCGTCGTCTTTGTCGAGTGATCCTCAATCACATGTTCTGGCGATTGATTGGCGAGGATACACATATTGATTTCACTATCATCTTTGTTATTTACTGGTACGATAATGTTAAGGATATATATGACGTAATTTCAAGACTTTAATGTAAGTAAAAGTACACCAGAAATGCCATAACTTGTGTACGGCGATCACTTTGGTGCCATAACTTTTTTTCGAATCACTTCGGTGTTAACTTTTTTGAAAAACGATCATTTTAGTGCCAATGCT
The DNA here is from genome assembly GCA_031216285.1 of Syzygium syzygioides. Taxonomy (NCBI): domain Eukaryota; kingdom Viridiplantae; phylum Streptophyta; class Magnoliopsida; order Myrtales; family Myrtaceae; genus Syzygium; species Syzygium syzygioides. Next base: position 24,296,164 of record CM062245.1, read on the forward strand.
AATGTGGCTCACTGGAAATCCGATATGGCGCTGATACGGCTCGCCGGAGAGGTTTTGTCAGCATTAAAAACAAAAAACGATGCCGTTTAGCCCGCTGACTTGTACTTTTTTTAAAAAAATTATATTACATTAAATAAATAAATAAATAAGAAGAAGCCTGTAGCAAAGGCGAGGGAGCCCTTGCCGCTGCTGCCGCCAACCCATCACCGTCGGGAAGGGTCGGCGGTAGTGGGTGCAGTGGTCAGCGAGGGTCGCCGGCCCCTGGTCGGGACCCTACAATCCTCGCCTCACCCAGCGAAGGCCGGATCCGACGAGGCGAGACCTCACCGTAGCCTGGGTCGCGACAAAAAGGTCTCGCCTCGCCTTCATTGGGCGAGGCGAGACCTCATCGTCGCTTGGGTCGCGACGATGAGGGTCGCCGGGCCCAGCCAAGGGCCGGCGACCCTCACCGACCATTGCACCCACCACCGCCAGCCCTTCCCAGCGGTGGTGGGTTGGCGGCAGCAGCGGCGAGGGCTCCCTCGCCGCTGCTGCAACTTCTTTTTTTTTAATTATTATTATTTTTCTAAAAATTCAAAAAAAAGCCACATAATTTCTACATGTACAAGTCAAACCATTTTTTTAATATAAATGCTAGGTTAGCTTTTTGGCCGAAGTCACTAAAGTGATCTATTTTCCTCCGACTTGACACAAAAGTGATCTGAAAAAAAGTTATGGCATCAAAGTGATCGTCGTACATAAATTATGACACTTCCAGTGTATTTTTTCCCTTTAATGTATGATTCGAGTACGACAATGCGTCGAAAAGGTCTGCCTCAAGGACGGTAGTGTACAATGTTCTCGCGAGGTTAAGATTGGATGAAGAGATGTATAAGGCATTGGAGTCCATAAGATCTTTTTTGAATTTTCTTACGAGCATAAAGGTTGCAGAGGTTTCATAGAAAGGACTAACTCAAGGTATGATTGTTTGGGTTAAAGTAGCTTGATATTTGTACTTGTGATTAGGGGCAAGCAAGATGGACCACCCAAATTGGGACCGGACCAGACCGACCGGTGTGGTTCGATTCTCGAGAATATCGGTTCGGTTCCCGGTTCCTAAAAGTGAAACCGGTTTCCGAGCAATCCGGTTCCTAGTTCTAGGGTGGGAACCGGACCAGACCGAATCGATAAATATATATTTCTCTAATTTTTTCATATATAATATTTAATATTAGTCCCATTGGAACCGATTATTCAATTTTTTCATATATCATATATATTTTTTCAATTTTTTCATGGCCTTATGGGATCAAATCAAAACTACAAAGGAAAGAAAGGAACAATCGATTCTCGGTTTACAAATAATATTTAATATTAGTCCCATTGGAACCAAACCGGACCGGATTGAACCATCGGTCCGATCCGGTCCACGGTCTCAAGATTAGCTGGTCCGATCCCCAATCCTAGAAATTGGGAATCGGTCCTCCCAGTCCAGTTCTTGATTCTTGGGTTGGACCGGATCGGACCGGGAATCACTCACCCCTACTCGTGATTGCCAGCATTGTTGTGAGGGGTCATGATGGATATAGTTCTATCCGTGATTTAAAAAATTTTATTTTTAGTCTCCTTTTAAATTTCTGGATCAAGCAAATGTAACCTTTTATTTGCTGCACAAATAAAATTATAGGAAACTTAAGCATAAACCTAATTGATAATATGAGTCAATATATATTGTGGTAAAATATTTTTTTAACATATACACATATATATCTACAAACAAAACCTTGTAATGTAAACTAGCGATAGTAATATATTTCTTATGCATAATTATCGATTATAACATCACGATAAAATAGGTTCAGTCTTTAATAGGGGTGTGCAAAACGAATCGCCCGGACCGAGAACCATGTAATGTAAACTAGCAATGGTCCGGCTCCCGAGAGTGTCAGTCTATTTCCAGATTCCTAAAAGTAGAACCGATATCTGGGTTGTCCGATTTTAAGGGGGAACTGGACCGACTACATATATATATTTTTTTATTTCTTTAAAAAAATTAGTAAAATGTGAACTAAAGACACATATAATGCTTTCACCTTATCATCGTGCCACAATGACTCTTCACTCATTGCCGCTTCCATCAATATATTGAAATCTGTCACTCTCTCGTTGTGGTGATAAAAAAAATAAAAAAAGTGATCGGTTCCATTAGATCGAATCAATCCTCGATTCTCAAAATTGGAAATCGGTCTGGTTCCCGATTTCACCTTGAAACCAGACCATATCAGGAGACAATCACGTCTAGTCCTTAACGCTTCCAACTAGTTCTTTTCTTCCGTTATTTTTTTTCTCTTTTTTTAATTTTTTTTATCTGTTGTCAACTTTATTTTTTAAATGCATTGTATTTCGCTGATATCCAAAATATTATCAAACTGTAATTAAAATTTGACAAGGATTAGTACCACGGAGAACATTGGTGGCCTCTTTGGCCCACTATAGATTTGCAGATAAAAGATTTTCAAAACAAGGCATATCCCTTAATTTTTTGTCACGGTACTGTACTTATGGCCCAAGACAATACTTTCTATTCAAAAATAATTTACGGTGGACTTTCGACTAACAGATAATTTGAGCGGACAATTTTATTGGCTATTGAATTGAACCAAAACAAAATTGAATTCGACAAAAACTAGGAATGATCCCTTCAACTGATTCACCTCTTACGAATTGGATTAGGAATCGGTATACTATCAAACTAGGATACTTATCCTTTATGATGAGAGTGACCTATGTATACAGAGTATCAAGTTAGATGGCGAATGCATGGACCCACGCATCAAAGAATTCGTCCCTTACTTCGCTTCCCATCGGCTGCCGCCTGGCACTAGCAGCCGTTCTCTTTCGTTTCCGCCCTAGAATCGCTGCTGCTGGCTGCTGAGAGTACGGTACCGCCTCAACGAGTCTCGATAGCCATCACGGGACGGCCGCGACTGTCGTGTGGATCGAATTGTGGTCGGTTAAGTACCAATTCCTGTCTCGTTTCTTTTTCTTCTTCTAAAATAGCCTATTGGTTTTTCTTTGCTATCGTCTGCGTCCTTCGTCAGGAAGAGATCGTGGAAGTTGATGATGGTTCTGGCTATTTAGTTCTTCCGCATTCCTTGTATGTTTCATAATAAGTCGACAATAAGACTAACAACTTTAATTTAACGATTAAAAAAAACGCTAATTTTTTAGGGGCCATGCAGATTGGTGTACGTATTTGCCAGAAGATGGAAAAGGATGCCTCGGACGTTGTCAAACAAGAGCAAAGAGCTACCGAAATCCTCCTCCTCCCGGCAATCCATCTTGCCCTTGGCTCGTGATATGTCACGGACGGGAAGGGCAGAGACAAACTTTCTACGACATTTCGGAGGACCGCCGCCATACGAGGATCATTCCCGACCTGCGCAACAAGTGGATCTGCGCTACTTCGAGTCGCGAATGGTTGTTCGTGGAAGATCAAGATTCTGGCGATTGCTGCCTTTGGAAGCCCGCTTCTCTGGAGAAAATCCGACTCCCGCCTACGGAAGACCTCGTGTTCTCTTGTTGTTTCTTGTCATCTTCGCCGAGCGATCCTCAATCACATGTTCTGTTGGTTGATCTGGGAGAGGACGTCGTCGCATTTTGCAAACCCGGCGAGGATGCATTCAAGAGGCACAAGGTCGAACCTTACATCAGTTGTGCCGCGATGTTCAAAGGACAAATTTTCTTGCTGCTCAAGTATTGTGAATTGGTTGCTGTCGAAGTAGAGAACTCGGAGCTGCGAATCCGAGCATTGGGGAACAAAGACATTAATTGGTCAAATTCTGGAGGCATAGCGGCGTCGCGCAGTTATCTGATCTCGTCCGGCGAAGACCTCGTAGTCGTGGAAGAGATGATCTACGCCCTTCCAAAGGGGCGGATCTACGGATTTAAGGTCTTCCGGATGAATTTTGCAGAAGGGACATAGGAGGAACTGAAAAGCATCGGCGACCGAGCAATCTTTCTTTCTGCTCGTGGAGGAATTTCTTGCTGTCCAAAAGACTCAAGAGTTAAGAAAAATGCCATATACTTTGTGCAGCATTACGATGGACATATTGGCATGTATGACTTGGAAGATCAGAGCATTTCAAAGGTGTCGCCTTGCTCAAACATCGATTACCGTCCATCATATGTACGTTGGATTATGTTGGGACATATGACGTCATCCGATATGAAATAAAATCTACTCAAACATCGATTACCGTCCATCATATTTACGTTGGATTATGTTGTAGCACATGATGTCATCCGATATGAAATAAAATCTAAAGAGTTGATGTATGTTTTGAGTAAGATAATACAATAAAAGGGTACATCTAAGGAATGGTGCCATGCCATGTTCTAGCAAGATTAGGATTGTACGGGGGACATAGATATAATTAGTGGAGACATTACCCAAAATCAGTAATGGAAATTGCGCCAGCGTGGCAGGAAGTAATGATAGATATATCGCACGTTCTCTCCCTCACATAATCAGAGAGAAATTAAAATTAGAAAGAAAAGACAAGCAGAAGGAGAAGGAGAAGCAAGCGGGACAAGGAGGAGGAACGACGCACGCAGCCAGAGAAGACACGTAGAAGAAGATGGCAGGAGGTTTCAAGAAGAAGACTGGCAAGAAGGGCTCGAGCTCTGTTCCCAACCCAAAAAGCAAGAAGAGGATGAGAAGGGATTTGCATAAAAGCGAGTTCAAATGAGGTACATGCGGTCAGGAGTTCAATACTCTGGACCAGTTGACACAGCAAAGCTCATTCCATTGCTTTGGGCTGTTTCTTGGCATATATGCAAGAGAAGGGATATGTGACTTTTGCTGTGGATTATGAATTTGCGGCCAGATCGAAACCCACGGAGGACATTAGTAAATACAAGGGCAACTACACATTTACTGTGGAAAAGCTGGAGGTTATCGTAATCTTTTTGCTATACCGTGGACTAACTTCATGGCTGAGGACAACCACTACTTCATCAACGGTATCCTTCATCTGAGAGCCGAGCTTACCATCAGGAACTGACTACTCTCCTCTGACCCAGGCGTCGTATTAACGTGGTTGGTTTCTAACTAGCCGTCACCATTTCTTTTGCTACAACATTCTCTCTCCCTCTCCGAGAAGCAGAGGCAATTGCGATGATACTGCTACTGCAATTTGCATAAATTTTACGTTATACAAATGTGGATCAGTCCTTTTTCCCAAGAATGTAGCTCGATGTCCTTTTTCCTTCACAAATGTGCATGTTCTTAAAGCGGAGTGGAAATACATCTTCTTGGAGGCATATCACTTTGTTTTCTAAAAAACATGCCTTAACAGGGTATATTGAACAGCAGTTGAAATACGTTGGGAACGGATGACCACCAAATCTTATTAAGTTTGAGTATTTTAAGCCTTTCGCATATGATCTCCAGCAGCTATGCTTCTGCCATCGTAGATTGCATAGCCTGGATAATAAACTTCGTGTTTGAAGAAAATAAAACTCAATCACAGGATAGACCAGAGCGGGAAACTACAGTTAAACGTTAAGGGCTAAGATTATGTGCTTTCTATCATCTCAATTTCCTGTTACTTCAGACGCTACGAGGGCCGAGTACAGGAAATATTTTGCTTCTGCTCGTATTTCCACTCAACTGAATCCTCCAAGAATAGTCAACGGGGGAAAGATTGACCAAGTAGAGTTGGTAACTGAACTCAGACCATTCTCCAAAACTTAAGCAAATTATCAAGGGAAAAAGGAAGGTAATGATGAAACTTGAGATTACCATGTGCAAGATACACAGATTGAATGGTGCTTTTAAGCAGCAGATGGAAGATCCAAGCATTTGTAAAGTCCTAAGAGCCGAAGTTGGCAAATTTATTAGAATTTTTCTGTCATTCACAATCCCAACTAGAGGAAGTGCAAGACCTAATGAGAGACTAAGGGTACTAGCACCCCAATTTGCCTGTGCCCTCTTCGAAAGATGCTTCCTCAAATCAAGAAAAGCTTTCTAGCTTCAGCTGCTCTAACAGCAGTTCCAACAGCCCGTCGCTTTGCATATCTTACCTGCACAAAATTGGTAAAAAAACAACGTTAACAGGCATATGAGAACTAAGAATCTAAATTCAACAGCAGAGGAACGCAAACAACACCACCAATTACAGCAACTTTAGATTATTCAAGATGTCAAACATAAGTCCTCACTGGGCATTCAGTTATTTGAGGAGGGCGCATATGGCGAGTCTGAAGCTAAGAGTATCCTGCAATTCCCAATCCATCACAAAATACCAGCAAACCAGAGACATACCCAAGTCTTCTTATCTTAGGTTAACTGAATGCATGGTACCAAACAGTTGTGGAATAGCAGTCAGAAGCTCAAAGCAACAGGCAAAGCTCACAAAACGAATAGCCAACCCGTATTCCACCCCTAGATTGGTTAGACATAGATGAATTAACGAGTCCAAATGACTAGAAAGTAACAAAACAACATCCACAAAATTTATAGGGTGATATGAATGTCCAGATTAGGACCAGAAGCTACGGGAAGAATCAACAGAGATTAAACTCGGAATAAGGTATGACACGCAACCATATGTGCCTTTTGTATAGCCCCAGATAAGCTTTACGGAATAACAAAGATCGGTAAATATATATAAAATTGCACTATAAATGAAAATCATGCAGGAAAATTAACTGAAGCCGGTTTTCTGTAAGGGCAGTAGCCCCTGGTACCTTCTTAATGAAACCTTATTTATCATTCAAAGAAGGCAAAAGATTTTGCTTAAACTTCAGACCAGAAAAGACCTATAAAGGATCTCTTCCTTACTAATACAGACTCACATCATAGTAGGAAAACAACGGCCATAAACCACGACTAGCGACAATGAGATCAAAGAAGACGTTTTGCTAGGTAATGGGATCACAGTTTGTTATGTTGTTCTTAGTCGTGTTATGCCCAAAAATGACGAAGTTAACTGACCTTGTTTCCGGAGCTTTAGCTGCTTAATTTCACCTATTGTAATCTTTGAGTTACAAGGAAGGAAAACTTTTTTTGCTTTATGATAAAAACAAAAACACTAATAACTTTTACCCAAAAAAAAAAACACTAATAACTCCAGGTGTGACGACCCAGGCACACCGAGGAGGGATGGCGGTGCGTCCGCGCCTTAGTCCTCGGACATGCACAAGGAAGGGAGGGAAAGCCTCTCTTGTCCTGCATCACCTAGGAGGGAGTTCCGGACTAGGTTATAAGGCTTAGGGTTTTATATATGTGTAACGCGTTTTAAAGTCATAAGAGTCAGTAGGCTCAAAGCAAAAAATATTACATAATGTAGACCTAGAGTACCTAGAGTGTTACAGCTGGTATCAGAGCCAACTCCCGACCGCGTGTGGGGGCCACAGACCCAGGCGGCAGTGCGCAAGGAGGAGGGATGGCAATGCATATGCAACTTGATTCTTAGACGTGTACAGGGAAGGGAGGGGAAGCCTCTCTTGTCCCACATTGCCTAGAGAGAGTCCTAGACATGCTTATAAGGCTTCAGGCTCTATATCTGTGTAACGACTTTTAAAGTCATAAGGGTTAATGGGTCAAAAACGGATAATATTACACAGTGTAGACTCGGGTTGTTACACTAGGACAACAGAAAACTCTTACCATCTTTTTTTGGGGGGCTTGACAATTGAAATGAAAAAGCCTAAAATATAACTGTTCTTAATAAGTTGTGTGTTGGTTGACTAATCTAATCCCATCATGTGACCTTGGTAATTATCTTATTGATAACCATATAGATCGATAAATCAGTACCTTTATAAACTAGGGAAAATGACACAAAAAAAGAATAAATTAAAATATTATTAAAAATATCCACGTCAGTGTCTGCGTTCACATTGGCGATTTCTAGCCAAAATTGGTAGGATTGACTCAATTGACAGAATATAAAGAGATTTAGGACTAAATTGGCAAAAGTGCAATAGGTTTAGGACTTCTCGGACAATTTCCCAAATTATAACTTATAAAGTTTGGACTATTTTAACATCTTAGAAGCAGAGTGTGGGCGAGAACCCCATTCGTTGTGTATGTATGTTTATGCGCTCGTCTATGTTCGATTATTTATGAGAACAAATTATGGAAAATGCAAAACTTTTTAAGGAAAAAGAGAGCATTTCCGGCCACCTTGGAGTTCTTTTTTCCGACATCTAATTATTTGCAAAACTTCTTTTTGCGGAAAAAGAGAGCATTTTCAATCTTATTAGCTAATTAACGTGTCCCGTGTAAGCATCTACGTGACTTTTTCTAATTTTACAATGGCAAAAAATACGCCGAAAGTTTCTAAACTGTTGCAAATTGTTCAATCGGACCTATCCAAAACTATTTTGTGCAATCAAGCCCTTAGATTATGTATATTTTGTTCGAGTTCTCTTTTTATTAATAAAGAAACGAAAGTACGGACATCAACACCTGTTTTTCTCATGATATATGATTGATAATTATAAATGAGATATATATTGCTATCGCTAGTTTACTAATGCTTGCAGTACATAGTTTTGTTTATCGGGATAAATATATATATGATAAATAAACTATTTTCCAATGACACACACACACACACACACGCACGCACACACATATATATATATACATCAACACGTTCAACTGATTGGATTTATGCTTAAGTTTCCTATAATATCATGTATGCCAATAAACAGTTACATCTAATCAATCCAGACTTCAAAAAGGAGAAAAAATTTAAAATTCTTAAATCACAAAAAAAAAGCCGGGATATGTTTTTTAGAAATCCTAAAACTTGTCACCAAAGTGCAATTGAGTCCTAAAATTTGCAAAAAGTGCAATCAAGTCTCAAAACTTGTCAACTTAGTTCAATTAAGTTCTGAAGTTAACAGCGTCAAATTATTTAACGGAAAATGCTAACGTGACATATTTAAATCAATTTCTCTCTCCTACGTGGCATTTATTATTATTATTATTATTATTATTATTATTATTATTATTTAAGTATTATATAATTTAGATTAAAAAAGTAAAGAAAGCTAAAATTTTATTTAAAAACGATAAAGGAAAAAAAGAAGAGGAGGCCTCGCCAATAGGGCGCTACCATCACTGCCCATCGCTGGCCTTGGGCAAGGGTGGCTGGCGAGGCTCACCTAGATCTGGGTTGAGGTGCCCAAATCTAGGCGACATCGACCCTCGCAGCTGACGACCCTTGCCAAGCCTAGGCAAGGTGTTGCCGACCCTCATATGGGGCTAGTGCGGCTCGCCCAAATCCGGGCACTGCCCACCCTCACCAACCTTGAGCAAGGCCTTACCGACCCCGAGCAAGGGCCGGCAACTCTTGCTAGGCCTCGCCGACCTAAGCGACGGCTGAATTCGCCCGGATCTAGGCAAGCTTCACTCGGGCCTCGCGAGGGTTGCCGACCGCCCTCGCCCAGGGCCAACGAAGGCCGGTAGTGGCAACGCCCTACCAGCAAGGACTCCCCTTTCTTTTTGTTATTTCTTTTTTCATTGTTGTTTTTGTAAATAAAAGTTTAGCTTTTTTAGTTTTTTATTTAATTTAAATAAGATTTGAATGAGAAAATAATAATAAATGCCACACATGAGAGAGAAATTGATTTAAAAATGCCACGTCAGCATTTCCCATAAACAATTTAACGATGTTAACTTTAGAATTCAATTGAACCAAGTTAATAAATTTTAAGATTTGATTACACTTTTTTCAAATTTTATGATTTAATTGTATTTTGATAATAAGTTTTAAAATTTCTAGTGAACATATCCCAAAAAGGCCATATCAAAAGGCTATTGTTTACTATTAGAACTCTAGAAAGTAAAAGGATAGAATGCGATAAATGGAGATTTTTGGGTTTGACACGGGGATTTTTTAGAAAGCTTTTCTCACTCTATTCGTAAAAGAAAATATGTTACTTCCTTTCCCCCGAACAAGTATGGCAAATTAGTGGTGGTGAAGGCACGGTTGAATCGTTGTCAAGGCCTGGTCCGTTTGAGGCTAATGTGCATGCACAGGTCCCCAACGACCATGCCTGGGTCCTCGGTGACTAGGCTTCGGCCCATCGAGGCCAAGCTTGAGACCCCTGGTCACTAGGACTTGAGCCCAATATCAATGGGCACGGGCATAGGTGACAGGGACTCGGCCACGAGCACCGAGGTCTCAAGCCGTGGCCTATGTGGACCCAACCCTAATGTCAAGTAATTGGGCTTGGGCACGGGTACCAGCACTGAGGTCTTGTGTCCGGCCTCAATGGACCCGTGCATGGTGCAAGAGACCTAACCCCAAGTGGTGGGGACCTGATCCTAAGCACAAGGATTCAGGCACGAGCACCGGGGGTGTGGGTTTGATCTTAATAGAGCGGGGCCTAGGCACAAGAGACCCAGTATTAGATGTCAAGGACCCGATAATGAGCATTAAGGTTCCCATGCCCAAATGTAAAGTTTGTAGTCCATGCATTAAATCTAGTCAAATTTTAAAAAATGATTTTTCTGATTTTTTATATAGGAAATCATCTTCCTGAATTTAAGTATGGATATTCCGTTAATAGGAAAAATATTTTCTTTAACTCATTTTCCTAAACAATCTAAACACCGAAAAATAAAAAATATTTTTTTTTACGAAATAAACGGAGCCATAATAATCGAAAAAAATCTTGGCAAGGAGGTACGTTTTATTGATTGTTGGATGAGTATTCTAATTCCAGTCGGTCACTACCCAGCGGGCTCAAAACTCAAGAACTTAACCTTACAAGAGAAGCACGCTCTCTCCTTCTCGGTTCCTAACAAAGAAACCAAATCAACTCCTATTGATCAGCTAATTGCTTCATCATGTGTAAGAACAAAAGATTTTCCTGAAGGACAAAGGCTTATCTATTTTCAACATTGCAAGATCGAGCACATCGGCCCTTACAAAACAAAGCGATCAAAGCTGACATTCATGAATCGGGGAACTCTCAGGAAAACAAATTCATCGGAAGGGTCTCGGCGGCTTTTCGAGCACAGCGGAGAAGAACACCTCCTTATCATCTTTATCCAACTTTGGTATCACAACCCATTTATGCCTCTTATACCTCAGCATCTTGAAGGATTCCAAATAGTCATCCAGATCCTCCTTCAAGCAGAAGAAGCTATCAACCCACAGAAGGCCACCAGGCCTCAACACTCGATCCCAATCATACAACACAAAGTCTAGAAGAATGAAGTCAATCCACCCGTCCAAGAACCTCGTGGTGTGGATCAAATCGAGAGTATTGTCGAAGAACGGCAGCCGCTGATTTATCGTCAGGTAAAGAGGCACGAAACCACGCAGAGCGATCATCTCATTGAAAGGTGCGCCAAGATTTATCGTGGCTGTGACGATAGTGACATTGAACTCCCTCATCCTAGCAGCAAAAGTCCCGGTCCCAGCACTAAAATCCAATCCAATTCTGATCTCTCCAGGCTTGACAGCAAGCACTTCAGGTATGACGAAATCCGTAGTTAGATTTGTGTTCGGATCAATATAGATCGGTTTAACCCATCTGGGCATTTCATGACTGGTGAGATTGAAGCAGTCCACGCATTTGAAGAATCCTTTGCCAGTAGAATTTCTCGCCAAGCAAGTGAAGTTTTTGCACCGATACCCGCCCCAACGAACATTGCGATCGTCTGGAAGCTTCCATATGGACTCGTTGATGGGAAACGGCTTGTGGTATAGCTGCGGTGCCCTTGAGAAGCACCTCCTCCGGGGGAGTGGGTCACACCCATGAACCATGAGCCTCTGAGCTAGTTTCCAATCATCGTTGCAGATCTCACCAACATCATAGTCCATGTACTCCTCCAAATCCTTCTTCATGGCAAAGCAAGCATGGCCAATGCTTGTGAAAGTCCCATTTGCTCCCATAAAGTTCTGTTTCCCCAACCTGTTGGGCTTAATCTTCACGTACTTGCGAATCTCTTCAATAAGGAAGTAATCGACTGGCTCATCAGATCGCTCCTTTGGCTTTGCCAGAGGATGGACAGTCCTGATTTCACCAGTCCCCTGATCCGATGGCAACGAGGCCTCCACCAACTCAATAAGCCCCAAGATATCCACAAGAAAGTGGCTGTATCGCGATGTGAACTCCGACAATGACGTGTTGGCGGACATATACCCTACCGTGCTAATTTCATCCTGTATTTTGCGAATTACCGTGTCGATGGTTGCTCTAACCTCAGTCCCAGCTCTGTCTTGGTTGATGTTATTGCAGAAGGTATCAGGAATATGAAGAGATCTAAGAGAGTAGAAGTTGAACAAAGTGGCGACATAGATGAGAACGCCGAAGCCGCCCAATACAAAGAAAAACTTAGGGATAGCCCTCCAGGTCCCTAACTTCACAAGAACATTCGGTTTCCGCATCTTCCACCTCTCAAGCTCGAAAACAACCGCCTTCTGAGGTCACGATCTAGCTAGAGCTAATCATAATATCCGGCACACAAATAACCAATCGGACAACAACAATGCTTCGCTTTTTCCGGATACTAGTATTACTGAAAGGCCCCGAAAGGAGAAAATAACGGGAAATTGCTTTTTGAAAGTATGAATCTTGACCCCTTGAAGCTCTGGCCAGGAGAAGAGAAGGGGGGATCTTGGAGTCGACACATGTATGGCCACTGAGAAACGAAGCAGAGAGCTCGAGAAGTGGGAGAAATTTGAATGCTTTGCGATTGGAGTCCAGGATTTTCTGTTTCCTAGATTCGTTTCTTTAATCTGCGGGGCCATAATTATGAGGGCTATCAGGAGCTCCGAGATTCAGCAAGCGGAGACCTGGAGAAGCTCGGGAACGTCGAGTCAACGCCCTCCAATATTTTTAGAACCCCCGGGTCCTCAGATCCATGCACTTCCAGTCACATCGATGTCCATCATTAATTGCGACCGCGTATGAGACGAAGCGTGCGCCTATGTCAATCTCGTGACTTTTGACCGCAGTTGCGGGATTCCAGGGCCGGCATAGAAGCCTAGAGAACACAAAAACGGGCCTGTGGGACAGAACACATGACATAACCTTAAGAAACGGAAGGCGTCTGCAGTCTGCAAGTTTTCTTTTGTACTTTTCCATCGTGATCTGGACGGTGAATCTGGAAGTGGGGTTGGGATACTTCCTTAGATCCGAGCAGATAATAGGCTGAAGCTAGACGTCTTTAATTAGGCTAAGTTGTTCCTTGACTGCACGTAGGTGTTGAGCGCAGCGTCCTAAGCAAGGTCTAGGAGTTGCTGACAGTATTCAAATCCACTAGGTGGAGGGCGGAGAGCGCGCCTGAAGCGATGGCATCTCGCAATTCAGGGCGCCATAAGTCGTCGGATTAGAAAATGCGAATGAGCATCAGGGATGGATGGTGCCAAAGCCAAAGTGGTCGGTCAACTTGGACGTGTTGGATGACTTTTGACTTTAAACACAGAAATATCTCAATCTGGGAGAGGAGTTCACACTTCCGAATCGAACCAAACCCTTTAGACATTGGATTTCACGTGAATGCACGAATCTTGCGGAAATCCCAAATTCTGGGTCGCCAATGATGGTGGCGACCGAATCAGTGGCGCAGACTGCGAAGAGCGTTGACGGAGACAAATTGGTCCGATCAGCGCGAGCTACGAAGTACCCAGAAAATGGCAAAAGTCGTCACCTTCTCAGCTTGAATTACAAGCCCAGCAGACAGAAAAAATCTGAAGATTCAATCTAACAGCGAAGCGCTACCGGCGAAAAACATGTCAAAATTCCCAAACCTTGCTATCTATTCTTGACTCTAAAGGACTATCATCAATCAAAATGACAAATTCAGGGAAACAAGAGAACGAGTAGCCCCCCACCCCCAAAACAATCTCTCAAACCTCGTTTGCTGTAGAATTTACACTCCCACCAAGAACACTCGCGGAAACCAAAACCCACCATCCAAATCAACCCAAGAAAAGGAGGAGGAGGAAGAGAGGAATAATCAGCGCCGTCTACGGCGGTCTTCGCCGTACTGAGAGAGCGGCACGACCTCGGAGAGGGGGGTGGAGAGTGGGGTGGGAAGGGGGGAGTTCCGGCAGACGGGGCACGACCCGTTGAGCTTCAACCAGGCGTCGAGGCAGAGCAGGTGGAAGAAGTGGCGGCACTCGGGCATCATCCTCAGCATCTCCGAATCCTTGTACTCGCACAGGCAGATCGAGCACGTCGTGCTGCTCCCGCCGCCGACGCCGACGCCCTCCCTAGAGAAGGCGAACTTGGGGTACGAATTGATGACGCTCGGGTCGAGCCCCACCGCCCCGCCCTGGTCCGCGTCGCTCCCCTCGTTGTCGTCCTCGGCCACGAAGATGATGCGGGGGAGGATGATGCCGTCGGAGCCCGGGTCGCCGGCCCGATGGGCGGACGCCGGGGCGGCGCCGCCGGCGGCGCCGTGGTGGTGCTGCTGCTGGTGCTGGCGGCGGCGGGAGGAGGAGCGGCAGCAGATGTAGGAGGCGAGGAGGACGGAGGAGAGGAGGACGAGGAAGCCGAGGGCGACGGCGATGGCGTAGCCGAGGCCGAGGTTGGTGAGGTAGCTGGCGGAGGAGGAGGGGGGCGGCGGAGGCGGGGCTGCGGCAGCGGCGGCGGAGGACATGGAGGTGCGGGGTGGAGGGGGAGGGAGGGGGATCCATAAGAGGGGTGGAGGAGGAGGAGGAGGAGGAGGAGGAGGAGTTAGGGAAGGGGGGGCGGGGGAAGGGGTTAGGGAGGTGGTGGGTGATGATGCAGCTGGTGCATTTAATAGTTTTAGGTTTGGGAACAGGGACGGAGCATTCAATTCTTGGCGATGTCGGATTGAATTGCGGACGATGATGACGACGGCGACGCTGCAAGAAGAAAGAAAGGGGGCCCCCCCACGCAGTCGGGTAGCTTTTGGGCTCTTCTCGGCCACGAACGGTCGTGGGCTTTTTTGGCACGGGGCGTGGTCGCTAGGGGGCCTCGAGTCCACCCACACCTGAAGAGTCCAAAAGGATCGATGATGTTGATGATGATGACGACGATGATGTATGGATGATCTAGGGACAGCTGAAGTTCTGAACGTGCCGTGGATCAGCGCTTGCTCCGATGCTTTTCCCTTTTCGACGTTCGCGGGAGCGGAAGCGGAAGCCGAGGATGAGGCTGTCGGCGGCGCTCGAGAGAGGAGAGGAGGCTTATGTTGGTGTTATGGCAATCGAGTAAATTCTTCTAGAAGGTAAAAGAGCTGGTGCGTAAAATACGAGAGACCAAATGGAGATGCGGGGTATCGATCCCCGTACCTCTCGCATGCTAAGCGAGCGCTCTACCATCTGAGCTACATCCCCTTTGTGTATGCGATCTTATTAACCTAAAATAAAGACCTTTTTCTACTCAAAGCAATCGGTCCACTCGGGCGACCCCAGCCTAATGGGCCCAAACGACGTCAAAGCCGGCGCAGCATTATCAAGCCATTATAGAATCGGCTTCCATGATTCCATCCCCAAAAAACCTTAATTCCGAGTTGTAAACCCAATCCTACCCCCCCCCTCCCTTTTCTTTATCTAAAAAAAATGATAAACTTTTACTATAATCCTACGGCTACCCCGCATCAAGAATTTGTTCAGGGTTCATGACCAGTTTGAGATTTATTATAAGAGCCCGTGTCTTTACCAATGCTTTCACCTTCATACCAATATTGATAATTTTGAAGAAAACAGTAGTGGCTTTTTGGACACGGGACAGGTTTTGAATTAGAGCAAAATTTGATGACCTTTTTTCCACGAAACAAAACATTGGTATCAAAATTGAGATTAGACCTAAATTTTAGAGTTATTTAAAGGAATTAGGCCTTATAGAACAATGAGAGAGAGTTATATCGTACTGACACTTGTCAAGATAAGGTCTTTTCTCGCAAGGTCCCCCTCCAGATTCCAGTTTGTCTGCCCTATAGATAGATGATGTTACCATGTATAATCCAGAGCATAATACGCGGGGATGCTTCACAATCCCTTTGATTGCTCGTTCAAAGAAATACAAGTCATGGATCTCGAATCAGATGATTTTCTATTTCTAAAATTCAGAGAGTGGATGTTCGGCAATAAAATTCAATTGGAAGGTCCCACCCGGAAAGAAAAAGGAGCTCCAATGGATATGAAATGTTCTTATCCTTACTCCAAAATCGTGATTTTAAAAAATACCACGCGTCTTGACTAAATTCTATACATAACGCGTGATCGATGATGTGAAATGTACGAATACGCGAATTGTCAATCCTAATTGGGAGCAGCACGCTAAGTTGCACGCATCTTACACTCCGAGCAAAGCAGCGACAACCATCGTTATATATAGGAATAATTAAATAAATAATCCGTAAATTTGGTTAAATGCGCAATTCGATCTCTGGATTTTTAATTTATTCGATATGATTCTTGAATTTTTTGTAAATATTCAATCCAATCCCTAAATTACATTAAATCATCCATATTATCCTTTTATTCATTCAAATTCAAGGACAATCGGGATTAAACTGAATATGTAAAAAAAGCACAAAGATCATATCGAGCAAATTAAAAATTTAGAAGTAACATCGCATGTCGAGCTATAGTTCATGAACCAATTCAAAGTCCACGTTACACGTTCAATCAAAACCCATCCATCATCCGTGTTTGTGCGTGACAGCCGTCGCGACGAAACTAGGAGAAGAGGAAAACTCACGTTGAAAGAAAAACTTTTATTTTCTCCCGCGGCACCATCGTCACAACAGCATCAGAAGATGTCGGAAAGCGTGGGGAGCTTGATCTCGCCCTTGGTGGAGACGGGGATGGTGATGTCCCCGACGATGGGGAGATCGATGGTGAGCCCGATGTCGAGCTGGTAGTCGATGTCCCAATCCGCCCCGATGTCCCTCGCCAGGCTCACCAGTATGCTGTACGGCGTCTTCACCGGCACGTCCAGCATCGTCGTGTCGCTCGCCTTCAGCGACCCCGGATCCGGTATCTTCCCCGACGCTATCTCCCTGGTTACACCGCATCCCATCCGTACGTCATCGGAATTCGAAACTAAGGAAATCGAACGAAACCGGCACGACTCGACGCGCGCGATTTCGGGTTTTTTACCTGCCGGCGCTTTTGAGAGAGTAGGAGATCTCGCAGATGGGGAGGGAGTGGCCGTAGGGGTTCTTGACGGAGACCTTGGCGCTGTACTCGACGCACTCGCGGGTGACGTGCTTGAGATCGACGTCGGTGACGCTGGCCTCCGGCTTCGGGACGGCGGCCACCTTCTCGGCCAGGAAGTTCTTCGCCTTGTCCAGCAACTCCGACATGTCTCCGCTTCTCGAGCTTTGCTTCGATCGATCGATCGATCCGGAATTCGCAGAGGGATTTCGAAGGGCCAAATATGGTTTCGATCCCCCGAAGAGATCGGCCCCCGCGATTTATTACATACGAGAGGCCGCGACACGTGCGGTCTCGTCTTTGCTTAATGCGGTTGCGGCTGGGGCGGTGACGCGCGACGCGGTGACGCGTGGCGAGGTTACGCGTGTGGGGCGTCTCGGGAATTCCTTTCGTGTAAAACAGATCTTGGGGACAGACGACGGTGTTTCTTCGATTGATTTACGGAGCGAGATGCGGACCTTCGCTGTCTCGTTCGCTGTCTCCGTCGTGAATGGCCCGTGGAGCGACGGTGGTGCGGTCGGACGGGAATCTCGTAAAACGAACGTCAATTTGTGGGGCGGTGGATTGGATCGGATCGGATCGAGGCTCCGATTCTTTTTTTTTTAGCTTTGCAGAGATGCAAAAGTGGGTCGGATTGATTTTATGTGGCCGCGAAGTTAGCATAAAGTTCTACCTTGCACGAGATGGTTATCGGGTGTGTACTTAATTGATTTTACTTCCACAAACTATTGCTTAAAGTATCCATCGACACTTGGACAACAGGCTCTGTGCTTGGGTCTAAGGACCTCAACGCGCGTTCTCGGACCTTTAGCATCAAGCTCAGATCCATCGAGGTTCGGCGTCCAAGTCCGCTGAAGCCATGCTCAAGCCTTGGAGCTCGAGCTTATATCCACCAAGGCCGGGCCCGGGACCTCGGTACCAATGCCCAGCTTTCTCGAGCCAAGGCTAGGGTCCACAAAGGCTGAGCATGAGACTTCGGTGACAATGCTCAAATTCATATCCATAGAGACTAGGCTCTAGCCCCCTCCACCCATATCTGGTTTTTCGACTGCTCACGTCAAAGTTGCTAGAGACAAAATATTGCACATTTATCCAGGCAAATAAAAGCAAATTTTCCTTTCCCGGGAAGTAATTTCAAATTTATTTCCTAGGTACAAACTAAATACTGAAAAAGATTGCCATGACTTCTCAGAGAATATTTTCCAAAAATGTCAAATCTTTAACGAAATAAATGTTGGCTAGTGGGATTTTTTTTTTTTTTAAAGTGAAACCATCTTATATGGTCTACTTAAAATACATTTAACGGTTATATAATGTTAGGTCTTGGCATGAACTTGATAAAAATCGCAACCATTTTCATAGGTGCGTGCGTGCGACATGCCCGTCACGTCTTGGATCCGAATCGAGCGACCCGAGATTCTCCTTTTCCATAGCAAAAGGAAGATAGCGGCATCGTATAAAGAGAAAAATGGAGAATAAGATGGAGTCATGCTCATAAGATAAAAACAAAAGATAAAAGGCCGAAATAAAAAACGAATTTCTTCTTCTTCTTTTTATCCAAAGAGACGGATCATCACAATTCGCAATGCTATCCATGGATTCGGGCCGAGTATTGCTAGTCCACGATGGGCTTCATTTCGGGTCAAAGTAGCGACCTGCCAAAAACAAAAAACTCTTTTTTGTGCATACATGCGAAGGTTCGCGTCGTGCTCGATCGAATAACGCATTTACTGCAGATGAGACCGAGGGCGATAATTAAGAGAATCCGACTCACGAAAGACCCGTTAATCATATACGTTAAGATTCAGCCGTTCGTGTACCAAGAGAAGTGGAATGAAGTTAAGGAGCACATGTACATGTATGGATTAACCTAGAAATTGCCCAAGAACCGAATTGGGATCATTGCTTGTCGGGCGAAAACCTGGAGAGCAATTGAATCTGCCTCAGGAGAGGGGAGAGGGTTTCCATTATCTTCTCGGAGGGGTGGTCGTGAACGCCTTCGTAAGTCGTCACGACGATGCTCGTGTCCCCGGACAACCTCTGCACTTGCTTCTTCACATCGCACGTGGTATGCACGCAGCGATAATAGCTCCTTTTTGGCAACATGTTACACGATACCCGATCACACATTAGATTAGAGATGGATTGCGAGAATAAATGCGTAGGACAATGTACATTCTTAAAAGACACGGAGGAGGACGTTATCAATTCGTGCATCGCATCGCCGATCGCTTAAATCCCGTTGTTGATCTTGGGCATATAAGCATGCACGGAGATGGTGATGGTGGTGATTATTTGATATTATTAGTAAAACCCGGTAGTTCGCAATATATCATTTTGAGAACAAGTCATAGAGAAGTCAATTAAAATTGTATGAAGGTTGTTTCTTATAGGACACATACAATTGCCTAATTTTCTCTTCTGCATGATCTATATGAGGTGTTTATATATATACCACGCGCGACCGTCTATACCTAGAAAGCCTAGAAGGAGGCCTTCCTCGCCTTCTAGCGGTATCTCACTGATGGCTCGGGCTCTCTCGGAAGGAGGCCTTCTTTGCCTTCCACCTAAGCTGAGCAGGTTTCCAATGAGAAAAATTTCCTCATTGGTAACAAATAGTTATCCATCAAGCGGGAAAATCATATTTTCAAAGCCGTAATCTTATACCCATACTCTTGCAAAAACGGACTAGGAGGGTCAGCTACCCAGCCAATCTTCATTATTAAACATCGTTATTGTATAGGTATACCAATTCCAATTTGGTCACAGGAAGTTTTTTCCGGAGACCAAGTTTCTATTTGGTCGCTACAGACCCCCATATTATTGCAGTGACATCGACAAACACATGACAATTGCTTATCCTGTGATCTGTCCGTAAATATGTATTTTCATCTATACAAGTGACGATGCTTTCATGCACGAAAAATTGCCTTTTTGCGCATAACTATTGATGTTCAAACCTGTACGCTTTATGCTTCACATCATTATTTTGTGCTTAGGCATTCATAATGACTCGTGATCCCAAGAGAGCGCATGGATATCTTGTTGAAAGAATATGCTTGCCATTGGCTTTTCTACAAGGGAACTATTGAGCTACGTGAAGGAACAAACGAAATCTTGATAGAAACTTTGTATGTATATGCAAATGTATGTTGTCTTAGCCATCACGAATACAGACCTGGGGTGTGTGCTGTTCTTGACAGCTTTCTGCCCATATTTCCTCCAACGATAGCCATCGTCGAGAACGTCGTCCTCGCTCCTCGTCTGGAACTCAAACCTCGGACTCACTGCCTTTCGAGTTCTGCTACTCGTGGCGGCCTTAGATTACTTCTCCAATCTCCTCCCCGTGATCCCTTCCATGGCTGTTCCATACTCGGACATCACTAAAGGAGCCTCATGACGCGCGTCGTCCCCATTAATGGCACTACCTCCATTGATCCCAGCACTAGTGCTACCAGAAGCAAGACTGGCCAAATCGTTTATGTCGGTGAAGACTTGGTGGTCGTCTATAGGAGGCGGGCGCAATGAGGAATCGGTGACGAGATAGGGAGGGTTCTGAGGCAACAGCAGCGGCAACGAGACTTGTTGCGGAGGTGGAGGAGGAGGAGCTTCTTGTCGTTCCATCATGGGAGATTTCAGATTGTGTCAAGGGCACAGGACTTTCAAAAAATATTGGCCTGGAAAGGGTCATGGAAGGTGAAGAGGTTGGACTGACCCACGCACACGCAAGGATATATAGAGGTGGAACATATGGAACTCCTTCGACGGGATTTCGACTTTATTAAAACCATATATAAAAATAAAGTTTAATAACTTATTAAAGAAAATTTTTATAGAACAAAAGGTATATAATCTCTCCCTGATATGAATGCCCCAGAAATGGTGAGGTAAAAGCCACCAAAACATCCACCTGTTTCTGTTCAACTAATCTTTGCAAGCGAAGGGAAGGCCGAAACATGTAGGCAATGTGTTCACCATCTAAGCATGCCTCCCTCTCTATCATGCTTACTGACGTATTGTCTCGTATAGATTATGAAGCACGACACCTCCACCGGGTACAACGTTGGTCCAAACCCTTTTGACTTTTCCGTGTTTGAGCCAAGCAAGAGTCAAAGACACATGCCCACTTGAGAGGTACCAAATCCGGGCTCTGATCAAACGCTATTCACCAAACAATGACATTTCAAATGTTGATAAGCTGAATAGTCTGGTGAAGGTCGTACAGCATTCAAGTCTTTAAAAGTGTTCAGAATGAAATCATTTGACTCATGAATATGCAATCCGTAGTGGCGTAATGCGAAACGCGAAACGGAAAGCTTTCTTTATTCGGTGATCCAACTTGTTATTCTAGCAGAGGGGAATATACTCAAATGGAAGAGTTTGACAAGAAAACTAAATGACCAGTAAAGATTAGAACAAAGGCTTCTTTCCGTTCAACATGGCCATCAGGTGCTCCAGAACCCGACCACCTCCATCACGTAGACCAGAATGCATGTATTCGTTGGTTATCCATAGTCTGATACCAGCTATTTGAGAAGCTGTCTCCATCGACAACTTGAAATTAACATACATATCTTCGTAATAGACTGCAGCTGCAACAGGTACCTGTCAACAAAGATGAATAAGTCAACTGACAACCAGAATCAATCTGTATTCGGGAGCCAATTGTTTTCTTTGCATTGTAGGTGTGATGTTAGATCTTGTTTTAAGAGAGAATTTCCAAACACCTTGTTATTGTTGAGAGCGACAATGTCATATAGTTGAGGCCAATCCTTCTTCTCTGCCAATATCTGAGCAACTTTTTTGAATGGCTTTAGGACATGAATTTCGTCAAACATCCATGGGAAAATCATCTGGAGCATAGACACAAGCCATCTTAAGTTCTTAACAATAGAATGTGGGAAAGTAAGTCATACATCCCAACAGAACAGGCATGAATAGATATATTAACACATTAATTGCAATATAACAGAGCTTCCTCCTACCTCTCCTGTAAAAAGAACAGGACGACCCTCTTTTGCCGCCTTTGTGGCATCAAACTTGCTGTCATCGTCACCTATCACTCTATGAGCAGACCACTCTGATGAAGCACCCTATACATAAATGAAGCAATAAGTCAACTGCATCAAATACTTGTGGCAATTCTTTATTGCGCTAAATTACCTCATTCAATGACTAACTTGACTTCACCACAATAATATTAAAAATTGGTCATGCAAGCAGAAAATGGCAAGCTTCAATCATAATCAATATGGAAAGGGAGGAAAAGTTTACCTGACAGTAAATGGGCTCATGTAGAAGAGCATAAAGAGGATTTGTATCAAATGCCAACCAATTCTCAAACTGCACACATCAAATGACTAAGGTTTAGTTTGATGTGTACTGTAACCAACCAACAAATCAGGTAGTCACAAGTCATTAGATCTTACAGCTTTCAAGAAGAAGTAGCTAATTTGCTTTGATGCACCAGGTACTAAAATAGGATCCCAAACCCTCTCAAGCCTGTGTTCAAGTCCACAAGAGAGGATGATTGTCTAATCAATACGTACTATTACTTTTTGCAAAGTATATGTGTTTAGAACTTGAAAATATGCCCTCTTACATGTAGTGCAATCGCTCAAAGCTAGCACTGAATCCTAAGCCAGAAAGACCGAGAGTTTGGAAACCCCTAGGCGTTAAGATGCCACCAGAAGGAAGAATCACCTGCAATTCAATAGAAACAAGAGAAATTCAGCACAAACATTAACAGCACTGGGGTTCCGTTTATATACTTGATATCTCACCCCACCACCTTCAGAGTCTGCCAAATACTTTACAACTTCACGAACAACTTCTGCATCTTGAGGATACCTCTTGTAGTACTTCTCACTTTGAAGAGTAACCTGCTCTGAGCCTGCTTTATATACAGCATCTGCAGTGCATCCTTTTGCAATGGGTGGAATTCCACCAGTTATAAGAACTTGTTTGAGTCCTTGAGGAGCAAAACTTAAATAAGTTACTGCACAAAAACCACCGAAACTCTGCAAAACGATAAAAGAGTATCACTAAAATTAATCATGACCCAAAAGTACAGGGGGGGAGAACAGAGGGAAACAAATTGAAGAACGGATTACATTTCGTTGGTAACTATCGAGAGTAAGCACAAGCATTTCAGCAATTCAGAATGCAATATTCTTGTCACTAAATGCTTGGACCACTAAAGTCTAGAGCAGCCGAATGAAAAACTGAAATACCTGACCAAGAATGGTCCAAGGTCCAGCATCCGGAACAAGACGCACTCGAATAAACTCAGCATCATTTACAATATTATCCGCCCGAAAATGTATCAAATAATTAGCCAGGTTCTCTGCAGATTTTATTTGCAACATCGATGAAGCAGTCAATGGAGTAGATAAGCCTGTCCCGCGCTGCAGTTCAACAACATTTGTGAGATTGAGCGCTGAAATATTGACTAATTTTGTAGGTAATGCCTGCAACATCATGCCTGATCCATCAAGATTACACGAAATTCTTCACATGCTCTGTGTAGCCATCCACTGGATTCAGTGGGTCTTGGGGACTCAAAACCAGGTCCACCTTGTAGAAACAACAGGTATGGCAGTTGTTGCTCTTCTTTTCCAACTGAGGCAAACAAAATTAGAATGGTAGAAACAAGTCAAAACAGATACAGTAAAAGATTGTTTAGGCCAATCAACACAATGAAAAGATACTGTACTTTGCATTAGTGGGGTGCTTCTCTCTTCATACAAGTCCACAGATGCGAGAAAAATATTGAATTTATTAAACAAAGCATTAGCATTGGGTGTGCTTCTGAGGAGCTTAAACATAAAAACCCAATACGTATGTGCATTGACCTTCTCGTTTTAAAGATGAATACACATGACAGCTCCATGGTTGAGAAACCGGTACAGCAGGTCATGGTACAAACACGCACTAGTCCAACAATCCGAATCCTGTTCAAATTACTTTCTTGGAACAACCCATGAAAATGAAGAATCACCACATCTCGCTGAATGTGGCACCACCACAAAAATTAACACTGTCTAATATTGGGGACAGTCGATCATTATCCTGCACTACCAACATAGTGGAGGCATGAACAGTATTCATTACTACAAGGTGTGGAACTTCCAGTAGACTTCCATACATTCGCATCGATCTCGCTCAGTTCAAACAGACCTAGTGGTTAAGGTTGCCTTTTTTTTTCCCCTTTTGTTCTGAGAAACGTCGTGGTCCTCGTGTCATCGTGGTCCTCGTCGTCGCACTAGTGCGCCGATGCATAGGATGCTTTTAACAGTCACAAACCACAGCGACGAGACGCCCCCACAATGTAAAGACAAGAGAAGGCTTTTCTACATTGGTAGGGTCAACAGATGTCGACTCACGACTAAGCTTCGTATTGCCGAAAGGAACCCAGTAAAGGAATACAAACAGAACTTCGACAAGATTCGCTCATCGAAACAGCTGCACTAAAACGAAGAAACCATAAGTCATCACTGTCGTCGAAGCACGAGAACTACGAATCGAGAACTACGACGTGATTTCCGAACAAGAATCGACGTTCGAGAAAACCAAGTTCCATTTCCAAAACAATCAAAGCCTCGGAATCAGGGGAACAGAATTTGCAGCAATTTGAAACGAAGGAACTGAGTTGGTAATCGTGAGTGTACCCGCGACGACTTCACGAGCGAAGACGGAGATCTTCTGCGAGACGCCTCGATCCGCCGAATAATCGAGGGGGACGGCGAAGCGATGGTCCCGGAGCCGGAGCTCGGGCACGGAGTACCACTCTCCGGCGGCGTGCTCCGCCGGGGCGCCGCCGTTGGTGGCGCCGGGACTCGCCATGGCCGCGAATCTTCGAGCTAATCTGAACACCGTCACCGTCAGGTGAGAGCGGAGGCTCGGCAATGCGGTGGATTGCGGGAGAGCGAGGCAGCGGAGGGGCTTTATCAAAGAAGGTGGCGCGTGGCGGATGAGCATTGTCGGGCGCGAGTGAGGCGGGGCGAAAAGGGCGGAACAAAGCGCGCGTGGAGGGGAGGATCTTTATCTCGGCGGGGCGACGCGACGTGGCGGATCGGACGCGCGTCGGTTCGGGAGCGGCGTTGCTCGGCTCATCTCGCCCGTTGGATGGGAATGCCGCTGTTTTGTCATGTCGGCACTCGATGCGCCGAGGGGAGGGCGCGACGACAGCCGCGAGGAAGGGCGCGTGAGGCGCGCGAGCGAGGCCCGTTTGCTTTGACCGCGGGATGGACCGGTGACTTCTCATTGGCGAGCGAGGGGGGGAGGGACGAACTGGTGGAGGAGCCAATTTGACCGACGCGCTTTGGGGCACGATTGTCCTGAAAATGCGTTCCATGAGAGGCCGGATGCGTCGAGAACTTTTGTTCCCGTTTGTCAACCAGACGTCCCGTTTCACTATATGCTTGTTCTATGTAGAAACTTGGGCAAGTCGATCGATTTGATGCCCGCAAAACACGAACCCGACGGTCTAATTCGAATGGAATCTCGAGGGGGCAAAAAACGGACAGATCCAGCTACGGGGGGGTGTCGCGCGAACAAAATCCCGAGTGGGTTTCGAAGATCCGCATCATTAGCTACAATCAACCGATGATAAATAGCGAGTACCTAAATAACTTTATACCGATAAGTCATGCCCGCTCTCGTTGAACAGAAACAGAGCAACAATTTACTTTAAAACAGCTTATACTCATCTTTCGGGGACAGGCTTCTGGGCTAACGAAATCATCTTACAAAACAGAGCACGTTTCCTACGGCTGCAGCACTCAGCTTTTCTCTACAGAGCACGAAGAGCGGCAAAGAAAGAACAGGAGTGTGATAGAGGACAAGAGAATTCCTGATGAAGTGCTTTTAAGTCTTCCGGCAGCTCAGCTACCGCCGGCGGCGGTGACCGCATCGCCGGCGGACCAAGAAAAGCCGAACCATGGCTGAGACGGATCCGAAGATGAATCTCCGTAGTGAGAACCTAGTAATCCCTCCAGACCCGCAAAGAAATCATCGCTCAGAGCCGCACCAGATGACCCAGACTCGTCTTCTCCGTCATTGTCCTGCATACTGCTGCTTTGGCTATATTCCTTCTCTTCTCCGCTTTCGCTGCTGGTGCTCTGAGGAACAAGCACCGCCTCCTCTTCCGCTGAAGTTACTGGGTTTGTAGTTGCAGTAGCAGCGGAGTCGACGCTGACCTCGGCTTCGGGCGTCGAGGTCTTGGGGCGCGTGGAGCCGGCGAGTGAGCTCCGGTGCGTCGGCGCAGGGTGGTTGTGCTCCGACGTGTAGGTGACTATGAAGATTTCCGGGTCGGATCTGTTCCGCTCCACTTGCTTCCGGGCCAAGCACCCCTTGGAGCTACTGCATCTGTAATAGCTCCTGTTTCAGGAATCATGAAAAATAAGGATTTTCGTCATAAAAAACAGAGAGAATTCTGGAAACGGAAAGATTCGATCTCCTGAAGTACCTTGGATATGGAGAGCCTTTGATGGGTTTTTGACCGTATTTCCGCCAAGCCCACTCGTCCGAAGAGACTTTCTCTGCGGGAACTTGACGAACCACCTTCATCTGGCTCTTCCTGTGTTGTCCTCCATAGTTAGTCACCGAGCGGGTTACGAAACACGAGATTTTCGGAAGAAATAAGAGATAAAAGACGGCACCTTTTCTTGGATCTGGGAGCGTGAGAGCCAGCTTTGAACGGAGCCGGAGGAGCAATTGCCGAAGCACCTTGAAACGGCCTCTTTTGCATCAGATGAGCACTCGACGAGCTCTTCCCGCCTTCAACAGCAAGAGGAGATGAGACGGGGTTGTCGCCACGCGAAAACGGAGGTTCGTACGCGGGCAAGAAGGGCTTGTAAAGCTCGTGGAGCTCCTCCAGAAAGACGCCTCTTCCGGCCTCGAAGGGCTCCGAATCTGACCCTCCCAATGCAGGGAACGGAGTGCAAGAAGCGGGCTCGAGGCGATGCTCCGTTGCCCATGATGCGGCGGCGGCGGCGGCGGCGGAGGAGGAGGAGGAGGAGGAGGCTGTGCAGCCCCTGACCACCGCATGCAGATCCCAGTCGACCTCCATGGCCTCTCCCACAGCTCCTTGAAGGGCTCGCTCGGCCGTTCCAGAGACAGGAAGCTCCGAGGGAAATCTGCGCACCAGAAGCAGCAGCCACCACGGCAGGCGCGCGCTGCTTCGGCTATCAGGAGAGGAATTGCACGGCGGAGAGAGGACAGAGAGAAGAGACAAAAGAAGGCGCTGACTTTGGCTGGAGAGAGAGAGAGAAGAGAGAGGAGGGGCGGGGGGAGAGGAAAGGGGGGGATCTGCAGCCGCATATATAGACGACACGTCCATGAGTAGAGAGAGAGAGAAATTGAGGAGGTTGGCATCTCGATGCCGCCCCACCCCCCAATCCTGCTTTCCCCATTCCTGCTAGAACACGAGGAAAAAAACCGGTGGTGGTTTCGGGTTTGACTTTTGCTGATTTGTCAAAAGGGGTTCTGCTCGCGAGGCACGATGGGGGGAAATGGTCCACGCACGCCGGGGGGGCCCACGCTTCGCCGAGTGGGGGGGCGGGGGGCGGGCCGCGGGCGGGCCTCGCGAGCTGCCGACCAAAAAAAAGAGCCGGAAAGAATAGAATGGCTTTCGCATCATGTGAGGGAGGGGGGGATATCGAGGCTAATTTTACTCCATCGATATAATAATAACCGACGCGACAGACTTTCATTAGCGAGTAGCGACATTGTAAATGAAATTATTCTATTGAGGAGCTACTAAAGGATAACGCAGCAAATAATCTATAAATTTTGATACAATGTGTAATGTGATCTTTAAATTTTTAATTTATTTGATATAGTCCTCAAACTTTGTATGCGTGTTCAGTGTAGTCCACGAACTGTATGAAAAAATATTTAATATTACCCTTCCATTTATTCGAGATTGGGAACAATATTTAACATTTTCGTATAGTTTAGAGATTAAATTGAACGTGTACGTACCAAAAGCTTTGGGATCAAATTGAATAAATCGAATGTTCAGGGACTGCATTGTACATTGAGCCAAAGTTCAATGGGCCATTTGTGTTGTGTTCCCATGATTTGAATTCGGCTCCAATTTCTTAAGCTCGAGTAGCTTCAAGTTCTTTCGAGTTCGAGTTCGAAAATACTTGATTTGAGTAGCTCACGAACCCCGTATTGGAATTATGGTGCTACTTAATTATGTGCGCGCATTGGTACATGTTATAAACACTTACTTATCATTGCTTTTAAATCGTGTTGTGCTCCGATAACTTGAGTTTGAAATCGAGCTCGACTCGAGCTTACAGTGAAAATTGCCTATTGAACAAGTTGAGCAATTTCAAGCTCGCGAAAAGGCTTGCTCAAATTGAGCTCGGCCTCGATATCATACTTGAGAGCCCAATCGAGCTCTTTGAATATCAAATTGTTCATAGACAAGAACGGTGGATGTTGAGTACTAAATCGTGTCGTCTAGACCCGATCATAGCTCTGGTTCTTACAAAGTCTCGAATGCGACAAAAATTCTTAAGTCTCGAACTTAAATCCCTTTGAATCATAAATTTTTAGTATATCTTGCATTACTCGTTCGTGTGATGCAGAGGTAGTCAAATTGGAGAAATTATTACCTGCATGCACATTGAAATCATGTGGACCCACTACTTCAATCATAGGGGTGCTTGGATGCATACACCTTACACGTAACCCCATCATCATTGACTTGTATAACCACCATTGATTCGAGAGGGTCCTTCTCGAAATAATTTACAAGAGAAATCTTTGGCTCCAAATCAGCAAACACGTACATACATATCCACAACCTTAAGGACGTAATCCATGTTATTTTATTAAACGACATGACACTTTGTAAGTAGCGTCTAAAGTAGTTGGCCTATGCAAGAGCTGAACGTAACGACTCGTCGATATAGGATTTGCAGGCCGGAGAAATTATTGCGCAAGTGTGATTTTTGTTAGGAGTAGAATCTAGATCGTCCAGGATTGTGAATTCTATGTAAGGCCCGTGTGAATTTTATAAAATTTGACGATCTAGATCCATTTTAACATGCATGATGAATTCATTGAATAGTGGATTAATACCATAACAAATCTCAAATCGATGCATCCGTGCGATATTTATCCCCAAAGTAATTTTCGAGTGACAAAAAATCCAAAAGCAATGCACTCGTGCCACGTTAACCCAAGACTAATTTTCATGTCATAGGAAATCCTAAATCGTCGCACTAGTGCTACGTTTACCTTTAACAAACTTCGTGCTACAAAAAATCTCAAATCATCAAAATATTTGATTTTCGGAATTTGCTAAAAATATGCTAATTTTGGCCAAATAGCTCTACCAAGTATCGAAAATCTACTAAAACACATAATTTTTGGTAAATGTGGGCACGAGCATATTAGTTTGGGATTTTTTGTGACATGACATTGAATGGGTTAAATGTCGCACTACAAATGTACTAGCTCAAGGTTTTTTGTAATACGAAACATAGTTCGGGATAACTACGCACGGATATAGTAATTTAGGGTTAATACTGTGAAAAACCCCGAACAAGTATGCCTATGACAAATTTATCTAAAACTAATTTTTTTTACCACAAAAACACTCAAAATTGGTACACATGTGATAAATTTACCTAAAACTAATTTTTTAACCACAAAAAACCTTAAACCGGTACATTTGTAATAAATTTTCCCTTCCATTAGTTTCCGTTAAATTGGATCAATACCATGAAAAATCACAAACTAATATACATGTAATAAACGGAGGGCAAAACCCAAAATTGGAACAACCATTACATGTCATTTAACAAAGTAATTCGACAGTAAGATTTAACGGAAATTAACAGAGGGTATATTTGTCACAAATGTACCAGTTTTAAATTTTTTATGATCAAAAAATTAATTTTAGATATTTTTTTTTGATCAGAACAAAAAATTTTGAATTTTTCGTTATATTAATCCAACATAATTTACTCCTTTCGATGGTGTTAACCGTCGAATAATTTATTGCCCCCCGCGGAGTCGAGCTGTCCCTCGCTACTTTGCTTGTGAGAGAGAGAGACAGAGAGACAGAGGGTTGGAACGCATAATTCTCCATAAAGGAGCGGCCGCGGACCGGGATTGGCCGCGTGCGCCGCACGTGCTCGAGTCCTTCGGATTCGGGTACTCGAACAGGGGCTGGACGAGGTGCGCGGATCACGTCACCGTCCCGCATCTCCGCCCTTTGTTTTTTAACAATGTTCTCTGCGGTATCTAATTCCCTACGAAGCTGCCGCGCCGAACGCTGAAGCGAGGCCTGCCATAACGCATGACGTACACGCACACGCACGCGATGCTCCCCCCCTCCACTCCACCCACTCCACGAGACATCCCGCGTGTTCCATGCCGACATCGAACGATCTAGCTACGGCCCAATGCACGACTTCATTTTACCGTGCTAGGGCGCGTCAGTTTTCGCGAACCATATAATTTTCCAAAGATATTTTACTAAAAACGGTCGTATGTATAGCTCACGGAAATCGATGAATGGGGGAATACTTTCATGGATCACGAAAATATTTGGAAATGAATCGTTATCGACAATAAAAATAAGTTTCATTAATCGACTTTTTTAAGTAATGCGTATGATTTTTTGCTGTTAATACCACAAACCGGTGCACCTGTGATAAATTTACTCCGAACTAATTTTTTCGCCATAAAAAACCCCGAGCTGATGCACCTATGATAAATTCACCCTCCGTTAGCTTTCATTGAATTTTATTGTTAAATGACAGGCGGCAGTTGACGAATATATCAGTTTTGGGTTTTACCCTCTATTTGTTACAGGTGTACCAGTTTGTGATTTTTTTTTTGTATTGATTCAATTTAACGGAAATTAACGGAGGGTAAATTTTTCGCAAGTGTATCAATTTGGAGATTTTGATAGTTAAAAAATTAATTAGAAGTAAATTTATCACCGGTGCATTAATTTTAAACTTTTCGTGATATTAATCTTTATTTTTATTATTCATTTTTCGCCATATAAATGCAGTCTTATGTAACTACTTTTATTTACATTTTGACTCGTGTATGTCCACTGACTTTACAAGGCCCAAGAGAGAAAAAAAAAAAAAAAGAGAGACGTGCGAGCTTTAGTCCCATTTGCCTGGCCACGTGTTCACAATGCCACGTCATGATCGCCCAGGATCTTCTCTTTCGTGGCGCTTGGTTTTCTCGTTACTTTTCCTTGTCATGATAGCGAGGTCACAAAATTCCTAACGTTCTCCGCAAGTTACAACTCTTTCGACTTTTACTTAGTTTAATGATTATCTTATCGGTCTTTCACGTCGTGATCCGGCCGTATAGAGATAAAATGAGAGATAAGAAATCCTAGATAAAAGATATAAAATGAGAGATAAGAAATCCTAGATAAAAGATGTGATAAACTCAGATAGAATGAAAAAGCAACTTGATAAATTCTGCTACATTCTAAAAGATGAAGTGATAAATTGATGTATTCGAATATTACTTTATCGGCATCGCGTGAGGATCGCCATTGCGACACTCGATCATTGAGCCACTCCCAACCACCGCGAGATTGTTGTCCCCTTCGATCATCAATTGCTGGGCAACCGATCATGCTTCAACGATTGATGGGGAAAAGAAGTCCGAAGACGATTGTCGTTATCTCTAACCGCTTGGACTGCCAAGCTCGTCGAATCTAGGAGGTGAAAGAAAGGTGCGGTCAACACATGTACGAGAGTTTGCTTCATTTTCTAACCATTCAGAGCTGCGACTTATAATTTCTACATTTAGAGGTGTAAATATGACGATGCCCAAAGTGATTTGGTAATTGGGATTGTGGAATTGGGAGAAGATTCCAATTCTCATGAAATTGATCGAGAGAGCGAGGGATGGGGTTGCAGATTCGAGGCATTACAAGGAGTGTCGAAAGCGGTAGGCGGAGGCCGAAGTGAGCCACATCAATCGGGGTATTTCTTAATTGCAAAAAAACTATGAATATTTCTCAGTAGTCAACAAATTGGCTCTACGACATAGCATGGTTCATCCTGCTTCCGCCATCCTTAGGTTTTTTTCGACCCGTGTCTCGCAACTTCACGCTATTACGACAAATTGCACTTCTAAAGAAACCCAAAACTATGTCTATGACTAATCTTCCCAAAGGTATAGCCTCTGTGTTTGATTTCATTTTCCTTTCTTCCGCTTTTGAACCAAATAAATAACTAAAAACACCACACGACGGCGGATTTTTGAAGATTTTCAAACCTATCCTAATTGCACCAAACATACGATGGTCTTTTCAGTGCCCAAAAAGATTTAAATTCGCGACCTCACCTTAAATTGTCAGGTAAAATCGTGATCTAATATTTAATTACCCAAATAGAAACGACATTGAGTCTCCCTTTCGAATCGCTAGCGCTCTCGGCTCGGACTCGAGTTCAAATGAACCGAATCCGTCATAATCGTTCATCATGAAAATTCTCCCGGTCGGGGGTTGGGTCTTGATGGTTCTCCGTTCCGTTCACACGTTCCTCGGATCCCACCGAGGCGGATCGCTGTCGCGGGAATAATTGACACGGGAGTGATGATTCCCTCCCTTCTTTTCCCCCGATTCTCTTCTTCTCCTCCTCTCTCTCTCTCTCTCTCTCTCTCTCTAGCATCGAGTGGAGGACAGGAGCATGATGATGGTGATTTCATCAGATCAAAGAAAGGAGATGATGCGTCTCCAGAACCCGACCCCGCCACCAGCAGTCGCCGCCACTTTTCACCTCTACCAAACCAAACCGGGTAACCCCCCCCCCCCGCCTTCCCGTCGTTCAAATACCGAAGAGTCGAAAAAAGGGGGGTTTCCCGAGAGCGGTTTTCCCTTTCCCTCGCGAAGCCGATTTTCATGAACTGCATGCATCGACGCGTTTTTTTTTGGGGCGCGTGCGTGGGGGCCAGCGGTGATTGATGGGGAGGAGGGTGGGGATTGGGCTGGTGGGGTTGGCGATTCCCTTCCATTAAAGGTGGGATTGGTGCCGCGCTCATCATCGGTTCCGCCTCCTTTGGGCCATTGTGAAGTTCTAGCGGGACAATGGAATGAGAAAAAGGAATATGATTGCTTGCGTCTTCTTTTGGTCTGGTGGTTTTCTCTCTCTGTCGTGGAAACTCGGAGAGCTCCACCGAACGTACAGCTCGGAGAATCCACGGAGATTTGAATTTAGAGGCAGATGTCTGCACGTTTTCGTGTAAGTTGCGATGGTTATGATGTGTGCATCCCTTTTTTTTAGATTCTTCTGCACAGCGTGTGTACGGGGAATGGGCCGAGAAAAGTGGAGGGTCCCTCGATTACCAGCTAATATGGCGTGCGTTTATTCACTCCGAGCCAATTAGAAATTGACACGCGTATACTGGCGTGGGCTCGGATTAGAAAAATCGGAAAAATCTCTATCCACCCCCTCTCTTCCTCCTCCATCTGCGACTGTAGCCGCCTTGAGCCCACGCCGGCGGAGTAATCCGGGGGGGGGGGGGGGCTCCCTATGCTGTTGCTACCGGCGGAGTTGCCATGGACATTGCCGTCGAGGCTCGCGGCCGTGGACAAGCTTCGAATATGGAAGTTTGCAATCTTTGTGCTCGCCTCCATCGAGGATCTTTGCCAGATTTGAAAGTCCTCGGTCGTCCTCGCTCGTCCGTGGCCATTGCCTCCGAATTCGACTCAAATGCGGCCATGCTCCGTATCTATCACGGGCAAGGCTCCGGATTTGGACGCGACGACGGTTCCAGATCGGAGTCGGGAGAGATAACTCACCGGGGGGAACTTGAAGGGCGGACAATGGAAGGGGATACGAGGGAGAGAGACTCCGTGACTGTTTGAGGTGGAGGAAGGGAACTCGGTGCGGCCAACCATGGTGGGAAGGTGGGCGTTGAAGATGGTGGTTACAGCGCCCTGAGCGGTGGACATGGCCGAATTGAGGGGGGGGGTGGTGGATTCTCAAGTGGGTCGAGAGGTGGTGGGTGCGATTGAGACGAAGAGAGAGAAAATCCGTAATTCCGATTTTTTTGTATTAAAGACACGTGTCGATTTTTAATTGCACCGATTCAAGATGATACTTGCCACGTCATCCGATGATGACGTGGCACTCACGGATCGCTTGATATTTTGTCACTGCTGTTGCCTTGAATCCTGGATAAGCTCCGGCCACGAAAGAAAACCTGATTGCGAGTGCGGCGCGAGGCCTACACGGTCGCCTTGATCTGGCTCGAGCCACACGGGTCTGAAGGCATCTTTTGGCGAGCTCTAGCAAGGGCCTAGAGTTATTGGATGGAAGCGGATCGCATCCTTGCAAAGTTAGAATTAACACACGCATCAAGGGGAATAAGATCTTAATTTATGCTATGAATGATTACTCGTTGCTATGATCAATTTCTAATTTATGGTATGAATAATTACTAAATAGCTCCATTCATTTTTTTTTTTTGGTAACCCAGGAACCCCCGCACGGCTGACAGCCGGAGGAGTAAACCTGGGGTGACGCTAGCGCAGGACCCACCACCACGACGCCACACTTAAGAATCCCTAACGACTACGCTGGGGTTTGAACTCTAGTCCCTTCGTGGGGGAACCAGAGCGCAAGCCAACGCAGCCGCTGCGGGCGGTGGTCCATTCATTTTTATCCCGGATAATTGTTCTGATATGTTCACAGAACTTTTGCAAATGTTCTTGCTCGCTTGATGAAAGGGAAAATTCTCTTAGACCTATTATGTGTTTGTCAATTCATTCATAAACCTTTAAATTGTATCAATTTAATCTTAAACCCTTTTCATCGATACTTCAACAATTACTTTCTTACGTGCCATTCTCCCTTATTATAGTTTTCTCGTTTCTTTCGCCCACAGTACCCATGTGTAAAGTAAATGAGTTGACATGGGAAAACGACACAAGCAACCTCTAAACTTTGGCTCAATATATGATTTGATCCCCGAATTTTTAATTTGTTCAATATAGTCCCTAAATTTTAGCATAATGTTCAATATAGTCCTTGAATTTTTAATTTGTTCAATGTCATTCATGAACTTTTGGTACATGTTCAATTTAGTTCCTATATCATGTGAAAATGTTTAATTTAGTCCCTGAACTTTTTTATAAAATTCAAGAATTAAATTGAACATGTACTAAAAGTCTAGAGACCGCATCGAACAAATTAAAAATTTAAATAACACATTGAATATTACGCCAAATTTCATCGACTATATTGAATAAATTACAAATTCAGGGATTAAATTGCGCGTTGAGTTAAAGTTCTGGACCGTTTCTTATCCTAGTCGACATTATAGAGATGGCTATTGGCTGTCACACATAAAAAAAGAGAAAAAAGGGAGAAGGAAGGGGCCCAAATGGAACTCAAAGTGTAGGCCCGTTCCCATCCAAAATCTCTCTCGCGCGCTCGTATTTTCCGATCCGATGCCCCCTTCCGGGAAATTCGAAATTCCCCCGAATTCATTTTCCCGGGAAAGCGAAAAATAGAAAAGAAAACGCCCACGAAATGCGCGAGCGGAGAGATGGCGGAGATGGCCGGCGGCGGCGGCGGCGACGCGAGGAGCAAGACGATATGCTCCATCTGCTTCGAAGATCTGAAGCCCATCGTCGAAGACCTCCAGGCCATCCCCATCTGCGGCCATGTCTTCCACGAGCTCTGGTCCGTCTCCCCTCCCTCCCTCCCTTGTCCCTCCGCTTCGCAATCGCTATGGAGCGAATCGCTGCGGTCGCTACAGTCGGTCTCTGACTTGCCCCCCCTCTCTCTCTCTCTCTCTCCCCTTTCGATGTCGAATCCGCAGCTTGCAGCAGTGGTTCGAGTACTGCCCCAGCACGAGGAAGCGGAGCTGCCCCATCTGCAAGCAGGCTTGCCAGGCGAACAAGGTCTGCCGGCTCTACTTCCAATCCGTCGGCGACGCGAGCGATGCCGCCGCCGCTCCTCCTCCTCCGCCGCCGGCGTCGCGCGGGCTCGAGGTCGATCCCGAGGTGTTGCGCGTGGAGGTGACGAGACTGGAGGCGAAAGCGTCGGGGCTCGTTTCTGCTCTGGAGCATCAGGCCAAGGATCTCGCGCAGCTCAATGAGGAGGTACGAGGTTCTCGACCCGGTCGTGACTGGTTTTGATCATGTGGTCGAAGGAAAGGATGGAAGAGAAGTTCTTGTGTTCTGATAAGGTCATCTCAAGTAGAACGCCAACGAGTAATTTGTTCATCTAAACGTGCTAAGGCATATTTGAGATCTTCTTGGCAATTGAAGTTTATATGGGTGGATAATGTCGTTGCAATCTGGTTCGGACAATAGCTTGCGTGTTACCTCTCTGTTTACTGAGTTAGCTACAGTTGAGATGGTGTTTCAATGTCGATTGTCGAGCATGTAAACAAAATCAGGTAATACCCACTGCAGAAGGAAGCCGAACCTCACAGGTATAGGTTGGCAGAGATTTAAGATACTGATTTGGCTTTCTTAATTGTGAATGTGTTACTGTAGAATACATAGAACCGTGGTGGCTCTTTTCACTGCTTATGAGAGGAGAGAAATGGAGCCTGCCATTCTCTCCCACCAGATCGACCGTGCTCATGTTATCTCGGCAATTTTGGACCTACCTGCTAAAAAAATGAAAGCATTATGCAAATCAGTTTTTACCTCCATTCATCTTCGGTTTTTCCTAAAGTATGTACTGCTGAAAACATCCGTTTCGCCTTAAATGAACAGACAGCAAGGGCCAAGAAGTTTTGGATATCTCATTGAGGTGTCATCAGCTAGAGCTTTGTCTTGACTATCTCCTATTTGGCTCTCATGTGAATCTTTTGTTCTGTGGATTTTTTGTCCCAGCTTTGCCTTTCCAAGGAATTGGCAAAAAAGGAGGCGGCACTGAAGGATGATGTCTTGAAGCAAAAAGCTTCCATTCAGCGGTTGCTTCATTTGAAATCCGAGGTTGTAGAGAGTGATTTAGGCTTTATTCTGCTCTACCAAATTACGAAAATATCCTTCCATAATTTTTTGGGTACTTCTTGGTCGAATTTGACAGGAGCTTGATAAGACCACTTTGGAATGCTTAAGGTTGCAAGAAAGAAACATGGCATTGGCTAAAGAGCTTGCCGCACTTAAATTGTAAGGAGACACAGGAAGAGGCAATCTTTTTATTGGATTGTTTTCTATTCGGGACACTGATGTCGTGTATTATGATGGTTGAGATAGGGTGTCTGACTTGGACTTGGAGGAAGGTGAAGTCCTAAAGCTTGCCAGTTTGGGTAATGAGGGCAACACCAGAGATACCATAGACATCCTTAGAAAGTCCTTAGTCATACGAAATCAGTGAGTTATTTCCATCTGAATCCTTAAATAGATTGACTACTTCTGAAGTCAATAATTCTAGGCATGCACATGGCAAAATTGGCCAACCATTATTTATTCCGAAATTTTTGTCTACTCCCGCTCCAATTTGTTCCTTTTGTTTAGGCTTGTCAAATTGTTTATTGCTGCACCTTTACAGGAGTTATAAAGAATTGATGGCTAAGTGCAATGTTCTTGGGAGAGGAGAGGCTCGTTCAACGCGGAAGCTCGAGAAGGCAAAAGAAAAGATAAGTAAATTGAAGGTAAGTCGATGTACGATTTGCAAGTGTTTCTTCGTGAGATGATATACTTTCAGGCCAAAAAAGT
Source organism: Syzygium syzygioides (assembly GCA_031216285.1). Lineage (NCBI taxonomy): Eukaryota > Viridiplantae > Streptophyta > Magnoliopsida > Myrtales > Myrtaceae > Syzygium > Syzygium syzygioides. The sequence continues at coordinate 24,334,003 of CM062245.1, forward strand.
GACAATCTGTTGTCTGGTTGTCAGACCAGGGTCCAAGAATTAGAAGCATCTATTGAAGCAAAAGATAATGAAGTCCTGAGGTCTCTGAAGCAAAAGAGACATAAATCTGATGCTACCAATCAAAGTGAAGCTACCTGTTATACAACTTCAGCAGTAGGAAAATCGTCCCCTGAAGATCAATCAGCGCCGGCCCCTGTACCATTGCCAGACTCTAATTTATTTGGTAAAGTTACAAAGTCAGATGCTTCTTTGGCAAAAGAAGGTTTCAGAACCGTGAGAAATGTGGGTGCAAATAATAATGGACCGAGTTCCATTGCCTCAAGACAAGTCGACGCATTCATTTTTATCAACGAGGATGCCTCAAAACTTCCTCAGCCTGGTGCAAACAATGTCGTCAATAAAAATGAAGTACTTAAATCAGAGAACTCTTCTTACTTTAATCAGGAAGTTGTGGCGCCTAAAGCATCAAATATCCCCACTGACAGTGGATCTCATAAGGTGGATATTGTCACCATAGATGATGATGTGGCAATAATGAATGACCATAACCTAGGCCAGCCAGTGCTGAACATTAGAAAAGAGACTTCCCCGCAGCTTCCTCTTGGCAGGCCAGGTAATTAGCTTCTGCCTTTATTGGTATCCGAGTGTTTCGTCAATGAGTTGATGGAGCTTGTGCTACCAAGTATTATCATATAAATACTTTTGTTAGAACTTTCGCGTGCATATCCTGAAAACAAATTGGCTGGCATCTAACTTACATAATCCACTAGGAGAAATATGTTTTTCCGGTGGATTGCTTGCTCCAGATGGAACAACAAGGTATTTGGGAAAGTGGTGTAAGCGGGGACAGAGTGAGACATTGAAGGCCGTGCAGAGCTCAAGCATCAGTAATGGTGGTCTAATAGCTGTCGGATCTGATGGAAGAGGTGGTAGAATCAAAGCCCTGAGGTCTTCCATGCAAACTTCAGTGGTATGCTAGCACACCCATTCTTTCGTGTAGCAATCTGGCATTGCTTAAAACAGTTTGTCTGGTTATGGTCTGGTGTCAGCTAAATATTTGGTAAATTTGCTAAAGCATAGCCAGACTGTATTCAAGGGCAATGAGACTCTTTTCCTACCGTCATGCATATTCATCTGCCTAATGTTGGAGGCCTGTTTTTAACAATTAGGATATCCTCAAGTTGGCATTGCATTTTTTTCCAAGTCCCTCAGGAATGCTGATGAAGTTCCACACTATGCTAGAATTATGTTTTGGGTTTTATCTTCCTATCATTAAGTTAAAAAAAAAGAAGCTATTTATGATGCCAAAGGGGTATGTTCTTTTGTGCAGGATGGTAAGGAGATGCCAATGAAGAGATGCAAATCCGAATCCAAGACAAATGTCTCTCAATCTAAACCATGCTTGCAAATAGAACACTTCTTTGCAAAGACGAGTCGCTAAGTACACTTACTGATGCATGTGTACATTTTGGCGAGGTTCCTGTGGTCGAGCATGCGAGGTAAAAACTCGATTCCTTTGACTGTGCTCTAAATGGCACTAAGTTGCACGGTTGCACACTCATTAAGTGCCCCTATTGTTCGGAAAAAAAAGAATTGCGAGCATGGTAAAAACTCGATTCCGTTTGAAGTGCTCTGAATGGCAGCAAAGTTGCATTATTGTACAGCTGGTGATCGAAGAAGACTCGTGTTTCATAAGGATTTGACATTAGCGACTCATTTTTCCTGCAATCTCATTTTGTCTCCATTGATTCGCGGTTTATAGCATGCCGTCAACTGTCGGAAGAACTACGCCAATCTGCCTTGTCGCTTCCCATGAAAGAGTACAGTGCTTGCAGATGGGAAGAATACCTGGAGGCTGTGAATCCAAAAGTAGATTTAGAGTTAGCAGTCTTCACAGCTGGAACAATTTGCTTTGTTGTCATTTTGGAGGTTTCTTTAGTCTTTGGGATATGTCTGATACGAGTTCGAAAGGCCAGAATTTATTTTGTTGGGTTAGAAAAGGTAGGGGATCAATCGAAAAGAGGAAAAAGAGGTGACGGCCTTTTCGTCATTTGCCTTTACTAAATTGCTTGACATGTCGATAGGTAAACTTGTTTAGTCTATAGAGGGATCGATGAGACTATCAAATGCCAAAATCGCTTTGGATACTAGATCCGATTCTTAAGTGGTATTTTGGTCAAATTGGATTAAGCCGGCCGAAACCGGGAAAGAAAAAAAAAATGTCAGAGAGAGAGACCTCTTGGGGAATTAGACCGGTACAAGATTGAATTGGTCGACCTGGTCTGATTTTCAAAATAGAAGACTGTGCTGGACAGCCGAGGGGATAGCCCTCCTCGCGTTTCTTCTTTTTTCCTCTTTTTTTTTTTCTGGCGTGAAAAAATAAATCTATATCCTTTTTTACCGAAATAAATGCATTTCATTGCCGAGGAATAAAATGCGAAATCCTATACGTCCCCGACTCAAATATCTGAGGCTTAATTCATGACCAGTGTGTTTCAATTGAAAGGGTAAGTTTTTTTCTTCTAAATACGATAGTAGTTAGTGTCGCCCGCCAATTCTCGGTCACCCGAAAACCCGGCCCGACCGAACCGACCCGCATCCCCGCCCGCCCGCCCGACAGAGAGGAGGGCGAACAAAGAAATATCTGGCTCCCTCTTCCCACCATCAACCTCTCTCTCCTTCTTCCATCGCAAATTTTCTCTTTTCAAAACCCTAAATAAGAAAATTCCCACCCCCGCCACATGCCTCCTCCGTCTTCCCCGGTCGCCGCAATCGCAATCCCCCATGCGACGCTAGCTTCTCCTTCCTCCCCGCCGGATCCTCGATCTCCATCGCCGGGCAATCGAAGCTGAATCGGCCAGCAATCATCGATCGCCGGGGCCGTCCATGGCGATCCCCAAGACCTCCAACTCCTACCCGGCGTCGCTGAGCTGCTCGGTCCACCTGGAGATCCGCCTCTTCTACGTCCGCATCTCCCCCTGCGTCCCCGGCCTCGTCCCCGACCACCTCACCCTCCGCCACGCCCGCCGCGACCTCGGCGCCGCCCTCGAGATCAACGGCGCCCGCGTCCCCGAGCTGAGCCCCGCGTCCGTCGCGCTCCGGCGCGACCGCGTCGACAAGGACGCGCTCGAGGTGACGTACCTGAGCACCGACAGCGTGCGGATCACGGGCGGGGTCGAGTTCGAGGTGCTGGAGGGCGGCGAGGACCTGGTCCTGTGCGGGTCGTTGGAGAGGGTGGACGACAATTGGGGCAACGCGGGCACGGGGCTGGAGAGCGATTCGAGCAAAGGGTGGTTCATGGATTGCTACGTCGCGAATTTGGGCGGTTCTCCGTCGTCGGCGTCGTCTTCCGCCTTCTTTCAACCGAAGATGGGGGTGTCTTCTCCGTCCATCGAGGTGTATATCGCGGGCCGGTGCTCGGGCGTTCCGGTGATTTTGACGAAGACGATACAGGTGAGCCCCAGAAGGAAGGGGTCGCGGCACGGAACTTTGGATGCTATACCGGAGGATGAAGAGATCGGGAAGGAGCAGAACATTGGGAATGGGTTGGTTCGACATCGAGATTTGCAGGTACATGACAAAGTGCCGCGAATATTCCTAGCTGTTGTTCACTGTGTTGCACTGCGTTCTTCTTATATATAGCTCGGTTGTGTGCGTGCGGATGGCAATATTGTTGATGCGAAGGCAAAATTTCTCATTGAATTTATTATGATCGCTTGAAGAACAGGGACATGGTGGTGGTAATTTCGGTCACCTGGTTGATAGGTCAAGAGGTTGTGGAGCTGCTGGGTGATTTAGAATGTTTGGAACTTTTAGGAGCGCGAGTGCTGTGTAAATAGTTGAAATGGGGCTTATTCATAGGATTTCGGGGGTGATTTTAGCAGGAACTGCTGCTGCGTGTTGGAGCTTGGATTTGTTTTCCTTTTCAAACCATTACCTTGCCAAAAGGGGATTCAGTACACTGAATTTTACTATAACCGTTCGTTCTTTCTAAGTGTTTGCTTGATTTGCGAGTGGTGCCACGGTTTCAATGTAGATTGATTCGATGAACATCAAGGGGTTCCCATAAATTTAGCATATACACCTGTAGTTTCGATTTGCAGGGACTTCTCCTCTGGCAAACTGTCATTCTGGTGCAGTTGGCTGGTTATCATCTCTCATTTTGAATCAGCATTGCGATGTTTAATATTAGACCCTTCTTCACTCGCTATAGTTATGTTTCGAGCGTTGCTGTTATGATTCTAATATCCCATAATTTCGGGGCTTATGCAGATGGTAGATGGGGAATTTGATGACTATGGACCAGAGAGTAAATTTGGGCACCCATATTACTCAGAAGACATGTATACTGGCGAGGACGGACAGCTTACATGGTTTAATGCCGGTGTAAGAGTTGGTGTTGGAATTGGCCTGGGTATGTGCCTTGGGATTGGGATAGGTGTTGGACTTCTCATGCGCTCATACCAAGCAACTACCAGGAACTTCAGGAGAAGGTTTTTCTGAATCTGGTCCACATGAGGGTCAAACTCGCATCGGTTCTGTAAAGGGATGCTGGCGCTCAGGAATTTCACTCTGGTTAGTAGCCTGGACTGTCCAAGGTTTTGGTTACATATGGCATCGGTCAGTGAACTAGAGTTATAGAGCAAGTCATGGCGATTCTTTCGGAAGTTGTATAGCAATTTATTTCTCGTGAAGCTTTCAAGAGAGCTGCAGCGGTTGTCCAATAAACTTCCTCTAGCTGACATCCGGACTGCCAGCAGCTGTTCAAACGATCCCGTAACATACATAATGACGTTTGCTGCAGTTGTTGGCGCAGTGCGGCTGGTGTGTCGTAAAACTTCAGTTTTGGTCCTCTTACTCAAATTTTGCTGGCGATCCAACTCGCGTAGTTAAGGTCCCGTTTGTGAGCTTTATTGAGCAGTAGATGTTTTGTATGCTAATGTGAGGATGTATCGAGGGAGAGGGTATGCGTGAGTGCGCGTGCACTCGTTGTATAGCTTTAGCATCATCCGGGTCCTTGTGTTGGAGAATGGTTCTCATCTTTTGGGCTCAAGTGTGCGGATGGGTACTTGGGAAATGTAGATTCGTCAGCTTATTGTGATATTCGATGGGTGTTAGCTTTGGTCGTTTGCATTTATCTAGTCTCAGACTCTCTCTGTCTAGGCATCTTTCATTCTTAATAAGCTGTGAACTCTGTCCTCAGTGTGCGATTTCTCTTGTTCTATGTGGAAATATATACACAATAAAAGCTGCCTTTTTACAAGATGAATCGAGGGTTTGCTTGCACGTGCTTTTGTGTTGGCGAAGCTATGGTTTTTTATTTTTCTCGTGATTTTCTTCTTTTTAATCGAATTTTTATACTGGAGAGAAAGCACTTCAAGCAGCAGGCCGCCCCATTCGTCAATTTGAAGGTGATGAGTAGGAGGACTTCTAACCTTAATATTGCGTATCTATCTATATGCCTAAGGAAGCATATGCTCATGAAGAATATTCCTCGGACGACGGATTAATTTGGGCATTACGTCGTTTTCAAAACGTTAGCTGAAAGATAAGGACTGGCAACGTTTGACAATGATGCGGGAAGACATGATATTTCTTGTTCGTATTGGCCCCCTTTTTTTTGGGTCAAAATTACCGACGACTTATTTTTTGTTGAAAAAAATTACTAATGACTTTGTTAGCCTGCAAAAAATGAAGGAGAAATCCCATGAGAGAAAAACTAAAAAAATAAAGAGACGAGTGTAGTGAAAGTTTTAAAATTTTCACGAAAGTATAACTGAGTCCTAAAACTTCTAAAAAGTACAATTAAATCCTAAAATTTTTAAGAAGTGAAATCAACGAAGAACCTTTTAATTGAATTAATTGGATAAGTTTAAAAATTTGAATCCACTCTCTGAAAATTTAATGATTTAATTATATTTAATGATTCAATTGTATTTCGTGACTTGTTTTTAAGATTTAATTACAATTTTTAAAGTTTTGGTGGCTCAAATGCAATTATTAAAAGGAAAAAGCAAAAACGACGGACGGCGCGTGACTCGCAGACGCTTTTCCTCAACCCGAGGAGAGAGAGAGAGAGAGAGAGAGAGACGAAAACGGCTCCGCACCTGCACCTCAAACGCTTTTTGCGTTCGAACAAGAAGATCCGAACAACAACCACCACCACCACCACCACCACCATCGTCATCTTCATCGAACCTGAAGGAAAATGCCCCAAATCCTGGAGCGCTAAAGCCCTAATCTCGCTCGATCACCGTCCACCACCGCCGCCACGGCAATGGCCAGATCTTCCCTCGCGGTGGTGCCCCACCAGCCGGACGACCCCTCCTCCTCCCTCCCCCTCGTCGTCGCCCTCAACTGCATCGAGGACTGCGCCCTCGAGCTGTCCTCCCTCGCCGGCGTCGCCTCCGTCGAGCACGTCCCCCTCAGCCGCCTCGCCTCCTCCGACCGCACCATCGACTCCGCGTCCGCCGTCCTCCTCCACTCCCTCGCCTTCCTCCCCCGCGCCGCCCAGCGCCGCCTCCGCCCCTACCAGCTCGTCCTCTGCCTCGGCTCCGCCGACCGCGCCGTCGACTCCGCCCTCGCCGCCGAGCTGGGGCTCCGCCTCGTCCACGTGGACACCTCCCGGGCCGAGGAGATAGCGGACACGGTCATGGCTCTGGTCCTCAGCTTGCTCCGGCGGACGCACTTGTTGGCCCGGCACGCGCTCTCGGCTTCCGGGTGGCTCGGATCGGTGCAGCCTCTGTGTAGGGGCATGAGGAGATGCCGCGGCTTGGTGCTCGGGATTATCGGTAGATCGAGCTCCGCCAAGTCGCTCGCTACGCGTGGATTGGCATTTAAGATGAGCGTGCTCTACTTCGATGTCGTCGATGTAAGTGAAGTTGCCTTCTTTTGCACTTCACTTGGCTTGAATGTGTGTGCCTCTGCCTTCAATCGATCGTTCAGGGGTAACGTTGTGCTGTGTTTAGGCTGCAATGTGAACTTATAGGGTTAACCTAGCTAGTCGAAGTGCATTTTGACCGTGACATTTGATGAGCTAATGGGTCTAGTCATGACAATGTCTATGTTAAGATTAATCGAAGTTTGGGGATTTCTTGTTGCATTGAGCTGGTCAGTTGCTGTTCCATCTCCTTCAGCTGGTTCTTTATTTCTGTTTAGACTGCTCGAAAAGGATTATATGATTCAGTGGTTTGGTCAGCTGGATATCTTCTCCTTAGGTTATTTCGGGTTGTGTCGTTGTCAGTGGCTAGTGGGCATGTTGCCGTGCCCCTTTCTTATCAGTAAGATTTGATGTCTTTTTGTAGTTATTTTAGTGAATGAATTGCGTGTTGAACTGGGTGTAAGTACTTAGTTTGTCTTATTATAGCTATGGTTGCTTCATAGCATTAGCTATTCAATTAATGGGAGAACTTACTGGGTTGTTCATCTGTTGCTTTAGAATATTAGCTTGTTGCTGCTTCATGATATATCAAAATAATCACCATCATGCTTACTGAAGTACGACAGCCTCAATGTTTCATCCAACTAGAGTTGTGTTAAAAGTTGGGAGCATGGCTTAATGTTGGAAGTTAAAAATTGTAACTTGAGCATAATAGTTGTTCTTTCTGAGAAATTGAAGCTGGGTTTGTGCTAGAAGTATAAATTGTCATTGCGATCTTTTCATTATCGCAAGAGCAGCCCACTGAAGTCCTCAACTGCAGTGTTATCTTGAAATTTTAATCTTACATATAATCACAAAGATTAGTTCTTTCACATTTAATTTCCTCCATAAAACACAGGGAAATGGGAACGTGCTCAGGCCATCCGTATCCTTTCCTGCCTCCGCCCGGAGAATGGAAACTCTTAATGATTTGCTTGCAGCCAGTGATATTGTCTCTCTTCACTGTGCACTAACAAACGAAACTATCCAGATTCTTAATGCAGAATGCTTGCAGCATATAAAGCCTGGTACGCTTTTGTCTGAAATGTTTCTCTGAACAAGTTTGACTTCCTTTATCTTCTTGTAGATTTATATCTTTTGTCTTTGTGCAGGGGCATTTCTTGTAAATACAGGCAGCTGTCAGTTGCTGGATGATTGTGTGGTAAAGCAGCTTCTCATTGATGGTACCCTGGCTGGATGTGCTCTGGACGGCGCTGAAGGGCCACAATGGATGGAAGCATGGGTATGATTTTTATCTTTGTATAATGTATGGTGTACCATGTGTGTAGTTCTTTTCTTGAAAGCCCACTGGGTTATGATTTTTACTCTTGTTAATGCAGGATTCTAGTTTTTTACTGTCCAAATTTCCTTTTAGCATTTGGTTACATGTCTTCTTCAAATAAGTAACCCTCTGAATACAGCTTTTATATAGTGCCATTATGTTTTGCAGTTAGGACTGATTACTAAGTTTACTTTTGGATCTCCAGTCTGAAAGCTATGGTGTTTTATAATTTATTGGTCTTGTTTTTGAGATTTTTTTGTCTGAAGCATTGTCCCCTGGAATATCTTGGTCTGACTAATGAAGCTTCCAGTTTCTCATATTGCATCTACACTGCATCTTTCGTAGCTTGGCTGATCACTTTTCTATCCTAACAAGGCTTGCTAGGATAAAGTTATTGTCCTTGTGTATTGCAATGGCTTATTTTGATATTGCTCTACTAATAATTCAGATGTAATCGCAATATTTACTCAGAAAATTATCCTCTGCTTCAGGTAAGGGAAATGCCCAATGTGTTGATACTACCACGAAGTGCTGATTATAGCGAAGAAGTGTGGATGGAGATACGGGAGAAAGCCATCTCAATGTTGCAGACATACTTTTTTGATGGCATTGTTCCGAAAGATGCTGTATCTGATGAGGAAGAGGAAGAAAGTGAAATAGCAGATGAAAATGAGAAGTTTGGTTCCCGAGACAAAGAAAGTGTTCTTCAGGTTTCTTCGGTGGCACAAGTGACAGATATTGTCCAACTAAGTCGAGAAAGCACACAGAAAGTGGGCACTAGTCAATTAGAAGAGTCTCCAAACCACAATCAGGGTTCAGGTTTGTCGCAAAACACGGTCGCACGACCTGAAGCAAGGCGTGTTCGATCGGGTAAGAAAGCAAAGAAGAGGCACGGTCGTCAAAAGTCGGGGCAAAAATTCAATGACCCTTCTGCTTTAGGAAAAGAAAGCGCATCCAATCAAGAAGATGACACTGCTATGAGTGGCACAGATCAAGTTCTAAGTTCTAGTTCACGTTTTGCTTCTCCTGAAGACTCCAGAAGTAGGAAGACGCCTCTTGATTCAATGCAAGATTCTACTCCGAGCCAACCTCATAAATCAATCAGGAATCTTTCTGGGAGGCCTGGGGAATTGCTGAAAGATGGGTATGTCGTAGCTCTATATGCCAAAGATCATCCTGCACTCCATGTCTCCAGGCAAAGAGTAAAAGGTGGTGGCTGGTTCCTAGATACTATATCTAACGTTACTAAAAGAGATCCCGCAGCACAGTTTCTTGTTGTTCTAAGAGGCAAGGTTTGTTGAGAAGAACCCTTTGCTCCCAATTATTCTAATTTACTTTTCGGTGAATGTAGTCAGACTCGTTTTGCTGTTTGGAAGCAATATTTTGCTAGTGCTTAAGTTTGTGCTGACATTCTGGTTAGAAAAAAAAAGTTGTGCTGACATGATAGCATGGGTAATATTGATTCAGGAGACAATTGGTTTGCGATCGTTTGCTGCTGGCGGGAAGTTATTGCAGGTAATGGAAACATTTACCACCTTTGCTGATTAATTGCAGAAGTTATGCAGGGATGCTTGCTGTGTTTAGTCTGATGCTGCTTGTGAGATATTATAATTGTACTGTCATTTACATGGTAATGGTGCTTCAGTTCAAACCGACTGCCGTACAATTGTATGAGCGTTGATCAAATGGTTTTTCCATTGAAGGGTCTGGATAGGAGTCACCAATCCTTTACTCGAAATTAGGGGTGGTCATTCTCTAGCCAAACGAAAAAAAGAATTTAATTAGGAGTATTCGTAAATGAATGAGCCAATTGAAGCTTCTGAAGTGTGTGCATAGGACGTTGAGCTTCCTGTGCAAGGGATTGTATGGCATTTAACTTGAGGTTTTCTGCTAGATCTTTTACAGTTTTTACTTGACTTTGAAGAGGGTTCTTCATTTTCATTCTGATGTGCAGATCAATAGACGGATGGAATTTGTTTTTGCCAGTCACAGCTTCGATGTTTGGGAAAGTTGGATGTTGGAAGGTTCTCTGGACGAATGCAAGCTAGTTAATTGTCGGAATCCTCAGGTAAGTTCCTCTTGCTGTTTTTTATTTACAGCGTGTAGTCAATATGGGAATGAACAAACTGTTCTCCACTTTTCTCCTCTGTCAATAACTAATGGAGATTTCGGAAATCTTCATTATTAGATACTTGTTAGTTGTCAAATGTTACTTCTGCGGATATATACCAGTAGTCAACATATATGCAGTTATAGTGGAGTCAATCTACTATACCAGGACATATGGTTGAATTCTCCTTCCCTTTCTCAATTGCTCTTACACTGCATTCCAGGCGGTGCTGGAAGTCCGCATCGAAATTTTGGCAGTTGTAGGAGACGATGATGGGATCACCCGGTGGATCGACTAGTGAGTTCTTCTGAAGCGGATCTTGGCGTATTTTATTTCTTTCTTCATTTTTTATATTTTTTCCTCTCGGTTGCATCTCTACAGATCATTTTGTAAAGCGTTCATGCATCGATTTCCCTTTTGCCTCTTCGCTTGTGCTTCCCTTCTATTGGGGGAAGGATATCGGCATCTCTACTCATTGTGTTGTGTGTTGTTCCAGCTTCCAAATGAGATGAGTGTGCAATTTTACAAGTACGAAAGTGTTTTTTCTTCATGTTTCACTTCCTCTCTCTCTCTCTCTCTCTCTCTCTCTCTTACTTTATTCGAACTCGGAAGATTCCTTTTGATGCTATGGTACCTGTAATTACAATCACCTCGGCAGGCCAATCCATAGATGAAGCCCTTTTGTCCGAAAGTATAAAGGGCATGATGGTTATGTAGATTGAATTGTTTTCTCCGGGGTGTCTTCTTACCATTGGCTGCTTCCTACTTGTCGTGCAAACTATGCTTGTTTTAAACAATTCCATCTATTAAACCTTTGTAATTAAATACCATTTACCGAGAAAAGCGAGGGTTACAATGAGATCTCGACCACGCTAGAACGTTCGCTTTGGGTGGCGCTCTCTTTTTCCCGAACCCTCTGGCAAAAGATGATACTGCAGGTGGTAATCGATGGAGGAGAGAGTCGCAAGTGCAGCGGTACCCTTTGTAAGAAGTCGAGATCAACTTTCATTTTGAAGTTTGGGATATGACTACCCATTTGAAATTGGGCTTGAATATTCCGGTGCATCGCAAATTGTAAGCTTCCTTCGATTTCGTACTTCACTTCGAAGTCCCGTAACAGTCGGACGGTAGAGAATTTCAATTTACGACACCACCACGTAAAGAAATCCATTGCTTTGACATATCTGGAAACATCCGTCGTTACCAATTCAATTAACCAATAGGCATATGCTACCATTATATCGATTTTCAGATTTTAGTAAGTAGAGGGAGCGATAAGTACACGCTCGCGTGGAGAGGCAAAAATTACTAGCCACATGACTAAACAATCTATCGTGGCCTACACGTTAAGCCAACTACATGCGACGCGCTCTATGTCGGGGACGTCGAAATGAAGTGGATAATTAACACAAATACCAAATTAAGTTAATTTGTTTTTTTAACATTTTTAAAAGCTAAATAAGGGTTAATATCACGAAAAACCCTAAACTGGTACATCTATGATAACTTTACCCTAAACTATTTTTTGATCACGAAAAATCTCAAACTGGTACACCTGTGACAAATTTACCCAAAACTATTTTTTTGACCACAAAAAATCCCAAACTGGCGTACTTGTGACAATTTTATCCCGAACTATTTTTTTGATCATAAAAAATCCTATACTGGTACACTTGTGACAATTTAACGCCTGAACTAATTTTTTCATCACTAAAAACCTCCAAACTGGTACATTTGTGACAAATCTACCCTCTGTTAGTGTTCGTTAAATTATATTAATATAAAAAAAATCACAAATTGATAAACTTGTGACAAACAGAAGGGTAAAACCCAAAACCGATATACATGTCAATTACCACATGTCATTAAACTTCGCAATTTGACAATAAAATTTAACGGAGGGTAAATTAGTCATAGGTATACCAGTTTGGGGTTTTTTGTGGCAAAAAAATTAGTTCGGTGGTAAAATTGTCACAAGTATACCAGTATGGGGTTTTTTATGATAAAAAAAATAGTTCGGGGTAAAATTGTCGCAAGTGTATCAGTTTAAAGTTTTTTGTGGTCAAAAAAATAGTTTGGGGTAAATTTATTACAAATGTACCAGTTTGAGATTTTTCATGATATTAACCCTCCAAATAATATATTTCTAGAGACACGCCCGTTAATCCCCCAAAAAAAAAATAAAAAAAAAGGGCAATAACCTCGGCCTTTTACCGCCAGCTGTCGCCACGAGCTATCACCTAAAGAACCCATCCGTGCGACCCGATTCCGCCGCGTGTACGGCCCGAGGCCGGTCGGATCATTTCCTGAATCCTCTCCCTCCGTCCACATATAAAAGTCGGTTCGCACGTGTTACCTGCAGACCACGTTTCTCCCCTCCCTCGATAAACGTCGACGACGACGGCCACCTCCGCCCGCTACGAAACGTCAATCGCCGGAACAGATTCGCACTCGGAATCGGCGGAAAGAAGACAGGCGAATCTTAGCTTCATGGTGTCCGTGAGCGCGAACCCGGCGCAAGGGTTCTACTTCTTCGATCCCGCGACCATGGGGATCCACCGCGGGGCCAGCGCCGGCTCTCCGCCGCCGCCCTCGGCCGTCGCGGCGGCGAACGCCGCGCCGCCGTACGCGGAGGATCCGGGCAAGAAGGTGCGCAAGCCGTACACCATCACCAAGTCCAGGGAGAGCTGGACGGAGCAGGAGCACGACAAGTTTCTGGAAGCGCTTCACCTGTAAGTAATGTGGGCGGGAGTATTTTAAGGCTATGTTGATCGGAGTTCTCAGTCGAGATGTCGGGGTCGAGTTCATGTTTGGTGATTCCGGGAGACGATCTCGTTGGCTTGCGTGGTGGACCGAGGGAGAACAGCTCTCCGTTTGGTTCTTCGTTATTCGGATTACTCGAATGGAGACTTCTTTGTTGAATTCTGTAATCGATTTTTATTGATTTAGTTGTCAAACGGTGTCAGTTTCTGCAACTTGGTTGCCTGCACTGTGTCCGAGCGAGTCCTCGAAGTTTCTTTGCTGTTCTAGCTAGGACGTCATCACATTTGTTTCCAGGACTCATCATGTTTGTCTCGTTGTGCCATAATAACAGAGGATCATTGTTGAGATGAATGACGCGACTGCCTACTGTCGCTTCAACTTATTTTTGAGTGTTCCATCTCCTAATATGTGATTGAGCAGCCGGGACTGTGGGTTTGGGATATCAAACTTGTATCTGTGGAATGTGATTACGTTGCGTTTGGTCTGCCTCTGTTTGATATTAATTGGTCAGCAAAGGTCTCATTCATGTTCGGAAAGTGGACATATTTCAACTGCCTCAGTAGGGTCGCTTTGAATCTGCAATAGTTACATCGTAGATTTCGTTTGTTCCGTCCTGCTTTTAACCGATTGATGACCACAAGCAACTGTGTCTATTTTGCTTGATCCACATTCCATTCTTTGTGGATCAATGATTTTTAACATCTGATTTCCAAAGGTATATGACAGATCGTTGTTCATGATCCCTGAGAAACAAGATTAACTTGTTTGTGCACACAGCTGAATTCCTTTTGACTGTCATTTCTCGTATTGACATTTTGACCTGACTTAGGTTTGATCGGGATTGGAAGAAGATTGAAGCTTTTGTTGGATCAAAAACGGTTATTCAGGTAATGCATTAACTTAAAAAAACTGTATTGATCATATAATCCCAGTTTACTGGGCTATGCGAGGTCCTTTCAGCATGGTGACTGTTTGTACAAGTTGGCGCTCGAGCTTTTGCTGCTTTGTAGCTTGTCATCTCGTGCAGTGTATTTATGCGGTGGCACTTTCTTCCATATCAGCACAAAAGCTCTTATCTCGTTTCCTATTTTATCAACATATTTGGTTTTGTATCTGGATATTCATCTTGAAGACTGCGAACTTTTGAGGAAGTTAACTTCTTTTTATTGCCTTTGCAGATTCGTAGCCATGCACAAAAGTACTTTCTAAAGGTTCAAAAGAACGGGACAAGCGAACATGTACCACCGCCACGGCCAAAAAGGAAAGCTGCCCATCCTTACCCACAGAAAGCACCTAAAGGTTTTACAGATGCTGAGCCTTTCTTTTCATTGCTGTTTACTACGATAATGAACGATGAACTGACATTCAATTCTTGCAGCTCCAGTTGTTTCCCAAGTCAACGGTCCATTTCAAGTTTCATCTGATTTTTTGGAACCTGGGCATGTTGTCAGACCTGATGGATCAGCATTGCTTGGGAATTCCCTTACGGGTGTAGCCTTGTCTTCATGGAGTCATAACTCTGTACCTGCAATGAGTGCATCACAGGGTACAAAAGGTTTTTTCATTACCTTTCACAGTAACTTTATATAGGTGGTATTGCAGTTACTGTTTCCTACTGAATATAGACTTCATTTCATGCTCAGCTTTCCTTTTTTTCCCTCCTTTTGATGTAGATGTACGAATTTCTGGCCCACCAGTTCCAAGTAATTGTTGCAAGAGCAGCAGTAATGACAGTACACCAAGGTCCTGGCCAAATGGTCAAGTGATTGAACCTGTGGATCAACACAAACATCTTAGAGGTTAGTATCAGAGATTTGAATATGGTTGTTCATCCTCGGTTTATTGGGCAGATATTCTTTCTCTTTTATTTTTTTTTTGAAAAAAGAGTTTTCCATTTGGTTGTTTTATGGAAGAAGGAAAACTAAGCTGGGAAAGAGATAAGGCTATTTGAATTTGAGTGGGACTTGTGTTAGTTCCCTTTGGATTATTTGTATTCTGAAAAGTCAGTGAATGAATTGCTGATTATTGGAAAATTTCAGGTTGATATTTAAGCTAACAAATAGGACCTTGTGTAGCCATTTGCTATCCATGCAAAAGCTATTAAATTTTTTTTGTCCTCTTCTTTAATAGAAATGTGCGGATTTTATGCACGTCCATAGTCACCGTGCTTCACTATGCCTGATATTCTGAAAATTTTAAACGTTGGATGGCCATGCATTAGATAAAGTTGCCTGACTAATTTTGAGTAAACGAAATGCATCGGTAGCCATAATCCCATGTTAGAAAGGCGGTTATGAAGGAGTTCATTCTCAATTTCCATAGCTATGTCTGTTTATACATTTACTGGTGCTAGGTTTACTTGTTTACTTTATTTGTTATTGCTATGTTTCTCATCTTGCTGTCATGTTTTCAGAGAGTGTCAGTGTCGATGACTGTTGTTGTAACTTCTTGTCACGGATAGTTATGATAGAGATCTTATTCTTTGACTCAATCCTTCCACGTGTTGTGCTTTGGAATGTTTGCTAGCCAAAATGCATTTGTCATTTGTGATAATCATGAGATACGGTCTGATTAGACTACGAAGCAAGTCCCATGCAAAAATGTTCAGATTGACTTGCATGCTGTGTTTTGCATTTTTAGATGGGTTTTCTTACTTTATATGCCTTTCCCCGATTCAGTTATGCCAGATTTCGCACAAGTTTATAGGTTCATCGGCAGCGTTTTTGACCCAGATACCAGTGGTCACCTACAGAGATTGAAGCAGATGGACCCAATAAATATGGAAACGGTATGCCTCTAATCTGGAAATCACTATGTTGGGAGCACATTTACTTATGTATTGGGATTTGCTCCTTCAGGAAATGTTTTTAGGAGTGTTTTCTGAAAGCAAGTTCATGCTTGTGTAGCTTATGCTGCTATGACTTTGATTGCTGCAGTGCTTTTCCAGGTGTTTTGTGTTGAGTAGTCTATGCGTTAGATTTTTTCATAAGTTTATCTGAGAGACATTTTTCAAACCGCAATATGGAATAGAAAAGCAGCAATCTTGTCTATAGACCCCTAATGCAAATGCTGGGCTGTATATTTGTTCTGTTTGTTCTGGATGTTTGTTGGTCTTTAAGATCTTGCCATGGTTTGGTTGGTATCAAGTCTTTTCTGGCCTCAAGATTGTGATTTCACTTGAAGGAACTGTAGATCCTTAACTATATACCAAATTTCAGTGTGGTGCGTAATCAATTCTTGAACTTTCGTATTCAACTCCTAAACCTACACTAATTTAGGCTGCCATTTTGGCAAGTTCTAGAGCCATTAGGCGATTCACAAACTATATAGCGAAAATATTTGATTATACTTTCTAAAAAGGTTTTTGGGCTTGACTACACTATTCAAAAGGTTTAAGACTTGATTGCACATAAATTATATCGAGGGCTGGCCGTGCAATTTTCCAATAAAATATTGTTCTTGCAAAAAGCAAGTCCCGTCCCTCGCATGGGCCCTGGAACTTGTATTTATGAGTGGTGGCTGATTCTCTTGATTGTGTTCATATTGATTATCCATTTTATCTGTGGGTTGTGGACTAGCTGCAGGGTTTGGTAATGTTTGGGATTAGGAAGTGTTACTGGAGTGATATATATCTTAGTAAATTGTGGCACATTTCTGGAGGATGGTGTTTGCACTCGTGCCCTTGTATTGCTATTTATCATTATCTGGCTGATTCATCCATTTCTTTTTTCTTTTACTCAGGTACTGCTCTTGATGAAAAACCTCTGTGCAAATTTGACAAGTCCTGAATTCGAGAAATATGTAAGTGCTTTTTATCATGTTGAACTTAGTAGCTATTTTTTTATGGTTTATTGTGTTGAGAGACCTGGGTTACTTATTGGAGAATTAATGGACTTTCTTTATTTGTAGCAGCGAAGCTTGTTTGCTTCATACGTGGGTGGTCCTGAGAAGTCCAAATCTGGCGGTTCCGTCAATTTACTCCCCGAAAATTCTGGCAGCGTAATTCTGTCCGCGTAACTTGTGACTTAAACAAACTCGACCCCTTCAAGCCGGGCATCGTTGGGGGAAAACTGCACGGTGGTGGAGAATAAGATGCACAAGGATGGCCGAGCTGTGGGACTTGCAAACTGTTGGTCAGTCACTGAAGTTTGGGCCTGTGGTTTTTGTAGCTTTGTAGATATCCTGTGAAATGGAAACGGCGGTTTGTGGATATACATTGAGAGACATCGTCGGAAGCTGGTACTTCTTATAGGCTTTGTACAGAGTTTTATCGGACTTTGTATATGGCTGTTGTGAGATACAAGAGATGTCGTGCGACCTAGAATAAGACTTTGGCGTCGGGTGTGTTCATGTACATGCGCATGTGTAAAAATCGAAGATGAGAAGTAGTGGGGAGTGCTTGATCAGGCTACGGTTTGAAGGTGAACACCATATTGCAGCGGCTGCTCTCTCTCTCTCTGTCTCTCCTCTCTCTTGCTTATTTCATTGGGGCCACGGCCATAGACGCTTCCTTTTTTTTTTTAATTATTTTGACCATCCTAACCCTCGAGGGCCTACCGTTTCTAATACAATTTTATATGGTCATACATTTTGTGAAGAGCAAGGCACTTCATCCATGATCTTATGATTAAATGATCGGTCCTCGGCACCCCGTTCTCGCACACACTCTCTCTCCCTCGACTCCATATTAAATTCTACCTCGAGTTATTCTCCTGTTGAAAGATGCATCGACCAGTTCTCGTATCAACGATGAAAGACGCGGGCAGGGTGGATCGGAGTATACGTGGACGGCTGCAGTTTTTGTACGTGCCGGAATTTTGGAGTCATCTTCTATAAGATCAAGAGTACATGAAGAGGTTTACTGATTACGAGCGTTTCGGTGCACCAATCTCAAGCCTTCAAATCGCGAGCAGTTAGAAAAAGTAGAAAAGTATAAGGGCAAAAATAATTAAGAATTCTAATCTATACTCACGGCGACATATTTTATCTTAATTATCTTTTGCGACATGTACAATCTGACGTATTTTATATCACAATAAAAAGATTTAGGATGAATATGTCGCATGAGTCATAATTTGATATTTTTCTGTAGTTTTTTTTTCCGAAAGTACAATTACGTTCCACCGGCGAAAATAGGAACGTTATGACATCCTCCTCCTCTTCAAAACGGACGAGCCTTATCTACTCGCAATTTCAGACCACGACCGAAGATCAAACCCCCTCCCCTCAGAACTTCCGATATTTACTCTTGATCTTATAGAAGATGACTCCAGTGGCACTCATGTAAATAAGCTCGATCCCGCGGGCATATCGCCATCCCCGCTCCCTCGACGCTCCGCTCTCTATCTGCAATCTGTGTACTTCGATAGACAGCAAGCCCGAGCTCAAACGAGTTATTAGTTCGCTCCCTCCCCCCCTCTCCCATGGCGTGCCCCTCGCGTTTGCCCGCCGCCGCCGCGTCGTCGTCCTTCCACGGCCGGCTCCTCCGCCCCGCGGCCCCGCCTCCCGTCGCGCGGCCGAGCCGGAGGAGCGGCGGCGGCGGCGGCGGCGTCGTCTCGGTGAGGGCCTCGGACGGGACAGTGTTGGTGGAGAAGTCGGAGGCGGAGAAGCCGTACAGGCTCAAGGCCGTCTATCTCGAGAAGATCGTGCCCGTGCTCAAAGACGAGTTCTCCTACGCCAACATCCACCAGGTAACGATTCCGATTTGGGCCGAGCCTTTTCGTCGCGGTAACGACCGAGTAGGAATCGACCCCGGCGCACGGTGTGCGGCAGCTCATCGTACCGGAAATTCTGGCCGGAGGTGCGCGCATTACGCCATAGCTGATAGAGGTCGCACGGGGTTTCGGTGGAAGCGGCGGCGCCTACGATTCGACGCATTCGTGATGAATGCCTGTCATCAGAAAATGAAATATCATCGCCGTCTCTTACGATTCTCGGAACGCGTTCCGTGATTCCAACTCTCCATTTCTTAGCAATTTTCGCGCAATTACCGGGCCGCCTGCTACGACGAGTTCATCTTTTTGGTGTTCGATTGGCAATGAATTAGCTCGGTCTCTCAGCTTTTGAACTTGGAATCGATCAGGTGCCGAAGGTCGAGAAGATCGTGGTGAATTGCGGGATTGGAGAGGCCGCTCAAAATGCGAAGGGGCTGGATGCAGCCATGAACGATATGGCGCTTATCACGGGGCAGAGGCCTATCAAGACGCGGGCCAGGGTCTCCCTTGCTACCTTCAAGATCAGAGAAGGTCAGCCGCTTGGTATCGCGGTTACCCTCCGAGGAAATGTGAGCGCAAGTGATCCTTTAGTCATTTTTCCTATCCTGCTTTAAGACAAAAAAGTGTTTTTTTAGCGGTATCTTGAAGTTATATAGCAAAGGGATCGATGTCGGCGGTGTCCATAATATTATGCATAGCCACTTGATATTCACGATTTTACTTGTTGATTCTTAGCTCTGCACTGATGCTTGTCTAAAATTGTCAGTATGCAATGTCTTCTTTTGGTGAAATCGGTACTGCTAGAGATGCGAAGCACAATTTAGAAAATTAATTTGCATCTTAACGTAGTCCTCTTGTTTATATGTCCATCGAAATTGTGCTACTTTGAGGTTGCTACATTGACAAGTTTTGTCTGCTGCTGCATTATATCTCCTATACTCACCGTCGCTATGGAATGGGAAGCCTTTTATTACATTTCGCAGGATCCTAGCATTGGTAGTTTATGATTTGTTGGTTTTCATTTCATCCGGATCTTGTCATAGTTGTTGTGTCGTTTGATAATATGTTTAGACCGTGCTTACTGAATTTGCTGAGATTATGTATGCTGTGGTGAAGGATCATTGTAGAAGTAGCCTGCTCATTTGGACTGACTATTTTGAAACTGGAGCTTTCCGTTTGAGGTTTTCTGTTGCGTCTTTTGCTCGGCATCCTGAGCTGTATAAGCCCTGCAAACTTCGGTTATACTATTTCCACATTCCCATTCTCTTCTTTTGTTCTACCGAGTGCCGGCATAACGAATTGGGTCCTGCTCTCTTTTAGTCACTCTCAATCAATAGCCATCTGCAGCCATGAATACTATTGATAAGACACTGCTACGTTTTTTTCTCTCTCTGTAATGACAGATCATGTACTCATTCCTGGACCGACTAATCAACTTGGGGCTTCCCCGGACGAGAGACTTCCAAGGTTTAAACCCAAATAGCTTTGATGGGCATGGGAATTACAGCGTTGGCATCCGGGATCAGAGTGTCTTCCCGGAGATCAGGTACGATGCTCTAGGCAAACCGAGGGGGATGGACGTGTGCATCACAACTACTGCCGAGACGGATCAGGAGGCTCAAAGGCTGTTGGCTCTGATGGGAATGCCGTTCAGAGAAGGCGGTGGTTCGGCAGCTTTACCCCGGAAGAAGAAGCTGAGGAAACATCACTTCGATTCAAAATCAAAAGGGAGGTCCAGAAGATAGGATCCTTTGGCTTGGAAATTTGTATAACAGTCATTCGTATCGATTTCCTTTCAAGTTCGTGCCGTCAGCAGTTGGAGAAAATGGTGATCCTCTTGAAAAGTGATTAGATATGTCAGTTTGTATTGCTGATTAATTGAACTAATTGTTTCTTTTCTTGTTCTCCTGCTCCCTAGAACATGTTTAAGCTTTGCAAAGTCGCATCGAGTTGCAGATCGACAATATGTCAATACCCTTTGTATTTAGGCCATGGTGGAATTTGGCCGCTTTTGTGTGGGGATCAGTTCGGTTGGGCCATTTAAGAAGAATTATGACGTGCCTTAAAGGGCCTCCTAAGGTAGGTCGAGTTTCACCAGATGAGTCCACCAGATGAGTCCGATTCACGTTAGCAATCTTGACGTCACCCGGGTTTTACATGAAGCTAAACATTACCAATTTCAAATAATTTGAGCTGATCCAGTTTGCCCCCGGGCGTCGAGCGGGAGTTGGGGCACTTAGATATAGATAGGTCTAGGATCGATTCCGAACTTGAGCAGAGCCAGACCAAATACGATTATATTTTAGGACGTTTCCTCTCTCATCCTAAACTCTAATCCTTCCCAACAAACGTGGCGATTGCCTCTAGACACTTTTGCTGGATAAAATGATTCTAATACAGCTAAATTTCGTCGCGCGAGGCCCGGCCCGACCCCGAGAAGAGCCTCATTATCACCGTCGGCGTCGTGGTCGTCGAAAACGATGTAAAAAGGCACGACGACGACGACGAAGGAAACCGTATCGCATGACTTGTCTCGTCTGTCTTCGTGTCTCGATCCCCCCTTACCTCTAAACCTTTGTTTAATCAAAACCCGACACCGGTCTCTCGTTCAGGCGACCGCGATTCATCGTTTCTCCCATCTCGGTACACATTCGTTTCGGTGCGCCTCCCCCCATTTCCCCCATCTCTCCTGATTTCCCTGCGTTTTCATAACTGACGACGAACAACACCGGCCGTCCCTGCTTCAAGCGGCCCGCTTCTGAGAACGGCGGCGGCGGCGGCCTGACACGGAGGAGACCAGGCAGTGCCCGAAGAGAAGAGTTGATTTTCCTGTTCACGAACCTGAGGCGGTGCAGGAAAAAAAACATGGGGTGCTATTATTATCAGATAGCGTTGGGAAGAGCACAGACGTCTCTAATGGCGAATTCGTGGGCCGTCGCGAGAGCAGAGCGGCGCCCCACGGCTCCTCCTCCAGATCTCCCCTTCGACCGTACCCTCTTGAGGGGCGGGTCACCCGCCGCCTGTCGCCGCCGCGATCTCGTCTTCGTCGTCAATCCTCGAGGTTGGTCTCTCTGTTCCCGCGCGCGCGCGCGAAAGTTTAGATTTTTATTCGTCTCGTTCTCTGTAATGGCGTCGGATTGATGAACGTTGGAAGTATACGGGTGATGATTGGGTGTGTTTTGTGGACAGGTGCGAATGGTAAGACCTGGAAGGAGTGGAACAAACTGTTGCCTTATCTCAGGTCTCGCCTCGGTGAGCATTGGAACGTGAGTCCTTGAAACGTTGCCAATCTTCACCTGTCATTGAATAGCTTTTACTAGGATCTTGAAAGGGGACACTGAACCCACATGTGCTATTCGCTTGTTGCAAAGATGGTGGGAGATGGTTTTGGAGTGTTTCATTGTATGACACTGATACTAGAGAGAGCAATTGGCTAGATTCTACTCATTCCTTGCTTTAAGTAGCTTCCGCTTGCCATGTCTGAGCTGCAGTACCATGTATGTTTGGACTCAATTACAAAAGACTACTCGGACGGATTGACGCTTTCCCCTCTTGAATTCAAACAAGTGAAGTGTGGTATTCTTTTGTTGAATTCGCAGATATGTGAATCTTTCACCTCTGGTCCTTCTCATGCGACCGACATAACGAGGGAGGTAGGCATCTCAACCCCAAAAAGCCAATCAACTTGGATGCATATTCACTTTATGAACCATCAGTTTGATGTTGTATGAACATTGTTTAGTCTATACGAGAGGGTGCTGATGCTGTAATTGCAGTAGGAGGCGATGGAACTCTTCATGAGGTGAGATGCCGTTAGCCTTGTCCATGTCCATGTCCATGATTTGTAATTCTCTTTATTATTACATATAAAATCCTCTCACCTAGCCTCCTGGTAACACGAGACTAATTGCAGTGGACTAGAGTAGGTGAAATGGGTACTCATGTATGAACTTATATATATGAGACATTTCACGTATAGGTAGTGTTGCAGATGTAAGGATTCACAACTGCCAGGATAGGTTGGATTAGAAGACTTTTTTCATGTTTATTAATCTATTTGTGTTTTAATTAGTATTATTTTGGTGGGTGGGTGGAGTAGGAGACATTTCACAATTTATTACGCGACACACTTTTCATAAACCCATCAATGTTATTTCTTTTGTAACATGAGATAGAAAAACAAATCATGGCCCAATATGCCATTATATGGTCATAGAAAGCCTCCGACGTGATTGGTTTCTATACATTCATTCTTATAAATTACCTGTTCAATGAGAAGGTAGTCAATGGCTTCTTTTGGGCTGGAAAACCTATCACCAATCAAGATACAGCATCTGCTCGCCCCACTGCTCTTGGTGTAAGTGTTTCCCTAAGCTTGTTTAGACTTGCTCTTCACGATTGTATGAACTGTTCCTGAGAAAGCTACTGAGATGTTTCATTCATGCAGCTAATTCCCTTGGGCACAGGCTCTGATTTCGCCAGAACATTTGGCTGGTTAGTTCTTCACGATCACATTTGCTATTACTTGAGATATTTTTTTGGTCGCTGTTTTACTTGAGATTAAGTAAGTGCTTTTTAATTGCTAAATAGTAGTTATGGTAAAAGTTCTGGCTGGCACTTTTTTTTCTCAGGAAAAATGATCCTTATGATGCTGTTGAACGCATTGCCAAAGGTTATTCATCAAGCTTCTATTTCTTTTGTTTTTCCAACATATGCAGTTTTGGCTAAATATGTTTTTGGGACATATATAAAATTAGTTCCTGCCTCGGAATGTTGATTTATTTTGTAGGATCCACTTTCTCATTGCTGGTTGTGTGATTGATGGATTTTGCAGGGCAAAGATCACAAATAGATGTTGGTGTCATTGGGGGAGAAAATGAAGAGCTTCATTACTTTTTGAATGTTGCGGACATTCATTTGTAAGGTTAACTAGAAACTTTTGGTATGGACTATGACAGTACATGCTATACTGGGAATTTACTCATTGTCACACCTATATTAAAATTTACAGGAGTGCAAAAGCTGGTTACTATGCTTCCAGATACAAGCGATTCGGAAACTTATGTTACATCTTTGGTGCATTGCAAGCCTTTATTGGGCACCGTAACCAGGATTTTCGAATCAAGGTCATTGTCTCTGGAAATCTATGAGAACCTTGTAACCTAGTCTTCATCTGGAATCATAATGTTATGGGGCATCTTTATCTTATTCGATTTCTTTCCAATTTGCTGATCTTGGAACTCAATGTTGTAGTCTGCTGTATATTTAGGTGAATGACAATGAATGGGAAACCTATCCTCAAGTGACAGCGCTCTGCATAGGTAATGCCAAATTCTTTGGTGGTGGCATGAAGATTACACCAAATGCTGATCCTTGCAGTGGAAATTTCGAGGTGAAGTCTCTAAAGATCTTACGCACCCGAATGATCGTCTGTCTACTTCTTTTTTGCTCCTGTGCCGACTTCGTCATGATCCATATCTTCCTTGCAGGTTGTAATTCTTCAGGATTTCAAGTGGTATGACTTCATCTTTAAACTGCATAAGCTCTACAATGGGACACATTTGTCCGTAAATAACGTGTCTTCAAGAAGGTAAAGATACTTCTACTGGTTTATTGCTCATGTTTATCGTTCTCCAGCATAAGAAAAGACGAAACTGCTCTTTTTTTTTTTTCCACTTGAAGTTTGAAATGAAACATCAAGTAGGGCAGTCATAATATTCTGAGGCATTTGGATTTGGGGCACTAGCAGTTTTCTTTAGAATTTTTTCTACTATCAGACTTTGTGATTTGATGGTGTCATTCTTTTCTTTTATCTGTTTCAAATCCAGCGCACTCTCAATCGAAGTAGAAGAAATGTCAGGCACTGGCAGCATATTTCTCCAATCAGATGGGGAACATTTGGGGTTCCTACCTCGGAAATTTCGTGTTTTACCTTCTGTCATAGAGATGATTCACTGAAGTGGCATTTTTACAATACCGAATCAGGTCAAATAATTTGCTGGATTGCATACAAGGGTGACAAATTTTCACCAAGAACTCCTTGTTGGTTGGTTAACGTAAATGCAAGGGAACGCCAGAGCAGAGATTTCTGAAGAGAGGGATCAATTCATTACCGAAGCATATCGCCTCTGCTTTTGCTGGATGTGTGTCGTACATTCATCTAGCAGGTCAAAGCCATAGTTCTTTTCTGATGATCTTTTTCACCTTGTATCAGTCTTTACCGTTGTGCATAAAGTTAGAGAGATGGCCTGGAAAGGGACACGACGAGTATGATCTGCCACAGAAAAAGAACAATTTTGAGAGGATTTTGCTTTTTGTTCGGCATTTTCAAAGTCCCAAGTGAATGGTATCCACCTTTTGCGGATCTCCTGTTTTCTGACAAGAAATCATGCATGTGAATTTTCAAATGCTTCCATAGAAATTGGGAGAAAAAGGTGTTCTGCGGAATGTAATCTGGAACAATTGTATATGAGCACTTGTAGTAGGAACTAGCAGTTCCTACTACAAATTGCATTTTACCAAAGAAGTAAACTCACGTCTACATATGTTTGGACCTTTCCGATGGGACTCCGCTGTCCCCTCGAGCTTCAATGTTCTTGGAGGAAAAAGCTAGGTGTAATGTCTTTGTCGGTCCCTAAACTTTAGTTCAAAAATCAAAATCGTCCATATACGTTCTTTTAGTTCGAAACCGTCCCCGTACCTTTCAAAATGGGTTACCGGTCGGGCCAATGACGCAATTTGTTGGCGTGGCGTTAACGCCTTTTTTAACGTGAGCTCACTCCTTTTGTAATTTGTTGACTTGGCTCCTCTCCATCTCTGTCTCTCTCCGGGCAAATCATCATTTTGTTCTTTCACTATGAACCCTTCCAAATTCAAGCCGAAACCCACAAAACCTAACATCCCCATCAGTGCAATATCTCGAGCGGCCGGAAGCTCCAACCACTATGATCGAGCTCATTGCACCTTGAGCGGCTATGGCCTCGAGCTTGAAGAAGCTCCAGTTGCCGTGGCCTCGAGATCGACGAAGCTCGGGCTGCCGTGGCCTCAAACTCGAAGAAGCTCCAGCTGCCATAACCGAGCTTGACAAAGCTTGGATGTACATGGTCGCGAGCTTGAAGAAGCTCCGGCTACCGTGGCAACGAGCTTGATGAAACCCGAGGGGCCATGGCCGTAAGCTCAAAGAAGCTCTAGTGGCCATGACCGAGCTCCGCGGGCTAAAAGAAATTTCAGTTGCCATGGCCACGAGCTCGACTAAGCTTGAGCGATCAAGGTCGGGCTCGACTAAGTGGCGATGCCTATAAAAAAAAATTCGCAAATCATCATAGAACACGTGTCCAACTCATCAATCTAGGTGTCCACTTCAGCAAAAATGGACCGGCAATAGAAAGGTGTCCAACTCATCAATCTAGGTGTCCAACTCATCAATCACGAAGGGCTGGTGACGGCACATTTGAAAAGGTAAAGGGATGATCTTAGACAAGAAACAATAAGGGTATACGGACAGTTTTGGATTTCAGACAAGAGTATAGAAATTACCGGTTCAACCTCACCAGAAAAAAAAACTATTCAAAGGAATTGCAATTGAAAAGACAGTCGAAACTATTTCCACTCGAGTAAGCTCTGAAGTCACCAAATCGACGACGAATTTCCTAAATTCTATGAATTTGGATGCGCATGTAGTACTCACATACTTATTATACCTTCAAAAGATCATAGAGGGCCTCTATGAAAAAATTAAGTTGCTTGTTTTGCTTCCCAGGTGTCATTTTTCCTCCTTTCCTATCAATAACAATTATCTTCATCCTTAAATAGTCACAATAGAAAAATCTTCGGTCTTTTGAATATAAAATTATAATTTGAAGTAAGAGTCAGAAAAGTATGAAAAAATAAAATTTTAAAAACCAAAGCAGCGCCTTCTGGGCCGGGCTTAAGCAATTGCAATAACCAGATATGCAAATTAAAAAGAAAAGAATATTCATAATTCGATGGAGAAATGCTCATGAATTCTTAATTTCATCACGAGAAAATTCCAAATAAAGATCCGAAATACTATTATTTTCGTCGAATAAAAATTTGAAGTGGATCGTGTTTTAAAAATGGGCTTGACGTGGCCACGATAGTTTCAAATAAGGGCGAGAGCTCATCGACCGACTAAATATTCCAACTAGTTAAGGCCATTTTGTCTAAAGACAATTTTAACCTAAATTTTAATTAAATTAAATTAAAAACTAAGAAAGCTCATAGTTATTTGAAAAGAAAAAAAATACAGGGCTCGCCTGCGGCCGCCGCCTCATCGCTGGTGGGGGGCGCCTTTTGTGTGTGCGCATGTGTGTTTTTTTAATTTTAGCTTTTTTTTGGAAACATTTTAAATTTTTTAAACCTAATTTAATTAATATTTTGTGTAAAAATTAAGATTCAGGTCAAAACTATATCGTTTAAGTGCTTTAGTTAACCGTAACGCCATGCGAGAGAGATTAAAGATAAAAAAAAACCATTTCGGCATTTTCCACTAAGTGGAAAGATTCGATTTTTACGCAAAATAGAGTCATGGGCGAGGGCCCCACGAGAAGCTCTCATCGGCCTCCGGTGAGGGTCGTCTCGCCCAGGCCCTCACTAGCCACGGGCGAGGCAGCCCTCGCTCAATCCGGCGAGGGCCGGATCATGCCCAATTTTTTTTTTAAGATTAGCACGATAATTTCCGGTCCTCATTTGAAAAAAACGAGTCCGCTTATTTGGATTTCTACCCTGTTTTTCCGTGCAGTTAAAAACCTTCGTCTTCTACGCTCCCTCCACACCAAAACACCCCCGTCTCTCTCTCTCTCTCTCTTACGAAGTCGGCCATGGCGTTCCCTTACATGGAAGCTGTCGTCGGTACGTTTCGCTCTCCCTGACCACGCCTCCTCTGCATCCGTGCCCGCCGCGTGCGCGCGCGCGTGCTCGGACCTCCGCTCGCGCGTCCGCGGTCCCATTCTTCGGTTCAGTTTTTTTTCTCCTAGGTTTTAGCGGTCTTTTCGCACTCCTGTCCGATGCGGCGACTGCTCGTGCGATCCGCGGCGGCGCGGTTCGGGAACCGAGAACCGGTTTTCATTTTCGGTTTTCGATGTACACGTGGGGCTCTTCCTGTTCGACTGCCGGTCGCGGCGTGGCTTGGGCCTCTCGCCTTCCGGTGCTGTCGGATCAGCCCTTCGTGCTAACGGGTTTTTGGGCTCTTCAGCTGGGTTCCCCCTGTTAGCGACGATTACATTTCGCGCGAATTTCAAAGGAGGAAAAAAAAGGAATTTGATTGGAATTCCGTACTTAATTCAAGCTCCGGAGCTGGGCACGGTAGACTAAAGTGTGCAGTGGAACGGTTCATCAGTCATAAACTAAGATGGTTGTGTTTTAGTGATGCCACGCATGCTTGAACGCGCCGCGAATTTGTTAAAGTTTCCTTTTTTTTTTTGTGCTGTATTATTTGTTGCTGCTCTCGTCGTTGGATTCTCCAAGTTCGCCACTTACTTAATGTTCTTCAGGTTTCATGATATTAATGTACTTCTTCGAAACTTATCTGGACTTGAGGCAACATGCCGCTCACAAACTTCCCACGCTTCCGAAGACTTTGGAAGGAGTGATTAGCCAAGAGAAGTTCGAGAAGTCCAGGGCCTACAGTCTTGATAAAAGGTTCGTGTGCTGGGTGGTCTCCAGCTTTTGCTGATTACTGAAAGAGCTGCTCGTGGCATTTGACCGCGTTTTGTCTGGAACTTCTTTTGATGGTGGTAAGTGTAGGTTTGCTATCTTAATTCACATCTGATGGACGTATTTTCCTTTGTTTCAGCCGCTTCCACTTCGTGCATGAGTTTGTGTCTATACTGATGGACTCTGCAATTTTGTTGTTTGGGATATTGCCTTGGTTTTGGAAGGTATGTGGGTAGTCATTGCTGCTATGCGACTTTCCATTTGAACTTGTTGTATCATCTCCTTTTTTTTTTTGTGATGCAGAGATCTGGAGAATTTCTAGTGTTAGCTGGCCTCAACGTAGAGAATGAGACATTACATACCCTTGCATTTTTGGCTGGTGTTATGATTTGGTCTCAGGTATATTAATGGCAGGTTTCTTTATCTAGCAAATTCTGTGTTATAAAACTTCACTCCTGTTCTACAACTGTACTAACTATTTGTATTGCAAATATCTTCACTTGCATACTAGTGTGCTTGGACACGTCACTGTAAAAAGCTCGTGAGTTTATCGTGCTGTATGATTTTTTTTTTTCGATTATAATTTGTTGGTGAATGCGGCAAAGGAGTGGGGAGTGCAAATTATTGGGGGAAGCTCCTTGTTTTGCAGCGTAGCTCTAAACTTGTCAAACTGTTCAATAGATGGGTGAAAGTATAATTTGGATAGCTTCCATGACAAATGCGGACAGCATCATACGAAGTCGAAAACTTAACTATCATTAAGGTTTTGAGACTTTGGAAATTATTCTATTGGCTGTGGTGATTGTTGAGCTTGATTTTTTCATTCGATGCTTCTGGTGTTGAATTGAGCTTGAAATAGATTCCTTTGTCTAGTGTGTTGGAGTTTTCTGCATCTTGAACCTTCCTTGTAATGAAATTACATGGAACCTACCAATAAAGCTGTTTGGTCCTCATCACTTTCCTTTTAAATCATTATTATACTTGCAGATAGGCATTTGTCCATGTACCCCGTTTAGGGTGAAAAAGGCTCTGATACCATCATAATGTATATAATTGTTTCTCTGATATTATACAAGTGTTGTCACATATAAGGGTCTTTTGATCTTTCTACATCTTGAATAACGATAAAGGTGATGATACGAGCTCTTGATGCCCCTTTTGCATGCCATCTCTGCATTTTTAACTAGCAACTGGTTAGGGTAATAGGCACCAAACTTATAATTATAGCTGAATATATGTCCATGTTTAAGAAAAGTCGACATGAATGTAGGTGCACTTTGATTTTTGTTAACTGACTTGCTTCGAAATTTTTGTTGCAGATAACTGATTTGCCATTTTCTTTGTACTCAACCTTTGTGATTGAGGCTCGCCATGGTTTCAACAAAGTTTGTATTCTCTCTATCGTCTCTTCTTGCTTATGTCTTATAGTTTGGTGATTTGCTGCTCCATAAAGCTATGGGTTGTGAATGTTTTCATATATCTAATTATTATTATCGGTTGTCTTGCAGCAAACAATATGGTTGTTCTTTTGGGATGTCATCAAAGGGATTTTACTTTCTGTTATACTTGGTCCTCCCATAGTAGCTGCAATTATTATAATTGTACAGGTTTGATGGTCCTCTACTTCTGACTAGTACCCTTTAAATGCAGATTTTATGGCTAAAATTATTTTGTATAATATTTGTTACGTCCTTTAATGTTGTTTACATCGACGAATTGGGTCCAATTCTCCTCTTCATTCTGCCACTACCTAGTCATTTTTACTAATGACCACTAATTTGTATTCTTGCAGAAAGGGGGCCCTTATCTGGCTATATATCTTTGGGGATTCATGTTTGTTCTTTCGTTAGTGATGATGACACTTTACCCTGTTCTGATAGCTCCACTTTTTAACAAGTTCACACCAGTTGAGTTTCTAAAACTCTGGTCTTGCCATGATTTTTTGGATTGTTTGTTTGATAATTCTCCTCTTCATTACTCTGTTCCAATAGCTTCCAGATGGTGACCTCAGAGAGAAAATTGAGAAACTTGCTTCTTCTCTTAAGTTTCCTCTCAAGAAGTTGTTCGTGGTCGATGGATCAACCAGGTCAAGCCACAGCAATGTGAGATTTATATGATGCATTCAGTTATTGTTTTTATTTTATGGTTCTTGTATGACCTGCTCTGTCTTCCTTTAGTATAAAATTGCGCTAGTGATAGTCCCATTGTATCGGTGTATTGAGTTTTGTCACTTTCAAGGATGCTACAACCTTGAGGGTTCAGATTTAAACTTTGGGGCACTTAGTTTCTTCGACATCTTTCTATTTGACTGTCAAATTTCAGAATGTATTATTCTTCTTTTTAAAATACCCATAGGACTTCGGAAATAGTACATAGGCTTGCATATGAGAGGACGTGGAGGTTTTTAGAAAATGAGGATAGCTAGATTGAATTCTGAAAGAGTATGCCAAGTTTGGTCGCCTTTGTTATTGCTGATTATCATAACCTTGTTGTTTGATGATATCAACAGCATGTGGCGATTACTAATAAGAAGGTGTGACAATTTTTAGCAATTTTAATGTCCCCGTCCAGGTATGTGGTGAGGGTATTACAGAATGCAAATAAAGGTCTAAAGAGCATAGATGTGAGCTAATGAAGGCAGGTTAATTGTTAAGAGGATTTTGGATATGTAGATAGAGACCTATAAAAAATTAGGGACGATGAAGCGAATGAATCATTACTTCTCTAGTTCCTGCATATTGTGTAACTATTAAATTTTTTACCATGTGTCTACTGGTGCTCACGCCCATACAGATGCATAGATTGCATGGTTTGTGGACTGATTACTGAATGCTCATGCAGGCCTATATGTATGGATTCTTCAAAAACAAACGGATTGTGTTATATGACACCCTTATTCAGCAGGTATGGAGCATTTCTAATTTTTTCAAAACACTGGCCTAAAAGACCTTTTAGTGATCCAATTTTTCTAGTGTCTTGAGAATTGCCGTCCTCAACTTTGCAGTTTATGAGAAACAAGTTTTTACTTGTTGAATAGGGTGCATTTCTTCTGACTATTTTATGTGAAATTCCATGATAGTCTGTCCAAAGTAGGAAATAAGCTCTCTCCCCCGGCCCCCCCAAGCCTATGTTCACGTGATACTTGTTTTGATTTTTCTTCTCTTCTGATGATTTTCTTTCCCTTCTGATGATTTTCTTTCCCTTTTCCATTGGGTAAGGGATTTGGTTCTGACTTTGCATCCCACCCTGTCCTTTTGCACTAATCCACTTGGTGATCGGTATTTTCTTTATTTTTCACGTTAGGAATGTAAAATTGGTGGAATATGGCCATTCAAGTTTTTCCGTTCTTTTTCAAGCTGACAGTCCTTGATTGGCCAAACTTGTTTTTTGCAGTGCAAGACCGAGGAGGTTGTGGCTGTGCTTGCTCATGAGTTGGGACATTGGAAGCTTAATCACACTATGTACACTTTTATTGCTGTGCAGGTAAACTGATTTATACTTCCTGGTAAAACTGTTTCAATTCCGTTGTCAGTTAAGTTTTCATTCCTCACTTTGATTCAATGTACTGTAGTTCTCTGATGTAGAGAAAGGGAATAGGTTTATGAATACTCTAGCGTAGTGCTCTAATGAAGAAAAGATATTTGCAGATTTCTTTGAAAACATTTCTTGAATTGGGCTGGACAATGTGTTCTTCGTAGCATATTACATGTAACAACTCATTAGCATAGTAGGGGTTGAACGTTTAATCTTTTCCACGAAAGAAATTGTGAACTTGCCTTAATATATTGGAAGATAAAAATTTGCCCTTTAGTGATGACGTCAACGGTCATCAATAAATTGGTTATCCCTACAATTGTTATTGGTAAAGATAAGGCTGCATAGATAAAGGTTATGGTTGCAAAAGCTCTCAATTGGTCGTAATTAGTCTAAATTGTGGAACCTCACTCTCTGGACATGCCTATACCTCAACAAGGTAGATAAAGTGCACGATTCACCGGTACAATTTGAATTTACATTGTAGTATTGCTTGTTTCAGTTGACAATTAAATTTTGTTTGGTGTTATGGTGACTAAATTTGAAAATATGCAGAAACCAGGGATTGTAAAAAGGAGATGGTGAATAATAAGTTTCTCCTGCTGAAATTTTATGTTATTTTCAGGAATATGGGTTAGTTGATATAGCTTTTTAATTACTTTGCGCGGATTTAGCTCTATGAAGCAACTTACTCCTTCACATTAGGTTCCTCTCCTTTTTTGAAGGGAAGATGTTGATAATTGAATATGACTGAACGAAATTGCTCCATCTACTTATTGTCCGTGTCGTACTTACTCTCAACTGCCTGGCTTGATGTAATATTGTAAAATAATTCTCTTCGCATCTGATCACTAAAGGGTGATTTTTAGAACTTCATGTTAAGAAATATTCAGGTCATTATTTGGAAAATTTTAGGTGATGAGATTTTTCTTTTCTCATCACTCTACTATTTGGATGCAGATTCTCACGTTTCTGCAGTTTGGAGGGTATACTCTTGTGAGGAACTCGAGTGATCTGTTTAGAAGTTTTGGTTTTGATACACAACCAGTGCTCATTGGACTCATCATTTTCCAGGTATCACTCTGATAAAAATGTCACTTATTCCCACATTGCCTTTGGTTGGAATCCAATAACAAACCAAAATCTATCGAGTGGAAAACTTTTGAATCACTATGCGGTGGCAACATTATACGGTTTGATGGCTATAGCCAACAAATGAACTATTTTGTCTTTCTGTCTTATAAACACGTGCCATGTTTTTTGTTTCTGCTTCTCTCTCAATGCGAGCAAGAGCAAGAAAGAGAGTCCTAGGAAAAGAGTATTCACATAATTTCTCGTGCTTTGTTTGCAGCACACTGTTATACCTCTTCAGCACCTCGTAAGCTTTGCTCTGAATTTGGTGAGCCGGTCTTTTGAATTTCAGGTAATTCATCTTTTTCGTTACAGAGTTTTCTCGATATATATATATCTGGTTCTGAAAACTAATTTTTGCGTTTGACTGTCCTGCGTTTATCTAGGCTGATGCTTTTGCTAAGAACTTGGGCTATGCTTCTGAACTTCGTGGTGGACTTGTGAAGCTACAGGTGATTCATACTGCCCCTTTTGTCTTAAAAACTAGAGTGGCTTTCTTCGAAGTCAATAACCCAAAAGCACTGTTGTGATTTTGATATACTCAAAATCAGAGGAGTGGGACATAGTACAATGATACTACTTTCATACAGTTTTCCAGTGTACAGAGCGTAGAGAATACGCGTCTACAGCGTTCTGCCTGAACTAATGAATGTTCAAATCGTATGGCTCTGTTTTGTGTTTTCAGGAGGAGAATTTGTCAGCGATGAACACAGATCCTTGGTATTCAGCCTATCACTATTCTCATCCTCCGCTGGTTGAAAGATTGGCTGCCATTGATAAATCGGACAAGAAAGCAGACTGATTCTGGTATCATATGGATAGCAGATAGAGGAAGACCTGTTCGTGATCGTTAAACCAGGTCATGAAGCCATAGTTATGTTACTCCTGTGATATATGACAAATGGAGCCAAATTTTTCAGAAACTTGATACCTGAAAGTTGAAAGTAAGGGGGGGATGGGGTTTAAATCCGGGAAAGTGAAATGAGGGACGGGAATGATCGAATCCCGGGTGTTATAAATACAGCAATTTTGGGATTTTGGTACTAGTTAGCGTGTTTATCTGTTTGCCGTGCTTTGGTTTTTAACCAAAATCTCGTGCATATTCGCTCACGCGACCTTTCGAGGTTTATGTTTGAAGAAGCTGCTAAAACATCAAGGGAAACAGGTGAGCTTTTGATATGTCGCATAAAGAAAAGGGTCATCGAAATGGTCCTAGAGAGCCGGCTGATTCACGAGCGAAAATGGTCAACTTTTGACTGGTCGTTATGCCGTCCCACCCATTGTCGGTGCCCTTTGCGTTTTGAAAAAAATCCCATTTAGGATTAAACTTTGGGCTTTGATAGTAGTAACGCTTTGTCAGGGCCCTCCAATTATTTGACATGGATCGGCGAGAGCTTGCGACTTGCGTGGACAGCAGGGCAAGATGCGCTCAGAATCTAATCATGTGCCGCTCTTCTTCCACAGTTTCGTGACATCCCTGCCGCGCGAAAGTCCTACAAGAAAGAAAAAAGGAGGAGAAAGAAGAAAAGAAATGGACAACGGTTTCGCTTTCGTCCTCGTGACGAGCTGCTCTCGAATCGGGCCACAAGAAAAAGGGTCCAAGTGAAGCACCAGCTTCTCTTTGATTGCAATTTGCAATAGCCCCCGTCCTATCAATTAGAGACTCACAAGTGACGGTTCTGCCATGATTGGTTTCTCGTTTTGGTCATGGTCACGTAACCACCAGAGCAGTGATTGGTGATTTGCACTAAAGTTGAGTACGTTGTAATAAGAAAAGCCCGTCGAGAGCATCTTCGAATGAAAACCGTCTTTGGTAAAAAATTTTCACAGAGGGGCGTCGATTCTGCGCGGGATAAAATTGGCTCGCAAAGATACGTGTTTGTACAAAAAGAGCGACTCCCCGTCGTACGCGATCGAAACCAATTTGGACCATCGATACGCGCCGTATGGATTTTAAGCTGCCGTGTCGGTCGGCCCAAGGGAAAAGGAAGACGGAAATGCCGCGTATTCGGTTACCCGTTAAAGGGTTTCGTCAAGAGAACGTTTAAAGAGCGGTGTTCGATCAGCCGGTCAAGATAACTATATTAGTTCTCACTACACCGTCCTCCCTCATGTTATTTATAAGGGTCATTATGATAATCGAGTCACGTGAACGAGGGTCACATCAAACACGGCCACACCTACCGTGTTTGAAATTTTTGGAGTGGTAAGTACGTTTCTCCCTCGGGACACGCCGATCGACCAACCGGTGCCTCCCAATTTGCTCTATCGGTGCGAGGATCGGTCTCGCCTTTTGGACCAAGACAGCCGTGATCCGAATCAACCGGTGATTGGCCCCCATTACCGCCACTCTTAGCTTTCGCAGGCGGAAAATGGTAAGAACGAATTTTGGAAAAAAAAAACACGAAAACAAAGCGGGACGCGAAAACGAGGAGCAGGACAAAAGGGGTAAGCGTAACCCGACCAGGCTGGCCAGAGCGGGGAACGGTGTCGCTCCCTCCCCTGCCCTGACTGCTGCGATACGAGGAATCCGTCCACGTCATCGCCAGCTGGACATCCGGCCCCCCCGACGACGGAACACTTGCCTCCTCCTCCCTCGCTGTTTTATGGCGCTGCTGGCTGGCCGCTGCGCTCTCACTCTCGCTTTCTCTCTCCACTGCAACGTGTTTTTAGTGAGAGAAAGAGAAAACAGGGGAAAATAAGTACTCTCTCTCTCTCTCTCTCTATCGCAAGCTGCGCCACCGGTTCGAATCGGGTCTTCTTTCGGTCCCCGTTTTCGAGTCCGAGTCTCGCCCCTTTGCGCCGCCGTTCGCCGAAAGACCCGGTTTTGTCCGGCGGGTCGATGCGAAGATGCCGGTCTACAACTCGTCGTTCGTGAACACCGAGCTGTCCAAGCCCACCTCCATCTTCGGCCTCCGCCTCTGGGTCGTCATCGGCATCTTCCTCGGCTCCCTCATCGTCGTCGCGCTCTTCCTCCTCTCCCTCTGCCTCACCTCCCGCCGGCGCGGCGGCGGCGGCGGGAAGGGGGGCGCCGCCGCCGCCTCCGCCGAGAAGCGGCGCCGCGGCGGCGCCGGTGGCGGCGGCGTCGGCGTCGGCCCCCACGACGCGCCGGCCGCCACGCCCCCCATCTCGAAGGAGATCCTCGAGATCGTGCCGTCGGAGGCCCCCCGCGCGGCACCGGCGCCGGAGATCCAGATCGACATGGGGAAGGTGGAGCACCGGGTGGTGTGCTCGGATCGTTACTCGAGCGGGGAGAGCAGGGGGACGGAGAGGACCGAGACCGCGTCGCTGGGGAGCGGGAACGTGGGGCCCGAGGTGTCGCACCTGGGTTGGGGGCGGTGGTACACGCTGAGGGAGCTCGAGGAGGCGACGGGTGGGTTGTGCGAGGACAATGTGATCGGCGAAGGTGGATATGGGATTGTGTACAGCGGCGTGCTTGGCGATGGGACGAAAGTCGCCGTGAAGAATCTCCTGAATAACAGGTAACATCCCCCGTACTCGTTGGCTGTGACAGTTGGGTAATGCGAATCTATGCTTCATTGAAATGATTAGAACTGGAATTCCAGTTAATTTTTTAGCCCGAGAACGCGAATTGAAAGGCATGAATTGCCATCCTCCTGAACGGACGCTGCCATGTGCTGTCGTGTATATTTATCAGTCGTAGAACGTATGTGCAGGTGGTTGGGATGTGAAGGAGAATTGCTTGTGTTTTGTTCTGTCTCCTTGTTTCTGAAGTCGGGTCGGCTGAGTTTGATTGCTGGGTGGGATGGAAGCAATAGTAGACGGATTGATTTTGGATGTGTTTCAGTGAATTCTGCTTGTTCGTTAAATGACTTGATTGATGAAAAGCGAGCTAGTTGTGGTGAGGAAATTGGATTCAAGCTTTTGTGTTTCTTCCCACTTTTGACTTTTTTCTTTTGAGGTCGGTGCTGAAGAATAGAAACTTGGTAAGCTGTATAAAAAAAGAAAAACCGACCTGCATTTGCTCAGAAGTACCTATCATTGTTTGGTGGATTGGACATCCTCCTGAACGGACGCTGCCATGTGCTGTCGTGTATATTTATCAGTCGTAGAACGTATGTGCAGGTGGTTGGGATGTGAAGGAGAATTGCTTGTGTTTTGTTCTGTCTCCTTGTTTCTGAAGTCGGGTCGGCTGAGTTTGATTGCTGGGTGGGATGGAAGCAATAGTAGACGGATTGATTTTGGATGTGTTTCAGTGAATTCTGCTTGTTCGTTAAATGACTTGATTGATGAAAAGCGAGCTAGTTGTGGTGAGGAAATTGGATTCAAGCTTTTGTGTTTCTTCCCACTTTTGACTTTTTTCTTTTGAGGTCGGTGCTGAAGAATAGAAACTTGGTAAGCTGTATAAAAAAAGAAAAACCGACCTGCATTTGCTCAGAAGTACCTATCATTGTTTGGTGGATTGGACATCCTATTTTAGGGTCTGTAGGCCTTTCTTC
The DNA here is from genome assembly GCA_031216285.1 of Syzygium syzygioides. Lineage (NCBI taxonomy): Eukaryota > Viridiplantae > Streptophyta > Magnoliopsida > Myrtales > Myrtaceae > Syzygium > Syzygium syzygioides. The sequence continues at coordinate 24,371,591 of CM062245.1, forward strand.
AAAGAATCTGAAGTTCAGTTCAACAGTCCTTTTCTGCATCTCAAAGACTTTGCAAGTTATCACTCTGCTTTATAAGCCAAAAAAAAAAAGAACAAGAAAAAAGTTTATTTCCCTGGTTGCTCAGGGAAAACCGCTGTATTTTCATGCAAATTACGCCGCAAATTCTTGTACTACTATCTTCCTATTCATGTTTCCTCCATCGGCTTCTCTATGATCCTTACACCGTTGGAACTTGGACGGGATCCTTCTTTCTTTTCTTCACTGCAAGCACGCACGATATGCGAGTTCACGAGATTTATCAATGATCAGGGGACAAGCTGAGAAGGAGTTCAAAGTGGAGGTTGAAGCGATTGGTCGCGTAAGACACAAAAATCTTGTCAGGCTGCTTGGTTATTGCGTTGAGGGTGCTTATAGGTACTGATACTTGCCTTCCCACCAGAGGTTGATCTTGTGGATGCCGTTGAAAATGTTAATAGGTGTGATTTCTCCTGTTTTTGCTAGGATGCTTGTGTATGAGTATGTTGACAATGGAAATCTAGACCAGTGGCTTCATGGGGATGTAGGCGAGGTCAGCCCTCTTACGTGGAATATCCGTGTAAACATTATACTTGGAACCGCAAAGGGGTGAGTGATTGAATACTTACATTGGAGTCCATCCAACTGGTTCTTCATTTCCAAAAATTGCTTTTCGTGCTTTACATTCTCCAAACTGACGTGTGTTACTTTTTACAACCTGGCAGATTGGCCTACCTTCACGAGGGTCTTGAACCTAAAGTTGTCCACCGAGATGTGAAGTCCAGCAACATACTGCTGGATCAACAATGGAACTCTAAGGTGTCAGATTTTGGACTTGCAAAGCTCCTTTGTTCTGAAATGAGTTATGTCACAACTCGTGTGATGGGAACGTTTGGGTTAGTCCAAGTTCTTTTGTTTCTTCTTAGTTATGTCGGCTGCCTCCTTATTAAGTAGAAAGTCACTGAAAGTAAGTATTTCTGCAGCTATGTAGCGCCAGAATATGCTTGCACTGGAATGCTGAACGAGAAGAGTGATGTCTACAGTTTTGGAATACTGATCATGGAAATAATAACAGGCAGAAGTCCTGTTGATTATAGTCGACCAAAGAGCGAGGTCGGTGGTGATGCACATAACATGAAATGTGCAGATATCCATCTTCTATCACTGTCTTCTCTTTCACTTTGAACTAACTGTTAAATGGCAAAATAATTGTAGGTGAACTTGGTCGAATGGTTGAAGGCCATGGTTGGAGATCGAAAAGCTGAGGAAGTTGTTGATCCAAAGCTGCCTGAGATGCCTGCTTCAAAAGCGCTCAAGCGGGTTCTTCTGGTCGCTCTTAGATGCGTTGACCCTGATGCAACGAAGAGGCCCAAAATGGGTCATGTAATCCACATGCTTGAGGCCGATGACTTGCTGTTTCGCGATGTATGTAACTTTCCGTCTTTCCAATAAGTCGCTCCTTCACATTATCAAAAAAAGGAAGAACAAGGAAATTCCTGTTTATTCAATCTGTTCTGATACTCTTCTTACTAATAAAATGCAGGATCGTCAAATTGGGAGAGACTCGTCGCACTCGAACCGGGAATACCAGCAGGACAACCATGCTGATGCAAGGTTAGGAAGTAAAGCTACCGGCGAAGGAACTTCCGATTCGGGTAGATGGGATAGCTACAGGAACTATCATCAGCCAACTAGATGGAGATAACAAACACGAAGTGCACCTGCCAAGCAAATATAGATACCATTTTACTCGGGAAATTGTCATTTATATCTGATTTATGCATTAGTTACACCGTTCGTCTTCTTTATCTGTTTTCCCCCAGTGTTGTACCTGCCACGAGCAGAGAATCCTGTTGCTATAATTGGAAAACTTCATTGGCCTCTTCTATACCCTCTCTTTGTCAATTCCTCATCCTCGTCCAAATAGATAGTAAAGCTTGTTTACGCCCCTATCGCTATCGTCGCCACGCCCCGAGCCGAGATGGATACGCAGGGTGGCCCTACTCGGCAGCTGTTCCGATGGGCGAGAATGAGAAACTCTATTGGTCACCATCGGACACTGCCAGTTTCCAGAACTCTGGAGGGTTGTGGGGAGATGGACCCGGTGGCCAGCCACACCAGTGGGTGGAAGCAACTGCACTTTGTCGTTGGGTTGGCAATGTTGCTCCGTCCTTGTATGTAATCACTGTTTGTGCGCAAGGCAAGCTGGCCGGCCATAACTCTGGCTGGACACATGGTGTTGCTGTTTGCTTCTCGCTATCAAAATGCCAAGACTTCTTCTTCTCTTCCCTCATGGAATTTGTTCTGTGTCCTTTTCTGTCCCATCCTCTTTCTGCAATAACTCTGACTTGGTCCTACGAAATTTCGCTGGACGCAGCCTTTTTTTTCTTTTATAATTATCTCCTCAGAATACATGGTGGCTGGACACGTGGTGTTGCAGCTTTGGGAATTATCTCCATAAATATGTCCATCAATTTCCAAAAAAAGAAAAACTTTTTATATTATTTGTTTATTTCAATGGCCAAAATAGACAGAAAAAATATTTCTGTTGTTTGGTGTAAAGTGGGCTGAAAATCATTGAACATTATAAGGCGGCCATGAGAGGGACAAGACAAAAAGTTCCAGTGAATAATTTAGGATTTGAGGACATGATTTGCTACCAATTTTGCACAATGGTTCCCTTCTCTGTGCACATGCCTTGGTTTGCCAACTATATTGTACTCTTTCAATGTTAAAAAGAGAAATGACAATCCCGACAAAGACATTTTGTACCAACTATCCCCGAATTTTACGGTGCCTTAGGACGTAAAGTTCCGATTGCTTTTAACAATTGAGTTAGTTCTTGAATGATTAGACAATTACGACGTCATAAAGGAAAAGAGGAAGCTAAATCAATGACTTGCAGATATCGGAAACTTCCATGCGCTTCTCTAAATGAGCTAAAATCATCAGGGGGGGAAATGAAAAGATTAGCATTAATATTACGAAAAACTGCAAACTAGTACACCTGTAACAAATTTACCCAAAACTAGTATTTTGACCATAAAAAACTCTAAACTGATATGCCTATGACAATTTTACCCTTCATTAGTTTCCGTTAAATCTTATCGTTAAATTTCTGAGTTGAATGATACGTGGCAGTTGACGGGTGTACTAATTTGGAGTTTTACCCTCCGTTTGTCACGGATGGATCAATTTATGATTTTTCGTGGTATTAATTCAATTTAATGGAGGGTGAATTTATCATAAGTGTACTGATTTTGGGTTTTTAGTGGTCAAAAATTAGTTTAGAGTAAATTTATTACAGACGTATCAATTTGAGATTTTTCGTAGTTACAAAATTAATTTAAGATGAATTTGTAATAAATATACAAGTTTAGGATTTTTTTTTTGTTCTATTAACCCACCGTATCAATGTAAAAGGGGAAATCTATGGGCGCCGTAGTAAATTGCACCATCGCACCATATTTCCCTGTGCGCCAAAAGGAAAACTTCCAAAAATAAAAAACAAAAAAGAAGAAAGTCGATGGTAAAGCGAGCAACGCGCACGGAAGCAGCCGATAACAGCGGGCCCCACCCCAAGGGGCAAAACTGGAAATCCGCGCCCGCCCGGCAAGGGAGAACGGGGAGGAAGAGAGAAAGAAAAAAAATTAAGAGATTGAAAAAAAGGGAAAGGAAAAAAAACCTCCCCCACCCACCGGCTACCTCGGCCTCCAATCGCCTCCCCCCACGTGTCCCCCAACCCCAACCCCACCCCACCGTCGTCTTCCTTGACCCTATCTCTGGAAACGTCGTCCGCATTTTCCCCCACACACACCGAAAACCCTATCACGCGCGCTCGCTCGTCCGTTGCCTTCCTCTGAAGCTTCGTCCTCGCGATTTCTCTCGAGGTTTGATCGGTTCTTCCTTCCTCCCTCTCTCCTCCTCGCCGTCGCCGCCTCTCTTATCATAAGTTTCGGCTTTGATTTCGTAGAATCGGTTTCGATTTTCGCTTTGCCTCCCTCCCTCTCCGCGCGTTGAAGAGGGGGCCAGGGGTTCGGTCATCCCGGCGTCCGTACCGCGCGCGCGCGTTTCTTTCCCGGCCTCCTCGGCACGCCGATCCGGTAGATCCGTAGGTACGCGGCGGGATTCTCCGTGGATTCGCCTGTTTTTGCCGACCGCTCGCCGTGCGCGTTTTTTTTTTTTTTTGATCCGCGAACTTGTCTGATCGATTGGCTCCTTCGCTTCGTTGCTTTATAGATCTGCACGATCGCGCGCCTGTGCTCGGTTCTGTGTCCTGTGTTCGATGGTCTTTTTACCCCGCTAGCGGTATTTGCTTGCGATGCGGAGGTGTCGATGATGTTTGACCTAGTCGCTTATGAATTTGAGGGGGTGAGGAATTTCGCTGCTGCGCATCTGTACATGAGAGATTCGTGCCGTTTGTGAGCTGATCTACGGATTTTGTGTCGGGAACTTGTCGTCCGTACTAGAAGTAAAAGATGGTTTTTTTTATCACCTAGGCCGGGGAAATTACTCCCGGTTAACAAGTTTGGACTGCTTTTTAGCCGCTTGTCTTGTGCTTTTATGCGTGTCTCCTTTGGGTGGGTGCGTAGGTTTCTGGAATCCTTTCTCTGTGTTGGTTCCGGTGTTTTGAAGGGATACATCGTTGCTGTGTTGCTGTTTTGCCACTTTACGTTTCATGCGGTGAAGAGATTGTCGTGTTTTTTCCTTTCGATTTCTGTGGAACATATCTTTCTGTGCATATGAAATGAATGTCCCCTCATCTTCTGGGGGAGATTCCTCATGAAAGAAAGTTGAGATTGGAGTCGATGATAGTGTGGAGCTTCTATACGAGTGTTTTGCGGTTCTGTTTCTTGTTCTTGCTTCTGAGTTCTTATATAGTAACTGACCTTGTCGTTTACATGGGAAAAAAACTGAAACATGAATTCCTTGTTTAAAGTGATTGGCACGATATCTTATTGTGATAAATTTGTCTGTTTGCAGTGAATACGTAAAAATGAGCCGTCCTCAGGATGCACAGCGAACCTTCTTCCCTTTTGGGAATCCTTTTCGGATGATATCGCCAAAGGGTTCTCAGTTGCCTTCAAAACTTCTTGCGGTATTGAACAATTTTGAGGAATCCTTGGCAGAGCGATTTAGAAAACTTGACCCAAAAGAGACAGGTGATGTGCTTAGCTTATCATGGATGGAACTGGCTATGAAGTCACTTTGTGAAACCCACAGTGACGTAAAAAATCTAATCGCTGCACTTGAGCTCCCTGTATGTGATTGGGATGACAAGTGGATTGATGTATATCTTGACATCAGTGTGAAGCTGCTTGATATATGCAATGCCTTCAGCTCTGAGATCTCACGCCTGAACCAAGGCCGTCTTATGCTCCAGTGCGTTCTCCACAATCTGGAATCTTCGTCTCCTCAACAATTTATCCGTGCTAGTGCTTCCCTTGATCGTTGGAGACAGCACATCAGCTCGAGGAACCCCAGGTTTGAGAACTGTGGCAGTATACTGGAGAGCCTGATGGAGTCTCTCGATTTGCCCAAGGTTAAAAACTCAGCCAAAGGTAAGGTTCTGATGCGTGCCATGTACGGAGTTAAGGTGCAGACTTTGTTTGTTTGCAGCGTCTTTGTTGCTGCCTTCTCTGGCTCAGCCAAGAAACTGTTGGAGTTGAGTGTTTCTGACACATATCTGTGGGGCCTTTCCTTCACTGATTTGCTGACAAGTGTAAATAGTAGCATTAGAAAACAACCTTCTAGTGGTAGTGTGGCCATCTTCAAGGAGCTGGAAGCAGTTGATGCAAATGTCAAGAAGTTGTCTCCACTGATCCGGTCTGGGGAGGGCACAGCTGAGGAATCTGTCCGGAGCTCTGTTTCCAATCTACACAGGGGCGTCGATTGTCTTTCACAAGGACTGGATCTTCTTGAGAAGGAAGTGGATGGCTTCTTCCAGATAGTTTTAACCGGGCGCGATGCTTTGCTGTCTAACCTTAGAGCTAACGGTCCGGCTTCTGCGCTGATCCAAAAAAACAATGTGCAGCGATAGTTTTCTAGATATTTGTAGGCTTCCGTATAAAAATCAACTTATGTATTGTGTTGTCTTGTTGGTGAGAGAGTATGTAAGATGTTATGTTGTGGACATATCACGTCTGGTGCGAGTATAAGGTGTGCTATGCTGCTACTAGTAGATCAGTTTGTACCGTTTGTTGCAACTCCTCCTTAGATAAGGTCAGGGATATATGTAAAATCGTTCCAGTGCAATGCTGAAGAATATTGGCTTGATTTCTGTTTGTGCTGATTCCTTGATTGTTCTGGCTCTTTTGTTTTGGGCGTTTTACTTCGCATAAGTTTCTAAATCGTGTGTGCTCCACTGCCTTGTCAGGTTGCGTACTCGACGCGGTAGTGGTCGAATGAAGTTTCCGCTTTGCCTTTGATCGTGGTGCCGTGAGGGGTGTATGACTGAGAAGCACGATTAGAAATTTTGCAGTCGTGAAAAGGCGGCTTGCAGACCGTGTGAACACAAAATGAGGAGGGAGGGAGAGAGAATCTGTATTCTGATCTCTGTTCTTTGCGTGGAATGTCTAGTAAAAAGTAATACGAATACTAATATAACTGGGCAGACAAGCATTTGCTGTTCTAGACGATTCGCCACTACGAAAAGATATGACAGCTTAAAATCAAAGCAACTTGCGTCAGGTTATTGCTAACAGCCGCCCTCCGACTGCTTTTATTTAGTCGAGTCAGCCGTTCAGGAATGTTATGTCTCCGGCGAAGTTAGCCCTTAGAATATTGAACGGGCAGCGCACGATCCTTTGGGCATTTGATTTGATCCACCGTTTGACCTTTTCAGATTTCACAAAGCTCAGTTCTTTTAGTGGGATGCACCAAGATCGATTAAGCAAGCACTTGTATAGAATTTTGTGGATGGTAATATGCCCTGTGGTTTCTTTAGCCTCCATCATCGTTTCACGAGCGACGACCAAAGGAAGATTCCGGGATCACCCGAAAAACCTGATGCCAAAGGAATAGCCGAGACACTCATATGCACGTCATAGTTCATAGCTGCAACGATCTGAATGGCAAGCATATTCACTCCCTTAGAGAATTTTTCAAGAAACCAGCCAATCCAGTAGGACGATTCCGCCAGATTAACCTGAAATTATTGTAAAGATTCATGGAATTATATCTTCGGTTGGTTTTGGCCATAGAAACAGAAGATCGGTACTCTCTGTGGCATTTGGTTGAGAACAAACTACGGAAAGATCAAGTTCTTAGACAGTGGATGGATTCAAACAATGTCCCTGGCCATTTGCTGTGGTAACTCGTAAAAGTAATTGATTACCGAAGTGCTATCGTAGAAAACAATTTCAAACCTCAAACTAGTCTGAGGATTGGGGCTTTTGCACGGCCCCTAAAGTGAAAAGAAACAGAAAAGGCCGCATGAGACGACAAGATCGGCACGTGATGTCGTCAATCATTCTTTGTACATGAATCTGAACAACTTCCCTGGAGAAAACTTAACCACAGTCCCAGTCGCTGCTTTCAACAAAATCCACATAAATGGGAAACTGCGCTCATATCCTTAGAAATGGCAGGTGACGGTAGAGCTTCCGGGCGATGAAATAATGCAACATTGAACGGTGATGACTTGAACCAGCAGCAAAAGGGCACAAAAAAAATCAGGCTTTCAATCTTTACACGGTCCTTGCAGCAAGGTGAACTGTCAGCAAGACAAAGCTTCAAGAAATTAGATACGAATTAGATACCTTGGGATAACTCTTTTGAGCTGTTTGATGAATAACTCAAGCAATTACATAACTTGTGTCTCACCTCCAAATGGAAATTCGCATTCTTCCTCGCTGTGTCATTGACCAGTTATTTCTTGCATTCTGCTGCCTAATCTAGCACCATGCTGCTTAATTATCTGGACAGACTGAAGAAGGATATCTTGTTGTGTGGTGTAGAACTCTTCTCTACCCTAAAACCCCACGCAGCATTTTACGTAAGTGAGAGATAAGCGTGACAACAAAGCATGGTAGAACAGGTAAGAGGCTTCAGAAAGCGAAAAAAATTCGAGACTGGGTGGCACGAGAATCAAAGCATGCGGCGTAAGAATACCTGCCACCGGTATCATAACGATGGAAATTAAAATGGAAATCTTGCGTATTGGTTCTCACTATGCAATTCAAAAAATCACATATAAAAGAACAATTGAGTAAGAAACATGTATCTCGTGATAGTAGAAAACTGCTTTATTATGAGATGTGCACAAGAGGAAGAACTACTAACCATGTGTTTGAGATTACAACCAAGAGTCAATTCCACATAATAACTTTCCACTTGTGACAGGAAACAGAAAGGGACTTCTTTACCCAAGAAAACTTTTGGGTGTGATTTCAGCATATTCTTAATGTCATTTGATATCGGTGGAATCTTCTCCAGATCATCACTTTGCAAAGGGATTTTGGTGACTATGGCACGCCATTCAGCACGCGACTTGTTTACAATCACCTACAAACTTTGTGAACTGACAATGAGGTTTTCTGACAAAAATTTGCAGTTACTACTACCAGGGAATAAAGCATATAAAAGACACATACATATCCAACTAAAAAAATGCCCAATTTTGATTTAAAAGAATACACCAATCCTAAAGATCCGGAATATTAACCAACTCCTTGCAGTTTATTTTGTTTTTCCATTTTCTTAATGGGGTGACCAGCAAAAGGTATTGCCAGTGAGAACAAATATCATAGTGGACTACCTCTTCCAGCAAAAGGTCCAAAGTACTAAGCATTCAACCATACAAATGAAGATTATCAACAGTCAAACCACTCAATCAATATCAAACAACAGTAATTTTTAGCTCGAGCAAGACTAGTGAGTATTAAAGTATTTTGCATATTTAAGCACGTTATAACATCGGCAATGTTAAAACTAATCTTCTAAACTCTATAACCGACACCTCACTCTAGCACAGAAGCAGGTCTAAGTAGAGGGTAATACTGCACCCCTGCAAAGAACAGTAAATTATAATATTCCAAGAGATTGATGAAAGACCTTGTAACAAAGATACAGTAAGATCTACAAAATTCAGACAACTAAATACGAAAGATAACACTACTAGTAATCCACCTCTTCAGAAGAGTACTCACCTGGCTAGAAAACAACGAATTTGGAACAATGACAGGAAATTTCTCGGCACTAAGCAGCGATGTGGTCGTAAGCCCCATTTCCACGACTTGACCTTCTATAGATCCAGCCTAAAATACAGAAAATTTATTAAGTTCAGAAGTCAAGGCTCATTTCTCTTGCTACTTGTTCCCCACTATATTCACAGCCCATGAGATTGCCAGAGGAAAGACGAACAACATGATCATGTACTGATTGAACATCCAAATCATGTCATTAACTGCAGAGTTACTTCAGGATAATGATCGGATGACTTCTCACAAGAGATGCATTAAGAGATGAAAAGCTCCTGGTCAGAGTAAATGGTTAGGAAGAACAAAACTTCATTCCATATATCCAGGAGGAAAGGAAAAGAAAAACAAATTGTGATGCCAGAGATGTAGTAAGTAGCCAGGTTGATGCTGAACCATACTTTTATTGTATCTCCAAGCGAAAAGGGCTTCGAAAACTGCATAGACAAGCCACTAAGCACATTTCCAAGTATATCTCTCGCAGCAAAAGCAGTTGCTACACCTGCATAAATTTAGTCGACAGATAGGTTAAAGCATGGCAAGACTTGTAGGCATCATACGAGCTGTTGGCATTATGGGCGGTAGCAAGACGTATCCTAGAGAAATTCTGGAGACAGTGGATAGAGAGACCATGTGCGAGTGCGATAAATATATGAATGAACTCTATTGTCTAAGAGAGGAGCTTGGGATTTCCCATATAATAATGAATGCTGCGACGACATGACATTTACCAAAAGTAACTCCACAAGATTTTATGTCGTGTTAACGATTTGGTAGCTATGTGATTCCATAGATTGCAGGTAACTCTCAGACAGAAGGCATAAGCAGATAAAGGAACACATTACGTACCTCCTATACCACCAACTGTAATGATAGATTGCACAGCCACCCCACATGCTTCTGCTAAAGCCATCAACCCAATCACAAACAGCCCTATAGATGAAAGTCGGTCTAGTGCAAGCATTTTTTCTCGATCAAGCCCTGCCATACTCTTGATTGCTAATGCACGAGAGAAAACATTTGTTTTCCAGCGATGCAAGAACCATACAAATGAAAGAATAACTGCACCCCTCCATGCTTGCCCGATGTATTGAGATGCTACAGTTGTGGGAGCAACCATCATGGCGCTGCAATTCAAATAAGACGTACATTGTATGCATTAAGGTTCATATAACAAAAACACACACAAGTACACATGAGACAATCATCAAACTTGCATTTACTAACATCTGCCAAAATGCCATGAAGGTGACGAGATATCTCACAGGATCCTCTAGGGCCCCCCAGAAGCTTTTGTCATAAGGAACTTCTTCTCCCAAAGGGGTTCCCGATAGCAAAGCAGCCTGACCTTGTGTAGCATACTTGTGAAATCTCCTCAATATTCTAGGCATCACAACCCATGCCAATAGAGTGCCGGTCAAAGTAAGGCCGATAGGCATAAAAACATTCTTAACATACGGGTGCGAATCGAGCACCTGCTGCACATAAGGAGTCAATTCATCAGATACCTCCTTAACCTTTTCCCCTGTGTGACCAGCCACATCAACGGCGCCGTGCCAAGCTTCTCTAATCTTATCGAGCCACTCACTCGATACAACCACACTGTCCCCATCACCCACTTCGCCCGCCCCAGAAACGGCCGACACTTCCGATTCCTCGCGCGTATCTCGTTTGCCACCGAAATACGACGCAAATGACCGAGAATCCAACACGGGGCTCGCCAAAAACGGGGAGAAATTACGTCCACAGCACGCGCGGGGCAGTTTTGGAGAGAACCCATTGTTGGCGGGTTTTCTCAGGCAACCGGTAGCGCCAGAGATTGATACGGGGGCCGCCCACCTCGGATACGTTTTCGCATACTCGAGAGATCCCGACTCTTTGGAGCAGTCGATGGCATCAGGGGATGGGCGTGATGCTCTAACGTGAACTTGAGCAGGATACATCGAACGTGCGGCGTGGGATTTACGCGACAGCCATTTCGAACAAGGGACGGTGAATTTGCAAATGGGTTTCAAACTGGGAAAGCCCATATTAGCCATCGTCCGAAAACTTTCGGCGCCCGGGATTCTAGGGGGGCCGCGGGAAGAGCTAAAGCTCAGGCACCATAACAAAGGAAAAACACGCACACACACCCAAGAACGGGACGACAGCGATATCGAAAGAAGGCTCTCCCGCCACCGGTGGCGCCTGCTGATCGACGACAATCGGAGGAGGTCAAAAAGACGTCACCTTTTTACTCGATAGACAGAACCTTCGGCTCCTCCTCGTTCCGCATGTTCCTCGGCAACCAGACGGGTTTCCGTAGCTTACGCGAAAGCTTCGATGCTACGCATGGCGATGCGCGACCGCGGCGAGAATGAAGGGAAATCGAGCTTTTACGCGAGCAGTTTCTGGCTGTCAGCACGGGGAAGTGGAAGTGAGGAAGGCGCAGATCCGGGTTGTCGGGTCGGCAGCCCGACCAGGCGATGCCTCGGGTCGGGCTCGGCGAAAACGCTCGGCCCATGGTCCAAACACATCCTTTAGGGCCTCTCTTCCAAATTCGAGAAGTTCGGTTTCGATGCTGAACTTTTGGTTCAAAGTGTAATTTAAACTTTTAATTCGTCAACCGTACTTAAACTTTTAAATTGTTCAATACGATCCGTGATATTTTGTACGTCCAATTTACAGTATGGTCGTTCCTGAAATTTACTTTAATGTGCAATGTCGTTCCGGAACTTTTGATACGTGTTCGATTTAGTCCGCGCATTATACGGCGCCATTTTGCGATTTGTACATGAAATGTCAACGGCCAACTGCAAGCTTATTGTTCTCCCTTTTCTTCTTCATTGCCTTCCTCATCTTCATCTGCCTATCAATCAAATATGGCACACATGTGATATATTTTCAGTAACGTTGGATTTTAAGGCGGTTGACTCGTGAGGCCCCTTAAATAATAACAAGCTCTTTTGCGACGCCTACTGATGTCGGAAGAACGGATGTATGGACAAATCCGTCCGGCCAGTTCAAATCGGAAATTGCCGGCGTGGGACGCCCTCCGGAGACTAAATTAGCCGCCCGCCCGAAAGTCCAGAGACGATCATATTAGATATCGAATCAAAATTCACGGACCATTCGTGTCGTTATCTCTATCGCCCCTATGAAAACGAAAGAGATAGATCTGGTGGAGGTGGGGGGCCCAATGAACCGACGACGCGACTCCGTCAAAGGAGGAAATGGGAGTGGGACGTATCGATCGGATGCGTAATGGCGCACCTCGCCCGCGTCTCGCTCCAGCTGTATACCGCGTAGCGACCCCGCCGTCTCCTCAAGCTCGCTGAGTCGACTCGGCCTCCAGCTCGCTCGCCCGCCCTTCCTGAAATCGGCCTCTACTCTCCCTCCTCCTCCTCCTCCTCCTCTTCCGCTCGCGCACCGCTCCGCGAAGATGGAGGCGCCCCGGAAGCTCAAGCCGTGCGCTTTCCTGCTGCTCTGCGCGTGCTGCGCCGCCGCCCTCCTCCGCGCGCTCCCTGCCTCCGCCTCCTTCTCTCCGGTCGACAACCACCTCGTCAACTGCGGCTCCGCCGCGGACGCCGCCGTCTACAACCGCGCGTTCCTCGGCGACTCGTCCGGCTCCGGCTCGCCGCGGGTCCTGGCCTCGTCCCGGACGATCTCGCTGCGCGACGGCAGCCCGGCCCCGGGCACGCCCCAGATCTACCGCACGGCGAGGGCCTTCGCCAGACCTTCCAAGTACGTGTTCGAGGTCCGGGAGAGGGGGACGCACATGGTACGCCTTCATTTCCATAGGTTCAATTCCTCGAGGATGGAGATGCGTGACGCGCGATTTCATGTTTTGGCGGATGGGTTTGTGGTGCTGAGTAACTTTAGCGGCGAGAGCGAGTCTAGGCCCGTAATTAAGGAGTATCTCATCTGGGTCGATGCTGAAAAGCTTGTTCTTACGTTTGTCCCTGCTGAGAGGTCGAAATTTGGATTTGTCAATGCGATTGAAGTGATATCTGCGCCCAAAGATTTGATTTTGGAGACTGCCCAGCTTATTGATGGTGGCAAAATAATGAATTTCGATGGATTGAACCGGCAAGCGCTCGAAGTGTTATATAGGGTTAGTGTCGGTGGTCCGAAGGTTACTCCCTTTAATGATTCTCTGTGGAGGACTTGGGTTCCTGATGATGCTTTTCTGAAGTCGACTTATGGATCGGAAAGGATATCCTTTGGTGGTAGGATTAAGTACCAAACAGGAGGTGCAAGCCGTGAAGTAGGCCCTGACAATATGTACAATTCTGCCAGAGTGATTAAAAGCACTAATGCAACAGTACCTAATGTTAACATGACATGGGTTTTCCCAGTGACCGGAGATTATAAGTATCTTGTTCGGTTGCATTTCTGCGACATTGCTAGTATTTCTCTTGAGTTGTTATACTTCAACGTGTATGTCAATGGGTTCTTGGTGTTTGAAAATTTCGATCTCTCGTCTGTGGTAAATGAGGTTCTGGCAGCACCATTTTATGCAGATTTTGTAGTTGAAAGAGATGATTCGGGGATTCTGAGTGTGAGCATTGGACCTTCAAATTATAGCATGGCGCATGCAATTGATGGCATTCTTAACGGTGTGGAGGTCATGAAGTTGAATAACTCAATGGGTAGCCTTGATGGTGAGGTGTGTGGTGGATTTATTTTGAAAAGCTGGCCAAGAGGAAACATGGGTGTTTTGGTTCCTTTGGTTGCTGTAATTTGTTTGCTGCTGGGTATGTCTGTGGTCATGCATAGGAGGACAACTGGGGTAAGCCACACTACGGCATGGACCAAATTGCCGACAGACATGACAGAATTAAGCCTGAAACAAGCCAAGCAACAGTTCGGATAAATCATGACTTGTAACATGTACTTGGAATTGGTCATGGAGAATCAAAATGTTGTTGCTTGTTAGTGAAAGTACACTGTCGATGTGTGCGACAGCTTCTGTGGCTTCTGTTATTTTGAGTTGTAGTTTGGGGCCTGTAAGAGGGTTTATAAGCTTGGAGTGTATGTGTTGTAATTATCCTGTAAGTTTTGTTGGTAGTATTCCTTACAATGTGAAAAAAGATGTTCGTGCCTTTCTTGTTGGTATTACAATATCCTCATTATTTTACCTGATCTCAAAGCACTGTGAAGCAAGACGAATCACATAGAAGTTTGTCAAGTTTATGAGTGGGAAGGAGCTTGTATGTTGTAGATATTAGCTTCTGTTTGCTAAAACCTTGCTTATCCAGTGAGTTTTCTCTAATTTCTCTTGATGACTTTCTGTTACTTAACGATCAATGGAAGCTACTGTTGTTTCTTTTTTTCTGACAATTGCCAAAGACGTTTGCTGGGTGGTTCTTTGTAGGCATTCCTATCTGTATGCCTTAACTGGGTAGTCTCTGCTTCCCAGAATATCTAGATTTGATCTCAGAGGATACTGGGGCTTGCCAAAAAAGATTAGAACTTGCTGCACTTTATTCTAGTTGTCCAAAACGTATGGAAGTTTGTTGTAGGCCTTCCCGATTACTAGTTTCCAGGATTCCATAATCATATTTCCCTAGTTCGCAGACTAAAACAATCTCAACCCGTGTTTTGGGTTTTTCAAAGTGATGGGAAGTACGGGGTAATTTTTTGAAAAATGGAGGGGATGGGGGAGTGGTATCTTCTATCTTCTTATTCTGTTGCAACTGGTTGGAGTTTTCTGATTTTGTTTTTCTGTTATCATTACACCAGCTTTGTAAATTCTCTCTTGTCGGAGGTTGTCTTCCTGTGGAGAGGTGTTGTATGTTATGTCGCCTTCTCTATAATGTTTCGTTTATGTCTAGATATGTAGTGTCATTATTCATCGGTCATAGTTATATTTTTCCTTAATGGATACTTTCAGATGCTTGATGATTAATGCAAGAAAGAAGTGATAGCATGCATCTATTGTGCTACTTCTTCTTCATCTATTGTGCTACTTCTTCTTACATATCGTTTCGGCAGCCTGTACAAGGGAAATTCTGCACATGTATCTAAAAAATCACGAGCATTAGCTGACCTAAAAGGGGGATGCGTTATTCGAACATTTAGAAGTCCTTGATTGTCCATTCCTCTCGAAAATGATAATTCGCTAGCTTTGCCAATGTGGACGAATGTTTGTAAATGTGTTGTTTTGTCTAGTGATCTGTGTAATGCAATTTTCTTTGGAACAAGGATGTATCTAAAATATCATGAGCATCGGCTGACCTAAAAGGGGGATGCGTCCTTCAAACATTTAGAAGTCCTTGATTGTCCATTCCTCTCGAAAATGATAATTCGCTAGCTTTGCCAATGTGGACGAATGCTTGTAAATGTGTTGTTTTGTCTAGCGATCTGTGTAATGCAATTTTCTTTGGAACAAGGGTGTATCCTATTGGAAATTAAAGGTCACGAGCATTATGATAGTAGCAGGATAAGAAATGGAACTTGCTTGCAACAAATTGCTGCTGGAATAATGTAATTACCCTCTATAGGTTAGTTTCAGTCGTTTTAAGCTTTATGTTTCTTCTGATACATCGAATCACATAACATTTGCTAGTCAAATCAGGAAAACCACCGACTTAAGCTGCGTTCTTTGTTAGTGGTAAAACAGAGCATTGCACAGATGCCGCATCTTCATGAGGAGAAACGTACACACTTTGCCATTCCATGTAATCTCCCACTCTGATCTGTAGACTGTACAGCACAAAATAGATAGGTGAGTCACCCACCAGCTAGATAGATTTCTTTTGTATTTGTTCTCCCACCCATTGTACGGGCACTATCATTTGGTGATTTGATTAACATCAACCAGTGAATAGTGATACTGATAGTGTTGTGACATCCGTCTTGGGGCGCATTTGGGCCCTGAGTGCTTTGGCCTACCCTGGCACATCCAATCTCGGAATTGCAATTTGCAACCAGAATTTAGCCTCCTCTATGCCTGGTCTCCACCTTCAGCATTTAACTTACCTAGGACTGAATGAGATTTGGTTAAGAATTAGCCGGTCAATGCAATTTTCACGACCCATCAGGTTATCGTCGACCGACCCGATGAAGCGATTCCCATGCATGAATCTCGGTTTTTCCCCAAGCTCAAGCTATGTCTGCTGGTTATGACCAATCATGGGTGTATAGTCTGGTTCTTAATTGTCTTTTGGTTGTCACCGACTGGTCTATTCTCGTGCCTTTCTAAATTGAGCAAAATGCCACCCCCGGTTGCTGCTTAATCATCATTTGGGGATGACGAGGCATTTGCTTGTTCCATTCCATATCTTGAACTGTACACATGCGCCTCGGGTCAACTTTCCCCGCAATAAAAAAAAAACAATCCACAGGAAGTTCCTTCCCTGAAGATCACTGGCATCTACTGGTCCATCTAGAATCTTTCGCTCACAGCCTCGTGATTATATCATCATCCCACTCAGACTTGTCCACTGTATCATCATTCATCACCCGCCTGCATTGATTATATCATCATCCCAGTCAGACTTTTCCACCATATAATCATTCATCACCCTCCTCCATTGCTGAACCTGTGAACTCCTTTCCAGCCCCTTCTTCCTCTTCTTCTCTATCTCTCTGAAAATAACACTCCATCTGCTTTAGATACAGAATCAATGGGCTTTCCAGTTGCTTACACCGAGATTTCCTTTCCAAAGCTCTTGTTCCAGACAATCCCCCTCCTGCGCCTCATCAGGAACCTCATCTCCTCCCTCCTCCACCTCCTGGGCTTCCCCGATTTCCTGGAGATCGACCCTCCGCTCCCCGAGGGTCGAACACCCGTTTGCCCGCCCGTGTCCGCCGTCCTGATCCGAGAATTCCTGCCCCTGACGAAGTACCGGGAATCGTCGGACCCGCCGGAGAGCTGCACGGTTTGCTTGTACGAGTTCGAGGATGGGGAGGAGATCAGGGAGCTGAAGAGCTGCAAGCATGTCTTCCACCGGAGCTGCCTGGACCGCTGGATGAACTGCGATCGGCGAACGTGTCCCCTGTGCAGGACCCAGTTCCTGCCCAAGGGATTGCAGGAAGGGTACGACGGATGGTTGTGGAATGCTGCTGCTTCTGGGGGTGGCGTTCCTCAGCTTTACAGTGAGTACAGATCGGTTTAGGCATTGGTGGTGGTCTGTGAACTTGTATACATAAAGGGCAAGTTAGTTCAGATCCAATAATCAAGAATAAGAGTCAAAACAAGAAGGAAGGTTTTGCAACTTCTTTTTCTTGATGTTACTCCCACGAAGAACCGAAAACGATGACTTGTTTTGATATACCAGTTACGCCTTTTGGCTCCTTTTTTTTTGTGAGATTTGCGGTGTGAAGATCTTTCCTTTTCTGTCATGGCTCGTTCCGTTTCTTGGTAGAATTCATCGTTGCTTTGGAGTTTTGAAAGAATCGCTTTCCTTCGTGTTCGTGGCTTCCTACTTTTCTCTGTGTCTCTGTGTCAATGATGTTTGAATCGATTTGATTCACATAGGAAAAGAATAACCTCGAAGGTGTGGGGTGTTGCAATTGCAATGAGTTTGAGGCTTGAGCAGTTGCTAAAATGCTTGAGCAAATCTGATGAATAAATGCCCAAACACATAGGAAACGAACTGGTTATTTACTAATAACGGTCAAACTGAACCCTTTCATTTTTCTATGGAATTGAGAAGTGGGTTTGACCCTCCATCTTTGTGGGATTGATAATAGTATAAAGCAACAAATATTTTAACCATTTGCATCAAGTTCAAGCTTCCTTCTTGCATACGAGCTCTTCCAAGAGCACGCGCTAGAATCGGAGGTAAAAATTTCTCGGTAGCGTCCTGGATCAAAACGGGTGATCCCCACCTACTACTAAGGATCCCATATTACCCCTATAAACTGAAAACTGGAGCTGAACACTGTCATTCCAAAGATTCCAAGAAGTAGTAGTCCATGAGCTTAGATTTAAGATAATGGTTTGGGTTGTTGAAGACCGTCGGCCAATGTGCAGTGTGAAACGTCTCATTTGGCACCTTGTTGTCATCAATGCGAAGGACCACAATGTCGGGAGTCTCTTTGACTATTGTAATGCGAGCAATGCGTGACCGGCACGCATTGAATACTAGTACTCTGTCTTTTTTTTCAATTGGGAAAAAAAGTTGTGCTCATTTGGCTACAAAAGGAAGACTTTGACGCTAATATAATACATGAAGCGGCTGCAAATTTCCAGAGTTTGGTCTCTGTCTGTCTAAACTCCTTATGTTAGGTCAACGAATCACTCGTTGTCCAAACTCGGGTCACGACACCGGGGAGAGAAATTGTGGGTTCTGCATGATGAGTCCATAAGCTTGATCCATGTTTGCAGTCATCTGAACAACTATCCATGAACTCGAAGAAAGAAACGGTGACAGACATTGACAATGTCCTAGGATGCTGAAGTGCAGGAACTATCAATCCCAGGCTGTGAAAGATTCGAGAAGTTCTTGCTTGATTCCATGCATCACATGAGATTCAGATGATCAATAGCTACAGTTAATCCGGTTTATCCTGCACCGACCCAAGTGTTTGTCAAAAGAACGGGTCTCGCTCTTATGAAAGATTTGAGAATCTGGAAAAATAGGATGAGAAGGAATTAATGGAATTACAATGTTCCAGACACCAACATCCCTTCCTATGTATTTACGGGGAGAGGTTTTTCTCCTAAATATGGCGTGTTGCATTTAGAATGTATGAACTCAATTTACCGAATAAGTTTCCCATATTGTTCTTCGTTGGTCCTAAGATCTATATGACCTTCGTTTAACCAAAAGTATGGTCAAGAAAAAGAGGAAAAAGAAAGTATCACGCATCAGCTTATGTTGAATCCATGGCAATTGCAATGCCTTAATCAGCATTGTCTTGACCTAGATGGCACAAAGTTTGCGGTGTCAACTGGTCCAGTCGGGTTTGGCACAACTCCGGACCCGGCATGAAGCAAATGTCTTGGAGGCAGTTTCTTTCACCCGAGCCCCTCACAGTAATTACCCGACCCATAGTCAACGGTTTGGTTCGGGTATTCGGATAAGAAATTTATTATAATCTGAGCAAAACATTTTGGCTAACTGAGCTACAAAAATGAATGGGTTTCAGTTGGAATATGGATTTCTATTCGCTATCCTCTCACCGACAGATGAGAAGTGTCTCCTGAATACTCCGCTTTCAAATTCCATAGTGTTATGACTACTCAAATAGGCCATATCAAAGAATGAATTGTATTTGTCCTATGAAGTGCTGCTAACTTTGAACCAAGTTCACTACTTTCTCGTTTAACCAAAAAAAAAAAAAAGTTCACTACTTTCTTCCGCAATTTTTTTACGTTTGTTTAATGAAGATGCGCACTCGAATTGTTGGGTCCTTCATGTCTGACTTAGTCTTGAAAACTAGGCTGTTGTAGACAGATCTGAACATGGAGATTTGTCTTGGGAGTTTTCCTTTTTCTCAGAAATTTAGGGCAATCTTAGGTAAATCGAACTTGACATGGATTCCATGAGTCGACTTTCGTGAACTTCGAGACTCTGTGATTCAACAATCCAACGTTTGGCTCCCCCATGAACGAGCATCCTTGCATGAAAATGGATGAGCAAAATCAAAATCTAATGTGTATTCGGTGCTTAATAAGTTAATAGAGTCAAAGCTCGCACTCACCCACCGTCTCTAGTTCACAGCTTTGCTTCAGCCTTAAGACACTCTTGTTTGATCTCAAGGCAAGACTCATAGGGTGCAAGAAATTGGGAAAGAAAAAGTTGTGGGTGCACCGTAAATGTGAAGACAATTCACTGCTTTCTATGCCTCTCTTCCTCCTCTTTCCACAGCATAACTCAAGAGAATTACCGAAGATGGCCACAAGGCCAAGAACACAGTGGCGCTTAGTTCTATGTTATCTGTTTCTTGGATCAATCAATGCGAGTTCTCTTCAGTGCGAGGACACTCGGTGCAGGATGGTTTCCTGCAACAGCAACGGAGATTGCATCTGCAAGTTCCCAGATCCTTCGACCATATTAGATGGTGATCGGCTCTTTCTCGGGTGATTATTTATCATTGCATTTTGTACTTCAATGTTGTTCCCTTCCCTTTTTCGCTGCCAATAAGATCGCACATATGATATTAGAGGCATAAATCTAATGTAATGTGACAATTTTTCAATTAAGGCATGCAACGATTTTTCATATTAGTAGTACTTAGCTGAATTGCTGAAGTAGCATTAAAGACATTATCTGCCGGGATCACAGTGGAAAATTTTGCAATGAGGAGATGGTGATGTGCGATGGAACAAACTCTTTTTGGTGCGAGCACGGAGGGAAATGCGAGGAGATTGTGCAGGGTAAAGAATATAGATGCAAGTGCCCTCCAGGGTACACTGGCAAGCGCTGTGAATATTCTGGCGCGCGTTGTGGCGGGATCTTCTGCTTCCACGGGGCGGAATGCTTGGTTGAGGGAGAGGCTTGTGAATGTCCTTCTGGCTGGAGAGGAAGTGCCGATTGTTCACTTCCAACAAATTCCACTACAGGTCTGGCCCAATTTCTCTGTGTAGATTTGCCATGATTTCCACTTCCATAGTTTCATATGATCAGCGGTCAAATAAAAATCGTAAATTTCAGGTTCTTCTAAAAGTACATCGTCGACCAGATTGGATCAGCGGGGCGGGGATAGTGACATGAGTGTGAGTATTGTTCGTTTTCGTTTTCTGGTTCAATGTTCTTCATTAGCCTCGATAACGTTTTGATATGATTTGTTCTGTGTTTCTGCAAGCAGGGGCTGGTGTTTCTCTTTCTTGTTCTATGTTCTGTAGGAGCTGTACTAGGACTGGGTATTTATGCCCAGAAATGGATTATGAGAAGACAAAAAACTTCTCCAAAGTCTCAGCAGTTATCGGACATGCAGCCTTACCACCGCGTATTGGAAGAGGAGGACAACATTCAAATAACTGCAGAAGACACGCACAATGACGACTTGCATCTCTAGCCCAAAACTCTCATCCTGCCATTGGAATAATTTCTCACTGGAAGTTATCAAGAAACTTTGTTATAAAAAATGAAACCTGTCTTCGTTACTTTTAGACATTCGATGTATGTTCGCATTATTGTCCCCATAATGGACCAACAGCTGAGCTTGGTAAAACTTGAGCGTGTCCTGGGAGTTACCCAATTTATGCATCCCACTATTGATTATACACAGTTCACATAACATAATGACAAAACCTCACCAAGGCAAAAGTAGGACAAAAATCAAGTCATTATGAGCCACAGATGATAAGATTATTTGTCTATTACTGCATTCACTTAATGACAGGGAAAACACACACCTGGGTATATAGTTATCCGTTGGCTAATGTCTTCCATCAATAGCAACAAAAGTTAGGGAAATGTGACTAGTTAATGCTATTGTTGTACAATCACTTCGTTGAAATAATGAGATGCACATGTTGAATAATATTTTGCCAGAAAGCTGCACTGATTCTTCATCTCGGATGTCCTGGATGAGGATAAGCAGCAGGTGGATAACCCGGAGGCGGATAACCTTGAACTTGAGGAGGAGGGGGATATCCATAAGGTGGCGGCCCATAAGCTGGTTGTGGCGGCTGTCCGGCTGGAGGAGGAACTGGCTGGTTGATCCGCGACATCTGCTGCATTGGAGGCACGACCATTCCAGGTTGTTGCCCAAACTTACCGTCTCTCTTGTCCATTTCAATCTTGTGTTGGGTCTGGATACAATCCAAAAGTGAGAAACTAAGCAGTCAAATTCTCTAGCGGAATCTTCTTGACATATAGAGTACTGGGATGGTAATATATGGCCGCTAAAGATGACACGGTCATTCAGAACCAGGATGTTAGACTGCTATCCGATGATTCAGCTACCGTTTGCTAGAATAGGAATGGAAAAAGATTCTCAAAGGGGGTGGTTGATAGCATTCCTAGAGCCTCCTTCGATATAATCTGATTTATAGCGAAACTGACATGAAGGGGAATGGCATAACTTCCTGATTCATTAGTATGTAACTGATAGTAGATAGTACTGTACCTGCATGCATGCACAGACCCTGCAAGATGATGCAGATCAAATAATCAGTAAAATGCTACTGGATACATCACACCAGAGCTGCTGTGAGGGGCAAAGGGAAAGTCTCTTACGAGCAATAAACCATGTCGGATAAGCAAGACAAGCACTGTGAAGCATCTTCGATTTCCTCACTTCCGGTCAAACAAGCAACCAAGGAACATATACACGCCAGTTGTTGGAGGCAGAACATGAATGCCTGCATGAGAAGGCGATCAGTCAAAAAAGAGGTTGACATGCTCAATCAACGGGTTGGAAAGATGAGGAAGCATGAAGCATTACAATGATGCAGTTATCGCACTGGGTTGTCTGTATGTTGAATTCATCTTGCAAAAGGAACCGGGTTGAGGCGACCGAGTTTGCGAAGCAACAGAGAACCTTAACAACACGAGAAGTGAAAAAGACATGACATTGATAGCATTAGTAGAAGGGAAACATTTAGCAGACATGTAATATACAAAGCAAGCAGAACCTTTGTATGTTCATAAACAGATCAAGAAGAAGCCAAGAGAGTCGATTGAAATCAGATCGAGCTCATACCTCAGTGCAAAGACAAAATTCAGGGCACTGGCTTTCTCCACACTTACCGCTGCATGGCATAAAGCCAGCACAGCATGTATACCTGTAATATAGTTGAATTAGGAACGAGGCTCAGTATCTATAATAAATGAATTTCTGCCAGAAAAAGGCTCTGGTGCCATCAATTACCTCGACATATCATTATAAAGAGCTCGCCTGCGCAGCATGAATGAAGCACATGGACCACTGCTCAAAGAAATGAAGAAATGTTGGCAACGAAGATCATACAGATTTCTGAGTGTAACTGTCACTCGATGAATAGGCCAGGATAGATGCTACCAACTATTCATGGTAAATGTCACTAAAAACAATGTCAGGACAATAAGATCAATAGGAAGTAGATCGCGTTTTAATTGAGAGACTATGAGATCCTAAATTGTTAAACCTGACTTAACATACCAAGTGATATGCCACAACTGTGTCGGATACTCCACAGCCATACCATTCAAATTATACCGCATCATTTAGGATATTAAATTTCGTAAACCTTTTTAATACACCCATCACTACTCATTCACAATTTCACTTCAGACTTATGTTGCTTGTTAATAAGAAGCTGCTGAATTTATCTTCTTTTCGAACCCTCTCTCAGTTCCAGTTTGACTGTCCGGGGTGTCATGATGCCGTCATCCCAGTTGTGAACTGGAGATTCTGAGATTACATTGATCCATTTTCGCATTCCGTAATCACTACTCGTTACTGATCAGATGCAACTAATCGATGTTTATCTATCATAATCATACAAAAGGTACAATGTAAGCATACACATGCTCTTCCTACAAAAAAACCTAAAACACAGCTGTGACAGAAATAGCTCAGAATGATCCAGGTCTTATATTGCAGAATGATGCATAAAAACAGCCTGAAACATTACGTCACACGCACAAACTTGATAAAAAGTGTGACATGAACACTATTATATCAATGGAAAAATCTAAATTTCAGAAAGATAGAAAATATAATAGAGAAGTCGTACCACCACACTGCAAAGCAACAATCTGCGCAATAAAACAGAAGGAGCGGAGCTGGTCAGTCATTTCATCTCATCAAACCAAGACATTTCGAACAATGATAGTAAGAAAAGAAAATCATGACCCAGAAAAAGCTACGACACATTGATACATCTCCGAGTAGAGAACCTACTGATTGCGACACGAGGAGAAGATAGAAAGAAGAATGATTACAAGGGAAATTGGCGCTTATGGTGCTCAGGAGATCCGTGTGCCAAACGTTCCTGTAGTGCTGCCGCAGTTCCATCTTCTCCGCTCGGATTTGCAGTGCCATCGTCTGTCTGTACGAGCGCGACGAACAAATCGAATCCGAAACGAATTTTATGTGCAGAGCCAAGGGATGGTTATTAGCTTGGAGGACAATTGATCGAGAGACACAGAGATAGAGACAGAGTTACGAGGAAAAGGCAAGTGACGTTTCTGAGGTTGTTAGGAACGTGCAGTTATTGTCAGTGCAAATATAGGCCCTTCCGTGTGAAAAGATAAGTGCACCGGTCAGTTAGAAAGCTTAGGCTGAAATTACTATTATTGCCTGTGGCAGTTACATCTTCAGTTCCCTTACAAGCTAAGCCCAATACTAATCGGATCCGGAAACTTAGGTTGCCTCTAGATCAAGGAGACGTGAAGATGTGCCTGACATTTCATAGATCATACCAAGCTCCCCAGGTTGGAAACTATTCTCTTCTATTGTTTTCCATGACCCTTTGGATATGGTGTCCTGCCCACAAAATAAAAATTACAAACAGACAGCAGAAATTTTCTTCTTGTTTCTCGACATAAAAGTTGGTAATGGATGAGCTCGTTGCACGGTGGCCGGTACGTGCTGTAAGACAAATACAGCATGAATGGGAAAAGCGTGTGCGGTCCGTGCTACCATCAATGAGATTTCATGTGTATCCGCCACCCTAATCATATAGTATGGTCCATCTTGATCTTTTAAGTCTACATGATACCTTCTTTACCCACAAGTCATATGAATTGAGGGTTCGCTACGCATTTAGGTGACCCGCATAAGATCTCCTGAAGACAAATTATATGACAAAGGGAGAAAAATAGTATTATGAGCATGCCTCGTGAGTTGTGCTCGTGCAAATATAGTATAGATCAATCTTCTACTTATCTACGTTATCTAGTAACTTAACCAATTTTTCTGATTTGAAATTCTACATATTACTTGCCTACAAGATTCTCCACACAAACAATAGTGACTACTTAGCCTGGAACTTTATCTGTGTCCATGAAATTCTTTTCGTTTGCCACTTTGACACTGCTATCGTGGTTTTCACTTTGTACTGCACAATCATGGTCAACGAGACTGCATTACAAGAACAAATGAGAAAAGCCCTCAACTTTGCTCGAGGCTACGGGGAAAAACGTTCTCAGAGAACAAAATGCTTCTCTTAATCAAGATATCCACAGTAGGCATTCTGCACTCCTCTTCCACTTGCTTCTCCTCCATCTAACCTCCAATCCCGGCCGGGCTCATTCTGGTTTAGTATTATATGAGGTAACCTATCTTCTCGGGAAAGAGAAAACATTGATTGCTTTAAATCACTTCCTATTGGAGTTCCTTTAATGGCATATGCTTTCTGTCATCATTTCCAATTGGACGGACGATGCATTAAATCCAATTGAGGAAGAAACGGACTCTTTTCATTTACCCTCGTTTTTGAAGGATAACCTAAGACTTCTTTTTGAGAGACGAAACTTTAGGCCCTTGCTACCATCCATAATGGTTTGCATAACCATCCCATCTTTCTCTGGAGAAGCAACTGCTCGGCTTTTCCAGTGTCGTGGCAATGGTCCACTCCAGTAGGAAAGCTCCATCATTGGCCACCTAAGTGTACATCTTTTGATTTCCCATCTCTGACTAACATCTTCCCAGTCACACCAAGAAATCATATTGAGAGATTCCTTGGAGAAGCTTTACTTGATGGTATATTTCTCTGGACATTAAAAGTTTATGAGGAATAGTTTAGTGAAGTTCTACGAAAGCTCTGGTGATACCTCTGATTGCAAGTTCATTTCGACTGTATTGAAGTATGGGTCAATCCAATGTTTCAAGCAAGTATTTTTCAATCCAAATTAACAGTAGAATTGGGAGTCACTGTCCTCCTTGAGTTGCCTAAGCAACATTCCG
Source organism: Syzygium syzygioides (assembly GCA_031216285.1). NCBI lineage: Eukaryota > Viridiplantae > Streptophyta > Magnoliopsida > Myrtales > Myrtaceae > Syzygium > Syzygium syzygioides. The sequence continues at coordinate 24,397,576 of CM062245.1, forward strand.
AGCAAAGCATATATTTCAAAGGCTTGTGGGTGGGACTTGTCACTCGAAACAAATGCCTGAATGTGATCCGACATATGAATCCAGCTACAACCAGCAACTTTGTAGTCACATCTGTCCCTCATCTTTTTCCTCACTCTTGCTACTTCTGTCCACTTTCCTTCAGAAGCATAGATATTTGATGTAAGATTGTAATTAACAGTCTCGTTCGGCTCTATAGAAAGTAGCATTTCAGCAGCTTCATGTGCTAACTTCTCGTTGCCATAGACTTTACATGCCCCTATATATGCTCCTAGCATCTCTGCATGTAATTCAGGCAGTTTGGTCAACAAATCATAAGCCTCATCCAGAAGACCAGCGCGTGCAGCAAGATCAATTAGAGACGAATATTGCTCAACATCAGGCACAAGCCAATATGTATTGATCATCAAATCAAAGTAATGAAGGCCCTTGCTTACCATTCCAGCGTGAGCACAGGCACAGATAACCCCAAGAAAAGCAATTTTATCTGGCTGTATGCCACAAGATAACATCTTCTCAAAATTTCCTGTTGCTTCTTTAGCTAGACCATTAAATCCATATCCACGGATGATTGTGCTCCATGTTACAAGATCAGGTTCATCTACTGAGCTGAAACATTTAGATGCACCGTCCATGTGCCCACATCCCGAATATGCGTTTATCAGAGAATTTAAAACTGACAAAAAAGATTCAAACCCACTTTTAATTGTATGAGCATGGACTTGAATTATTTCAGATGAGGATGTTGTATTACTGCAAGAGCTAAGAACACTAGCCAAAGTCAATTCATCAGGGTGGAAGTCTTTCAGGAGCATTGCTCGAAGAAGCTTCATGGCCATCATTCCATCTGCAACCCTTCCATTTACCACAATGATTGTGGTCCAAGAAACAACATTCTTAGAGGGCATCATGTCAAAAGCCTTCCGAGCATCGTCTATCTGCCCGTTCTTCCCACATGCATCGACCAGTGTACTCGCCACTACATTATCGGCATCAAAAGAAAGTCTAATCACGAGACCATGAATTTGCTCAACCAACCGCCGTTGGCCTGAAGTGGCACAACAGCTAAGCAAACTAGAAAACGTAAACTCATCGCCTTTCACTCCAGCCAACCGCATTAAATTGAAGAACCCAAAAGCCTCTTCAGCTGAGAATGTCCAAGCATAGCAAGACAACATCGTGTTCCAAACGGCTAAATCCCTATAAGCTACATCATCAAAAACCTGCCTCGCCTCTTCAACTCGACCACATTTCCCATATAAACTAATAAGACCATTGCTGACAAAACAATTTACACCGAGCCCGTATTTCGCTACAAAACAATGCAACTGCCTACCAAGCCGAATATCATCAGACTCTACGCAAGCTCGGAGGAGACCATTGAACGTCAAGAAGTCCGGATTCACCGACTCCGTCAGCATCCTCCTGAAATAACAAATCAAGTCAGAGAACAACTCAGTGTCAGCGCCACGAGCTGCGGCATCGCAGATCAATGTGTTCCACGTGACCACATTCTTCCTGGGGATTTCGTCGAACAATGTCCGGGCATCGCAGCACTGCCCACATTTGAGGTAAACATCCAAGACCTGATTCTGCAAGGACAGGAAGCTACAAAGCCCGGACTTCACCACGAGTGCGTGCACTTGTTTTCCCTCGCGAAGGAGCCGGAACTTCGCCGACCCCTTGAGGGCGTCGGAGCAAAAGGCGCGCGTCGAGTCGAAGCGAGAATCGCCGGAGCGAGTCGACTCGGAGTCCGGAGATGAGACCGCCTTCGCGCCGCCGTTTCGGGTGGCATCGTGGTCGGTCCGAGGCTTACAGGGGGCCGCGGAATTAGTTGGCGCGAAGGCTAACCGCCGTTCGAAATGGAGGGTGCAGATCGAGCGGCTGCGGCATTTGGCAAGCATCCGATGGCTGTTGTTGAATAGGCACCGGTGAAAGAGTTCCAGGTTTCTTTTGGAGGAGGCTTTTGGACCCGACCCTTTTTATACCTGATAATACTAGGGGTGATCGGTTTCCGGACGATTCGATTCCTGTCTAGGAATCGGGAATCAAACCAAAGGAGGCGGTTCCCTGTTTCTGGAACTGAGAGCCATTTTTTGTGTTCTCTAGAATCAGACTGGATTTCTAAGTAAATCAATGAAATTTGTGGATGTTCCTCCACAGAGATTTTTTTAATTTGTGACAAAATTTAGTTGTAATCAACAACTACCGTTGTGTTTTGATTTGTTTTTGTCATCTTACTCACAAGAATAAGTAAATGCGATGGCTCCAACCATGAATGACCTTCTGGCCAAAAAAAAAAAAAACACCTTGAAGCACCTTTCTTTGTAAAATGGGAGAGCAAACTTTACAGACTTTTAAGAATTAAAAGAAAATTTGGCGCGATCCAGACGGGTGGTTCCATACTTGGAACTAGGAATCTGACTAAAATTCATTAGTTCCAATTTTATGGAATTGAGAACCTGACCAGTACCTTCGAAAACAGCCTAGAGTTGATTGGGCAATTCCCAATCCAAGCGGTTGCTAGTTCGAGCGATTCCCTTTGCTTACCCCTAGTAAATTCAACTCTTTAACACAAGGGTCCATCAAACTCGAACTCTACATATATTCCATAACCTGAGTCTCACTGCAACTTTATCGAGCTCGGCACGTCTGGCTTATCAAATCCAACGGCCCAGGTTTCACTTTGCGAATTTCCCCCACATCACAAACGCTCGTTTTACCAATATGAAATAATCTCTTGCTAAGTAGGTTCTTTGCAATTATGGGTCGATAATTAAAGGCATAGAGCGTGATTTCAAAGCAGTCGTTAAATTGTCCCAATCATCGTGTCGGTTTATATGGCGGACTTGGCGAGCGATGGCCTGGCAAATGCGGTCCAGGCAGAGTACAATTTTTGGCTTCCTTGGCTTGCAAAACAACTAATTTAAATTCGATGGAGGTGATTTAAAGAAAGGGATCGTGCAAAAAAGTCCATGGCTGCGTGATTGGGTCAACGTCCGATCTTTTTTTTTTTTTTTCGTTTATTCGCGTGACGTGTAATGTAAATAAATAAGGATTAATACCACGAAATATCTCAAATTGATATATTTGTGATAAATTTAACTTTAAATTAATTTTTGAGTCACAAAAAATCTCAAATTGATACACCCGTGATATATTTATCCTTTGTTAACTTCCGTAAAATTTTTCATGGATAACGCCTGGCAATAACTTAATTGACATGACAAATTCACGTGGAAACCCAAATCAATTTAGGGTAAATTGTCGCACTTCGAGGATTTTTGTGATATAAAAATTAGTTTTTGGTAAAATTTGTCATATGTGTTTCAATTTGGAATTTTTAGTGACTTAAAAATTAGTGTGAAGTAAATTTATTACTTTAAAACTTTTGGTAGTATTAAACCAATAAATAAATGTCATTTTCTGTTTGTTAGGTGCGCTTCAATTTCTAGAAGCTCGACATATAAAAGAAAATTGAGACAAGTGCACCACAAGTCATAAAACTTGTCACAAAAATGTATTTGAGTCCTAGAACTTGCAAAAAGTTAATTTGAATTCTAAAACTTGTCAAAATGGTTTATTTGAGTCTTAAAGTTAATACCGTTAGATTTACTAACGGAAAATGCTGATGTGGCGCTGATGTGTCATTTTAAAATTATTTTTCTTGAGACACGTGGCGTCACGTCAACAAAAATAAAAATAAAAATAGAAAAAGCTGTAAAAAAAAAAAAAAAAGAAACAGAACTAGCGGTGGCCAAGCCCAGCAGCCACAGCTGCTGGGAAGGACTGACGAAGGTCGCCTGGGCCTTCCCAAAGCCCGGCGACCCTCGCCGGCCCAGGGTGAGTCCCCAGCGAGGGCTGGCGACCCTCGCTCAGATCTAGGGAGAGGGTCGCGCCCTCCCCCCAAATCAAGGGTTGTGCCCTCGCCGGAGACTCGCACGGGGTCGACAGAGGTCGCCTAGGCCTTCCTGAAGCCCAACGACCCTCGCCGGCCCAGGGCGAGTCCCCGCGAGGGTTGGCGACCGTCGCTCAGACCTGGGGTGAGGGTCGCGCTCTCTCCCAAACTGAGGGTCATGCCCTCGCCGGGGACTCGCACGGGGCCGGTGGAGGTTGCCTGGGCCTTCCCGGAGCCCAACGAAGAAGGGGTACGCTGTTGAAGAAGGGGTACATCATCTCTTAAAATAAGCGTGGACGTAGATTGATTTGGTGGGTGGCCCTTTGTGATGTCAACTTAAGAGACCCACGAAAGGGATTGAAGCCGAGGCCAACTCAGTCATGGACTAAGATGTCATCACCAATTATGGCTAAGGGAATCATGCAGCGGCATCAATTGCAAATCCCAGCCTTTTTGACTCGTTTGGGTCAATAAATGTAATAAAATCTCGCCCGATTCGCGGTGCATCGATCAAGGCTCCATCTAACAGAGCAAGAGCGGTTACCCCATCTGGTGTCAATAATATCACAAAATAAAAGGAACAATTATCAAGAAGAAGATCAAATAATCCATAATCGAGACAATAACTGTTCGGCAGCTGATATTCTTTAGCGTTAGTTATAAATAGTTTTCAAGAGATCATACCTTTTGCCAAATTGACCGTAGAAAGCAATACATTCTGTAATCTTGTTTGTTCAATTGCCATCATTAATTTATCTTTTATTTGTTGTAGCATGATTTATCTTTTGTCCTCTTACATTTGTTCGCTATTAGCGTAGAATTTGTCGCTTCTATTTCAAAACGACACAAGATCCGATTACTCACAAAAAAGCCGAAGATCTTCCCTTTTGGTAAAAGATTTTTCGTTCGAGGCCACTCTCGGCGAAACAGGGGTCACCTATAGCGTTCGTGTCGAATAATTTCTTCAAGAAAGCAACTAAACTTTATTGATTTCTCATGGGTCAAAAAAATATCCACCAAGATGTGAATTATGATGCAACTTGAGTTGCACTATAGAATAAAAAAAACAATAATTTCAGGTCTCTCTCTCTCTAGAGCGGAGGAGTTCGTCACCAGCAAAACCTGCAAAAGAACGCGCAAATCTCACACTTCCCACTGCCAAAATCCATCAAACCTCAGTCCACCATTTCGTCAAACCTTCGGTGGCCGCGGGGCTTGGCCACTGCCGGTTCTATATATATATATATATATATATTTTCCTTCTTTGGTTTTTTTACAGCTTTTTTTATTTTTATTTTTATTTTTACTGACGTGACGCCACATGTCTCAAGAAAAATAATAAAAAATAACACGTCAACGTCACATCAGCATTTTTCATTAGTAAATCTAACGGTATTAACTTTATGACTCAAATGAATCATTTTGATAAATTTTAGGACTCAAATAAATTTTTTGTAAGTTTTAAGGTTTATGGTGTACTTATCCCAAGAAAATTAGCGGAAATTATTATTACAAGATACATCAACCCTCGCATGCGAGACCAGTACAGAGAACCTTCAAACTCGTAAAAAATGAATGGAATATTCCAATTTTTCATTAAAGAATATTTCCATTCCATTTTTTATTTATTTTAATTAATTATGGTTATTTATGCGACAGCAAGAGGAGAGCAAAGGTCAAGGGGGCTCGTCCGATGTCTCTGTCCGGGTTGCGGTTTGACTGTGACGGCGGTCTTTGCAATTCGATGCCCATCGATCGTCCGCCGTGGGCCCCATTTTAACTTTTGGAAACCAAAAAGAAGAAATAAAAAGAAAACGACAAGTGAGAGAAAATAATTTTAAAGATTAATATCGCGAATCGACGAAATCAACAAAAACTCCAAACTGATACATTTATTATAAATTTATCCCACAATACTTTTCGTTAAATTTGATTCGTATCAAGAAAAATCACAAATTAATCAATTATCGCGTATTATCTAATTCAGCAATTTAACGATAATAGATAATAAATTTATCATAACTGTATCGATTGGGAGTTTTGTATAAGTAAATTTATCTCCGATGTCTAATTTGGAATTATTTTAATTCTTGGTGGGTAGATATTCTAATTTGTTAATTGGACTTTCGAGGTGAGAAAATCTAGTTTCTTTGTTTTTTAATTCGGTTGAAAATATATTGTTTTTTTATTGTGATCTTCCCCAAAAAAGTTAAATGGCCCCTCGTGGCTAGACCTGTCAAAATAGGTCATAAACCCATTTCTTAATCCATTTATTAGTAAATGGGTCATAAATGGGTTAGTTATATTTAGTAAATGGGTCATAAATGGGTAAAAGTTTTATATTAGTGTTAAATGGGTCATAAATGGGTCGCAAATGGGTCATAAATGAGTTTACAACTGATTTAAACTCAACGCATTTTTCTCACCCTCACTCAATCTTGCACTCACTTATTCTGCACTCTCATTTCAGCTTGGGTATGAATTTTCCTATATTTAATTAAATATGAAAGTATTTTAGCAATATGGGTCTAATCGGGTATGGGTTGGGTATGGGTCGGGTCGGGTATGGGTCAACAAAATTGCATTGCGCATAAATGGGTCATAAACGGGTTAATGGGTCAATTTGGGTCGGACCATTTATGACCCGACCCAAACCCAACCCGAACCACCCATTTGACAGGTCTACTTGTGGCCAACGTTGGACTCCACCCCGGTTGTCCGCCACCGCCACCGCCACCGTTTCAATCTCCCTCCCTCCCTCCCTCCCTCCCCTTGGCCATTTACGAAAATGCCCCTCGCCATCTGTTGAGTCGTCATCATCAACTTAGCTTTTAAAGGTCATCTCCAAAACAGGTAACCGTAGCTTTCAAAGGCTATGGGGGGGTGTGGAGTGGAAGAAATTGTAGGGTGGAAAAAAGTGTACAAAAATTCAGAATTTCCCTTTCCTTCATTTTGTCTCAATTAAGCGGAAAAAAGATCACACAATTTAGATACGTCTCAATCGAAAAAGCGCGACTTTCGTGAAACTTTCGAATAATCTGGTGATTGACGTTTGGCAAGCCGCGAGGCTCTCGATAATAGCTATTTATCTAGGTCATAAGTGTCTATTCATGTACGATAATGACACCTTTCTACTTTTGCTCGAAATTTAAAACCGTCTCTCTACTTCTTCTTCGTCAAAAAGCATCCCTTGACTCTCTAAAAAGTGTCACTAGTCATCCCCCGATCAATTTGGTAACAGAATTTGCTAACATGAAGTTAACCCCGTTAAATATTTAATTCGATGATGTTATCCTCAATCCATTTTCTTAATCTTTGCTTTGAAGTGACAGATATTTCCCAATTTTGTGTTGGGTTGCCTAATACCATTGACGAACGCCCACCAAAGGAAGGAAAAAAAAAAAGAGAAAACAAGGGTTAGGTATGCTTTGCTTAATAATCGCCACCATCCCCCATCATAAGATCGCCATTTTTCTATCAATTTGACTAATGGATCACGATGTGTTGCTGGGTTGATCAGTACATGAGCCACTTGATTGACGAGGATAAAAATCGATGGGATGATAATGACATTGAGTAAGATAACATCAAAGGAGATGCTTCACGTGTCCCTCGAGAGTGAGTATAACGATCACGAACAGCACCGTTACCATCGTTTATATTTTTAAAAATTTTGAGTGGAGAAATTTTCTATACTTAAACGGTCTTATCTTAGACCATTTGCATTCATACCCATTAGTTTGTAACCTATAGTTATATGGGTATATCCCATAGGATTGGCAAAAATTGGCCTATGCCATATACGAAGAATTATTTGGTGAACCCGTAATATACAAAAAAAACAATGCGGATTGCCATGCAAGTACACATTGGGAAAATTACAAAAAAAAGTCTTCAATTTATTATACGAATGTTAATTCAGTCCTAAATTTTTTGACGATTTATCAATTTTTGACTGGAAAATCGTCGACATAAATGTCGGTTGTCATATGTGGCATAACCGACGTTGACGTGATACATTTTTATGTAATTTTCTGAAATTTTTATAATTTTTTTTGTTTTCTTCTTTCTCAGCTGATCGTCGGGCCTCAAAGATGTTAGGGATCGGGTTGGCGAATCATTTTTAGCTTCGTGTGTTTTTTTTTTCGGAGCAAGTCTTAGGTAATCTTGGTACATGGTCTTTACACGTGTGTATGTGAGCTAGTTTGTTGATATAAGGATCCGTTTATTTTACGGAAAATAAATCATTTAAAAAATATATTTTTAAAAATGATCGGGTATAATATTTCGAATAATTAGCTAACAAAACATATACCTAACTTTTTTGAGGATAATAAAAATATTTTTTGTTAATACATTTTTTTAAGCGATCATATTTAATAAAAATATCTTTCAAAGGACCTAAACATTTTTGGTTTCTTCACTGAAAATTTGACTTGTCGGATAGTTAGGACAACGTGCAGGGTCATTCGTGTCTTTTCACAGAAACCGACAAGAAAAATTCGCAGAACTTGTTCAAGCTGTCCGTGAGCGTCAGTGGTGGGAGTGGGAGCTTTCACAGCGATAGCTCCTCCTCTCTCTTGTCTGCCTCTTCGCCTCCCGAGCTTCTTCATCGCTTCCGCTCGAGGGCTCCATCGAAAAGCTCGCGTCGGTTCGCCAGCCGAAAGGAGCACGTCCTTTGCCCGACCGAAGCATGTGCGCAATCAAGTGAGCGCGAAATGTCCCCGCCCACCATTGCTTCCGTCGCCATTCTTGCTTCTCTCCTCCTGATGCTCCCGACAGTAGCCAGAAATGGCCCGCCGCCGTCGAGCTCTGAAGGAAGTCACATCAGTAACACCACCACCTCAGCTCTCGGCGTGAATTGGGAAGCCGAGCTCAGAGCTGGACCGACTCTCCAGAGGCCTCTCGAAGTCCACTCAGCTGCGGCGGAGCAGGCTGCGAAGACCCGTCATCAGCTGAAGAAGATCGTCGCCGTTGGACAACCGGGAGGGAACCGAACCGCATTGCCCAGAAGCAAGAAGCTAGAGACGACCCGAGTCGTTTTGGCAAGGAATTCGACGCTGCAGAGCGAGAAGGGCACGTTCACGCTCGGGTTTTTCAGCGCGAACGGGGATTCGGCTTGGTACTTGGGAATCTGGTACGCTTCAATCCCAGCTCCGACCTACGTTTGGGTCGCGAATCGCGACAAACCCGCCAAGGATTTAACGTCGTCGACGCTGGAGTTCACCGACACGGGTCAATTGGCGGTGAGGGAATCGCCCGATTCCGTCTTATGGCAAAGCGAGAACACGGAAATGTCGTCGAACGTCACGTTTTCGGACAGTGGGAACTTGATTTTGTGGTCTAGCGAAGGGAAGATCACATGGCAGAGCTTCGATTACCCGACGGACACGTGGTTGCCGGGCATGAACCTCACCAAGGACCGAGTATTGGTTTCTTGGAGGAGCTTGTCGGATCCGTCACCGGGTCAGTACTCTCTGAGGCTCGACCCATATCAGTACGGTGCGTTCCAGCTGATCTACGACTCCGGCAAGGTGTACTGGTCCACCGGGAACTGGACCGGCAAGGCATTCTCCGGCGTGCCGGAGATGACCATACCGTACATTTACCAGTTCCACTTCGCCGACCCATTTAGGCCGACAGCTTCTTTCGGGTTCTCTGAGAGGTCGCTGGACAGCGCCCTTGATCCGCCACTGACCCGGTTCCAGGTGAACATCTACGGCCAGCTCTGGCAGTACACGTGGACGACGCAGACGGAGAGCTGGAACACATTCTGGTCGGCGCCTGAGAGCCAGTGCAGGGTCTATGGTCTGTGTGGCAATTTGGGGTTCTGCAGTAGCAGGACATTGAGGCCCTGTGAGTGTCTCTCTGGGTTTAGGCCTGTGGATGGTGAGGGTTGGGACTCCGGGGATTACTCTGCGGGTTGTCGCTTAATGAGCGAGCATGTATGTGAGAAAGATGATGTTTTTGAAGAGGTAGGTGTGATGGGGTTTGAAGGAGGCGATGTGGTTTCATTTTCTGGGAGTAGGGGTGACTGTGAGAAGTCTTGTTTGGGCAATTGCTCTTGCATTGGCTTGTGTCACAATGAGAAGAGCAATTTGTGCAAGAACATTTATGGGTCTCTGTTGAATCTCAAAAACTTGAGTGCGGATGCAGCTTTCGAGGATGTGTTGTATGTGAGGGTGCAGAAAGGAGGGATTGTCAAGAAGAACATATCAAAGAGTATGGTCTTGGTGGCCAGCATTGTTGGGTCGATTGCAATTTTGGGGTTCTCAGCGTTGATATTGTCCATTGCTCGGAATAGGAGGGAGAAGGGAAAGGGGAAAGAAGGGGACGAAGAATTTCAGGTATTGAACTTGAGGGTCTTTGCGTACAAAGAGCTTCACATGGCCACAAGAGGGTTTTCCGAAAAACTGGGACATGGTGGCTTTGGTGGAGTTTTTAAAGGAATTTTACCTGATTCCACTCCCGTTGCAGTCAAACGCCTAGAAAGGCAAGGTGGTGGGGAGAAAGAATTCCGCGCCGAGGTGCGCACCATAGGGAACATTCAGCATGTCAATCTGGTAAGGCTTAGAGGTTTCTGTTCAGAAAACTCTCACAGGCTTCTGGTCTATGATTACATGCCAAATGGTCCTTTGAGTGCGTATTTACGCAGAGACGGTCCGAATTTGAGCTGGGAGGTTAGGTATAGAGTGGCAATTAGTACTGCAAGAGGCATTGCTTATTTACATGAAGAATGTAGGGACTGTATCCTCCATTGTGATATCAAGCCAGAAAATATACTGCTGGATGTCGATTTTTCTGCCAAGGTGTCAGATTTTGGCTTGGCTAAGCTGGTTGGCCGGGACTTTAGCCGAGTCCTAGCCACTATGAGAGGCACATGGGGCTATGTCGCACCAGAGTGGATCTCTGGCGTAGGAATCACGACCAAGGCTGATGTTTACAGCTATGGAATGACGTTGTTGGAATTGATTGGTGGCCGCCGCAATGTGGAGGCGCCGCCATCTGCAGGTGGAGAGGGCAGGGCCAGCGAGAAATGGTTTTTCCCGCCGTGGGCAGGACGCCAAATCGTGGAGGGGAATGTGGCGGGAGTGATGGATGAGCAGCTTTGCGGGGCTTACAACATGGAAGAGGCAGAGCGGGTGGCAATGGTGGCCGTGTGGTGCATACAGGACGAGGAGGATGCACGGCCAACAATGGGTATGGTGGTAAAGATGTTGGAAGGTGTGGTGGAAATACCCGTCCCGCCCCCTCCCAAGTTGATACAAGCCCTCGTTTCCGGTGAATCTTTCCAAGGGATCAGGGAACATTCTGGTATTGGGATGTCTATGATTGGTAGCTGTTCCGGTGGCAACGTGGAAGCAGCCAGCGCCACTTCTGAATCTTCGCTTGGTATTGTCTCTTCCCCAGCAAATGTAGATTTACCTGAATCTTCTACTAACAAAATTAACGAGCAAGTTTGAAATTAGTGTCAAGAATTCAAGGTTTTTGTGCCTCCTGCTCTAGTGCCATAGTTGCTGTAGCAGTTCGGGTGTTGTCCTCCTGATTCATATTTTCAGGATTCAGAATGGAAAATGCATATAGTTTTTTGCTTAGATACTGATCAGTGATTCAGAAAATAAACGAGCCCAAGGAAATTTAAGTTTTAATCCTTCTCTTACGGTCAATCACTTCAACGGTTAAATTCCAAGTACAAGGCTTGAACTCTGAAATGAGTTCCCGAATAGTATCAAACTGGTACTCACTACTCACTGGCACTCTTGGATCATTGTCCAAACACAAACTTCTTGTACGGTTGCGAAATAGTTTGGCGTCACGTTTTCATGACGCTAGTTTGACAAAAGAATCAGCAAGATGTTAGATAGATACAGAGGGATATGCTGGGTTCATCATTTCACCTAAATGGAAATCAAGGGTGGTTGCATCTGCTCAAGTTTTGTTTTCTTCTCTGATTATTCTCATTCACGGAGTGTAATTAGCATCCCCTCGCTGGCCAGTTCGGGCGGGCTATGAGTTTGAAGCATTCATAGGATTGGCTTTCCACTTTCCACAGCCTCTTTTCAGGAAGCTTTATGGTCACGGATTCTTGTACTGATCTGTCAATTACTGGTCCATTGAGGGGCCCAAATACATTCCCCGCTTGAAAAAGATTGGCTATGAATGCGACGGCTAGTATTTCCGACCAAAACCTATTCAAACCTCAAACGCAGAGAGACTGGAAGGCTAAAGTCGGTCTCTTATTTTTGAGCCCCGTTCGTTCCACTCGTGACAGTCCAATAGTTCTCGAAGGTAACCGATTCAGACAGATTCTTCCCCCACCTAACGAAGAGATCCCGGTGGAATGCCTTGGACCCAATCTATCCATGACCAGGATGAAGCTCGGGTGAAACTAGGCGGAGGTCTGGGTGGGCCCGAGCCATAACCGAGCTACGGCCATGGAAGAGCTAGAAAAAAACGTCAGTTTCATGTTTGTTTTTTCTACTTCACGTGCAATCTCTTTTCCTGGCTAAGGACTTCCCTTGAGGCGTGAACGTTGTCTTCGCGGAACCGTGCCGAGGGTATCGTGAGCCTTGTGGAACACACTTATCATAAAATAATGGTTGTGCCGAGGGTATCGTCAGTCTCATGTTTGTTTTTTTATTATTTTTGCATCTCTTTTTTTGTTTCTTTTTATTCCTTTCCATCATTCCTTAAGAAAATTTTTATTAAATGATAAGATATTTTAATATACTGAAAATATGTTATATATATATAGATACTAAATATATATACACACATAGAAGATATATTATAGAGTAGAAAGAAATTCATATATATAGATAAAATAGGAATAAATGAATCTATATTATAATAACATTTTTATATTTAATTATCATTTTAATTTACTAAGTAAATAAGTTTGTTATTCCAGAAAAATAGCTCTATATCATGAATAGAGAAAATATTATTAATCTTTATTACACCTTCCCTATGTGATATTTTTATCCAAGCTATATTCTCTTATATTGAACTTTATCCTATCTTGGAAAGGAACCAAATACAAGACTAGATAAATTTTATCTTATGCTGACTTTTATCTTGGCTACTAAGGATAGGGAGAAGAACACTAGAAGTGTCAAAAGTTATATACGGCGCTCACTTTAGTGTTAAAAGTTTTCGCCAGCTCACTTAAGTGCTAATGGCGAGAAATTCCGGCCAAATTAATACGTGACTTTTATAATTAAATTTTTAATCTTAGTTGGATTTTTTAAAAAAAAAATTAGTCTACGTGGCATTTCCACGTATATATTTCAATTTTTTAATTACTTTTATGAATTTTTTTTCTCTTTTTCTTTTCTTTCTTCTCCCTTTGGTCACCACCGATGGTTGGAGGCCGGCCACCGGCTACCTGGCCTCACTCGGACAAGGCCGTCGCCACTCGCCACAAGTAAGGCTCGACTGACCCTCACTTGGGTGAGGGCGGGCAAGCCCCGGCGAGGTCGGCCTCACCTCGCATGGACGAGGGCGAGCACCGGTGAGGGCTCCCCTCGCCAGATCCAGCGAGGCCGGCCGTTGCCGAGGCTTGCCCTTGCCCATGCAAGGCGAGGCCAATCTCGCCTGGGTTTGCCCGTCGTTGCCCAGGCGAGGGTCGGTCGGGCCTCGCCTGTAGCGGGCGGTGGCGGCCTCGTCATGGTGAGGCCAAGTGGTCGGTGGCTGGCCTCCGGTCACCGGCAGTGACCAAAGGGAGAAGAAAGAAAAGAAAAAAAGAAAAGAAGGAAAAAAGAAAGAAAAGAAAAGAAATTATTTAAAATAAAAAAATGCTGACTGTATCTTCGACAAGTCACATCGGCTTCAAAAATTAATAAAAAAAAATGCCACGTCGGATTTACGGCCAAAATGACCGGAGTTGGCACTTAAGTGATCGTTTTTCAAAAAATTTATCACTTAAATGATCCAAATGAAACTTTTGGCACTAAAGTGAGCATCGTACATAACTTTTGACACTTCTAGTATCCTTTCCCCAAGAGGATAATATTTTATTTTCCTAAGATAAGAGAGTCAATGTATCCATTCAGTCCAAATTAGGAAAGCGAAAATTCATTGATATCTTAAAATTACCCTATTCTTGAAGTCTATATAAACTCTCTTTTCTCTCAAAATTGAAGAAATTAGCATACAAAAAAAAGGATACACATTAAAGGAAAGTTCACATTAAAAAGGAGAGAAGCTTTATTTGTGACGCCCCAAAACGTTACACGTAACACTTGTTCTTTCCATTTTACTTTGTAATTATAAATACGCATGTGGAAGCACAACAAGTTAATCACATCATCCGAACAAGAAATCGCACGAGCTTAAAACATATAAATAACACTAGTTACCATCTTGACACAACGTTCAAACAAAACAAATTACAAGAATCTTGAGAAGAAGGTAGGGTCTACTGGCACCACTACTCCCATATTAAACCAAAAGCGAGCCTAAACATCAACCAAACCACCATCCCATCCATCTCAGGGGTTGAAGGTCTCCAATATCATCTCATCCTTTCCATTGCTATGTCAAAAAAATAAGGGGTGAACCAAAACCAAGCAAATGAAATCTCTAAATCTAAAGTAGGAAATCAACTTACCACTTAATCTCGTACCAACAAATACCGTGAGTTCATGACTAGTACAATGAATCATGCCTAACCAATATAGAAGTAAAAGCACCATCTTTTCTAATGACATGCCAATGTAAACTACCAACTATATTTTATGAGATTATTTTTGCAAGCAAATGACATAACATAGAACAATGCACAACAACCACCAATTAGACACATGATTATATGCATCTATACATCCACAAAGACATGCATCATATTTGTTAGGGGTGAGCATGGTCCGGGTGGGCGATTCTCAACCTAAAATAGGGAACCACCTAATAAGGATCGATTCTGAAAAATTGGAATTGGGAATTGCCCGTTGGTTCCATAGACTCACTTGAGAACCGAACCGACAATTTGGTTTAGTTCCCAAGTAGGTCCATGAAACCGGTTCCACCAGTCAAGGACGGAAACAAAGAGACGGAGACGGAGAGTCAGAGGCAAGCATCGACTGAGAAGAGTGAGAGAGTGAGAGTGAACGTAAGGTGAAAGCGAATGAAGGTGTTTCTTGGCTCAATATGAGGCTGTGAGTGTCGAGCGAGTTAGGTTTAGTTTAGGGATTTAGGATTTTTCTTTTTTTTAATAAAAAATTAAATAAATATATTATATTACCGGTCCGATTTGGGTCGGTGGTTCCACACTTAGAACCAAGAACTGGATCGGTACCAACTAGTTCCCAAAAATTGAAATTGGGAACCGGACCGATTCCCTTAGGAATCATCGGTTCTGGTAGTCCCGGGAGGTCCCTAATTATTTTGCACACCTCTAATATTCGTTATTAGCATTTCAATCTCATCTCGACTCTTGAGGCATCTCGATACATAGGGCATCTCGACTCTTGAGGCATCCTGCAAGACTCCTTGAGGTATCCCAACTCTAAGGCATCTTCACCACTAATATGTGGACAACAAAATTTACTTTTCATAATTAATCACATAGCAATAGTGCCCAGGATAATATTATAATCACATGATCACTCTTGTATCAACAACGAAATCAACACTCATTTTAACAATCGTCATCTAATATACATCTTTTCATACATATCATTACCTTGCCTTTTTTAATGATCACATTTGTGGGTAGTTATAATCGCATGTTTACTTCTTTTCATTTCTCACCGTGCCTTTCAATGATTACATAACAATGACATGTTCACCTCCTTTCATTTCTCATGCAATCAATAATAACACATTGAGCATATCAACAAATGGGCATACCTAGTAAGAGGATATACTCGGCAAATGGTACACTTGACCAGTGGATATGAATACTAAGTGGTCATACTCGAGCAAGTGAATATAAGTTGTAAGTGTTCATACTCAGAAAGTGAATATGAGCACCGGCAAGTAAATATAAGCAACAACTAGTAAGTGTAAGGTGAATATGAGCAGCCGCGCTGAGTATAAAGTAAATATGAGCAGTGATTGGTGAGTCATACTTTATGAAAATAACACTTTCAAGCTCAATTTCGTCATTTTCACATTTTTAACATCCTACATATCATCATACCTTACGAAATTAATCATACACCTTTTATGCATGTAAGAACTCAACGAAACAAATCACGTCATTATAGTATCTCAACACACCATTACTAAAATTTGCTCACACTTACCATCAAATTCAACTAAAAGCAAAATTAAACAAACATCAACCAATCAACCAACCAAGTCAAGAGTACTAAGTACATCAGTCTAACTTAGTCACTAAAGTTTTCACTTATCTCATTAAATACTTGGACAACTCAAAACTTTAATTTTCCTCGAGTAAAACAAACAAAACCAAGAGTTAACAATTTTTGTCTTTAAAAGAACAAAACCCACTGTGAAATAAAAATTCACCTTGTTAACACCGAAAAGATTGAGATATAAACTTTAATAATACGAATATGAGACCTTCACTTTTACTCGCGAGATTTGAAAATGAAAGATTGAAGAGTAAAATTGGAAGTTAATGAAGTAGGGACTTCCACTTTGAAATTCGAAGACCTCCAAAAACCTATTTATTCAGCCAAGGGAAATGCTTCAAGTTGCGTACTTCATTAACACGTACCTTTTTTTCTTTTTGGAGGTCTTCGAATTTCAAAGTGGAAGTCCCTACTTCATGAACTTCCAATTTTACTCTTCAATCTTTCATTTTCAAATCTCGCAAGTAAAAGTGAAGGTCTCATAGTCATATTATTAAAGTTTATATCTCAATCTTTTCGGTGTTGACGAGGTGAATTTTTATTTTACAGTGGGTTTTGTTCTTTTAAAGACAAAAATTGTTAACTCTTGATTTTGTTTGTTTTACTTGAGAAAAATTAAAGTTTTGAATTGTCCAAGTATTTAATGAGATAAGTGAAAACTCAATCTTTTTTCAAATCTTTCATTGTGATAACTTATTAATTTACAATTTTACTCTTCAATCTTTCATTTTCAAATCTCACACGTACCTTTTTTCTTTTTTTCTTTTGGAACACGTACCTATTTATTCGGCCAAGGTTAAAATAATAAATTTTCTTAGGTTAAAATCAAGAGGTCTAAAAAGAAAAAAGGTACGTGTTCCAATAAAAATGCTTCAAGTTGCCCTAAATGAGTAGTTATAGAACAAGTGGCCCAATAAGATTAGCTCTTCTTGACCGGGTGAAATGAATGGTTGAGATTAAGCTTATCAGGAGCATTAATTGACTAAATTAAAAATATATATATGATGAAATGCATGATATCAACACTAGACTAAGTTTAATGTGACAAACTAAGGACATTTTGCTTAAAATACTTGGTAGAAAAATGAAGAGGCGTGCGTATCAATTAAAGAGAGACAAAAGGCTCATTTCTAAGTATATATTTTGTTAAGTTATCAAAATATTTGTAAATTAATATGTAAACAAGGAAATCAGTGTCTGTTCTAAATACATATAAGTTTGAAAAACATTTTGAATCTGTTGAAACTATTAATGAACAATATTGAAAACTAGGAAAATCTCAATTCAGTAAATTTAGAACTTGAATATCAGTAAATATGAAATATGGAGTGTACCAACCCTTTTTCTACAACTACTATGGCTGAAAATCAATTACCGTTACTCTACATCATCATCGTACATGTCAACATTTATTCTTTTAATTTTAAACGATCAGACTTTAAGTGACTACGGTCACAGAAAATCATCCGTCGCACTTTTGAATTGCACAAGGTTAATATCGTTCTGGCTATATGAGATTCCAAGCTAAATAATACTTAATTTTATGTTTCTACCTAATATAGAAAATTTCGGATTTCACTCTCTTTCTTTTCAAGAGCCATGCCTCACCTCCATGCACTGCTGTTGCTGCCTCGCCATTTGGTGCCTTCCTGCAGCGTCTACTTGACGTTTGTGAGTCTCCAATTAATACTGAGCAACCGGCAGCTTCTCAACAACGTGCCCGGAAGCTTTCTTTGCAGTAATCGAGCTGCACCGAGCCTTATTGTAAACCAACGAAGTTTTGTCACTTGCTTCTGTAGCCTCTAACTATTCTCGGTGTTCATATAGTTTTCCATTGTTGTCCAATCCTCCACTACAACCCAGTTTCACGCTGCCATTACTGTTGCACCTCCAACAATCTCCGTCGAGTCCCTAACAACCACGTCGACACCAATCTAGCAACTCTAGCTTCTATAGCAACACCACAGCATCTCCGACGCCTCCTAGAAGTTGCTTGCAGCATGCGACCGGCCTCTCCAACCCTGAAGTAATGTTTAGCTTTCCCGATGAGCATCAACCCTTGGAACAACCAACGTGATCAAATGCTTCACAACCTTTCGCTTGGTGTTAGTTTTGTTAAATTCAAAAATCCCAATTTAGGTGGTTTTCTAAACCGCACTTGATTTGAATATTAAACTACCTAAATTGATATTATTTGATTCTAATTGGATTTGATTTGATTTGTTAAGCATTACTGATCGACAGTTTCCTTAGTTGAATCGTTTCATATATATGTTTGATAATTGGGGATTTGATCTTTCAGACTAAACATTTGGACTCTCGATTAAGTTTTTTTCTTATTTATGCGTGCAAATATTAATATCAATCATGTAGGGTGTTAGATTTTATATGTTATTAGATTATGCATATGCATCATGTAAAATAAATGTCAAAAAGATTGCATAGCATTTAGCTTGGGTTGCATTTATGCATGTTTCCTAATTCAGAAATTCATATCTTAGATGCATTAAGAATCATGTAGTAATAGCATAAACTTCATGAAGTGCATAAGTAATATTTGATATATAGTATTTTCTAATCGGTTAAAGTCATTTTAAGCAATGTCTTAAGCAATGTCTTACTTTGAATCATACAAATAAAATACAAAAAAATAATTAGCATGGTGTATTAGGTCATTTTTAAAAGTCATTAGGTCATGTTAGTGTCCTAGAGTTTAGTCTTTTATTTTTATAAAAAAGGAAATACGAAATGTGACATCCACGATTTGGACCCTAAATCGATCAAGGGAATTGGCCAGGGAAATGGTATGTGAATCGATCTGAGGGTTGATCATGGACCTATTGGTTTAGTTGGAACGGGTATTTAAAGAATTGGTCATGGTCCGGTCGAAGGATCATCCATGGGTAGGCCAAGAGATCGACAGTGAAATGACTCCCCAATCACGCAAATTGATTAAAGTGATTCAAGCATGGATCGATCGCTCAATCACAAGGGTCCACAGTGGAACGATCTTGGATGGCCATGGATCGATGCCGCATGGGTATGTGTTGATCGCGAGTGATTTTGCTTGGCCATGCATCGGTCGTGGGCATCCATGGACTGATTCCGTTGTGTTCGATTCTACACGGCTACATGACAACCGAGGATCGACCGTGGATCGTTGATGTTTGAACATGGACCAATCACGAATTAGCCATGAATTATTGCGTTAAGTCGGGTCAGCCATGGACGGGCTATGTACCGAGCCAAAGACCTAGTTGCTTGGTTGCAGACCAACCTTTGTGCTGGCCGTGCAAGCTAAGCCTTGTGCTAGGTCATGGACCGGCCCTTATGCCCGTCAGTAAGGCCACAAGCTGGCCTTGTGCCCAGCCGTGTGCCAATTACCGTGCTTAACACTTGTGCCAAGCCTTGTGTCAGGCCTTGTGCCAAGCCTTGTGCCAATCAGTATGGGCCAAAACCAAGTCCAGTGATGATCAAACTTGGTCGCGGACCAGGCATTGTGCCCGTCCGTATGCCAATGTATGTGTTCGGCCCATGTGTCGGCCCTCGCTCGTGCATCCCATCCGAGTGCTTGGCACCGTGCCTGTGCAGCTCGGCATTGCGCTTGTGTGCCCGGCCCTGTGCCCGTATGGCCCAGCCGTATGCCAGGCCTTGCACTCGGTCAAACCCGACCGAACAGGCCTTGCGCCTGGTCAGTTTACCTAGTTTGGCCTTACATTGTTCAGCCCGATCTTTGGCTCAGTGGTGTCCAATCATACTCGGACATATTTTTATACTGAACCTCGATTTCAAATGGGATGGTCAATCGTTCATGGCACTTGAAACCTCTAATTATCTTAGTTACTTATTAAGTTAAGCTTTAGTGAAAATTTAAGGAAGATGTGCCATTAGAATTAGTAAGAACCCCTAATTATTGAGTGTTATTGAGTAGACCACATGGTTCACGCCTATAAAGCTTCTTGAACAAGAGGATAAGTTGACTTAGCTAGTCAATGCCATTATTGGCAACTTCTTGGGCAAGTTGGCCAATCATGGAGTTTAGCCGTCAAGACATCAATAATGGGACTTATCTTGCAAGAACCAATAATAAAGACCATGAACCAATAATTGAGGAGTCTTGAATGAGAAGGCAAAGGGAAGAGAGGGATGATTCACACCCAAAGGGGATTTCATGGGCTAGAAGACAAATTGACAACTTCATTTATAAGTTGCCCAATAATTGAATGTCACCAATAATGGACACAAAGCCAATAATTGAGGTGTCTTGAGGAAGACACCAATAATAGAGACAAGATGAGTCACACCCAAGCCAAGAGAGAGAGGACTATAGGCCATAATGAGAGCTTTAGTCATAATGACTTAGTAGGGTATAATGACCTTAGATTAGAGACTTGGAGGCCAAGTTTAGAAATAAATGGCCTTGATTGAAGCTTGTAGATGAAGATTAAAGACTTTCAAGACAACAACCATTATTAGATTGGATATTAACTTATTATTCATAAAAGGGGATTGGTAGGCCATACTATAAATAGGAGTGTCCCCACTTAGTCTTCCCTTTTTCCTCACACCATCACCATCTCCCATGCCTACCCCACCATTAAGCCAATCCCTTGCTCACGCCACACTCCTTCTCCCTCATGCCAACCACTTTGTTGGCTTTTGTTCCCCACGCTTCTTTGGGACCACTTCTTGGTCTAAGTAGAGTAAGTAGATTCCTTAATCTCATGCTAGGATGTTACAGTGCATTGTTGACTTGTGTCTTTAACCGAGCTAAGATAGGGACTTGCTAGTTGTGTGCTTGTGTACTTTGTTGTTTGTGAGACAGAGTCATGAGTCAAGCACGATTCAGTCGCGAAAGAGGGAACGCATAACTTGTATGCATGCTATGACATTTGGACCGAGACTTGCTTGGCAAAGGTTCGATATTGAGGCGTATCAGATCCGAGTTAAGTATGTTATCGTTCAACATTTGGCACGTCGGATCAAGTCACGGGCCTTGGATCATGGCCGACATACTAGATGATTAAGGCTTATTGCCTAGGAGTGAGCAAGATGGATCGCCCAAACCGGGACTGGATCGGACCTGACTGACCGGTTTGGTCCTGTTATAGGAAATATTGATCCGATTCCCGATTCTTAAAAGTGAAAACGGTTTCCGAGTAATCCGGTTCTTGATTCTAGGGTGGGAACCAGACCGGATAGGATTGACCAGATCGGATCGATAAATATATATTTTTCTAATTTTCATATATATTTATTTACTTTTTAAATTTTTTTTAAAAAATAGAAAGTCTAATCTGATTTTCCCAATTCCCTCTTGCCTTTACCAATAAGTGATTGGTCCCATTGAAATCGATCCACAGTCCCAAGACTAGCCAATCCGGTCCCCAGTTCTAGAAACTGCAAACCGATCCTCTTGATCCGGTTCCCGGTTCTTGGGTTGGATTGGACCGGATCAGGAACTGCTCACCCCTATTATTTCCCATGATTCACACTTGCACCCTCGCCTTCGGGCATTCTTGTTTGCATGGGCTACTAAAGAAAGATAAGAAATCGATTTGCTTGATGTTTGTGATGCATGGACACATAAGGGACTAAAGCCGTCTATGATGAATTTCGAGACGTTACCCAATGGATTTTGGATGTCCGATGAATTCTGGATACCTGATGGATTTTGGAAGAACCGATAGATTTTTGTTAAAAATAAATTAATTCCGTGTGTTTTGTTCTTGCATGCAGCACTTGTGTACAATGCTTGATGTTTTCTTGGTCGATGCATATGCCATAATAGCACATAGGCAAGGTAAATGCATCTTTGTTGTTGATTTGCCATCGACACCAGAGTGGTAAGATTGGACGCGTGTCCTCATAACTTGAAATTAGTGGATTTACTTATTAAGTCTATAACTCACTCCCCATATTTTTTCTCAGATTTGTAGGATGGCAGCTTCGCCTGTGTGCTTCGGTACTCCGGTAGAGTTAATAGTGGATGTTATGGACGTGATGGATGCGGAGGAGGGTAGAGCCTACCGAAAAGTCATTTCTTAAGTCATGGTTGATGATGGACTTGACAACCCTGTTTCTTATAAGTACGAAGCTTGGTATTTGTGGACGGAAGGCAGATTGTTCAAACTCCTTCGCCGGTTCAATGGCCCTTTTGGAGGTGCCAACGGACTGGCACCCAAAAACGATACAAACAGAGCCTAGGTGGTGGATCTGACTCGAGAGAGACTGAGCGTGTTTTGAAGGAAATTTTTAGGGAGAACCTTTTTGGAGGAAACCACGGTAGCGGTGATAGGGTAACCCGACCGTGTATGTTATAGCGGATACATGTATGTGAATTGGCCCGTAAGAAAAAGGGGCATGTAAAAATGTTTAGCTTGTAAAATATATGCCATCATGTAAATATAAGGTTTGCTCATGGTGTGCTTATCTTAACCTCGTTATTTGATTGATGTTGTTGTGATTGTCCTCAATTTATGCTTTCGCTTGTTTGTAACGATAAGATAGAATTGATCGGGATGTCACAAAGTGAGCCCACGGGTCACGGTCTCGTCTGAGACATGACACAAAATCTCTCAGGTAGTTTAAAAATAGGGTTAATTTATGGTTGATTTTAATTCATCATTAGAATTCCATATAGTTATATTAAATTATTAATATAGTTTGCATGTCATTTAGAAGCATACACAGTCCACTCGTGCATGCTAGATTAGAACTCCAATAGTCATAGTATTTAAGTTAAATCATATTTATTTTGAATAAATGAAAAAACCAAAAAAGAATTAATCACCATTGCATTTAGAAATTATGTTTAGGTCATGCATATATTGCTTGGTTTCTACTTAACGTTTTGCAAAACATTTGACGTGTTGGACAATAACAAAGCTATGCTTTTGATTTGCTTAGCCGTATCAAGGTTTTTCTATCTCGCTAAGCAATTTATTTATCACTCTGATATTGAGTGTCAAATTCTTGTTTGTACACCTACATGATCAACCTTCGCATGTTAATGGTTTAGAATTAAAATTGACCAAGACTGCTTACAAAATATTTTTGAAATAAAGAGAAAAGGTACCTAAAGGGAGTTAGATTATCTAGCGTAATCAAGTCTTCGTATCCATGAAATCTCCGGTTTGCAAAAGTAAAATGTTCCTCCATATTTTACTTAGGTTTCTAATTGACCAATAATAGATTAGTGGCAAGTCCGAAATAAATTAAATTGCATATTTAAATAATTTAAGTAAAACCCCAAAGTTGTAATTGGTATGAGTTTAAGAGAATCCTTGCTAAGTATTTGCTTAGGCTCCATATGTTTCGTGAAAAATGATTGATTTAGAAACTATTTTCTTAAAAATGATCGCTTATATCGATTACAAAAATGAATGAACGATAAATATTTTCAATATCCATGAAAATATTTAAAAATAAATCATTATTTTTAATGAAAATATTATTCATTAATTATCTATTTCCAATGATATAAATGATCATTTTTAGGAAAAAAAGTTCTCCAGTTAATTTATTTTTCGTAAAACAAATAGAGCCTTACTAGTGCATTAGTTTTCTATAGGTAGTTCACCAATCCCGACAACTACATTAAAGACAAAAGTACCTTGTCTTTGTTTTCTCTTTCCTTCTCTTTTCCAATTATGTCCAACATGCAAACACTAACCCATTGGCTTTGTCATGAGTCGTGACAATTGCATAATGTGTAATCATTTTCTCTCAGTAAGAATGATTCTAATTCATTAATAGAGACTCAGGTTCCCAAGTTCTTGCAAGTTGAAGTACGTGCAAATTTGAGTTGGGATAGGTAAGAGAATCTCGGGCTTTTCTCTATTCGAGATGTTTTAGAAAGATCAAATTTGAGGAAATCGGAGTGAGAACCGTTGGGGGGGCCAGATCTCCCTATCTTCTCGAATGGATTCGATGTATAGGTTCGAGTGATTATGACAAGCAATGATCTATCATTTTATTTTTGTGAGGATTCGGACTGTCACATGGAATATTTTCTTCAAACAAACCTACTCAACACAGCAATCTTTCGTCTCTCACCTAGCATCCTTTTTTATTCATTCTTTCTCTTAACAATTCATACATGAAGAGTTGTAGGGGTTCACTATCCAAATCAAGAAGAAAGGTAATATTTTAGCAGGTGACAGTAATTTTTCAGCTCGTAAAATGTGTGTTTTTGTAGAATTGCCTTACTCACATGCACATCCCAATACTTATCGCAAGAACATTATCCCTTCTATATATGTAACCACCAATCCTCTCTACTTATAGCATGTTTTGGATAGTAAGTAATGAAATGCATATGAGTAAGGAATAAGTGTATTGAAAGTCCTAAAATTTGTTATGAAAGTGCAATTGACTCTTAAAATTTTTAAAAGTGCAATTAAGTCTTAAAACTTTTAAAAGTACAATACACTTAAATTAACAATCCTAAAACTTGTTAAATTAGTCCAAACAAGTCATCCCGTTAATTGTACTTTTTGAAAGTTTTAGGATCCGTTTGTATTTTCGCAATAAGTTTTAGGACTTGATTATATTTTTTGAAAATTTTAAGACTCAATTGCACTTTCATAAGTTTCAAAACTTAATTGCACTTTTTGAAAATTTCATTGATCAATTGCATTTCGTGATAAATTTTAAGATTTCCAATACAATTATCCCTAAGATTAAAGGCAGTAATAATCCTCACGAAATACCTACAAGTCTCTCTCTCTCTCTCTCTCTCTCTCTCTCTACTAGGAGCCTTTTCCTACTCGGCTTAATGGGCTAAGCTACCTTCTTAAAGTGGGCGAGCGGTTGTTCAGAGATAGAAAGAGAGATATTTTTAGTAATGAGTGTATATATGAAGATTTTGTTAAAAAAAATGTCTCTATTTTTGTTATATAGAACTTCATTTTTTGAATTTCAAATAAGGGATACTTTTTTTGTTGACTAGATGAACATTGTAAAGTGAAAAGTAGATGGAAGGCTATTATGGAGGAAAATTGTTTCACTCCATTTATCATCCATTAGAAAAATCTAATTCTATATATGGATATATGTAATTTGTTTAAAGGCTAATTTTAACAAATTACTACAGATAATGATTTTTTTTCCTGTGTCACCCCATTATCTCCATCATCCTCCTCCTTTGGCCCTCCCATCTCTCATGTACCAGAGCTCCCCCATCTCTCTCTCTCTCTCTCTCTCAAGCAGACTCACATACACATCAGATCTATATAATATGTCCTCCTTTTAAAAGAATTTTTCTCCACTTTCACACTACACACAAGGAATTAAACTATAGCAGTTGCTACGTAAATAATAACTTTCGCACACCCATATATAAATTTCTTTTTGGTCAAGCATACCCATATATAAATTTCTTTTTGGTCAAGCATACGTATATAAATTTAGGAAATAACAGATGATAGTTACCGAAACATTAGGTCAGTGGAAGCTCTTTTTCGTAGATAAATTCAAAAACTAATGGTTTTAGAGGGACGGACACCGAAAGGAAATCTCTTCCTCAATATTAATAGTAAATGCTACGGCTTTCGGTTCTGGATTTAGGAAAGTTCATTAATTACCTATATTAAAAAATCTTAAAATTTTCGATAGGTTGAAGGTTATATTGCTTCCTATTCTTGGAAATCTATTCATCAAACTTTACGAGATATTCTCATTAAATCGTACATCTGATAATCACATGTCATGGTTAAAGTCAGGACGATATTAATAAGACATCTTGAAAAAAGAAAAGGGAAGTAAAAGAAAAAAAAGGAAAGAGAAGGATAACTCAAAAATTCAAACCTAACCCAGCCTTGACTCTAGTCATATATTAACCCAAGGTTAGCCAATCATTTCCCCTATAAAAATGATGATATGGGCGGTGTGAGAGATGGCCCTTGAAAACCTCAACATACCTACACAAAACACACCCTGTACAAAATACCCTCTCCACAGCCAACCCTTCAAAGAAAAAGGTCACAAAAGAGAGGGACAGAGAGAGAGGGGGAAAAGTGGTGTGGGTAGTGGAATTGTAGGCCAGATGAGGTCAACAAGAAGGTGAATTGTAAGCCCCAAAACACACACAGAGGCAACAACATTCTTCTACTCCTCACTGGTACAATACAATTTCTCTCTAGATTCTCTCTCTAGTTCATATACATCTTTGTTCCCTCTATACTAGTGTGTTTGCATTGTATATTGGCAGAGTTCTAATCATTGGGTGTCTGCATCTGTTTGGAAAGGCCTCTCCTTTTTCCTTATTCTTGTCAAACACGTCCCTCTGTCCTCTGTCCTGTTACTTCATTTCCCTTGTGTCCCCATTCTTAAATACCTGCAATCCACGGAAAAGGGTGCGAGAAATGAGCGCGACCCGAAACTTCAACCGGGCTCACTTCTCCCGCCAAACGCACGAACACAAGCACGCATGAGTCGGTGTCGTCTTCGAGTCGGTACCCTTCTGGATCTTTTGATTTGTTACCACGTTCGTCGCGCGGCTGTTTCTATTTACCGCTTTCGGCTTTCTTTGCGTTCCGGGGTTTGGTCGTTTTTTGTTCGTCTTTTGTCTTAGGTTGTTTTTTCTTGTGTGTTTGGAGTGGTGAAGAGAATGCGACAGTGTCGAACATTTTATGTGCTTCTAGGGTTTTTGAGTGAATTCGGGATTCAATGGCAGGGTGGTTGATGGTAGCTGATGGGGTTCCAGATTGCGCTGACATAAACAAGCTCCGGGTGAACGAGTTTCGCAACCATTTAGATCCGGCTTTAAGCTGTCCCGGGAACAAACCCTCTGAAGGCGAGTTCGACGTGTTTTTGCAATCGATTTCGTGGTTTTTTTTTTCCCGGGAGATCTGCTACTTGGTCTAATGGTCTTGACCTGTCTCTGCCTCGAATGCTTCGACAGATACGTTATGTTGGTTCGGAGCTATCGTAGGTGGCTTAACCTCTTCATTGCAGCATGCCGAGAAGGATCGCTATAATTCCTCTCCGGAGACTGGGTTGACTGATTTGGTGGCTAAATTTCTAGTGCTCTGTTCAAAACTTGTCGTCTTGGCTTCAGAGTTCTCATAGGGAAAAAAAAGGTTTTTGGATTTGCTAAAGAGGTGGTACAAGACGGCTTTGGAAGGTCAACATATCTAGTGCAGTTTAGAAGAGTTGTGCCTGCAGCAGTCATGGTGGTGGACAAGGATTTTAGAGGAAATTTCATGGAGACTTTGAATCAAAAGAATAATGACGAGGAATGCATGCCCTCTGTATTGACGTTCAAGATCAACTCTGGGGATGATGATGGCATGGGGGATGTGGACGAGACCGAGAGCATGGAGCTAGAATCCAATGGAAGCAAGATCAGTGTAGAGGATGAAGAACTGATGATTTCAGACTCGAAGGAAAGTGCGGCATGTTCTGCAGGTGGTGGAACACGAAATGAAGGCGATGCAGAGAGTGAAGTAGTGGAGGGAGATGCAGTGAATAGGAAATCCAGAGCTTCCTTCAAACGAGCTCGTGGCGGTATTTACGAAGAAGATTCAGTGGGGTCGAATTGGAAAAAGAAGAGTCCAGTAGGGCAACGGGATGACGAATCGATTGGCGTAGTTGCCGAATCAGATGGAGGCAACATATATAGCAGTCAGGGTGATTTCGTAATTCTGGATCCTGAAGTATCTGGAGAGGAATCTGCTTGTGTTGTGGACCAGAGTCCATTACGGCCAATGCTTAACTGGCTCAATGGGATTGCAAACGACCCATGTGATCCAGAAATTGGATCTTTACCAGACCTGTCCAAATGGAACCTCTATGGAAGTGACAAATTATGGAAACAGGTTTTGTTGTCTCGGGAGGCTCTCTTATTGGATAGACACAAATCTCTGAGTGCCAAAAGATTAGTCTGGCAGGTATGTGGTTGCTAAATCTCAATGCTATTTGACTAAACCAAAAGCATCAGTCTTTGCTCTTTCATTTCCGAGTTGGGTTGGCTGATATTAATGTTTATCTTTGCGCAGGCTTATTACATGGGTAGAACTAGAATTGTACATGACTTCTATATGTATAGTATATAGCGGCAAAGGATGCATCTTGTTTTTTTAGTTCTTTTGATGTTTGATATATTAAGGTGCTATTTTAATGATCACCTTACGCAATGCAATTCTTTATGGAAGAAATGTTTTATCTAACTTTCATATAAAATACAATAGTTGTCAAATCTATAACTTCTATTGCGTTTAATTGAGATACAACTTCTATTGAGAAAATACCACAACCAAACATGATATCTGAACTTTTTGACTCGAAGAGAGTTTTAATTGCCATTTATCGAATGCATTTTCAAGAAAATAGAATAATGAAAAAGAAAATTGTTTTTATTGTAATTTTTACACATAAAGAAATTTGGAAACATCCTCTAAGATCAAACCGGAACTTTTTAACTCGAGTTTTAATTGTCATTTATCAAATGTATTTTCAAGAAAATAGAATAATGACAAAGCAAATTGTTTCTATTGTAATCTTTATGCATAAAGAAAATTGGAAACCCTATGAGATCAAACCGAAACTAAATTAGTTATAAATATTGCGCACAAAATGAGTGTAGAAAACATGAGAATGCTTAGTTGGATGATGGATGTGGGGACACTTAAGGAAAGATAGGAATTAAAAATGAATTCAACTTTGACACTCAGGCATATAGTATACTTCCTCTAACTTCATGTATGGGGTAGATGCAAGCATAATATGAATAAGAGATTGTCGATCATTGGTGATAAATCAGTTCCCCTACATTGTGTCCCGAACTATTTCCTATATTCCTTTTGTGGGGGCTTAGTTACTAGTGAGAGGAGTGGAAAATTCCTAAATCGTCTGCATAATCTGTATCTCAGCATGTATATGCCACATATAAAGACTTCATCACTTATGCACTACTATTGTCTTGTCTAATCATTCATGTTCAATCCTAATATCTAGTATAATGTCTAGAGCTATGTTCCATGGCATAGGCACATGTAAATTAAGTAGAACATAATACATGGATGGTACTAGCCATTCACAATTAGTTTTAAACTGTTTACTAGAAAAAACATTTGAATATGTCATCTTTTTCAAGTGGTAGTGTGATCATAGATAAAGGGTTCGAGATGTAGCACTTCTATACAGTAGGATCGCACAACCACAATACAAAGAATTAGTTTGTATTGGCATAGAATACTGACATGTGATATCCAATTTTAAATTGGGATAATTCCACAAAAAGTCCTAATTTTTTCCCTGTGAGACACCAACACCCCAAACTCTTTGATGTCTCACCAATCCCCCATGTATACCAATGATCCAAAAATGCCTTCCATATGGCTGTTAAATATCCAACATGGCAGCATACATAGCCGTGAAAAATGTGCTGTGGCTACGCTCTTGTTCGACATGGTAGCATGAGTCCATTGCCACATCAGATCCTTTTGTTTGGCGTTGTCAACAAATGCCGTTTCATTGGATTTTTAACGGTCATTATGGGTAGAAGTCTGACAAAGGTACTTTTGGGTCACTGGTACCAGTTTAGGATATTGGTGAGACGATAATTTTTTGGTATTCCTTACCAAAAAAATAATTTTTTGGTATTGGTGTCCATGAGAAAAGGTTTTGGAATATTTTGTGGGACCATCTCTTTTAGATATTGTTTGGGGAGTCGTGTAATGCATTGATTTTTTCAGTTACATTGGTGAATCCATCGATTTCTGGAATATTAATGGTTCAAGTTATAGGTTCGTATGAATTCAGACTTTGACTAAATTAAAAGTTGAAAATTCTAAGTGAGAAAAGATTGCATTTTAATATTAATCTCATACACCATGTAATTATAATTGGTGTTTTATTTTGTAGAAAAATCAGAGGATGCACCCAAGCTTGTATGAAGATCGTGATGGATCCGGTTATAAACTGAGAGAGAGACAGTGTGAGGAGAGTTTTCTCCTCAAAAGCAAGAAGGTGAAAAGTGGTTCAGATACTTTCTTGTCAGGATGTCATGGTTACTTGGATACTCAAGATAACATTGATAACAATATCAAGGATGGAGACTCCAGTTCCTCATCTGCAGGTTCTCTATTTGACTATCAGGGACAAGAGGAAGTACCTCTGGGTTCTGAATTTCAAGCTGAAGTGCCAGAGTGGTCTGGGGTAACTTTTGAAAGTGACTCTAAATGGCTGGGAACCCCAATTTGGCCTTTGAAAAATACACAGAAAAGATCTCTTATTGAGAGGGAACCTATGGGAAAGGGAAGACAAGATTCATGCGGATGTCAAATTCGAGGCTCTGCTGAATGCGTTAGATTTCACATTGCCGAGAAAAGCAAAAGATTGAACCTGGAACTTGGCCCAGCTTTCCACATTTTCAAGTTTGACGAAATGGGCGAAGAAGTTAAACATTCCTGGACAAGTGAAGAGCAGGAGAAATTTGCTGCCATAGTGAGGTCAAATCCCCCTTCTCAAGGTAAGTGTTTCTGGGATCAAATGTTCAAGGATCTTCCGACCAAAAGCAGGGTTGAATTGGTGAGCTACTATTTTAATGTCTTTCTCATGCTACGAAGGAGAAACCAGAACAGTTTCACTCCCCTTAATATTGATAGTGATGACGATGAATGGGAACCTGGTTCTGTTGTTCGTGGTGTTGGCCATCAAGAGATCAGGTCGTCTGGCTCCATATTTTATTCACCAACAAAGCCACATTCTAGGTTTAGATGATGCTAAGTTTCTTCTGAAGCGTACACTTTACTGAGCTGCCAATCTGGTTGTTCTTCTGCAGTTCAGTGCCTCGGCAAAAATTTTCTGGAGAACAATTTTTTCTTTTGGGTCATAGCTATAATGTATTAATTACAGGATAATCATGCTTAGCTCTGGTAGAGAAAAAAAAGTGAAGTATTGATATATGGGTACTAGCTGTATAGCGCAAGAAGTTATGTTGCAGTCAAGTCATTTTGTTTTTCCAGCGTACAGCTCTTTAAGGTATACTTCCTGTTGATTTCTCATGACTACCAACACTGGATACAGGTCTTTCTGTTTCTTCTTCTTGTGTTTTTTCAATATACTTGTTCGCTTTGTTTCTGGCCTTAGCTAGATGATGAAAGAAAGCTTTGTTAAGCGAAGTGTTGGAGACTGATATGGAAACAAGTGAATTTTCATTTGCAAATGTTTGATCTCATCCGCAGATTTCCTTCTAATTGTATAGATTCAGCAAAACACACACCATTTGGAATTTGCTTCGCCATCAGTATTTTTATGCGTCTAGCTTGTAGCTATCGTTTCGTGTTTATCATGCGGTTTCTTAATTCGATGTGAAGAGCTAAGAGCAAAATGACGCTGTTATATGATGTGTGACAATGTTGAGCTTCAGCATGGCAGTTTGCCAAGATAAAATTCTGCTCATTGCGTTGCCCTGAGTATGCTTAGAATAATTATGGATGCTTAATTGAATAAGCTAATCTATGAGATTATTATATGTTATAGTTATGGACATTGAAAGTGTGATTATAAATTTTGATGAACTAATTAATATTAGTTTTAACTTGTATGATTTTTAAAGGGCAAAAGCCAACAAAAATCGTAAGTTATGTCCACTATGTCATTACCCTAAACTTTTTTCTAACACTGAAAATCTCATACATATACCCACATAATATATTTACCCTTGTCAAAATTTCATCAATAAAAACCATTAAAAGTCTAGCTTCATGAACACTAGAAAGCAAACAGTGTTGAATTGGTACTCATTTAGCATAAGTAAAATATAAAAAGGGTTAATACCACGAAAAACCTCAAATTGGTACACTTATGATAAATTTACCCTGAACTATTTTTTTTATCACAAAAAACTCTAAACTGGTACACCTGTGACAATTTTACCTCGAACTATTTTTTTGACCATAAAAAACTCCACACTGGTATACTTGTGAAAATTTTACTCCTGAACTAATTTTTTACCACCAAAAACCCCAAACTGATACACCTGTGACAAATTTACCATCCGTTAGTTTCCATTAAATTTTACTGTCAAATTGTTAAGTTTAATGACACGTGGTAATTGACATATGTACTGGTTTTGGATTTTATCCCTCTGTCACAAGTTTATCAATTTGTGATTTTTTGTGATATTAATATAATTTAACAGACACTACAAAGGGTAAATTTGTCACAAATGTATCGGTTTGGAATTTTTAGTGGTCAAAAAATTAGTTCGGGGTAAAATTATTATAAGTGTACTAGTTTAGGGTTTTTTGTGGTAAAAAAAGTAGTTCAGGATAAATTTATCACAGGTATACCAATTTGGAGTTTTTATGGTCAAAAAAATAGTTCGAGGTAAAATTGTTATAGGTGTACCAATTTAGGGTTTTTCGTGATATTAACCCAAATAAAAAAGATGTCATTATGGTTAAAAAAATAGTTTGCAGAATCTTGATTGAGTGTAAATATGTCTCATAAGAACAAGTTTGGATTTTTGTGTCACAGAGGGCACAAGGTAAATATGCATTAGTGGGTAAAGTTTGAGGTTTTTAATGACTTTTTCCTTTTTTTAAATTATCATATGTTAAGAAAAATGTTTTTAAGTTGTCATTCCATTGAAATTTACATTGTACCAACAAATGCACTATTTTGAACGTCTAAACTAAATTCTGTTGAAACTCTTGGTATGAAATTACAACTTGGAGATTCCAGCCGTGGTGAGTAAGATGGAATTGGTTTTTTATTTTATTACGTAAAAAAAACCAAATAAATAAATTCTAATTCCATTCCATCGCAACTGTAACGCCAGAGGTTTTCGTTTTGCCCATTTAAAAACGTCGAAGGTTGTCACTATTCCAGTTGTCTGACATGTGCTGCAACGAAGACATTTAGCTCGAGATGATGTAAAAGTTCAGGTGTGACGAGACTCGTTGACTGGCGTCATATTCCTAATAGTCTCAAGAAGCATGCAAAGGCATTGTATCAGCACTGGCATATAAAAAGACAAAGGAAGAGTTTGTTCTATGCAATGTGATCTCTTAACTCATGTACAGATTTCTTGCAGACCCGGCTGTCCATCCAACGCAGTCAAATGAGTCAGGAGGGA
The DNA here is from genome assembly GCA_031216285.1 of Syzygium syzygioides. Lineage (NCBI taxonomy): Eukaryota > Viridiplantae > Streptophyta > Magnoliopsida > Myrtales > Myrtaceae > Syzygium > Syzygium syzygioides. The sequence continues at coordinate 24,430,901 of CM062245.1, forward strand.
AGTGAAACTTTCCTATCAGGTGTACATACAAAAGGGAGATAAATCTTCTTACTCTATTCTGCCCCTTCTTTACCGCGTCCGCACATATCAATCTGCGTACGAGAAAATATAATTCGAGGATCAAAGGCCTACACTAAGCTATATCCATGGGCGGCGGTCACCTCTCTCCCATGGGGTTGAACAATGGCTGTGAATTTTCCATCACACCACAAAACAGCACAAAAAAAATCACAAATGGCTCGGCCGCCTTCTGCCGGAATCTGTTCTCAACCTCTTCACTGGATTGGCCCAACCAACGTCCCCACCACTGCTATTAGACGGCTGGCCCGAGTTATTGATCCACCCTTGCTGATGGAGGGTCTGTTGAGTTGATTTCACATCCTTCAGAGCTGATGGACCGGGACTCCTAATACCACGAGCCACTGCAGCAGGTGAAACAGGAACAGATGATCCAGTCCTTGACTTTACCGCCACTTTCTCTCGGTCCTTCCTCTTCTTCTTGCAGATGACCAAGTCCCCTGGGTGAGCAAGCAGTGGAGAATCATCCCGCTGAGACTGTTCCCGGGTGTTGAAGTTCCCACTGGCCGTGCCAGTTTCCTTTGGATGCAAGCTGACTCTGATCCTAGTGTCTTCTCCGCGTCGCACTGGCTTAAGGGCAGGGTCTTTATCAGCATCGACCTCATTTATAGCCCTGTGTCTCTTGCTTTGGCCAGCGGATGGCTGTTTCGGTGATAGAGCAGATTGGGATGCAGCACCGGGGCCCAAGAAAGATAAAGCATTTCTCACTTCTTCAAAATCTGTGTCTGGAAATGCAATCTTTAATATGTCAAAGAAGAGATCATGAACTTTTCTCGCTTCAGATCTAACCTGCAAAAATGCAATGAAAACCTGAGATTCTGTTTGTAAAGCAAATAAAAGAAGCAACAAGTAGAGCATTCAATTGAAGATTAATACAGGTTAGTATTCAATTGAGAGTTAGTATTCACAAATAAATTGACCACATAGAAGTTAAAATTTAGCTTTAGAAAGCTTCAGATCTGAGTACTGAACTCCCATAATGAAGTACTGATCAGTATTATCCTTACTTCCATGCTATTGATAAGTTCGTGTGGAGCTGATAAGTAGCCACTGAACTGAGTCTAAGATGAAGTCAATACTTTAAAGGTGCACAAAATTCTGTCGATCAATTATTTGATGCAATGTCTACGTAAGTGCAATTCAAAATCCCTTTAGCAAAAAAAAAAGAGTGCAAAGTAAAATCCACGACTCAACTCCGCCTATATTAAAACAGAAAAAATCACAATAACCACAGTCCATCAAACAAAATCTTCAATCCAAATTATAATTGTGCGGTTCCAGCAAGTACCCCAGCAATCTCAAAGGCATAAATCAAGCTCAAATGATTATCTGGATTGGCAAGATCAGGATCATTTGTTTAATACATCAGATCTACACAATTATACACCATACCTCATGAGAAAACCCATAGAACTGCATGGCACCTTTTAACATCAGTTGCACGTCAAGCACAAGATCCATCACATTGTCATACTCCAATTTCTCAACGCGCTGATCAATTTTCCGCAAATCCAAAAGGTTACTTCCAACAACACCCATATGACCAGGACTTCCCATCCTCTTCCAAAGATCAGTTAGCAGCGGAACAATGTGATGCCCTTCCTTATCTATCCTCCTCTGGAGCTTGCTTACTACATTCTTGCACTAAAAATATACATATGTTGAGTTAATCACAGAAAGATGAATGAAATCAAACAGCATGAACCAACAAGATAAAAAGTTCCGGTGTCACATGCATGTGTAAGAGAAGCTCAATATATCCATCCCTTGTGGATCCCCATGACACAAGATTCCCAGTATGGAATCATAGGACTAGGGCAAGGACTCAAGACCATGACAAAACAACTGCCCCTCCCCTACCCAAAAAGGAAAAGAGAGAAAACGAAGAAATAGAAGACACTAACTAAATACCTTTCTCTGAATGATTTCAGATAAACCGGCACCAACACTTGAATTTCCAGAGGGATTTGCAACTCTGCCATTCCAGTTTTCTCTCAAGCGTTCCGCAGCAGTATCTGATGACAAAATTTGATTTGATCTGCTAGATTTTGGCAAGGGATGTAGCTTTGATGGTTCACTTATTCTCCGTAGAGATGTTTGTCTCCTACTTTTCATGGATGGACCACCATGACCATGCTTGGGAGCAGTAGGTTCTCCAAATGGACTGGTCTCAGATGCAGTCCTTGACTGGGGTTGATACTTGTGGTCCATTTGGAGTGACAAGAAAGCAGAATCTCCACATTGTACAGGTAGTGCCCCATTGCTGGACTTTTCCTCTGGCCTTTCCATAGTGTGACGGGGGCGCATCCTGAGACTGCGCTTCCGCTTGATCTTGGGCTGCAAGACCTGCTCATCTTCACCTTCTTCACGTTCATGAACCCAACTTTCAGATTGTTGATGATCCATGTGAGAATCTCCAGACAGAGCAATTTCTCCCTCTTCAAGTTCGTCAGGCTGGCAAACATCAACAGATTGAAATTTGAAGAAAACCAAAACAACTTTCTCAAAAAATATGACAATCAAAAGGAAAAAGAAGAAAATCTGGGAAACAGTACAGACCATCCTTCTTGAAAGAGAACTTGGCCTAGAATCTAATGCAGACAAAGAACCAAATTTCTGTGAAGAAACAGAAGGAGATGCCGTCCTGATTCCTCTCTGACTGTCTGCCGATGATCCAGAGAAACCGGCTTCTTCAGGCAAATGATTGTTCCTAGTCCTCTCTGATGTTGATGGATACTCATCACATTCTTCAGCCGGAACATCCTCATCAGATTGGTCTTTGTTGATTGGTAGTGCCCCAGGAGCACCACTGTAAGTGTCCTCCTCAAACTCCTCAATCTCTCCCTCTTCTTCACGAGTAGAATACCGATTTTGCTCATCTGAACTTGCTTCAGAATATTCTTCATTGTCATCATCTAGTTCCTTGTAATTAGGATGCTTTTTACTCTTGGGCCGCCCCCTCTTTCTCACTGATTCAGATCCCGGTTCATTGGGTTCCGTTATTGTGCCAGCAAACAAAGCATTTTTCGATGGCTTCTTTGATAGAGTGGCAATAGCAGAATTGACCTCTTTTGTACTTGCCCGAAGCCATTTTGGCACCCGTTCATAATTGGTCATCTCCTCCGTCCAATCCAGTTCTTCATCCATCTGATCAAATAGCTCTACTTCTTCTTCACTCCTAGCAATCATTCGATTTACCTCCTGCAGAGAGGGAACATCATGCAAAGTTTCTTGATATCTTTCCTCATCATGTAATAATGTTTCCAGAGTCAACCGTCTCTCTTCGTGCGTTGTTCTCTGGTCAAAGCGACCAGCATTGATCACCTCATCAGCCATGTCAATTTTATATTGTTGAATGTTATTCCTGATCAGGCTCTCGATGGATCCCATATAACGATCCTTACCTGCAAGATCATCTTCCATATCAATTGTACCGCCACTCCTTAGTTCGTCCTCCTTCTGATGACTCGGAATTTTGTCAACAACTGCTTCCATATAAATAACTTTGACTTCTCTTGTCTGCCCAATGCGGTGGGCTCTCGCAACAGCCTGCTCTTCATTTTTGGGGTTCGGATCAGGATCATATATAACAACTGTATCGGCAGACTGAAGATTAAGACCCCGACCAGCTGCACGAATGCTCAACAGAAATATGAAGCAATCTGAATTAGGACTATTGAAGTCCACGATAGCTGATTCACGATCTTCTAAGCTTGTTGTTCCATCAATTCGCCTATAGACAAGTCTCCTCCACTGCAAGTACTCCTCTAGTATATCCAGCAATTTGGTCATGGTACTAAAGAGTAGTACCCGGTGCCCAGTTCTCTGCAGCTTAATAAGGATCCTATCTAAGATCCACAATTTGCCACATGATCTTACAAGGAAGTCCTTCGAATAATCGTTAAAGTAGGGGTAGTTCAGCAAAGGATGATTGCAAGCTTTTCGAAGTTCCATACATCTATTATTTAAAGTTCTAAAAATCCTAGCTTGATAAATCGGATTCTTCTGAACTCTGCGTTGCTCATCTTCAGGGTCGACTCGAAGAGTACCAGTAGATTTGATCCAATCATAGATGACACTCTGAATAGCAGACATTCTGCATCTTAGGACTATGGACACCTGCAACCAAAGGTGCTATCACTTATAGGCCACCACAAACAAATAAAACATTATTAAGTAACCCACTTTTGATCACCCCGTACCTTTGGAGGAAGTGAACCTTCCACATCTTCAACACGACGCCTAAGCATAAATGGCTCCAGAATTTGATGAAGTCGATGGATAATGATGACTTTCTTTTCAGTCTCAAGCCAGTCATCCTCTGCATTTTGAGGAGGGCCTTCCTTTTGGAAGGGTTTCGAAAACCAATCATGGAACACCTTTCGATTATCAAAAACCTCAGGAAGAAGTAGATTTAGAAGTGACCAGAGTTCCTTCAAATCATTCTGCAACAAATATATATCATGCTAAACAATTATAGAGAATAGTGCAATATCATGCATAAGACAAGCAGGAGCATACATTTATGAAAAATTTCCAAAAATATGCATATTTAAGATAAGAAATTGCCCTTCTTCCGTTATTTTCTGACGCCTATTTTCAAATGTTACCAAATAGTGGCTAACTGATTAAAGCTTTACCATATCAAACTCTTTCCCTCAAAGTAGCAAATCTGATCGCTAAATTATGCAAAATGTGAGAATGAAAAAGTGTCCTTGCTCTCAAAGCAAAAGTATAAGTTTTAAGCATTGGGAGTTAACTAGCTATTATTTCCCAAGAACTAGCTAGCTATCATGCTTCAATAATCTGACAGGTAGTAATAAACCAAAGGGACTGTGCTATACAAGAAGCATACAAGGAGGCTGTCAAAAACAAGGATGCCAAACAAAAGAACGTGGCTGTGTTTCTTCACCCAATAATATCATAATTAATAAGCAACATTACTGTCTATTGTTGGTCAAAGAAAACAACAGAAGATTTTCTTTGCTACAGAAAGCCTGTATCATTGGGCCATCTGCCAACTACGTCCGTGCATCAAAATAAAAATATGAGGGAATGTAGCCAAATATAATCTACCCAAGAGCAGAAGTGACATTTTCATTATAAACTTTCAAATAATTCAAAAATTCCCGTAGGAAAATTTCATGTGACGTCGTCTGCTTTATATCTTGACATACCTGTAATGGAGTTCCTGTGAGAAGCAGACGCCTCTGGCACCGATATCTGTCAAGATCCCGTGCTAAAACTGATTCTCTATCCTTCATTCTTTGAGCCTCATCAATTATGATATATTTCCAATCAACTTTTGAAAGTTTTGATCGGTCGTACATAATAAACTCATAAGTAGTCACAAGAACATTGAATTTCATTGCACACACCTCCTGTATCACAATTACCATAATTAAGCTCAATGAAGCAATTGAACTCAAAATTACATGTAAAAAAATAGCAAAACTCACCTGAGAAAACAATTTCGACCTTTGGTCCTTATTACCCACGTAAAAAATGCATGAAGCTGATGGCAACCAATTATAGAATTCACTCTGGAAAAAAAAAAAAAGATATTGAGCACACTTGAGAACAGGATAAAAGGACAACCATATGATCAACCAAATGATACCAACCTTCCAGTTGACCAAGACAGCGTTGGGTACTATAATAAGATGAGGTCCATAGTTACTCTTAAACTCCATTAGATAAGCAATCAGTGCCATTACCTGCTCTCACAACACAAGCTAGTCAAACAACTGAAAAATCTTGATTGGTTCCCGAGTATTTATTGTACTGCAATCTAAGATAAAAAAAAAACTAAAGTCTCAAATGAGCACTGCTATATAAAATTAGGCTGCGAATGCTAGATCGCCACAACTAAGGATCTATTTTCCACACTTTAAAGTAGATATTTCAACTTGAAGGACCTAAAAGTTCACCTGCACAGTTTTTCCAAGACCCATCTCATCTGCTAAGATTCCATTTAGCTTGTTGTTGTACAAAGAAAGCATCCACTGCAAACCAACCTGCAGAACTCAAAGATGGTTATCAAAGACTTGGCTTCAAATGTGAACACTACAGCTACATGCTTAAATTAAAATAAAAAACCCAACATGTCGGATTTCAGGATTAGACATACAAGTTGATAATCTCGTAAAGTTCCAGCCCGCAACATTGAGGGTTGCCTCATAACCCTTTCATTCACAGCATGTGCAAGGGTATAATACCTGTAAACAACAGCGAGAAACAAAAATTACCCAAGAAATCTATAAAAAGAGCTGAGCAGCGTGATCAATCGGACAATCACAAAGATACGGATTGCATTGATACATTCCAACCTATTGCTGGAAAAAGACTTTTATGTTCATAAAGCTATGAACCCCATTAAATGCATAGGATAAAGAACAATATGAATTATGAAGGGTCATAACTTCTGAAGAGTGAAAGCTAAAGCATGATTTAGTACAACAATGCCTTACTTGCTCACAGATGAAGCCTCCTTAGGTGCATTCATTTCCATGAAATGATTCCGTATCATTACTTCTTCTCCAGCACAAGATGCTGCTGCCCTCACTTCTTCTTCAGAGAGTCCCTTCATTCAGTAGATTAACGACAACAAAGATCAGTTATCAAGAGGATAGCCACAATTAAATAATATGACTTTGTTGCAAAAGGAGGTACAGAGCTCAGTAGATCAAACAATGCAAAAGGTAAATTCAACAAATAAAGAAGGGACAAAATACCTGCAACCTTGCAGCTGCTGCAGCAGCATTTGCAGCCTCTTCTACTTCCTGCTGGTTCTTGGCGGCAGTTATTTTATTTCCCAGCTTCTGAAGATATTCTTCTGTCTGAGTCAAAAATGATGACAGGACAGCATACCTCTCCGCAGCATCACCTGGAATGGTGGTCTGCTGCTCCAGCAACATCTCTCTATATCTTTCCACATCATTATTCTTCAATGCCTCCATCCTTCTATTCCTATCATCATCCTTTCTTTTAGAAAATTCCCTCAACATTCTCTCATGATATTTGGCAACGCCTCTGTTACGTGCAGTCCGTGCATCACGGATGGCCCAATGAGCTTCAAGAAGCTTCTTACGCCATTGAAAGATTGATTTGAGTTGCTTCTCACGCAAAGCTTTTTGAGAAGCTTGCAATTGACGAGTTAGCTCCATCCTTTGACGCTCACACAGGCGAACAAATTTCCGATATGGCCTATCAGGCATCTGCATTATTTCCTGTTGCTGCTGATCAACTTCATCCCTCAAGCGTGCTTGTAGATCTAAAAGGCGAAGCTTCTTCTCTTCAATTTGCAAGCGAAGTACAAGATCAGGCCTGATCCTTTTCCTCTCCAGATTCACAGCCAGTAAACCGCCAATCTTCTTCAGATTTTCCATCCTCTTCTTGTTGAGCACTTCAAGCCCTTCCTCAAGAAGCAGGTCCTTGATATCATAGGCTAGCGTGAGATTGTTATTGCTGTTAAGCACCGGTGCTGACCCAAAAGAGTCATATTTCCTTGTGAAGAAGGGGAAATCAAAAAGTGGTCCATGATACTTTCTGGCAGAGCCTGCGTCTTTTGGCTGGGTCGCTGCACTTGCTTGCACAGGTTTCTTAACCTGCACTGCCTCAGAGATTGCAGCTTGGCCTGCAACACCCTTTCCTTTATCAATAGGAAGATCATTTCCAACAGGAGTTTTCTGAGCCACACGTTCGGCATCTTGCTCCACCTTGACTGAGAGGACAGCAGTCTGCTGATCATCCTTGACAGCAGATACGGATGGAGGATGATCCTTCAAAGCAGGTGGTGGACCTTGGAAGTGAACTGCTGAAACAGTTGCCTTTTCCTCCACTGTAACAGCCTGCTCTCTTAAAGAAACTTGTGCACTAGGTGGTGGCACAGGCCGAGCATCTTTCTCACCTGTATGTGAAGACCTCACACCATCTTCTACAACCTTTGTAGCAGCCTTTTCCAGACCGTTCCCTCCAGTAGGGAGGATTTGCTGCTGCAACTGCAACTCAAGGGGTGGTGGGACAATAGCTCGGAGTAGTTCTTGTGGTAGAGTTCCTTCTCCTTTCTACAAGAGATACATACAAGTTGGTACATATGAAAAAGTAGTATATGCTTATAACTTCTTCTGACATTCACTTGTGGTTGTGTGTGTGAGTGCATGTGCGTGGGTGTGTATGTGTGTGTGTGCGCGCGCGCGCGTATGTGTGTGTGTGAGAGAGAGAGAGAGAAAGAGAGATTGGTACTTTCAGCCGCCTAAATGCCAATATCTGAGCTTTAAGCACATGCAGTTGCTGTTTTGTAAAACCACAATGTTGTTGTGACATCTGCACAGCTACCCCACCATGGGAGGAAGGATGGCTATTTGGGGCCCCGCTGCTAGAAGGAACCGGAGACTGAGGTGATGACCGATTTATCTGTTTAATATATTGCATCTGCAAGGATTCTTGGCCACTGAATGACTTCTTATTCTGTAAAGATGAATCCACACCCTGAACTGCACTTGCAGATAGTTGAGGGGGACGCATAGGGAGCATTCCGTTCTCAAAGACGGGAGATTTTCCTGAAGACACTTGGTTCTCCCTTCCATGAGTAGGAAATTGCTGCATCATAATGTTATTACTGTTGCTGACTGCCCCAGGGCCAGAAGGACCAGCAGGAATGTTCTGCTTGGCCTTTGCTGAGCCAGGTTGACCAGATACTTCATTGGGAGAATTAGCATGCGAAGAATTCTCACTTACGACTGATGGAGAAGCAGCTTGTGGTTTTGAGACAGGTGTGCTTGATGATTGTGCACCAAGATTACTTTCGTTTGCTTTCTGTTGGGCAGCCATCCTAGCCTGCATGAGTGGTATGAGCTGTGCCATCATGTTGGCATTTCCAGGTAGTGAAAGATCAATGTTATTCTCCATTGCCCATGCATGCACTGCTTGCACCTGGGAAGCCATCAGCTGGTGAGGCACGTTTTGCGAGCTTTGCTGAGTCTGCAGTGCTTGTAAAGGTCTTGCAGTACTTGCATGAGGTAACTGTCCTGTAGCATTTGGCTGGCTAAGTGGCCTTGGCTCAAGCCTCTGTTCAGAGCCTGGCTGAAACACTTGTCCCAAGCGCTTTTCACCAGAAGCAAACTGTTCAGACAAACTCTTGGAGGATGATGCCTGAGCCTGTTTAGATGCCTGAGCGGACATAAGCTCCTGCATTTTCATATTGACCATCCGCATGTCTTGATCCTTCCCCGATCCATGCCCCATCATCTCCAGTTTAGCTTGTTGAGCTGCTTGCATCATTAAAGCAGACTTTTGCGGATCTTGAAAACCATATTGGAGATAAGCTTGATGAAGGGGATTGAGGACTTGTTGCTCAACACCCTGCTTTTTATTCTGTCCATCCTGGGAGGAACCATGTTGCTGTGCCAAATCTACAAACTTTCTAGACTGTTGAGGAAATTGCATGGAGCCTGGTGATGGAGAAAACATGCTACCTCCCCCAGTTCCTTGGAGTCCACCTGTTTGATATGCTAGAAGGACTTCATTCCCTTCAGGTCTTCGCATGAACTGCTGCTGCAATAACTGCAAACACAACAAAATGTAGCAAAGAAGTAAAATACATTTTCAGCATGCAGTAGACAGTCACAACAACGGCAGAAAAAGCTACTACCCAGATATAGAAACCTGTTTTTTCAGGTGCAAAGAAACTAGCTCTTACTTTGCAAGCTAAGAGAAATAAAAGAGATCCGAAAACAAAACTATATCAAAATGTTATATACAGTTTACAACATATATCTCAGAGTTTAAGTATCAATATTTCTCATTCATCATATTGAAGCTTCCAACGTGGAGCGTTGAAGCTTAGAAAAGTAAAAGGCCCAATAACATGGGAAAAGGCACAATGCAATTTCATTACTGGAAACAATTCAAAATACATCTTCCACAATGATGCATCAAAAGCCTTTAACACTAGCCACCCCAAAGATTCACTGACAAGGATGTAGACGTTTATCAATTACCATGACTCAATCACATATCACCAAGTTTTGTCCTGTAGAAACAAGTAACCTCACAGCAGTCATACAAATTCACTGTGCGCGTAACTAAGTCCTCCTATTAAAGAAAACAGAATCATGCAACATACACCACCTAAAAGTGATTGAAAAATCTTAACAGATACATTAAAACAAAGAGTTCCCCCCTGGCGACTAACAAAGAAGAAAAAGTTCCAAGATCATTAAGGTATCTAACACAAAGCACCATTCCCCCCCCCCCTCAACAAATTGCAAGAGCTCTGAGAGCTACATATCCCATCTCATTCGGTCCATACCCAGAAGATTCTCAAAATCCACAAGTGCAAGATAGAAAGGGAGCAAATAGCCAAAAGTATGGAGTATACAAAGTCATCAATAACTACCAAGTGGCAAGCGACAGCAAATCATAAAAAGGGTTCTTGCATATGTCATTTCTCCTCAATAAGGACATAAACAATATAAAGACGAAATTTCACAACAGGCAGTTCCTCAGTTCACTTGATCATCAGAGATTTAAATAACCTACTGAACCGATAAAGCAACAGCTACACTTAATGCCATCGGAAACAAAGGAAGTGCATTAATTGCCCAATCCAATCGCACGCAACATCCCACTCGCCAAACACCACGCAGCTTTCCCCCATTCTCCAACCAAAATTCACGTCCAGACACACACCCAATTCGCAACATGACAAAACCGCTCCCTCCCACCAACTGGAGCATTTGGTGCGCAAAATTCAACCCCGTTTCCTAAGCACCCGATATAACCACGACGACAACGGATAAAAAGCCCATACCTGTCTAGGCGGCTGCTGCTGCTGCTGCGCCGGGTCGAATCCCAAATGCGAGGCGGACACGGCCGAGGAGGAGGACGACGGGGACCCGGCGGCCGACGTGGACGGCGGCGGGCGCCCGGCCGTTCCCCGGCCGGGCCCCCCGCCGCCGCCTCCGCCGATCGGTTGTTGCATGCACAATTCCCCGGGTAAATTCAAAAAAAAAAAATCTAAAAACCCGAAACTCCCCACATCAATTCACCCCAAAAAGGGCAACCCGAACGAAACGAAAAAAGAACAAAAAGAAGACAAAAAAAAAAAACCCGCAAAAACCCTCCCACCCACCCACCCAAAGAATCCCCAAATCCCCCACCACCACAAAATCTCGAGCGGACGACCCCACTCGAGCCCCGATCCCAAACGCCCGACACCCAACACCTCCCTCTCCCTCTCTCTCTCCCTCTCCTTTACGGGGGCGATATTTACGGGGGCATTTGCGAGTTCCCTCCGTCAGTAAGAGAAAGAGAGAGACGACAGACAATTGGCCGAGGAAGCGAGCAAGCGCGCGCGCGCAGGCACTGACTGTCTCTTCTCTCTCTCTCTCTCTCTCTCTCTGTCACGCGAGGGGGGAATTGCGTCTGGGCAGTCAAAAGCTGGAACCCTAAGGGTGGGGGGGAGGATTTGTTCGTTTTTTCCTTTTTTTTTTTCCGGCTCGAACTTTTCCTCCGCTTTCTCTTTTGTTTTCTTTTGCCAAGGCCCCGATCTTTTCTTTTTTTTTCCCCCGTCGACGGGTATGGGTATGGGGATGGGGCCCCTGTTGCTGAGATATATGCCTCCGGAGCCGCGCTAAGCTACGGGAGGACCACCGTAACGCGTGACCCTCCCCCCCACCCCTCCCTCCCTCCAATCGCAGGACGACACCGCCCCGCTCTCCACGAGCCCCGCCCAACCGCGTCGCGCCACGTGTGCCCGCGCGGCATGGGCCTGCTCCTCCGCGGGCCCATTGCTGCTCCCTCGTTTTTTCCCTCGCGCCGGCTAAATCCGTCCCCGTTACGGACACATTCGCCCCCGAACACTTTTTGCTACGGCTCAAGAAATCACAAATTTGTATTTGTACGACATATTTATCTTTTGTCTATATACATGGACACTGGAGAGCACACGGTATTGATACGATGCCCACACGGATTGAGTGAAATAAAAAAGATATTATTTTGGATGAAAACTTATCTAACGAAAAATTAACGGATGGTAAATATGTCGCGCAGATACGGATTTATGATTTTTTGTGTCGCATAAAAAATGTTTAGGGCAAATGTGTCGCAACGGACCTAATTTAGGAGTTTTGATATCACAAATAAAAGTTTAGGACAGATGCGTCGCGATGGACATAGTTTAGGATTTTCGTGACTTTTTTGCCTTTTTTTTCTAAACGGGAAGTTAGTGAATTGCGATATTAGGGAAAATAATAATATTGCGAGCCGAAATCGTATGGTAATTATATTTCGGCCTAAAATTTTCATATTGGACCAGATTTACTTCCGGAGGTACTGGATTTACTTCCGCAGGTAGGCCAAATGTAATCGATTGTGTCAAATTGAAAGTTAAGCTTCAGATCTTAGCAACTCAATTAAGAAGTCGAATGAGAAGAAAAGGATTTCTCTCCTTTACGGTTTCCTCCTCTCTTCTCCTAACGTCGCCGTCCACCCCTCTTTCTGTAGCGACATTCGTCCATCTCCTCGTATTTAAGACTTTTTCGCCGATTTGTGGTCGACATCCTTCACGAAAGTGGAGAGTTTTGTCCTATGAGCTCAGAAGTTCGGAGCACGAGCGTCTCGGAAGAATATGCTCTTCCGAATTTGCTGGCTCGATCCGACTTCAATGCTTGCTCCACATAGTCAAGCGCTCCGCGAGTCTCCAAGGCCCGTTTTTTTTTCCGCAATCTAGATATAAATTTGGATTTACAAGGCGATTTCTATGGACTTTTAACATGTTGGTGTTGGTGTTATCTATTTATGGCGATGGTGTTGAGGACACCGAATCTAAGCGTGCACCAACTTTTGACAAAGCTGCAGCTACCAGATAAGAAAATCTTGGCGTGTGTTCATCGTTGATCATGATGCGAGATTAGGTGATGGGCCGCCAGTTGTGCTTTGATACTATGACAGACCCGACTTTGGGCACCAAGCGAGCTTCTGCAAGTTGTACCAAGTTGATTTATCTTTTAAATTAACTTAGATCTGTGGAATTTGTATTTTTATCTTGTAGTTATGTAATTCTCTTTCAAGTGAAATGGAAATTTTCCTTTGGACCAAAAAATAAAATAAAAATTAAGGAGTCGTACCAATTAATTATGAGACGATTAAAACGAGATTAAGAAAAAAAGACAAAAGGACGTGATTTAATGGGAGAGGAGAAAAATGAGATAGCTCGATTGTTTTTTATACTGTCTAAATTATCTTTCATTTTTATAAAATACAACATTTTTGAAGTCAAATGGTCAGTGGAAATTTTAGACTGATCTGTTGTTTGAAATTTAAAAAAATCGAACGATTCGATTGTTATGTTATGTATATATTGTATAGTTGGGATTGAATTGCATCTTGAATGATCAGAGGTGCGGTCATGGACCCCTTCTTTTATCGCCTAGCAAGCCCAATAGATTCATCCATACCGAGGTTAATTTTTAATATAATGAGATGTTATGTATGTCACTACGAAAAAAATAATGAAAATTTGACCCAATCTTTGGTCATCGAAACAATGGTTAAAAGCTCATCCTTTTAAAATTTGCAATTGTTCTATACTTATTCAAATTATATAAAAGCATTATCGAGGTCGAACAATAAGAAAGGTTTTTCTATACTTATTCAAATTACGATTTTTCTCCTTCGTTTGAAAATCTAATTATAATCAGCCAAATCACTTAGCAAGCCAATTTAGCATGCCGATTTTGGTAAGCCTCTTCGAAATATTTTAGGCTTTTCCACAAAAATGGAAAGGACAATGCGCATGTGCAACACCAAAGCAAAGCGTGGAAGTGAAAGACAAAAAAAAAACAGTAAATACAAAAAGATAAAAAGTAAACAATTATATTTGATTTTCAGAAAGAGAAATTCCGGCTTGCCGGATTCGAACCAGCGACCTAAGGATGACAGCTTTCGACGACTACAGTCCTCCGCTCTACCAACTGAGCTAAAGCCGGTTTTTGTCTCTTCCTATCAATTATTTAACTTTATAGTTACTTTAATCTGGCCAATCAGACGGTGCCAACTGTTAATTCATGACCTGTCTCTGTCTGTCCGTGCTTTTGAAGCCTAGTAAGTATCGAAAGAAGGTTGACATTAGTTTCCGTTGTGAGTTGATGAATCAGATAGAATAACCCACTTGCGTCAGCTTGAGACTACCGTAAATCAATCACTGGAGAATTTTCATTTGTGTTGAGGATTGATCATGGTTTCAGTGCTCAAAACTGTCACATGCATTTTCTATTTTGTCATGTCAAGCAACTCCATCGGTAACAAGAAACTCTCTGGAACAGAAGTGCAAGGCAATAAAACTTGTTGATCAGGAGGCTTAATTAGAGCGTGAATCAAAGACGTTCATACGGCAAGAGAAGTCCGAGCATTGCGGAGAAATAGGTGGTCAGGCGAAGAGAGTTTTATCTTGATATATATAGCTAGAATAATTGATGGTATCACGGAGACCGTGTTTGAACATGCTTTGGAAGAATTTCCTGTTTGAGCATGCTTTCCTGCTTCGTTACCTTCTTATGTGAATGTTGAGTATATGAATATGTGGTTACCTCCTTAATCTTCTTGCTGTGCCCTTCTCTAGCAAAAGGGTTATTGACAGAAGTGAGTTGAAAATTATGGGAGCTTGATCCTTACCTGAGGCGCTGAGTTTTGGCTGGGTTCGAGAATGGTTGAAGAATGAAAGTTTCCCGTGTGGATTCCAAAAGTTCATAAGCCTTCTTCACAGTTCCTCCCATGCCCTTGGTCGGATTGGTGAGGACTAAATCGGTGCCAAATGCTCTCATCGTTGCCCTCCTGGTCCAAGCTTGTGTAAGACGGCACAGCGAGAGTCATTTTGTATCCTTTCAGAGCCGCCATAAACGCCATGCTAATCCCCATGTTCCCTGAAGTCGGCTCTGTCAACGGTATTGTACACGCACATTGACTGTGTTGTTTGCAGTATGCATTTACCAATTAATTATCGAAAAAATACTGTGTCATTGCATTTCATAACACAATGAATTTGCGCCGGGTATTATTTGCTGATGTGTCTCGGCAGGCCTCCCTTGGCTATGATCCTTGAAGCAGAAAAGGATCATAGCCAAGAGGAGCTTTTCCTATGATCTGGGATAGGATCGTATTAAGCCTCGAAGTCTGCTGGCGGTGAGACATCCATTTGATCATAGGTTTTCTCATTTTAATTTACAAGCCACTCAGATCCAGGAAGCCGAAGAAAGACATGGTTAGTATTCTCCTGAAATTGGGTTTGGTTGAGTCACTCATGCTGGCTGAAAGTAAGCATCTTCTTGAGGGTTTTTTCCTCGGACGTTCTGATGGATGCTGCTCTGTTTCCACTTGCAAACAGCTTGCTGCGACATCATTTCTTTGTCATGCTTCCTATTTCCTAGAAACTCTTGCAAGAGAATTGTCATTTTCACCTAAATAGGAGCCACCTAATCACCAACTGCTCCTGATATAGCCCCAAAAACCATGCCATAACTTGATGTAATGATAATGAGACAGACAAGGTGAGAGTTTGATATGCTTGCCAATAACAGAAGAAAGAAATCAGCAAAACAGAAACTAGAACAAATAAAAGGAAGGCACTTCTCTTCCTCATCTAGTCAACAATTCAACTGACCAAAATTGTAGTAGTGCATGATCCACTTAACATCAAATTATTCATGGACAAAGCCTTAGTTTCCTTCACTTGTAACTAAATTACTTATGCTGAATTGGAAGGGACAACAAAACTGTCCCAGAAATGTGACTTGTTTCTCCATTGCTAAAAAAGCCACACGCTCAATCCAAAAGTTTTTATCACAATCATTTTGCCCTTTACCTGTAAGATATGAATTCAACAATTGAGAAAATTTCAATGAGAAGATACCTTTCAAATACTACTATGGAACAAACTCAAGCCATATCCTATGAACAATTGGACAATCCCTTAAAACATATACTACTGTTATCACAAAAGACTCACATCTCAAGCAATATAAGCTTCCCCCACATTGTGACATGTCTTCAATTCAGCAGTCAATAGTTGGGGAAATTATCAAAAAAGTTCTAAACTTATTACACTTGTGTTAATTTAATCTTAAACCTTTCAATTATGTCAATTCAGTCCTAATCCTTTTGACGATTTTCCAATTGAGTCATATATCTTTTAATTATGCCAATTTAGTCTTAAAACTCTTAACAATTTGACAATTTAGTCATTTCAACAAATTTTAACTAGAAAACACTAACATGGAGGTCTAATCAATGTCAGTTGTCCTATGTAGAACGGTTGACGTTGACATGAACAATTTTTGCAATTTGAGATTTTTTTTGAATTTTTTTATTTTTTATTTTCCTTTTTTTCTAACTCCTGGGCAAAAGGGCTTGACACCTTTGTTAAGTCTGAGCGAGGGCATCGCGGTCCTCGCCTAGTTTGGGTGAGGCATCACTATCCTTGCCCAATCCAGGCGAGAGTCGGCTTAGGCTACTCATAACAACCATTCTGTACCTAGAATCTGATTCTGGGTAGAAATTATTCTTTTTTATTCTGTGCCCAAAAAGAATTTCTAAGCATTTGAAGGCTTTTGGTAACTGTTCAAAATTTTTGTTCTTAGAATAGAAAAGAACATAAATGCATTCGGTAACTACACAAAATTTCTTTTTATTAATAATATTTTGAATTTTTTAATATTTTTCTCTTTTTTTTTTCTTTATTTTCCCTTCCTTTCTTGGCCATGGCTGGCCGCCGCGTCGGCGATTGACCATAGGCCAAGGCCGACAAGGGCGTCGCGACCCTCGCCGTCGCCCTCACCGGTGGCAACAGCGAGGTTAGCCTCACCTTGGTTGGGCGAGGCCGCGAGCTGCCCTCGCCCAAGCAGCAAGGGGGACCCTCGCCGACCCTGGCCGGTGGCTGGTGGCCGGTAGGTGATGGGGCCGAAGAACAACAACAACCAAAAAAAAGAAAAAAACCAAAAAGAAGCAGTTTTGAAAAATTTGTTCCATAATCAAGAAGCTACTTTTTTTTATTCTTGATTTTTTTCCAAAATTGATTTTGGGCACAATTTTTGCAAAATTGTGTCCTGGCACAAAAAATTTAACAAACGGATTTATGTTCCCAAATTGATTCTGAGAACAAAATAACAAAATCAATTACTATTTGGCAAGTTGCCAAACAGGTCCTTAGCAACCTCCGTGCCCTCGTGAGCTAAGAGTTGGAAAAAGAAAACGAGAAAGAAAAAAGGAAAGAAGAAGAAATAATAAAAAATTTAGAAATTTTTTTTAAAAATTATCAACATCAGCGTTAGCCACTCCACGTAGGATGCCTAGCACTGACTAAAGCCACATCAGTGTTTTCCAGTTAAATTTGATCAAAAGAACTAAATTGGCAAATCGTCAAAAAATTTAGAACTAAATTGCCAAATCGTTATTACGATTTATGACTAAATTGGCATAATTAAAAAGTTTATAACTGAATTGGCGAATTGTCAGTTGGTTTTAAGACTAAATTGGCCAAATCAAGAGGTTTTTGACTAAATTGATACAAGTATAATTAGTTTAAGACTTTTTTTTTTGGTAATTTTCTCTTCAATAGTTGCTTGTGAGTGGCTAGCCTAAGAAAAGTTCTAACACGTGGAGGTCCCTTTTTTGAACCATATATCATCTGATTCTCGATTATCTACCCCATTGGTTAATTTGTGCGTTGACTTAATAGATAACTACCTGCTTCCAATACCCTCCCACAAAGGACTATATTTTTAATTGGAGGCCAAAGGAGGTTCGACAGCCAGAATTTGAAAGATTATATCCTATGATAAAATGCTCCGGAACACTTGAAAGTTCCAATCTCCATGCAGCACATAATCACAAACCATTCTGTCAATCTCAAACGGAGATGGTCGAGTATCAACAACATTACAGAGCGGCTTCATACCTGAAATCCATCTATCCGTCCAAAATCTTACGTGTTTGCCATTTCCCAAATGCCACAAAGCTCTTTCCTATAAGGCCACCCCATACATTTCCAATCGCATTCTATAATATCGAGTCACCGAGTCGCATGCTATAAAAATCTCATCCATCTAACTTTATTTAATCGATTGGAAAATTGTCAAAACGACACGCACCCAGTAACACCATTTATCCGATGATAACGGGACTAAGAAATTTATAATTGGATTGGTGAGTAATGACCGATTAGTATCCAATTGACCCGGCTAATCCCATTCGATTTTTTTAATGTTACTATGGCAAAGAATTTCACGCCAAAGTGCCTATCTCACCTCGCACGCAAGCCCAGAGAAAACGGCTTTTTACCGGATCGTCTCCGGTGCAACTCCACTGAACCCAAGCACGCAATCCCGCGTTACGGGACCAGCGAGACCGGCCCAGCCGGTAGCTTCTGTTACTCCCATTTCGTTTTTGCTGATAAGATTCCCACGTATATTTTCTACTGAGTTTTATCTTATTCTTTTTTAAATTCTTTGACAAGCAATTAGCTGTGATTTTGTTCGTAATGATATTCCTTTATTCCACCTTTAATTTCATTGACTAGCTTGGCAGAAAGTATTGCTAACCGACGATTCATTATTAATGGCGTTCAGAGTAAATTTATTTGAATAGGTTAATTGGTTCATAAAATTCAACACAATTTGTAAATAAGTCCACAAACTATAAGTAAAATGTTTGATTTTATATATCATATAAACATGTGTTTTTTTTATATATTTACACGCAAGAATTCATTTTTTAACGGATTAAGCACGGGATTTTCTTTAATTCTTTTGATCGACATGTTATGTTCGGATCCCGAAATCGCGACACCCCGTTGACACGGCACGATATAGCTATGATACTATAATCAGGCCTTACCTAACTATTATACGGACTATTTATAGCTTGACCTAAAGCGTTTTTGAGTAAAGAAAGTCTTTGTAATTTAGTTTTAAAAAAAATTGTATACATAACATAAGTACATATCAGTCTTTGAAGTCGTGGTCATCAAGATCAATCAGACTCCATAACAGTCCATTTTGGTCAATAACCCCCAGCGTTTTACAAAATGGTTCAAACGAGTGCCGAACTTGCCTTCAATACATTTTCGACACCGAAAAAACATACGGGCTCTCGAGCCCGTGGCCACGTGTCATTTCAAAAAGCCAAGTGGGAGACACATGCCCTGGTGGCAAGCTCGGGACTTGATCGCACATTTTTCAAAGCAATACTTGCATGCATAACTTACACATGTCTTGGGAAAAAATTATGCAAATGGTCCATAAATTTTGGTTTAACGTGCAATATAATTCTCAAACTTTTAATTTGTTTGATATGATCCCTAAACTTTAGCTCAATGTGCAATATAGTATTTAAACATTTGATTTATTTAATGTGGTCCTTAGACTTTTAGTACATGTTCAATTTAGTCAAGGGATTACAGTAAATATATATATCAAAAGTTTAAGAACCAGATTGAACAAATCAAAATTAATGGACAACATTGCACATCGGGCCCAAATTCAGAGACCGCATAGCATACTAAATTAAAGTTAGGGACCACAATGCACACCAAATTAAAATTCGGAGATCATATGCATTATTTTTTTGCCTTTTTTTTTTTGGTGAATAAGCGAGAGAGCGCAAATCAGTAGGCAAAATGCTATCACGTTTGTCTAGAAGGCATAACAGTAAAAGGGCAGATTTCATCGTAGATACCCTTTACCGGACCAGCCCGTTCCCCTTCCCCCCTTTTTTTTTTTTGTTTTTTGTTTTTTTGGGTAAAACGTGACCGGAAAAATCTGGCGTACAAAACGTGGCTCGTCTCGTTGGCCCGTTCTCTCTCTCTCTCTACGCTTCTCGAGACGGTTTTCTTACCATCAATCTTCCTCGCTGCTGAGATTCGAACTCGCTTGGGCCGATCTCCGATCCTCTCGATCTCCCCATCCGATCGCTCGATCGCTGCGCGCCTGTAAGAATCCCGTGCTCGTGATCTTCGCTCTCTACCTGCAGTCCATCGGTGGCTGTGGCTCCGTCGCCTTTCGTCGTCGTCGTCGTTAGCTGATCCGTCGGCGACCTGATTTGACGATCGAGTTTTCAGTTGCGGTCGGGATGAGATTTGAGATGTGCTAGGCGTCGGCGTGAGGTGTTGGCTTGTGGTTCGGGGTGGGCGCGCGTCCGGCGTGGGTTTTCGATTGGGCGGTTTTTGGGAGCTGGTCATCGGCAAGTTTTGTGTTGAATTCTACTTCGTTGGATGTTGATTCTGGGTCTAGTTTGATTCTGTTGGCCTCTTTCTTGAGCTTGGGATTGAACCTGAGCTGCTGTTTCGGTTCTACGCGTGTATGATGAAGTGTGGACTTTGATTCTTCTGGACCTAGCTGGCATTTTTTAAGCAGTTATTTTTCCTTTTGGACTTAGTAGTCGGCCAGCGCAGGAGCTCGGAAGAAAGATGGTTGGTGGGATTGGTGGTGTACATGTTGTGTTGATTGCCGATTGATTGGTTCGGCAGCACCCTTTTGCTTTTGGGAAACAAGATTAGACACATAGAAGGAGAAAAATTAAGATGGGAGTAGTTGTTGAACGAGGAGATTGGGGATCATTCTCTGTTATTCCTGCTGCAGATTTAGCCTCTGAAGCTCCAAGCCGATATTTTTCTACTTGGGATTTAGAGATAGCTGAATTACCTTGTTTTGAAATAATAGAAATTCCTCTTAGTTTGTTATATGAAAAGTTCATGCTTTCCGCTTGTTTTTGTTTGGTTCTTGCTTCTCTCAAGAAATTCCTTTTAGTTGATATTGAACTCATGCTTTCTAGTTGATTTCACTGTCCCTGTTTCCTGCAAAGTATTACATGCTTTGGCATTACTTCCTGGCATGGAACTTTGGCACTTTTTTTTTTTTTACGTAAAATGGATTGTATTGTTTAAGTATAAGGGGTGGAATTCTACTGAATTCTTCTCTCCATGGCCTCGTACTAATGCAAGCTTCCACCTCTTGGCAAAGCCTGTATTTTAAAAATTTTCAGTGTGTCAACGTAAATCTACTTAAGATTTTGACAGTGAGCTCAGCTAAGTGAGTTTATACCCTTTTAATATGGTGCATCAACTCTTGCTGAAGCAACTGCCAAATCTTACTCTTACTGTGGTGCTCACTACGAGATGTTGGTGTCTCTTTCAACACAGTATAACTGCTTTTGCCATTACAGATGAATTGTCCTGTTGCATTTTCTGCTAAGGTTTTTGCAATGATGAGTTCCTAAATTCACCAACTGACAATCGCTGGTTTTTGTCAATAGACATCTTATGTTGCATTTAAGGGGCCATATAATTTTTTTTCTGTTCTGTTCTCTATTATAATATTTTCGTCGTGATTTTTGTTCACAAGGACGAGCCGAACAATGGCAGATAAAGACGAGGGAGAGGAAACTAGTACTTGCAGAAATGAATGGGAAGTTGTCTCACTTACAGCGTCAGCATATGCGGCTGCACCTGGTCCAGATGTTGAACTGAAAACTGATGACAAGGGTAATGCATATGATGTTGATGATGCAGAAATATCTCGTGCTTTGTTCATGTCCGGTCACTTTGTCTTTCCGCCCAGCCAACATGAAAATCTGCCATTGGCGCCTGAGAAAGATCAACCTGAAGAAGAAAAACAACAAGATGATGTTGCTGAACTGGAAACAGAAGGGGGAATTTCGAGCGGAAAGGACCAGAAAGATACGAGTTTCAGGACTGCACATGATGAGTTTCCTGGAGTAGAGTGTTTGGATGAGACGGGTGGCAGACAGTTTATTCATGATAAGGAGTTTGAGGAAGGCATGAGTCTACAAGGGCTAGATATACCGTATGCTGATGCTACTTTAAGTTCTTTTCATGGTGAAGCTGCTCTTGGTGGCCTTAATCCAAGTACATATGTTGACAACACAAGCACTGAGTTAACCGAACATGAACATGTCTTAGAATCCCCCGAGGAGTTATCGAGGTCATCTAAATCCACCAAAGATCACGATTATTATGAGACTGACCTTCCTTGTGGAGCTTGGTGGAAGAAACGTGCGGTTTCTTTTTATACACATGCGAAGGAGGCAAATACTTTTTGGTCTATTTTTGTTGCTGCAGCTGTGATGGGTCTTGTAATTCTTGGGCAGAGGTGGCAGCAAGAAAGATGGCAAGTTCTTCAATTTAAATGGCAGATGGCCATCAATGATGAGGTATGCCTTTTGCTCTAATCATTTGTTGGTAAAGGGAGACACAACCAGTTGGACTCTGGGCCATGCTTGCAGATAGTGCACACACTCCTTTTCAATTCGGAAGTGCAAGATTATAGCTTTCATTGACAGACATTTCATTTCTCCATGCAAACAGCTAATGATTTGTTTTATGTGTTAGTTGTCCTAGCGAACAAGAAGCACTAAATGCTATTTTTATCTGAGGAGCTTTAGAGTGCAAGATAAGAGATTTTCATTGGAAAATAAGTTATTTGTGTCTGAGGGGAAGCAATCATAAGATTTGTCCAATTACTTTTCTTGTTTGAACAGTGAGATATCGATATGCTACTGCATCATCTGCCTTGGACCTAAAAAACTGCTTCAACTGGGGGCATTGTTGAGTGACTCTGCCATAGTGTCATTTGATTGTAATTCCAGGTCATCCTATCTTAGGACGATAATGTGTTGGTTTCTTGGACATTGGTCCATTCTGTGTGAGTCGAGGCCTTTATGTAGAGGGCATAATAAGTGTTAAAATACTTTAGGATGGGATCATCATTATTAAATATTATCTGGCTTAAGTGGTAGGATTGAAGAAGTGCCTCTAGGTAACTGGCTGGGTCGGTGGTACAATGTGGGAACCATCTACTATTGGATTTGTTCTGTTTTAACTTTTACCCAGTATGAAGTTGGTGTTCCTTTTAAGTGTAATTATCTGGAGGTAAGGATGAGAGAGTGACTCGTCTGGCGTCCTCGTATGAAGATGAGATAGGTGTAATCTTCCAAGTTACTGCTTTGGGTTTTGGCTTATGTTATTGAATGAAAACGATTGTAAAATTTGGTCAAATCACTATTGTATTTTTCTTTGCTGAATGATACTGTATCTTAGATCTGAGTGCACGCTGTTTTCTAAGCTTCATACTGGTGCTGTAACTGATTATTTCTCGAAACTTCTTTCTGGCAGAAGATGGGCCGGCTGCTGGGTCCCATATATCGCATGAAAGATGTGATAGTGGGCGGCCACCGACGTGGCTCCTTTATTAGGGGCAGTTCCTCGAGTGAGAACTAAGACGATGGCGAAAAATATGGAGGGAGAGTGAGTGAGAGATTTTAGTATGTTGTTGTGTTCTGCTGCGGCTGTTATACCAATGACCGAGTTACACATGTGCTATTTAATTTATATTGTGGTGACAGGTGACAATTTTATGGTAGTGTAATCCATTGTACAGTGATTTGCCTGGCAAACTGGACATCACGTGTTATAGGCAAAGTTTCTGTGACATGATCGCTTTAGTAGTTTGCCTGCTTTGGTTGGTGAAAAAAGAAAGCATGCTGTGTCACACTCACTGTACGTGGATTTGTGTCGATGGGATTCTCTATGGCACAAGCACAGCATTCTACCATACCTCGTTATGGCTTTTTGTCACAACCAACCGTGAAAACATCGTAAAAGTGTGATATTTTGAAACGTCAATCAAGTGCGAAATGGTCAAAAGTTGCACGGCATAGCATCGTACCACGAAGAGCCTCTAGCGTGGATCGCGACTCGTTTCGAGGCTTTTATGTCATAAGAAATGTTATATTTGGTTGTTTCATCTCTGTGCAATCCTTCCATATGTTTTTCGTTGTGTCTTACCTTAAAAGGGCGTCACGGGTTCTGATCCACAAGGCTCTCGCGTTATAGGTTCCCTAGGACTCTGTATGCTGCCTCTGCTTTCGCATAGAGGCAATTTGAGCGACTCAAACCCGTGATCTGTAAATCCCAAAGCCTTAGTGTATCACTAAGGCTCATGTATGCTCTGCGACGTGTCTACATTAAATTATTAGCTCAAACGAGTTCCCCTTAATAAAACTGATCTCAGACGAACGTGGGCATTTCGGCCGGTGTTTTGCTGGTTGGTTCACAGTGCCATGGCGTGCAAGCAACCTCTTGCACGCGAGACAAAGCAGCAATGGTGGGTGGTGGTTCTGTTTCTGTATGTTGGCAACCTAAGCTGATTCGGTATCTTACTATTGGTTTGAATTTGGGACTTAAAGCCCCATTATTTCTGCAACAGGCCATCAAGTCACAGTACCGTAGTATATCAGCTGCAAATAAGGACGCTTTTGACTCTCTTCCCACGGATTCTGCAGGTGGCAAGATTTGCCAAAACATGGTGCCCCAAGGAGAGAAAAAGCAGTGGGCTTGGAGTTCAGACACGGCGAACCCACCATTGAACACGCTACGCTCACTTGGAAAATTACCCTGAATTCAGAAGCCACGGTTTCGTAATGGTAGTTGAACCATTCAGTGCATTGCCTTCTTTTTCATAGCCATCTTCTGTCTCCTCATCAAGTCTTTCATTAAGTCATTGAGTCGGTTTCTACACCCTCATAAGTCGCCAACCTAAGATGGAAAAAGCAAGGGTGCTTCTTCTAGAAACCAAGAACAGCTTGAGAAAGCTTGAACCAGCTCAAATCTTCGAAAACATTGTCGCTTTTGTACGCAGTAAGCTCTTGAGCAATATCCGATGCATCGAACGGCTAGTCCTGTCTCCGCGATCACTTTGCATATCGAGAATTGCCCTTGTTTAAAATGCGCACTGCTAGCGAATCAAATCGGATGTACACTTGGCAACATTTAGCACCATCTTTAAATTATTTTTCTAATGGGCAAGGAGTTGATGATGCGGATAAACCCCACCTCCCATTCCTAGTTGATTCAACATAAACGAGTAAGCTAAAGAAATCCAGGTCAGTCCCGGCAACTTTTGGATGACGTATTCTATGGTACCATACTCTATTCACATCATATACTCATATGAGAAGATCACCTTGGTATCTGAAAATTGAGAAAAGGAAAAGACCCTGGCTTATTGAGTGACACATTGCGACGCGAGGAATGATGGACAGCAAGAAATCTCACCAATCGGGAAATTCTTTCTTCTGCGGACACTTTTCGTGTGTCTTGAGAGGAATTGGGTCACGATCAAGAATGAGTGACAACCTAGAACGTTGCCATTTGTTTGGTGGAAGAAGAATTCCGTAGAGCGTTGGTACTCAGAATATAAATTTGCATCGCATAGCATAGGTGTTCGCACTTTCTTGGAGTGATGATCAACCCCCATTGGACGCTGTGTCCGGCGACTTGAGATGGTCCCTTCTCTTGGCCTCGTCGTCTTCCTGTTAATATCACGGAAATTGATACCAAATTGAGGAAAATTATCCTAAAAGTCTTAAACTTATTACACTTTTCTCAAGTTATAAATCTTTCAATTTTGCTAATTGAGTCTGAAATATTTTCACATGTTATCAATTAAGTTCATCCAATCAATTTTAATCGGAAATTTCTAATATAAGACGTTCGGCATCCACGTTATGTTCAACGACTCTAGAGAGAGAGAGAGAGGGGTCAGCGGCAAATGGGTGCATTGAAAGCGAGTTGTGTGAGTTTGAGCACAAACATGACCCTCATAAAGTCTCATATCCCACACAAGTCAACGCCTATTTTCCCTTTGTCATAAATACCAAATTTTTTAAAAATCCAAACACAGCCATGAAAATAAATAATAAAAAAGAACGGAAGAGAGAGATCATACATTCGTAGTAATGGCCGCATATGATTTTCTTTTTATGAGTCGGGTTAACGAGTACTTTAAAATACTCACAAGTATGCTAAACAATATGAGAAAAATAATAGGAAATTTTGGCACTCCATTTTTGTAACTAAAATTAATTCTCGAGAACCTGCGCAAACTTATTTTTTCTTTAAGAAGTTCTTGTGACGTTGATCGCATATAAAAAAAAATAGCGAGACCCACGTTAGTTTCTTAAAAGAAAGCAAATTCTTGTGTGATTCTACACTGTGATTGACTTTATATTCACCATACATATTGTCCATACGACGAATGTATCTGATTTCTTTCTTTCTTTCTTTTCATTTTCTTGTTCAGACAATGTAATGGGGAGCTGCCAACCAAAGGGAACTAATTGCAATGTCCGTTGGTTGTAGAGGGTGGTGGCATGGTTGTAGCAAACAATTATTCACGCTCTTGCATGTAAGATAATTAGATAGATTTAGCTGCCCTAACACACCATTATGCTTCTCCTCACAAGTCACAAGCTAGCTGCACCACCCAAGCCTCTCTGCTGATCAAATCTCCCTCTATTCTATTGCCTCAAGTACAACATCTACACAGTGTTTTCCAAGTTATTATTCCGTACCACGCACGGAATATCGTCACCTGATACCGACACTTTCGGGGTGAAGTTCGGATTGTATCAAAACTCGAAAATTGGATGCACAGAAAGGGATAGGTCTCAATAACACTTTATGTGAGCTTGATGGTGTTAACGATAGTGATGATCTTCTTTGGTAGATTTGATGATTAGAGCTCGCTTAGCATGTCCAAATTTTCTTTCCAAAAGTTGACATCACACAGAAAGCGAAGAAAGAACAAAATGAAAAGAAGGGCCAGGCATGGATTAGATGATCGGAATAAAAAAAAGTTCGACAGTGTCAATGAAGCAAAACTGGTACTTTCAGGTGGCACCACCTGCAAGTTTGACCTCAAGATCTCCAATGTTTGCTCTCTGCGCCTGGCGTTCGTGGTAACAGATGAAAG
The DNA here is from genome assembly GCA_031216285.1 of Syzygium syzygioides. Classification (NCBI taxonomy): domain Eukaryota; kingdom Viridiplantae; phylum Streptophyta; class Magnoliopsida; order Myrtales; family Myrtaceae; genus Syzygium; species Syzygium syzygioides. The sequence goes on from CM062245.1 coordinate 24,457,807, forward strand.
ACATTAAATTTCGTGCAAAGGTCAAACAAAACCGTGTGTGATGGCGACGATGAAAGAACACAATCCTCAGGCTCAGAGCTCTGTTTCTTCTTTTCACCTGTTTTTTGCTTTTCCTTCCTTGTTTTATTATATAGATTGCAAGGTGGGAGAAAGAACAGGCCCAGTGGTGGACAAAGATGAAAAGAGAGGACAAAAATAATTCGAAAAGAATATCACTTCACCACAAGTAAACGCTATAAATTGTTGGTAGTTCGCTCACCGACCCCTAACCAAAGCCCACATGAACAACCCATTTTCATTTAAGACAAATTGCATGGCTCTACACATAAGAATCTTCAAAATGTCATCCCCCGAAATAATCTCTGGTTTCTTTTCTTTTGAATAGAGAGAGAGAGAGAGAGAGAGATCTTGAAGATTGAAAGCACAAACACTTCCAGCCTAAACCGTGTGACCCCCATTCTTTTTTGCCTCCTCTTTATCTCATCACACGGAGTCTCCTTGGTGTTTCTTTTCGTTTGATCTGTCCCCGCTTCCTCAACTAATCTCATTAAAGTTCCTCTTCATTCAATGCTCCACAATTTATGACCCTCTCCCTTTTTCTGCAGAATTAGGTGTCACATGCATGTGTGTGCGTGTGATCTCTCAGACTCTTAGAGAGAGAGAGAGAGAGAGAGAGAGAGAGAGAGAGAGAGAGAGAGAGATGCATGACATGGGGTTCTCGCAAGAGCGGCTTATATTATACTACGGATGATTGAGTTAGAGTTGGAGAAGAGAAGAGTAGCCCAGCTAGGGTTTTAAGAGCTTCTCAGCGACCTCCCAGTGCATTTAAGACACGCCATTACGATTATGGTGTGAGTCTCCTCATTATATAAGTCAGACCAGAGTGATTCACAGTATGTGAGAGAGAGAGAGAGAGAGAGAGAGAGAGAGAGAGAGAGGCATGATACATTTCAAGCAACAGTCTGTCCACCATTATTGCTCTTCTTTATCTCTTCACCTATAAATTGTCTTGCTCTCTCTTTTCTCTTTACTGACTGTACGTATCACACTCTCTCACTCACTCACTCACATACCCTCTCTCATTATATCCATCTCTGCATCTTCTTCTCAATCTCCTATTTTCTTTTGTTTTGCTTTCCTTGCTTTTCAGACACACACGGTCAATTGCACCATACATGTAACTACGGTCTGAAAGTTTTCCCTAGAAAACTTGGGATTCGTTCTCCCGGAAAGTAGCTAGCATTTTTTCCGGGGAAGAAAAGTAAAAAGAGAGTTTTTGCTACAGAAGAAGGAAACCAGAGAGGGGGGAAGTGGGAAAAAGGACAGGAAATGGACGTAGCGACAGCTCTACTGGTATTAACGGCAATAACGGCCTACCTGATCTGGTTCACGTTCATCTCACGGTCCCTGAAGGGCCCACGTGTCTGGCCCCTATTGGGCAGCCTGCCGGGGCTGATCGAGAACTGCGACCGCATGCACGACTGGATCGTCGACAACCTCCGGGCGTGCGGCGGCACATACCAGACGTGCATATGCGCGGTGCCGTTCCTGGCCCGGAGGCAGGGCCTCGTCACCGTCACCTGCGACCCTAAGAACCTTGAGCACATCCTCAAGGCCCGCTTTGACAACTACCCGAAGGGCCCGACGTGGCAGGCCGTGTTTCACGACCTCCTCGGCGAGGGAATCTTCAACTCCGACGGCGACACATGGCTGTTCCAGCGGAAGACCGCCGCGCTGGAGTTCACCACCCGGACGCTGCGCCAGGCCATGGCCCGGTGGCTCAACCAGGCCATCAAGCTGCGGTTCTGCCCCATCCTGAAGTCGGCCGAGCTGGGTGCCGAGCCGGTCGATCTGCAGGACTTGCTGCTACGGCTCACGTTCGACAACATATGTGGCCTGGCTTTCGGGAAGGACCCGGGGACCTGCGCGCCGGGGCTCCCCGAGAACGGCTTCGCCTCAGCCTTCGACCGGGCCACGGAGGCCTCGCTCCAGCGGTTCATATTGCCCGAGGTAATGTGGAGGTTCAAGAAGTGGCTCCGGCTAGGGATGGAGGTCGGTTTGAGCCGCAGCCTCATGGACATTGATGAGTACTTGTCCAAAGTGATCGCCGCCCGAAAGCTCGAGCTGCTGAGCCAGCAGCAGAAGAAGGATGAGCACCCCCATGACGACCTGCTCTCCAGGTTCATGAAGAAAAAGGAGTCCTACTCGGATACGTTCCTCCAGCACGTGGCGCTGAACTTCATCCTGGCCGGGCGCGACACGTCATCGGTGGCGCTGAGCTGGTTCTTCTGGCTGGTCATCCAAAATCCATCCGTGGAGGACAAAATTGTTCGCGAAATATGCAAGGTCCTGACCGAGTCGCGTGGCGATGACGTGGCAAGGTGGGTCGATGAGCCGCTGGGGTTCGAGGAGGTGGACAAGCTGGTGTACCTGAAGGCGGCCCTATCGGAGACACTACGGCTCTACCCCTCGGTGCCCGAGGACTCGAAGCACGTGGTGGCGGACGATGTGTTGCCCGATGGGACGTTCGTGCCAGCTGGATCATCGGTCACGTATTCAATATACTCAGCAGGGAGGATGAGGACGACGTGGGGGGAGGATTGCTTGGAGTTCCGGCCCGAGAGGTGGCTGTCGCCGGACGGCCAGAAGTTCGTCATGCAGGATGCATTTAAGTTTGTGGCATTCAATGCAGGGCCCAGGATCTGCCTTGGGAAGGACTTGGCTTATCTGCAGATGAAGTCGATTGCTGCGGCAGTCTTGCTGAGGCACAAGCTGAGGGTGGCTTCTGGGCATAGAGTGGTGCAGAAGATGTCATTGACACTGTTCATGAAGTACGGGCTCAAAGTGGATGTGCTCAGGAGGGACTTGGGGCCAATTTTGGAGAGCATCAGGATAGAGAGGAACGAGGAAGTGGGCATCAACTTGAATGGTGAGTGTAATGGTGGTGGCGACATGATAGTTGGGTTTGCTTAAGAAGGGGGGGTGTTAATTGAGTTACTTTGAATCTTTAGTTGTGGGAATGGGCAGATTTCATTAATTGGCTGGTACAGAGAGAAATTTGATCCCAAGGGAAAACGAAAAACCCCCTCTCATTTGGTTTCTTGATCTCGATCTGATTGATTTCGCCACCAGGAAAATAATGGTGTTTTTTTGTGTTTAAAAAGATACGATTTGGTTTGGTTTTGGTGTAGGAAGGGGTTGATCCTTGATGAACAGAGAGAGAGAGAGAGTGGCATTCATTCCTCAGCAGTCCCTTGATTGCTTGGCTGCACCCTAGTGAATGCCTTGAATTCGTTCTTTTTTTCCTCCTCGTGTACTTACAATATTTGAGTTTTCGTTCAATTTATTTGTTTATTGCCTTCTGATTCGGTCTTTTCGTTGGAAGTAATGCTGTTCGCTGAAAGAGCCTTCGTGTTCTCAGTAAAAAATAAAAACTCTTCTTTGCCTTCAAGAGTTTCTCAGTTTTGTATTTTGTGAGCGGAATTTATGATGTCCTTGTCCAAATTGAAGATACAGAACTTGGACAGCTCAAATCCTATTATCTATTCAAACTCAAACTACAACTTGAAGCCACTTTTCTGTTTTGTCCTAACCTTCATGGGATGATCCAACTCGGGTATTTGGCTCGTAGGGAAGTCATGACACGTTGGCCATTTGAACTAATTCTCAAGCAGGTACCAGCCCTAAGAATACCTATCAACCCATACAAGTGTCTACATATGTATATACATTGATAAATATACGTGTATTGAACTTAAAATAAACTGGACATGAGTAATACAGAGTAAGATGCATCTGTGGAGGCAAATTTATCAGACTTCCCTGGAAAATGATTTTTCAGTCCTTGATAAATGAGGTGCACTATACGGGTCAACCGAAGTGTTCGGGGTGTTTTAAATTCACCCAGACACTGTATAAACCTTAAGTTTCCCGTATACAATTAAAGAACCTGTGGAAAGAATTTGCTCGGAGCTGACAAAGTCGTCGGGATCCTGTAGCATCTGAGGGTCTCAAATTGGTGAGATGAACTGTGAATCGGTATCCATATGTAACCGCACTTTATAAGGTCTTGCCCCTGCCTGAGTTTTGAGTAGCTCGTTTCACTATTTTCCTTATACTCGTGTAGCTCGCTGACTCAATGCCTTTAAGTTATTTGAGCAGCATTTTTTTCCCCCGATGGTCATTTCTCAGTCAAGAATTTTCTCTCCAGTTGAAAATAAGTTCCATACCAATGTGCCAATGAGGTATAGTGCAACAGCCACCTTAAACACATCATCCCAAGAACCTGCAAAACAGTGAAGTGGATCAAGATCCTGAACTAAAAGGAAACAATGGTATCATCATCAAACAGAACTCATTATGCATGAGGTCAAGCTATACCTCGTTGAAGTATGTATCCTGTTGCGGCTGTACCAAAAACCCCAGCAAGCACTCCTGCGGTATTTGAGAGTCCTAGCAGTACTCCCTGCAATAGACACGTATAAACTTTGACAAGTTTTGGAAGAAAAGTATGCTGGGAGAATAGGTGCATAGAAGCTGAAAAGTAAAAGGTTTGTAACAAAGAGGCGAAAGGAGATTCTATAACCTAAGGGAAACTTAAGTCGATTTTGTTCACATTGATTTTGCAATTAAAGCGGATTTTTTTTTTCAAAATTGAAACATAAGGAGCAATAACTCACAGCATAGCGCGGCCCAATGTCTTGGTGATTGGAATAGAGACCAGACTGCGAGAATGCATCAGATCCCTGTCATATGGAGCATATAAACCAATGTTAATGCCAGATGTTGGGTTGTTCTGAACTTACAAATTTCATGGAAAGCCTACTCTGAAATGGCTGTTCTTTGTACAAAACTGTGGTTACACAGATTAAGAGATACAGTGTCCACTCTGGTCATTGAGCTCCATATTCCAATAGCAACTCCGGCATATAAGATGAAACACTACGCTCAGTTTTGGTATTTGCAATACTAAAAGACTCCCTTTGGCACTATAAAGTGTGATGGCAAGAATACAACATCAAGTGAACATATCATGTGGTTGGCCATATCAATCCTTTTAGGCCACTACTTCACATACATCAGTTAACTGGAAGATAATCTCATGGTTTCTTCACTCTTCAACTTTTCTCACTAACAGCTCAGTAAAGGGCTCGTGAGGATGCTTCCTCGGCTGTCTTTTCCTAGATAGTTTTCAGCAGCTTCCTCATTACAGCTAATATCTCAAACAGGAAGTAATTTTAAATCATGTAGTTGAGTGTATGCACAGTAGGTCTTTTTCCAGGATAAATATAGGCGCTTCTTCAGCAGTTCAATGATGATGCCAATATATCTTTATTGGACTCTCATTTTTCATACGGTGTGTACAATCCAAAATTATGTAAACTCATACCTGACTGCATGCCATACACAGCACTGCTAGAGCAGGTGTCTTCACGTGGCTCAGCTGTGTTAGAAAGAAGGCTGGGCCCAGAAACCCAATCGATTGCATGATCTGTGATATTAGAGGTTCAGTAAAAGGATTAGTTACTCTTCTGTAGAAAGCGTGTGTAAGTGACCGATGACATGCTGATTTCTTGACCTTGCTAGGAATTTGGCACTCTAATAGAAGGGGTGATACTTGATGCAATACAGTTCTATAAATAATCAATCCTATAGATCATATAAACTTAAACGCAAACCTCATTCTTTCACCAAAAAGTAGATTGCAGCAATATTGTCCACATGTTTCACCGAACACGATATACATTTTGAAGACGATGCAGATATTAGTACTTGCCTTCCGGACATTGGTGATTGAGAAACCTTTGCTGACAAGTGTATCTGCAATCCATCCTCCTAAGTTTGCAAATATGGCCATGGTTAACCATGGCAAGACACAGAAGAGGCCAGATTCGGTGAGGTTGAACTTCAAAACCTAGAAAAGCATAGCAGGTCATCATACTGTAAACGTGATAAAAGTACCACCGACTTTCATGATCTAAACAGAATATAGCGATTCAAATACCGTGAATCATTAAAATATGCAGTTAGTATAGGAAAATCTCAGAATTTGCTTGTAAAATTTTTAAATTATATAGTAGGAAGATGTAATAGAGGCAACAGGGAGGCTGGGTAATATGTAACTGTTCAAAGCCACACCCTATATAAGCTTTGGTGTCGCAAGAGCAAGAGTATGCAGATCAGCCACAAAAGTCTACAATTAGATAATGATCAAAGCTAATAAAGAGTGTATGTTACAATTACAGGAGTTCAACTCGAATACCTGGTTGTAGTACGTGGGCATCCACGTCAGAAGAATGAAAGTTCCCCAATTATGGCAGAAGTGCGAGATTATTAGAGCCCAAACAGGCGCTTTTGATAAAATTAGTTTCCACGGAATGACAGATACAGGTTCCTTTGACATGCTGCCACTTAAGATTAGCCGTTTTTCATTTGCAGTGAGCCCTGGGTCCTCCTTGGGTGAATTATACGCCTGTAAACAAACCAACCAATGGGTGGAAAAGACAATGTTTAGTTTTCCATGCAGGACATCCAAGTAATAGATGCATTGAATCTATTCTCTAATCCCAACTGTCATCCCCATGCCAGAATCTTGCTTATAAGTCACCACTTTAATTAAACTTTTTTTTTTTCCTTTCACCTATTTTGGGTGAACGCTTACTAAAGTGGCGGGCAGATAGCTGGAACTAACGTTTTTGATCAAAGCAAATATGATCTCATCAAACAAGCAACTGTATAAACTTCAATTCAATGGCACAAATTTTCTGACAGAAATCGAATAATGAAGTTATATTATCTGCTTCCAAGAACCAATACTTGAAAATTTTTTCATTGATTGAACATTTATGTCCGTGCTACAATTAATGGATGGAAACTGACTCATACTTTTCTCAGCCACAGTGCAAACCATATGCTTCCGAGGGAGCCAAACGAGTAGAAAACAGATGGCCAGCCGAACTTGTGGATCAGAATGGGTGAGAAGGCCAACCCTGCCACAGAACCAAGATACATGCCACTATAGACTAGAGCCAGTGATCTGCTTCTCTCTGAAACTGGAATCCACTTTGAAAGTATGTTGTTCATAGCAGGCATAGCTACACCCTGTATAGAAGAGCAACATAAGTGCAATGTCTGATGCTTTGATACCATCTGAGAGAAAAGATTGATGGAACAATGTGGAAATTACAAACTAGGGGCTCGCCATGGTAATACAAATTATAGTTACTTATGTGAAACCACAGTAGGGAAGGAATATTATCGTCAAACAATCAAATGAAACAAAGAAAGAGAAAGGGCCAACCTCACCGATCCCCATAAAAGCACGCATAATTAGCAAAAAGGGAAGCCCGAGTTTTGCTGCAATAGGTGTCAAAACCGTTGCTACTGACCACCAAATAACTCCAAAACCCAACACAGACTTCCCTCCAATTTTGTCAGCCCATATGCCTCCAACAATCTATGCACAGGAAACATAAGAAAAAGGCAGTTAGATGAGGACCATGCCATAAAACATCATCCATGCATTCATCAGGAAAAAGCACGACAATTAATCATACATATACGCACGTCTTGAAAAATTTTACGTGACTTTATCTAGGAATTCATGCCAGGCGTAAACAAATAATTGAACATTTACTTAGATTACTTGATGTTGATCCAGAAAAATTTCTACTTCAAGTCAAACCAGACTTTCAAAACAAAAAAGTCAAACCTGAGTAAGTAGATAGCCCCAGAAGAAAGAGGATTGAATTAACCCCATTGTTGCACTATTCCAACCAAACTCTTGTGACATTGGAAGTATGGCAATGCTCATGTTAACCTAAATGCACAGTGAAACAGGTTAGAATATGCTATAGCATATTAATAGTGACTGAGCACGAGAGCTCTCTGAATCCTCAGTTCCCCTATGATAAAAATCTGGCTTGCCATAAGAAACCAACATACCAGAAAACTGATGGAAGGAACCTTTCCATGCATTCTAACAGACATAACATCCCAGGACTATACATAGTGGGGGAACTCTTATTCTACTAAAACTTCAGTTAAAGTTTTTCGTATAAATTTGGAAAGTGGAACAAGAAAATTACATACCCTGTCCATGTTGCATAGTAGAAACGCCGTGAAACAGAGCAGAACAATCACCCAGCGCTTTGGAAACTGCTCCCACCACGGTGATGTTTCTTGTGCACTTCCGTCAACCAAAAGAGCATCGCTCGTCCCTTCCGGGACAGTCAGCGCTTCCAACATTGCTTCTGAAATTTCACACTCGTCTGACTTATAATGAGCACGAGTTCTATTGACCTTAACAAGCTCAGATTGCCTGACTGGTCCATTTTTTGTACCGAGAACCTGGGGTGCATGGAGTCTAGACTGGCTGACATGACAAGAACTCCGGGAACTACAGCAGTAACATCTTCCTCTGCTTCTATACTGAGCAAGAGTGCTGCAATTACTTTCGTCAGGCAAAGTTCCTGCACTTCTGAAGATTCCTCCATCAAAGGGAACAGCAACACAGGGAGCACAACTTGAGTAATTGGATGTATATAAGTAGGTCCCCTGTCTGCACAAATTTGGATGGAAAATGCTCCCAGGAAACAGAGCCACCGATGTCACCGCACGACATCCTCCGCGAGGTGAAGTTCCTCTCTCCGCTTGCCATAACTTGCCTGCCAATGCCGACAGTAGTTAGCCCCAGAATGTAAAAGCTCAAAAACTTTCCCTGATATGCACAGCACTGAAACAAGAAAACCTTTTTCCATCCTCCTAAAGATGACAAGAGGATAAGCACATCAAAGTGACATTAACCGAATATCTTAGGAGCCCTGCAAACGATAAAATAGTCGCCATCGCGTCAAATAAGAAGCCCCGGAATTAGAAGAAGCTAACCCTTTCCGTTAGCGACATTTCGAAATCCATCCCGAACTAATTAAATCGGTTTCACTGGCCACCCCGGCATAAACAAAAACAAAAAACAAAAAAAAAATTAACAAACCCATTAAAGAAAACCTCTATCCAGACTCTTACAAAATGCTAACTTGGAATCCGCGCACCACGCAAAAGTTTTCAAGGCCGACTAGTCGTAAATGCGCAAATTCCATGGCGGCCGTGCTTATTCCAAAGAATCTATCAAGCTCCGCATTACTAAATTCCGTACTGGAAGTTCTTATCCACAGGACAGTCCACCAGCACCGAACGCGAAAGCGCCGGACTCCAAACGCATTCGACATTTCCAGCAGGCCAATCCACTTCAACACGAGAGCCGCAACGCAACTAAACAGAAAAGCGCGGGGACCGCACACGCGGAGCGAGCCCCGAAGCTGCAACGACGTCTCCCCCTCGAAACAACCTGCTCAGCTCCAAACCCGGAGCTCCCACTCACAAGGCTAGTAGCGAACAAGGACCGCTCAAGCAAACGCGGCCGCGCGAACCTGCCGAAGCATAGTACCTGAGCCGAAGGAAGCGCCGAAGTTGCGGCTGGAAATCAGAGCCCCGATGGCCATCGCTCCGGCGGAAGCTACCGAACTGAATCACTCCATCTCGACGAATGCGACGATGGAGGGAAGAAGAAGAAGCGGCTGCTCCTGCTGTGAGGTCGACGAGACTCGAGAGGATAAACAGAAGTGGAGACGAATCTTCCTCCATTTTTTTTCTTTTTCCTTTTTTTTTAATTAATGGGGGACGGGAATTTTAAAAAACAATTAAAAAATCGTTTTTTTTTCATTTTTCATTTTTTATTTTTTTTCGGTTTCGCTGCGAAGAGTCGTTTTCGGAAAAAGCGGGAGACGCCCGAGTGGCCTTCGTGGATCCACCGAGGAGAGGGGTCGAGCGCTCGACACGTGGCGGTTCATCCTCCTCGGAGTGCTCTCCCCCCTCCCCGTTGTAGACGGCAACGGGGTGTCGAAACAGGCGGATCGAGTCGGATTTGAATCGGAGCGAAGATGATCCGCTTCAAATTGATCCATTTTTATTTAATGCAAATCCAGCGACTCATTCCTAATCTAATCCATATCAAATGCATACCCGATCCGATATATATTTCTAAAGTAATTTTATATCTACCCAAATCGAGAAAAACGCATATCAAATTAATGTGAAAGCACAAAGTCAGAGCGCAAGATTGACTGAGGGAGAAAAAGGAGTTAAGAGAGTTATAGAAATGAATTGAGTCTAAATAAGTAATTATTTTGAGCTTCACTATTTAAATTTATTTATTAAATATAACTAAATCACATAACAATCCAGTTCATGAAATATATACTAAGAAAAAAGTTTGTGATTCGTTTTGACAGGTCTAGTGCCAACCGGAAATGGCGATGACTAGGCTCGTAAGATAGGGGTGGTTTTGGAATTTCATTCGAGCGAATCTCAGTCGCACCTGGGGCGGTAGGTTCTTCTCGATCTCAGCGCGAAAATCCTCCTCCGCATAAAAAATTAGAAAAAAAAAATGTACGGCTCGTGCGCTTCATTCTTGTGTTTTTTTAATCAAGGATTTTTGGCCCGTCAAATCAATCGGAGGCAAAGCACGCTTAGCACAGCATGCGCCCACTTTCGCAGCGACCATTAAATGGGGATCACCTTCCCTCCTTCCCTTCCACCGATGGCTCGGCTTACCATGGAGGGGCAGCTATTTAACGTAATGACCCGCAAGTGGAAGCCAGACGTGCCCAAAAATGCACGCTTCTATGAAAGTTTGTACGAACCTAACGTGAGTTCGATGGTGGGTGTACTTCTGTATCGGTGAGAAGTACACTCGATCATGAATTGTTTTTCTTTTTTTGATTTCGTAGCGGTGCGTGCTTGTTTAATTGGAATGTCTGAATTAACAAGAAGTGAGAGGAAGAATGAGAAGAATGAGAGTTTTTCGATCGATACCGTCACGCCGATTGATGATATATATCGAACTGGTAAAGGCCACAAGACCGTTTGGTGCGAAATTTAGCAATCTTTTACTCGGATTGCTCTGAACCCGTTCCCCAGGGAAACCGCAAAAGAGGATCTCGACCATCCTTGGCACCTGTACAGAGACTTGATCAAGCCATCGTTCCCTCTCAACAATGGGTGCTCGTCCTTCCTTGTCAAGCTACGGTCCATTTAAACCCCAGAACATCCCCTACCACATTCTACACAGTTAGTTCGTGACCCTCAACCGACGATTCCCTCCGGCAACCGGTCAAGGAGATCTCTTACCGGAATGTTAAAGGGAAAGCTTTTCCAAAAATGCATAGCAAGTTAAAAAGGTTTTTCCAGCATGTATATTTTGTTTATTAAAGTGTAATTTAAAAGTTAATTATAAAGCACTTTGGATGGAACATTGATCGGAAAAATCGTCCTTGCAAAGGACTTTTCCTATTTTCCCATTTTTAAACCCTTCACCAGCTCAGGCGACCCAAATTTTGGCACCAATGGTCATCATCTAAGATCACACAGCCTTAGGCGGCCCCCCCAAGCAGCCCCTCGCAAAGGTTGCACAACCTCGCCAGCCCTACAAAGCCAAATCTAGCCTCACTAACCACTCCCGCACAGAGAAGATGAACAGTTATAACGAGGGCACAAACGAAAAAATGTAAAATTGGTGAGAGTAATTTTGAAAAAGAAAATTACGTAATCCTAAGTATGACCTTCCGCAAATGCTGAAAGCCCGAGGCAGCAGGAACCGCCTGGAGCTTTTAGCTATGCCAAAGACAACATTGGGCCGAAGGGATTGGAAAAACAAAGCCACGTGAGAAAGTAGCTGCCAAGCGGAGCCTTAGAAGGTTTCCTAAGGACGTACTACATTTTATAGCTATGGATGATTGCGGGTCACTTCATTCGCTCAGTTTTACTAGGAGCCAAAAAAATGAAAGTAAATACTTCCTTCTAATAGATGGATGCGCCATTACTTTCTTCTCTATTTACGAAAGCAATAGCATGTAGATCTCCCTTCGATTCAGATGTCCTTTAGAATTACAGTATAGTTTTGCTTATAGGCTATTGATAAACTAAATTCTTTACAGTTCCGAGGTGGGTCCAACGTCCAAAATACAAACCTATCATCGCTGTCAAAGTGACTCCGAACTAAATATAAGGTCAAAAGACCAGTACGCAATTACATTAGGGTTTGATTAGTTCCTCATTGAGAGGGTTGAAGTTGGATGTGCGGGCACTGTCTCTCCGGCTCGCCTCTTGTCCACAAAGTTTGGAGATCGCCTCTCTGTTTTCCCAATGTCATAAAGGTGCCTGCAGCCACAACCACAGGAGAGTAAGTGGTGATAGCTCACATACGGATTGCCAGTGAAAATTAAAATCTACTCTGAAACATCTTTCGGGCAAAACCCGATTACAAGCCTCGAAGACTCCCCGAAAACTCTTCTCTGGATACACGCACAACTACCCAACTAACACAGTATAGAGTTCATCAGATGGATCGTGCTCACCAAGTGTGAAGGGAACAATATAAAGCAAAGCAGGCTGCCCATGTCCATCCATCAAATTCAAAGCCACATAAGTGATGAGCAGTCCTGCATAAAGTCCAGAAATTGCGCATCAATGGCATTTATGGGGGAGCCAGAAAGAAGCATCAAGTGCCAACTGACAAGGCCCTCCAAAAAAAAGTGCAGATCTTGGAGAAATGGACTATTGCTGTTGCATTAAGACTGCAATTGGAATTGATGTCCGGGACTTCTCATACCTAGACCATAAGCACTCATTGCCCACAAGAAGTATCCTTCTCGAATCTTCTTTTTTGCCAACATATCATACCTGAAGAAAAGGAGAAAGCAACACCAGATTCCACTTAACTAGAGTCAGAATCAGTACAAGCTAGTTGGTTCACTTTAAAGCATGACTGTCAGAAAGATTGGAGAGACACAAGTGAGCAATTATTATAACGAAACAGGGCTTGCTTTAAACATACAGGAACTAGATGCAATATAATGCAAACTTCAGCTTATGAAGTTGATAATCAAACCTTAATGAAAACACAACTAGCAGACCGGGTAAGATGATATCTCCAAATCCAATGATGCTATAGCCACCCCAAGGATCAAAGAGTCGTGGAATTTTCAGTAGCATGGGGATCCCATCCTCTCCACTCTTATCGCCACGTGCAACCTGCACAGGAGGAAAAAGAAAAGTCAATCCAGTTAACTGAATTGGGTCATCTCGTGAAGGGAAAAACTGAAATTGCAAAAGTTAACTCAGTTGAAGTAATGGAAGCGATGGCAGTTAGATTGGAATTAGACTGCGTCAAAAGAGAAATGGAAACATGTAAGAATTAAAGAGGGTTTCTCTTCAAGCTATTCAACCGCTAAGGAAAATTGGTTTGTGCCGAAGGTTGGTCCACAGTGGTGCAGGAGTTGGAATCTGCTCGCTGGACAAGAAGACAGAACAATACAGAAGCTCATAATATGTCTTCGAATAACAAATTTCTGTGTCACTCCACCTTAGGATATATGTATCTTGTCTACTACTGGATACAGGAATTTGCGAAAGTTAATTTCCATCAGCCCGAGAAGGAGGGGGAATTTACTTGTCCTAGTCAAACTTGCTTCACGTGAAGTGAAGCTTGATTTTGTGATGAGCAGCTAGCCCAGACCATACTTGATTAACATGTCTTTTAGTGGATTTACGTTTAGCGAAAAATCGCGAGAAGAAAAAGAAATTTGCCAACTTGTATTTCAGAAAGTTGCCCATTCCATCTCTTGGTCAAGATTGCTGGCCTGCCCTGAAGTTACCAATCCCATTAGCCTGAGCCAAGCATGTAAAGAAAACTCCCTCCAGCAAGAGATGTGATCTGATTAGCAGTTTTCTTGTAAAATAGGTTCATGTACTTCACTCGGTTTACAGCAATCTTAGCTTTCTCACAAGGGCTACAGGAAAGCGATCTCAAACAAGTAAACGAGCTTCAGAAAGAGTTGCTTACCACTATCATCACGCTCTCATGGAACCACCATTTGGAAACAAATACCCAGAAGATGTCATACAAGAAAGCACAGCTGAGAAGCACTGTTCCAACCTGTTCAATAAAAGAGCAACAGATCACTTCAAAGCACATTCATCTGCATTTTCTTTGATGCATAAAAGCACGAATTTTTTATGAATCTTCATAGAAATCCTTCTATATTGACGGCAGAGCTTCCAGATGCTTGTCTGCCAACTTCAATGTAACACTTTCGTGCATCCTGTGATTACAGGAAAGGCCTTTCCTAGCAGAGGATATGAAATAAAAAGCAAATATATTCCAGATAGATTTAGAAGAAAAGGAAAATCTTAACAAAATTAGCAGTGAACCTCTCAAATTATACGAAGTTCTGACTCTTATATACTCATCAAAAATAGCTTCCAGTTTTGACCAAAAAAAAAAGAAAAAAGCAATAGCTTCCAGTTTCGACCAAAAAAAAAAAGAAAAAAACAATAGCTTCCAGTGATCACCTTGAGATTTGGTATGCGAACAATCTGAAGAACCGTGATTATCAAAGTAATTCCCTAATTCAGACAAGGAAAAGGAAACATTAGGCAGTCTCTTTAATCTGGATACAAAACAATGTCTCTTTTAAAATATAAAAAACGAAGATAAAAGAAAAGGCAAAGCATTATATCTTAAAATAATGTCTCTTTTAAAATATAAAAAACGAAGATAAAAGAAAAGGCAAAGCATTATATCTTAAAGGATCAGAAGTAATAAAAATAAACAAGGCAAAAAGAAAAAAGCATAACGGCAATTAGATTACATCTCCACAAGAAAAATATATTAACAAGCAGCAATTGTAACAAAATCTTAATTCTTCAGGATTCAAATGACTGAAAGATTTGCCCATATAAACAAAAGCTGCCATAGGTCTCCTAAGAAAGACAGGGACAAGAACATACTATTATAATTGTCTAGCAAATGACGCCTGGGTCTATGTCAATTATGTAACAAGTTACCTTGAGGAAAATACATTCAGCTCTTAGAGGAAAAAGAACCTCAGCTATATCTTCCCCTATCATTCACCAACTTTTACTCAACAAATCACAATTCCAAAACCTTTCTGGGAGACGCACTGAATAATTTTCAGCTAATACATTTTCAAGCTATTGAATACTCCTGCTTAACAAAGTATGGTCTCATATATGAACGGATTTTGACAGCTGTCTGCAACATCTTATTAGTTCTGTTGATTCCATAAATTGACATGATTTCCTTAAAAACAGATCCTATTCTTTCGGACCTCTCGGCAACCAAATATCTTATATCACTAGGTTATGTCCTCAGGTATGGACCTTGTCCATACTTTGGCATGACAAGAGATGTCAGATAATAAGGAAAGATAAATATGACCAGCACAAACACCACAAAAAGGCAACGGCAAGAAATTTTTACCCATAGGTCAAACACCCAAAGTACATAAAATAAGCCAAAAAATGCTATGACAACAGAAGCTATCAAGGCAATGAAAGGAAGCAAAAGAAAACAGCGAGGTGACTGCAATTTTCTTACAAGTATATCTTGACCTATCCATGCAAAGGAAACACGGCGGAAAACTGCCCAAACTACAGCAAAGGCTATACAGAATGGAGAAACGGCCAAAGTTAGGTGTGAAACAGCTCCAAAGATGGGTAACTTCACGAACGATTGCGCAGAATTCTCAAACCATCTGAAACTACAATTTTTTGAGGTCAGTCTCGTAATATTAGTAAAAATCAGTCTGAGTACTTTTCAACATGATAAAAAGAAACAGAAGGCAGAAAAAGATGCTTCAGTAAAAGTGATATCAATATCCTGAAAAGTTGACATTCATCGTACTTTATTTCAGCTTTTTTACATTCATAGTGGAAAAGAGATAAGGCTCAAAAAAGAACCATTCACCACTACTTGATATTGATCCTAGAGGACATCTCACCAAGTAATTCTCATTTTAATATCCACTCATTACTCCTCACTCATTAGCCCAAACAAATCAATAGCCTTGAGGTAGTGAGATAGTTTTAAAAATTCAGAATATCAGGGCATTATTTGTCATGAGAGATCAATTCTATTATATACGAAACAAACTCAATGACCCCTTTCAATATCAAACTTTTACCCATAAATTCCGTTAAAATCCATGCCTTCCAATTAGATGAAGCGTAATAATATACCCATAAATGATCGATAAAGGTGTTAAGCAGTCCTGTGCATACCTTACATCCCAAATTTGAATTTCGATCTTCTCATCAAATAACTATGCCAATTTTATTTCTTGATGCGTGCTCTTTGACTAGTATATAGAAAGCAAAACTTACATGAAAGAAGAGTAAAATAGGTACCAATTATATATCGGTTTCTTGTTGGCTGGGTATCGCAGCTACGCATAACTTAGCAGACATTGTGCAAGCATCAACAAGGAAAGTGCACTTGTCTTTGAAGAGTAGGAGTAACAGAAAGGTTGTGCTATGTATGAAGATATTTTGTCAAATTAAAAATGATTGATGACAATGTAAGCACATATGTAATTTCAATATCAGAAAAATTATATACCACGAAAGTAAAGCCACCAAACAAGTTTGCAGACCCTGCAACCATAGACACATTGCAAGGTTAAATCTTGTCACATAAAATGAGTAAGAGGTAAAGGCAAGATTAAAAAGATCATGTTCTATCTGTGACTATTTTGTGAAGGACTTGCTGACAGGAAAGCAAGTTGTCAATCAGTCAGTTACAGCTATACTGCAAACACCCCGATCATCAACTGATGTACAATGTTCTAAATCTAAACAACACATGGAGAATGTTAATACATGTACTTTTGTCCATAAGTCTATGCTCACTGTCTTTAGAATCAAATGTGTTCAGCAAATAGGTATTAAAATGCACATCTCTAAGTCAATCTATGCGCCAAGACAATGGAAATTTCCCAAGGAATGCCAACATCCCAACTTTTGAGAATTCGCACTTTTATATTCACCGTGATTGCCACAGGACACGGTGCTTGACAGGCGACAAGTACCGCATGCAAGGGACAAGTATCAGAGGACTTGTTCATTTATTACCATTTCCTACCAAAAAACAGCCAAGTTTATGAAAATTCCCAAAACAGCTCTCATGTTTCTTTCCTGGGAAATGCTGCAAAAACATAGACAGAAAAAAATTGCCAAAAACATACTCATACAGAACGCACATGAGAAAAGAAAGCGCACCTCTACTCCACCAATGCAAAACAGAACCACCAGAACCTCAATAAACCAGTAAGACATCAGTTTGTAGAGCATGACCAAGAAACATGAGGCAACTACAACAAAGAGAACAGCAGACGTCGTGTTTATGTCCACAACACCACTGGAACCAATGCCTTCAATTTCTACCAACTCGTCAGAGCCATCCTGCCATTGTTAAAGTCTATATCAATTTGAAATAGCAATTACAGAGATGTAGGTCCTTTTGTTCTTGAAACCCAAGGACAGAACAATTAAAATTGAGCTAAAAACAACTGTGATGTAACCTTCAGCAATTTCTCATGCTCAATAGCTGCTTCTCTAGCAGTCCTTGCAGACCAATAAGAAGCACATAAGATGGTCCCAACGGCCATAAGCCATAAGAACACTTCTGCAACATCCACCAATGGACGCTGTGGGGAGTATAACTGCACTGAGACTGAAAAAATAACGCACATTATGTTCGCCGTTGCAAGAAAGACAAAATGCGGAAGATACAACAATACAAAATGGAGATTTGTTACACCAATTTATTCGTTAAAAAGAAGATTCCAGTTAGTCCACAAACTATTCCGCATAAATACGTGCTCTCAAGGAATGTAACTTAGGGTATAAGCTTCCCTAGACATGAATTTCACTTTCGCTAGACGAAGAAACGCATATTACACACCATTCGTATTCGCGTTTATAAGCTTCTCCAAGCTTTCGCCAGCATCCTGTGGAAGCATGACAGCCGGAATGCCAATCTTAACATCAGTTTGGTTCGCTTCACAAACCATCTTGAAGAGTTCTGCACATCATGGCCAACATCAATAGAACATTAGATTCCGTTATCTTTTCTTCTTTTCATTTGGCAGAAGCAAGTTCATGTGATTGGAACCACAATGACGCACTCAATTCATTTGATAAAATAGATAAGTATATATTGACAGTCACCACGATATTGAGCACTTGTACGGAATGAGTTCGAGAGTCACATCATCCAATGACAAGTCCATCTTGAAGCATGACGAGGAGTTAGAGGAGGGAGAAAAGGGAATTCTCAATGAACTTTGCCCATTAAACTTATTTATTTCTGTAAGGAAGGGGGAGACACTTGAATTCTGAGATTATGGTGACTCATGAGTCTCTTCTGAATGTTTGAAGTGAAAACATTACATCAATTAATGTCTATGATTTAGCATCTTTAAAAATTGCAATCGCATCACTTCAGGCAGGACAACCTAATTTTTGGACCGTTGTTTATCAGAAAAGGAGTTTATGACAATACTTAACTGGCAGCATCCTTTTTCAGCTTTCTGTGCATATTGTACATAGGATTAGCTAAAATGCCACCCAAGAGGTAGTTTATAGATTGTCAAAGAGTTCAGTTGAGCGCATCCTTTGTCCATTGTTAATCATTAATGACACGGCAAGCTCAGCATATATAAGCAACTAGCGATGTGTAAACATTACACCCCAACAACTAAGAGTTCATATAAATACCTGTACAGTTGTTTATAATGAGTATTGCAGTTGCACCAGCATCTTCGGCATGATTTGACTTGGTTGTGAAACTGCAATTACCTCTATGCACCACAATGACCTCCCCTTTAAGCTATGAAAGGTTTTACGTAAATGAAAATCAGTGAAAGCATTCACATTATATCTGGGTTTTCTATTCAGATTCAGATGCTTCAAATAGATAAGAACTTGTCCATAGATATGTCTATAACTCATAGTTCACGGCAAAGAAATGAACCTTTTCCTTGGGCATGGTACAAAAATCAGGAGGATCTGCGATTACAACTCTAGTATTGTTGGCATGTTTCTCTTTTGATTCTAGTGTAAGGCCAAATCGAGCACCAACACCAACATACTCAATGTCTTCAACACCATTAACCCAAGTAGGAACTTTCACCTATCATCGCACATGCAGGTAAATGTCAGTTTATATAACCATATCGATTGCCAACATGAAGACCATGATGCCATTATCAAGCCTAACAAACGAACTCTAGATGGAATAAAAAAGCAATTGAACAAATTCTTCTCAATCATTTATCCTTAATGACTATATAAACTATGCTATGTGATGATCACTGGTGCCGCAGTGAATTGACCATAAACCCCTAAGCGTAAGGGATAAAACATGCTATGGCATCTAATTGTTCAGCTTCCTTTAGCAATAAGCTTTAATCGGTTCCAGTTAGCAAGCCAAATGCCATAAAAAGAATAAAGGAAGCAATTCTTTTACTAATAGATAGTCAAAAGATCATTAACCTAGTCCATGTGCTGAAATGGAAAGGCTAGAAGCCCACAAATGTAGGAGAAACATTAAAAAGAAAGACTCATAAAGCTTGTCAGTTTATGTGTATCCAATGAAATAAATTGCGTGATCTATCGGCTCCTACAATAACTATAGGGGCAGAGAAAAGCATGTTAGATGAACGTAGGGGATTTAAAAGGATCGTATGTAATTCATCCTATTCTAGTCACCTAGAGACTGTCACGCAAGTGCAACTAATTACTTTTGGTTTGACTCAAGGATATATCTAACCCTGAGCAACCTCAGTGAGCCCAACTAAGCATTGCAGAGATCAGAATATATTTAGCAGAGCTTCTGATGTCCAAAAACGCTAATCCACTCGGGGGATGTCATCCTCAACCACAGAGAACGGGGAAACATACCTACCCACAATCAATCCAACCAAGATTGACTCTCATCACCAAAAATGCAATTAGGGGGAGAAAGCATCCAAAGAACCTCCTTGAAGTCAACTCTAGTAATTTATCAACCATAAGGAACTGAACTAACGAGGGTCACTTCATTCTTAGCACTAGGCGAAAGTTCTGAGCACTACTAGAGAAAATCCTAAATCAATTTACCGAGAGCAGCGTCAAACAATCTCAGCACAAAGCACCAATCGCCTCCACCGGATATCGCCTTTCAAAAACTAATCCACCACGTCAAATCAAACGAGCACGTGCAATCACTCTTATAAGACATCCGTCTAAACCAAAAGTCTCTCCTCGCCCTTCCTTCTCCGCTTCTCCATCCCCTCATTTCCCTCAGCGCAATCAGATCAAAGCACCAAACGTATCAATCCAACAGCAGCAGCAGAAACCTTGACCGAGTCATCACTCCGACCCCACCGCACCGATCGCGCTCAATTCAGCTCCAACCCAAGCCGACCGCCGCAGCCACGAGCTCACGGGCCCCCGCTCCTTCCTCCTCTCCTCCATTCTCAACGCCGCCCGACCGCGAGCCCGCCAATCGAACCGAAAAGGGCCGACGGAATACCGCAACGGACACGCAACGAAATGGCCGCCACAGAGGACAACGAAGAAAAATAGTCACGGGATGCGGAATCGTCCCCAGCTCGAGCAAGCAGAGGAAGCCAGGGGTTTCAAAAGAAACCTCACCAGGACGAAGTTGTTCTCGCAGCCGGGCCGCTTCGGCGCAACGTCGTCGTGGTGTACTATGTCGCCGGAGAGCGCCGGCCGGGGGCCCCAGCTCGCCGCCAGCAACCACGCCGCGAGGATCATCAGCCGCTGCCTCATCGTTCGGGATCCCGGAGCATCAACCCGGAGCGCGCGGAGGACGTACGAGAGCGAGCTCGCTCGCGAGGAGGAGAAGAAGAACAGAGCTCTCTCAGGGGACCGTGCAGGAGATGGGCAGAGAGAGAGAGAGAGAGAGAGAGAGCGAGTTTTCCTAGAGAGAGAAAGAGAAATATCGGGTACTTGAGACTCCGTACTTTTTCTTTTAAAAATCGAATTTTCTTTTTTTGTAAATTTCTCGTTGCTTTTTTCAAAGTGTCGTCTTAGCGAAGAGGGGCGCCGGGTTGCAACCGTTTGCGCGGTTTGTTCAGCCGGTTTCCCTCGCCTTTTCACACTACGCCCTCCCCCCCCCCACCCACCGGCCAGCGCGTGCGCCGCACGGCCGACGACGTTCGCCCGTTTTGATGTGAATGGAGGGAATAAATAAATGGATCGATATTACAAAAAATTTCAAATTGATATTTTTTTTATCGCTGAAAATCCTGTATATTCATAATAAATTTATTTCGAACTAATTTTTTGATCACCAAAAGTTCCAAACTGGTACACTTGTGACAAATTTATCATCATTAAAATTGGATTAATGATACGAAAAATTAAAAGTTTGGTCTATCCACGATAAACGAAGGGGTGAGACTCTAGATTGGTACATTTGTCAATTGCCGCGTGCCATCCATAAAATTTGATGGAAACTAATAAAAGATAATTAGTTTTAGGAGTAAATTTGTCACAAATATATTAATTTAGAATTTTTCGTGATATTAACTTGAAATAAATAAACGGAAAATCATGGTTAATAATGTTACTTATCGACAGGGAACCTCTAATTAATGTCAATAAATGTTGCTGCTTGGTCCAATAATTGCAAATTCATGAGTCTATCGAGGAAGACCAAAGGACCAGGACGGACCTTTCTTGCCTTGCTGGACAATGGTGGGAAAAATAATCATTTCTAGGTAAGTTAACTGGGTGGGTCTCTGGCCCAAAACAAAATAAAATAAAATTAAGAGGATCGAATTCACACGTAAAGGAACACTAAGAACGACGTGATCGATGATGACACTGGAATAAAATGAGAACAAAGAAAATAATGATGAAAATAATAAAACAGACTTATTAAAAGCAGTTTGGAAAATGGCGCGGCGAATTCATATGGTGCGTCGAAATGTGGTTTATTTGATAATTATTTAAAGGCTCGCGCGCGGTCCGTCGCACGGTTTGCGTGCTGATTTTGCATATGAATCTCGGCATATAGCCGACATCGTTACTTGACCAAAAGAAAACATAGCTGAAGAGGATCATCTATACCCTCCCTTCGTCTTTTCCCCTTGCAGCTTAAGGCTCCGTTCGTTTGCCGAAAAATATTTTCCTTTTGAAAAATACTTTTTCGAAAGTCATTTTCCTGAAAAATATTTTCCTAGAACACAATTTTCCGGTGTTCGGTTAAAATCTAAAAAAGTTTTGAAAAATATTTTCTGGTGTTAATCGGCGATCAACTTCCTCTCTCACAGAAAATATTTTCCTTTCCATAAGCAATTTTGCCTTCACTTTGTGGGAAAAATGATTTCCTCTTTGTGAAAAGAGAAAATCACTTTCCTCAAAATAACGAAGGATTTGGGAATGGGGAAGGAAAATGTATTCCCACGGAAAACATTTTCCGCCCCTGAACATCGGAAAACACGGAAAATATTTTCCGGAAAAATATTTTTCCGCAAACAAACAAAGCCTAAGTCTCAATTAAGCATGCGCTCCATCAAGCTGGTTACTGTTGATCATATAATCATTGCTCGTTAAGTTCGCCGATTCGTCTTCTACGTCAACAAGAAAATCAATATCTGAAAAATAAAATCATTGGCCCACGCCATCGAACGAGAGCACCCTGTACGAGGTAACGCGTTCATGAGCAGATAAAACCTGAAGTCACGATGAAAAATCTCGAATTATGTTCGGTCCATAAGAACAGGGTAATCTAAATTTTGAATTATTGGATTTTTATAAACTTTTACTAATTATTTATTAAAAAAATACAAAAAGCATGCAACTTATTGGACATGTATGTGAAGGAATGATTTGGAGAAGCAATCGCTCGAATTGATGGAAGAGTTTAATTAATGGGTTATTATCAGGAAAATCACCAAACTAGTACATTTGTAATAATTTTATCCTAAACTAATTTTTTGACTATTAAAAATCTCAAACTAGTATACTTATGACAAATTTATCTCGAACTATTTTTTTGACCACAAAAAATCTCACACCGGTACATATGCAATAATATTATCCCGAATTAATTTTCTGGCAACGAAAATTTCTAAACTGGTACACCTGTGATAATTTTACCTCGAACTAATTTTTTTATCTCTAAAAACCCCAAATTAATATATCAGTGACAATTTTACTTCCGTTAGTATCCGTTATTGGATTAATATCACAAAAAATCGCAAATTGGTAAACTCGCGACAAACAAAAGAGTAAAACCTCAAGCTGGTATACCTGTTAATTACCACGTGTCACTAAACTTAGGAATTTGATCGTAAAATTTAATGAAAACTAACAGAGGATAAATTTGCTACGGGTATACCAGTTTAGGATTTTTTATGGTAAAAAAAATATTTTGAGGTAAAATTGTTACAGATATATCAGTTTGAGGTTTTTGGTAGTCAAATAAATAATTTGGGGTAAAATTATCGTAAATGTATAAATTTGGAGATTTTTATGGTATTAACTCTTAATTAATTAATTGAAAGCCAGACCACCATTATTCCGCTTCGACTCCACTTGCCAAAAGTAGGAAACGCTCAAGCGTCGCCGGCCGTACGTACCCTACGCCCGCCACACCAGCGGTCGCGCGTGAGGTGGACCTCAAATTCTCTCCCCCGGAGGTGACCGGCCACTCCCGCGGCAGGTCAAAAGCGACCCCCCCGTATGGAGGCCGTACAGATAAGCCGGCGCTGGGGAATATAATCACAAACAATCGGGCGCGGCGATCCGGTGCTTCTCAGATCCGGCGCACCCGCAGCGTGCGCCCGCCCGTGTCAGCCGCCCCCCGCCCCCCGGGTCAAAGCCGCATTCCCCCCTCGACTCGTTCCGTTTGACCTCCGCCCTCGGTCGGGCTACTCGCGTCGCGATACGTCACGCGCCCCCGTGGGACTCGGCCGCAGGGGAAAATATCCGGGACCGGTCGTCGAGGAGCATACGGAATGGGAAAGCGCGGGGGGGGGCCCCACGCGGAGGGGCTCGGGGTCCGGTGTTCACACGTGCGAGGGGGGGCACGTGCGGTGCCCCTTGCTCCTTTTTTTTTCTTCCTTTTTTTTTTTGTGGGCCCCTTACTTTGTCCGGCGACGAGATGGTTCGCAGATTGGCCTTTCGTGACGATAATTACTTCCGTTTTTTTTTTTATTTTTCTTTTTTTATATAAATATATATAGTTTATTTTGAGGCACGTTGGGTTCTTATCCAATTTTTTGGGCTGGGGTGCGTCCAAGAGGAACCCGCGTTTCTTTTTTTAATGGGTCTGAATTATTTAATCGAAAGAGGTCAGTGAAAGGGGGAAAAACAAAATAAGAAAAAGAAGAATAATGTCCGCCGACGCGGGCATGCTCTCCCGAATTGAAAATATGCAGAGAGAAAAAATGACACATATGATCGTCCATGAACTTTTTATTTGTAAGTGTGGTTGATGAAATGTTAGCTCGATGTTCAATGTTATCTCTAAACATTTAATTTATTTGACGTCACCCTTGTACTTTTTGGTACATGTCCAATTTTGTCCTTTGACTGTATGAAAATATTTAATATTATCATCGAACTTGAATTAATAAAAAGATAATATTGAATATTTTCATATAGCCTTAGCGATGAGATTGAACATTTACCCAAAATTCAAAAACCATATTAAACAGATTAAAATGTTTTTGATTGATTTTATACATTGAGCTAAAATTCATGGACTTTTCATTTAATTATCCCTGTTCTAAGTGTAAACAAACAGGCCTGCTGCCACGAAATTACTACCATAACCTCGTGTTTAACTCGCGCGCCTATGCTCTTACGTATATCACTCCTGCTCCCGGAATGTATATGTACAAGAAAAGCCCCACCGGAGCAGCATAACAGTACAGAGACTTTGCTGTTTGACAGACCCCTTTTAGTTAGCAGCACACGACTGTACAGAGATTTTGCTGTTCGACAGACCACATTATTTAGCTTTCATTGCTCTGAAGCCATTCTTGAATGGCCGACCGGATAATCCTATTCGACACGAGATTTAAGTTCTCGAGCCGAAGATTCGTCATGGGCGAAGTGTTGTGGTCGTTCAACCATTCCCTTATCGCCTCCGCTTCATATGTATAGCCATCCGCCGCCACAAGAGGGTCTTCCATAATCTCCTGCAAAAAGCACTGTCGACTCAAAAGTCCTTCAAGAATTCAAAACGGCGAGATCATGTTGAACCTATGCCACTATATATGAATTGGATCACAAGGTGCCAGGACAAGTCCTGTTGCTGATGTAACAAACTGAGCCGGTATGACAAGTTCCGTCACATTTTCTCATGTAAGATAATTAAGGCGAGCGCATACTTTCCAGCTGTGTTCGGTTTTGTGAAGATGAGCATAGGCAATGACTACCGCAGAATGAAACAAGTAGCAACTTACATGTTTTATTGGACAAAGGAAATACGAAGGAGGCTGGGTATGCTCCTCACCAGGAGAACGATCAGATGATGACGCTTGTTCACATAGTGTTGGGATTTGTTCAAGCAGTGGCCACACCTCTGACCGAAGATCCGGTCGGTTGCTTGTATCTATCTCACAGCAACTCAAAGCTAGGCGTGCCAGCTCTGTGACCTGCTGAAGAGGCCATTGCCCTGCTGTTTGATCCAATGCGCCATCTAACTCATCATCATCCAAAGCATTTTGCACAATCTCGTCTAAATTCAAAGCCGCTTGACCAGTAAGTAACCGCAATAGTACAACCCCAAACGAATAAACATCTGACTCAGCAGAAAAGTCTCCTGTTGTACCGGAACTAAAAAGGGCATCACGTGATCCAAAGTCACTCAGTTTAGCCACAAAGTTGGTATCAAGAAGAATATTTCGGGGTGTTAGATCACCGTGAGCTATCCCACAAGGTTTAAAGGAGTGCAAATAAATAAGTGCAGCACATGTATCTCTACATATCTGTAACCTTGTTTGCCATGATAGGGGGGCAGCGTTATCTCTACAGCTTAGCCGGTCTTCAAGGTTACCATTTGGGAGATACTCATAGATGAGAGCCCAATCTCCCGGACAAACCCCAATGAGAGTGACCAAATTTGGATGCCTCAACATGCTCGCAAGATGAACCTGAAACAGCAGCCCAGAATGACATCAATGCCTACTTCAATATCTCAGTAAATAAAACAGAAAATTGAGTAAAGCCTGTGTAATCACATTTATTTAAAAAATATAGTCATATTCACCTGATCTTTAATCTCTTCAACTTCTGCTTGAATAAAACAAAAAAAGGCAAATGTGCTAGCAAATTTACAATTTAGGTTACATGTTTCAAAAAGTTTCAAGCAATCACATAGGCATGCATATGCGCAAAGTCCTTACTACGCGGTGGCCTTCAACTATTTCTTAGACAACTTTTTAGCACCATCATCCAGAGAAAATCTCAGTCAAATCGGAGGGTATGCAATTTTTGAGGAAATACAATTAAACTACAAGTACCTCACCTCCTGATGGTACTGTGATGGGCCCCGTGAGCTATCAGAACACATCATCTTTATGGCCACTCGGGTATGACGAAGAAAACCTTTATAAGTGCTTCCATAATCCCCTTCCTCTATTTTTGAGGAAGGGTCGAAATTGTCCGTAGCTTCCTGAATTTCTGAGAAAGAAAACTTGGCAACGACTTCCTGATCCTGCAAGTTCAAACTTGAGGGTTCACTTGCTTGGTTTGCTGACAGCTCCTCATTAGCTTCAAGTGCATTTTTGAACAGCATTTGTAGGTCATTTCTCTCATTCTCAATCATTTTGCATCTCTCCCTTTCTTTCTCTAGCATCTCCTCAAGATTAATCCTCCGACTTAATTCCTCAGCGTGTGAGTTCTCAAGTGCACCAACCTGTAAATAGGCAGTGACATTGAAAAAATCCAAGAAAATAAGTAACACTTCCAACACTGTATCCAAAACTTTAGTGCAAGTCATAAGATTGTTGAGAGTGAAGTTGATGCTTTAATAGCTTCAAATCATCCAAATTAATCCTTGACAAAAAGGGAGTACATCAGCGTAAAGGACAAACTCTGCTCAAATGGTAGAAATTATGTCGATGCTGCTTTTAAAGTTCCAACTGAAAAGGAATCGAAAGGTTAATTAATCTTCAAAACAAGTTAAATTTGTTGTCCACACATTCTGCACTCTGTAATCTAGATTCTAGGTTTCCCAATCCACACTTGGACTGACGGTAACAATTTAGAAACTAAAATGAATATGCAGTATCTTCACCATCACTGCACTAGGAAAAACTCCCAGATTTTCACGCATATATACTCCCTAGTTAAAACATAGTCATGGCAAGCACCACACTTGA
Organism: Syzygium syzygioides; assembly: GCA_031216285.1. Taxonomy (NCBI): domain Eukaryota; kingdom Viridiplantae; phylum Streptophyta; class Magnoliopsida; order Myrtales; family Myrtaceae; genus Syzygium; species Syzygium syzygioides. Next base: position 24,485,073 of record CM062245.1, read on the forward strand.
AATTTAAAAAAAAAAAACATTAAAAGAACTCATGGTGCCTAGTTGTGTTAACATGTTTCTACATAGGAATCATCCGAAGATTTCAAATCAAGAAGTTTACTTTGCGCTTAGCCTCAATTGCAGCCTTTTCAGCTTTATGACGGCGAATCAACTCTTCGAGTGCCTCCCTTTTTGCCTTTGTGACCTCTGACATTGCTCTGTCAAGTTGTTCACAGAGTTCCTCACCGTTACTTCTTTCCTGTTGGGAAATAAATATATTTGGGTTACACTACCTAGGAAACCAGCTAATTAACTTGAATAGAAGAACAGCCGAATAAGAGAGTAGAGAGGTTTTTTTCCTTACCGCTGCACTAGATGGAGGTTGATGAACAGCAGGCACCGGATTTGTTTCTGAGCTATGGTCACTCCTTTCAAGTCCATCAAACTGAACCAAGGCTAGATTATCTACAACTTCGCTAGAGTCAGATGCAGAGTTATCTGAACCCGGAGTACTCTGTCCAAATTGGACAAAGGAGCTCACTGGTTCTGACGATGTCGCAATATACGGATAAGAGGTGCTTGACCTACTTTCCCTGACATTCAGATTTAGCAATTTGCATTAGCTTCATGACATATTCACTTAAGTCGGTCAGAAGTTGCAGAATAAACTTAAGCAGCAATCTCTGATAATATAATCCTACATGGGGAGGCCTTATGTAGAGCCAGATGCTAAATTTATATTATATACCAAGTCGACTCATAAGTTTCTTCTGGAAAAATTTTAAAACTCATAAAGTTTGGTCAACGATATGAAATCAATCTTAGTACTTCCAAGAAACACAAGGATCGATTCTAAGCCCTCGATTCATCCCCATAAGGCAATTGGACAGGAAACGGGGTTCGAAAACCCAATTTCCGATACCATGTTGGACATTAAAATCAAAAAATTTAATAATAAAGCACCATAATCAAATGCGTTGAAAGAAAATGTGAAAAGCTTCACTGTTCAGCTCTTCAAGATATCTCAATATCTGGCAGTGAAAGTTCAGCATTGTTATGCATACCTCAAGTAAACTGGATAGTCTCTGCAGATAAACCAAATTTCACAGGATGGATGAGCATGCTGGTTCACAAACATTGCTTTTGTAGATTTAAGCTGCGTCATGCCCCTACAGGTTCAATATTTATTTCAATAAAGGAGTGAAAATATAGCAATCATCTCAGTAAAACATCTTGATAGTCAACTCCATAATTACATCAAGTAACAAGAGAGCTTGAGCTAAGTAGCCATCATCTAAAATGGGCAGACTTTTACCATAAGCAGTAGTAAGAAAAAGGATCAACAAACAAACAACTAGCCAAACCAAACACTCAATGGATAAAAGAACTCATAAATATATCTCTTTCCGTCCACTTTGTTAGACATATTAGTTATTTAGCATCTAGGCGCGGCAAAGACTTTCAATGTACTGGTTTCTGCTCATTCACTGACTCATTTAGCAGAGTATGAGAACCTATGCAGCATTTGTCCAAGATTTTGCATGCATTAAAGCATCAGTGACACCAGTCAAGTGAATAAAACATCACATCCCAAAACAAAACCCTCCATTAAGTCCATAATTCAATGAGCATTAATCAGTCCGCTATTGTGAATAAAGATAAGCCATAGGTTATTACTCAATATAGTGACTATTTGCTGCTGCTCCCATAATGAGCTTCCTGATGCAATGCTGCTCAACAAGTTCCACAATCCCTTGCCCTACATCCTGCATCTCAGCACATATTTTCATCGAAGAAACCTGGCAAAGAAGCAGCATTTGGGAAGCACAAGTAACAAGAATCAGGACTAAGCAACAAAAATAATGGTTGGGATGGTTTGATTGTATTCATTCTCAAGATTCCTTTCAAGGTGGCATAATAAGTAATGACAATCTGGAAGGAAAATATTCTAGGCAAAGGATTTGCTTTCAAAAACTTCCCAACGATGGACTCCCATTTGGATTTGTGAATGCATAATTGTCCACGATTTCCACTTAGATATGATTGCGAAACTTCTCAATGTCAAAACGTTCTCATCTACAAAGGGTACTGACAGAAATCACTCAACCTCACTTTGGATCCAAAAGGAACCAATGCTAATGGAGTCCGCTGAGAAGTCAAGACAATCAGTTCGAGATCAAAAGAAATCGTCTCATCTTTCATATAAACTCAATAAAGTGAGAGTTTACAATGTCTTTCCTCAAGATAATTGCACCAAAAGTCCAAAAACTTGTCATGAAAATGCAATCGAGTTCTGAAACTTTCATATAATGTCTTTCCTCAAGATAATTGCACCAAAAGTCCAAAAACTTGTCATGAAAGTGCAATCGAGTTCTAAAACTTTTAGATAGTGTAATAAGTCCTAAAACTTGTAATATTGGCGCAATGAAGTCCCTATGTTAACTCAATCTAATTTGGCAAACGGAAAAAGTCCCTATAAAACTGTTGACAAAAAAATAAACCGATTTCAGGAACGAACCTTTGCTTGGTTACACATTTGAATGCATGCATCCAGAATGTCGTTCATATTCTGCCTTGCAAATTCTGGAGGAGATTTCACCAATTGCAAACAAAGAAAAAATTCTGTTGAATAATTACTGCAGAAGGAAAAAAGTACTAACTGGAAAGACTACTAGCAATGCAAATCACAAATCAAAATGCTGCTCTCAATTTTTTAAAGAGAACGATAGGTGGTCAGTCTAGACATACAGCAAAGCATATTTATCTCATGAATCATTTTGGAAGTGCGCCAAAAAGACCGCATTTGAGATGAAGACGAACGTGATGCCATTTGTTATCATCACATTCAAAATTGTATGACCACCCATCTATAAATGATGTCTAATAGTTTGCACATATGATAAAAAAAACCCGCAGCCGCTTTTAGATGCAAGAGACGCGAACAAAGTTCTTCACCAATTCAAAATTATCCCTGCTACCAGCAGACATCTGCCACAAGAAACGGCAGAAAGATCAACCTCCAAGCAGCCATATCAATATCTCAATCCCTTTACTTTTTGTTTTCCTTTTGCTAAGCAAGCAAGAAAGTTTTATTCACAAAAATGATCAAATGCAACCCAAGTATGCTATAACAGAGTCCATTTTACAGCAGGCTCCAACTCCTGCATATCTCCAAATGCTGTCATGTGTAGCGCGTACTTCTTCAAGCAAGACAACATTTGGAAAATGAAATTGGCTTGACGGTTTTGTCTCGTCAATAATGTATATAGAAAGGAACAAGAGCTAGGGGGGTCAAGGTCAACAGCTAATGCTTGCATTGCAAATTTACTTCACCCGTCACACCTGAACTTCGAGCCCTGAAATCTCGACCGACCCAGAAGGGACCCAACAACAGAAACAGAGACGGACCGTACAATCTCCAAAGAAGCATCCTTTTCAGCTCACGGGACACAGAAATTACCAGGTGGGTCGTGCTGACGGACATGTAGGATGCAATACTTGAACTCGACTCCGAAGTTCTGAAGCGCCCACAAGAGAGTCGTCTTGCTCTCCTCGCCGTCGCTCCCCACCGCGACGTACACGTTCCCCGACACCACTCCAGACGACGAACCCTCGTCCCTGCTCGCCATCGTCGTCGTCGTCGTGAGCGAGCGCACCGAGCTCGTACGGCGTGATCCCGCGCCCGCTGATCGGAGACCCGGCGTGTGCTTTGGCGGGTGCGTGCTGGCTGACTGACTGAGCGGAACGGGAAAGAACCCAGTAACGATATAACGCCTCGGCTTCTGCCGATCGTTCTCTACACGTTTATATCGCTCTCTCTCTCTCACAGTGGATACTTCTGAAGGAAGGTCCAGCAAAAGAAAGAATCTGGGAAAAAGGTTGGTCCTTTTTTGCAAGTCTCGGCCGTAGTCAATGAGCGGCCACTTGCAGAAATTTTTCATATTTTTCCGAGGTTTAACGTGACGGGAGGTCGGGTTAGGCGCGTATTTGACAGTGATCCCGCAAAATTATGCTCATACCGTCATACGTACTTGGGCACGAAAACTGGTGTACCAGAAGTGTGTCCTTCCAGGTCTCCTCATACTAGAAAAGGGTCCTCTCGATACTCTAAGGCCCTTCACGACGTTCTGAATCAGCTCACGTACCGCTTCAACGGGTGAACTACGGGCCCGAGTGGGAAAGAGCCAAGATCGAGGTGCCAACTAGCCTTCCCGTGAACTGTTACTAAAATTGAAAATTTGAGAAAATGATGTGATTTCGTAACTTGGGGTTGCTCCGAAGAGTTACATAATATGGGCACTTTTATGATAGACCAGTCCTTGAGTTACTATTATAGTACCAAAAAAAATATGGGTACAAGCATAAAGATGGATTGATTTGATTGATAGGGATATAGACCCTAGCGTGGCCTTTTTCCCTTGTATTCGATCACAAGGAAGTGGAAAATGGGTCCCCGTTTTATTCCCTCACTCTTATTTTCATGATCGTTTTTCTTAGGCTGCATTTGAAAGAGCCTTTAGGAAAAAAACCTTTGAATAAATGCAAAGCATCATAGCTTGGCTTGGAAGATTTTTCATGAAAAGTAAAAACTATTTGATGAACCGTAGTTGAAAAGCGCCTTGGGAAATAAGTTTGTGAGAGAGACATAAGTCGGAAATGACCAATTTAAGCTTTTTAATTTTGGGTTAATACCACGAAAAACCCTAAACTGGTGCACTTGTGATAATTTTACCTCAAATTATTTTTTTGACCAAAAAAAACCCCCAAACTGGTACACTTGTGACAAATCTATCTCGAACTATTTTTTTGACCACCAAAAACCTCAAACTGATATACATGTGACAATTTTACCTCGAACTAATTTTTTAATGTTATTTTTTATTTTTCAAATTTTTTATTAATATTTTATTTTTTATTTACTTTTTTTTCCTTTCTCTTCAACCTCTGACTGGTCGCCAAACCAGCGACCCGCCAGAAGCGGAAGCCGGCGAGGTCGGCTCTGCTGACCACTGTTGAGGCTCAACCTCGCCGGCATTGGGCGAGGTTGGCCTTGCCCTGCAAGAGCGGGGCCGAGCCCTCGTTAGATCTAGCGAGGCTTGACCCTGTCGTTGCAAGGCGAGGCCGACCTCGCCCAACGCCGGTGAGGCTAACCTCGCCCGACAACGGAGAGGTTGAGTCACGCCAAATCTGGCGAGGGCCTAGTCCCGTCGGTTGCTGACGAGGCTCGACCTCACCGGCGTTAGGCGAGGCCGACCTTGCCGGCTTCCGCATTTGGCCAGTCGCCGGTCCGGCAACCGGCCAAAGGTTGAAGAGAAAGGAAAAAAAAAGTAAAGAAAAAATAATAAAAATTTTGAAAAATAATATTAAAAAATTATTTCAAGGTAAAATTGTCACATGTATACCAGTTTAGGATTTTTGGTAATCAAAAAAATAGTTTAGGGTAGATTTATCACAAGTGTACCAGTTTGGTGTTTTTTATGATCAAAAAAATAATTTGAGATAAAATTGTTACAAGTGTACCAGTTTAGGGTTTTTTATAGTATTAACCCTTTTACTTTTAATTCGTTTGAGATTGAAAAATTTAAGGGAAAAAGTTACAAAAAATATCAAATTATGTCCATCATGAACATTTATCAGAGATGTTTTTTGTGACATAAAAAATCCCAAAATATACCCATTGTTGCCCTAAACTTTTTCTCATGATATAAAAAAACCCCCATAAGTGTACCTAAGTGATGCATTTAGCCTCCATCAATGTTTCATCAAATAATTTTTCAATCAAAACAATGTCACTTTTTATTTTACTTAAAGCTACATAAATGTCATATCAACAGTATTTACTTTCCAGCGTCAATGTAGGTAGATTTCTAATATTAATTCTTCACAAAACTTTGACAGAAGGTAAATGTGTCACAAAATACAAGTTTAGAATTTTTTGTGTCATAGAAAAAGATTTAGGGTAAATATGTTACAGTATTTGTGATTTTTAATGACTATTGCCCACAAAAAAAAATTGATTAGCAACCTTTTACCATTTAAATGTTTTGAATAATATAACGGTAGCATAGTAACAAATTTATAAATAAAAAAATCACGTTTCTTTTTAGATCACAGAAAACCAAATGGAAAAAAACGCATATTAGAGTGGATTATGGCATATTCTTTACTTTCACTTCCTTTTCAATATACCAAACACTTGCTCAATTTCTAATTGCAATGAGAAATGGGCACAGTTGAATACTTTTTAATAGCTTGTAGATGCATGATCTCATCAAACCTCTAGGAAATAATATCTAACTTCTTTATATGGCCCTAAATAAACTGTGATATTTGAATATCCGATATCTATTAAATAATAATTACCTATAAATTGCTTCCACTATTCATTGCTCGCATCGATGATTTTCTTTCTTAGATCCCATCATATTCATGTTTCCTCGTGAAGCAATTGCTTTCAATTTTTTGTATTTTTCTTTAAGATTATCCCACTTACTCTTCATTTAAATTCTATCATGCTTTTTGCCTCTCAGCTCCTCCAATTTGTTAATTATGACTACATCCATCCCTCTTGTTGGTGCACAACTTACAAAAAGTTTCTACAACTTGAAGACTCAAATGTGTAGGGGTGATTGGTTTTCGGTTTGATCCGATTCCAATCCTGTCCAATGGAATCAGTCGCATTTTTTTCCCTTTACTTGATACAATATATTTTTAAACTAGAATTGTATTTTCCATGCCGATTACACATAATCACAAAAACAAGCGTGCAATTTGAGCCAATGTGGTGACGAATTGTGTTCCTATCGGCTATACATATGTTCTAAAATTGGAATTATATTTCCCTTGCCGACTACACAAAAAAAAAAGTATATTTAGTCAGTTTGGTTCGGTCAGTCTGGTTCGGTCCGATTCCCCCTGGAACAGGGAATCGGACCGCCCGGATATCGATTCCACTTTTAAAAACCAGGAACCGGACTGGCACTCCTAGGAATTAGACCAATCGGCCGATCAGATCCAGTCTGAGCGGTTCTCGCTTTGGGCAGCTCGTTTTGAACACCCCTACAAATGTGCCTCTTCCTTTGATGAATTTGCCATCTTCTAGTAAAATGAATATGAAAAAATTGGAGAGGCACAAAAATAATGAGTTTACGCATGATCCAATTGCACTTTCATTAAGCAGAGGGAAAAAAGGGTAAATTTATGATAAGTTTTAAGACTTAATTGTATTTTTTAAAAGTTTTAAAACTTGATTGCACTTTTTTAAAATTCAGGACTTAGTTGTAATTTTGTGATAAATTTTGGGACTTCCAGTACTTATCCCTATTTTTGAAAAAAAGAGTAAATTTGAAATTATAACTAGCGAGCGAGGGTGAGATCCGAAATTCGAAAAATTCATTAATTCACGGCGGAGCATATGCCGAACACTCCCCCTTTGGAAATGCATTGCATTTCCCAAACGGCCCTCCAAAACTCTTCGCCAAAAATTATTGCATTTTCTCATAAAGCGTTGCCAAACGCAAAGAGCTCGGAGATAATTTTCCCCTCGAGGATGAACTTTTACGAGGGATTCGTTACTGTTAAAAGGAAAACAAAAAACAGGAATAAGAAGAGTTTTAAAAACATCACGTGCAAAGAGAGCTAATTCAAAAAAAAAAAAGCATCAAATTTATTTTGAGCTACAATTCTGATTTGAATTTTTTTCTGTTTCAATAAAAAAGCATCAATTTTTACTCTAGTTCCAAATCTGACCCCCATGATGTGAAATTTTTATGTTGCTCGGGTCAAATTTGAAATTTAAGTGAAAATTTTGTGATTTTTTATAAGACAAAAAAAGAGTTCGAACCAGAATTGTCGTTCAAGATAAATTTGGTTATTTTTTTTTTTTGGGAATTAGGGCCGTGAAAAGATGATAGAGAAGAAGGAGAGACTACCATGCGTTCTGGAATGTAGGGACAATGGAAGCACTGATGCTTTTGTGACAAGGCCATTGACAGAATCAACCAAGGCCAACCCAGAACTGGATTTTTATAGTCAGCAAAGAGGGTATAGTGTATCATATGCATTATGCTCCACAATGATATAATCAGAAGAAAAGTCCTCTCCCATCAATACACAACAATTTCGATATGCTGCGGAAAATTTAGAAGGGTGTTCGAGGAACGGCGTGAGTCGAGCTATCAAGCTACTCAAACTAATCAAGCGTTTGTGAGCAGTCTCGGCTGCTCGGGGACCGAGGCTAGTCCGAAGAGTTCGATAGCAGATAATTTACTGCTCAAGCGGAATAAACCGTTGACAGTTTCTTTAAGCGAAAATTACACATGAAGATAGATACGACAGAGATTATGAGACAACGTTTGGAGGTGTAAGCACATAGTCGCAATGCACTTGAATTCTATCAGCAATGAGGTGCGCGGCCATTGAACCGTCACGAAGATAATCAAGCAGTCTGAAGCTTTACGAAACTAGGAACTGCAGAGTTGCTAATCAAGAGTGCAAAGAAGGATAACAAGATCATGGTTAAATTACGTGATGTGGAGATACAGTTGAAATAGATTTTATGCAATTCTAAGCACATTTCGTAGCATATGCACACTGAGAAATCCACTCATGGTATGTACAGACGGTAAATGCGAGCTGGTCAGACCGATACCCAGGGCCTAGAAACGAAAATGCCTATGATACAATTCCATGCCAAAATTAAGGATCAATGGTTTTGCAGCCACTCTTGAATCATTGAGCGGACAGTCTGATTCGGGAAAAGCTGGCGGTTTGAAAGCTGAAGATTTGTCATGGGTGAAGTATCGTGGTCACTAAGCCAGAGCCTTATTGCCTCTGCTTCGTAAGTAAAACCATCTGCCGCCACATGAGGATCTTCCATGATTTCCTAAACGCAAAGTCAAATGAAGTACATTAATCATGATCAACAAATTCAGGCCAACAGATGGAAATTCAATATAAACAGTGAATAGTATATGCTGAGATAAACTGATAAACCGACTCACGTGGGAGATTGGACAAGTGAAATATTGAGGAGGCTGGCCAGGCTCTTCTGGACCAGACCGACTGGATAATGAGGCTTCACAATGGGTTCGTATCCTTTCAAGTACTGGCCACACCTGTGACCTAAGACACGGTCGATTATTGCTATCACTGTCACGGCAACTTAATGCCAGGTGAGCCAGCTCCTTGGCTTGCTCGAATGGCCAGTTCCCTGCTGCAGGATCCAACACGCCACTTAAATTCCCTACATCTAATGCAGTTTGCATCACTTCATCTAAATTCAGGGCCGATCTCCCAGTCAGTAACCGCAATAACACATTACCAAATGAATAAACATCAGAGGCAAAAGATAATTCTCCCGTCGTGGGGGAATGAGACTGGGCAGAACACAATCCAAAGTTCGTTATTTTGGCCACAAAGTTTGAGTCAAGAAGAATATTTCCTGGTTTCAGATCGCCATGTACCATACCGTAGCAAGAATGAAGAAACATAAGCGCAGCACATATATCTGCACAAATATGTATTCGAGTTTGCCAAGATAGATGGTTGCTGCTGTCCCTGGCACCGAGCTGGTCTTCAAGGCTGCCATTAGGGAGGTATTCATAAATGGCAGCCGAAGCATCGGGGCAGACTCCAATGAGGCTTACCAAATTAGGATGCCTCGACTTAGTCGCAACTTGAATCTGAAACATAACCGACAACTATGGGAGAGTGACCCCAACATGACCCCAGCTAACAAGACAAAGATTACTAGATTACCATAGTAAAGAAATATCTTGATCATTCATTTATCAGATTTGTCCCTAAATAAAACAATAAACAGATCTCCAGTAAGTTTTAAGATTTAGATTACATTATTTATCTTTAAGCAAGTTAGAGTCACCAGCGAGCTTCTGAAGTTTTTGCAGCCACTTGACCTTTTCCTGGTTCCCTAGACAACTTCATAATGCCATTGCCCTAATAATAATTTATTTAAATTGTCTGGCGCGCCTTCCAGGAAATTCCAATAATGCACAACCACCTTACCTCATGATGGTAGTTGCAGAGGTGCAGCATCTTTATGGCCACCGGCGTGTGATGAAGCGAACCTTTGTAAGTGCTCCCATACTCCCCTTCCTCAATCATTAACGATAAATCAAAACTCTCAGTAGCTTCCTGTATTTCTGAGAACGAAAACTCATAAATTAACGCCTGTCCACGTGCACTTGAGGGTTCGCTTGTTTGGTTAGCCAAGAGTTCCTCGCTCAGCGTCTGTAGTTCCTCATGCCGTTTATTCAGCACTTCGAATGCTTCCTTTTCTTTTGCTAGCAATTCCTCGAGATCTTTCCTCCTTCTTAGCTCCTCATTGAATGCATTTTGAAGTGCTTTAAGCTGCAAATAGGCAAGGAAATCAGCAGATTGCATAATAATGCTTGAAACTTCTTTCGGAATTGCTTTATCCCAATAATTCATGCTGCATCATAACAATATAACTGACAACCGAGTAAGACCTCATAACAAGGACTTTACTTTGCGGGTAGCATCATTCGCTGTTTTCTCAGCTTTCTGACGCCTGATCAACTCTTCTAGTGCCTCCTGTTTTGCACGCGCAACTTCTTCCCATGCTTGGTCAAGTTGTTTGTAGAGATCCTCGCTATAACTTCCTTCCTGAGAGGAGATAATCATCGTTGCATTCATAAGAAAGATTTTCCCTCCCAGTAATTTATCTAACACCAGCTGTAGTATATAAATTATGAACACGTACAGTATAAAAAGGAAAAGAAAATTCTCACCATTCCAGTATAACTTTGATTTTGACTGTAGCCTTCATATGCACGCACTGAATTTGATTCAGTAATGTGGTTGCTCCCCTCACCCCTTTCATATTGAACCAAAGCTAAATCATCTTCGACTTCACTAGAGTTGGATCTTGAATGAACCGAACCAAGAGAAGGACTCCTTATATTTTGGTGTCCAGATTCACCAACAGAACCACCTGGTAATACTGATGGTGTGATGTCCATATCAAAAGTGTTTAAATCACCTTCCCTGTAAACATTTGGTATGTCACATCTACTGAGATAAGGTTGCGTTCAACTAAAGCTCGACATGAATTTTAGAAACAGCTTAAGCAGCAATCTCCAATATACTCCTGTACATAAAGAGCCTTAACCGAAACCTCAAGAAGTGGATGTCCATGGCTTCCATCAGCAAATGGAGATGGGAACCCAGGAAACTTAGGGTCTCTTTGGAGTGAATCTGACTTTCATTTAACAATAAAAACCCAAAATCTTTGAAAATCAATTTATATAAACTTCTAAAGTCATTTACAATCATTGAAAATTTGTTCCCTGAAATTTAACGTCTTCATGCTTTCCATAATTACTCCTCAATAAAAGTAGTCACACGTACCTTGCGCAGATTCGGTTCCCATTGCAGACAAACCAAATATGACAAGATGGATGCGCATGCTGGTTTACAAATTTGGCTTTCGTGGATGTGAGTTGTCTCATCTCTCTGCATCGTGAAAAGCAGATGACCAAGAAATTTCGAGAATACGAATGAAAAAGAAAAAGGACACAGACTTTTAGACACGTATTTGTCGACTTAAAATACACTACCAAGCAAACAGGTCAACCTAACTGTGATCATTACAATTGGCCGCTTCATTACATACAGGATTCTAGGTTAAGCCTGTCAAGATAATCCTAGTAGGTCGTTCAGCTAAGTAACTATGTTAGCTCATTAAGCAAAGCCCGAGTACTGTTGGACCCTCAATCTAGGACCAGGACAAGGCAAATATCAGATTAGCTTGTACTGCCCAAGTACTGTAATTTAATTAAAGATACAATCATGAATCATGATTAGGTCTTACTCAAAATAGCGTCTGTTTGCAGCTGCTCCCATGACAAGCTTCGTAATGGCATGCAGCTCGATAAGTTCCACAATCCCTTTTCCTATATCTTGCGTCTCAATGTATCTTTTCATAGCAGGAACCTGGAGAAAGAAACGGTGGTTCGCACACATAAATACACCCTGAAAATTTTTATTTGGTGGCAGTAGTTCTAGTCTTCTAGCAATTTTGCTTCAGGTAAAAATAAATAGCCGTGATATGAGAGATTCACCCGTCACGCAGGTCAAATTATTTACAAAGAATAGAGAGTATAGTGCAATCAATAGTAATTTGTAGAAGCAACAAATGTGTACTATAGAAGGAAGGTACTAACCCCTGCTTGGTCACACATGTGAATGTACTCATCCAGAATGCTTTCCATCTCTTGCCTTGCGAGTTCTGGAGGACGTGCTGCAGAGCGGAGTTCAACCACATAAAGGAAACCATTGTTACAGAACTATAGCAGAGGAAAATTACATTAACTAGAACTTGAAAGGAATACTAGCAATTCGCTCGCATTCAAATATTATATTTCTAGAGTAGGTCATTCTCAGGAGTGAGAGAAAACTTATCTCCCGAACCATTCTGCAGATGCATCATCCTTCAGACAATCATACTAAGTAGTAAACTGATCAAGACTCAACCACGCAGTCATAACATATACTGGTGGAAATATAAGATTCGTGGTGAGCTATTTTTAACCCAAAATCAATGAACAACCCATCTATCGATAAAGTTCAATAATGCACTTGGGTAGAGATGAACTTCCTTCAATGCAGTCCCACAAAACTATCATCTGAAATCATTGGAGATCTTCTTGCTGATAGAGTGCAGGTGCACCCAAATTAAAGAAAGAAAAAAAATGGCCATGAATAAAGCTAACCGAAAACTACCAAGTCTCCACTTCTTAATTCACTCAACAGGATTTCACATTGACATAAATGTACGCTCGCCTTTGAGGAAATTGACAAACAACGAAGCAATCTCTTTCAACATATACCATATGGATTCAGCTGATCAAGCGATGACATTAACGAGATTGACAAAGCAATCTCTCATTAAGTCATTACCATAATCATTACTACACAGAGTCATCCCTTTGACAATAAAAGAGCAGTAAAATCTCGAGCAGATTATCATGTGCGCTTGAAAGCTTCCACCGAGCAGAGTATCAAAAATTGCAGGAACATGATTGAGCCTACAAGGAGACCCTAAAACTCATAAAAGCAAATTCAAGCCGACATAAAACGAACCATATGAAAATTCACAACATTACGAGCACGTGGTTCTGTGTCTCCTTGTAATACACAGCAAACTGAAAAGAAAAGCAGGAAAAACAAAAACTTTGCGGGTCAGGAACCATGGGAAAGTCATGCCATGACACTGTTCACCTCCACAGTTCTGCCAATCGACGATTGTAAAAAGAACAATGTATAAGATGGATTAACTCGGCAAAGCCACCACCTTGGAACCCGATCACTTACGAGATGGATTCAGCTGACGAGGCTGGTGAACATGGATGATGCGAAAGTCGCCTTCGAAATTATCCAACGCCCACAAGAGGGTCGGCTTGCTCTCCCGCACGTCCCTCCCCACCGCGACGTAGACCCGGTCGTTGACCACACTCGCCGGCGATCCACCTCCGCCGCCGTCCCCCTCCATCGCGGCCGCCGCCGTCCGCCGCGGCACGACCCGAAACAGGGGGAATAAGAAGGAGGAGCAAGCGGGCAGCGAGCTAACTTCCACCTGGGAGAAGAGAGACACTGACCAGTGACGACGGACCCAGATGAAGTTTCTTCCCAACTCGTTCGCTTTTTATAACGGACTGGCGCCTCTCCCTGTGCTCGGGCACGGGAGGGAGGTGTCCAATCAGCTTCGAGAGGGCAATTCTGGCAGAGCCCAACCTTAGCCAAGGTGTTCAGAGAACTGAACTGCTGTCTCAAGAACTGCCGTCTCTCTCTCTCTTTCTCTCTCTCTGTGCCGAGGTGTTCAAAGGACTGCTGTCTCTTCCATCTCTCTCTGCCTCCGTCTGTCGTCTGTCTTTCCGTACGTAACCCAGATGAGAGAATCGAAGTGGGGTTGTAGCTTCCGAAGGAAGGCGTTCGTTTCCTCTTGTTTTCTCTTTTGTCGTTTGCAAAGTCTTTGTCAAGTCAATGGGTCAAAAGGAAGCAAAAGCCATGAAAAGGCCACCGCTTTCGGGGAAACGGTCGTCCGTCATCATAGGCCTCGAGAAGTGTGGGGAAGATCAACATTCCACCCCACCGTCTCCGTCGGGAGACGGAGATAAATTAATACACACATTTATAACAAATTTATTATAAATTAATTTTTTTTATCGCAAATAGTTTAAAATTGATATATTTATGATAAATTTACGTTCCGTTGAATTATATTAATACAAAAAAATCACAAACTAGTATATTTATGATAAACAAAAGGTAAAATCCAAAATCGGTACATCCATCAACTGCCACGTGTAATTTAATTTAGCAATTTAATAATAAAATTTAACGAAAATTAATGGGGGTAAATTTATCACGGATGTATCGATTTAGGGTTTTTGATAGTTAAAAAATTAGTTTGGGGTAAATTTATTACGGGCGTACTAGTTTGAAGGTTTTTGTGGTATTAGCCCCTTCATCTTTGATACTTCTTTTACTCCATTGATGGAGATTTTCCATCCGAAAAATTCAATCTCGACATTTGGGTAGTCGTCCTTCGGAAAAGTGGTCAAGTCCTTTACAAACGTGCCGTCATTTCTGGTGCCTCTATTTAGTAAGGGACCATTTGTTTCGTGAAAAAGTGATTGATTTATAAAATATTTTTCTGAAAATAATATCTTGTATTGCCCGAAATAATCTGTTAATGAAAAATGTTTCACTATCAGCGTGAACGATGAAAATCTTTTTTTATTCTTTCATTTTTGTAAGCGATTATTTTTAGAAGAAATATTTTCCAATTTATATTTTTTTTCGCGAAATAAACGGATTCTAAAATGCGAGAATGAAATGGAATGGAGATTCTTGTGTGTCTTACACAATGTTGCAAAATGATATTTCCTAAAAGATTTCATAAACATTGCACTTGGAATTAATACTACCGGCAGATGCGGGTGCGCTTTGCGTACGTTCGCGCAAGAAATTGTCAAATAGTTGAATAATGAAAAGAAACTATAAATGAAAATTGAAAAATACAAAGAAATTGTATAAATAAATTTAGAAAAAAGAGAAACATGTTTCGAGTTTTGAAATCTTCCTAGGAAGTATTAATAATAATCGATATCTCTTGAATATTTTTTTACTATAATCTACGTATTTACAGTGGAAACATCAATTGCTTCATTAAAAAATCTTAATTGTATTTTATCGTATGATTTCAAGTAGATGATTGATTCTATTTTATATGCAAGTGGGTCTTTTCGACCTCCCACCACTTTTCCTTTCTCTCTTCACTTTCTCTTTTTTCCTCGCGCATGATATGAACTTCTGGATTTGAGCACGTCCCTAAATGTCTCGTCTCGGTTCTTATCAAATTTCAAAATTATCGGGATGTAAAACTTCCAAAATATATTTCCTCTCTCTGGAAAAGACAAAGATACAGAGAGAATTAGAGATGCGAGGCGTGTGAGCACAGATACACTAAAATAAGGAACACGTCCATGGAACATTCCCCCGCAAAATTGGAACATGCCGTGAGAGTCCCTCGTAGCAACGAAAGCTCCCTTTTCGACCTTCCCCCACTTCTCCTTTGTCTTTTCACTTTCTCTTTCTTTCAGGCGGACACGATGTGGAACTTGTCCTTGCGCCTAGTTCCATCGCCGAGGAATGAAATTCCACTAGAAAATGCAAATTTTGGATCCGTCAGCTATGGATGCGAGACAGCATTTCTACTTTTACGAAAGGAAGTCCTCAAGATTACTCTGCCCTTTGTTTTATTTTCTCTTGTTCTAAACACTGTGGCGGGCGCACATTGACAGTGCTCAAAAACTTTTACGGCGTACAAAATTTTTGCCGCGTAAATTCACGTATACGAGTCCATACGTTTTTAGAGTTCGTATGGTATTCTAAAATTGGAATGCGAAAAATGAAGTCTAAATTAACAGGCTCTAAGAGGATGGAATTTATTTTTGCAAATCGTTTGTTTCCGTTAAATTTTATTATCAAATCGTTTTATTAAATGACACGTGGCAGTTGACAGATGTACTAATTTTATGTTTTATCTTTTATTTGTCATAGGTGTACCGGTTTATGATTTTTTGTGGTATTAATCTAATTACAAGAAATTAACGGAGAAAAAAAACTTTCTCATATGTCATAATTTAGGATTTTTTATGGTCAAAAAATTAGTACGGAATAAATTTATCAAAGATGTATCAATTTAAAATCTATACAATATTATCCTTGAACTTTTAACTTATTTAATACGATTGTTGAACTAAGGTAAATGCTATCCTTCCATTTGCATCATTTTCACATAGTTTATAGGACTAATTTGAACATTTACCAATATTTCAAGGGACAAATCGAACAAATTAAAAGTTCCAAGGACGGCATTGTACATCGGGCAAAAGTTCATGAATGAAATTGTACAAATTAAAAGTCCTAACATGATATCACATTTTAGACTAAAGCTCGGGGACTACTCGTGCTCTTATTCCAAATGAAAACGACGTTATTTTTTACGAGCTATATTATACAAGCAATATTATACAAGTCGCCTAAACAACGGAAGAGGGTAACGAGAGCTTATCCAAGGAAATACCAACTAAGGGCGAAAGATGAACGAAACACAGACGCCCATGGCACGCCGATCTCAGGAGGGATCCAACTATTCTGATCGAGGAACCGGACTTCCAATTCACTTAGCCATCCATCTCACCTCTCCGGTGTCCTTGTTTTCTTGCGAAGCGTCTTGGTGAGAAGTAATGTTTCCACAATATCATCTATTTACAGGATTTAGAGCTGCAGTTGAAATAGATTCCATGCAGTTTTCAACGAAGTTTTTCAACAGTTCAATGGTTTTGCAGCCACTCTTGAATCATTGAACGGAGAGCCTGGTTCGGGAAAAGATCTAGGGTCGAAAGCGGACGATTCGTCATGGGCGAAGCATTGCGGCTGCTAAGCCAGCGCCTTATTTCCGATGCTTCATAAGTGAAACCGTCCGCCGCCACATGAGGATCTTGCATGATTTCCTACACGCACGATCAAATGAAGTACATTAATCCATGATCAACGTATTCAGGCCAATATATGGATACCCGGTTTAAGCAGTGAATAACATATGCCGAGATGATATGATAAGCCTGACTCACGCAGGAGATTGGACAGATGAAGTGATGTGGAGGCTGGCTGGGCTCTTCTGGACCGGACCGACTGTATGAAGAGGCTTCACAACGGGTTCGCATCCGTTCAAGTACCGGCCACACCTGAGTCCCAAGATCCGGTCGATTATCACTATCGATGTCACAGCAGCTTAATGCCAGGTGAGCCAGCTCCGTGGCTTGCTCCAATGGCCAGTGCCCTGCTGTGGGATCCAACAAGGCACCTAGATTCCCTGCATCTAACTCGTTTTGCATCACTACATCTAGATCCAGGGCCGATCTTCCAGTGAGTAACCGCAGTAACACATTACCAAATGAATAAACATCAGAGGCAAAAGACAATTCTCCTGCCGTGGGGGAATGAGATGAGGCAGAACGCAATCCAAAGTTGGTTATTTTGGCCGCGAAGTTGGAGTCAAGAAGAATATTACCCGGTTTCAGATCGCCATGTACTATACCATGGTAAGAATGAAGAAACATAAGCGCGGCACATATATCTGCACAAATACGTATTCGAGTTTGCCAAGACAGATGGTTGCTGGTGTCCCTGGCACTGAGTTGGTCTTCCAGGCTGCCATTCGGGAGGTACTCATAAACGAGAGCCGAAGCAACCGGGGAGACTCCAATGAGGGTTACCAAATTAGGATGCCTCGACTTTGTCGCAAGTTGAACCTGAAACAGAACCGACAAGTACGGGAGAGAGACCCCCACACCACCCCAGCAAACAAGACAAAGATTACTAGATTACCAAAGAAAGAAATCGTATCTTCATCATTCATTTATCAGCATTGTCCCTAAATAAAACAATAAACAGATCTCCAGTAAGTTTTCAAATTTAAACTACATCATCAATCTCTGAGCAAATTAAAGCCATCAGTGTGCTTCTTAAGTTTTTGCAGCCACATGACCTTTTCCTGGTTCCATAGACAACTTCATAATGCCATTGCCCTAATAATCTATTATTTAAATTGTTTTGTGTGCCTTCCAGGAAATTATAACAATACACAACCACCTTACCTCCTTCTGGTAATTGCAGCGGTGCGGCATCTTTATGGCCACTTGCATGTGATGAAGCGAACCTTTATAAGTTCTCCCATACTCCCCTACCTCGATCTTTAATGATGGATCAAAACTGTGGGTAGCTTCCTCTAATTCGTACCAAGAAAACTCAGAAATGAAGTCCTGTCCATGTGCACTGGAGGGTTCGCTTGTTTGGTTAGCCAAGGGTTCAGAGTTAGCTTTCAGAGCATCATCGTACAGCATCTCTAGTTCCTCGTATTGATTCTTCAGCTCTTTGAATGCTTCTTTTTCTATTGCTAGCGATTCCTCAAGATCTTTCCTCACTCTTAGCTGCCCATTGTATATATCTTCAAGTGCTTTAAGCTGCAGATAGGCAAAGATATCAGCAGATTGCATAATAATGTTTGAAAATTCTCTAGGAATAATTTTATCAGAACAGTTTTTTTTTTTTCTGATAACTCAGGGAACCCCCGCACGGCCGACAACCGGGGAGTAAACCCTGGGGGCGACACGTGCTAGCCACCACACACGTGCCACCGATTAAGTCATCCTGCGACGCCCGGGATTCGAACACTCAACCTTTTGCGAGAGGAAGAGTGCGCGCTCCAGCAGTGTCACCCAGGCGGGTGGTATTTTTTTTTTATCAGAACAGTTCATGCTACATGAAAACAATAAATTTAGTACTGAACCAAATAGGGCCTCATAACAAGGACTTTACTTTATGGGTAGCCCCATTTGCAGTTTTCTCAGCTTTCCTAGTAATTTATCTGAACAGTATATACACCGGAACTTGAAATTATGAATGGATACAATCTAAAAAGAAAGGAGGGTTCTCACCATTCCATATGCACGCATGGAATTTGATTCAGAAATCCAATTACTCCTCTCACCCCTTTCATACCGGACCGAGGCTAGATCGTCTTCGACTTCACTAGAGTTGGAGCTTGAATGAACTGAACCAAAAGGACTCCTTACATTTTGTAGTCCAGATTCATCAACAGAACTACCTTGTAATACTGATGGCGTGATGTCCATGTGGAAAGTGTCCAAATCACCTTCCCTGTAAAGATTTGGTAGGTCACATCAACTGAGACAAGGTTGTGTTCAAGTAAAGCTTGAGATGAGTTTTAGAAAAAGCTTAAGCAGCAATCTCCAATATACTCCTGTACATGAAGAGCCTCGACCAAAGCCTCGAGAAATGAATGTGCATGGCTACTATCAGCAGATGGAGATGGGGCCCTTGAAAACTTACGGTCTCTTTGGAGTAACTTTCTTGTTCTTATACCTTTTTAGTTTTCAGCGCTTGGATTTGCCTTTTATTTAACAATGAACACCCGAAGTCTTTGATAATCAGTACATATGAACTTCTAAAATCATTTGAAATCATTGAAACTTTGTTCGTTGAGATTTATCATCCCCATGCTTGCCATGACTACACCTCAATAAAATGACCATGCGCACCTCGAGTAGATTAGGTGCCCATTGCAGACAAACCAAATGGAACAAGATGGATGTGCATGCTGGTTTACAAATTTTGCTTTCTTGGATGTGAGTTGTGTCATCCCCCTGCAACATGAAAGGCAGATGATCAAGCAATTTTGAGAATAGAAATGAACAAGAAAAAGGAAGCAGATTTTTAAACACGTACCCATACAATACCAAGCAAACAGCTTAACCTAAATGTGATCATTACAATTGGCCACTTCATTACATACAGGATTCTAGATTTTGTCCGTTGAGATAATCCTAGTAGCTCACTCAGATACGTTACTATGCTAGCTCATTAAGCAAAGCCCAAGTACTGGTGGGCCCTTAATCTAGGACCAGGATGGGGTAGAAATCAGATTAGCTTCTACAATAAATATCAGATTAGCTTTTACTGTCCAAGTACTGTAAATTAAATAAGATTCAATCATGAATCATGATTGATCGTACTCAAAATAGCGTCTGTCTGCAGCTGCTCCCATGACAAGTTTCGTGATGGCATGCTGCTCGATGAGTTCCACAATCCCTCTTCCTATATCTAGCATCTCAATGAATCTTTTCTCAGCATGAACCTGAAGAAAGAAAGAGTAGTTTGCCCACATAAATACATTCTGAAACTTTTTATTTGGCTGCAGTAGTTCTAGTCTTCTAGCAATTTTTTTTTTGGTAAGGTAGAAATATTTTTTGGTATTGCTTCAGGTAAAAACAAATAACCGTGACATGAGAGATTCACCGGCCATGTAGGTCAAATTATTTAAAAAGAATAGAGAGCTTTGTGCAATCGGTAGTAATTTTTAGAAGCAACGAATGTGTACTATAGAAGGAAGGTACTCACCTCTGCTTGGTTACACACGTGAATGTACTCATCCAGGATGCTGTCGATCTCTTGCCTTGCAAGTTCTTGAGGACTCGTGGATCCACTACCATAAGAGGGGCGTGCTGCGGAGCGGAGTTCGACCACATAATGGAAACTATTAACTAGAACTTGAAAGGAATACTAGCAATTCGCTTGCAATCAAATATTATATTTCTAGAGTCTCAGGAGACAGAGAAAACTTATCTCCCCAACAATTTCGCAGATGCATCATCCTTCAGACAATAATACTACGTAGGAAACTAACCAAGATTCAACCGTGCAGTCATAACAAGTATTAGTGGAAATATAAGATTCGAGGTGAGCTGACATGAAATGAAACATATGAAAATTCACAACATTCCAAGTACATGGTTCTGCGTCTCCTAGCAATACACAGCAAACTGAAAAGAAAAGCAGAAAAACAAAAGAAACTTTGTGGGTCAAAATCTATTGGAAAGTCATGCCATGACACTGTTCAACTCCACAGTTCTGACGATCAATGGTTCTGAAAAGAACAACGTATAAGATGGATTAACTTGGCAAAGCCATCACCTTTGAACCCGATCACTTACTAGATGGATTCAGCCGGTGAGGTCGATGAACGTGAATGATGCGAAAGTCGCCACCGAAATTCTCCAATGCCCACGAAATGGTCGACTTGCTCTCCCGCACGTCCCTCCCCACCGCGACGTAGACTCTGTTGTTGACCACCGTGTCCGGCCCGTCACTGACCTCCATCATCGCCGCCGTTCAACTCGAAACAGAGGAAGAAGAAACAGAGCAACTTCACTTATCAGTGATGACCCGAGTGAGTGTTTTCGGATTCCTTTGCTCATAAAGGACTGGAGGGAAATGTCCAATCAGCTTCAAGAGGGCAACCATGGCAAGGCCAGCTAGCCAAGGTGTCAAAAGGGGTCGCCGTCCCTTTCATCTCTCTCTCTCTCTCTCTCTCTCTCTCTCTCTCTCTCTCTCTCTGTCAGCACAGTTGAGTTGATGATTGAAACTTCCGAAGGAAGGTGTTTGTTTCTTTTTGTTTTCTCTTTTTTGTTTCCAAAGTCTTTGTAGAGTCAATGGCCCAAAAGAAGCCGCCATGAAAGCCATAGCATTCGGGGAAACGGAGTGGAAAAGGCCATCATCGGGCCCGAGAATGCGTGGTGGATCCACATTCACTACTAAATCTCGGGTCTCGCCTGGACCTGGGGATCTCAGGATGTAAAGCAACAAGAAAACATCTCCTTCCGAGGACTTGGGGGCAAAGGCGTGCGGGTAACTTAAAGTAAGGAGCGCATTTACGAAGCCCGCCATCACTATAGCGCAAATGGACAGGAGGTGAAAGCCTTGTCAGAGATCTTTGTTATTTTGAGCAAAAACATCTTCCATTGAAGGCCGCTTTGGATCATTTCAAACTCCCGAATTATCTCTACTTATTGATAAATAAAAATCTTATTAGGATCGATGACTTTTGCTCCCTAAATTCAATTTCGGTATGCCCTTTTTTTTTTTCTGACGATCAAGATATTTCAAGAAACGCAATCACCACGTTTCGACAGTCGTCCTTTCGATAATCATCGTGTTGAAAGTCCTTTATCGACGTACCGTTGGATGTAATGTCGTGTTTGATATGGCAGAGTGTGGAAATGAAATGGAATACGGATTCTCGTGCTTGGTTCTAGGAAATAATGATGCTGGAATGGCATTGCTTGAGAACATTTCAATAATTTTTACATTGTGTTCACGTTAATACACTGGCAAATGTGCATGCCTTCTGTGCATGTGAATTGTATATTTGGACCTTTCCACATCTTTATACAATTCCTTTTTGCAAATTGCGTATTTTTCGTTAATATCGCTTAATGTTCCAAATATTTAGCGATGAGATGGTTTTATCTAGTTTTCCAAATGCGAGTCTTTTGCATACCCACGACGCGCGTGCGCATTTGCCGGTATAATATCGATGAAAACGACGATTTTCTTTTTAGAAGTAACATGTAAACAAAACAAATCATCCCTACAATAGAAAGAGTGTAACGGGATTTTATTTTTTTTTCACTTAGCCAACTCGCTTCTTCCATGCCCCCACCCGACCCGAGAGGCCGGGCCCGACTCATCGCATGACCCGACCCGGACCGGCCCAATCGGATCGAAGCAATTCCATTTCCCTCCCTATAAATAGTCTTCCCGAATCCCGCCAACGTCCAAAACACACACACACACTCTCTCTCTCTCTCTCTCTCTCGCGCGCGCTCTGCATGCAGTGATCCGTCAGCTTCCGTCTCCGAGCTTGTTCTCTGTTGGAGCGGAACTTCATCGATCGAACGAAGTGGATCGAGCGATGAAGATGAAGATCAACCGCGCCTGCGACCTCAGCTCCATCTCCGTCCTCCCTCCTCACGCCAGGTTCGGCCCCCGCGCTCTCTCTCTCTCTCTCTCTCTCTTCCTTTCGTGCGATCGATCGTCCACTTGCTTCGTTTCGAGAAATCCTTGATTCCGTAGCTTTCAGGAGCTGCCGTTCTACGTTCGTGCGAGTCCATGAGCATTCCCGGTCTGGTTTGATTGCTTCAGTTCTCGCGAGCGATGAGCGGATGACGGCGTGAATCTTCCGGCTTCGCGGAATTTTGCCGCTTCTGAACCGTCTGTTTTTGGTCGGAAAAATGCGCGAAATGATTGCGATTAGATTACGAATGACCTCGTCAGCTGAATCGGAGCTTGTAATTGTGCGTCGCTAGTTCTATTGAAGATTGAATCTAAAGATCGATTTTAACTTTTCCGTGAAGTATCGACAGAGACGAGGAGGTTTTTGAAATTTTAGGGAAATCTGCGATTAGATGCAGCGTCATCGTGTGGTTCTCATGCTTGGTTTCGTTTTTTCTCAAGTGACTTGGAAGGAGTTGTGCATCTGAGATGATGTGAAAATAGGAATTCGGCTGCCTGTATCTGAGTCCTCATTTATCTATCAGTTCTAGAGAAATCTCATACCTTGTGACGAGCAATGTACATTTTATTACCTACAACAGTTTCCTGTCCTCCATGTTACAGCATTTCGTGCTAGTGTCTGTGTAGTCATCTGCTCTTCTTATAGAAGGAATGAAGACCAAAATTGTTTCACCTTCTCTTGAAAGTGGAGCTTAGCTGCTAACATATGCCGTAAAATGAAGATCAAAGCTAAATGCTGTATGGTGATGATGTGCAGGAGACCAACAACTCTACAAGCTGGAGGACAAGCATCGCATCTGCAAACTCAGCAACAGTCGCAACAATCATTTTCTCAGGGACTTTCATCACAGCATGGGCTATTTTCTCAGTTCTCTCAGACTTCTCTGGATGAAGTTTTAACGAACGATCTGGTCTAGCCTTTTTTACTTTGACTATTAACATATGAACAGAAAAATTTGCGGTCATCACTCAGGATTGTATATTCACACAGAATGCTTTCACTAGGAAATGAGGTTTAGATGGTTTGAATTGGATTCCACATGTCATCTCTGGTGTGCAAGTGAAGAAATATGGCTCGTAGGTCAGAAATTTCACCTATTATCTGGTCAGACGAGAAAATGTTATATAGACTGTTTAGATTAAATACACCCACGTGTTGAAACAAGTTGATTGATTTTTTAAAATGGAGTTGTACTTTGACTAGAAAAAACCGACATTTTTCTCATAAATCTGAAGCATCTCGACTGAAATTGGTTTGTGACATTGACATGGTATAATTGCTTAATGAGATGCCAACATGATACCTTGGCTATTCTCGTTCTTTGATGTTTCGGGAGATTCTTATAGTCATTAGTGCAACGAAACTTGTCAGAAGTTCAGCTGAGATGGACCGTGGTCTCTCTGGACAAGTTTTGAGATGAAATCTATGTCAAACTTGTGCAACACTTTGATGTATCTTCGGATAAATTTGCGGCACCATGATTGTATCTACCCATAGAGAGTACAATAATAATTGACAATTGCTTGTAACTTCTGAATTTTCTTTTCGTCGATTTCCTATCTATAACTCTTTCAGTTCAAACTTATTCGCAAGTTTTCTTTCTATAGATGGGAACATACTTCTCAATGGATGAAATTATTTGCAGTGACGAGAACAGAATCCTGCAAACTCTAGTTGCATTTTATCATGCCATTCAAGTATCATATTTTCATTTGACGTTTGGATAATTAATGGTGAATAAATTCATATCTATGCAATCTTTCTTCTTTAACATTTAGGTGATTGTGATTTTATCCTTCTATATAATGAGCATTTTAAGACATTGATTTTAACATCAGTTTCACACAATTTACTTGCAGAGATATAGTTCTGGAGAACGAGAGAACTCTAAAAAGAACATACCTTCCTTAGCTCGGGTCAATCGTACGCGAGAAGAGAGTCAAATGCCAATCTCAAGAAATTCCACCAAACTTATCCGGAAGTGGAGCGCCAGTTCCTCATTAGATGGTGGAAGTAAGCTACAGAAAATATCAATGGCCAGATGAAAATTTCTAGAGTACTAGCTTTTCATAATGGTCATTGACACAGAAGTTCCTGAATTTTGTGTTAATTTATTTCACTAATCCTTGTTTATGATGTTAAATATGATGAGGTTTCGTGAACTTCATCTGTTCACCTTTCTTAAGGGTAGAGTTATGACTGTTTGATCCATATTTGCACTACAATGAGTTTACAAAGCTTCAAGGAGCATTATTGTTACTTTTGCAGGTCAGATAACAGAAGAACTTGAGCGCAGAATTGGATTGATGGAAGCTTCATTGAGCAGGTATGGGATAGTAGTGGATTCTGTCCAGAGTGATGTCATGCAAGTAAACAAAAGAACAAGAGAATTATCCCTAGAAGGTAAATTCTCTATCATATGTATGTATGCCAAACAATTATGCAACATGAGATTTTTTTAACAGTGTTATTGCAATTCATATTGTAACCACCAAGTACCTTGGGGCATATGGTCATCACCAATTCAAAATTAAAGAACTAAGTCTATCAATGGATTCTTCTCTGGAATTTGGCAATAACCGCCAATCCAATGGAAGTAAAATGTCAATAGCCTCACTACTTAAATTATGACAAATTCGTCACAAAGACCATTTGGAGTTACATGCATTTTCACTTTGTGTGGAATTGATAGCAGTCATCTTTCATGATGTTATGTATGATATGTCTTTAAGAGAGTGCTCCAAATTGACTAGTCAACGTGTGTGTTCTTCTGATTGTTGATGCAGTGGAAAGCATACAGCAGAAGTTGATGAGCCAGGATAACTCATTGCAGCAGATGGTAATATATCATATCTAATCTTTATTTTTGTGGTCCTGCTCAAGAATTCACACTCACATGATTGTCATGCATGACCATTTATCACTCTCTTGACATGGTGAATTAGAGCAAAGGACAGGAAGATATCAAAGCTAGCCTGGATGGTTGTTTCAAATCAATATCTGAACAACTCAATAAGCACAAAAACGAGGACAGATTGCAGGAAGTCTTCTCAGCACTTTCAGCTTTACCAGAGAAGGTAGAAGGACTAATGCTGAAACTACAAGATCAGCTTCAAAATACCTTCACTAAAGAAATGCAGGTATATGGTTATACAATTCAAAGCTTATTTCATGTTTTCCTTAGTTTCTGGTAACTTTCGTAAAGATGAAAGCAAATAGTACTCAGGGTATGCCTGTACCCATAGCCAAGAAAATTCCCTTGTGTTCCAGACTGATCATTTACTTTGAATTGTTTTTTTCCATCCTTTTTGTACTTTTATGAGATAAATTTCACTCCATGCCTTGACTTATTCCAGGCAGCACGACAGATCCTGCTGGACCAAAAATCAGCAGCACCTGCTGTTCTTCCAGTAAAGGTAGTTTAATGCTCTCTTAAAGATCACATGGACTTATCAATTGCTCTATGGGAAATAAAGCAATTGAGCTTGCAAGCTTGCAGGGTGCCATCATTTGTGCTCTCCCACAAAGGAAAGCACAACAGTTACAAAGGTATATGATCTTGTCTTTGGTGATTGCTTTTCTGAATAAGAGAAATAAATCATCACAGCCCTGTTAGCAAGGTTAAGTAGTCTATAGCTCAGAGGTGTCAAGCCTGGATTCATCGTTTTGGCTGCTTATAATATCAGAAGTGAAAGTTTCATGAGAGATTGATATAACTGACAAACCTTATGCATCAAAATATGCACTCTTGAGTTTTAAAAGCCTATTTGGGTAGCCAGCATGCTGACACGTTTAACAACTACACGCAGGTTTTATTTTTCTCTGCAGTCAAAGCTGAGATGCACTGACATTATCTTTTGTAAAAGCAAGGCATTGCATGTTGTTAATTTAATTACGCTTTCAAATAGGTGTTCGTATAATTATTGGAATTTGTAGGATGGAATTTATTTGCTGGTCTAATTACTCTAATTGTCTATGTGTGTGTGTGTGTGTGTGTGTGTGTGTGTGTGTGTGTGTGTGTGTGCCTTTTTTCATGAAACACACATATCAAAAGAACACAATCTAACTCAACATGAGTTGTAATTAGCTGGGCCTAGGATGGATCTTTCACTTGCTGTCTGTGTCTGATCTGGGATTGCATGCATGTTTTGATTAGTAAATGTGCTTCCTGCTTGCTTGCCTACTTATGTTTTGCTTGTCCCAATTTTCTTGTGTCCCGTGTCCCCAAGCATTTTGAAATATCAAAGTTTTGGTTTCAGTTCAGCAGCAAATTCAGCAGCACATTTGCAAACCAATTTGGTATTGAAGACAGAAATAGGAGGGTGGACGTCAGTGAAGTCGGAAAAAACAACTTTTGCTTCTAATATGCCGACTATGAAGCACAAACAAAAAGATGTGTTATCAAACAGAAAGGTATTTCTGCTTTTTGTAGTTCCATTTTGCTCACCATGTGGCAATCGATAATAAGACATGCTTGTCAATTCCTCAAATGAAGGATCGGTACAAGTTCTACTGAGTTGCTTAAAATCATCTCAGTGATTTTGTTGCGCATATGATCTTATCACCTGGTTGAAGGGCAAGTACTTCATCTTACTCGTGGCACTCTTGGCAGGTCAGGGTGGATGAAAGAGAATGTCGACTTGCCATTGAGTCGGATGAGGAGATTGATGGTGGATTTTCTTGCTTACTTGATGACAGGGAGACAGGTAAAACTAATTTCTTTTCCTTATGGGATGATAAGTACCTGTCAGCTGCTACTAGTTGGGAAATAAATGGAAGTATCATCAGATTTACGAAGCCATTCAGGAGAAAGATTTAGTCCATTAGCTCCGCTCAAGATTGACATGTAGAATGTTTTTATTTTCCACAAACCTCATACACCACTCATGAAAGCTAGTAAATGCTAAACGGATTAGTTTTAGAGATATCTCCAGTTTTGTGCAGCTATATAGATGTTTATAAAGTGGTACTATCCCTCATCAAAATTCCTTGGGCAGATAGGGGAAGCTCCATTACAGATGAAGTCAAGGTAGAGACGGCACGTATTCTAAGGAAAGCGAGGAAACGAAAGTGGAGGTCTTCCAAAACTATAGTCATTAATTGAAGGTCCGTAACTCCTTTTTCTCTATGAGATGTTACACATCTAGTATTTCCTGCCCGCAGACTGGTAGATGTTTGCAAATAATATTCTCTCTAGCGTTTTGCTTCAAGTCGGGAAGAATAAGAATTTATGGCAGAGGCAATTACATCTTGTAATGTCCCTATCATCATATCTTATCAAAGCACATACGAGGATTTGTTTGTTGTTTATTGGCCAGTGATACTGCAGTAGACAAAGTAGACAAAGTGGTATTTGCCTGTAATGCCTAATCCATTCTCACTGGGGAATTACTGGATAGGCCAATGCTTCTTCCATAGCTTGGTGTTGGAAATAAGGCTCAAATTCCTGGCGGAGAGGATACAAGCCTCTGGAAAAGCACATCCGGTTCTGCTGAATAACCACGGTAAGGTATCTTCTTACCTGACCTAGCGTCGTAAACTGCTGTAACCGTTAATCGCACACGTAAATCTGGTGTAACTATGTCGCGGACATTTACCTAGTTGTTTACATCTTAGTAAGATGTACTCACTGGATATATCTGTAGCATTTCATGATTGATATTCTGGAGAATGAAGTCGTCTATTAGACTATCGCTGAAGTTAACAAAGCAGTGGAGTGATCAACTGAATTATGAGATGAATTCCTCGCAATTAATAGTGGAATAGGATCTCTAGAACGACGCATGCCGCTAGCACCAGGTCTAGCTCTAGCGCAAAATAGATCCATGATCCCTCTGCTTGATATTTTCTCCCTTTTGGGCCAACCCGTTTGCTCCAACCTCTAAAACAGTTGTCTTTTGCCATTATTTTTGTAGTTTTCCCCAACTGACCTCTTTACTTATTACATAAATCCATTCTAAATTAATTTTATGTCTGTTTATTTTATTGGATGACCAACTAATTTGTTGAATGATTAATCAAAATCACGTAAGCATTCTCTCCATTATTTTGTACATTTCCCTAATAACCTCTTCATATATTGCATGAATCCATTTTAAAAGGTTTTGGGTGTCTGTTTTATTTCTATTAAACGACTGAGTAATCACTTTTTTTGCGATTTTTATTCTGCATTATTTGCTGAATAATTAATCAGGTAATTATTTTTGGCCATGAGTTTGTATTTTTCCCGCTTGACGTCTTCATACATCACACGATTCCATTTCAAATTTATGTTAGGAATATCATTGTTAGATAATTGGAATAGACCTTGTTTTTCCATCTAATCAACGAAGAAGATAATGTCTCGGTAGTGTAAAGGGAAGCAGGGAGGGAATGGACCCATCCTTTTCGATAGTCCAAAGGGGCACTCGACATACCATACTTTATCCCCAATTTTTCGTACAATCCATTAGTCATCGGCTTCGCTTCGAGGACATCATGGAATTCCATGGCTCAGTGAAGTACCAATCACGGGTTACTAACGGTCTTCTGATATGCATCTATTTACGCAGCCACCAGTCTCATTTCAAGTGCAAACATAGTCACGAGAGACAAGTAACATATCTCATGCAAGCACATTGGTGAAATTTTCTTTTCTCATAAAAGACCCCGCTTAAAGATTTATCGTTGTATTGTAAGTGTACAATCTTTTTTACTCTAGCAACGATTAAATGGAAATTCTCATCTACTAAGTCTTTAATATTACGTTAAGACTCTCCCTGGGAATTAATTAAAAGGCCCAACTACAACTTTTTGCCAATTGCTCAGAAAAGAGAGAAAGAGAGAGAGAGAGAGAGAGCATCAGGCTTTAACCGGGTGGTCCTAAGGTACGTCTTCCATGGACCGAGTCACGATCCCATTCCCCCACAGGACATGATGATTCCCCACTGCATGGGCACGATAAAAAGCGAGAGATTTCACCAACACTATCTTCCTTAGGTGAAATGAAAGTGAAATCATACACGCCAACACCATCATTACCATTATCAAGGGTTGGATTTGAAACCTTAAAAAAGGATAATCCAGCCGTGAAAAACATTCGAAAGGGGAAAGTCCACTGTCCGAGTCGTAGTCAGGATTTCACCTAACTCGTAAAGCACAAACAAATGCAGCATCAACGAGACCAAAAACTTCAGCGGGACGACAAGTGCGTCGTTGGTAATCGAGACTTTGGTTGTGATTGTGATCGCCACGTTTGGGGGTGGGGAGGAATGTTTAGTACGATCTTTTACATGATAACGGGCCAGCAAACATGGACCCTATCGTCGCCAAAGCTAGCACTGGCAATTGGTCCTGCTCGTGAGCTGATTCGACGATCCCATCCCCAACTAATTGTGAGGACACGGGGAAGTTTCAGCTTCAGGTTAGGCAGGAGACTTTCCGGTTGGGTGAGCTGAATCACTCAATTTCACATATCTACGTATCTAGGGAAAAAACCAGATCCATTGCGACGACGAAAATCCACCTACCCGCTGCTGCCGCCAAAACGATCTATATAAAGAGTTATTCCTGGGGACCCCATAAAGGTGTTTATGTCGATCATTTGTCGATATCGGATATTCACATGGTGACATCATTCGGCGGAAGTAACTATGGCCTAGATCTTGATGTACTGTCAATCATGATTCGCGAAGATTGCCGAGCACGACGAGGCTATCGAACATCATATCATTTGCTTCGATATTAGGGGGGGAAGATTAATTGACTAAGGTCTTGCTTCCATAAAAATCAACGAGCCATACACAATGAAAATCCGAAAAGGAAGGCCGCGGTTCTTTCGCAATCATGATCGTCGTTGGGTTATCTTCAAGGTCAAGGAAAGAGGGCAAGCAATGGCCACCCACATTCGGCATGCAAAAGCTCCCTCCAACCCACCCACCTCCCCCCTCCTCCCTCTTTGCTTTTTCACCAATATCTAAAGCACAGAAATAGCTCAAAGGCAAAAAGAACGTATATCTCTCCGTCCGGTCCCCGTATCTTTCCGTCACCCTCCGTTTCGATCAGCATCATCCACCCACGTCGCCCTCACGTAGTCAAGGAACAAGCCAAATCCGGTCATTAAACTCCATTTTGCTCGCTTGGTCCTCCAGCATGCATCGACCCTTGAGCCTTCGCGAGAATAGCAGAAGAAGACAGTCTGTTGTTTATGCAGTAGAGAGGGGGGGACCTTCAGTAAGCTAATTGTCTCACATGGGCCTCGTCATTAGGCAATTAATCGCCATTCGGGAGTCGGTATTCATTGCGCGGGGTCCTCCGATGGGCCCGCGAGGGACTCTCTGTTCAGGCCCAGCTCAGCCCCACGTCACATCATTGGTGGACAACCGTAAGCCGAAGACAAAAACAAAAAAACAGCACATGTGGTTGGGTTTTCATATTTGCACGCGCCTGACTCCCTAATAAAAAGCCGCAAATCAAATCCTGGTTTTGCCCTACAAACCCAAATATGGTCGCCTGTCCAAAAATCGCAGTCGGTTTTTTTTCGAAATTATCGATATCGGGACGAGTTGGAGATTCAGTATCAGAACCCACGTCTTCATTGACATCCTCACTTTGTACTGATTAACAGTAACTTACTGACGTTGATAATTTTAAAGAAATCGTTGGCGATTTTTCAAACGTGTGGACAGATTTGAGATTTGAGATTTGAGTGAAAATTAGAGCTTTTCTTTAAACAAGAAAAGTTCAGAACAGAATTGAGATCGGATCTATAGTCAGGAAGTTTTTAGGGGATTATCTCTATTCACATAATGTCGTGTCTGATCGAGGGTACTTGTGAGTTGAGTTTTTTTTTAATTATTTTTTTTCCGAAAATAGGGAGTTGAGTTGTGCTCGAGCTGTGCCTTCTTTCTTCTTCCCAAGACAATCCCGTGTCCCGCAAACTGTCTTAACCTCGGATGCTCTCTCTCGCTGCATCCGTGCTGTGGAATTTTGTGCAGATGGATACAATTTTAATGAAAGGGATGGGTGGAAGGCACTTGTTGCCTAAAACGGGTAATTTCAAGGTCTTGGGTATACAAAACTTAAAAAAATTCACCCAATTTTACTTTTGAGGTACTTTTTTTTAATGTAGATTTGGTTAAAGTGTGTCATGGAGCAATTAAGTGAGAAAACAATGCATGAACATTCCTTGTGATATATTCAGTTTTTTTTTGTCTGTCATATCTTTAACTTTTCTTATTCTTCTGACTTTTACTTTGCCACAGGAGTCGAAGTTGAACGCCATACCTGTGATACTGGCATTCCCCTCTTCTAATCCATTTATCAGCAGGGTCGCAGGCTCGTGATATATGCAGCTATAATGCTCTAAATTGAACATCAATAGTGTTAAAAAGAAAATGTTTAAATTGAGTATCCCCCAAAAGCAATTACTATAATTCCCCTAGACCATGTTTGTTTATTGGGAATGACAAGAGTGAAAAGAGAATGAAGCCCCATTTAATATTATGGTGTTTGGTGATTTGAAATAAAAAAGGAATGAAATTATGCATTGGAAATGAAAAATGTTTCATTGCCCTGTTTTCAAATATGTGGGAATAGGTGGGGTTGAATAGATGGGTAGGAGAGGGCTCATTAAAATTAAGAAAAAAAGGAAATTTCATAAAAGGGGGAATATTTACGACAAAAAAAAAAGCAACTAAATCAAGAAACGCGATGTAATATTCTCTCATTTATGCGAAGAACACATTGGCTCTATATACTAAAAATTAGATAGAGCCCATGATCACTCGCTAATTTATTGAGCGCAATAAAGAATTTCTTCTATGTACTTTTGGTCTTATATAAATTTGTCATCAACTCCATCGAGCAATAGCAATTCTGTTTGCTCATAAAGCAACCGACCCAACAACCCAAAAGGTTAGGTTTGTGATATATAAAACATGTTTATGGTTGGTCTTAATTAGTTCCACAATATGTCATAACATAAAGGATGCTTTTGTGAATGTTTTTCTCCATTGATGGTGACTCTAATATAAGAATCATTCACTCAAACTTAATTTGGATTTTAAACTTAAGAGGTCACAACGTCACTCCATTGATGGAGCACCACGTCGTGCACTTGACTGGTATGGTTTGTATGCATCAGGTGAGAATCGATCGAGCGGAATTTTCACGTATCCATATTAAAAATAAAAAATCTTTAGGAAAAATTACCAAAATAATTCTAAACCTATTGTAATTGTGCTAATTGAGTCATAAACATTTTTTTTGTGCCAATTGAGTCTTGAATATTTTGCATTTGTGCTAATTCAGTCCATTTAGTTAAGTTTGGTTGGCCGATGGAAACATAGACACCAACTATCCTACGTGACGCGGTTAGCGCTGATGTAGACAATTTTTAATGATATTTTAACATTTATTTTATTTTATTTATTTATTTTCTTTTCTTTTCTTTCCCTTTTTTTCCCCTCCCTTCCCTTCGTCTTCAGCCTCTAGCCGGTTGCCGATTCCAGCCATGCCACGCAGGATGGCCAATATCCATATCAATGTCGGCCGTCCGAAATTAGCTGGATGGACTGAATTAGAACAAATGCAAAAGGTTTAAGATTCAATCGGCACAAAAAAAATATTTAGGACTGGAATGACACAATTTCAATAAGTTTAGGACCGTTTTAGTAATTCTCCCAAAATCTTGACTTGTTCAATGTGACTTTTAATCATTTTCATCATGAAAGGCAATGATTAGCGGTACCCTTCGAACTTTGCCAATGCATTGACGATAATGCAATATCCCAAAACACCAAATTCGATAGCGGGAAGCTAATTTTCAATTTTTGCCAACCTTTTAAATTTCACCAATGATTCTTGCTTCAGAGCCTCTTTCAAGGAAGAGGTGTACATTTAAATTCAAAGCTCAACAATCATCATTACCATCATAGTGGCTTTCCTAAAGGTTTTTTCGTTGAGTAAAAGGAGGAGTGAAATAACTGGCCTCCTCTAGATCTAGTTATTTGGACCAAAAAAGAAAAACAGATCTAATTATGTTTACTAATTGCTATGTACCCAAATCTAAAACTCCTGTATCTGACCAGTGTAAATCTTGCTTGGTCTTTCTGCTTTCCCTCAAATGTGCTGCACAAGCAAAATGTGGAGAGAGTAATAAGCTCAATTTGTTTGTCAATTAGCTGATTTGCACATGCATTTCCTTTTTCACGTCCGCATATTAATTATCGACAAGGATATATCATGTTAGATGATGTAGAAATTGAACTTGATGTTTCTATTGGTGAAATGTTCCCAAGTCAATTCACTTGAATTCAGCATGAGAAAAATATTATTTGAAAAGTTAAGAAGACTTTTTCTGTAAAACCATCGTGAGATCATACATCTGCAAGCCCATTGGCCTTTCCTTCAGATATCTTACGTTAACCCAAATACAATTAATCCATATTGTGATTAACTCTGAAGGCCTTGTTTTTTTAGTACATTGGTCAGGTGGTCAAAATTTCATCTTCGCAAGCAAGTTAGGTTCTTTCCTAGACAACCTCGAAATGCATCAATGCTTACTTGTGGAGCCTGTCTGCGACAGTAAATTTCACACCGACCGCCTTTTTTGATATCAACCGAGCAATCTATGCCAAGCGAAAAATTGGAAAAATAGTTCCGAAAATAAATGGCATTCTCGACCGTGTTAAATTGACATAGTTTCCTATGTAAATATTAAATCAGCTGCAGGAGTACACAAGGAAAGAAAGAGAGTGAAAACAGAAGTTCAGGGGCAATATCTATGTGCCAAGTTCTATAAATTATTATCTTCTTCAAGCAAGTGAAACAAATACTGAATCTTTCTATGTGCTAAGTCCATATTTCCCTTACGAAATAAATACTATTTTGCACAGTATTAAACCGATATTTCTTTCACGCGTGCAATATATCAAAACAAAGATAGGATTTAATAATAGCCGACCCTTATTATAATTTAGGGTGTGTTGGGGTTTTGTCACTAATCCAAGAGGGCGCACGACTTCTTAGAATTAGCAGAAAACACATTCGAATATTTGTATAAAAGCTCGATGAATTGTTTTTAAAACAGAATTTAAATTAAGATACAATGGAGTTGTATGACCTTTTAAAATTGCTGTTTTGTATTAATTCGGTTATGTGCCTGGATCGATCATCCTACTGCAAGCATTGACTTGATTGGATTGGAGTCTTCAGGCAGAAATCTAATGCTGCAAAACGATTTGGCATTTGGTTTATGACATTTAGAGAGACTATAGCTTTGATGAGGAACTCCACTCGCATGTTGCCGTTCAGTTTCTCCAGTTTGGCAATCTGTACAGGAGGAAAGAAAACAAACGAGGAAATTTCGTTGTCGCCGATGTCAAAGTTTGGTTTTTTTATTCTGTATCCGAAGCTGGAAAGGTACAATACAAGCCACCCCCGTGCAATTTTTCTTCGTCATACTCATGTCTGTGACGCCAGAGAGAAAGAGAGAGAGAGCATGGCGGAACGCGGAAGTTCAGAAAATGGAGGCACGCCATTTCCATACGTATCTCTCTCTCTCTCTTCAAAATGGGTCCCATCTCCACTCCCACAACTGTCACTTATTTTTTTCTCCTCCAATCCCCCAACAGCTGCACCGTAAAAGCTCTCGCCTTTTACTTTCTCAACCCTTCTCTCTCCTCTCTCTCTCCCCCCTCTTCCACTTTTCTCAGTCTTTAATGGCTGCCCGTATGTAATCCCTCCACAAAAAGTAAAGGGTCGGTGCTAGATGAGCATTTGGGCCCTTCTTTTTTGCTGTCAAAAGATGCCACCATAGATTATATGCGAAAGAAGGCAAAGCCTTTGATGCTTTCGTGGTGTTTGTCAGAATTCGCATGGAGAATCTGATTTGTGTTTCTTCTTCGGAAGTCTAGAGGTTTTTTTGTTTTGTTTCGTTTCGTTTCGTGATTGGTGGTGAGAAAGAGCAGATTCCCTTGGTGTATCATGGTTTTGGTGTCGAAGGGCGAGGTTGTTAAAAGTTCTCGGTTTTGACGACAAGTTTTTTGGCATTTGGAAGAGAGTTCGGAGCATTGGTGTTGTTCTTTATGAGCTGGAATTTGAAGGGTGACTTTGGATTGCGTATACTTTGCTTTTCAAGCGGGACATTGTATTGCTTCAGCGGAAGATTGAGTTCGATAACCAAGTGTTTGGATCATCAAATGCGAATTTTGTTACTTGGTTTATTGAAGTTGAGTTTGAGTTATGACCCATTCTTATTTCGAGAGTCAATCTTAGCTTGCCTCACTCTGTGATTTCTGTCAAAGGATGGTGTGCCGCCATCATAACTCAAAAGTTTGTGGAAGAATGCATCTGAGCAGACATCAAGGCTTTATTTTGGGATGAAAAAGGAAAGAAGAAGCCTTCGATACCCTGCCTTGCTTAGGATATCATCTTGGGCTATGCTTCTGTAGAATAGAAACCTGTGGAGCTAAAATAGGAAGTCGCAGAGATTCTGAGGGAGCTATATTTTAGTTTCCTCCGAACAGAGTCGAACTCCACCAATTTTCAACTTTGAGGTACTTTCTGATGCATCCGTGTTTTTGTACATCTTCCGAGTTATTTGATCAAGTATAATCCTTGATTAACGGATGATGATTTTGATTTCATCTATATGTCTCATATCCTGCAGATTGAATTTTGGTTCAATTGGGATATGTGTGTGTGTGTGTGTGTGTGTGTGTGTGTGTGTGTGTGTGTAAGCAGCTCTCTGCAAAACTTCATAATGAGTTGTTCTCATGGTGCGTGGCAAAAGATGACGAATTTCCTGTTAATTGATTTGGCAGTGGGCCAATTTTTGGAACTTTGAAGGATTTGACAGCAGAACTATAGTGTTTTAAGTGTTGATGTTGCTTTAATTAAGACAAAACACGTGAGATTATTATGCGATTTCAGAATCTTCTTGTCTGATTCACAGCCATCACATTTTGATTATTCTTCACTAGGTCTCTTTGACATTGTTTCCTAAACATTTTGCAGTAGGTGTCAAAATTTTGAATCAACTTGCGGAAATTGGATCGGATATACCTTCAACATGACAAAGAGGTCAAAAAAGCGTGTGGTGAGGCATGAAAGGGATCAGTTAGGCTGCATGTGGAGTTTCATTAGTATTTTGGATTTTCGCCATAGTAGACCCACTCGGAGGCTATTATCAGATAGAAGGCGAGGAAGCAGCCATGCTGGTGGTAAGGCCCCCTAATTGATTAGCGAGATTGACAAGCACTCAAGTCTTTTTCAGATTGAAGAATTACTGCTCATAACACATGGTGGTTTTCCTGCTACCTATTGCCACACTTTTTGTATATGAAGTAGTGCACTTGTGTTTTACTTCGTATGTCTGTCTTCTTATGATTTTGTGTAGGTACCATATATTCTATATCAACATGATTTTTTTGGTCATTCAAGAGTTGGTGTTCATTTTATTGTTCGAATTCTCTTCTATCCTGCAGATGAGCAACATTCAGTGAATGAGTTTGAAGTGTTGACCAATCTGGATGAGAAACTTGAAGTCACCCTGGTAAGATTCGATAGCATAGACAGTATGTTTCTCAAGTTTCCCCATTGGATGATTGTAAGGCGTAAGCAGTTGGGTTGTTAAGTTTCCCCATTCGGTGATTGCAAGGCACTGATTGAGAAGGATATCTATGTTTTTAGCTGCGACTAACTGAAAAAGATTTTTCAGGATGGTGAAGAGAGCTCAACTGTTGTAGCTGACGGGGGAAAACCTAGTGTGAAGATACTCATGGAAGAAGAAATGGTAGGCGAGCATGATACAGATATTAAAGTGAAAGATTCTAAACTAATGTCCAAACAATCTGATTTGGGAGATGAAGATTGCAGAAGGAAAAACCGCAGAAGACGTAAGAAGTCTTCTAGGGGAAGCTATGACATAGACAATGCCACTGAAAGCTTGGCATCCAGATGTGCTGATCTCAACGCGAACCAGGACCGCACAAATAGCCATAATGAAAGTTCTACAGCCGAGAACATTTGTGTTGAGATCTGTCAGGAAACTATAGAAACTGGAAAGAACCACAATGATGCCGAAGTACAGATTCAGGTAAACTCGAAACATGCTGATCTCAAAGAAAAATTGTGCGAAGCAATCAAGGAGTTGATAAATCAAAAACTCGAGAGTGGGAAGCATCTCACAGAGGATGGAGAGACTCCCTTCTCTAAAGAACTGGTTAACGCGCTTCAGATTCCGAACTTAAATGAGGACTCATTTTCGAAACTCCTGGAAGATCCAGACTCAATCTTGGTTAAATACATGAAAAGCTCGCAGGATACTCATTTGAGGAGAGACACTTTGTCAGAGTCATTTGCAGAATCTAATTTTTCAAAAGAGAAGCATGACAAATCCGATGAATCACAAGAGGTTGTTAATCATAAGTCTTACAAGTTCTTTAGAAGAAATGTCAAGTCTCACGAAACAAAGACACTCGGGGAGATTGAGAATCCTCAAACTTCTAATAGAATTGTTATTTTGAAGCCTGGGCCAGCAGAATCGAACAACTCTACAGCTCTGGACAGCACCGACACATTTCTAGGACATTCGCCGGACGTTGTCCATAAAGGGCAGGGTGAGAAAGCAAGTAGGCACTTTCTTATTTCGGAGATTAGGAAAAGATGGAAAAATGTGATGGGAAAGGAGCAGCATGGCAGATCTCCTGGTGGTGTTACGAAAAGAGTTCCTGATGGTGGTAAAGCAAACATGGGAGAAAATAATGGGATGAATTCTCCGGGAAAAGAGCACTTTTACATGGAGAAAATTGCTAGACCTGTTGCGAAAAAAAGAGAAGAAAAGACTGTTAAGCCAAGAGACTCTGAAGCAAACAAAGAATATGAAAATGTTAATGAGTCCAAGAGAAGAGTGTCTAACATCTACATTGAGGCCAAGAAGCACCTTTCGGAAATGCTGAGCACTGCAGATGAAGTGACAGACTTTTCAAATGGGCAGTTCCCAAAATCTCTTGGGAGAATTCTCTCTCTTCCTGAATACAACTCCCCACTTGCTAGTCCAGGAAAGATGCTGGAAAACAGCTTGGTAACTGCACAGATGAGATTATCTGCCCATCTCAAGTCTCCGAGGGTTGATGAAAATAAGGAGAGGCAACTAGAAGAAGCAAATGATAGCCATCAAGGTCCTTCAGCTCCAAGTAATGAAAGTGAGTTGTGCATTCTGGTAAGTTGTGATGATAAAATCCAAACATCTGACAAAAATCTGACTCTATTGGATGAGCCTCTTTCCAGTAATGAGGTGGAAGAGACCTCTGCTTCGTACCTGAGTCTCAAAGGTAATTTTCACACCCGCCCAATTGTTTTTGTCCAAATCAAATTGTAACTCACGTGCATTATTTTGCAGACTCTGAAATTCTTATAGCAGTTGATGGAATAATCAATGAAGAGCATGTTGCCAAGGTTACTTCCACCAGCAGTGCTAGTCCAGCCAGCCTCCAATGTGGTGCAGAGGATCATTTGGCTGAAGATATTGATGATGATTATACTGATCCTGATCGTAAGAAAGAGGTAAAAAAATTTCAATGATGCATGTTCCCTTGTTCAGAGACCGAGTCA
The DNA here is from genome assembly GCA_031216285.1 of Syzygium syzygioides. Lineage (NCBI taxonomy): Eukaryota > Viridiplantae > Streptophyta > Magnoliopsida > Myrtales > Myrtaceae > Syzygium > Syzygium syzygioides. The sequence goes on from CM062245.1 coordinate 24,524,635, forward strand.
TATCTTCTAGATACTAAATGATGAATTGATGAAGTAAAAAGAAATATCATGATGTAAAATTGAATTTCTTGAGGAAAGTGTATCCAAATCCGTATGTAATATTGCAGTTTGAGTCCTATCAGTAAAAGAGGTCTACTCATTTAATTTTACTTTTAGACTTGGTATAGTCTTTTAACAAAAAGAAAAAATTCTAGATAATTAATAATCAATAAATAAAGGAAAAGAAGAAATAAGTCCTCAAAAGATGCATACATTATCTATACAAAGAAAAGTTGTATCTCTAAGTCGTATTTATTTTGTCAGTTAGAAAAAAGATAATATAAATCCCATACATAGCATGGATCGTTACTACTGGAACATATGATAGTGCGCGGGTTGATTAGCTTTTTTGTTTTGCATAACAATCTATGCACTGCCATCTTTTATAAAGTTAAATCTTCCAAACCTGGTATTATTAATAAATATGAGTCAATTTGACTAACATGCCCTTACACAAAAGGAAACTGCATTGTGTTTTCAGAGTGGTTTTCTCCTCTTCAACAATTTCAATCCCCCTCCCTCTCTCCAAGATTCCTTGTCGCTGAACCCTGTATGGATAATGCTTCTGCCTTCGTGTGCATGTGACTCTTCTCCATCTCTGAGGAAAACCAGTCTCAGGGTGATTTCATTTCCCGTGTGCATTGCCTCTCTTAGAGTCATGAGCTTCATCGACCTTCCTACAGCGTTAGGGGGTCAAATGAGGCTACTCTAGAATCTGAGATCAAAGTTGCAAATAAAAAAGAGAATCTAAGATCAATAGTTATTTGATCAATATTCTACGTTCTTGACTATTTTTGTCATTGACACTTCGTCGTTGGTGTTGTGTGCTCTGCCCTTATAGATCATTTTCAATAACATCAATCAAGCTCTCTTTAGCCAAAGAGGTGGCTCACTGGAGGCTTCAAACTTCATCCCCAATCTGTAGAAGTTGAAGGCAGAAACAGAAGTTGCAATGACCATTTGCTTTTCGTTTTTTTTCTTGGGAAAAGAAAACTGTGTTTACAGACACCCCTCGCCTGTTGAAGCACATAAGTTTCTATCATTTGCAAAGTGATAACTTTAAAATCGAAAGATTATGTCACTCATAACAATCATTTCAATTGCTGTCCCATTTTCAGTGGCTAATACACATAAAGCCAATTGGAGTAATTGGTGAGGATATGGGGCTATTGTTGTTAGGCTGTCCTCGGGCAATGAGTTTGTATGGTTGGAATATCGAATTAATTAAGTGTGATCTTAAAGGGGGGGATGTCATTCAGACATATGAGTGGTCTAGAGAATTCTTTTCAAAGTGAATCTCTTTGAACTAGAAAGGAATAGAGAAGAAAAGCAGATGTAATGAGAGAGAAAAGGTTGCAGATTGGTTGGAAGCAACAAAATACAATAAACGTATGGTCAAACTTGCCTATCTTGTGAGGGTAGTATGGAATTTTCATTTAAGTGGCTTTGTCTGCAGCAGTTTCTGTGGAAGTAGCACTGGCCTATATATGTATATATGTCAATAGAGCCATCTGATGTCAAATGGAATAATGAGACCAGTGTATAGATCTTGTGATAACTGATAACTGATAAGTACATTAGCAACGGTAGAAAAATTCGCCTTGAATTCATCATCTCTCCAATCTGTTGCTATCTGCTTCATTTTGTGGTGTGCATTCCAGTATGAAATCACATTTCTTCATGGGCAGGAGCCTCACTCCAATGACGAACTACATGTGTCTCCATTTGCATCCCCATCAAGCTCTTCAACGATTCAGAAGGTTGTGGATTTAGAAATCGCTGTCGACAAACCTGAGAGACAAAGTCCTGTATCTGTTCTTGAGCCACTGTTCATGGAGGATGACATAAGTCCTGCTAGAACTGCATCTCGATCTGGTAGGCCTGGGCATTTTATGAAAAGAAAATATATGTGTACGTATATATTAATGGGCTCATGATTATGGGCTTACTTTTGTTGTTTGATAATTTTTCTGTAGAACCATCAATACAACCACTGAAGATCAAGTTCGAGGATGAAACGCCCCATAGTCCCAAGCATGGTATTCATATCAAAACGTCTATGGAGGGCAAGGAACCGTTGTTGGGGTATGTAGAAGCTGTTTTGCATGCCTCTGGCCTGGGCGGGCAGGAATTTTATTTGAGATCAGAACTTTCAGACCAGCTTATCGAGCCATCGGTGTTTGATGAAGTGGATTTCTTCTATGACCAACTTCATTTTGACCAGAAACTTGTGTTTGATTGCATAAATGAGGTCCTTCTGGAGGTCTGTCAGCATTACTTTGGTTGTTCTCCTTGGGTTTCATTTGTGAAGCCAAGCATTAAGCCAGTCCGTGACATAAGAAGTGCAATCTATGTGGTGTGGGAAGGAGTTCACTGGTACCTCCTCCCACTCCCTCCACCTAGTAACTTGGAGCAGATTGTTAGAAAAGACATGGTGAAATCTGGGAAGTGGATGAACCTACGTTTTGATTCTGAAAGCATCGGGTTTGAGATGGGTGACGCTATTTTTGATGAACTAATTGATGAGATAATCGACTGCTGCATGGAGGAAAGTTGAGGAATTGTATATTGTTTTGGGTTGGATGGAATTTTGAAAATGACCGCAGCATCGGCTTCATTGACCTATATCATTTTACAGCATGACAAGTGATTGACCCGGCGAGTTCCAAGAAAACTCTGATCAAGTCATTATTAGCTTTGCTTGGCAGAGGGGTTTGGATCAGTCTTCTTAAGCGCAAATGACACGACTCTCTCTAACTTTTTCCTAGTCTCATGTTTTAACTTGAGCTAGTTCCAACAATGCAAGAAGCATCTGAGGCCGGTCTTCCATGGTGTCTGTGTTGTACAGACGATGACTGGTCTTTGCAAGGAACATGTTCTCCATGTTGTTCCAATGCCAATGATGGTTCTCAACTCTTAATGCTGGTCCATCCATTCCCTGCGGCCATGGGCATTTTCTTGCCATACTGTAAAGTTTAGGGTGCTCATAGCCTCTTGTTTGTGTGTGTATGTGTGTGTCATTTTTCCTTATTTTCCCTTTGCAGACATTTTCCTGCACCGTTTCAGGTTTGATCCTTTTGTTCATCTTTTCCTTTGCTCACTTGTTCTTCGTGTCCCTGGCATTGCTATTCCAAATGCCGAGTTTGGAGTGGTGATGATGGTCGTGACTTTTCTTTCGGATGTGTTTGTATAGAATGGAAACTAGGATTACACAAAAAGAATGCTGTAAGTACTGTACGAGTTGGGATTAACGTGCTTCAGATTACCGAAGTTATTCTTCTTCATTCTTATTTTGTCCGTTGTTAGGCAATGCAACCATTCACCAACATATCATAAGTGTGCGGTTTCAAGAAAGCCCACCGTGGGAGCACATGCGCGACTAATCTTGGAATTAAGCGGGTTTTATTGTACAAATTTCATGCATTAAAGTACTATGCTACTCCATTTCCCGCATGGCAATGACATTTAACTCATGCTCTTGATAGGGAAGTTTCTGCTTGTAAATACTTTTGCAGGAGGACAAAAAAAGGGGATGCTTAAGATGCATCTGGATTTGGATGTGTAAATTCCTTTTCGACAAAAATGGGATGGTGTGACTTTGTTATTTTTCCGATCTCTTTTTCTTCTTCGCATCCTCTGTTGGTGAAGCAATGGTCTAGTATCTCATACTCAGACACTGGATGATAGAAAAACAGACAACTGGAGGAGTGGGAAGTAAGTAAATGCAAAGTAGCTATATTCGCTACGAAATAGTACGCCGTCGTGATGAACTGTCTGATTTTTCAGCCAAAGAAAAGCGAACTGCTTAATTAATTGGGCTATACACTACCAAGAAAGCTTGTTTACAGATTTACGCTCAGCTTAGTGATTGAAACTTAGGAATACGTTAACTATCATGCGGACCACGACATTTGTTTCCTACTGATCTTCGTTTTTCATGGATGTATCTACAAAGAGCACGTCTTCGATCCACGCAACGATGTTGAATGCTAGACCTTCCAGGACTCTCGAGTAGCTCTCTAGTATTGCTTGTCCCACATCCTGCAAGATGTGTTTCTAGTTCAGCGCCTCCATGAACAATTATCATAGAAAAGCAAGGACTTGGATCCCAAAGATACGAGGTCCTTGCTTTCGGATTATTGTTATGATGTGTTTTTGAGCGAGATTTCAGCGAATTTAAATGATTAGCTACAAAAAAATGTTGGCAGGAAGTTTCACTCACCCTGTTGTATTGGATCTTGCATATGTCCAAGCTTGTCTGAGAGAGCTCGGGATACCTCTGCTTCAGGGAAAGCAGTAAGCTCTCTGCTCTCTCTGCTAACATATAGTTTTTGTCGCTTCGGCTGGTCTCCAGCATGAAATCCTTTACCATGGTCCATGATGATTTTGAATGACTGATACATGCCTTCTTTCTCCATGTATACATCAAAGCTTCGACTCTGTCTGCGAGGTTGAGTGCTCCGTGCTCCGACGATATGTTAAGTAAGTCCAGTAGATGATCTGGAGAGAATTTGTCTGCTGCGTGTATATATCTGTATATTGTGTCTCCAACACTCGCTCTTCCGCTCTAAAAAGAAGAGAGCAGACAATTTGTTTCTGCGAACGAGACTTTCACAAGCAAGAAAACGGGTAACTGATTCAACTGATATTCACAGAATAGGATGGGTTTAGCAGGGAGTCCGAGTGATTTCATACTTATGTGTAGTGAAGATATTGCTGTTGCTATAACTCAGTAATTGTTTATTTTTTTTCTCAAACTATTGAACAAAGACATTCATTCAATTCAGTTGAGGGAAGTCAAGTTATTCTAGCAATAACCAAGAACTTCTTTAGATAAATGGACACGATGATTTTAAGATGACAGATAATTCCATTTTTTCCCCTTTTATCGACTTTGGCATAACTTAATTAGTACTCAGAGAAGCGTAACACTAGACAAAGAAAAAATAAATTTGAGGGTTGAACCCAACCTTTGGAAGAGAGGTCAAATAAGAATCAGGGATATCCATCTCGTCTAGGAGACTGCTGTTGATTGCCATAGCCGCTTTGTGAATTTGAGTCGCACAGTCGCGCTTCTGCTGCAAATGCTTCCTCGCCTTCTCCGATAGGCCTCCAGGACTTATGCATGGAACAGGCAACCACCATTTCTCTTCTTTGCGCTGTGCAATAACTCTCCTGAACGATCCCCTACAAGTCGAGTTCGGTAACATGCTCCCATGCTCGGCATACCAGAATTCTGTCTCCTCGAAGCTATCCAGCATTTCCTGACCAAACCAAAATCCAACTTCTCATAATCTGAAGAAGAGGAATCGGACATGCCAATTACATCTATGAACGGAACATGCGGGTGCTCACCAGGAGCATCACGTCGAGCTTTCTCAATGCAGGGAGGTTGATGAGTATGTCCGATCTCGGTCTGCTTGTCATCACCTGGAAGGCCATACAACGACATGACAAAAGTAGACAAGAAAACAGCATGCACCATTAAAAAAGGTGTTCTAGAGGACGGCACAAGCTCAAGACTTCACACTTCACCTCGACGGCCGTGCCATCCTGTAAAGTCTGTAAGGTGGGGGCAAATTCCACGATGTAGTTGCAGACTGATAAGAGGCAGTTCATTTCTCTCTTCCACATCGCCTTCTTCTCGGGGTTCAGAGGCTCCAACCTTAAATTTTGCCCAAATACAGTAGCTGCATATGGTAACAACATGGATAGACATAAGTCAAACCATAGAACATTCATAATTCACTGATATAATTGATTCTGCTCAATGTCAAAATCACTAAAAATTACCATAAAGATTGGTTATGGCATTAGAGATTGTCACAGCTGTGCAGACTCCTTTCCCACTCCCAGACATGTCCTCACCCAACAAAAGCTTTGCGAATCTCTCCTTCACCATCTCAAGCTCTACGACAGCTAAAAACATCAATACGCATTCTGACTAATCAATATTGTTTTTTATTTTTCGGCCGAGTACCGAAAGATATCCAATGGAAGTTGAAGTGGCAAAAAAAAAATAAGGCAATAAAATTGCTCACCTGAATCCAATGATTCAAGATTGTAGAGGTTCTCATCTAGATACTGCTTTTGCTGCTTCACATCGAGTCTGTCAAATGTGATCTGGTTATGGCGTCCGGACTTGACACTCGGCCAGCACAAAGGGGAAGGCTCGCTGGAGGAGCAGTTATCGTCTGTCCGCTCCGAATATGTCGAGGCCTCTGAGTTAGTGCGGCAAAACACGAAAGAGTCCGCGCTCATCGGGGTCTCGGTCTCAGTGGTGGATTGGTCATTTCGATCGGCTGGAGAAGGTGAAGCTCGGTAACCAAGTTCAGAATTCTCATCCAAAATCGACAATTTTTCCATTGCTGAAATAGTCGAGTTTGTGGAGTGCTCCTCAGCGCTGCACATCATCATGAAAAGCCTCATTTAGGATTTTGTGGCAGTTTGGTGGGGTCTTGACTCAACTCAGAAGTTCAGGATCACGATGGAAGCATATTAATTTGTCTTATATAAACAGAGAAATTCATGCAATTCCTGAAGGAAAGAAAGACCAAGAAACATTGAAAAAGAAAAGAAAAGAAACATCATGGCTTTCTTTTGAGCTACAAAAAGCAAAAGGGTTCTTTCACGGGTCGTTTTTGTTGGCAAGAATCTGAATTATTCACTGAAAAAATTCGCAGCAGCAAAGAGCATGGCTAATAAAGCAATGTTTGAACAAATATTATAGAGCTGAAGGAACATGAATTTTGAAAAACTAAGGCAAAGGGTTAACCCAACCAAAAAAAAAGCAACGGTCTAACCTATTCTTTACGTTACCTTTAGTTGCTTCCGCGTTTGAATTTGAACCTGCTGGGTGTCACAACTCGCAACTAGCTATTTCAGAACCGTTTTTGAAACAGTTCCCTCCTAAAGCGCGCACACACGCTCTCTCTCTCTCTCTCTCTCTCTCTCTCTCTGGCTTTTGAAATGCAATCACATGGTTTTGAAATGCATGAATTAATCCGTCTCTTTATATGATCGAAAAACAGATACCCGTCATCAGATATTGCACTTCTCAGAGAAGATTTCCGGAAAGCAGCTGCTGAAACTCGAAAAGCAGCGATTTTCTGAATGTGTTGAACGAGCACAAGAGACGGTGGGAGATGGGTCTCGGTTAAATAGGAGCAGCTCATTACATGATGGTGTAAAGGAACAGCTCAGAGAGTTATTTACAGACAAATTATAAGGTCTCGATCATCTCTCGGACGTGCAATAAGTTGACCGATCAATAACCGACGCATAAATTACAAGTACTGCTGTGGTTGGCGAAGAATAATCTTGTATCTTGCATGTCCGTCCCTCATCCAGAGCCAGCCACCATCGGCTTCAACACTCTGCACCTGATAATTGTGGGCAAAAACAATTGTCCATTTCCAATCATTATAAGACAACAAAAACTGGTTTTGTTCAGGCCCGTGATTTGGCGTCCCCACTTTTTAAGATTTTTTTCACCATCTTATTTTTCTGGTTTTTTGCATGGGAAGGTGACCCCATGGGGTGGTCGTTTCTGCACAGGAAAGTGTCTGAAATTGCTCACGTTGCTTTTTGGCATGATCTGATGGAATAGGTGTCCGACTTTAGAAACTTCTAACATTTTATAGAAAATGTCATGCAGGTTAAGTCTTGTCTTAGTTGCTGACATTGCATATAATAGTGTTATAGGCATCGGATTCCAAGGGTTTTCTGGTGGTCTTGTCATCAACTACTTTTTTTTTTTAGTTGATATCATAAAAAACTTTTACCGGTATATCAGTGATAAATTTACTAAAAATTAATTTTTTAATCACAAAAAATTTCAAATTAATAAATCTGTGACAAATTTGCTCAAAATTAATTTTTTAACTACCAAAACTCCAAACTGTTTCACCTGTGATAAATTTACCTCAAACTAATTTTTCGATCATCAAACTGTAACAAATTTACTCTCCGTTAGTTTTTGTCAAATTTGTTGATGTGGGTGACATATGGTTATGTGGCAAGCATACATGGAAATTGATAGGATTAATATCATAAAAAACCTCAAACTTGTATAGTCAATTTGTCATAGGAATATCAATTTGGGGTTTTTCGTGTTATTTACCCTATGGATTTTAAACATGATACCATGTCACCATGTGTCATTCAGGTTAGCAAATTTAACGGTAAAATTTGATGGAAACTAAAGTAAAGTAAACATGGGTGTACCGGTTTGGGATAAATTTGTGACAGGTGTATCAGTTTCAGGTTTTTGGCAATCAAAAAATTAATTTGGAATAAATTCATCACAAATATATCAGTTTGAGATTTTTTGTAGTATTAACCTCTCTTTTTTTTTTCTCGGTCATCAGCTACTTATGTTGGTGTCTAAAGTTGGCATTGTAGCCCCTAACATCTCATTCCTATCAATTCACACTAATTTTCTAGAATCTGAATAAGAACATCCGTTCGACGTGATTAAATTCATTGAGCATTCCAAAAAGGGTCGAATTCTATTACTTTTTCAGGGAAAGTTGTCCCTCATCGTTCGAGCATCAAAGAAGACGGGGAAAATGAAGATAACGAGTTCATCGAAACCGGATTGATATAGCAAGTACAGTCGATCCATATGTAATTCATGCAAAGATTCCTACAGGGGAAAATGACTTATCAAACGAAGTGTATCGAACATCTAAGACTTGAAAGAAAATTGGAGGATGAAAATTACGTCGATAACCATTTTATTTCTCTATTTTCTATTTTTCTGTTTTTGAGAACAAGTTTGGAACAGAAATCCATTTGATAATGCAATTTCATTTTATCATTTTTGGAACAAATTTTAATTTTAGAAATAGGTTTAGAATAGAATTGAACTTCTGTATCTTTGGAACAGAAATAAGAAATAAAAGATTTTCTCATTATCGTCCTCTCTACTTGTCGACCCCACCGACCACCTCCTGCTTCCCATCGCCGGCGGCAAGAGACTACTGGCCACCTCCCGCCGTCGTCCACTGCTTGCCATCCACCGCTGGTCACCCGTTTGCCATCTGCCGCCGCTGCCCGACACTAGTCGCCTCCTGCCGCCATTCGTTATTGCCCGCCGTCCACCTCCAACCGCCGCTCGCCTGCCGGCAACCCGGGAGGGAAAAACTTTGTGTCGTTATCAAACGAATGTATATTTCGGGAACATAAATTTGATGTTGTTATTAAATGCGTATTTTGGCTCAAAAACTTTTCTAGGGAACAGAACTATTTTTGGCCAAAAATTAATTTTTGAAACATAATAGTTGTCATTTGCGATCTTAGATTATTAATCAATACTAAAGAACAATTTTTCATGGTTAAGAGAAATTGAGACTCAACTTTTCTTTGGATGAAAAATTAGAGTGAGAAAAGGCCATTCCACTTCTCTTATGAAGGATGATATTTTAAACTTCAAAGGGCTAAAAGAAAGTTGGAGACTCGAGTTGCATGATGGGACTTAAATATGAATTAAGAAGTCAGCTGTGGTCGGGGATTAGCTTATAATGCATGTGATTCTTGAAATTATTGACCAATTTGGCCTAATAAAAAAGGAGACAAGTGACTGTTCGAAATGTGAGACAGTGCTGCTCTTTCGAGATAGGCATCAAAGACGTGCCGCCCATCTCGCAGCCTTTAAGACTCCTGTTCTTGCCTTAGTGCATTAGACGTGTCATGGTTCGAAAGAAACATGTATTCGATTAAAGTCAAAAGCTTATTAAACGTTTTGTCTCCCACCACATGCTTGAACCTGACTACGAGGTGGCCGGGATTTTAAATGTTTCTCTGCAGCCCATGCATGACTTTCACAGGTATATTTTAGAAGAACATTAGGTCTGACTATAGTTCTATGGCCCATGGAGTGATTAGGAGTCTAGGATAAAGAGAACAAGAAAAGAAAGGGAAAAAATTGCTAGGTTTTATTGCCCATAAAATTTCCTAATGAGATCAAACAGTTATGTTAACGGTGTACCCATCTTGGGATTTTTCAATTTTATGTGCAGATCAAATGCTTAATGTTTGAGGGCTTGGCCCATCTTGTGTCTCCACAGACATTCATTCACTCAGTCTAGATGGATTTGTGTCAAAATGGCACTATGGCTACTAGGATTTTCTCAGCGGATTCTATTACAGACTGATAAATTTCATAGGAAGTACAATTTTATCGTCGGCTTCACTCAATGAAGATTTTATGGTGAACTTGTCGGGATTCGAAACCATGCTTTGGTTTTTCTCTGAAATCGTCCTCTGAAAGGGTAAGTATATCAGTGCATAATGCAGAGAAATCTGTGAAGCAGAGGAATAGTTCGACGAAAAAACTAGTAAGAATCTGTTGTTGCAATGGAACCCGATTAAAGATTCACGTATGTGGCTGCGAGCCATTATTTTTTTATTTTAATTATTTTTTTGTTTTGGAACTTCTGTGGCTACGCTTGGAAAAGAACTTCCACCAGGAAATCTTCCAGAGACTCGTAATAGACCTGGAAATTGAAGACTTTGGCTCTCTGTCCACGTCCTGGAGGAAGCATTCTCTTGTCTCTCTATGCAGTTCTTTCTGTATAAACAAGACATGATTTATGTTAGACAAATAATATACATCGGCTACAGTAAAATTGAAGACATATTTGAGTTCAAACTATTTCAGATTCATGCATACATTGGCAATGAATTTGAGACCAAGTGTTATTTGCCCTCTGTAGGTGTCGTCTTCAAGAACTACATTGTATGGAGCTGGTTCAACTTCTAATAATCCTCTGTCAAGTCCCTCACTAATAATTCCACCGAGGTAAATTCTGAGTTGCAAAAGGGGGAAAAACTAGATCAAGCTTAATCATAACCAACATCAATTGCAGTTACTAATGCATCGGTCTGTGCACACCGGGAAAGACTAAAACACAATAAGGTTACGCAATTTAGATTATATACATGGTTTCTCCAGCAAATGTGCCCTGACCGAAGAGTCCTGACTTTTTTATTCTGATCTTCAAATGGGTGGAATTTGTAAAATCAGATGGTCGAAGCTCAAATGCAAATTTTTCATTCCACCAAGCCTTATCATCTTTACCTTCATAGGCCGAACAAGAAAGAAGAATTCGGTGAACAAAGGAGCATTAGGATTTCATTTAGTGAGGGAAAAAAATTCAGCTGAAATTAAACCTGTTGAATATTTGGTTCTATGCACTTGAGCACCACATTCCGCGACTAGGTAATATGTCGGCTTCCCTACAATAATATTTGCAAATTCATGTAGATGTGAATTTTCCAATACTAGTGAGGCTATGGCAAAAACAAACATAAACTTGTGATGCAAATTGTATTGGAAGAGAGAGAGAGAGAGAGAGATACAAATGAGATGTGGGTGCTGAATGCCTTCAGTATTTACAAGAAGCACTTCAAGAATTCCTCCCGTCATGAGTGTGCGAGAGAAAAGAGCATCCAATCATTTTGAGAGAGATTGTTTTTAATTAGTAACAACTCAATCACGATCCCTTTTCTCTGTAATTGAATATCGAGTGTAAGTTACACATACACTGCATTATTATATATTAATCTCTCTCTTTTGCTAACAGACGTCAGTTTAAGTTTCGTGATGAAGATAATAAATGACTATTTTCTCAGGGTTGAATCATATTCCTATCCAATTTTGATGCTGGCCACCCATGTCAAGTGATGACTCAATTAGTGACTGGGAAAATGTTTTTCTTTTAACCCCCTTTAGTCTGAGTTATCTACTTATTCATGACTCGTTATCTATATTTTTCAGAACTTGAAATAAGAGGAAACATGTATCACATACCTTCTTTCACTATTCATCAACAGCACATGGATTTTGCCAGTTTAGTCCCCAGATATTACAGCATGTGCTAGTGAATGAAAGGGGAAAAAATTGTTGAGTGGCCAAACGGAAGATAACTGTTGCATAACTTCCATTGCAAGTCAGAGTAACTAAGCAGAAGCTAATCCTTTTTCCTTCTTTTTTCTCTAATAATACTTTTTCGCAATGTGACCATATCACAGTAGTACTCTATGGAAGAAAGCTCTTGGGCAACAACCATATTTGCTGAAACTAATTTCTTGTAGCCTGAGGGCCCAACAGTACTTCCATGCAATTGGGCCTTCAGTCCAAAAGTCCAAAGCCCATTACTATTGATAGAATGAAAGTCCAATCTCCATCACAATGGCCACACTAAGATCGTTTTATTCAATAGAAAGTAGTCATGGCCACGGTTCGGAACTGGCGGTTCCAGTTCGTGGCCATGTGTGAACTGGAACCCGCCGGTTCGTTTCCGATTCCGAACCAAAACCTATCGGTTGGGTTTTGGTTCGTAATTTAAAAATTAAAAAAATAAATTATGAAATAAAAAAAATAATGAATTATTCAAGATAAATTATAATCAAAATGAAAATTGTAAGGATGATCGGTTCCCGGTACCGAACCGGTAAGACTGGTCCTTTAATTTTAGAACTAGGAACCGGACCGACAAACCATAGAACAAGAACCGGACCATTGGTCCAGTCCGGTTCTAGGTTGTCTAATGGAACTCTTTGGACTTAACTAGTAAAGGATCGTAGACACAAAAGGTATACAATTTCACATACTCATGATTTGACTTGGGTTTTATAAACAACTCCTTTGATAGTCTCTTCATTCCCATTTGATGTGGGACTCTTGGCATTTGCATGAAGACAAGTCAAGAGTCTCACATTGAAGGTTTTTTCAAGGCAAGCCGAGAGTCCCACATCGAATGGGAATAAAGAGACCATCAAATGGGTTGTTTATAAAACCCAAGCCAAGCCTTGTAATTAAAGTTCAATACACCCAAGCCAAGCATTGTAATTGGAGATCAATGTATTTACAATGCATGGCAATAAGAGTTCAATTTGTTTTATAAAAAAAATAATTTGGAACCGGAACCAGGCTCGTAGGCCACGGGCCGGTTCCGAACTGCGGGCCCGGTCAACCGGCAGGGCCCGGGTTTGACCGGGCTGGTTCCTGGCCGAAACCGGCCCGTGGCCATGACTAATAGAAAGAAAGAAATGTTTTTCATACACTAATTGTCAAATTTTGGAGGTGAAATCCCCCTCATCTTTTTGTAATTCACTCTCGGGATCACCACAAGAGGTAATAACAGATTCACCCCTTCAACAAATTACTTTAGTTACTAAAATATCTGATCAGTTCATTTTTTGTTGATTCAAGTAAATAGATTATTATCGAAACAAAAGTAAATAAATTATTTCCATCATACTTTCTAGATATTAATAATATTCTCTCAACATGCTTCGAAGTTGCGGTACATTAAATCTAACTCTAAACTGCTGTTGTAGAAGTCAGTTTGGTTATAGGGCAACCAGAAGTTAGCCCCAAAATCTCCACAATGCAAATTCTCCCGGATTGCTACTAGTCAAACAAAGTGTCCAGCTAATCAGGAACTTAAAACTTAAAAGTCTAATGGAGTAGCTGGTTTTCATATGTTCTTTTTTGTTTTTTGGTCGGAAGTTCTTCATATGTTCGAGAGCTTAATAAGTGAAGTTCTTGGAAATAATCAGCTCCAGATGAGAATTAGCAGGTTGTAAGTTTGAATTGAAGCAGAATTCAAGTAGTTTCTTAGTATGCATGTTGATGATGCTCCACCACTCCGCAGGAAATAAGACCAGATCTTTTCAAGTTTGGGGATTATTGTAAGGAAAGAATTATGTACTAATCTAGAAAGAAAGCCAATTGGTGCATTTTTTTCTGATTCACGTACACTTCACCTGAGAGACATTGAATGCATGCTTGACAAAAAGGCATTTTTGGCTTTTGGTGGAAACTTTCTCCAGAAGAATCCAAGGCTCAAGGGTCCACTCAACCGGAAATTAACAAAGTCCCACGAGGACTTTAATACCTTCTAGCCAGCCTGTCCCTTGATCCATATGACTGCTGGTTTTCTATTTCCCTTTTTCCCTTGTTTTGGGTTGAAGAAAAGAAACGAAACCTTCATGAGTGACTTGCTTCACATGAACAGCCAATGTCATAGGTCAAACTAAGAAGGTGGCATTTGTTTATTCAACCGCTTTTGGCTGAGAGCTCTTTTATTAATTGTTCGTATCTCAGTTCGGTTGCCATTTCCCATGTATATATATTTACATGACAACATGTAACAACAGGCGCAAAAATATAGGCTTTTAGCTCCACCAAAATCTAAGGTGTTGATGTCTGTCAGGCGTGTTTTCATGCTGCTTCTCTGAACTCCATCTTGTTGCTTCAGTTGTTCCAGTCAGATTGGTGAACCCTTTCATACTTATGTTTGTTTGGGTCAAATGGAAAGGTAAAACCAAGCCTTAATGTTTTATGTCCTGGAAAAAATGTCTGATTCACAGACTTCCTTGGCGCTTCCAGTTCTAGACATTTCTCAGCCGATTCAGCGTTCCTCTCTGTCTCCAATAGCCGACGCCTGTAAAGAATGGGGTTTTTTCCTCATCGCCAACCACGGGATCGCTAAAGATCTCTACGACAAACTCTATGCTCTCTGCAAGCAATTCTTTAGCCTCCCTCCTGACGAGAAACTCAAGCTTGGTCCATTCTCTTCCGCCAAGACTTACACTCCTCATTTCATAGCCTCTCCTTTCTTCGAAAGCCTCCGAGTGTCCGGGCCAGATTTTCTAACCTCAGCGCAGAGCTCTGCAAATATTATCCTTGATCAACAGAAGCAAGAATTCTGGTAACACCGCAATTCTCTTGTCACAGCTCGTTTCTTTGTCTAAGCACTTGTTTGTATATTTTTTGAGGTTCTTTTCTTTCCTTCTCTGCAGTGAGGTATTGGAAGAATATGGAAGGAAGATGTCAGATTTGTCGAACAAAATCATAGAAGTCATGTTAACGATCTTGGGAGAAGGTTTCAACAAGAAATATTATGAATCCGATTTCAAGAATTGTCACGGGTACTTGAGAATAAATAACTACTCTCCTCCTGAGAGTCTCGAAAATGAGGTCGAAGGTCTTGGGATGCACGCTGATATGAGCTGTATAACCATCGTGTATCAAGATGACATAGGGGGACTTCAAGTGAGATCAAAAGACGGAAGATGGCTGGATATAAGCCCTCGAGAGGGTATTCTCGTGGTGAACATAGGAGACATGCTGCAAGCTTGGAGTAATGACAAGTTAATTTCATCTGAGCACAGAGTAGTCCTGAAGCAGCCGGCGCAGCGCTTTTCTCTAGCTTTCTTTTGGTCCTTTGAGGATGAGAAAGAGATATTGGCACCTGATGATGTGGTAGGAGAAGGAAATGTGAGGATGTACACGCCTTTTGTGAGCTCGGATTATGTCAAGTTCAGGGAAAGCACGGAGCGTGGGAAGTTCGAGAAAGTTGGCTTCACTGTTAAAGGATTTGCCGGGAGGGATTAAGGGGGTGGCTGAAAAGAATCCGAGTTCTAGTCCTAGCTTGTGCTGATAAACGAATCACCTTGTAGCCTACGGTTTTTTTTCCCTGTTCCAACGAAGCTGTTTTATGTGAACTCATATCAAAATACCTCTGTTAAAAGCTGTTCAATAAAATGAGTTACGATTTCTACTTTATTTTTTTGTGAGATTTGTTCTCCTTTCAGGTTCGCTACAATCTTTCGATTTGTACATTTCTACATAAACATTTTGACAGAGCCAGAAATCCTTCTGGAATTGAAGTCCTTAGGTAATAATGCTGCATTTCTGCTTTTCCCTTTCCTGCAATTATACAATACTCGAACGTGATCATATTTAGTGTAATCATTAATTAATGTTTTTTTTTTGGTAAGGAGCATTAATTAATGTTTGATTCATAGGTGGATCCAATAACGCGCAGGCACATGCAATTTTCTTAGCACAGGGTTTAACCAAATTTTGCGCATCAAGAAATGGAGGTCTAGTGTATTAAAAGGTACACTTAGCTTTTGTATGGGTCCATGTTCATGTTTCTTTCTTCTCTGATGAAAGTTTTATGTCACCTGGACTTTCTTTAACAATTAATGCATGAAGCTGGCACTGCGCAACTTGTGCATTTTGCGCTGCATTTTGCAATTGAAAAATCTCACCAGTTTGCCATGCTGTAGACTAATTATTTGATCTGCAGAGACAGGCAATGGAAATAGGAGAACTGCAAACGGTCATCTCACTTCATGTGCAAGAATACAAGAGTCGGCTTTCTATAAAATAATGGTTCACCCATGTGAGATATGCATAAAGTCAAAACAAACATTGTGGAACATCCTTAATTTTTGCAAGAACTTTTTAGCTGCATGAGTGAATTCCCAAATCGTTGTTCTTGACATTATGACCCAGCTAGAAATTTTGCTCCTTTGGGGGAAAGTGCCCAAGTTTGTGCAAAACTACGAACAATTAATATATATTTTGTGTGTATGCGTATGCTTGCGCACGCACGTGAGAGAGAGAGATGGATGCAATAGTTTATCAAGACCTTTTGAGCTAACTAATAGAAACACCCCTAAATGGACATGCAGATTGCAGTATAGATCCCATGATCGCATATGAACGATTCCAACTTCGAAACCATCCATTCTATCTTTAAGGTCACACCTCTCCTTTCTCAAATAGTGAGATTTACTCGTTGCTTTATTATTTTTTTTAGGATGGAAATCTCCTTTTGTTTGTGTCCAGCATAACAAGGAGGAAGAAAAGCACAGATTGCTTGGATCACATAAGATTGCCTTTATTATAAAGTGGCAAAATGAAGATTAGATTGTGGCACTTCTAGTATTAAAAGGATAGCACTATACAGATATGAGGCTCCCCAGTTGGACTGCATCTGGGAATCATTCTAAAAGATGAAATTCTCTATCAGCCTTTTATGCAGATTTATTCTCCAAAGAGCAAATCGATAGGTTTCTCAATTTTCATTTCCGAAACTACAAGGAGCGAGGTAGATGAACAGTGGTTTTAGTTTCTGTAGGTCATGTGTCATTGGCAATGAAATTTGAATCAGGAACCACTGGCAGAATTACCTCAATACAATAGCAACGTTCTTCATTACTAGTACAAGAAAATTCTTATAAATCCTAAAAGCTGAACATTTAGCAAGAACTGGTTTTGAAAGTAGCCGAACCATACGCTTACAGAAACATAAAGAGATCGCCCACCCACTTGAATAACCGAGCACACAATCAATTATAACTGCACTTCTCAATACTTCCCAGTAATCTTCCAAAGGATTTGTCTGATCATCCCAGCCGGAGATACTGCTGCGCCTCGAAACTGAGATTAAATTCAAGGAAGGGTCATTGTTAGGGTGAAATGTCGAGAACAAACTCATATTTGATTTGCTAATTTTGTCGAAACTGGGGCACTAACCTTAGACTTGAGGGATAATGTGAGAACACCATCTAGTGTAGCTGACTGAATTGAATGAGAATCCAAGTGCAGGTTGTTTACGGCCTCCAGTATATCAAGCAATAAGTACTCCCGATAGGGACATTTCATCTCGATCAATACTTCCTGCTCCTTTACGTTGACTTTGACATCTGTCTGAAGCCCATCTCCTTGAGCATTTCTAACAAGTTCAGCATCGGTTTCATCGATGTCGGAGGCCTTCCTCTTATTTATCCAACGTTTTTTGCAGTTATCTGATGTCTGCTCTATCATGTCTGGCAATTTTTTCCTGGTAAATTTCCCCTCAAAGTCGGTTGAGTCCATGCAAGATTCTAGTTCTTCCACTCTTGCTTCAAGCTCTCTTAGGTACAGAATTGTATCGTCAAGGATGGATGCTTTATCTATCTGCATAAGCATGATCAAGCTGTAAAAATCCTAAAGCCAAGCCCTGGAATCGGGAAAGACATAATGCTGATATTTTCAAATGAAGATGTCATCAATATGATATGCATTCATGGCAAATATATGCTAACAGAGAAAAACTAAAAACATTTCATGAAAAAATTACCTCCTCGATGGAAGGAATCATGGACCTGAGGACCAGAAACTTTTCGTGTTCTTTTTTCTTGGTAGACAATATGAGGCCAGTGCAAAAATCAACATCTCCCAGCAATGGTTTCGCAACATTCTCTTGCTCAGATTTAAGAGCTTGACCACGGTGCATCAGTGGAACTTTGAACAAAATCTTCTTCAGAGTTTCTTGGTGTGCTCTCGCTTTATGAGTCTCAACCACCCTCCACCTCACAAAGCTGGATTTGCATCCACAGCTGCAGATACACCGTGTCTCAGGCAATTGATCAGGGTTCCTTAGAACAGCAGAAATTGTTCTTCTGTAATGCGAGATGTCATCAGCTCCAAGATCCAGGGAGCTTAATTTTGAGTGGTTGCATTCTTGAAGTTCTTCCAAGTGGGCTTTCTTGCCATTTTCTCGCCCTGGAGATGAAATGTACTTGTCTTGGTTCACAATAGCTTCGGATATACAATCACTAGAATTTATTGAACCTTGAACACCATTACTGAAGTCATCATCAACAAAATGCCAACTTTGAACTTGTGATGCCCCTCCATTCATACCGTCGACCATAAACGAATCTTCAGTTTGGTAATTGTGTTCACACCCATTTGAACACTCATCAGGAGAGTCCATATCCAGTTCTTTCGGGATACTTTCACGTAATTCACTTATGTTCTCCTGGTCAAATTTGATTTCTTGAGCGGGTGAATATAGGTTCTCCAAAACCAACTCATCCACTATGTCACAGTCGACCTTGGCACGCATAGGCTCATTATCAGCATCTCCATTGGGTGGTATAGAGGAAGATTTCTCAGAACAAATCGGCTTGGAGAAATCTAGTAAAGAAACTTTGATGTGTTGCAGGAGACTGGGGTCCTCCGGTACCTAAATGCAAGACATTCCATAGAACGAAGAATAAGATAGAATTTATGTCAGCGGTGCACATATAGATCTAGAATATAAGGTAATCCACTCCAGCAGCACAACTTACCAGCTCGGTCACACCAAGCTCAATCACGCCTCCAAGATAGGGAAAACATACCACAGTCTGGAAATCACAGCAACAGAACTATGTCATGATGTCAGAAGCAATGGAATCATTTTCGCTGTTAATGTCTACAGAGATTGTGAAATTAATTAGATAGACCAGACCATTCAAGCCTGCTGCTGGAGGTCTTATACTTGAACACACAACAACTTTTTTGTTAAAGAAATATCGAGATCTTTCTTTCTTTTGTGTGTCACTTTAACTGTAGGCGGAATTATATTTTTGCTGTTTAGTAGAACCATGAGAAAGTGTTACATAGTATAATGTAATATTTGGGTACACGTTTTCTTTCCCAAGCTTTTAAATGGTACAACAAGGGCAAAGACTTGACCAAGTGAATCTTTCTCTTTTTTTCCCGGGATTTTAAACGTACTCTCTCTGGCAAAAGAACCACGTTTTTTTTTAGCCGGAAGGCAAAAGGAACAAGTTGAAGTGCAAGCAATCGACAAGAACATCAAACTAGTTTGTTTCTTCAAGTAAATGGAAGTAATTCAAGTGCAAGCATTTCACAGTCTAGAATCTTTTACACGCGATGCACATGCACACAAGGTGCACACACCATAGACTAAGCCCGTGAAGTTGTGAAAGCAAGGCGTGAAATTGTGCATGAGAGAGAGAGAGAGAGAGGGAGAGAGGTACCTGAATAGATGCACTCTGTGCATTAATTGAACCCGATCCAAAGAAAATTGACACAGAAAACACAGAATTAGTTCTCGCTAGGCAAACCGTGTATCTTTACTAGAGCACCAGCTGAAATAAAGGCAATTGCAAAACAAGTTTAAGGCTTTTAAGCCCCTAAATCCCAACCTTTGCAAGTAGTGAGCGAGAAAACACTTTGCTATCTGCATATTGAGCATTACATAGCCAGATTGTTTGGCCATCCGCTAGCACTCTTCCCGGAAGACTACATATGTTAAAATTATCATGTCAATATGGCACGAAACGAAGCAAAAAATCACTAATAAAAAGTATAGAGGAGAGGAAACTAACCCTTCGCCAGGATTGAATACAAAGGACATGCAAACCAAGTAATACCACTCTTCATCTGTGAGATCCTCTGGAGATAATGCAGCAGAGGGCCGCTTGTTTTGTGCATCGGTTTCCCCTTCAAGTAGGGACTCGTAAAGATCTCTCAATTGCTCACTCCTCTGTAAGCCGATCTTATCAGGTTTAAGCTCCACGGCTTGGACTGTCTTCCTGGTCTTGATGTCACCATTGTAGTAGCCATCACCCCATTGTAGTACACTTTATTAAAGATAAGAAAACAAATGAGAGGAATGAACTATTAACCAAGTTCAAAAGCAATGCTACTGTAATGTACAAGAAACAAAGAAGGCGTAACATGTATGAAACTCTTAGGAGTCCTGGATAAGCAATGTTTCATCTGAGAATGACAAAGCAAAACAGATATTATTCCAAGATGAGAAATTTTCTGTGACAGCAACTTTGAAAAATATATATGTTGCAAGAGTTTTAGTATAAAGGTTTCTTCTTTTTCACTTCAGGACATCTCTCTAATTTGGGAAGAGAAGGTAGAACATGGATTTGAAGCAACCGCTGACCTCTCATATTTAACAGAAGGGAGATATTCGACATTCCACATAAAACTGTTTTCAAAAGTAGAATACATTTAAGGCATACTAAAAAAAGAGCCAATTTTCTTTCTAAGCTCTAAAAGCTACTTTTGATTACTTTCACACAGACAAATTTCAACTGCAGCTCCATTTTTCTTCGAAGACGAGGATTCCTCTGGAAGGACAACTTTGGCTTCAATGAGAGCTAAATTCAAGTGCATCTGGGGAATGAGGACACTGTTCGGTGTTCACTCTACTCCATATGACCAAACCAGATTAAACTCTCTCCTTTACTAAACAAACCAAGCAGAATCAAGAATCCTGACACTCATGACCTTAAAGACAAATGCTAAAACCGAGCTTTTGAGCAAGTATGAAGCTGCTTTTGTAGCATGCAGAAAAAGCCACATTAAACCAGAAAAACAATCAACCATCCCTGAAAATGGCAGCTTAAAATATCATCACCAGACATTTAAAGCACCATACCGAGTATGGATCGATCAACTGCATTAAGAAACCTGATTTTGACCAGGACATTTTCCCAATTTAAGAAAAATTAACCCCCTTTAAGAAGAACCACAAAATTCAAAGCGACTCTGAAAGAGGAAAACTTGGGAGATCTAGTAAGCGACACAGATTGACAACGAGAAACACATCACACACCCTTGTTTTGTAGCTGATAGTGACCAGAAAATTGCGTAGCTCCATTGGATACTCCTCACAGCCACGGCAAGCTGCTTTCTCAGGTTTGCTGGTACACCTTCATTGCCTTCTACGCCAGTAGCCATTTGAACAGCTTTCTTTTTACGTTTGCTCTAAAGTTTAAATTGCACAGTCACAAGATTTAAGAACCCATGTGTAATAAAAGAAGAAGTGGGTTCTCTTCTTTGGGCAGAAATCTCGAGTCTTTTACAGCCCTTTTAACTCTCTCAGCTCAGAAGATGTCGAGAAAGGACTCAGAAAAGGTAGCTACTGTTTTCTGTCACTTGTAATTCTATTGAGCAAGATTCGGTTGGACTCTATTAAATTGGATTCCATGGACAAGAGAAAAGGAAAGAAACTATAAACAATGAATGCTGAAGAGACCCCAACTGAACTGAGGATTTGACAAGAATATGAAGGACAGAACTGTTCCTTTCCATAATAATTTCCTGAGAGTTAACCAGTGATGATTTCTTTTTTTCTTTTGTATTTTATCGTATCATTAAGAAACAGACAGGCCTCATTCAATAGGGAGTTATTATAATCAAACTAGCGATTAACAAACTTCTAAAGTAGTCAAATTTACTGTTTGTGCTGCCCTTTTATTATCCGAATTTTTGTGCGTGCTGATAAAAAGAGACTGCAATCATTTGAAGTGGTGGGGATCACATTTTCAGGCAACCAAAAATTAAAAAAAAAAATCAAATTCAGGAGACAAAATCAACGTGACACATACATACATATTACGTAGAGATGACGTGCTATTTGTAGCGTATGTTATGCCTTTTCTCCTCCTCCATTTTTTTCTTTTCTTTGTGCTGATGCATGCATCCTCATAAAAGCACCAATCTCGCGAGTAGATCCTGCTGAGGAAACCAAGACAAGAAGGTGGGTTTTGAATTAAGAGAGAGAGAGAGAGAGAAAGAGAGAGATATGTCAAGGCAAAAGGATAAAAAGTAAAAGGAAAAAAAGAGGAGGGCCCATTTTTGAAAGGTAGCAACATTGACATACATTATTGTAATAACTTTTCTTGTTTGGGTCTTCTTAAAAGCTGATGTCTCTGCACACACAAGGAGGCATGTGGTCTTCCCCCATCTCCCAGTCACATTCACAAAACCCAGAAGGCAAGAAGCATAAAGAAGTAAAAAGCTGAACCTCTCATCCTCCATTGAAAACTTGTTCCGGGTGGATTGAACAATCTAAATCGAGCTCAAAGGGCTGTATTTGGACACTCAGCACTCGACATTTTAATTTCGATACCATAAAACGTACGCCAGATTAACATACCGGCGCAAAAGAGTCGGGTGCTTAGAAATCCACGAAGAACCAGCATAAAGAAATTGGCGACAGAGATGACGATGGACCGAGCAAAGAACTCACCTGAGCCATGTGTGACATCCTTGGACTAATTTATTAAGACATTGTCCATTCTGACTCGTCTTATATCGAACCACCGAACCTCACGATTTTGTCCTTTGACGTATAGATGATCATTTTTCCATAAGGTCACTTATCTTGAGAGTGTTTCCATCTGAGCATGCTTAATTTTGAAGTTCCAAAGTTAAGCATTGCCCTTATGTAAAAAATCGCCTCCATGAGTTAATTCTAATTTTTACGTATATATCTCAGAATCGCTTTTTCTCCGTTTAGTGCATAGTTTGGTTTATTCCTACTTTTTTCGCCGTCCTAAAAACTTGTCAAAAGCCGCTCCTTGTGCAAATTCTCTAGCCCTGGCGACCGCTCCGCCTTCCTCTTAGGACCGAATCGTTACACCATGTCCCTCTAACTGCTCGGTGTTTGACGTGGTCTTTCTTGTCGGACAGATACTGTAGATTATGAAATTTTCATGCAGAAATCTCACGCCTCGCTTCTTGAATTATGTTTTGTAGTAAGTTCTTTAGTCTTGCCTCTCCTTCAAGGGTTCTCTTCTCCATCCATGCTTCGAGCTGGAAGGCTAGCTCTACCACAGATGCTGCGAACACACCATGAGGGGAGCGAAAGCCCGGGGCAAGATGACGAGCGGTGATGAGTTGTTCATGGTACACGCAGCTTTGTGTCGGCACAAAACTGGGGCTTGTCTTTGTCTTTTACCTTGTTTGGAAGCGGGTGATTTCCATCTCCCGGATGCATCATTCACACTGATTCTGACTGTTGCTCACTTGTCCCCTACTCCATCAATTTAGTCACATGTCACGTGACCAAAAATTTCTGCATACAAATCAATAATATCTGATTCAATTCTTGATGCGTAGCTTCAATTATAAGCGGTCCCAAACACGGCCACATCATTATTTCGTTCATCGTGGAGAATCATATGGAGGAGTCGTGACTGGTCTTGTCGTTTTCTGTGCAAATATTCAGAATTAGACAGAGGCCTCGAATTCGAATCCCGCCTTCGAAGTTGATCATGGCGTGTCACGCTGGAAAACCAATCGCATGGAGAAGAGAAAATGAACAGCTGACGCTATCATGAGAATGGCTTTGGACCCAAATTTCATATACATATTCATACTTATTGGACATCAAACTTTCAGATGTGTATTGTATCAAAATAGGAGTATTTATATTCCAAATACTTAACTCGACCTGCTTAGTATATAGTATTACGACAGCTCCTACTGGTCGAATTGGATCTATCTACCGACAAAGGGTGGGGGACCAAGGTTAAAAGAAAGTCTTGCTAATATATGCATGAACTAATGGAGCCGTGTAAGCTGTAGTTTTCCCTACTTTTGGTAGGATTTTCTTGGGTTTGGAGAGCTCCGTGACTCTTAACAAACCGTTCTTGCAACCTGCGCTTGCTTGATATCATTTCTCCAACATGCTCTACACATATGAAAACCCTGGCAAATCATACGACGACTTTCAAATGTTCTCAAAACAGTTAGAGAACGGCGCATCGTGCTCTTGCAATCTGATATACAGATCGACGTCGATCCAAGAAAGAAACAGTGAGAGCCATCGCCATCTCCATCTTACTCCATAGTATCTTCATCTACATGATGGGATGACTCTGGCGATTAAAATAGTTCATGCTTCTCTGTATTCGGTGAATTTCTGATCCATGTCCATCGGCGAATATCGAACATCCACGAATATTTACTTATAGATATGTACATGCAGACAGTGAATTCTTGCTGATAAGAAATTGGGCACTAGCAAAGCTTTTGTTGGGTAGTCTGAACAGTTGTTTTGCTCGTTGTAGTTTCCTCTCGGACAGATAGAATAAGACGAGGGAAAGCTACAAGGGGAAGCAGGGAGATCGGCCAACAAAATCACGTGGCGTGATCAAGAAGCGATTGATCAAATTCGGAATCCATGCGTTTGCGTTTGTCCTCCCCACACCCCCCCCCCCAAAAAAAAAAAAAGCACATGTTCTCTCCCAAATGGAGCCCGTGACTACTGCACGAGGTTAAGAATGATTGGTTCACGTTTGCTTTTTCTCCTTTTAATAGCAAGGAAACAGCATGAGTTACACGGTAAAGTTTGTATTATGTGTTGTTGGGTTCTACGCACTAATTAAGTTTTATCTTTGAATGTTATTTACCTCGTTGAGACATGCGCGAGTCAGGCGATTGACAAAGCAAGCAAGTCACGAAAATGTAGGGTTTATCGACAGTGCAACTGCGATCAACACGTCTCGCCGGTTTACCGGGACAAACAAATAGGAACGAAACTACATTTATGTGTTTCGTCACCTCGCGATGAACTAGCACCCCAAACATACTTATTAAGCAGTTGGTAATGTTTAGATAGATGATACTCGAATAAAGGATATCATAAGTGCCATAACTTTCGTACGACGCTTATTTTAATATCATAACTTTTTTCTTCTATACTTGAGTATCAAAACTCAAACAAAAAAAAAACCGTTCGCTTGAGTTCTGTGACTTTCAATCGATTACTTAAGTGTCTTAACTTAAAAAAAACACACATTCATCCAAGTGTCGAAAACCCGACGTGGCACGGCAATTGTGGTAAGCATTTTTAAAAATTTACAGCTGTAAAGTGATTGGTTAAATAGTTATATGGCACATTAGTAAAAAAATTATGACACTCGAGCGAGCGCCGCTGACATGAAAGTTATGATACTTACGATGGCCCTATTCCCGATAACCCGAGCAGTCCATATTTTTCTTACAATAAAAAAAAAATGCCCCACTTCTATAAGAAGATGCCACACTTTGGGCAGGTCCATAATTACTTACATCATCTCCAAAATCGAGGAGTGCAAAATAGAAAACAAATATACGATTTTTGTCATTACCAAGGAAGCTGCCGGGAATGATCATGAAAACAACGTGACTGACCGCTATATAAAGGACGGCCATACATCTTCCGAGACATCCGAGTGCTCGTACCCCGCCCCCAATTTCCCATCGCTGTTCTCTGCCATGCACGCAGACGAAATCGTATATTAATCGGTGCGTGGGGGGGCTGGGCGTGGGGCCGTAATGAATGGGGGGGTATTTATGGGGATGAAGACACGCCCCGTGCTCCGGAACAAATAATTAATGAGCGCGGAAGGGTTCCTTTCCCGCGGTCGGGGGTCGATACGACGTCGTTTTTTTTCCGGCCGGGGATCCCTCCTCGTTCATTGACCCCTTGGGATGATCCGTCCGTTGGTGCGCGCGCGCGAGTTGGTCGGGATGCTCGAGCTCGACTAGGAATCATAAGGGGGGTTCGCATCCCTCCTTGCCCGCCACCCGCCCCAAAAGGAGAATGATCGTTCCCTATGGGAGTAGGGGAAATCATAGCCCGAGAACTTAGTGCGGGTCTTTTGTCGAGATTTAATGGCCTTCTGTTTTTCTTTAGATTTTACTATTTCTCGATAACATAAGGGTTGGGAAAACGAAATATAATATGCCTCGATGTATTATTTTGTTTTCCTCTTGTTTTACGCCCCGCAACTCTTCCTCGGCCAGGCTTGGTCAAAATAGCAGGGCAAGTCAAAATAGCAATAACGTGGTAAAAATGAGTTCCTCGTCATTAGTATGTTTGCCTACGGCAATCGTTGCCTCTCGAGAGAATCGATAACCGCACCTCCGATGCACTTGCTAGTACTAGTGGCCTTAAGCTGTACTTAAAAAAGTGGCTCTTAGGCTTCAAGAGTGAGGACTGGTTCTTAGTCATCGGGGACCGGCCTCGTAAACGCTTTTGCTAAAGGCACTATTGGACAATGCTTTTTTAAATTCGAAATCTAACAAAATGAGCCCACGGACGAGATTCTCGCGTAAGAGAGATGGTGAAAATATTTTTCGAGACATTTTATTATAAGTCGACGAAGAACACGACCGACGGAAATCAGGTCTATCGAATAAAAGAATTCAAATTTAGAAAACGCGATTAGGTTCTTAATACATGTCTAATGGTGGCTCTACAAGATTGTGCATTTATGTACTCTACAAGATTGTGCATTTATGTACTTACGTCGTCTGTCCCAATATCCACGTTCTCTTCACACCCGGAATATCAACATTGAACGCAGGAGGAGTTGGCGCGTGGGGTTGTTTCGTCTGCGTAGCACGTTCGATTAAGACAAAAACAAAAACACAGAGATTTATTTCGAATGATACCGACAGATGTGTGGGCCTGGAGATCTCTAGATGGTCCGATCTGAAGCTAAGCATCGTGGATTCTCTTCCTGCCCCGTTTAGAAATTATCGAGTGTGGCAACAAATTTGGCCCAGAAGATCCAACCAAAGGCCCAGCAAACCCAATAAACGTCCGACCCACCATCCTGCGATGAATGAGGTGAATTCCGGCATGTTTTGGCCATCTTTTGTGTGAATGCTTCGCACCGAACATTCATGGCATAAGTTGGCCAGATGGGGATAGTTCTTTTCGGGCCAAAAAGACGAGGAGGTTGATGTGTTACCAGTAAAGAGAAGAGGGAAGCCGATGAGAGTCCGACTGAGAGATGTTATGAGATGTGAAGAACTGCAAAAGGAGAGGAAACACGTAATGCACTTGCCTGCACAATATCTTCCAATTTGAACTGCTCGACAAGTCAAATTCCGTTTGCGGTGCTAGTTAACCCGTACTTGAAATGCAGCAAAGGGCGATGAGTCGAACAATTATAACAACAGAAAAGAAAAGCTTCTACTCACTGGTAACGATTTGCAGAAAAGCAGACCATTAAAGCTATAATCACAACCCAAGAAAAGAACTGACACATCGACTCTAGCTGTACAAAACAGCGCTGCTGCGAAATCAATGAGCTAGCTACTACTTCAGCTGTTTGATGATCCCTTTTGGTTAAATGCGGAGTGGATGCGAATGGTGCCGTGCTCCTGCGTGCCCAAATTGTCGATCGACGAAATACAGTCTTTCATTCTCTTCAAGAGAATGGGCACCATGGAGGCATTCGCTGCTGTTTTCTCTTTAAGCAATTGGACCTTCTTCGATATCTCTGCATCTCTTTCGACCGCTACTGACATTTCTCCTGCACCTATAAAATTCTCGGAATCAGTGCTAACTTTGGTTGAAGTAATGCGAGCAAGATACCGGTACAACACAAGGTGATGCAGCATGGAGCATGCCAAAACACTGAACAGAAAATTTAAAAACAGTTGGCTCATTGAGCATCCTCAAGCATTGCACTGACAATAACAAAATCGTATAGCAGTTTGCTTTACAAATATATTGTTACTTTGTGAGACAATCACCGAGTCAGGTGTAGAATTTTAGTCAGTTCATGGTAAATTCCCAATTATCGACAAGTTAAGAAGTATTACTCCAAAACCTAATGTCTCCATGGATGACTTCCGCCCAACAGCAAATAATTTGATTTACCGAACATGCTTTCAGGTTCTCTTTTGTTACTCACTCCATCACATCCTCTATTCTCTAGATTACAGAACGAGACGACATTAACACTGAACCAACGCTGACCAACGAAGAACATTCAGGTCACCATCCCACCTTTTTCCCCTTCATACCACCAAAAAGCTCATACTAGACTTGATTGCTGTTGTTGCCACCCCAAGCAAAGTCAACTAAACGAGGCAAATAAACAAATGCTAGGCCTAACCCATGATTCTACTGACAAGGAATCACATCTCACCCGAGGCTTCAGCATCATGACAGGGGAGAGAAAAAGGTTTTCCATGCCCCTCCGAAGCCATAAATAACTCACACATCCTAACGTTCGACACCAGAGATCATCTTCCTCATACATATTCTACATCCACAACTAGCACACAACGTAAAACATCCCGCATCGCATATGACGTTCGGCCTCCTCTACATGCTTTACACCTGGTGAATTACCAACATAACAATGAGCAAAACTCAACAACAACAATAACAATCAGCAATGCCTACTCAAACTCCACCAAAAAAAAAAAAAACCCTTGCCCAGCATCACAAAAACCGGGAGCATCTTTGTTTAGACAGCATTTTTCCAAGTTTTAACCCAATATAATCAAAGCATGCATTTTTCAAGTCTCCCCCCCCCCACCGTACATCTCCTGCTTCTCATGCATTTCTCTGGGACTGTACTACAATACAATCACAGCCTGCTCGGGCTCAATCCCAATCAAAGTCGCATAGTGTCCCGAGAGAAGACAGACACCCAGAATCGAAGCGCGCTTAACATACCTTGGTCGGAATCCCCTGAAGTTCCGGGCCGGGAACCGGCGGAGTCGAATCTCTCGGCGGACTTGAGCAACTCGAGGGCCTGCTTGAGCTGGTCGGGGAGAGCCGTGCGGTAATGGAGGATCTTCTCGGCCATCTGCGACACGTCCGACTCCAGCCTCTCAATTTCCTCCGCCGATTCGTGCCCTACTTGGGCGTCCTCGGGGATTTCGGCGGACGCGGGAGCTTCCAGGGTTCGGAAGGTGCTCATCGCCATGGGATCGAAGGAATCGGTGATGTTGGTGTTCTTGAGCTTCTGAATCTTCGATCGACGCTTTGAGAGTTTCAAACTTTGGAACGGAAAATGGCGGCACTCCTCACTGGTTTCAGTGCTGAAGAGATCGGGCTCGTCTCGGGTCGGGTCGGGTCGGGTCTTTTTTTTGGGCTTGCATTTTTCCACTGTTTGGAACTCGGTCGAGCTTAATTAAAGATTCGAATTTCCTTTTTTTTTGTTAAGGAAAAAAATATATTCCGATTTCCTACTCCAACTCTATTTAAAATAAACCAGGATGATTGCAATCAGTAAAGCTCGTGCTCAAGCTCTAATTCACGCTTAATAAAGTCAAATATTGTCCCTTGAATATTTATAAGATACATCATGTACTTTTAAGGATTTATGTATCTGCTTTAAAGATATAGAATAAAAATTCAATTTAGAATCATGAGCCCGAGCCTCTCAAGTTGATTATTAACAAACTCTAGTTAATTATTTGAAATGCAAATATACTGATTAATTGTTCACACTCTACCTAAATTTACCAACTTCGTATTATATATTTACCAAATCTAACCTTACTTACCACTGTGGTGTTTGGCTCAATGATTTAGAATCTAGTTCGCTAATCAAAAGTCACATACTCGATTTAGGCTTACCATGGTCTTATTCTCCCCATTCGATATTTTGCAGGCTGGTTAACCATTGTTATTTTTATTTTTGCTATATAAACAACATAACAAACCACTTAACCACAGCAAGAGGATTATAAAATAACTAATGCCAGAAATTGCAAAATTTGGTGGCTTGTGTTATTGCTCATGAATTTTCCCATCAAAATGAGAAAAATTTACATATTGAAATACATAAAAAATATTTTTCTTCTAGACTTTAAGGGCGCGTTTGGTAACGTTTCCATTTCTGGGAACAATTTCTTTTCAGAAATAGTTTTTTCTATTTCTATTTCATGGAAGAGTTTCTGAGCAAAATAATGCGTTTGGTAACTGCACAAAATTTCTATTTCTATAACAGAAATGCGTTTGGTAACTGTATAAAATTTCTATTCCCAATTTTTTGCATTCAAATTTATATCTTTTATTTAATTATAAGTGCAGGTTATAAGTGAAAAGAAAATCAATAAGCATGATTTATTGGTTTGTCTAATCCTTTTTAGGGGTTTAAAACCCCTTTTAATCCCTAAACTAAGGAATCTTCAAATATACTACTTGGGTACCTCAAAAATTTAAATTTCATTTAAAGTGGATGGTCACAGATATTCTAAGCCATTATGTAAATTTTTTTTATATTTTTTTGTGGTAAAATTTATTAAAATTTTTTACTTTCCCTAAATCTGATTCTTTTTATTTTTCCGAAAATTTTTTATGAAATTTTTTTAGTTTTTTCAATTTCGGAATTTTGCAAATATTTAAGGGTTTTTTGAGTTTTTCTGATTTTTATGGATCTTCTGAGAATTTTTTTGATTTATATGAATTTTGGGAATTTTTTAATTTTCTAATTTTTTATGGGATTTTTCTGAAATTTTTCTAATTTTTATGAATTTTCGGAATTTTTTAATTTATTCTAAGTCATTATGTGAATTTTTTATTTTTTATTTTTTTGGGGAAAATTTTATTAAAACTTTTTACTTTCCCAAAATTTGTCTCCTTTTATTTTCGAGAAAGCTTTTTATGAATTTTTTTAAATTTTTTCAATTTCGAAATTTTGCAAATATTTAAGGGTTTTCTGAGTTTTTCTGATTTTTATGGATCTTCTGAGAATTTTTTTGATTTATATGAATTTTTGGAATTTTTTTAATTTTCTAATTTTTTATGGGATTTTTCTGAAATTTTTCTAATTTTTATGAATTTTCGGAATTTTTTAATTTACTCTAAGCCATTATGTGAATTTTTTATTTTTTATTTTTTTGGGGAAAATTTTATTAAAACTTTTTACTTTCCCGAAATTTGTTTCCTTTTATTTTCGAGAAAGCTTTTTATGAATTTTTTCTAATTTTTTCAATTTCGGAATTTTACAAATTTTTATGGGTTTTCTGAGTTTTTCTGATTTTTATGGATTTTTTGAGAATTTTTCTGATTTTTATGAATTTTTGGAATTTTTTATAATTTAATTAATTTTTTTAATTTTTTATTATTTCTGCCGAGAATGGATCGGACCGGTGCTTTGAGACGGTTTGCAGACGACGGAGGATGGAGGAGGAGCTAAGGTTGCGGCTTGAGAACCAGACCTTTCTATTTCTATTTCTATTTCTAGGAACAAAGAAGTAGATTTTTTCTACTTCTTATTTTTGCTTCAAATCTATTTCTTGGCCACTTTTCTATTCCAGGAAATAGAAAAATAAAATGCGTTACCAAACGGATTTCTATTCTTTTTTTGTTCCAGGGAAAAAAAAACAGAAAAATAGAGAAACAGAAGCGTTACCAAACGCGCCCTAAATAACTTTAGATTATGATATAAAACGACAAATCTTTGAAGGCAAAACCACTCCAGAAATTGGTCTGTTTATGTTTCTTCCCTTGTGCTCTCCATTCACTCCTACTTCTGTGGGTTGGTGTCTCTCTCCCCTCTTCGTTCTTCATCGTGATGAAGAAAAGTTGAAGACCCAGATACTTGGACTTGTCTCTGAAGACGCAATGGTTGGAGGTCGGTTCATTCGCTTCCCAAAGTGCTTGCCTTTTTCCCTTTTGGACCCTTTTCTTATCCGTTGAGCTTCTGCTTTTCTGAGTTTCTCGGGGTGCATTTCCTCTCTTGTTGACGACGCGATGATGATGCATAGTAGACAGAGGATGGGTCGCTCTTGACGTTCTTTTCTGGGGTAGAGATGTTAGTGTACTCACGCACGTATGCTGTTTGATAGAATGCCCGGCAGACAATCGTGAATAAATTATGTTAGCCGTGTGGTGTTCTGCCAAAGCTGCTTACTTGGACATTTTTCCAAAGCTAAAAGCGCCTGTGCTCGACAATTATAGTAGACCGAGGGATGGGTCACTCTTGATGTTTTTCTGTGGTAGAGAGGTGAGTGTACTTACGGACGTATGCTGTTTGATAGAATGCCCGGCAAACAATCACGAACAATTATGTTAGCCATGTGATGGTTTGCCAAAGCTGCTTAGCTGGACATCTTTTCAAAGTTAAAAGCGCCTGAGCTCGAAAGCTGTGTAAGGTGAAAGAGGAGCTGCGAGTGAGCTCAGAGGACCACCGTCCTTCATTACTTTTGGATTTGATGTTTTGGACAGATTCCGAGAAAGACCCACGTGTTAGTTTGTGAACTAGGCTTGTGTGTTTGATAAATGATTACCCATGATGATGAGTTTAAATGCCGAGTTAATGTCTCTAACGTGGCCTCCATCTTTTAGAAGGATGGGCAGTTGGATTGCTCAACTATGTGGGGCTGCTTTGTTTGCAATTTGGAAAACCAAGATAATGTCACCAGGCAGGAGAACCATGCTTTTGTATGATTTCTGAAACAAATTGCCTTGGCACGTGTCTATGCGCACATTTGCAAATTTGCCTATCATACAAATTGGAAAAATGAAAAAAGAAACTTAGGTTAGGTATTGCACATTACAATGTATGGCTTTTGCTTGCATTCTCACATAGTTTTTCTTCGATCATTTAGGAAAATTTGCTTAGTGAAAGCTAGCAAAATGTTTTGGTTACTTGATAATCCCACATATAAACAAGCATCCTCGTGGCTTAGCTCTTTCAGTGCTATTTGTTTTTATTATTGTCAAATTTTTTGGAAACATGTTAGCAACTACTCTTTCCACTGTTTGGATCGGTGAGTCTCCTTAATACTGCCCTAATACCATAACAACTTAATCTAGCGCTTCAGCAGTGTCATGCTATCTTATACTGGTTTGTTTTGGCTTAAATCAGGTTATGTCATGGGTGGTGGTTCATCCGAGTTGGTCCATATCTGAGCCTAATTTACCTGACTATATCTGCTTCCGATTAAAGCTTTGATAATTGCATACAGCTTCTTTGGAAAATTCCAACAAAGAAGACACTCCTTTATGACACTAAGTTAACTTTATTACCCTAGACTGCCTCTAAATTTTGCCTTTCTCATCTCAGTATATTCTGAGGAAGAAAAATAAAATGCAGTTCTTAGAACTTTCTTTTCCTAATCCTCTCACCCCATCCCATTCGCCACCTTCTGCTCATTTCTCAACTTTTATTTTACCCTCGCATCAACCCATCAAATCTGGATACAACTCAGGGTCAGTTCCTAGATTGTACACATCATTCGGAAAGTTCTCTAGGCCACTCGTTAGTTTGGGAAAAAGCAGCCGTTCAGTTAGAGTTTGTTGTGGAATGATGGAACATGATGACAGTTTTTACATGAGGAGGTGTGTGGAGCTTGCAAGGACAGCGATTGGCTGTACAAGTCCCAATCCTTTGGTGGGATGTGTAATTGTCAAGGATGGGAAGATTGTTGGTGAAGGATTCCATCCTAAAGCTGGTCAGCCTCATGCTGAGGTCAGTCACATTAGCTCATGTTAAGGTTTCACCCTCTATCTTTAGTTGCTTAATAACTAGGTGATAAAAAACTAACTTTTCCTCCTTCTGGAGGACATTGCATTGTATTTTGGTTGGTTTCTTCCACTGGCTGGAGACGATGGTGTGGGGGCAATGCCACTGTGACCACTAGGCTCGGAGCTTCAGCCCCCAACCTTCCAAGTAGATGACCGTAACGCCGGGCAGTCCCCCTTGGGCAGGAGTTTAGCTCTCCCGTGACTTCACCCAGGTCACAGCTGAGGAACTTGAGATATTAATTCTGCCTGTTCACATCTTAATTGATGATGAGCATTCTCTGTTGCTGTTCTAAAGTTGAACAGTGACAGGTTCCAGGTTGCCAGCTAGTATTGATAAGAAACTTAAATAATTCCCTGTAGAATATCCTTGTATCTTTTCCTAGTACTCTATGGAATAACGAAAATTGTGAATCCATGATTTAGGTTATGAAATTTCAAAGTCTATCTTCTTGTCTTATAAACTAGTTGCATCACAACACCCACGTGCAGGTGTTTGCTTTGAGAGATGCTGGTGATTTGGCAGAGAATGCAACTGCTTACGTGAGCTTGGAACCATGTAACCATTTTGGAAGGACTCCACCATGCACAGAAGCGCTGATCAAAGCCAGAGTAAGAAAGGTGGTAGTTGGGATGGTAGATCCTAATCCACTTGTGGCTTCAAAAGGTATTGATAGATTAAGGGCTGCGGGGATCGAGGTGACTGTTGGGGTGGAGGAAGCACTATGCAAGAATCTCAACGA
This sequence comes from Syzygium syzygioides, assembly GCA_031216285.1. NCBI lineage: Eukaryota > Viridiplantae > Streptophyta > Magnoliopsida > Myrtales > Myrtaceae > Syzygium > Syzygium syzygioides. The sequence continues at coordinate 24,559,082 of CM062245.1, forward strand.
GGCCTTTATACATCTGATGCTCACTGGAAAGCCTCTTCTTGCTCTCAGGTGGTTGCTTCAGTAATTATAGATCTTTGTTGATGTATGTCGTCAGAATTGAAGATGCACCAATTCACGTGCGCAGGGGAGAATGTGTCTTTAATCTATACTGGAACTGAACTGTTTGAATCAAGCAGCTGAAATAGTTTCGAGTGCACAGGTTGATTTGACTAAATACCCTTTGTATAACTTTTAGGTACTCCATCTCCCTTAACGGTCATGTCTCAGATCATCTTGGTGAAGGAGCCACTGACTCTGGTGGGTACAACTCCAAGTTACTGCAGGAATATGATGCAGTCATGCTCTCTTCAACCTCATTATCTGATAAATTGTCACTTCCCACTTCCCAAGAACCTGGTGCTAATCAACCTCTTCAGATAGTAATAGCAAGAAGTTCCAATGCCACGTTTGAAGTCCCGGGTCTCATTGCAGGACTTAATTCCAAGCTTATAATCTTTACAGACAAAGAGAGTGGTGTGGAATCAAAAGCATCACTTGAAGGAGTCGAGACAGTTATTTTCGATCAGATAAATATGAATGCCATCTTGGACTATTGTAAACGTCGAGGTCTAAGCAGTGTTTTGTTAGACTTCACAGGGAATGCATATGACTTTGAAGAGCTTGTCAAGGAGAGTGTCGAGAAGAATATGCTGCAGAAGATTTTGGTCGAAGTATTGCCTCTATGGTGTGAAGGAAATGACAGAGATGCACGTTTTCCATTGAACACGGCGGAAGTACGCAAAATGAATAACTTGCAACCCAAGATCTACCATAAGAGCATCATATTGGAGGGTTATCTTTAGCAGAAGAATCTTGATCAAGGCAATTTTTTTTTGGCCTGTAACCTTGTGCGAGATGCTGTGCATTGAAATAAACAGTGATATTTGCTTCACTTCTGAGAGTGATTATGGATCTGGCTCTATCAATGTACCTGAAAAGTAAAATTCGGAAATGGATTTCTATGACAGTTCTTTTTATAAGATAGATGAGGAGACATGTATCTGACTTTTATAGATGCCAGGGAGCTCTTCCATGATCTGGAAATGCTTTGAATTTTTCCCGATCTTCAACCATACGGTTAACAAGATTACGGTTATTTGCTCATAAATTGTCTAAAACGAACTCTGGATCAGAAAAGAAGAATGACACGGGAAGGTTTGACAACAGACAGCAGCACGTTCCATATGGAGCTCAAACCACTGCCATGCCACTCACTTTTCCTACTTGAAGATTCAAATGCACGTAAAATCAAAATGCTCATTCCTGGGCTATGACTGCTTGAGTAAATACTTGAGAAAGAGTAGCAATAGCACTAAAGCGCAGAGCACACACAATAAAAAATTCCATGTTAATTCATCCAGAGTGGAAAATGGGATGGCACGAGTCGAACAAACTCAATTAAAAAACTTCTGTCAAATTCCATACTCAAGATTTCTTACATTCGCATAACTGAACTAGTCTCCCATGGTATATACATCAGATTTACCACAGAACATACAAAAACTGTGATATCATGCTCAAACTGTAGTAAAGCCTGAGCAGCTCCAAGGGTCAAGATGCCAACAGGATCATGGTTGTCCTTTTGGTGAATCCCTGGAGCCCCCCAAGTCCCCCAAGTGGCTCTCTCGAGGTTTCTCGCTTGATCCAAAAACAAAACCTTTCACATGATTTTCGGCTGATAGTATCGCCTTCTTAATCTGGGAATGAAGACATCTTGGATCAATGATCACCATGTAATCAAGGACAAACGAAATCAACAATTTCTATGTCAAAACACAACAAGCAGAAGAAGAGTATCCCAATACCGCCTCATACCCATTAAAAGCTTTCGCTTGAGGATACATAATATGCGTTTTAATCCGACTGCGGTACAGCAGCGAAAGCCATAACTTTCGGACAGGCAACATTAAAGAAACAATAAAGATTTGCTTGAGATAGACAAACTAAAAAGTCAGAACCTTGATATGCATCAAAACTTCCCAGCAAGGAGCTTCCGCTTCAGACAAAACACGAATCAGAATCCATGTTGCGAGAAATACAAACGGACAGTGCCACATGTCCAACTGAGAGAAAACATCTAATCTCCAAAGACATTCATCCCCGTCACCTCAAACACAAGAAACAGCAGCCCGATGACAACGCTACGCGCGCATAAATCGATCAACCAGCGTAATGGATCAAATAGTCATAGTGTCCGATCCTAGCTAGTAATTCAACTTTGCGCACCAGAAATTCCCCCAAAATCATTCATGTCCCATCACAATTTCAGAAATTTTATAAAACTCTTCGCAAAGTCGGCAACTTTCACATCCCACTCTTCTTCGGCAACCAGCAAAAGAACAAATTTCATGGAAGAAGGAAACAAAACCCAAAAAAACAGAGAGAGAGAGAGAGAGAGAGAGAGAGAGAGAGAGAGAGAGATAGAGAAGACGAGAAGAAGAAGAAGGGACTGACGGGATCGAGAGCATTAGGTTCGGGGCCATAGTCAGCAGTCAAGAGGAAATAGGAGGCGGTGATGGTGGCCACCATGGTTGTCCTCCTCACGAGCTTGTCCGTCCTGCGGTTCATCATCGTCGTCCTGAAACCGCCCGCTCCGTGAACTCTGAAGAAGAGGAGAAGCGACAGCGAGCAGAGGGGACACACGCAGAAGGAAGAAGAAGGTGTTGGAAGATGAATGGAGTGATTTTAGACTATAAGAAAGTCTATTGATTTTAAATTGCTAGTAGATTTTTTTTGTATCGCCCTCTAATTTTGTGAACATTGATTTATTAAGTCATAAGTGCAAAATGTATATTTTATCGCAAGATAACCAATCTTGACTAGGGGTTTAAGTTTGTCCTTAAATAGAGCTGTCAAAATGGGTCGGAGACTCTTATTTTAACCCAAAATTATGAAAATGGATCATAGATAAAACCAGTTAAAATTAAGATATAAGTCATAAATGGATTCTAAGTTAAAAAAACTCACAATAGATGGGTTTGAATGGGTTTTAAAATGAACCCATTTTACCCACTTAGCAGTGTTAAAAAAAGGCTACGAATTTTATGTTAGGTCTCGGCATCTTACACAAAGATTTGTTTTTTCATTCAAGTGGCAATGACATAAATTTTCCAAAAATTAATCATATGTTTGTCGTGTCAATAATTTGTCGGAAAATTACGTAAATTCCTTTTAAAGTGTATTGATAGCACGAAATTGAAAATTAAACCTATTGGACTTTGAAAAACTTATTGCCTAACCTTATGGAAGAAGCAATCAATTCAAGAACGAAAGAAAGAGCCGATCCTCCATTTAGATGTCTCGATTGAATTACCGATATATAGCATTTTACATAGAAATAGTATTCTCGCTTATTTCTACAGAAGAAAGAGTTTGGGAACTATTGCATTGGAACGGGTAAATTTTCGAAGTATTTTTCTCTTACAAAATTCGTCTCCCGAATGGTATGATGGGCATTGTCTTTTCTCTTTGAGATAATGATACAAACAGTTTTTGAACTTTGGTTCAATGTATAATTTGGTATCTAAACTTTTAATTTATTCAATATAGTTCATGAACTTTTAATTAATTCAATGACTATTTTAAACATTTTTTTATAGTTTATGAATTAAATTGAACATGTATCAAAAGTTCAGGAACCACATTGAATAAATTAAAAATTCAAAGACCACATTGAACATTAGGTTAAAGTTCAAGGAATACATTGAATAAATTAAAAATTCATGAACCAAATTACATATCAGGCTAAAGTTCAATGACTGTTTGTGTCATTTTTCTTTCCTCTTTTGATCGAGATCTGCAGGTCCAATTGATCACCACATCCGTATTATAAATATGCAGTTATTATCCAGAATGCGTCAAGAAGTACTTGGTATGGCAATCATTGGGAGAAAAATACCTAAATCAGAAGATGCTCCAGCCGCAAAAGTCCTGGAGCATAGAGCTTATCAAAGTCGGCATCGGGGAAAGCTGTCTCCATCGTATTATTGCAAATTTCATGGATTGATCTGAAAATATACCAAATTTGAGTAAACCCAAATGGAATTTACTTGCTAAATGGGTAAAAAAAATAAGAAGAAGACCCAAAAAGAGAAAAAAAAATATTGCAGCATGAATGTCTCCTCCATTTTGCCCACTTTCCATCTTGGCTTGGCTTACCTTCTTCCATGAAAAAAAGCAAAAAGCTCACCGCCCATCTCCGTCACTCTCCACAGTGAATAAGCGAGGGCAGAGCGCTCCGCCCTCCGTTCCGCCGTTGAACCCGGAGCCCAAACGCCACCGCCGCTTCTCCGACCGCCGTCTCCGCCGGAAAACCGCGCGACCCATTTCCGGAGCCGCGAGCAAAGATCCATGGAAGACCCGAAGCCGGCTCCGGACCCGACAGCCCAAGCTCCACCCGGGCAACCGCCTCTCCCGCCGCAGAGCAAGAAGCGGCCGCTGGACGCGGATGCCTCCTCCGTTCAGAACTCCAAGTACTTCAAGATGCGCGCCGTGCTGGGCGACCTCCGTCCCCATTTCATCGAGGTACGAATTCGTTCAGATGGAATCACGAGTTGCCCTTCGAAAGAACGAATCGCGACTTTATCAGTAGACACATTGAATTCTCGGGAGCTTTAAAGTTTTGAAATTTTTTATGTCTCTGTTCCGAATCTTCTTGCTTGATGTGTTCATGGACATACCCAGGTCGAAAGTTCGTCTCTTTTTATGTGAAGTCAGAGTAATAGTAGCGCGTCGTGAGCTGGTTATGTGTTGTCTACTGTTGATGGGAACTGAAGGACTCACGATCAGATGCCTGTGTCTAACCGTGGCTGTCCTGTCTAGCTAATGCATTGTTCATTTTGGCTAAATTTTGATGGTTCCGTTGTCAAATGGTTAACTTTTAGCTTTCACTACATGCTATTTTGCACCTGCCCATGCATATGGTTAGGCTAAGGGTGAGTAGGTGTTCACACATTGGGATTGGCTTGGAGTAGTTCCGACTCTTGGTCATTTTTATGGCCAATTTTAGGAATCTTACCAACCGAAACTAATTGCCAGGATTCTGTACTTGTTTAGCAACTGAAACAATTATCGAGCATGTTGTTTTTCCTCCCTCCAACTTGCGAAGGATTAATTGGGCATGCTTTTGGATTTATGTTGAGTGCTGGCTTATCAAAGGAGGGAAGAAAACCTTGTCTAACCTTGGACCTAACACATTTCCTTTTTGATACCCTTTGAAGGTGCTTCGGACCCCAGATTTTCGGAACTGCAAGGCAGCTGAAGAAATCAGAAAACGTAAGCCTCTGATCACCGTTTCCTTGCCCTGGTTTCATAAGGTAGTAGATGTATTGCAAAAGTAGTTTTCAGCGTTCACCACCATACTAGATGATCAATTTGCCAGATCAGTTTGGTTAGGAAAGCCTCTTATGATGGGTATCGTGATCTACTTGTTCTTTAAATTATACACTTGACTTGGTAAACGGAGATTTTTTCATGTTTAGTGCTTTCTGGAAGGGATTTCTCTTTGCTTGTCAAAGGCAGAGAGAACATCCTGTTTCAACTCTAGCTGTTGTTTCGCCTAAAGCTATGCCCAGGTCACTTTTGCATCAAAGTACCAAATGGATGTGTTTGCTCACTTCTGTCTAGAGAAGTCCAGGGCTTTAACATTCTGGAAGTGAATACTTGGTTGAGTCTTTTGAAAGTGTATTCTGAAACGTGTACTCAAAACTTTATTTTTTGATACAAAAATAAAAACTGGATTCACTTATTTTGAAGCAAAAGGATGCTTGGTGAATTGTGATAGCATAACTATCTTCGCTATTTAGAATAGCTTTGGTTGAGTCATTTCTAGTTTACTATTCTAGTTGCATGCTATAGTAGCTGCGCATTCTGGACAGTATGTCCTGAACTTTTTGAGAATGTATACCTCAAGTGAGAAATAATAAGAAACATCGGTCTGATGTTACCGAAAGCAAGAGCAGCATGGAAAAGAGCATTGTCACGGACACTCCCAAGCAATACTTTTAACTTGCCAAACTGCCAAAGTTTATCTTGCAATAAAAGGTTTACATTTTGTTTTGCGTATTTTAATTTTTGGCACTCTTTTTTGCAGAGGTTAAGCTTCTGATGGATCTATACACTCAAATTACTGGAAATAGTACTCCGGAAGTCCAGCCTTCCACAGCAGAGAACCGAAACGGTCAAAAGGCTCCAGATTTCAAGTCGAAAGAGCACCCAGAGCAAAGATCCTCGAAAACATCTGACAACAAGCCTTTTCAATCGGGGCCTGCATCTGAGAAGCAGCGACCTGATGATGATGGTAAACTCGTCGGGGCATCTGCTTTTGGCTGGAATTTCATCACCTTCCTGGGCAATGAACCGGTTTATTATGGCGTGACTAAGGAATCATTCCGAGCTGCTCAGGCGACTGTACAAGGATCGTAACCGGGGCTCCCTCTTTCCCATGTCAGGAGATCAAAAGCAATCGCTTAACGCCTCGAAGTATCATTGCCAAGGAGATTTATCTGGCGATCATTCTGTATCTTATGTAGTTGATGTATCTCCGTAAGGGTCGTTCAGAATCCTACTTTATGTTTTTGGCCCAATGTGTTGGTTGAGCTAATTCTAACATTTTGTCCTCTAAAACAAGTTGACGAATTCTACCTGCTTAATGCTTAAAGTGGAAATCGAGGTTCCTTATGATTTAAACTTTTCTGAGGGAGGATTAATCCTATTGACGCGAGATGTTTTACGTGAGATAAACTAGCAATCATCCTGCCACCTATTTGACTTGTTTGTACAGGAAACCATGGCCTAGAAAATAGATAAAGGATGCGTTTCGTTTTACAAAATACTTTTGTGTAAATATAAAAGACTTTAGGTTAAAAGGGGTTTTACAAAATGTAAATAGCATTTTGGTAAATATTATTTGCCACAAGTTTGTACTGGACGTTAGCAGAGATGGATGAAAAGAAGGCAACTCGGGCTAATCTAAAAGTGCGGCGATAGCCTGTCACTGGTCACTAAGGTTGTGTGACCTCAAGTGAGGCGACGCCGAGGTTGCACGATCTTGAGGCAACCTAGATTTGGCCCTTCGACTGTTGGTGCAACTCAGGCGACGGATGCTGAGGATGCATGATGCCAAGAGAGGTGACACCATTGTGCGATCTTGAGGCAACCTAGATTTGGCCCTTTGACTGTTGGTGCAACCTAGGCAACGGATGCTGAGGATGTATATGATGCCAAGGGAAGCGACACCGTTGCACAATCCTGAGGCAACCTAGATTTCGCCCTTCGACTGTTGGTGCAACTGAGGCAACGGCCGTTGAGGATGCATGGCACCAAGAGAGGCGATGTCGAGGTTGTGTGACCTCTACGACCACTACCAAAGGGTCAAATTTGGATTGCTCAAGCCTCAACCTTGACCTCGACATCAATATCCCCGTTGCTTCGGTTCGGTCGAGTTTAATTTAATTTAAATCGCCAGGATTGAGACTATCAATTTCGTGGAATTTATTTTCATAACATCATTATTAAATACTTAAGGAGAAAATTTTTAAACGACATATGAACACTGAAAAAGAAACACAAAGGCGGCTGAGATGAATATTCAATATATACAGATAAACAAATCCCGGAAAAAATAGAAGACAAGAAAATACGAAAATAAGACCGACCGGAGAACCGTTCGGGAGAGAGGGAGAAGAAAACCCTAGCTCTGTTCTTGGATCGCCACCGCGACTTTGAGAAGAAGAGGGGCAACGTCAATTCCGGTCGCGCATCGGAAAAAATGTCGAAGAAGAACAGCTTATCTCGTAGGAAGAAGCAGTACGAGTTTGATCTTCGAAGTATACTCTCTCTCCCGTCGTACAAATTCGTGTCGTTCCGTTTGTTTCTGTGGGTTTTTTTTTTTGTCTCTTTGGATTTCTGTCGCGCAACCCTTTGTTCCTTACCTCTGTTTTCGCTCTGCGCCTTGTCCTGTGCGTTGGAAAGTGTTGATCTTTATGGCTGTCGAGCAGGAGAGAAAGCGGAGAAAGAGAAGGCGGCGAAGAAGCTTCAAGCTAAGAAAAACAAGATGAAGGTACGTTGCTTCCTTATCCACTTGTCTCGACCTTTTGTTCATGATCTTTTTCGGGTTGCGGCTTTGATGATTGGACTCGTATCTTACGTTTGCCTTCTCTGTTTGCTGTGACTGTAAGTGCTTCTTGGAGAGCAAAAGGGTCATGGGTTCCTTGTGTTTGTATGCTTCTTGGGTTGCTTACTGGTTATTTTGAATTCGGACGTTTGACGGAATACCGATTGAATTGACAGTTGCGGTACGATCAATCGTCATTCTGCTGCCTGATCGCTGTTCTTTCTGTTTTGGTAGTGGGTGATTGATTCGAACTCAAATGGGTCGATCACCGGTAATTTGTTATACTATTTATTGGGGGGAAATGGGAAAAAAGGAGATCAAACATATTTGAAGATGAAGGATTTAGCCGGAAATATAAGTAGACTTGGGCTAAAGTATTTGTTCCTGCAGGTCGATGGCAGTGGCAAGAAGAAGAAGGGTGCAGGTGGATTCCAAGTTGGGAAGAGAAAATTGAAGACGAAGTTGACTGCTTTGGCGAAAGCTAAAGCGGCACAGGCAATGGAGCTGGACAAATGAGGTTTGATCTCGTGAGTTGAGGACGATAAATTCAATTGTAGTGGATTTTCATTTTCTTGGGAAAATTGACACTTCAGTGGCTAAATGTAATTCTTAACTTTGCTGTTTAATTCATAGTGAAAGGTAGCGTCTTTTGGTCCGTTTTCATGATCATTGTGATAATGGTTCTTAGTGGTTAATAAGTAGAGAATCATAAAAGGGAGCTTGAACACTTGAGAGCAACCTTTGTACACTGAGAATCTGCTGTGCGCACTATGTGCTTCAACTGAATGTGTGTCTTGGTTGGAGTGAGAACCCAATTTGCTCAGTTTAAGGTGTGGCACACTCTGAATATTATTATCTGAACTGAGGTTCAATGTTTTCCCTTAGTTGGCTTCATGGCTAAAAAACTCCTTGCATCTATTTCCTGAATTGAGGTCTTGGTGTCTTTGATTGACGACCTTTCTCTTTGATTGGAAGTCCAAATCCAACCTTTGTATGAGCTCAATCTCACATACCATCAGGTCTAATTTAGTATAGTACCGTTGTGGACATGCTTGTTAGGACTTCACCTTATGCCCAAAAACTATGGTGAATTAGGTACCCATTTGTTTGAAGCCCATATAATCGAAGGAATTCTACTGCTTCCAGTTCCTTGGCTTGGACAGAGCTGATGATTACAATTGATAGACCTATGGGTTCTCAGCGATTCCTGGATGCAAGATGTGCAGCTGTCATATTACGCAGAACAGTCATGGACGATCTGCAAAAGAGATTCTTGGAGTTGGGTTTATGCAATAGGCCTTCAGATTGATGAAACATTCTACTGGGATGGATGGGCTTTGAATATGGCGAAGAACCAATAGGAGGATTTACTCGAGCATGTTCAGGGATGAAAGGAGAGCTGCCTGAGATTGCATACTTTCGTACTTTCCAAATCATAGTCCATAGGATGATTGAAAACTTCTCATCTTATCGCATTTATCATCATTATAGGGCCTCTTTTTTTTTTGTAGATTATCCTAAAATCTGTTGCAGTGGCTACATCACCCCCTGGTATATTCTTCAATATAGATTGCAGAATGTGCATCTTGCTTAGACATGGCCACGGTTCGGAACCGCGCAATTCCAGTTTGTGGCCATGTATGAACTGGAATCGGCAGTTTCGGGCTGGTTCCGGTTCCGGCCCGATTCGGAACCGGCCGGTAAAAATAAAAAAAATAAATTATGAAATAAAAAAATAATGAATTATTAAATTATGAAATAATGAATTATTCAATATAAAATGTAATCAAATGTACATTGTAATCAAATTTGGGGAAAAAAAGAGAGAAAGAGATGGGGCTTTAACTTAATGAATTATCATTAAACACTTTACATATCTTCTTGGAGATAGAAGAATCAAAATCAATGTAGTTTTTTTACCCTCAGTCGTTGCTACTCGTTCCGATACTGGTACCGGTAGTAATGGTATTTCCGTCGTCAAAGAATTTGGATTCATTATTCCGATCCATCTCTTGTTATCGATATTGAACTTTCGTCCAATCATCGACACAAGCTTGAGCCTCCATTGATTTCGAAACTAATCTTGAATGTTGTTCATCCAAAATGTTACCTCCGGTACTGAATGCTTGTTTGACCTGCAAATGTGCAAGCCCTGCTGCATTTTTTTTTTGGGAATCGAGCCCGTAGGCCACGAGCCGGTTCCAGTTTCGAACCGCAGGCCCAGTCAACGGGCCGGTCCCAGGTTTGACCTGAGCCGGTTTCGGGCCGAAACCGGCCCATGGCCATGTCTAAATTCTTGCTGGTTTTGACGATACTTACAATCTGATTGTCAAATATATATCAGGTAGAGTTTCTGAGTCAGAGAGACGGAAACCCCATATGGGTTGTTAGATCATAGAACCCGACTTGCATAGTCAAGAAGGCCCCGTGATAAAAAAGGTCATGAAAGTCGATTTTCGGGAAGCCATTTCTCCTCCAAATCCCAGGCACTGACAAAGCGCACGAAACCATCTTCAACTTCGTTATCTATGGTGAGAAGAAGATCGTTCCGGTCGATCTCCATGTTATCGAGTCAGAATTCATCGTCCAAACGGGAAGCCGGGATTCTGTTCCATCCCCAAAAGAAACAAAGTAGGGGTGAGTGGTTTCCGATCCGATTCGATCCAACCCAAGAACCAGGAACCGGACCGGTTCCCAGTTTCTAGGATGGAGATCAGACTAGCTAGTTTTGGGATCGTGGATCGGTTCCAATGAGACCAATCACTTACTGGTAAAGGTAAGAGAGAATTAAGAAAATTAGATTAGACTTTTTATTTTTCTCAAAAAATTTAAAAGGTAAATAAATATACATATGAAAAAATTAGAAAAATATATATTTATCGGTTCGGTCCGATCCGGTTCCTACCCTAGATCCGGGAACCGGATCGCTCGAAAATCAGTTTCACTTTTAGGAATCGGGAATCGGATTGATGTTCCCGAGAATCGGACCACACCGGTCGGTCTGGTCCGGTCCCGATTTGAGCAATCCATCTTGCTCAACCCTAGAGAAAAGAGAGGAAGAGAAGAAGCCGGAAGCTGTCGTTTCATGTAGTGTTTGCTATGGCCATCTCTTCATCCACTAGTGGAAGTGGGGGGATGGAGAATGTGGAGTTGCTTTAGCAAATTGACAAGAACATATTCGCTGTATCAAAGATTTTTCTCGAGTGCAAATGGGGGACGGTCTCCTGGAGATATCTCTGCACACAAAGCGGATGGCTTTCAGCATACCCAAGCATTACATGGTAAATGAAAGAAGAAACTGAGATTAACACAGTCGCATGCAAAAATCGAGAAAGAAAAAAAAATTAAAACTTTGAACTTCTTCTTAATCCATTCCAGACCGGGGGTTCCATAGCGTTGTCACGTTTCTGACCGCTTTTCGTCCTCCCCCACGCGTTAACCAAGGCTGCGTGAGTCCCACTCACCTCTGCTAATTAATCAGAGCAATAAAAACACCGGCAAATTTTAGACCGGGTCTTAATTCTGACATGAATTTTATTTTCCCTGATAAAATAGCATCTACTTTAGGTTTGATCTCAATTTTGGCCCGGGGATTTTTTTTTAATCTCCTAAGAAAGCACTAATTTTAGGCCGGATGTTAATTTCGGTTTGTACTTTTTTTTTTCGTTTCATAGAAAACACCAATTTTCAGTATAATTTTGCTCCCGCCAAGTTTTTGTCCAATAATATTTCGTTAAAGTTCAAATTTGCCGTTCCATGTATAAATATATCTACATATATATTTGTTACATCTTTAATAGCACCATTAGACATAAACCTAACGACGTTAGAATTGGATACCAATAAATTCTTTCATTTCCTTATGAGACAAAAGAAAGTTATGGTCAGAATTGAGATCAAATCTAAAATCAATACTTTTTTTTATGAGATAAAGAAAAATGCAAGTCAAAATTGAAAACGGGTCTAAAGTTAGTACTATATAAGGGAACTTACCCGTATTATGCATCATTATTTTTCTTTTTGCTTTTGAATTTGTTTGTCGCACAAAGCTATACTATTGGTATCTAAACTTTGGTGTATAATTCCATTCTATCGACTTCGTTTCATGAAATTGCCCTTGCCAACGACAAGTTAACCTGATCTTGTGCTTTATGCTTGAGTAATTTCTTGCTTTGCTGCGATTATAATCAAAAGAAAGTCATGAAGTTGGATGATAATTAGAGATGGGATTCAAACAAGGGGGAAAATCGATGCTCGCCCAAGTTAAATACTAAATCTCAATCGATAGCAGTTGACTACAAAATCGAGAGTTTGTTTTTCCCTTTTCTATCGCCATTGGCAATATACTAAGCAAAGTCTAATTGAAAAATTAGAGTGAAACTATCTGGATATATTTACTATGCAAATGGTGCATTTTTATTCGTAAGATGTATTTACTTAAATAGTTATTGAACTTTGCCTCAATATACAATTTGATTTGTAAACTTTTGATAAATATTCAATCTAGTCCCTGAATTATCATGTCCCCAAATTGGATCCAATCTTTGGATTACTTAGACAATGAACTAAATAGAACATGTATAAAAGTTTAGACACTACATTGAACAAATTAAAAATTCAAGGATTATATTGCAGAGTAAGTTAAAGTTCAAAAATTAAATTGTACGTCAAGGTAAAGTTGAAGAACTATTTATGTTATTTTTCCTATTTCTAATTAATCCCCAAAACCGTTCCGGTCCGACACCCCGTTGACCCAAGGAAAAAGTAATTTTGTTTAATCCCCAATTTGTCCCAAAACGCCGTTTTAAATTTTAATAATAACGTCCCCTTGATCGCAGCGTTGACCGGCGACCTCCGTTCTCTCCACCACGCGCCTCGCGACGCGCGTGGGGGGGGGGATTGGATTGGGGGCCTCCCGCATGTCATTGGATCAGCTTGAAAACAGAGTCACACATCCATACGTGTTTTCAAGCTTGAAAAGACGATCCATATCTAGTAGTACGCCGTGAGCAGCAGCGCTTTTTCCTGTTCAAGTTTCTTTGTTTGTTTCTCTCCTCTCTCTCTCTCTGTGAGCCCCGTTTCTTGAATTGAGCAAAGCATCATCACTCACCCCAGATGAGAGAGAGAACTTGATAAGACCCTGCTTTGCCCGGTGCACAGAGATGGAGATGAGGGTGGGGATAGGGAGAGATCGAGCCCTGGGGTCCTAGAAATTTTGCATTGTGACAAGGACCCCGTTTCAGCAGCAGGGTGGGTCGTCGCTCAAGAATGGCTTCTTCTTCTTCTTCTTCAGTCGTCTCGGCAGGTCTTTAAGCTCCCCACTCACAAAGCTGCATTTGCCTGTCTCTCTCTCTCTCTCTCTCGTGTTCAAAGTTCCGTCTTTTGTTAGTGGGGGTTTCAAGAATTCCGGCGGTGTTGACCTGGGTTTGTTGTTGAATTTGCATTCCTTTTCTCTTGACGGTTTCTGGGTTTGCTTGGGTGGCCTGAGGACGCTTGGTGTTAAAGATTTGTAGAATGGGTTGGTGAGAGGGCGGACCTGTTTGAGTCTCTCTTCTTTTTTTATCTTGCTCATGATGACTTTTTGTGGTTTCTTTTTGTTTGGTAAGCTGTTAATACATCCACACCTTTTTGTCTTTCTGTTCTAAAGCCTTTTTGAGCTTCAAACTTGTTTGTCCTCCCGTCCAATTGTTCTCGCTTCCTTTCCTTCTTTCATACTTTCGGTTGTTCGTTTATTCATTTCTGTGATCTTGATCTGCTATTCTTCTGTTCACTTTGTCAATGCTTCTCTGTTGTGGAAATTCGGAGTCTTGCAAGAGCTTGGTCTTGTTTTGAAGATATACGAAGTTCATACTCTTATGCCTAATGCTGCTTCCTTTTTTGCATTGCCAGTGACTCTTAAGATTTGAAGCTTGGTTTCGAGAATTCTTCATGTTTTTGGCCTGGTGTGCCTACAAGTGTTATTGGAGCTAAAAAGAAAGTCTTAGTGTTTTATTGGAGGAAGAAAAAGAGTGAAATTGCTTCCCTGAGTGCCCTTAATTGTACATTACCAAAGTAGATGCATGGATCGGAGAGATGCAATGTCAGCCTCTTATTACACTCAAAGAGGTGCATCTGGAACTGGTTCCGGAGCACAGTCATTATTCCATGGTTCACATGGAATTCACCTGTTAACAAGTGCAAGTATGCCTTTTCCGAGCAATTTTGGAGGCGGTTCTTTGGGATCGCCATTGTCGGCGGAGACTTCATCGGCAATACCGACTCATGAAGTTAGTGTTGGGGTACCGGCGGTCGTGGCAGCTCCACCAGGTGAGCCAGTGAAAAGGAAGCGTGGCCGGCCAAGGAAGTACGGTCCTGAAGGGACCGTGTCTTTGGCATTATCGTCCACGTCGGTCTCTCCTCCAGGACCAACATCCACACCGAGGCGTGGCAGAGGGCGGCCTCCAGGTTCTGGCAGGAAGCAACAGTTAGCTTCCGCAGGTGAGTTTTCTGGGTCTAATTGCTTTTGGGAAGAAAATAGGTCAATTTTGTTAGTTGATTTCATGCTGCCTTAAGTCAACATGTGTTCTTGTTCTGCCTTGGATTGACTTTGAATTATTAGCATTGGCAAACCGTTTTCTATATCCAACTTTCATTGGTTCAATTTCGATATCAACCTTTCATTCTAAAGATGAGAGCTTGAAAAGAAAGCTTTGACAAGTTTTATAAAGCTAACATGGAATAGGAGTTGTCTGTATTGGAGGGGACAGTTTAACTTAACAAGAGTCTTTGACAATGAACTGGGACACTAGTCAATGTCTAAACATGCAATTGGTTTGGTTTTCATATTTGCTTTCAGACAATTAGGCCATATCTGGTCTATCTTGGCAATGACGTTTCTCTAATGCACTCTACTTGTCTTCTGAATGGTCATTTCGTCACACTATTTTAGTTGTCAATCCTGATTAAGGTCTAATGCCTGTCTTACTTGTCATTGTTATATTTTTGGACTGAGGTTGGCGTTTGAGATGTCTGATCTGTTAAGTGAGAGGGAGAGGATGAGAGAAGCCAATTTGTTTAGAGCCTTAGTTCAGAATCTTAGTGTTGATCTGTTAAGTGAGAGGAGAGGATGAAAGAAGCCAGTATCTTTTGAGCCTTAGTTCAGAGATTTAGTGTTTTCTCTAGTTCAATTGCCAAGCCTGTTTATTTTGATCAATTTTTTCTTCCAACATAATGATATCTTGCCTTCTGTTATAAAGGAGAATTAAAGTTAGGCTCACTGTTTCATGTTAATTTTGCTTCTGTCGATTTAAAATTCTTTCAATGATTGACTTTGTAATGATCTTTTTGCCAGGTGAACTACTGTCTGGTTCAGCTGGAATGGGTTTTACTCCCCATATAATCAATGTTGCAGTGGGAGAAGTAAGTGATTTGCTTTAACCAATCTCTATTCTCTCTCATTAACATGGAATTTGTAGCCAAATGATATATCTCAGGTTGGAAATTTAGATACACTCTTTGTTTGTATTCTGTTGCTGGCAAGATCAGGTATGTAGTTATTTGGAATATGAGGCATTTTTTTTGTATCAGCAAGCTGCAATTTACATAAAAAGAATCTCCAAGGAATTGCAGCTTGTAACTACCATGCCAATGCTGTTTAAAATTTCAGATAGAATTACTGGAAAGCAAATAGTACATTGTTGGGTCCTTTACTTCCTGCTTAGCTTTTTATCTCACTTTACTTTATGCACAATGTTCTTCAACGCAAGTTCTTCTAGAATTGGAAAAATCATGACTGGGGAATTTAAACATCAATGGGAAAATATCGAATCTTTCCAAATGTTAAAGACATGTTATTTGCCAAATGTTGAATGTGTACTCCATTTCATGAAAAGCTTTCCCTTCGTAGCATGAAAATGAGCATTCATGTTTTTAGTTTTCCTTTTCTTGATAGAGAAGTTTTTCTCAAATTGAATACGGAGTCAAGGGCAATGAGCATCCATGTTGTACTTGAAAACTTTACATTGTGGTCATCCTCTTTGCATCGATAGCATTGAATTCTATCAGCATATAATTTTTGCCATTCGTATTGGCCACTAAAAATTGCCATTTCCTTTTATGAGACGTTTGTTTAGTAAGTTCCTTTCATTCTTTGGTAGGATGTAGCTGCGAAAATAACATCTTTTTCACAGCAAGGGTCAAAAGCTGTATGCATCTTGTCTGCCAGTGGTGCTGTTAATACTGTCACTCTACGTCAGCCTTCTAGTTCTGGTGGCACCATCACATATGAGGTTTGAGCAGCTATTCTTTCTTTGTGATGGAAGGATCCAGAAGATGAAGTTACAGTTCAATCATTTATAAAAATGCAGCTAATATACACTCTCTTTGACATCTGCAGGGGTGTTTGGAAATTTTGTGTCTTTCTGGCTCTTTCTTGCTTGCAGAGGATAGCGGTTCTCGAAATAGAATGGGTGGTCTTAGCATCTCTCTTGCCAGTCCGGATGGTCGTGTCATTGGTGGAGGAGTCGGGGGAATGCTCATAGCTGCAAGTCCTGTTCAGGTATAACTTCTGCTTGCTTCATGGACTGCCCGAGTGCTTTGTTGATCTTTTCGTATACCACAATTATTAGACTTTCTTTACCAAAAAAAAAAAAACAATTATTAGACTTTGATTTAGACTGAGGTTGATAATATGATATTGATATGAAGGCCAAGCACTTAGTTCAACAGTATTGGCAATGTTTTCTCAAAGCAATACTTTTAGAATGGGAACTATAGCGACTATCTTCGCAATCCAATCATGTGAGATCTTCTAAAAGAGTCTTCTGAACTTCGAATGTACTAAATTTTGTGTCTGGTTGTGCCTGACTCGGAAATGATATCCTGTACTTGACTGATAGCTGTTAGCTGCAGGTAATAGTGGGGAGCTTTTCATGGGGAAGTTCGAGAACCAAGCACCGGAAAGGGGAAGGTTCAAAAGCTCGCGCCGTGCATACGACATCAACTCCACCACCGAGTCAAAACCTAACTCCAATTTCCATGGGCGTTTGGCCTGATTCCCAGCCACTGGACATTCATGATCATGTGGACATTGATCTGATGCGGGGATGACAGTTTAAGTGGTATAGGCACATTGAGGCACATTGATCGTGTATATATCTTGCTCTTCTGGTGTCACAAAGATTTGATCTCTTCGAGTATGATGGTATAGCAGCTGACCTAGTCCTAATGTGCATGACACATTGATTTCGTGAACCGGTGAGATACCGATACTTTTTTGTAGCTTTAACTTGAAATTTTTTCCGTATTCTTTCCAGTTTTCTTTTTCTGGCTGCTGTTTTGTGTACAATCTATGATTGGCTCCAAAAAAAGTTTGTGCTTCTGTGTTTTATATAGCCGGATCCTATGAATGGACCAATGCTTATTACCTAACATGAACGTTAACCTCCTAAGAACAGGGAATTTGAGACACTTCGAATTCTGTTTCTGAGCTGTCTGCTAGGGAAAAATGACTGAACAGAGCATTCTGAGGCTCGGCTTGAGCCTGCCCATTTGGCCCCTTTGTGGCCTAGAGATTGGTTGTAGATCTACAAGTTGTGCTCTGTATTCTGTTGCTTGAAATGACACAGCTGAAATAATATTCAGGCAAAAGTAGCGAGCAATTGGCATCTCTCTCTTCATATAAGCGACCATCTCTTTTCAGTGCCTTAATTCTAGGAAAACATCCTTAATGGTGGGAATGTTAAAAACTTGGTTGTAGCATCTTTACAGCTTGAAGTTGCGGCGAAGAAGTTTTGATCGTGAAGATGAGAGGACCTCCGTTGGTATATTGGGTACTTGGTGTTGGATCGTCTTCACCCAAAAATCATAGGCTTTCGGGAAGCTATGCTAAACATGTAACTTAACTTTGACAAATCTCAAATTCGTAAATGCAGACAAGAGAATGCTTTAATTAAACAGGTTTTCAGATAGTTTTTACCACAAGGTCCCATCATAATTATCTTCCTAGACTAGGACTTACTTGCTCGATGAAGGTCAATTCTCCTCTCAAACAAGGGTAGACCATCACTTATAGTTAACCATTCCATTCACTTGAATCCATTAAAAACTGAGTTTGCCAGCATTGCTTGCCAAAAAAAAAAATGCCATTGTCTCAGGCAACTTTAGTCCATCTTCTCATGGCTGATCTGTGGTTGCGTTTGCTTCAAAATATACTCTAAATTGAATTGGAATAACTTCGATAATCACCGTGAAATGCTACTGATTTTCCATAGGTTACACGCATGCCGTGTAAAGATAGGTTTTGCGTTCCTAAATTGCTGGCATGGAGTTCCCTAAGAATCTTGGTTAATTTGAGTTGAGTTAACCGAGTATGTCCACCAAAGAAGTTCATCAAATAAAGCCAAACGCTAGGGTTGATGCACTGTGAAATCACCAACGGTTCTCGTAACTCTTCTGTTATTAGCTTGCTGTAATTTATCTTGTATTCAATTCTTACCCGGCCAATTCTATTGTTTATTGCTGAACTTAATAAAAGACGAAGATCACGTAATTCTGTATATCCATAGTAAAAGACAGCTATTAACCATCTGATCTCTATATAAAGTCTGCCACAATCATCACACATTGACACCGAACCATTGTCATTGCCATACACGTTAGAGAGGAAATTCGAGCGCATTAAAGATGAAGAAACAAGTTGGTTCATGCTCTCTCGTTCTCATTCTCATTCTATACCTCAGTTCAGCCTATCCAAGTGTTGAAGCTCAGTCTTGCTAGCCAAGTGGAAGAATTAGAGGATGAAAGCTGCCTTAAGGACAATGCGACACAGAAAATGACTGATTGTTGCAAGAAGGCCAATTCTATACTACCCACAAGTGTTTGCCTTAACCCTCAACAGCTTTGAGAAGGGCGGCGATGGCGGAGCACCGTCCGAGTGCAACAATAAGTTCCACTCGTATGACACCCTGGTGGTAGCCTTATCAATGGGGTGGTTCAACCACCAGAGCAGGTGCTTGAAGTATATTACCATTTATGCCAATGGACACAGTGTCAATGCCATGGTGGTTGATGAGTGGGACTCAACAATGGGTTGCGACTCCGACCACGATTTACTACCATGCCCTAATAACATTGTCGATTCCTCTAAAGCTGTTTGGAAGGCTTGCGGGAAGCCACAAAACGACTGGGGCGAACTTGATATTTCCTGGTCTGACGCATGAGTGCCAGTTACAAAATTATTTAACAATGACATATAGAAGCCTCTCGTGGTCAACTACATATCAAGGCATCTCGGAGATGATTCCGGGGTTGTGTTAATATTTACTAGATGTTTCCTTGTTTCCGTTTTCAACTGAAAGCTAGTGATGTCCTCAGTCTGAGACTTCAACCAAAAGAATAAGTGAAACTGTCATGAGCTATCGCTACTTTAAATAAATCTTTTGATCCACACACATGATTGTCTTTGGAAATTCAGTGGTGAAATCTGCGATGAGCTTGTTAAGGCAGCCTCTCCATCCGTGTCAGTGAACATGTAAGAGTGCTAAATCTGTGAGCAAACATAAAAGAGTCAAGATAATTGGAATATTCTTCAGATTCAAATAGGCAGCCAAAAATAAGGATCGATGAAGAACGTGAGAAGAATTATGCACGCGATTCTAGGTAGCAACTGATGGGTACAACAGCAACAGCAAGCATTGGGCCAGATTTTGGCAACGTGAGAGTTCATTGTCACACTTGGAGATAAGGAAAATATAACTCGTGGTGCTAATTTTATAGGAATCTAGCGGTAGGCAGCAACTGATGGGTACAACAGCAAGTATTGGGCCAGATTTTGGCAGCGTGAGAGTTCATTGTCACACTTGGAGATAAGGAAAATAACTCGCGGTGCTAATTTGTTAGCGGCTTAAAACCTCTTAATGAATTATCAGTAGCATTTAGACTCAGATAATCACATAACTTGAGACTACATAAAAGAAATATCAAAATATATTGGTCTAGGAGTTCTCCCCAGACCGAAATTGTAGGAAAACTTTTCTCACGAATGATAGTATGCCTCGTCAATCTGAATTGCCAGGTATTTGAAATTGTTTGATCATCCAAAACAGCACAAACAATTATTATGCACTGTCAAGCCGTATTAGTCTTAGTACTACCTTACCTCAAGAAAGCTTGAAAAAAGTCACTCTCATCATGTAAATAAATGAAAGAAGATGACAGTGGAAGGCCTTAAGGCGTACTCAATAAGGTTCTCAACATCCTTGTTTGTTTCTGTACCCTCAATTCAAGACCACAAAGGTAAGTTTCACCCTCATGGCATGACTATCCTCCTTGGCTAATACAGTCATCAGTCCATCTGAGGTCATTTGTCCATTGACACAATTCCAGATTGTTTTGTTTATATTCTTCAGCTACCAGCACAGTATGTTAGAGTAATTAAATATTAAACCATGCTTTCATCTAACGACTTAAGCTTTTAAAACAATCGGCTATGGTCCCACAAAATTTTACATGATATTAGAGCAAGAGGTCCCGAGTTCAATTCTTTCCGGATCCCTATTTGCTTTCCCAATTATATATTGTTACGCCTAGGCTTAGGCTAAAGTCCAGCCTCTGCATGAGGGAGCTTTGATAAAATAGGCGCAGATCAAGTCTAAGAAGAAGTAATTAGATGGCCTGGCTGCGGGGATGAGTTCTTTTCCCTTCCAAATCAATTTGCATTCTCTTTCTCACTGCATGTTAGAGTAATAATGTTCCGGTTTCACCGGATGTACCTCGAGAAAATTTCACTGGCAACCTTTCATTTGCTGAAGGATAGGTAAAGGTTGCAGATTTCATAGGATTACGGATTTACTGGTTGGTCACTGCTCTATACTTTGAATAGACACAGTTTCATCAATTTTAGCGATACAACAGGATTATAAAGTTTAATCGAAGTGCAGGAAAGAAACATTATTGTGTAATATTCTTACCTTACTAAAAAAAAACATTATTGTGTAATTTCAGAGAGGAGAAACTAAGTGTAGAGTGTCTGCACACTTGCTTGCATCTCCTTCAATGCGCTAAATGAATAGTTTGAGCCTTGATGAAGAAATATCGGTGTGTCTGCAATTGATGGATGCGCTATCAAGGTCATAGTCTACTTCACAAATTCATAAAAGGGGACAGTTTGCCGTGACAGGATCCTAAACTACACATACTTTTTTTTTGTTTTGTATTCTTAAAAGTCAACTTCATAAATCATATCCAACGAAGTTGCATCTTTGGTTTTTGTTTTCAGCTGTAATCTTCTTCTAGATGATCTTCGGAGGGATACAGAAACCAAAAAATTCGTTTCTTGTTGCCGTTTTTCAAGAAATGACAATGTCACGGTATCAGGACTTGTCTTGCTCTGGCATTGTATCTTCGTGATTGATGCTGCGGAAGATTTGTGGTTCGATGTCTTTGTTGTTTCTCATTGGTTCGAAGATGCTCACAGATAAGATAAGCAAGGAAAGGAGGCAGAATCTTCACAATCACAATAACCTTGATGCTGTAGGCTTCAGAATCAAAGCAAAAAGGTCCTTTACTTCATATTCAGAAAAATCACACTTACTCTCCTGTACCAAAACCATTTGATGAAGAACCAAGACAAATTGTCTTAACAGAAAATTTACCCCATTGAAGCCAATCCCATACAAAGTGAATTGAGACAGACATATCTTGTCCCCAGTTATATTGAGCTCGCTTCTCTTATATGCACGTCAAGACTTGTCTTGCATTCCGAAAATGCTGCCATAAAATTCCAATAAAGAATCAAGAATCAAGAATCTTTCAACCGAGAAAACCAAGGGCATCCAGCAAAGATTAAACAGGCCGATTGATTATAAAGTCAGAACTAAGGAGCATGGTGAAATCACCAAGAATCTTTTGTTTATACGGTCTTGTCTCTACTTTGTATACATTATTGATTTTTTTTTTGTCTGCCTAGTTTCTGTACATAATGTTGTTAATTTATGCTTTATTAAATGACAGTATCTCATTATTTTGTCTTGTCATAGGTAAAGACGGTTATTTAAGCGATTCGATCTCTATATAAAGTCCATCAACGTAACATCACCTTCACTTGAATCAATTGCCAACTACGATTCAGTGTTGAGGAAACATAACATGTTAAAGGTGAAGAAACAAGCTCTTTCGAGTTTTCTCATTCTTACACTCATTCTATTTATTGGTTCAACTTGTCCAGATGTTGAAGCTCAATCTTGCAAGCCCAGCCGGCGAATAAGGGGGAGAAAGCCGCCTCCAAAACAGTGCAACCAGGAGAATCAATCCGAATGTTGAAAAGAAGGCGTTTTTTACACGACCTTCAAGTGTTCGCCGCTCGTTTTACATCAAACAAAAGCTACTCTAACCATCAACAGCTTCGAGAAGGGCGGGGATGGGGGTGGGCCATCCGAATGTGACAACAAGTTCCACTTGGACAACATCCCGGTGGTGGCACTATCGACCAGGTGGTTCAACCACCGGAGCAGGTGCTTGAAGAATATTACCATCTATGGTAACGGGAGGAAGGCCAAGGCCATGGCTGTGGATGAGTGTGACTCCACCATGGGCTGTGATCCTGACCATGATTTCCAACCTCCATGTCCCAATCACATTGAGGATGCCTCTAAAGCTGTTTGCTAGGCTCTGGGAGTGCCAACCCATGTGGGTGCGCTTGATATTCACTGGTCGGATGCCTGAGTGCCACTTGAAAGGGCATTGAATATACGCCATGCAAAGGCTTTATGATCTATTCATCCGGTGAATAGTGAAGTGATACTATACCTTTTATTTCCTTTCGTGTTTCCCCGTTCTGGGTTTTACGCAAAACTCCGATTGATGATTGAATAGTCTGAAGTGAAGAAGAAGAAAAAGTTAAAACTGTATGAGATATTACTATACAAAAAGTCCAAATGCTTGGTCCATATCGACTCATCCCCCTTTTTTCTTGTTTAAATATCCATAAATATTGGTCAGCTAAACATAACAATAAGAATATTACTATTTCTAGGCCTTGGAAGCCCTAAACTCTTTAAATTAGCATGTCTAGACAAGCAGAAAACAGGCTACTTTTGAAAGAGCTAAATATTCTGCAGAAGGAAGGACGAAAGCATGGGAGAATAACTGTGGCGAAAACGAGCGATGGAATGAAAAAATAAACAAAATGAGAAAATAAATTGGACATTAGTGATTCAGTCAATTTGACCACGAGAAGAGCAGCATAGGATTCGATTTTAATCAAACGATACGATGAGCAGTTTCTTAATTATTGGCTCAGAAACATTTGTAATTTCTTCATAATATTCATGAATACGCTGCACAATTAAATGTTACGGCCGAAGGCTCCTCTGCTCACTAATGGTTAAAGCCCAAAATCCAATTGTAATACTTGGATCAACACTAGGAAACCTCCTTTACCCAACTCATATTAGGTAACCTATTCAAACTGGGAATGCAACACCTATGTAACAATTTCTTGTTTGTTTGGGTCAAACTAAAAAACCTATTTCAAATTTCAAATTTTTATTTGGATCTGGCTTTTTTCACGGGTTCAAACTCAAGACATGCTTCAATAATAACTAAGACTAACTATTTGCAATTGCCTTTAATTAATATAACAAGTGAAATGAGATTCTGGTTATAAATATGTACTTTATAGTTCTCACGAAATGTACATAGATGATGTTTACATGCGAATTTCCGAATCAATAGCAATTCAAAAGTGTAGCTAGTCATTCAATAAGAAATTCTTAGAGGAAATAGTAAACTTCACATGAGTTGTAGCCTGGTCATACTTTCCTCAATACAATTTCAATGCAGTCCTTCCTCTCCAGATCAGGAGTCTTCACTTCTTCCAGTAACTAGACGCTGTTTAATTAAAGCCCGTCGTCTGAACATATCTCCAATTTTCTAGGACATGAAATCAGCAGTCATAGCGACGACAAAATGATGACCATCAGTCTATGAATGCATTTCTTCGGTTGGAATGGTTGAACTGTTCGCTTACGTGGTTTCTGCTTCCTCTGCTGTTCCTCATAGTTACTTCTTCCTCTGCTGTTTTTAGCCCTTCACTTTGTTTTATCAGGATAGTTAAAAGAATATCGATGGAGGCGCATAATCTTCGTGCAACGACTCTTCTGCTGTAAAACATGATTTTGGTCCTCTAACTATCATTTACCTGAAAAAAATTGCTTTTGATGATCCAAACGTAATCAATGTGCAAAATATTAATCAAGCATTTGCCGATGAACCCCGCCAAGGTAAAAGGACCTTGAGAAGGTGTTACTTCTAGCTAGGCACAAAGCTGAGTTCAAGTAAGAGGATGTAATTTGCATCAAGTCGCCTGGTGAAAAGCATCTCACGGTTAAGTTCTTGTTGTTCTCTTATATATGGAATTGATGAATTATATCCAACAAAAATTGCACCTGCAGTTCTGACTTAATGTCACATCCCGACCCTTACAAAAACAGAGGCAATGAGATGGCTATCCTCCTATCCGTAGGATGCAACCTTTAACATAACCAATGTTAACCTTTTATAAGAATGTATATCTCTATCTATATCTATATATTTTTGTTTTGCCAGAAATGCTCCTGCAACGAAATGTAATTCACCGAGCATCATTTTTCAATTTTTAATGAGAGAAGACCGGGTTCTGTGGCGACTCCGGAAATGAGATATCTAGGCAAGAACAAAGAACTCGTTTGCCTCGATCAAGTAGTATGAGTTTAGGTCGTGACACGACTCGATCAACAAGAACTTCAAATTTCATAACCAATTCAAACAAATCTGACTAGCTTCTCACTGGTAGCATTCGAACTTCATCGATACAGTGCTACACAACTACTAGGCTTGAAACATAGATAACTATAGTTAAGGAAATTGAAAGTACCTTGCAAAAAATTAAAGATAAAAAGACAACATTTTGATTGTGTGTTTGGAGGGTTTTTTGTTGGCTTTTTTATGGTATTTGTATTGTGAGCATGATATTCGTCCTCTAATGCATCTGTTGATTTATATCGAATAACCGATGTGGATCTTATCTTTGCCGTTTGTCCTTATGGCACTTGTTAAATAACCGCCATCGATCTCATTTTATCTTTTATCTCTCTAACATCTGTCAATTTATCTCAAGTAACTGCTGTTTGTCATTGTATTTGCTTTGACACCCGTCTTTCTATGTACAACTATCATCAATCCGTCTTTATCTCAATACCTACCCTCTCTATCAGGTAACCGTCATCGATCCCGTTTTTGTCTCGACACCTGTCCTTCTAAGTCAGGTAACTATCATCGATCTTATTTTTGTCTCGACACCTATCCTTCTGGTTTAGATAATTGCCATCGATTGTGTATAAAGTCATGTGTTCCTTTTCTTATCGATATCTTCGGTGACCTAGTCTTTGTGTACTGACATCTACATGACAAATTTTTGGGCGGCAACTATTCCTTCTTCGATCCCAATCTTTTCAAATTTTCAAATACTCAAAATTTCCCACCAGCATATTATGATAATTGCCAGCTATCTGCTACTATCATTTCTGCAACTAACCTACGGCTTACGTCATTTCTCATTGATGATGCATTTATAGTTGTCCTGCATATCCCTTGATTTTAATTTTATTTTTACTGTCGGCAACTAATTATTGGTGTAAACAATTTTATACAACAGGATCGGTAGTTTCTAAAATTCATCAAAAATATATACTTTCACAAATTGAGAAATTAAGCCGCAACAAATACCATCTCAGACATGTACATGCTATGTGAACTTATACCCAAAATCCAACTCCCAGAACTTTCCACCACTATTGTTCATCCTATCCGTCGCTAGCTGATGAACCTGAAAAAGGGTTTAGAATGAATGGAGTGGACGACCATAACCCAGTGAGTACTATATATCTCTTCTAAGCAATACCAAAATTTAATAACCCCATATCCAATATATATAAAATACGCACAATATCAAAAACGAGTTAAAGGATTTCAACAAAGATTTATGCATATTAAGAATACTCATTATATTGATAATATCAAATCACAATCAATGGTCATTTTAGCAATCAATCTCATGCTCAATATCTAATCACCTAGAACCGACCGGTTTGGACGGCTCTTTTTGCTCATCTCTAGAGAATGAGAGATTAAAATGCTTGAGTGCAGCGTTGTATTGTGATTAAAGCCAACTGATCATCCATGTGAACTTTCTATTTTTATAAAAGAAGTGCGGCGTTGTTTTGTGATTAAAGCCAACTGATCATCCATGTGAACTTTCTATTTTTATAAAAAAAAGCCACCTAGATATTAACATTTAATCAAAAAAGTCACGTAATATTTTTTGTCAGAATTTATTGTCGAAGATACTTACGTTATCGTTTTTTATTCGATTTGGCACTTAAGTGAACCAGTGAAAACTTTTGATATTAAAGTACGTATTGTACGAAACTTTTGACACTTTTAATGTCCTTATGCCCAAATGGAAATGTTCATCCATGGGGCAAAAACTTTGGTATGCTAGTACACGGTGAAATAATCGAGTATTTTGGACTCTTATCTTTGTCTCTAGTTTTCTCTTCTAATTGTCAGACTCCTTTGCCTTGTTTCCCAGCCTAATTCATTGTCGACAATGTTGAAATAACAAAAGACAAGAACACATATTCGATGAATCCGTAGTAAATCACGGCCAACTTACGGATCCAATCTATATAGAAGGCCCACTAGAATCAAACACCACCTTCACCAAACCATTGCCTAGTACATTTGCACTGATAGTAGATATACAAAAACTGAAGATGAAGAAACAAGTTTGCTCAAATATTTTCATTCTCATCGTTCTGTTTCTTGGTTCAAACCACTTGGGTGTTGAAGCTCAGCCTTGCAAACCAAGCGGGAGGTTAAGGGGAAGAAAGCCTCCTCCAAAACAATGCAACCCTGAAAATAATTCCAAATGCTGCAAAGAAGGCCGCTTCTACACAAACTACAGGTGCTCGCCTCCCGTTTCCCATCAAACCAAAGCCACACAAACTCTCAACAGCTTTGAAAAAGGCGGTGATGGCGGTGGGCGATCCGAGTGTGATAAGAAGTACCATTCAGTTAGTACTCCGGTGGTGGCTCTGTCAACAGGGTGGTTGGACCACCAGCACAGGTGCTTCGAAAATATTACTATCTACGCTAACGGAAGAAGTGTCAAGGCCATGGTTGCGGATGAGGATGACTCTACTAAGGGATGCGATCCTGCTCGCGACTACCAACCTCCGTGCCCCAGCAACATTGTCGACGCCTCCAAAGCTGTGTGGAAGGCATTAGGAGTGCCAAGCCATGACTGAGGTGAGCTCGATATTTACTGGTCTGATGAATGAGTGCCATTATAGGAGCCACTGGCCCGTTCGGGGTTCTTCACGTCCACGGTTTGCCAGAAGATGAAACCGTGCGTTTGTATCCATTTCAATCTTGTTTTCTTGTCTTGGTTTCACACAAACTCAGTTACCGTGGCTAATGCTTTTTTTTTTTTATCAAAATATCAAGTTTATGATCGTACTGTTGATGGAGTCTCATAGACAAAAAAAATGGTATACTGATTGGTGAACTGAAATGTGTTGATACTTAATTTTTAACCGACATGTCATTAAAAGCAGAAAATTCGAGATTATAGTTTCCGATTGCGACGGAACCCGTTTCTTGAACAAAAAGTATCGTTTTTTAATTCTGTTTGTTGACCTAGCTTCTGTAAACAATTTTCTATTCATTTCATGCAAAAACCCAAAAAGTCAAACAGTTGATTTTCGCATTGACTTTTTGGTCAACCCTTTGACTAAACTTTAACCTCGGGTCAAATCGGGGCTTTTCGCATAAAAAGATTCCTTTCAAATCCAATTTCACGTTAGATGTGGAAATTCCAGAAAAATTCAAAGATATGATCATAAAATCAAGCTCCTAGTAAAAAGTTAATTAAGGTTTAACTTTTGGTCAAACCTTTGACCAAAAAAATTGAAAAATGCAAAAATCAAAAAATCATCTTATTTTACATTAAATTTGACTTTGGCATTTGAAATTTTACAAAAATCGGTTTAGAATCAACTTTTTCTCAATTTGTAGAATTTGGTTCAAATTGGCCAGAAAATGAAATTACTTTATTTCTAGTCATTTTTTAGGTTAGTTTCCTTCATGACATTTGATCTAGAGGTTGTATTACTTTCAATTTTGGAATCAATTTTGTGATTCCAAGTCAAACGCAAAAATCCCTAATTTAAGCCCTAATAAGTGATTTTGATCAATTCTTCATGATTTGCGCAATTGAGATACGAATGAGCTTAATTTCTTATACAAAATCCAAATTCGAGATCAAATTTGGAACTTTCACATGAATTTGTGCCAATTTGATCAATTTAGTGATTAAATGATTGAGAAGTCTAACAGTAATTGGTCTAATTAGTGCAATTTAACTTGACCCACTGTAAACTAATATTCAATTTGATGAATTAAAACTCAATTTGGCTAATTGGACTTCAATTAAATTCGTTAGTCTAGCTTGACCATGCAATTAACTCAAATTCAAGAACAATTGAGTTAAACAAGTTAAATTGGATCAATTTGTGCATGAATTTTAAATCGATTCAATCCAATTTAATCGAATTCAATATTAATGGGGTCAATTAATCATGATAGAGATCAAATTGTACAAAATTGGAACAAATGGAACCAAGGATTGAACCGGTTCAACCTGGCCAAACTCGGGACAAACCGGTTCAACCCTATTTGATTTGAATTAAACCGGTCTGATCGGATTGGCTATTTTCCGGTAAAAAATCCAGCAACCGGCAGTCTATTATGACCAGCCAAGGCCGGGCACATCCTTTTAAGCCCAAAAATGACAAAAATGCCCTTAATTGAAAATTACGAAAAATTCTCCTAAGTGAAATTACTAAATGCCCTTCCTTAAGAATTAAGCAAATTAATTAAGCAATTTAATCATGGCCATTCATTCAAAATTGATCATGGCCATCCATAATGTCATGTCATCTATCCTTAGTCCTTAAAGAATATTTTTAATCTTTAAGGATGCATTCTAGGCCATTAGATCAATCTCAGGGTTAGGATTGAAGGTTAAGGAGACTATATAGATTTTTTTCCCTCCAAAATTTTAAGAGGATTCCCATTTTCAGATCTGTTTTCTCTCTCTTCTCTCTCCCTCTCTCTCTAAATCACTTTTCCTCCTCCTCTCTTGGCCATGAGTTTTCCTTGCTCACACCGGCCACTTGCCGGCCGATTTCCGGCGCACCACCGCCACTCCGGTAGTCCCCCGGACGTCCTAGAGCCAGTCGCAAGGCTGGCCATAGCTGCTAGTAACTGGAGTATCTTGGATCGGCTCCATCTCTGTCACAGTTGCATCACCAGCAGCCAAGCCGGTGATCTGTCTAGCCGGTGATTCTGACGTTCCGATGTCCTTCCTAGACAGTCCGAGGCTTGCAATCATCATCCTTAACCTCATCTTGAAGTTGTGGTGGCCGGCTTTCACCGGAAAAGCTACTAGAGTTCAACTTTGAGCTTGATTTTACTTCTCTTTCTTTAGATCGCAATCTTACGCCAATCTTCTTACCTTATGACGTAGATATTGGGAGCTATATTTGGCGCCATTCCGGAGTTCATTGGTGGCCAAAATAGCTCGTTTGAGCTCAGCAAGACAAGGTAAGTACACTTGGATGTTATTCTGTAAATTCGTGTACAGAGAAACCTACATGTTTGAGATGCTGATTTCAGCTCGTTAATGTCGAAATCTTGCAAAGCGATGAACTAGAGAGTCATAAAACACATCTCAAGCTTCAATTTGATATATTGTATGCCTCAATCAGACTTAGTTTGCTAGGTCAAAACTCTTTCGGAAGTTAGAATTAGAATTTGGAATATGATGTTCAAGTCTATTATGATGATTTCTTGATTGATGTTGTGCTGTTCTATGATTTTTCTGATTTTCTACTATCGTTGTTTGAAGAAACTTCCTTCATGAAAGTCGTAGAATACATCTTAATCTATTCATCATAAAATTTTCATAAAATTTCGACTATGTTAGCATTGTACGATCTGCAATGCCATATATGTATAGATCTGGTGACAGACTAGTTTCTTACTAACCTTGATGTGTTCTTCGATTTTTATAAATTCATATGTTTAAAATATGAAACATGTTTCTTCACGAAAGTTCACACTGAGATCAAGATCTTTCCGGTGATACTAATTTCATCAAAATATGAATTCATTTGAATTTTCAAAAGAAATTTTTATGATCTAATCAGTATCTGTGTTCAAATCTGATTTTTATTCCTTTGGAATCCAAAAGATGTTTCTCCGAATTTAATAAATTTAGAGTCCTTCTTTGCGAAAAATCAAAACTACAAAGTTTTTCCTTGGGGTCTTATTATGTTGACTGAAAATATTGAGGGCCTAATAGTAATTTTTAGAGTGTCAATTTGCTAAAAATTTCATATAAGGCCTTCTCGGGTTAAAATTCGATTTGCAGTTGATTCCTTTGTGAAAACTGAATTTTATAAAAATTTGGAGGACCCTTTAGCAAAACCTCAAAATATGAAAGTTGTCATACGCGGAGAGTCCTAACTGCCTAAAAATTTTCACACGGTTTTGATAAGGTTTGTTATTTTTCCAGCAATTATTTTGAAATCCCTAACAAAATCGGGTCCGGTCTGTCACCAAGCGTGAAATTATCTGTTTCGTGAAAATTGGTGGGGATTTAGAAAAAAGTGTTCTTCTTAACTTTTGATCCTCATGACATAAGATTTCTAATGACACCTAAATCACTTCATTTGGACATTGTTAGGTTAGTTAATCACATCTGAACAGAAGTGATCCAAATTAGATAATAATCGAATTAGTGGTCTTCTTGTGAAGCCCACTTCTCATTGCTTTATTGGTTGAGAAACAAGGCCCATGGGCTTGAATGCATGTTTTACTCATTGCTATGCATGTGTTTGTTAGATGGATGTTAGGCCCGGTGCATGTTCGGCCGATAGCCTATTATGGTCATTTAGAACCCGACTTTAAGGGTTAATTGATATGAGTTGCCATTTTGTGAATGCAAATGGTAGCCTATTATTGTTAACCATTAATCAAATAATGTTAGATGATTAGGTAGGTGGTGAATCAAAATGAATAAAAAACAAAGGCCGATCTCGAGGCCCATGCTTGATAAGTGAATTGTTTGCACCATTGCTTTTCTTTGGTTATTCCTTTGTATATTGTTTGTCGTGAATGTATGTTGTGAATGTAAACGCCGACACCCGAGAGGCAGCCCATGGAGGGGATAGTCCAAAATTGTAAAAAACCAAGATGATAGACCGATGTCCAATCCGGTCTCAATTTGTATTCCCTTGATGGTGATAGGATGATGTCCAATTCGGTCTCAATTTGTATTCAAATTCATTTGTTCCCGACCATGTCTCGGGTTTTCAATTCGTGTTGTAATAAATACCCGACGAGTTGCGAGTTTTACTTTCTCACACCTAAAATTAGCTCGTCCTTTTAATACTTTGAGTGTTTATTTTATGCAATGCTTTTCAATATAATTGATTGTTTCTTTCTTTTCTAAACTAAGATAGAATTAGTTTAGAATCTTAAATGAAAACACAAAAAAAAAACAAGATGCATCATTACTTAGTGAACTAAAACTTTGACATGAAAATGGTAAAGAACAAATGCATGACAACTTAGATAATAACCATATTAAGTTTGGCAATATTAATAGAAATATTAACGTAAGCTAGTCCCCAAACCTTTAATCTCTGGTTTTCGTAGAAACCAATACAAAATTCCCACGTATTGGTTAGGTATTCTAGCCGACCTCCGACCTAGGCTAGTGGTGACTCTTAAAAAAGATAAAATTGATCCACTGTCACACGAGGTATGAATTAGGGAAGATTCACATTCATGAATAATGGACTGTACGGATGAGCCATCATTTATGATGTATCATATGGACCGTTTTATGAACACTTACCTCTAAATCCGCCTTATCGAGTTCGGCCCTCGAGAGGTAGGTCACGACAAAATGATTCGCAAAGTTATGATTGAAGGGTTGAAAATCAAAAGCTCATCTCATTGAATAGCGACTTAAAAATCTAGAGGAGCTGAAAGGTGGAGGGGAAGAAATTGGTCTTCTAACAGAAGAAACTGTCGATCAGTATTCCCTCTTGTCCATCGCCGTATCACTCGAAAAAAGGAGAGTTCACCTTTAGTTCTAGCTTTGTAGTTGTATCTGAAATGCCCTTTCCTTTTCTGAATACGTCGTTCTAATCAAGTTAAAAGTAAAGGAATATGTATGAAATACCAATCCTTACTCTACAAAAACCAACCTCGCGATATGTTCATGAGATTGACTCGCTTGACGGTGTAGACTTAAAAGACAGGAAATGAGTCTTTCACAGCAAATATATTCAAGAATGTGTATCCACCTCCACCAAAAAATAACATGACGAGAAAAGAATGCCGGCAGGACTTAAGCCAAATTGGCCAGGAAGCAGGATTTAAATAGGTAGAATTTACATGGCATGAAGTCCCAGAGCAAAACACTACACCGCTCATCATTTAAGTATTTAGTTCATATCACCTATCTGCACATATTTGAATTCAAATATGCTGCAACAAAACTTCCATACGAATGCTGGCAGGAATTAAGCCAAATCGGCCAGGAAGCAGGGTTTAAATAATACATGGCATAAAGTCCCAGAACAACACACCTATCCACACATAGTTGAATTCTAACTGGCTGCAATAAAAGTTCCATAAGAATGAAGTTTCTTTACATTGAAGTTACAAAGGACATCTAACAGGGGAATCAACCGTCGAGTTCATCGAATAAATCCAAGAGAAGGGTGAAGTAAGAGCACGGTGGAATCTTCAGGAATTCTCTTTACTCTGATTTGTCTGTAGCTTGCTCTGATGATTAACTTCATGCATTTGCCTTGCTCCAAGCTCATTATTTTCTTAATTAACCGAAATTAGCGAAAGACTGAGCAATGGTTCTGTAAATTCACTGTAAAATACAGCTATTCACTGCTTCATCTCTATATAAAGCTTAACACCAAAGTGACTATGTCACGCCCCGAATCCCCAACGGGCTCGCGACACCCCTCGATGGTCGATCATTGAATGCAAGTCCCAGACACATCGCCGACCTAACCCAAACGTCAGAAATTAGGCACGCGCGGAAACAAATAGAAACAACCTGGACAAT
Source organism: Syzygium syzygioides (assembly GCA_031216285.1). NCBI lineage: Eukaryota > Viridiplantae > Streptophyta > Magnoliopsida > Myrtales > Myrtaceae > Syzygium > Syzygium syzygioides. Next base: position 24,592,474 of record CM062245.1, read on the forward strand.
TAATAATGACAAGGGGTAACAATAGCACAAAATAATAACTGTAATTCCTACACTTACCAGATACATACGACGTTCACAAAAGGCAATCTCTAAGCTAGGCCACAACAACAAAACCACATTCCTCAAAAGGGACAAAGGTTCGCAAACTTAACTCCTCTACAAAGGGGGATTCAAAATACCGAGTACTTGACCCGTCCTTAATCTCCGAGATACCCTTTGCAGTGTCTCCAGTCACTCATGGTCGCGGATCTGAAATGGTTATATAATAACCATGAGAACGAGTCTCAATAAGCAGCATCCTAAACCCCACGTAGGCCAATGCGTACCCAGACGAGTAATACATGCAATCTAACTCCTGCTCTAACGAATTCACCTCAAAGAGCTTATCTCGCCATTAAACGCATGCCGACTCTGCACGTCAGTCACACATAGCATTATAATAATAATAATAATAATCTAACATATCACGATCATTCACACGCCAGCCACAATAGCACTCGATCAATTCAACCAGTCCGATCACCCAATCAATCAATCAATTTAATCAATTCAATCACACTCAAGTCGCATTCGTGATCGAACAATTTTCACGACCTCCCAGGTCCTTTCACACGGCCCGCACCACTGCGCCTCAGGCCCCATCTCACAGCCCGCGTGTGACGCCCCAGAACGTCACGCGCGACACGTACCAATTCATATTATTAATAAAATGGTCAGCGGAAGTCAAAGACTAATCATGAGTGTCACACAAAATTAGTCAAAATACCTTTCTCTTCTTATTAACAATACTTGTAGGAGTTACAAGACCAAGCAATACACCATAAAATCACAAAGAAACAAACATCTGGGTAGGTCGAGGTTGCCTATCTCCATGTTACAATTTACTCCAAAGACGGCCCGCACAAAAGCAAACCTTATAACAAGTTATAGATGCCGTCGCCGTTATATCAACCCATATAGTAGATATACATCTTGCACAAACTATATCCGCCCCCGGGCAAGCATATCAACGAACTGGCATTCATAGTATTTAGAGAAAAACCAGCAAGCATCGGCAGCAGGTTTGTCCATTCCTACATGTCTGAAAAAAAGTGGGATGAGCCGAAGCCCAGTAAATGAAATCTCTAGTTTTAAGTTAGGGAAATCAGCTTACCACTTCACCTGGCACATACGCATGCATAGCAAACGATATGCATAAAACTTGAATGCAAGTTATACGTTATCCATATGAATGTGCTGCAAAACCTGAATGATGCAACATATCATGATATTTCCACTCAGACGCAAGCATAAGGTAAAACATTTATGCTCATGCGATTAAGTTCGTTACTTCATCCTCCTGAACACTCCCGAGGCATCCCGACCAACGGGGCATCCCAACTCCGAGGCATCCCGGCATACACCCGGGGCATCCCGACCAACGGGGCATCCCAACTCCGAGGCATCCCGGCACACACCCGGGGCATCCCGACCAACGGGGCATCTCGACTCCCGAGGCATCCCGAAACACTCCCCGGGGCATCCCGACCAACGGGGCATCCCAACACACGGGGCATCGTCACACACCACTAAATGGGCGACGGAATTAATATTATTCCCATGCAAGTCATGACAACCAAGTATTTGTATGCAAAAGTCCGCTTTGGCCCGTCCCATACCGAGCCATCACGGTTTTTGTACTTTAAAGCCATGAAATGCATCATTCGAGTAATTTACATATGAACCAATACCTTTCGAACTCAAAAGCAAACTCAGCTCATAAGCAAATTAGAGTTCAGAAGCAAATTCGAGTCATCAGAAGCAAGTTCAGACTTAGAAACAAATTCAGATTGAGAAACAAACTCAGACTCAGAAGTAAATTCAGACTCAGAAGTAAACTCAGACTTAGAACCAGATTCAGACTCAGAAGTAAATTCAGACTCAGAACCAAATTCAGACTCAGAAGTAAATTCAGACTCAGAACCAAATTCAGACTCAGAAGTAAATTCAGACTCAGAAATAGATTCAGACTCAGAAGTAAGTTCAGACTCAGAAATAGATTCAGACTCAGAAGTGAATTCAGACTCAGAAATAGATTCATATTCAGAAGCAAATTCAGACTCAGGAATAAATTCAGATTCAGACTCAGAATCGGAACAGTAAATTTTGAATAGTGAACAGTAACTTTTGAACAGTGACTCTGAACAGTAACTTTTGAACAGTAACTATGAACAGTAAAATGTGAACAGTGATTCTGAACAGTAAAGTCTGAAATTAAAGTCTGAAGATAAAGTCTGAAGATAAAGTCTGAAAGTAAAGTCTGAAGATAAAGTCTGAAGTTAAAGTCTGAAGATAAAGTCTGAAAGTAAAGTCTGAAGATAAAGTCTGAAGATAAAGTCTGAAGTTAAAGTCTGAAGATAAAGTCTGAAAGTAAAGTCAGAAGATAAAGTCTGAAAATAAAGTCTGAAGATAAAGTCTGAAAGTAAAGTCTGAATATTTTTCAAATGTACACAGAACCAGATTTTGATAGTAAAGTCTTAATAGTTTCAAGGTACACAAAATCAAATTTTGAGGATTTTAAATCTGCCCAGTTTCAAAAACAGAATCATCCCTTTGAGTATCAAAATAAACATCCTCATCACTTTGAGTAAAACGAATTCCTACCATTTTTAAACATACACAAACTAGTAATAAGAATCCCACAATCACCTCAAAATTAACATTTACACGCTCCGATTTAATCGTTCCACTTGCCGATTATCACCATCCTTTAAAGAAGCAAAACACATCCATTTAAACTTGCACAGAACCAGTGAAAACAGATTCAACCATAAACACAACCTCACTATTGCACGTCAAAAATAACCTTTTCAAGCAACCAAGTTGCAAGTGCCGAGTCGATTTACTTAGCTTAAACCTAGAGTTTTCACTTACCTTTTGCAGAATCTGAACAACCCAAAGATTAAGTCTCTCTCAGAAATTCTCGATCGGTGATGGTGAGAGTAGAAAGTGAAGGAGAGAATGTTAGTTTGAGTGAATATCTTCGGTCATCACCCAGGCGAAGATGAAACTGCGAAGTATACAAAGGGGTGGGTAAATTCAATGCACTCACAGGTGGCATCTTCTCCTTCCATCATGGCCACGTGTGAGAGATCAAAGAAGAAGTGGTGGCCAAGGAAAATTATTACTTAGGCTAGGTGTCTAGTTGGGCAGAAGATGATGAAAGGGGGCAGGTGGCTTTCGGTCAAACTTCCTCTTCAATGCTCACGTGAGGAAATGGAGAGTCCAGAAGATATTTTAATTAGAATATCTCATCCCCTTTCTTTAATGACCAAAATAGAAAAAGACTAACATTACTTAACTAAGATTAAACAACAACAACAACAACAACAATAATAATAGTACCCACTAATTACCAACGACGGTAATTTAATTATTAACGCACTACGACTAGCGTACACGATAACATTTAAAATATTAAACACGTCAGGCTCGGAACGATTACGTTTTCGAATCCGCGCTTCGAAAAATACGATTCAACGAAAATTCCTACGCGTCCGTGCAAATACCAACTTAAGTAGTTCTTGGCTTTATAATTCCCGTATCATTCTCGACCATAGAAAATTTCCCACGTCACTTATTTGTTATTACGAAATTTCCGGATGTCACACCGCGCCTCTACGCCTCAGACTCAGCCCTCAGATCAAGCCAAACTCGGTCCCGCGTAACCACGCCTCAGGACATTTTTCCTTTTCAATAACCTGCGTAACCTACGCCTACGGTCTAGTCATGCCTTATTCGCCACACCCGCGTAACCACGCCTCAGGTTGGCAGCCCTTTGATCAATCCGGGTTTTTTCACATGCACATGCACCACAACACAATTCGCCAATCTCACAAGTCATACCAATCAAAACCCAGGACATGTTCACCACGTCACAATTCACTAATCAACGAGTCGTACAAATCCAATTCACATCACAGCCCATCACACTGGCCCATAAATCCATCATTCACGCCGACCACATATGAACATCAAGCCCACCCACGAATGTCACAACAAGTGAATTATTGATCCACCTACATTAGCCAGTAATATGCACCCAAAACCATCCCAATTTCTAAATCACAGGCTCACAATTCCGACATTCAAGCCGGTCACAATCACACGTCAATTTCTCCCACGCACGCCACGACAATATTATCAATTAGTCCACCATAATCAATCAATTAATTAAGCCCCATAATTCTCACAATTTAGTCTATCAATTATGCACGTACGAAAATTGCCCACAATTCACGTTTAACCTCTAAACCGGTACTAATTATCCCCTAGACAAGTCTAATAATACCCAATGTACTAGGTAAGATTTAGGGAGGTACTTACTAGGTTTTGGCCGGTAAAAAATCGGCTCGGGCCTAAAATAGCCCGAGTGAACAGTGTTGACTAGGCGCGAACGAGGGTGCGACGAGCACAGGGCTCGGCCACGGGCACAGCCCTTAGCCACGGCTTCGCCACGGGCACAGCCCTTAGCCACGGCTTAGCCACGGGCGCACGCACGGTCACGGGCGCAGGCACGAGCGCGGGCAACGGGCACGGGCGCGGTGACGGGTGCACGGCTTGGTCGCATGGGTGACGAGCTGGCCACGGCTTGGGCAAGCCCGGGCACGACTGGGCTGGCTGGCCGGGGCTGGCTGGCTGGCCGGCCGGGGTAGCGATGGCAACGGCGGTGGCGGCGAGCTGGAGGGGGAGAGCTCAGCCAAGGGTGAAGGTGAGAGGGAGAGAGAGAGCTGGGGGTGGCGGGGCTTGGTCGGGGCGGGGCAGCTGCGTCGTCGCCAGAGCAGCGGGCGGCGGCGGCAAGCGTGGTGAGCTAGAGCCGTAGCTGACGTGGAGGACAAAGAGAGAGAGCAGTTGATCGGGGTGGTAGCCAGTGAACGGCGCGACGGCGGTCGAGCTGGCCGGCGACGATGGTGGCGCTCGGCGGTCAGGCGGGCTTGGGCGGCGTTGGCTAGGCGAGCAGAAGCGGGGCGAAGCAGAACTAGACACAGCGGAGAAGAAAAGAGAAAGAAGAAGAAGAGAAGAAAAAGGGAGAGAGAAGGGAGGAGAGAGAAGAGAGAGAGAGAGAGAGAAAGTTTGCATGGGGAAGAGGAGGGCTGAGGGGACGTCTGCAGGGGGCAGACGTGCGCGGTCAGAGGAGAGAGAGAGAGAGAGAGAGAGAGAGAGAGAGAGAGAGAGAAAGGTTCAATCAAATAATTATTGCAATCAAACGGCTCACATTCAAAATCGAAAACGATCTATCGGTCTAAATTAAACCTCGAATATAATAAGGGACAGAAGCCAAATCAATTAAGTCAATTTACCCCGAGGAAAGTCTACTAATCCAAATTTGCACCCGGTCCAAAATTTCATTTTCTCACTATTCCTGGTAAACTCAACGCTAGCTATAACAATATCGACACCGTCCAATTTATTTCGTCCCGAAAATCCTGAAAATCGACTGCCAAGTTTGAGATCTAAATAACGATCAAATTCGATCGAGTGCGATTTTAACAAAATCTCTATTTTAAAAATAAGAACCCGAGAGTGATCAGTTTTCGGACGAGATTTTATTATAAGCGCACTGATGAATTACACATTTTATAAATCTTAAAAATGATCAAAATTCGGAATGTCACATACTACTTCACACCAGACCATCAGTTTCACAACATGAAGCAAGGAATACATTGTCCATGAAAGACGAGCTTGTTTCAGTGCTATCACTGATCTTCTATTGCTCAGCTTCCCAAACTATACGAGTATTGAAGCTCAAACTTGCAAGTCATGCTGCTAAAAAGGGGAAGAGAACCTCCTACAAGACATTGCGACATGGAGAATGACTCTTCGCTGCTTAGAAGGAAAATGTAACAATGTGTACGAGTGTTCGCCACCAATTTCCCATCGAACAAAAGCATAAATGTCAGTCTACAGCTTCGAGGAGGGTGGCGATGATCCGGCTTCGTCTAAATGCGATGGTAAGTACTATCAGGAGAATTCACCGGAGGTGGCACCATCAACAGGGTGGTTTGAGCACCTAACACCGGAGCTGATGCTCGAAGAATAGTATTATCTATGCAAATGGAAGAAGCGGCAAGGCAAAGGTAGTGGATTAGTGACTCTACGGGCGGTTGTGAGACTGCTCATTTATCGGCCTCCATGTGGCGACAACATTGTCAAAGCCTCTAAAGTGGTTAGGAAGGCTCTGGAAGTCCCATTTAAGTGACAGGGTTGTGCTTGATATTTACTGTTTTAATGCATTAAGTGTGGTTGATAAACATATTGAAGAATGCCATGTAAAGGATTAGGATGTGCTCTCTAAAGTTGTGGTGGTGGCGGTGGTATAGGTTTGATGAGTCCGTGCTTCCATTTCCATCTTGTTTCTGGGTTTCTGTTTTAATGAAAAGTAAACCAAAAGACAACAATAAAGAGAACCACGAGATTGTGCTGTGCTCGGTCTAATTTATGTCAAACTTAATGGTTTTCAACTACTAAATAGAAGGGTACTCTCATAATCTTATCCGCCTTTTGCTCTTCTACTAGCTATTAAGACTAGGGGTGTGCAAAAGAATCGGGACCTGCCCGGACTGCTCGGAACCGGTGGTTCCCAAGGGAATCGGTCCGGTTCCCAGTTCCAATTTTTTGGAATCGGTACTGTTTGGGCCGGTTCCCGATTCCCGGTGTGGAACCACTCACCCGGACCGAACCGGTAATATAATAATAATATATTTTATTTTTTAAATTTTTAATTAAAAAATTTGACCAAAACAAATTTTAAAAAAAAGAAGAAAATTTGTTATCATGTCTAAAACTCTTATATAATTGAGATACCTTAGTCATTTTTTCCAATAATTAATGAGTACCCATTTGATTTATGGATGAAGTAATTAATATAATCGATCATAGTGTAGGAATTGTATGAAAAGTTATGTTCTTTTCCTTTTGTTCTGTTGATCCGATGTTGGTCTACAATTTTTTTTTTATTTATCTAGAAAAACTTGTTGAGACTGGTTCCATGGACCAGCCCAAGAATCGGACCGGACCAGCGGTCCGGTTCTCGGGCGGGTCCATGGAATCGACGGGCGGTTCTCGATTTTAATTTTTGGAACCGGTCTTGTAGTGGGTGATCCACGGTTCCGGGATGGCAATCGCCCACCCGGACCATGCACACCCCTAATTAAGACGATGGGGTGCTGTAACTAACAATGAAACTAGAACGTAGGAAATGAATGTCAATACCCTCATAGAAAGTGAGTTGAACCTAGAAAACAAAAGGAAAGAATGATGCTATTTCAATTTCCATGACATTTTGGCATTCACTTAAATTATGTATAATGTCAGATAAATCATCGGGAATCGAATTATTCCACTTCATTCACTAATCCAACTCCTCTGTTTCCTTGGTCAAGTAGATAAAAATGAACTTCTTCCAGGGGCCAGCCCTTGGATCCAAAAAATAAATGTAAGTTCGGCCATTTTCGACAAAAAAATTAAATCAACAGAGCAAAGTATAGGAGATCAGAGAAAGCGGAAGACTTCTTCAAGGGATGTAATATGAACACAACATAATTGACTCGTTTGCAACAATGCCAGTATAAGATTGCAGAGCTAGAATAATCAAACAAGAATTCACAGAAACACAAGAAACACTAACACAGTACTGCATAATTAGGGACGAAAAAACTTATCAGAACAGTAGTACCAATGAAGGAAAAGATCTCAAGAGTCCAAAACCAAACGTCTATTTACAACATACTATCTGTCTGAGCAGGCAGTCGCTTGAAGAAATTGATAGGCGCAGAGGGCACCTTATGTCGTAACCTAGGGTGCCTCATGACATAAGCCCCGACAAGAATAGCCACAACCTGGAAAGGTGTTGCGTACAACACGATTGCTGCCATGAGACAAAATAGTATGAAGATGACTGTGGCGCGAGGGTCTCGCCAGCTCAACAGTGCTTGGATTCGCTCGCCTTGGCTTGCAAGATCACCTACCACGGTCTGAACCTTTCCTGCGACACTCCTCAAACGATCATAGCGGTATCGAACTGCTGCCGGGCTTCGAGTGGTCGGAAACGTGTCAAATTCTTCATCAAGCTCATCTGGATGAACAGCATCCGCATAAGATATTCTTGTGTTCATATGAGGGGGATGTCTAGGCCGATACCGGTAATTCCAAAGACCTATTATGAACATATACAAGAAAGCAGTTGGCAAGATCAACTCTGGAAACAGCACGAGCATCCCAAAGAGAATATGCACAAGGATGGTAGTCACAGGGTTTTTCCATTTGCACACCTCCCCAAACCATTTCCCAAAAGCAAATAATCCTGCGAAAACTGACATAAGCCTGAAAAAGTTCGCCTTGCTCCGCCTCATGCTCCATAAATGAGAGTGTGCATCAGACATGTACTCAACTACTTCCCTCTTGAGGGGAGGCTCGGCCCGACTGAGACGAGCCGCCACCAAGTTGACTGCTTGGTAACGCAATAAGTCCAGCTGCATTGGGGTCAATGGCCTTATGTAGTGCATCTTCGGTAGAAGTGGCCGAGAGTAGATGTACATCATATTCAATAGTGACGTGCATGAAAATCTTATTGCCAAGTGTAACTCACCCATCTTTTTTACCCCAGAAGAGTGAAGTGCTAGAAGCGGATAGGAGTGTGTATACACACGACCAGTCTCAAGAGTAGATAGCCGAATCCGAATTTTCCCGATCTTAACATCTTTGTTACTGCTTGAGCCTCCATTTATCTGACTATTGTCGAAAACTCCCACAACTAGAACAGTTGCTGTATCATAAACTTCCCATGTGTACTGCTCATTGTATTTGGGACTCAGGCTGTTGATTATGGTCCTAGTTCGCACCCACTTTTGGCCGTACTTTGCTACACAGTAAGTGTCTGATGTACCCTTACCATCTTTCGTCTTCATCGGGTGGAGTCCCTCAGCATTGAGAATCCCAAGTTCCAAGACCCCTATGGAATTCTTCCACAGCGGCTTTGCGGTCGGTCTGAGGTCAGTGCAGTAATTTGTCGACTCATCAAGCACATGATACCCTCCCTCAAGGCAGACTTGCAGATGCAATCTGCTGTAGAACTTGTCCTTCTTTCCTGCATCCGCATCCATGGCCGCCGATGTTGACTTTTCAAGGTTGTACCAGCGGGTACGCACCATTTTGTCATCAGCACGCCTGTGAACTTGGCTCAGTGGTACAATAACTTTCCCAATAGTTTCCTCCTTATCGGAAGCTAAACGGTCTTCAACTGAAAGAATCAAATGATCTTCAAAGGGCTCGGCAGCGACAAACAGCATTTCCTCTCTCCATACAGGATTCATATTCCGAGCCTGAACCGGTTTTGTCTTGAACACCTGATTACCTATCTGTACCTTAACATATGCATCAGGGAACCGGCCCTTGTCCGACACAAGCAGATCTTGCGCCTCAAGTACAACAACACGAACGTACCACAGTTTAGGTGAGTGGTAGACCTTGCCACGAGTATGCCCATAGATAGCTGAAGATGGATCAGTTGCCGAAGTAGCGTCTGAGTGCCAAGCATCAGGAAAAGCTTCATCTGCCTGTGTACCATACCAAACAGCGAGCATCAGTTCCCCTTTCTTCTTCTTCTCCCCATTCATCTCTTCAAGCCTATACCATTCGGGAGCCAACGGGCTGTCAGGTGGAACTCTAGTGGGAATCTCATAAAGGTCCATGCGAACCAAACCCACAAAGTCATCCATTACAAGATCTTTGTCCATGACCACAACCTCGAGCACAGATGTCTGAACCTGGTCCTTTGCAAACGCAAACACCTCATTCCACTCTGGATTTTGCTTCTTTTCAAAATACTTTGTTTTTCCTTTATAGTTCCCCACTCTAACTTCCACATACGGATCAAGGCTTCCTGTTAAGTCCTTAGCAGGAAGATCACGGGCTTTTACGACTCGAACAAAGAGGTATTGCATCTTTTCAACAAGATCATAGGTATTGTTCGGCCTCTCAGCAGGTATTAGTCGCCCTGCAACAATTCGGCCACCGCCAAGATGGGGACTTGTTTCTTTCACAGAATACTCCCCTGGCTGCATAGGCAAGGGGCCCGCATAAGTGTGGACTATATTTGGAGGCTGCGGTCCGGATCTCATCTTGTAAGACCCCGAGTTTGGTTTTGGTAGGGGAGCTTCAGCAGATGCGTCGTCATTTTGATTTCGGCGGTCCGAGTTTGGAAGGTGACGGAAAGTCCGCCTTGACTCGGCCCTGGACTCGGCTCTTTCATCGGAGAAGGGATTTAGAATTGGTTCGGCTGAACGTGGGTTGACATTCATGGTGGATTGCATTGTATGCAGTGGATTTGATGAGCTCATGTAAGGATCATCTGTTATGAAAACTTTCAAACCGAGCTCTCCCTGCACCCGTGACCAAATTCTTTGTTTTTCAAGGGGGTAATGCAGGACAACAGCATCCGAGTATGGCACGAACGATGTCCCAGTGAGGGACACTTTTCCGAGGCAGGACTTCTTGTCGGTGGCTTTGTTGAGGTTGTAGACATAGGCATGAAGGGTAAGGTCGCGAAGGTTGATAGGGTTGGTGATGTTGAAGTAGAAGCTTTCACTCCAGACCGGACTGAGATCTTTCTCTTTCATAGTGGTGCGAAATTTTTGACCCTCAAACTGGAGCTCCACATAAACACCCGAAGAATCTTGCCCATCTTTGGAAACAAGGTCATGCGCACTCACGACATCCACGCCAAGCTTGAGATTATTCATGGGACCTAGGCAAACTGACAACTTGATTGAAGCAAGAACCACTAACTGCAGCAAGCAGAAATTTCCAAATACAACTTATACCTGTGAGGGATTAAAAAACCAGTAAAAAATGATGGCCTTAATAATGAGAATAAAACTGCGGAAAAGATAAAGGGGAAAAAAAGAACATCAAAGGAAAGAGTAGGAGGAACAACTTTCACTCGAAAGAAGCATTGTTTCATAAACAAGCAGTAAATCAATCAGCCAACAAAAATCATGACGTTCACTTCACAAGTCTCAAAAACCTTGGCTCACTCCTCTAATCAAAGCAACTTAATACAAAAGGACTCCGTGAATCGGTGATATAGACAAACTTTTTTCTCTATTAGAGGATAAAAATTGTAACAGAAAGAAGAGTACAGTAACTTAATAGGCAGGCATGAGATGCACAGAAAGCCAAACTTTTCAATCAAACACAAAGCAAGGTAAAAGAAAAGTCATAAGCATCGAATCAGAAAGCAAATGAAATATGAATTTGCTTCATATGGTCGTGGCTTGATTCTCCATTTAAACTTGCTTTTTACTTGTCCAATTCAAACAAAAACATTTAAAAAAAAAGGGGAAAAATAAAGTGAAAGATCGAAAAGGCATGTGTTTTGCTAATTATTTGAATGAGGGAAAGAAGAGCATATTCAATTCAGATTCCGAAACTCATCAAGCATCCGGGTTCCTCCCATAATCTTTCTGGGAAACCAAAAAGGAAAGGCAATAAGAATATTTGGTACCTTCAATCAGCCACGAATGAGTTTTAAGAATTTCGCCCTCAGTTTTCTCTGACGAAAAAAAACAGAGCATGAACTTTATCGCCGTATATTCAACCGTAATTTCAGCTAAATTAAACGGAGCAAAGACACTGCTTCCTCGTATCCGATAAAAAAAGTGCTTCCAAGACAACTTGCCTCATACAAAATGAGGTCAACGATGCCCATGATCTACAAAGTCTCTTCCTTTTAAAGGTCCAGACAGCATGAAATAAGCCCCAAAAGCCAGATAAAAAGAAGAGATTTTTATCTGTGGAAACGATCACAAATCCCAAGAATTACAAAAGGCAAAGCAAGAACAAGGCGCAAAGCCACAACTTTTCGAAAGTTGTTAACCTCGACCATCATAAAACGATCATCAGAAGAAGACCCAGATGGACACAAGCCGAGCATCGGCACAATATCGAATAATCAACGAGGACCCAGATGAAAATTCCCATTAAACAAGCGGAAACTGACCTTTCTCAAAGGTTAAGAGCCTGACAAATGTGAAAACTCGCGCTCACGAGAGCCAAAACAAGCAAAACCCGCGATGTTTGCAAAGCGCGACCGACTCCTCCGATGCCTACAAAGACTTATACGAGCGTCGTCGCTCAAGGAAAACGCGCCCGCGATGGTTCGCAGAAGGATGGCGGGGGGAGGGAGAGGGAGAGGGAGGGAGAGAGAGAGACGGAGCAGAGTCGTCGAAAACGAGTCTTAAATGGAGGAGGAGGAGGAAGAAGAAGAAGAAGAAGAAGAACGAAGTCGTCGTCGTCGTCCCGTCTGTTCTTTCCGTCGGCTTCTTCCGTTTGTTGTTTTCATATGCGACGAATATCAGTTTGCGTATTGGACCGTAGTTCACAAGACGCGCCAAAGGCACCATTTCTCAACTGATATTTTGAGTGTTTTCATTATTTTCTCACTTCGATAATTTCTACCAAAGAACATTATAGTAAATTACTTACTAGTTATTTTTTTTTATCGTTTATTAGGTGCGTGCCCAATCGGAAAGTCCATTCCGTGAAAATCGAGAGGCGATTTTAATTTCCAAAGACGAAGGACATTGTGTCGATTTTAAGTACCTTTACATAGATTTCGAAATTTGGGTGTTGAAAAATTGGACTAAATTTTCATTTGATTTCAGCTCTAAAACTCTAAAGAAAAAGTCGTGCACTGAGAGCCAGATAAAAAAATGCAATGGCATGGCGGTCCATTTTGTAAGTTTTCTCAGATGAATTGCATTTGGCTTTGATGATAAGCGAGGGTCAATCATTGAATGCGTGGACCCCGTTCGAGGGATAGTTTTTACATTGCGGGGTTGCAAAGCTTTCTATCATTTGTATCATTACTTAAGAAAAATAACATAAATGGCCTTGAATTATTGGTAAACATTCAATGTAATCATTTCATCTGCTCAAACGACCGATTCTACGTCATTTGATGACATGAATTATTATATATTGGGTCAAAGTACTAAAAATGATGAGTCAATATGCCTATCTTTTTATTCATCTATTTGGGAAATGGAAACACAGAATCAGGGCATTAATATTTTCATCGGTATTTTGTGTCGTGGATTGCATATACTGATTTGGGTGACGTGTCTGACTAGGATTCAACCTTTCTTGAAGAAAATATTGCTAATATCGATTTTTATCCTAATCTTGTATTTTACTTCCTCTGCAGTCAACTCAGATAAATTGCATTTGGCGTTGACCATAAGGGAGTGTCGATCAATGAATGCATGTACCGCAATCCACGGATAGTTGTGTACATTGCAAGGTTGAAAAACTTTCAATTATTGTACTATTGCTGAGGAAAAAGGCACAAATAGCTCCCGAATTATTGATAAATATTTAATGTAGTCCTTTCATTTAATTAAGCGATAAATTAGACGTTATTTAATAACATTGATTTTTTTCAAAATGTCCATCTACTTAAGAAATGGACACAGAAAATAAGAGCGTTAACATGTCAGTCGACATTTGATGACATAAATTGTATGTCCTAATTTGGGATGACTATCTTACTCGGATAATCAACATTGGACTTTTTTTTAGTTGTCTGCCATTTAAACATAACAAATTAAAAATCACATTAGCAAACTCCATTAACTTGAGACTAGATTGAATATTTATCAATAATTCAAAAATTATATAGAATAAATTAAAAATTTATGAACGATATTACACATTAAACTAAAGTAACACCTCTTCTCTTCAAATTTATCCACCTATGGAATCTAAATCACAAAAGACAAGAATGCAAACACATATTACCATACAGAAAATAAACATTATTTGCGATGGATAAGTTGGGTGGTGGGTCTCAGTAGGGTTTGACTTCTCTTCAGGAGCATATATATTGCTAAAAAATCATATTGTGTTAACATAAACTTTTATTTTGCTTAGCAAGAAAACATCATTTCGAAATCATAATGACAGACGAGACTTTGTAACTTTCTTTCTAAGATAAATTTCATTTGCCATTGATCCATCAGTCAATTCACGTGTGGAGCACATTCCACGGGATCGTTCTGTGGTCGGAAAACGTTCAATGAATTGTACTATCTTCTCCCTCGTCTTTCACATGCCTATCGTTCTGTAGCTGTCCAACCTCCAGCAGCAGGACCACTCACGTCACGTCGAAGAAGACAGGAAGAGCTTTCCCTTAATTAAATTCCTAATTAGCAAAGCTTTAGCACAAGAAGATAAGTTCGCCACCTGTAAAGAATGCCTCCATCGCCGTTTTTTTAATCTGCACAATGATTGTAAAATAGGGAAAAGGGCAAAAAAAAGTCAAAAACTTTTTATATTAATATAAAACAAATTTAAAATTTTTTTAATATCAATTCAATCTTAAACCTTTTTCATTGATGATAATTTAGTCCTAAATCTTTTTTTTGTGCCAATTAAGTCTTAAACCTTTTAAATTGATGTCAATTCAGTCCTAAACCTTTTATTTTTGTGCCAATTTAGTCTTTCCGATCAAAATTGACACCAAAAAAAGGTTTAGGACTAAATTAGCACCAATGAAAAAGGTTAAGGACTGAATTAGCACCAAAAAAAGGTTTAGGACTAAATTGACACTAATTCAAAAGGTTTAGGACTTTTTTTGCACTTTTCCCTCGTAAAATATCATGTGATCTGCATGAGAGTTCCAACCGCGCGTTAAAAAAGCAGCATAGGTCGAAAGATGTGATCAGATTATTATAATCTTGTTCACCTTTATTTTCATTGATGAAGAGGCGTCCCGAGCTTTTCAAGCCCACGGCTAATCCTTATGAAATTTGGGAAAAGGATATATTCACTCAAAGTACTAAAACTTGTTAGTAAAGTGCAATTGAGTCTTAAAACGTACAAAATATGCAATCAAATCATAAAACTTGTCAAATTGATACAATTGAGTCCTTGTATTAATTTCGTTTAACTTGACCAACGGAAAATGCCGATGTAACTTTTTTTTAAATATATTCTTTCTCCAATGTAACGATGATAGTTTTAGCTTTATGCTTTAGTCACGTCGACATATTTCATTAGTCAAGTTGAACGAAATTAACGGAAGGACTCAATTAAATTTTTTGCAAGTTTTAGGATTCAACTACACTTTTGTGATAAATTTTAAAACTTCCAGTACATGTATCCTTATTCTAAATATAGATATGCTCAGTTCCGGAACATGATACGCTCACTATTGGTATTTCAAAAGCGAGATTTCTACTACCACTGAAAACAAAAACTTCTGTTTCTCTCAAAATTAACCCTAATTATATTCCGAAGCAAACGTGCCGACTTTGACTCTTGAAGAGGAGGGTCGTCATTGGCGTGAACCTCATTTGCATATTATTAATCGAAGAATGCTTAGCTCTTAATCAAGCGATTTAGGGTTTCTGGGCATGTTCCTCTGGGATTGACCGCAAAGAACCAAGGACATAGGTCAGCATCGTCATCTTTCACACACACGGAGCTTGCCAACAGATAAATTAATAAACAACTTACCAGCAGATTGGTGAACACGTTCACTCATGTTATGTATATTCTATAATTCACGAAAGATGAGACGTGTTTTTCACACGGAAAGCTATTGTGACGGTCTTCAAAACCGGAGAGGAACATGGATTCTACCTACTTGCACAAGTAACGATGGCGGCTAAGATTTCTTTCTTATTTAGGTATTGATCTTCTTTACTTATGCAGGGAGAATACCAATGCTCTTGGCACACCTGATTTTATCTTCATTTAAAAAAAGGAGTAGTTTACTGGTAAATAATATGTTCATCTTATTCGTTGTTAAAACTCGTAATGCACTGGTAGCAAGTCACCAAATCCTAGCTGATTGCATACAGCACAATGGGCAAGTTCATGTCACATAGGGTTTACGGAAAATTATGCCATCAATTCTAAATCCGACTGTTTGGATGTCAATTCAGTTTTAAACATTTCGATTTTTTCAATTTAGTCCTAAATCTTTACGCGAAATTCCAATATAGTCCTTTCACATCGCCACGTTAGCGATTTCCGACGAAAATTAGCTGGAAGGATTATATTGAAATTTTATAAATAATTAGAACTGAATTGACAAAATTAAAAAAGTTTATAACTAAATTTGTATTTATATAATAAGTTTAAGATTGATTGGATAATTTTTCGTGTGGTTTAAATGATCTTCGCGAATTAAGGGCACAACCATTTTCACTTCTTGAAGGTATCAACTAAACGATCCAAAGAGGATATTATAGTCAAAGACCAGAAAGTTGTCTCTCTTGACGGTTCAATTGTCGTGGGATACCTTCTATCTTACTTTGAAATGGTCAAATTGTACTTAAGAATATACCCAAAAGTCTAAAGTCCATGCCATGTTATCGCCAAACGACGAGATATTATATTAAGCGACCCCTTTTGGGTTCACAGGGTTCGTCCGAACGAGAGAAGTTATCGGACAGGTAGAAAATTACTGTTTCGTGCTTAAAAATTAAGATTTTCTTCCATGCCCATAAGGTTTAGTAAGTGCCAAAGAATTAAAATTCATTCGCTTTACTTTAGGTTGATAATTGCCAAAAAAAATAGTTGATAAACTCAAAGAGTTAGTAAGTTACACAAGTAATTGTAACTCAATATAAAAGTTAGGAAGAAACTCAAATGAAAGTTGGTAAAGCAAATCAGTTGATAACTTAACGAGAGAAAAATCGGTTAGTCATACGAAATAAAAATCGGTATAATCATATAAAAGTTGATGAATTTATGGTATATGTAAGGAAAACAAACCGAAATTGGTAAACAAAATTGATAAAGTAAAAAAAAAGTTGAACAAACATCAGTAAGCAGTTTAAATGGGAGAAAATTTACAAACCCCTCGATAAAGAATTGGTAATTTCGTAAGCGTTGGCAAGAAATATAAATAAATGTAAGTAGAAATCAAGAGAAGTCGGTAATTTGCAAATAGTAACAAAGAGCCGATAATTTCATGAAAGTACCGATAAGATATCAATAAATTATAGAAAATGAAGTGATGGATAATTTTTTTGTATGAACATTTTCTAAACAGTTGTAACCAGAGATACTGATTGACGCGTCAATTACAAGACACTGTAAGAGGCACAGGTTAACTAGCAAGAAGTTGGAGCTTTCCATTTTGTCACCCCAGGCGCAAGATATTACTATATCTGTCTATCTAGCAGTCAGCTGAAACTAACGTGGAGTCTACCTCCCTCAATCCAGAAAGTCCATAAATCCCCTCCAAAATTTTTTCTTTTCAAGAAGGAGAGAATACAGAGAGAACTTCAGAAAAATCCATCTGCCACACTGGAGAGTTCCTTCTCGTATCTCCTCTCGAGCCTTTTAAAGTCTTGCTCGGGACCATAACACTTACAAACTATTTAGAAGTCTACTTACACGAAAAATAAGCACTCTGTCTGAAGACAGAACGGTGGAATCGTCCAGTCAGCTTAACAAAAATCGTTCACCCTTCGGTGGAGCTCACATCATCAGAACCATCGGCAATGTTATCGATTCAGTCATGAATATAATATGCAGAGATATAAAAATATCAGCTCTGTACCCACCACTCCTTTAGCGACATGATGGTTGAAAGCTCAGTTTCTCAAGAATATGCAGCTTTATATAGCATAGGATATTCTTTTATACTCCATGCTGGTGTTACTTCCATTCTCTGCCCTGATTATCCTACCAAATTTTTAATTAATTATTATGAACACAGTAAAACAACAAATGGGTATATTAAGAACTTTATTTTATTTTATTTTATGATTATTAAATTTGTTTTATTAAGATGAGAGGTTGTGACGTGCCTATCAAGCAACCGATTGCCTGTTGAGCTTGACTTCGGGTTTGAATTTGCCATCGTTATTCTATTCTGGTTAGGTTTGAGCTGACCTTTTTCGTCTCCCTCCTATTTGCATGATGACTGTTGTGATATAACGCAGAAAACGTTAACAGATTTTACAATTAAATTAATAAAAAAGTATTAGAGAAATAAATAAAAATAATAAAAATACGTGATTCAATTTGAATATTGGTATCTACGTTTACGAATAGAGCTAGTAGCAAATAATTTATTATTAAATCGGAAAATTACAGAATTTTAATTGCTCACAGCCTCACACGCTCGAGTCTTTTCTATACTGAGATTTAAGTCCAAAGCAAGCTTTCAAGTATTATCTTACAATCTCTAGCAGAAAACACACTTAAAAAACTCACAGAGAGAAAAGAATTTGATACTCTCCTTGTTTGCTTTGCGTACGGCTGAACCAAGAACGTCTTCTGCTCCTTTTTTTTTGGGCTTCGTGCGGCTCCTTCGTGTACGTTCCTGCTCGTCAGGAAGGCCAGAAAACAACAAAGCCCTTTTATTTTCTTTTCACTTTCGCAGCTACAGTAAACCCACGTCCTTAGTCTACGCAGTCAACAAACCTAATCTTGATCGCGACCCACCGTTTGGCTACCGCACGATGAAAAAGAAAACCCGAAAGCGAAACTTGCTTTTATTTTAAGGGTTAATGCCACGAAAAAAAAGAAAACGCGAAAGCGAAACTTGCTTTTATTTTAAGGGTTAATGTCACGAAAAACTCTAAACTGATATATTTATGATAATTTTACTCTAAATTAATTTTTTGACCATGAAAAATCTCAAACTGATACATCTGTGATAATTTTACTCTCCGTTAGCTTCCGTCAAATTTTTCCGTTAAATTTGCTGACGTGGACGACGATCCGTGACGTGGCATGGTGACATCGTAGGTTTATGTGGAAATTCATAGGTTTGATACGACAAAAAATCCCAAATTGATATATATGTGACAAATTTACCTCAAACTGGTATATATGTGATAAATTTACCCCAAACTGGTACACATGTGACAAATTTACCATAAACTGGTATACATATGACAAATTTACCCCGAATTAATTTTTTCGATCACGAAAAATTCAAAACTAGTATACATGTAACAAATATACCCTCCACCAATTTTTTCAAATTTGATCGAGTTGTGATGTGCCGTTGAGTTTATTTTCCAGATTACTCTAACATTGCCTTTACATCGTCAATACTAGAAATTATTTCTTTCTATTGGAATCATTATTAGAAGACTATTGGACGCTTGCCAAATGCAACACTTCATTCGTGTGCCGCAGAAGATGCCTTTTAACTAAAAGACAGATTGTTTGCGCAGATATACAAATGAAGTACTATTTTACATAATGAGCCAGAAGCAATAGACTTTTCTAGATATAAAAGAAGACTTAAGATGCAAATATCGCAGAGAAGTCCAAATTAGGATATTAACCTATTCTAGCAGCTGTGGAACCACAAATCAATTTCAATAGTATTTACCATCAAAATGGGCGGAGAGAGAGAGAGTCCCTTCCAGCATACACACCATATGCGATTGACCAAATTCATCATCACAATACAAATAACATCATCCACACAAAATGGATAATACATAACTAAAATCACGGATCAATATATACTTGAACAAGCTTTACAAAATAGCATTTACACCAAACTTCAGCAAGCTTTACAAACAAAATAGCCTTTACACCAGACTTGAACAAGCTTTACCAAATAGCCTTTACACCAGACATCCAACCAGCCAACTAGCCAAAAAAGACACAATCCACACCAGACAACAGAGGTCCAAAAGCTTCTATATCACAACCATCCAAAAAAAGTGAATATATACTAGACTTGAACAAGCTTTACACCAAACATCCAACTCTCCCCACAGGTTCATTGCCTTGCTTCACTTTGAGATTGTTGAGTTTGAGAGGGTCCAGAAACTTGGCTTGAAACATCCACTGTATGATTTGCACCACCTTGATGAATTTTTTGTACTATGTTATTACCAGGCATCTAAAAATGACAAAAAAAACATAATGTTATTATGCTAATCATAGTAGATTAAAAAATCCTCAACAAAATCAAATGTTCACCCTTACATATGAGTTTCCAGTGGCTTCAGATACATAAAATCCATATCATTGTAGAACCTATAAGCAGACAAACATATTAACATTTTACTTTGGCATCATCAAAAACCATATGAATTGTATTGGTGGACCACTCACCCTCCTCTTCTCAAATCTGACAATATTTGATTGTGCTCCCACAAATCCAACTGTGGTACTTTCACTTTGTTTGTTAGATGCCCTTTCTTCAATGGTTGGTTTCTTTGGATGCTTCCTTGGCCTAACTCTTTTGCCCTGTATAATAGACATATATAAGAAAGGTATTTTAGAGAAAGTGTATCGCATTTGTGTTTGAATTTCCTTACCGTTAGTTTGATCTCCAAAGGTGCCGAAGGTTGGGGGCATGTTGTCTTGTTGTGTCCGATACCATGACAATTGGAGCATTTCATGGTAATACCGGATTTAGATATTTTAGTAGGATCGGTGTTGGTGACCCTTGGCTTCCTTATTCTTTTGCTTTTCTCATCCTTTTTCTTCTCACCATTGGGTCTCTTCCTGTCTTTCTTAGGCCTCCCCGGAAGCTTTCTGAATGGCGGAGGCAATAAAGGCTCTTCACTAGTCTCTGGCCACATCTTCCTTCCATTCAAGGTAGGTAATGGAAATTGGTCGCAACGCTCGTACGCAGCTTTCTTGAAACAATCAGCTATATAATCATTTACGTTACACTTCATGAAGCTGATGCACGAGATAGCATGGTTACATGGTATCTCCGATATATCCCACTGTCTGCAAGTACATGTCTTCTCATTCAGATCAACCATAAACGTGTCATCATTTACTTCAACTTCCAATCTGGAAGCCGTAGGTGGCCTTGGAATGCAAAACCTAGACTTCATTTTTTCCTCCTTAATCTTCAATCTGATTCCTGGGCAAATCTCATCTCTTGAACCAACCATTAATTGGCTTTTCTCGTACATTCTTACCATAAGTAATTTTCTTATGTCCTCTAACATATCAACAATGGGACATTCCCTTTCTTTGCATATATATGCGTTGAATGTCTCACTCAAATTATTCTCGATAGCATTGCAATTTCGTCCACACTTGATAAATGCCCTGCAAAAGTGTTCTGGACCCTGTCTCATGAAGTCTTCATATGCATGAACAGACTCTTCCTTCATTTCTTTTATCGCTATGTTGAAATCGGCCTCATATGTCGAATATGCAGCTCTCCAAAAGCAATTCCTAAATGTTTCTCCCTTGTATAGTTTTTTCCAATTAGCATAAATGTGCCAAGCACAATTCCTATGCTCTGCTCGCGGAGATAGTTTAGAAACTACATTGAAAGACCCTGCAACACGTTATTTAACATGCGAATAAGTTAGTCTATATATAACAAAATACTTCTATTAGTAAAGCTTGTGCACAACCTTACCTTTTGTTGATCACTTATGAAGGTCTAGCCAAGACCTTGTCCCACATTCAAGTCTTTCACTAGTAGCTTGAGAAACCAAGTCCAAGATTCTTCAGTTTCAGCTTCAACCACAGACCATGCAATTGGAAACATTTGGTTATTTCCATCTCTACCAGTAGCACAGAGCAACATCCTTCTAATTAAAGTCATCGTAAAGCAGCCATCCAATCAATTACTCGTCTACAGCCTGCTAGAAAACCCTCTTTCAGTTCTTTGAAGCTCCCATAGATTCTCTTGAACGTATTATATCGTCCAACTTCCAAGTCAAATGTGCTATTCGAACTACATTGAATCAACTCAGTCTTATAAGAGTGCAACAACTTGTATTGCTCAACAAATGGACCTCTAATGATTTCAATAGCTTTATTAATTGCTCTATAACAAGTCCTCTTATTTAGTGTCAGTGCCCACATCTCCATTGCATTTGCCTGCATTTGTGACGTTGTATACTTCAAGTTAGCTCTAATTTTAGGCAAGAACTGCTCCGCAAGCCATACATACGTTGCATTCCTATTTCTCATGCTCCTAGGGCAAGTATGTTCATTTCCAACAGTCTTTATGATAAAAGTCTTCTCACTTTGCATCCAGCTAGCAAAAACTCTCCATTCACAGCCATTTATACACCTACCATCCATTTTTGTCTCTTCACTCTTCTTCTATCCAATGTCAAATCCATTCATGATTGCATAAAGTTGCACAGCTTTCTTGAATTGAGCACGTGAGGCAAATCTCATTCCTACTCTAAACTGTATTTCTTTATAATCCCATTTGGGGTCATATCTAATGATTTTCGGTCTTCCTTGATCACAGACTTCTTCATCTCCATTAGAGTTAGGCGGGCTCAAATTTTCATCCCCTTCTTCTAGATCAATGTCTCCATCATTTTCACCCTCCCCCTCATTTTCGAGAATGTTAACGGGACCTATATCAATGATAGTAGCAATAGCAGCTGCTGCTGCATCATCATCAGCCTCTCTTCTTTTTTGCCTTGCAAGAAAGAAATCCTCATTACCACCATTGAGAATGAAGTCATCGTCACTTAAAGATAATGTACCAAGATCTTGCTCTAATTCACTATCCCCATCGCTATTATCGCCACTGGTAGAAGAACCAGTACCATCACCAAGAGCAGCTCCTTCAATATATACTTCAATAACACCAAAAGTCGATCCTAGACCCACCAATTCCAGCACTTGATCATCACCAGAAATCTGCACAAGACCACTTCTCAACGTTAGGTACCACAACTTTTCGACTGTATATCCCAATAACAGCCTTAACAATTGTGTTATAGTTCACTACCATTGACTTACAACGATGGAGATATTCTACATGGCGGCCTGTGTACTTTGTGATGTTTCCAAACTCTATAACTCCACCCAGATTAAGCGCAATTGTAAAATCCTTAGACATCTGCAAGAGAACAACAAACAAACAAATTGTTTTGTAATAACCTCTCACAGATAACTAGCAAAGATGGGATGATCAAGTTCGACATACGAGATCAGAAGGTCGAGTTCGACAAACAAGAAGCTTGATATTTTTCGAGTTCTACATACAAGCCAAAAAGTGGACTCTCATAAGACATGTAGAATCACACTCAAAGGACACCCAAAATCAGTGACAAATTGAAGTGAATTTGGTTTTGGCATTTCATGGGGCATGTGGTGTGCGAGTCAATCATACCATTCTCATGCAAGTTTCATGTTAAAAGTTTCGACACACGTACGATTCTAAGGTTGGAAAGACCACGTAACGCTAACAAGGACACGAGGATGCTAACAGGGACACGAGGACGCTAACAGGGACACGAGGACATGAACCAACTAACCTACATAGCAAGAGGAATACGTAAGCGTATGAGAAAATTCGCGGACAAGTAGTAAATCATGTAGGGCCGAGACATAGAAACATAAGACCGAGTTTGACACAAACCGAAAACAAGCGAAGCAACCAGACATGCAATCAGAAGGTTATGGCTGAGGATCCAACGAAAAGACAGAGAGGAGGTCCCCAGGGAAACATAGTGCCTCGAACGCGACATGGAATAGAGGGCTATCATTTTCCTACCTCGACAAGATGAAAACTATGACATAAGCCCAAGATCGTGACCAAGCTAGGTGGAAGTGGCCATAGGAAGAAGGGCGTTTGTCAAAGGGAATGTCAGAGAAGAAGAACTGATTTGTCGCTAGGGTTTGTTTTGTGTTATAATGAAGAAAGAATGTGATCTAATTGAAGAAATATCAATCAAGTTATTATTATTTTGAAAAAAAATAAGTTATTTCCATGTGGCTCTCCACGTGGCAAGCCACGTCACCAAGCGTCGTCCACGTCAGCAAATTTAACGGGAGAATTTGACGGAGGGTAAAATTGTCACAAGTGTACCAGTTTGGGGTTTTTGATGGTCAAAAAATTAGTTTTGGGTAAAATTGTCACAAATGTACCAGTTTAGGGTTTTTCGTGGTATTAACCCTTTATTTTATTTTCTCTTGTCACTTCCCTGAGCCCCACAAGTGAACATGTGCCCCTTCATTTAATTTGCCCAGAAGAAGTTCTAGTCTGTGAATTGCGTCCAGTAACTCAACTTGATTAAACTTGGACGTGTGTATTATTTTCAACTGATAAAAAACTAATCCTCTGATTGCGTCAGATCATGTATACAATTTCAAACTTGATACATAATTTAATAATGACTATGATCAGTTACTAAATTTATGTTAAATGTCATCGGTCAAGAAAGCAATCAAGTAATGCTGAGGAAGTTAAATGCAAGTGGTGTAGATTATTCCTCTCGTGGAGTCTTTTTCTTCAGACAAATTCTTGTTCACAACAGAAAGCAGACGATGGCAAGGACAAATGTGAGTAGGTTGTGGTGGGAATTGATTAGTAGGTAATGCCAAACTGTGTGGCCTAACATTGTTTTGTTTTGTTCGGCCTAAGTTTTGGGTCGTCGAAGACTAGATGTGTTTCAATGCAATTCCGGTTGACTAGGGCTTAACACTAATGGGAATCCACTAAGTCCACCATAGATCATTTAAATTTTCTCAATGTTTAAACACTCTTTCTCATGACTTGACCAACCATCCAGTTTGGGCGACCCTGAGCTAGATACCAAGCTTCAAACCCCTTGTTCGGGCCTTTCCGTGACTTAAAAAACCTTTTTTTTTTATGAAGGTGGTGAGCTGGGATCAAGAAGAAAATTACTTGTCTAGGTCTATACAATTTGTACTTCAGGTCTTGTGGGCTCGAGTGAGCCCCGTGCCTTGTTGAATTGAGCAAGCCTAGGCGGGCTAAGCAGTTAGCAAACCTTGTGATCACATCAACTCATGCATAGCTAAGATTTAGCCAGAAGCACTTATTAAAACTTTTCTTACTTTTTGCTGTGATAGCACATGGAATTTTGCATGGCCAATGCTCACTAATCCAAAAAATGACCATCTTTGAATATTCTATAGAGCTTAAATAAGCTTGTAGCTAGACCTCGAATTCCTAGTATTAGAGATTATTTGATTTAGTTTACCACAATTGAGTGGCACAATTTCGATATGATGGCCCGCAGTATAAATTGGGGGATGGATTAGTAATTTTGACATGTCACTTGAACACAAGCATCATCTAGTGGAACTCAGATTATGCATGACTTCATACTTATGGAAAAAAAAAATCCGTTGTGCTTTTCATGTTACTGTAACGATCGAGGTTATGTTACAAATTAGAAAATCTAGTCTTGATTTTGGCAGACAAAAACCTTTCTTTCTTAACCCATATATGTTCATCAATGCAGAGATAAGGATTGGATTAGCAGGGCATAAATTATACGAACCAGCGAAGTTTGTGCGGAAAGAATTAGAACTGAGAAATCTCAAAAAGCATGGACACAAGAAAAGGGGAGAGCCTAAAAGAAGAGGTGTGACTAATCATACTCTAAATTTAAGAATAGGCAAAAAAAAATCCCCAAAATAACTTGATTGGCCAAAAATAGATTACCCCATTTGCAAAATCAATAAATAAATAAACAAATAAACAACGCGGCAACATCAAACAAGGGAATGTGATGACCGAGGGCAATGGTTGGTTAGGGAGGCCGAAATGAATAGCAACCCTTGTTTTGGCCCAAGAAAATCTCTCCTCTTCAATCTCTTTCTTCCTTCCTCCCTCAAAACTCAAAGCCTTTGTTCATGTCCATCTCCAAAATTAGGGGTCTCTCTTTCTCCTACTCCTCCTCCTTCTAGGGCTGGATCTGATCTCATTCTTGACATATTCACCCTCTACTGCTCTCTTGTCTGGTGCACAAAATGGTATGTTCCTCACAAAGCCCACATTTTTTTTTCGTTTCAAGGATCTGCTTCTTCACGAGATATAGAGGCTGGAAATCCCATGATCAGTATCAATTTGTTTATCATTCTGTATTTGGCGGATGGGATTCGAAATTTGGCCGATGTAGATGCCTCGTTTCACCTGAGAGCATGGTTCAGCGAATATAGATAGGTGGATTAACTAGAACATTGCATGGCCAAGATTTTTCGCTACGCTTTGCAAGAAACACGGTTTGTTCCATTTGATTCGTCAATGTAGCTGAGTGCGGCCGCGCATAAAAATACAAAGAAATGCACGATATGGTTGCCATTGTCGATTGTTAATGCAAATAATATCTAGTCACGCAAAAGTTATTGCGCATACAGTGCATCAAAATGTTGCATGGTGAAAGAATAATTGGTTCTCATGCATGCAGAAAATATGATTCGTTTGGCCCATCTATTTCATCACTCTACAAACAAAGAAAACATTTATATAAACCTTTGATTTTCGCAAAGTAAGTGACACGAAAATTTGCAGGCAAATTCGGCGTCGGGAATGGCGGTGAACGACGAGTGTAAGCTGAAGTTCTTGGAGCTAAAAGCAAAGAGGAACCACCGGTTCATCGTGTTCAAGATTGATGAGAAGATCCAACAAGTCACCGTGGAGAAGGTCGGGAGTCCTGAAGACACCTACGACGATTTCACCGCATGTATGCCCCCTGACGAGTGCCGATATGCTGTTTTTGACTTCGACTTCACCACCGACGAGAACTGTCAAAAGAGCAAGATCTTCTTCATCGCCTGGTAACAGGAAAACTTTCCAATTCCAAGCTTGTGTTCGTGTCATATTGCATGTTTGTGCACAACCAGCCTGTATTCCCACTTGCTATACCTTTATGATATTGTCAGGACCAATTATGTACAAATTTAGTACAATCGACGATAAAGACATAACATTTCTGATCATGACAGCTGGGATAACAAAATATGAAGGGTCATGACAATCATGATATTGACATAGGCATATTCTCCATGTTGAGTATGACCACAGTATGTCTCATTTGTACATTATTTTGTACGTTATCCTCAATCATCGACTCGTTTATATCTGATATCTGTGAAATGTGACTTTTTTTTTTAATAATTGTTTTGTGTTCTTTTGGTGGGGGGACAGGTCACCAGATGCATCAAGAGTGAGGAGTAAGATGCTATATGCGAGCTCTAAAGACAGATTCAAGAGAGAATTAGATGGCATTCAAGTGGAGTTGCAGGCTACGGATCCCAGCGAGATGAGCATCGACATCATCAAGGGGCGAGCTCTCTAAACGAATGAATCCCTTAATTTATGAATTTATATCTTTCTATGTATCCCAGTGAGCAGCAAATTTTGCTTCTTCTGTATGTTCTTTTTGGGCTTATTTGGATTCAAAGAATAATTGCGTCATTCTATCTCAGTCTCAAGGAGAGTATAGCACTAGCACTTGGCTAGAGAGAGAGAGAGAGAGAGAGAGAGAGAGAGAGAGAGAGAGAGAGAGATCAGGTCCAAGCCCATATCCATATTTCAACAATCTAAACATTGTATGTTTTCACTAGAAGCCCTTCCATGACTGACCCTCAAAGGCAAATTATGGAATCTCAAACAAGTGCACCTCATTTTTCTTTCTGCCCCAACCCAAACAATTGCTAGAAAAATGTCAAAAACAAAGTCAAACAATTTCAAGGGATTTTCCCTCTAGAGGGGCTTGTTCATGTTCTTGTTCTTGTCATTGTCCTTGTTAACTTTTTGCCAATGTTCATTCTCCATCATCTCCACTTGCCAAGTGGAATGAGCCTTCTTCTCACTGAAGGCTTGGAGTGAAGGAGGGTCAAATGGAGGAGGGAGAGTGCATGGGGCTCCTTCGCTTGGGGACATCACCATGGACTCCTCGATGAACCTCCTGTATGTCCCATTTGATGGGCATGCCATTGCCTGTGAGCATACCTCTACTGCCTTTGGCGGTATGCTTGGCTTGTATGTCAATAGCCTTGCATACTCGCTCAGCACATGGTACATGTAGTCATACACATACTCCATCTTCAGCTCATTGAATATGAAGTGGCTCCCACCATTTGCTATGATCTTTGCCCGACACAAACGATACAGTCAAATGCGTTTGTCAGTAAGAAGTTTTGAAGATCGCTCGGTTTGACGTGGATTTGAATTAGATCAAACGGTCAGTACATTTAACAAATTTTGATTACTGATTGTTTTGTGAGTGACAAGAATAGAAGTGCGTCAATAATCTAAATTTGGCACGTAAATAGGAATGGACGGTTAAGAGAGGGAAACCTCGTTGGTGTGATTGTTGCCCCAATCCACGGC
The DNA here is from genome assembly GCA_031216285.1 of Syzygium syzygioides. Taxonomy (NCBI): domain Eukaryota; kingdom Viridiplantae; phylum Streptophyta; class Magnoliopsida; order Myrtales; family Myrtaceae; genus Syzygium; species Syzygium syzygioides. Next base: position 24,620,594 of record CM062245.1, read on the forward strand.
AAACTTGAGGGACGTGCATTTGGAGTTGTCCCTAATGGGCCAGTAGGTGTTGCAAGGGGACCATTCCTCTGGTGAAGAAATCATAGTAATTTGGACGTACGAACAGAGTCATGGAATCGCATGCCAGGATGTACTTCTCGCTTACAGACCACGCCCACCCGTCAATATGTATATCTTATAGCTGTCAAAATCCAACAAGAACAGTTGCTCCTGAAAGCTGTTTCCCAAGGACAAGGAAAACAAGTGCAAGCAGTTGATCAACTCTGTACTGTATACCGATGGGTGCATTGGTCCTCTAGATTGGATTGCTTGTACCCTTGTTTGGATTGTTCTTCCCAATCCTGCCACAAGAGATTGACAATCGTAACATGTGTTAGAGAAGTCTAACAGACCATACGTGCACCGAGATCATGTAAGTTCATATATAGTGAGTGGATTTCATATGCGAAGTTCATCTAAATTAACACGGCATATACAATTTCCTTTCCTCTTATGCTTTTACATATAAATCAAAAGCTATTACCTGAATAAATAAGCGGGTATCCCAGTCATATTTATCTGTGACATTGCATTTGAGAAGGTCTCCTCGGGTGGAGGCCACATTAGGGTTCCCTCTCCAATAAGCATAGGGCACTCTATCTTCCTACTTAATCCTCTTATTGCCTTCTTCTATGTCCTTCAACACATATGTCCATGGTTTGATATTTGTCTCCACCCTATATATACGTACCAAGCATATCATTCCCATTACAATGATTTCTTTTAAAAATAAGAGTTAGTTGCTATGTTCTTACATAGTGAGCGAAATTTGAATTTAATTACCATCCCCAAAAAGGCCAATCTGGAAACACTATGTCCAATGTCTTTCCATCCACGCAATATCGGAATAACGGCGGCGGTCCAGATTTGGGGCGTCGATAGTCCTTTATTTGGATGAGCGGCCAATCATCACAGTCAAACATTAGCTCCAAATCAGGCAATCTTCCAGGGTAACGCCTAAGGAGTCGCAATATGCCCCACAAGGTGAACACGTCCCTAGTTTGTAGCGCCGGCCTGTACTCCTCAACGTAGGCCCTCCCGTCGAGAATCGCAAGCCGGAAATGCGCCGTCTTGCGCGCTCTCTCTCGACCATGTCCCTCGTGATCCCGGTCTCCTTCCACGGCCGCAGATCTTCGTGGATCCATACAAAGTATGATGGGCATTGACTTGTCGATGCATGGTTTTGATAGTGCTTCGTGAGGTTTTGAGTGGTCGGGTAGTTTCTTGGACATTTTTGAGTGAGGTTGTGGTTTGTGCATAGGAGTGGGAATTCTGGTTTCTTTGGTACTTTTGAAGTTGCGAAGATTGGTATTGGATAAGCACCTGAAAAGAGTGATTGAAACTGGAAATGCAAAATGAAATGTAATTAATGCGGCTTCCATCAGTTCTAGGAAAATCTCCCGTTCCAATATTTCACTAAAGAGTAATAATCATCTCTTAATCGCAACGAAACTCGGTATGTAATGACAGGTTACATCAAATGCAGGTCTGTCATATCTACTTAGATCCAAACGGCGAAAACCAGAGCGCCGGCCAAAAGGAAGAAGAAGAAGACGATAACCAGAGTCTCGGTTGCACTTTGCTTCTGTAGCTGCCTCCAACGTGCTCCGGCCGGGGTTTGCTTATGAATTCCATGGCCGGACATGCCCAAATGCTTCTCATTGACAATCGTCTTCATCTAGTCTTTGATCGTCTCTCCGGCAGTATGTGACATATAACATTGGAAGACTCCCCACAACATACACAAGATAATTGAAGGGTAATAAATGGGGGGGCACAGAGAGGAGTAGAGAACGCTGCGGGAGCCTCGTTCTTCAGTTGGAGTTCGCCTGATACGAGACACATCACATGGGCCACAATGCGTGCAGGAATGGGGCGCTCTTCTGGCGGGCTTTGCAAAGTCTAAACGGACGAGTGCGGCAGAGAATAGTAGAGGGCAGTTTCGTTTTCTTCATGAAAAATCATATGTTCTCATCACGTATAGATGCCTACATATGCATGTTCTATCGTCCAGCGTCTATGAGACGAAAGAGACAACTTTGAATCTGGGAGGAGAGCAGTAAAGTTAGCTCATTATCCCTCGATCCAAGCAAAATAGGAAAAATTATCTAAAAAGTCTTAAATTTATTATATGTCAATCAATTCAGTCATAAATATTTAAATTTTATTACTTTTGCTGGAAATCGTTGATGTGACGGTTTATTCAGTACTAACTATCCTATATGGCATGATTGATATTGACGTAGATCATTTTTTTAGTCTTTTTTTGAATTTTTTAATAAATTTTTTCTCTTTTTTTTTCTTCCTTTCCTTCTTCCTCTAGCCAGTTGCTGAGCCTCAATGATGTCTTGCGATCGACCATTGGTGATGGTCAAGCCTTGCTAGGGGCAGGGAGAGGTCGAGCCTCGTTAGTGGTCGGTTGAAGGAAAGAAAAAAAAAGAATAAAATATTCAAAAAATTATAAAAAAATTAAGAAAAATTTATACAAATGTAAAATATTGTCCACGTCATTGCCAGCCACACCATGCCATGTAGGACAACTGACGCTGACTAGATAGCCATATCAGTGATGATTTCCGATCAAAATTTATCAAAAGGACTAAATTAGCAAAATTAAAAGATTTATGACTAAATTGATAAGTTGTTAAAATGTTTAGGATTGAATTAACTGTATTATACTAGATTTATAATTTTTTAGATAATTTTCTCAGGCAAAATAAGCGGGGAAAAAACAAAGTCGTCAAGTCCTACACATGATATGAATGCTTCTAGAGCGTTAATACGTATAAAATAAGCATGCATGGACGACCACTATCAAACTTAAGGGGAACGTGACAAACCAAGACGTCACTGCTCTTTTAGATAATTGGCACGGTAATTGTAACGATCTGACTTGAATTGCGCTTGTCAAATCTCAAGGGCAGCGCTTTATGTTTTGATTTGGGATAAGAGTCTAACATCCTACGTGTAACAACACCTTTGTTAATTGAAGAGCCAACGAGATTCCAGTGCTTGAGTGGACAGAGAAACCGAAGAGGTGAGCGATTTCAAGGTCAGTTCAGATTCCATTTGAAATCTAGAACTTAACTGTCGGAATTAGTTCTTAAAATCTTGACACCTAGAACCTATTACGCATACTCAGGAACCTACCACGTTATAGATTTTAGGGCTGATTCTAGGATTTATCCAGATTTTGTTAGGATTCGGGTGCACAGTTATAATAAAATAGAGAGTAAAAAGTGAGAAAAGCAAATTGAGACACAATATTTTTGTCTTGATTCACCCTTTAACTAGGGCTACGTCTAGTAAAGAATTCCACTATAATTAGCGCATTGCACCTCTACGTTACTTTCCTAAATTACAAGATAAAGACTATATATATCCAGCAACTATTTATAGGCCTAAGCCCAAACTACCAATAAAATATGGACTCAAACTATAAAAGCCCTTTAGCAGCTTGGGGGCGCTACCCTCACGACCTCCTTAGATCCCTGCTCGCTCACCGAGGAGCGGGATCCCCATACCTTCCTATCGGAAGGGAGTATGAACTACACCCCAACATGTTCAGCCTATATTCTTAATTGCACGATTGCAGTGAATCCGAATCTCTAATGATCACCATTTGGTGCTATAATCTATTGACGACAACTCATATTTAGACGCACGAAAAATATGAAACATTAACTAAGCAAAAGTCTTAGTCATGGATATCGCCGGAAATGGGAGCTTATATTAGTAGTTTCATATTACACACTCATCATCGAACTCATGAAATGCTGGAGGATTGCGCAAAGACATAGAACAAGAAACACAAAAAACTTGTTTCAAGTCCGCTGGAACCGGTTTCTCTATTTTTGAAAATCTGGAACCTACTCTGGAACTTGACATGTTTCTTCGGTTTCCGGTTCTACCTTCCCTAGGGGAACGTATATACTCGATCGAGAAAAGTTAGGAAACTTTTACTCTTCTGAACTCATGTGGTCATGCTTGGGCATGGTCTCTAAAGTTCGACTCGGGGGCACGCCACTATGCGCCACGATGCCATGGAAATTTTAGTAGGTCCGGCCGAATCCGCCTACAACAGCCCATTAGTGATTCGGAGGTGCTGCTAGTGCTAAACAGCAAATATATATCCAAACTGAATATAGTGATTCTAATACAGATCGGTGTGCATTACTGTGTTTCCTTTTCTTTGGGCCTAACTCTTTATTTATGACAGCCTCGCACTGCATCTATTCTCTATGCTGAAAAACGACGACCTTACCTTTCTGTTTATCAACTTTATTCCCAACCCATTTCGTTCGAAACGAGACGGGTCAAGAAGCACGGTCAAGCGAAACGTCGACCGACGAGCTAGCTTTCGCTCTCTTGCTATTTCTTTGCCAAAAACTAAAATGCCCGCCTATTGCTGAGATATGGACCCCATCTGTGCAAAGCCGCTGCACTATAAATAAGAGGGTTAGGCTCAATTCACTTGCGAATCATCAAAACAGTTTGGAGTCAAAAACTCTGAGAAGTTGATAGTTAAGGCATGAGGCGAGGGATCACGGTCGCAGAAGAGAAGAGCAATGAGTCCACGGCTTTCGTTGCTGCTCCAAGTAAATCGCCCTCACCTCTTCAGCCTTCTTTGTGTTTCAGTCTTCTCTTTTCTTTGTCTTTTTGGCTGGAGAGTATAATGATCTCACTGTCACCCGAACTAGCTAGTTCTCTTTGTCATTTATGAGTAAGTACTGAGTAGATGGTAAAGCATGTCTATATGCTCGAAGTAAATGGAATGATAAAATTATCTTGCGCTCGTTTCTTGGTTATTCTTTTATATTCCGAGTTCGGATCACAAAGAGAAAGGTTCTTAATCATCTGATCTTCCCAATTCAAGTGAATTATACCCTGTTTTGTCCTGTCTTTGGAAGCTGTCTCAAGACGTTCATTCTTGATTTAGGTCCTTGAATTTTAATTTATTTGTCATGATCGGGTTAATACCACGAAAACCGTAAATCGGTACACCTAAAACAAAATTTACTCAAAACTAATTTTTTGACCATCAAAAACTCAAAATTGGTACATTTGTGATAAATTTACTCCAAACTAGTATACTTGTGACAAATTTACCATTCGTTAGTTTCCATTAAATTAAATTAATATCATAAAAAATCACAAGTTGGTACACCTGTGACAAATGGATGGTAAAACCCCAAACTAATATACCTGTCAACTGCCACATGTCATCCAATTTAGCAATTTGACTGTAAAATTTAATAGAAACTAACAGAGGGTAAATTTATAACAAATGCACCAATTTGAGATTTTTTGTAGTCAAAACTTAATTTGGGGTAAATCTATCACGATTGTATCAGTTTGGGATTTTTTGTGGTGTTAACCCTTCATATCCTTTGTCTTGTTGTGTCCAATTTTGATTTATGAATCTCACTTGCTCTCAAAACTGTCTTTGACTTGCACAAGAACTATTTTGCATGAAACCCCTTTAGAGCAGAGGCATGATATTTAAAACTGGTGATATTCTTAACGAAGGACCTACTTTTAAAAGAGAACTCCCATTCGGGTTAAAGTACGTGGATTTCATTGTGTCATCACATCTGTAAAGAGATGGAATTCGATCCCAAGTTCAGTCTTTCTGAAAGCTGAATTCGGTGATTGGCGTATAGAAAAGGGTTGCTTCCGTTACACTATGCTTGATCCCTGTTTTATCAAATTGCAAAATCGGGTTCTCCGCTCTGCTTTTTTTATTCTTAAGATTTCAAAAAGAACAATAGACCTCTACCAATTCTCTTTTGTTTAATAGAATGAGAAAAAAGATAATGGCACAAATGATCTCTAAGGTTTGGCCCAACGTGCAATATGATTCCTGAACTTTAAATTTATTCAATGTGGTCCATGAATTTTAGCCCAATATACAGTGTCATCTCTGAGCGTTTAATTTACTCAATATCGTTTCTGGATATTTGGTACATATTCAATTAAGTCATTGGACTGTATGCAAATGTTTAATATTATCTCCGAAATTAAATTAATGAAAGGACAGCATTGAACATTTTCATACAATCCAGTAACTAAATTGAACATGTATCAAAATTTCAGATGCCACATTGAATAAATTAAAGGTTCAGGGACGACATTGCATACTTGACAAAGTTCAGAAATCACATTATATATTAGATCAAAGTTCAGAGATCATTTGTGTCATTCACCTAATGAAAAAAATAGCCACTCTCTTTTTCTTTTTCATTTTCCTTTCCCTTAGGAAGGATAAAACAACGAGGAAGTTAGGGCTTTTTCCTGAGGTGAAAGGAAGTGATAGGAAAGTGTCAATGAATTGTTCTTATCTTCTATTGCTTCAGATTGCCTTCTGATGAGGTCTGAACCAACACGATCTAAGAGAATAGCCTAGTTCAGAACCAAGTTAAACCCGGTCATGTCGAGTCGTCTTTGATATTTGAGCTCTAGACATTATTAGACATATAGCAAGTATACATCTCAACGGAGTTCGCTTATCGCCTTAACGTGAATTTGGCAAAGATTTCAAGCACACAGGGTTCCTACTGATTAGTCCTTTATGCTCACCATTTCACGTAAGCTCTGTTTGCTTGAACAAAGACCTCAAGAATAAGTAGTTTCTTGTTGAGACTATTGTCTGTCCTAAGTGCAAGGAACTGGAGCACACTAGGTTATGCTAATTATCGACACCTTCTTCTCTTAACTGGCTTTGCACAAGACATGGAGACCGCAGCACAAACCGAATGAACTTTAAGCGAAGCACTTTCACTTACTGAAGTGAAGATGTTAGCTGCAACTCAGCATAAGACACCAATCACTCAATCTCCTCTCGTCCTCCAGAAATTAAAATTAGCATTGAGGGATGGACTTGGAAGGATAAATATGTCGAGAATGTATTAGCAGTTGGAAAAATCTTGTGGCTTTTCGCTTCATTGTAATGCACTTCGGTCGTCAATACTTGCCCGAGAACAATATGCATTCAGTAATTATTCTGTCTTTACTCCAATTTAATTTATACGTATTGACAGAGGCATCGGGTACAGCGCGGAATAAAGGTTCAGGTGGATCAGTCGACCGGGGTGAGTATTCAGCGCTTGCACATTCAGAAAGATTTGATCTTACCCAAACTTCTTCTATATAGTTCCTAATAATGATGCCAGTTTGATTCTATAGCGACACAATGAATTTCTCGATTTTCATCGTAATCATTTTACGTGTAACATGGTTTGAGATCTCTTTTGTGCTTTACCGTCGAGTTTCTCTCTTTAAATATCCTAGATGAGTGATGGAGTTTCCTCCCAACTCTATTGACCCGGATTTTCCGTGCTATGCTTTTTGCAGACCTTGCGCTAGCAGAAGTTGAGAAGGAAAAGAAATTGACATTCATAAAGGCATGGGAAGAGAGTGAAAAGACAAAGGCAGACAACAAGTAAGCCATCCACATGACACATCTTCTTGGAGTTTTGAATTGGGTTGCCTTAGCCAAATGCATGAATTTCCTTAAATGAGCAAAAGTTTAAAAGTACGATCATGAGGGAAAGAGTTCTTTGTTAGGCCTGTTCTGATTGCCCTCCTAAGTCCGAAACACCATTTAGTGCTAGTTCATAATAGAGATTGTCCAAACAATGCAAGGTTTTTGCATGAACAGGGCACAGAAAAAGATGTCCACAACTACTTCTTGGGAAAACCGCAAGACGGCCGCTAAAGAAGCCGAATTGCGAAAAACAGAGGTAACGTCCGCAAACACCCGCTTCCTCCTTTTTTTACCTTATCATTTGTTCTTTCTCCAGCTTTGAGCATTTGTTTCTAAGTTTTTCCTTGTATGATCTGCTCCTTTCTTGGTTATTCTCAGTTCCGTATTCATGGTATGCAGGAACAACTAGAGAAGAAGAAGGCAGAATACGGGGAAAAAATGAAAAACAAGGTAGCATTAATTCACAAGCAAGCAGAAGAAAAGAGGGCAATAATTCAAGCAAAACGAGGTGAAGAAATTCTCAAAGCAGAGGAAGTGGCTGCAAAATACCGTGCTATTGGGCACATGCCAAAGAAGTTCCTCCGGTGTTTCTGAAAATCGTTGATCTTGGACTGACCAGAAGGCAATAATACTTAAAAGCAAGATGACCATAGAAATAGTTTCTGTTGTTTCATGCTGTTAGTGTGTGAACCTTGTTGAAAAGGGAAGTTTACTGTCTGTTGTTTGTGCTTCCATGACGAAGGGCTTGTTTGCCATGCGGTATCTGAAGTTCTTAAATGGTTGTGACTGATCTTTACCTGTTATTCCTTTGAAGGAAAAGATGTGTCTAGTCTCTGCTTCCTTGCTCAGATGTAGCGCTTCCCTTCCATAACAGAGGGTCGCTTGTGGTTTTTTGAACCGTATTACAGCTCCAAATACTTAAAAGCAACTGGCGAACAAATTTAAAATCCCTCCCTAGGGTCAGTAATTTTGCTAAGCAAGAATGGGCCTACGGACTTCATGGCTTCTTTATATAGCTATTACATATGCCCATTCGATAGCTCTCCACAGATAAGATTCATAAGAAGGTTTCATGGACCATCTGCAAACTTCTGCCCGAACAAACACCCCGTGGAATTTTAAGTTTTCCAGAACAATTACTGCCTAACAGGAGGATAAGTCCGACAAAAGCAATAATATCAGTGGAACTTCCAACTGCAGAAGTTGCCAGGAACACGAGAACTATCCGTGTATTGGATTAGTAGGGTCCAGAACAAGAAAATTTCGAGATACTGCAGAGCGTAAGAGACTAAGCAAATTAGACATTACGATAAAGTCATTTGTTATGTTCACATCCCCTCTTGCCAATGGAAAAAGCTCAGAACTCTAGCAGGAGAGGCCTTATAAAAGGCAAAGGCTTAGCTGGGTTTCATCACTACAAATATTTCGGAAATTTCTATACTAAACCAGAAGATGAAGCATATTGATCGTAATCTCCTCCTAAGAAGCTAATGTCATTGTTGATAGGAAAATCCAGTAGCAGCTGCAACGCAGTGTCTGACGAATCTTCTAATGCACTAGAGCCAGAAGACTCTGTCCCTGCAGCCATTAATTGAACGTAGGATTTGCACCTCTTGTATTCCTTATCGTCGTCTCCGTCATTTGTGGCAGCAGCAGAACCACCCAAGGAGGGACCCACTTCGGCGCTGATGGCTGAATTGGATTCACACTTCACAGAGGAAGATGCCGTAGAAACTGGGCTTCTTCCCATTTCTATGTTTATCTTTCTGAATGATTCTCCAACTTCTGAATTCCATAGCCGGAGGAAATGGTCGGCATCAGCTTTTTGCAGAGGAAGTGGATTAAACAGCATGGACTCCCTAGAAAGCCGAGCTTCAGCTTCAAGCCGAGCACTTTCCCACTGTGCCATGTGACGCATGATTGTAGATGTGGGTGAGTTTGTCATAGGGCCTCGGGCTACGAAGGGTTCATGAGTCTGGGGGTCGAGGCCCATGCAAAGAAGACGCTTCTTTAGATGGGTGTTCCACAGGTTCTTGATCTCATTGTCCGTTCTTCCGGGAAGTTGAGCAGCAATGGCAGCCCACCTGGGCACCCCGAATGGAACATGTCAAAGGCCTACACTTATGTTTCCAATCACAATGTGTCCTAACCGTCTATGACAAAAAGAGCAGTTCTAAGATACTTTCAATTACATGTTAAATTTAAAGCAGTAGATCCAAAACAAGGGAAAATCAAGTTGCCAACGCTTAAAGCATGTATGGTACATTGTATCGCAACAAAATAAATTGCCTAATGTAAGTAAGAGTTCAAAAGATGCTATCTGGAATTCCAACACAGCCTTCACAAGCTTAAGAATTCGCCACATGAGCTAAATTATTTGCTCATCGTGGATAGCGTCAGTATTCTGGGTTCTTGACCAAAATTTGCATCTAGTAAGATAATATGTACCGATCATCAACTTGCTTAGGCAGAACAAAATGTTCGTGAGTCGAGCCACTATCGCTCTTCCAAGACTTAAAAGGGCAAGTGTCATAAAACAACGGTAACTGATATTGCCCCAAAAGGGTACCTTCCGTTCTATTAGCTATTCACGATCCAAATGCAACCAGAAGTTTTATTATCTCTACTCAACTAAGCCAACCATATCCACTGAGCTGGTTATGCAGCCCAAGCACCAGGCATGAGTCTCCGAAAGTGTAAGATAGGTACCTGTTACCGAGTATTCCATGAAGCTGAATGACAAGCTTCTCCTCGTCGGGAGTAAAAGGGCCACGTTTTATGTCTGGCCTGAGATAGTTCGTCCACCTTAGCCGACAACTCTTGCCGCAACGAAGAAGACCTATCAAGCAGTAACGGCAGAACCATCACCAGTGTATTAACTCACAATATCAGCAAATGTAAGAAGCCTTCTAGTGCAAAACTATGTTTGACTACCAACTATGTTCTCATACAGATGCACAACACCACTCAAAAGAACACTACTTTTGCCCATTCTCAAACTCTCTGAAGCAAAAAGATCGCAACTTCGCCTTTAGAACCACACTAATTCCTCTTATAAGACAAGTTTCTAAGAGGCCCTTATGGTGATCAAACACACAGTAAACCGAAAAAAGAACAAAAAGGGACAAAGTTAGAAGAAGAAGAAGAGGAGAGAAGTGCTGACCAACCTGCAAGCTTGGGGAGAGAACGCCAGCTTCCATGGCCATTCTGTCTGATATACTCGACAAGAATCTCATCTTCCTCGGGTGTCCATGGCCCTTTCTTCAAATCCTTCTTGTCACAGCATGGTGTCCTTCCCATTTTCTCTCTCTCTCTCTCACTCAAGAAGTTATCGCACCATTACCCAAAAAAAGAATACCCTGAGATAATCAAGAAACGCCTCTGAAGCTCTTCAGTCCGCGAGTGAAACAGAGCAAATGAAGTACAGAGTAATAGTAAAATGACTATCTCTGAGAGAGAGAGAGAGAGAGAGAGAGAGAGAGAGAGAGAGAGGAGAGACAAGAGGATCATGTAACATGCGAGGAGTTTGCTAAATGCCCATGTCGATTTATTACATCTGGGGACGGATCGACAGTGAACTGAACACAACTTGTGGGAAGTGGAAGGACGATCAGCGAGCTTTAAGCTGCGGAGTGCATTAAATAGGACTTATTTTTGCTGGGAGAGACATTAATGGCGAACGTATCACGTATTTAAGCGATGTATCGCGTTGGTCCTACCAGTAGTGCTCGTAGCCCGGAGCAAACGAAGGGATTTGGGAAGAAGAAGGAAGGAGAGGACTGAATATCTTGAATCACCATCATCATCATCATCATCACTCAACGGGTCACAAGTCTCTGTAGCTCTTGTGCAGAAAAATGAAAACCCATCAAAGTGAGCTTTCCCTTTTTTGGGAGGAAGGTTTTCAACTGGGTGGGAAGAGGTAAAGAAAGCGAAACCCCGTGAAGTGACAATGAAGAGGGTTGCATTAATGGTGGGTGTTCTTGAAGAGAGAGAGAGAGAGGAATGAGATCTCAGGAGAGAGGTGAGTGTGTACTGTTATTAATGGCTCTGGCTCTGGCTCTATGACATAACATGAATGAGGGGGTACGGACACAGTCTGAGGTGACAATCTCCCTCCCTCTCTTCCTTTGCCATCCATTCGTTCATTGATGACTGCCAGCTAGACTGTGACAAATCTGCATATTCATGCTATGGATTTTGTTAACCAGTATCTGGTGCAATGCTGGTTGAGCAATAAACATAAGTTCTGCTGCTTTTGAGTTTTTCATCATATTGTTCTTCTTAGTATTGATCGAATTACTTGATGTTAAAGATATCTGTTGTGCAGGATGATTTATGTATTATGTGGAGAAGCTTTCTGAGGCTGGATGCGATTCTCTGGTGAACACTATGAGCCTGTTTCTGTACTGCTTCAGCTCAAGAGGAGAACTTCCATGGATCTGGAGTTCTCTTCTCAAAGAATGTGTGCGACTATGATCGTAACAGTAAGTACGCAGAGATGTTAAGGATACATGCCTCGTCGAAGGATGTAGGGAAGCATCTCGGCCTTCCTCGCACGCACTGAGAGAGTTAACTCACGACCGTTCGACTGTGTCTTTGAAAAGGTGGTAAATAAACTTTTAAGGTGGAAATCATGTGTAATTCACAAATATCGTGGCGTTGGTAAAGACGGGTCCGCTAAAATAAACAATATAGTCCTAGTTTAAATCGATTCCATCGCGAACGCAAAAGTCGAACCATAAATTTAGGAATAGCAGGAATGAATAGCTTATTCACAAATAAATAAATAAATGTATGTTTGCGAGAGGGACAAGCCATTCAATGGTGGAAAGAGATGTCAAGAAACAGGGGAAGAAGGGGATAATAAATGCGGTCAAAACCCACGAAACTCAGAACAGGAAAGCTCCTCCTCCTCCGCACCGTGTCTGTCTGTTGACTCAGCTGAGTTTGCGTGCTCGGTTGAGTCGCGGAGTCTCTCTGGCACTCCCTGTTTTCAGGTAAACATTCTGATCTTTCTGGCTCGGAAAAAAGATAAAAAAAGGGTTCGCAAACTAACAAGCAAGCAAGCAAACTAACAAGCAATCGCTTGGGTACCATACTGGTCAGTCTACGGTCCTTATACGAGCTCCGCGGCTTTTGCCATTAAAATGAAATGCAACAGATGTTAACACTATGGCCGGATTTCAGCGCGAACGGCGGTGGTACTCTGTTTTTCAATCCAATGACGGAATCGGTGAAGGCACGGTGCCCATGAAAGAGCATAGACTCTTGCGCGCGGTTAAACTGTCGATGCAATATATCCTCCGGCTCTCATTACATTCTCATCCGCCTGTGTATGAATTTGATCGCTTAAGCAATTTAGTTCATCATTTTCCCCTACCTTTGGCACGATATGAACTCCCCATGCAAAACGGGCAGTGCGTACACAAACTCCATCGGTCAATCGCTTCAAATATAATGTGGCCCAGGTGGCCCAGGCGAGCGTAAGTCTTTGTTCGCGCTATAAAGGGACGAACAGTTGTTGATCCCAAGGGTGAACATGATTCCAAGGTGGAACATGAACCTCATAACCGAATCAGAGGAAACCTCTAGGCTCCAGGTTTCAAGGTATGTCAGGTATGTTCCAAGTTCCAAAAATTAGGAAACATGTTTCGACAGGTAGGTTCTAGGTAGGTGGAATCTGAAACCTGAAAATTAAACAAGTTTTTTGTGTTTTTTCTTGATCTATATCTTCACGTGATCTTGCGATGTTTCATGGTATTAGATGATGAGTATATAATCTAAAATCACTAATCTAAACTTTCATTTTATGACTCGCTAATATTTCATATTCTTCATGTTTTTAAATATAAGTTATTATCAGTGGATCATAACAGCAAGTTATGGTCATTAAAAGTAATGATTCACTATAATTGTTCAGTTAGTAATACAAGTGGAACCTAAACAAACTCGAGAATCGACATAGAACCTCTATTAGGATAGATTCCAGGTTTTAAAAAATAAAAAACTTATTCTCATAAGTAGATTCCAAGTAAAACCTATATGAAACATGAAACTGCTCACCTCTAGTATTGATTTACACAATGACTTCTTATTTAATTGTATTTATTTAAACCGTAATGCCAGAAAAACTAGTATTTTGTATTCTCTTTAATAAATGTCTAACCTATTCAATATTGTTGTGTTCATTTTCAATTTTTTTAACTAAAAATGAAAACAAAAAACACCTATCAGACCTTGACATCAACTCTAGAACCTATGACCGGTAGGTTTCAAGTTCCAAAAAATGATTAATCTATACTCTAGAGCAGGTTTCAAGTTTCAAGTAGAACCTGTTAGAAACCTAAAACCGCTCACCACTAGTTAATCCTAATCCTGCTTTAGCCAGTGACGGAAAAGGTTATGCACGAAAGTTGCCTAAACAAAGCCAAAAAACAGAAAATGTATATAGATGCAGGCCGGCATACAACATCCACAATCTCTTTTGCAACAAAACTTGATTCGAATGCTCGAGAGAGAATTATGATTCACAGTTTTCCAAGCACGGCCAATACTAGCATGTCCCATTAGACATCAAGAAACCAAAACGATTGGGCAAGTTACTGGCAACGAATTCCTGAAATAGGACATTTTGGGAAAGAGTATAGAAGACAGATGAAACACAGAAATAAACCTACCTTGGTCAATCTAAAACATAAAAAAAAAACAGAGAGAGGCTGGAAGTTAAAGAAGTTAAAACGAAAATAAAAAACCAAAAGACCAAGAAAAAAAAAAAAAGAGGAGAAGAAGCAAGAGATTAGACCCAAGGTACATCTGTCCACAGTGATCAATCTTTCTAAAACAAAGGGAACAAGAACATTCGAGACGATACAGGTGAAAACAAGAGGGAAACGTCTCTTGAGGAAATTCAAAGGTAAATCGAACCATTCCCGAGACTTGTGTAGATCACCTACCAATTCTCAGGAATCTCCTGATATAAATCCGGGTTACACAATCCAGACACCATTAAAACCATCATTAACACTCATATTCGGGCGTCCACCAAAATGTCTTCTCACATTAATCCCTCACAATTTACCCTTCCACAAGCTGCCTACGCCCACTTATTGAATCCGGCAGCTTCATCGGCCCCTGAAAGCAGGAGAGGAGATATTAGCAACGAGTTAATAGTAAATTGAATCCAGCATACAGCACAAATCTTATTTGGATTAGTCCAATTCATGCTAGACATACACAAGCACGTGTACATCTCTGTCACTATAACACTATTATTGTCCAACGCTTATTATAACATCAAAACTTAATTTCAATTTGTATTACTTCATCCATTCCTCGGCATGGAGTCCTCGTCTCAGCAAAGCCACAAAAAGGAAGAGCACATTTAAATCCCGAGTCGTATAAATCTTTGATTTGCCATTTATTCCAAACCTTCGACCCATTCAGCTACAACTCGTAAAAATTGAGGTTACAAATTGATACCATACAAATCTTGTAAAGAATGTTAAAAAAGAAAAACATAATGGACAGAAAACCATGCACTGTGCTATAAAAAGAAAATTTAGTCCTTCGAGCTCAGTCCACTGACAACCAATCAATGATTAACGAAAAGTCTTTCGCTTTGTACACAGAGACTGAACCTTATTCGTACAAATGATGAATGAAGGCACCTTCAGACCAAAGTTATAGCAAAATAATTATTAGCTACATAAAAACATTTCAAGCAAAGTGTCAAAATTTTACATAAAATAATTCACAAGATAATACCAACTAAAAAACAACCCCACAGTCCATCACTCACCATTTCCAAGTCGGTACTGCACCAAGATTTCTCCCATATATCACCGACAATAAATTGCCTGATCAATATGTGGAGGAATCTGTTTTATCTCGGTTCCAAGTTCTTGCTCAATCCTATACCTGTACGAAAAATTGAGGCACATTATCAGTTACTGTTTGGCTAGCAATTCCAGACAGATGAGGGAATGAAATGCATACAAGTTGAAGCGATCCTCATATGTGATAAGATTGACAGCTAAACCTAGGTGGCCAAATCTTCCTGAACGACCAACCTGCACATGAAACCAAGAGAACTTGTGATGCTTCACATTAGCGGATAGGGAGAGGGGCAGAGAGAGAGAGAGAGAGAGAGAGAGAGAGTCTCCCAACATTACCCTGTGCAAGTAAGTTTCAGAGTTCTTGGGGAAATCAAAGTTAATAACGACATTCACAGCTTGAATGTCAATACCCCTAGTGAATAGATCTGCAATGTAACCAAATACAAAGGAAAAAATTCATCAGATCCGACTAGAGAAGTAAAAGAATAAGCAAACAATTATTTCAATGAATAAAACAAATCAATGCCACCATATAATCACAACACCCCCAGAACCACCAAAGAAGAGCAGCACAAATTAACCATCAAAAGCCACATCTCTCAAATAACTTCGATTTGTTGCCCCTAAGAGTGTTTAATACCTTGGACATACAGAAACTATGCTGTGATCAAATTCCTAGCAGCCTACCACAACTCAAGTATTAACATCAAATCACAAACAGCTAACTAAATCCTAAAACCTACTATAAGAAAATAACAATTCCAACCCAATCCCCATCTCAAAACAACAAAGAGAGAGAAAACCCAAACCCAGATGAAGCTGAAGATACTTAAGCTACTTTTTTTTTGGACATAAGATACTTATGCTACTTTAATCGTGATGAAATTGGAGAAAAAATGTACAGAGAGATTCACTTTGTAACAATTTGCACGTCAAGTACAAACACATCAGCTTGCATGTCCATGGTAAAAAGTAGCACAAAGTAACCAACAGGACACACCAACAACATACCAGTACAAACAAGATTTCTGCAGGCACCATTACGGAAATCGTGAAAAACTCTGTTCCGATGGTCTTGCAGCATCTTGGCATGAATGTAGAAACAAGAGTAGCCGAGTTCAGTTATTTTCTTGGCTAAAAGCTCCACCCGATTGACTGAGTTGCAAAAAATGATTGATTGGTTGATTTGAAGCTGGAGATAGAACAATGTCTTTGTCACAAATGGTCCAAATCATAAGAGGGAAAATTTCACGAATCATCAACAATTAAAACAAACCTTTGAGAACAGTGTGTTGAGACAATGCACCTTCTGCCGTTCTTCAACAAAAGCATAATATTGAGTAATACCTTTCAGTGTGAGCTCGTCCATAAGGTTAATAACATAAGGTTTCTGCAGATATCTATCCTTGAAATCCTTCACAGTGACAGGAAATGTGGCTGAATACATCAAGATTTGACGAGTGCCTGGCAAAAATCGAATCAGTTGCTCCACCGATGGTTGAAATTCTGGTGACAAGAGCTTATCAGCCTGAAATACATAGATGCACATACATTAGATCTTTGGAATTCAATTTCTATAGGTGAAAATTTCTATAGCTTAGCAACAACCAAGGATTCCATTTTAATTTAAGAAGGAATAAACTATGAATGAAAACGAACAAGGAAAACAGGTCTGTATCCTCCCCGACACATACAAATAAGTTAAGTTGAGAACAAGATCACACATAGCTTAGCAGCTTGAGCAGCACAATTGGCATTAGAAAAAGAGTTGTGGAAAAGAATACAGTACCCCGCGAATGGAACTTTCATCTACTAAACCGTAATGGCAACACAAATCACCAAGTTAAATCAGCAGATTATTACCTCATCCATAACAAGCATTGAACAATCTTTCAATATGCACACTCCCTTCTTTGCAAGATCCAAGATTCTTCCAGGTGTTCCAACAAGTAAATGAACAGGTTGATACAAACGCATAATATCATCCTTTAAGCTTGTTCCACCAGTGGTCACCATCACTTGAATTTGCAAGTGCTTCCCAAGCTCCTTACATACTTGTGACGTCTGAAGAGCCAATTCTCGGGTTGGAACGAGTATGACAACTACATCAAATTAAAGAGTTATCACATAAGTCACAAGCAACTGCATCAAATAACACACGTCACTAGACGACTTACTGACAACAGTATGCCAAACTTATTATTTCAGCATCACAAACTTTTCTATTTTCACACCGAAGTCACCTAATGAGTATAGTTGTGAATATGAAAAAAATGCTACTGGTACAGGCTAAAAGAAGCTTAAGTCAAGCAAGATCTCTTAATTAATAGTGTCTCATTTTGGTTCAAGGGTATTGTGTAGCCTGATTGCCAAACATAAAACTAAGCTACATAACTTTTCAAAGTTTTAGGTGCTATAGCATATGTTGGAGACAACTGCAAAGAGAATCAACAATTTAAGTTGAGCTCTGATGATCTTGGAGTCAACCTAAATTTGCCAATCACGCAACATGAAAGATAGCCTTTTAGGTACTGGCAGAAGCAAAGCTCATCGAGTCAAAAGAGCCCAAGACACTGCCTAAAATCCTTAGACCAAATCAGATTCCACCTCCATGGTGAACATGGAGTTTAGAGTAGGCAATGGCTAATTCCAATATAATCTAAGCAACCCTTCTCGCTTATTCTTCTCAGTTTAAGGCAGAGGCTAATTCCTACATATCAACTGAAAGCAGCACTACAAATTTCACATACTATCCAAAATAATAAAAAACAAGATACAACACAAACCTTGAATAACATTGTTATCTTGATCAATCTTTTCCAAGGCAGGAATGCAGAATGCAGCAGTTTTTCCAGTTCCATTTTTAGCTCTAGCAAGAATGTCACTACCAGTTAGAGCAATTGGAATGCTTTCTTCCTGGATAGGAGAAGGTCTTTCAAATCCTTTCTCATAAATACCCATAAGGAGCTCGCGCTTCAGAAAGTAGTCCTCGAATTCATTTCCTTTAGTTGCTGTCACATCCTGTAGTCAAATTAAGAAGTTAAGAGATGGAACCTTTCAATGTGGGATCTAAAATATCCAAATCAATAATGAAAAAACATCTTCTATCACAGATTTCCTAACCATCCGTCCATTTCATCTCACACAAATAAGTCAGAGAAACATCCAAACTAAGAATCCAGGAGCCATTACTAGCATCAACTTTGTTAAAGTTGGATAGAAAAATGAGGAGACACTGCATAAACTGAAAAGAATAAGCCAGAAGGATGTATTGCTCTCAACTTTAGACAATAAGGGCCTATTTGGCAACTTGCCAAATAGTGATTGATTATGTTCTTTTGTTCCCAGAATCAATTTAGGAACAGAAATCTGTTTGTTAAATTTTTTGTGCGCAGACACAATTTTTTGTAAAATTGTGCCCAAAATCAGTTTTGGAACAGAATAAAAAAAAAAAAGTAGCTTCTTGATTTTGGAACAATTTTTTCAGAACTAATTCTTCTTGGTTTTTTTCTTTTTTTTGGTTGTTGTTGTTGCTCTTCGGCACCGCCACCCACCGGCCACCACCGCTAGCCGCCAGTGACCGGCCACATGCCAAGGCCGGCGAGGGCGTCGCGGCCCTCACCGGTGGCCGGCGAGGGCGGCTCACGGCCTCGCCTAGGATGGGCGAGGCTCGACCTTGCCTAGATCTGGTGAGGCCGACCTCGCCGTTGCCACTGGCGAGGGTCGCAATGCCCTTGCCGGCCCTGGCCTGTGGCCGGTCACCGGCGCCGACAGCCGACCATGGCCAAGAAAGGAAGGGGAAAGAAAGAATAAAAAAAGAGAGAAAAAAAAAGAAATAAATATTAAAAAATTCAAAATATTATTAATAAAAAGAAATTTTGTATAGTTACCGAATCCATTTCTGTTCTTTTTCTATTCTAAGAACAAAAATTTTGAGCAATTACCAAACGTCTTCAAATGCTTAGAAATTGTTTCCGAGCACAGAATAAAAAAGAATCATTTCTGCCCAGAATCATGGGCGCAGAATGGTTGCCGTACGCAGCCTAACTGGCACCACCTTAAATCGTTTGACAATAAAAGCTACTAAAAGCTACCAAATGAGGGTATCATATTGTTCACCCCAATAGAGTAACTATGCTGCCTCCCATCCCCAAAAAATGCCAAAAGGCCATATGTCATCAGCATCAATCTTTACTGTAACTGCAGAATCCTTGACTAATTCAAGCCGCTGCTCGGGCAAAATGGGTGGGTGGGCACGTGTGTGAGTGCGTGTGCATGTGCGTGTGAGAGAGAGCAAGAGAGGTGAGGTGACCAACTTCTAGGATAAAAAAAAGTCAAAGAGGACATATTAGCTAATAGTACGAACCAAACACTAGCATCTGTCAAGTACAAGTAAAATAATGAGTTCCCCTCTCACCATGCTTAGAGCAAATAAAAAGGAATTGAACATTCAAAGTTCTCATACCTTGAACTTCTACGAAGAATCAAACATATGTATATTTATAAGAAACTGAAACAATTGCCATCCCCAGGCTGATATGTGCCTCATACCTCTGTCCTGTAGCGTGTATCAGGTGGTGGTATCTTTAGCCTTGCCTTCCAATCTTGTGAACTAGAGGGAAAAGCATTAAACGTCAGTATAAAATAACAAGCCTGTGAGATGAAAACATCAACAATGAAAGAAGAACAAGCATGCATACACAAAAAGCTTTCCTGCTATTGGCAGGGAAAAGTTTCAAAAAAGGTATAAATATAGGTATTTCTGCAGAATTCCATAGATTGGCTAAATAACCTTCAACTAGTTGATTAAAAAGAAACTTCCGAGAAATAAGGTCAAATTATCATAAATTCCTGTAAAAAGACCCAATTTCACATTGTCCCTAACTATAGAGAGTGTTACAAAGGACATATTCCCAGCTCAAAATCTCGATGAAAATCATGTTTTCAGCTCAAATTTGAAAAAAAAAGAAAAGGAAAGTTTCACAGGCCACAGATGCGGAAAGTCATACTTTGCTGTTCCAGAAATGATATATGAGGAAGAGATATCTTCCACCAAATTGGCCGAAAGAGTAGATTTTGTTGGATGGAAAGTTGAGACTAGCCTTTTGTAACACAAGTTAGGTAAACGATGAAAAAACGATCTCTCTACCAAAATAGGTAAATTGCAAACTTCCCGAAGCTCCACTGCACTCTCTCATACAAATAAATCGAATGCATGACTTTTCTCAATAGATGCAAATGGAATCCTTCACAGAGAGGTAAACGATTAAACCCTTTTAATAAACAAAGTTTTTTTTCGGAATATTAAGAAAAATTGAGAAACTTAACACAAAGGCGGAAAAATAAATATCGTAAGTAAATAACTCCAAGTTATTCTATCATTAGGAACTTCATAGAAGTCAAAATATGAAGAAATAGATGTGCCCAGACACGATATTTAATTGGTTAAGTCTCCAATTTTTTTCTATAACTTTCTCGATTTTGCAAGTCTGTTATACAGGAAAGTTCCTACAAAGATCAGACTAATGACGCATACGATACTCGAATTCTTAAATCGAAGTTTCCGAAGTTTCCACGTCTAGGAACTTAAAACGTGTAAGGTAGCAACTTCAAATCACTAAAATATCTATTCGTGAAACCTCGGATAAGCAAGTGACGGCACACACAAGCCTCAATGCCTCTAGCAATGTCATGGCAAGGTCAGCATGGACACAACTAATCGAAACATTCCACTCATAACCAAACACAAGTTGCAAGACATTCACTTTCGACCACAAATTCAGCACCGACACAACTAATCGACATAATCCACTCATAATCTAATCTCCACGGACACACTGACCGCACAGAAAAAGTACACACGAGCACATGTGCATTGCAGCGAGTAAAATGCACCTTGAATCGTCGGCCTCTGACTGCACCGTCTTCTCGACCTCATCGACTGTCGAATCCGTGCTTCCTAATTGAGTTCTCCTAAGCCACTGCTGATGCTGCTGATGCTGATGCTGTTGCTGCTGATGCTGCTGCTGTTGGTGGTGATTCTGCTGATACTGCGTCGGCTGTCCTAACTGGCCTCTCTGCACATACTGCGGCTGAGGCGTCCTCGACTGGAACGCAGGGCCCGCGTTCAAGCCCCTGCCTGCGCCGATTCCCGGCGGATACCTAGCTCTATTGTTCATCATCGCTAACCACGAATCCACTAAAAAAAGGAAACCTAACAACTACCCCTTCCTGTGTATACACAAACTGGCGAACGAACCAAGACTACACCTAACGCTCCTCTGCCTGCCGAAAAGAAAAAGAGAGAAAATCTGCTAAAACCGAACGTCCGGCGCCCTATACAGACTCGAAACGGAAGCCGAAAGCAAAGCGCCCGCTAGCTAATAGGGTTTTGGGGGGAGGCGCGGCCGAGCGCGGGTCGATTGGAGGCGGAAACCGTGGGTACAAAAAGAGGCTGCCACTTCCAACGGACACGGCGGTGATTTGGGAAACCCTAAGGACGATCCGGCGGCGACGGCAGGAGAGGGAGGGAGGGAGGGAGGGAGGGGGAGAGAGAATCGCGCACCGAGAGAGAGAGTTGTTTGCACAGATCTAGGGCAAATGCTCGCGAATCGAAGCGAGGAATGGCGAGGAGGGGGAGCGACTCAGAACGCGCGAGAGCTGCAGCCGGAGCGATTGTTCACGATCTTCTTCTTCTTCTTCTTCTCTCTGTCTTTTTGCCTGCGAAGAAGCTCGTAATGATGGCGATGACGATGAAGATGACGATGGATGTTTGGGGGGGAGAAGGGAGTGGCTTCTCTTGCGCTTCCCCTTCTTCTTCTTCTCCGTCTCCTAGGGCGTCAGAGGAATCGTGGGTGAATTGCGGAGAAGGCCCTGAATTCTTGTGTATTTGTGAAACGGCACCGACTCTGAAGAGATCTTGGGCTTTTGAGGACGTGGGATATTTTTTTTGACTTTTCCAATCGAGCGCCGGTCAATTTGAATATCAAAATAACTTCATAGAGTGGGTTTAGTAACAATTTTATTCTCGAAAATAAATTTTTTTATTCCATCTTCAAAAATAATTTCTAAGTATTTGAAGGCGTTTGTTAACTACACAAAATTTATATTTTTGAAATATAAAAAGAATAGAAATACATTTGACAGCTACATAAAATTTCTTTTTATTAATAATATTTTAAATTTTTAAATTTTTCTTTTTTTTTTCTTCTTTCCCTTCCTTGGCCCATGGCCAAGTCCCTGGCCACAGGCGAGGGCGACCCTTGTTGGCTTCAGTGAGTGCTGAACCCTCACTATCTAGGCAAGGGTCGCCCTCGCTGGATCTGGCGAGGGTTGGACCCTCGCCACTACCCTCGTGGCCTGGGCAAGGGTTGCCTTTGCCATATCCTGTAAGGGCGGCAAGAGGCCTGAGCGAGGGCGGCCCTCACTCAGGCCGTGATCTGCCCTCGCCAGTCTTAGCTTGTGGCCTGTGGCCGGCGACTAGCCGTAGCCCAGGAAAAGCGAAGAAGCCAATTAAGAAGAAGAAAAAAAAATCTTTTCCATTACTGATTCTTGTTCTTAGAATCAAGAAGTAACGTTTTTTTTTATTTTTGATTCTGCTCCAAAATTGATTATGAGAATAAATTTGTGCGTAGGAACAAAAAATTTACCAAACGGATTTCTATTCTTTTGGAACAAAAAATTTACCAAACGGATTTCTATTCTTTTTTTGTTCCACGGAATAAAAGAATAGAATCAGTAACTATTTGGCAAGTTACCAAACGCACGCTTAGTAGAGAGCTCCAGTTCGGATTTTTTTTTTGTTTCGTGAAATAACTTTAGCATGATGGAGTAATTATTGGTTCTTATTTAATATTACGCAGATGGAAAATTATGTTATATTAAATTTAGATTTCAAATCTGAGCTCGTGAATTTGAGCTCCGGCTCCATATGATCGAATTTAGTCGAGCTTGAGCTTCATCAAACTAAAATACGATGCATTTTGGAGAGTTTTTGGGAAATGCAAATTGACGCAAGATGCATTTGCTCAAGGTAAATAATGTCTGATTAAATGACTTTCGGTGCATTTTTTGCAAAGTAGTTTTGAAGTAAAACAAAAAATAAAATAAATAAATAAAGGGCAAGGGCGTGGCTATTAGAGAATGGAGAGCGTCGAGCCATCGCGGAAAGCTCATATGGTGAAAGCAATCGGAGCCAGGAAGGATCGAACCATTGAAGAGGCCAACCGAGGCAACGTCATGGGCCGCGTGACCTCGGGCATCCTAAACTCGCGCAAACCCAGTCCTTGACAACCCAGACATGCAACCGCTAATGACCCTCGCCAATCGTCATCGAGGCTTGCGCAACCATTGGCGAAGCGTCAGCTCGACGACTTAGATCTAGATTTGGAATGCCAATTTTAGAGAGGGAGATGATAAACAGTGATTGTGAGGGCAAAATTGAATACGAAAGTACTAGGGAGGAAAGTTCGAAGGAAAAAGAATATTGGGCGAGGGTTACGTTGGGCCGAGGGATTTTAGAAATGCTAACTTTGATCTAAAAGCCTTTGGGAACGCACCAAACACTTCGACTCTGATATAAAGACATTTCAAAACCTCAAATACTTTTGGAAATGCTGCACCAAATGCGTCTTAAAAGAATTTTGCGTTGATATCGAGAGCCTTGTTTAAAGGCGCTCAAAGATTTTCAATGATGCCCTTTTATCACGCAATCAAAATCTTATATGAAATTTGTACAAAATAAATGCTTTGTATGTTTCACTGAAAATAAATAATTTGAAAAATATTTTCTTTAAAATTGTCACTTGTACAAAATAATAACGCTTACAAACATGAAATAAACGAAATATATTTTCATCGTTCACAAAAATGTATAAAAGTAAATTGTTGTCCATAATTAAAACATTTTTCATTGACTCATTATTTCAATCGGTTATTTTTAGAAAAATATATATTTTTTTAAATAATTCATTTTTTTGTAAAACAAACTAAGAGAAATTGCTATAAAATTTTATCGTATTGAAAACATCGAATTTGTCAACCATTTGAATTTACTCTCTCTCTCTCTCTCTCTCCCTCTCTCGCGCGCGCAATGCATTTTCTTCTTTGAAGTTTGTCTCTTTGGTGCTCATCTTCTCCTTGGGGTTGCTTCAGTTGACCGGCTTGCAGGAATGGAGCGTGTTGATAAACACACTTTCGCTAATGTTATATCGTAGAGTTCATCCGCAAGCAACACATCTACTGGTCGTATATAAAATGGATGGATCAAACCTTAGTCGAACGTGCTCGATACCTGTTAGAAAGTTGCAAGCCCGATCCTGTTGGAACCGCTTGGAACGCTAAAGGTTTCATTTATTTTGCGGTAAATGTGATGTTTCTGAAAAATGTTTTTCAGGAAGTCATTTATAAGGAAAATGACAATATTTTTCGGTGTTTGACTGAAATTTAAAAATGAACTAGAAAAATTTTCTGCCGTTTGATATGGAAAATCTGACTTGATTTTCCTCTGTGCAGTCCTTTTAATAAATTTTATTTCTTTTTCAAAAAATTGAATTTTTAATTTTTTAATTTTTCTTTTTTCAGTTTTTTCTTTTCATTTTTTTTTCTTTTTTCCTTCTTCTTTGGCTGTAGGACTGGCCACAGACGAGCTTGCGCCTTGCCACAGGCCAATGAGGCTCGAGCTCGCCATTACTCACAATGCCTTGAGCTTGGTACAATGAGCTTGAGCTCGCCAAAATTTGGCGAGCTTGTCCCTCACTTGTGGCCAGCACCATGGTCGGTCGAGGAAGAAGGAAAAAAAATAAAAAATTGATTTTTTAAAAATATTTTTATTGGAACAAATGTCTCATTAACTAAAGACTCGAACCCGAGTGCCAAGCCTCGCTCAACTTTTGTGAACCGACCGTAGCTCAAGTATCAGGGACCTAAGCACGACATTTATGGACTAGGGCTCAAGTGCTAAGACATTGGGAACGGACACTAGGGCTTCGGGCTCAGCCTCGTTGGACATGGGCATGGGTGGTAAGGTCCTAGGCTCGGCCTCGATGGACCATCCAAGCTCGGGTGGCAAAGACCTGATCCTGAATGCGAGGGGCCTAGGAACCAACATTGAAGTTTCCGTGTCAATGAGTAGAGTTTTAAGTCCAAGCGCCGAAACATAATCATATATTTATAAAATGTTTTTGATTTTTCAAAGAGGAAATCATTTTTCTGAATTTAAATATAGGTTTTCCATTGACTCATTTTTCTAAGAGAATCAAATGTCAAAAAATGAGGAAAATGTTTTCCACGAAACAAACGAAGCAGAATATTTAATCAATGCAAAATGTTTTCATTATCGATAATAATTTATATTTAAATATTTTCATGGATGACGAAAATATTTTTCGTTCGTTTATTTTTGTGAGCAATACAAACGATTATTTTTAAGAAGATGTTTTCCAAATCATTTATTTTTTGCGAAGCAAAAGAAGCCTAAAAAGACTGAATATAATCTGAAATAGAAAATTAATTTTCGACTTCATGTTGGATAAGGGATGCTATAGTAGTGCATTTTTATTTCTTTCTTCTTTTAGTAGGTTCAAATTAATATTAATTTAATTGGACAATATATTTTGATATATAATGATCAGGATCAGCAGTGCACTATTAGGAAAAGCTTCCAGTGGGAGGCCATTAACAAAAAGTGAAAAGGAAAAGGCAGGGCTACATCAATCTCTTTCAGGGCAATACTTGCAAGTCTTTGCCAAGAAGATAGGGAAGAAGACAGCAACAATCAGAATAAAGCAATGTAATTATATACTAGATAGAAAAGCCACTTTTTCATTTTCATAGTTCAACCCTCGAGGAATGGCACTTTCCTCCCGATCCTATACTTCATAAAGAAGTAACCCCCAGCGCAAGTTCCTGTTAGTGTGCCGACTCGGGTCCCCATCGTTCGTGATTTTGTGTTCAACACGATTCGGCGGTGCAGTATTTTGTTCTA
Organism: Syzygium syzygioides; assembly: GCA_031216285.1. Lineage (NCBI taxonomy): Eukaryota > Viridiplantae > Streptophyta > Magnoliopsida > Myrtales > Myrtaceae > Syzygium > Syzygium syzygioides. Next base: position 24,646,941 of record CM062245.1, read on the forward strand.
TCGCGGCATACAGGAGAAACGTCGAGACGCCGTCGCTTTCGCATCAAGAGCAGCTTCCTATCAGAACATCTAGAGCGTCGAAAAGTTTTGCGGGCTTCAACAGTATGTTTCTACCTCGGAAAACTCAGGTTAAGAATGAATAACAATTCGGTATAACAATCTAACTCCGTGAAGTCTAAAATGGCGAAATTTCAATGGGACAATCGTTTCTTCTATATACAATTTAGTTCGTGTCGAGTGCAGACAATGATAGAATGTAATCATTGTGCCATTTCACTACAAAAATCTGTAATGGTCAAGTGATTATGATACTGTGTTTCCACGTTGAAGACCGTGGTTCGATATTCCATGTGCGCAAAGGGGCATGAACACATCGAGATGGAAGTCGCATAGTTTCTCTTTAGTTCAAGCGACGGAGACCGCAGATAAGACCATGTACTTATCATGTAGGCTCGTGATCTTCCGGGCCAATTTTCGAATTTAACTCCGGCCCATCGCGGAAGAAAGATAAATGCTATAGCAGGTTGGATAGCGAAGGCCATCTGATATATTTGTATCCAATTCAAATGGAGCTTGAGTGTACTTCAAATCCCACCGGATTTCCCAATGCTTAAGTGGCTCACGAGCCTTATTTTATAGTTATAATGTGTACTTCCATAGATAAATAAAATTCTACCGCATGAAATAGGAAAGTGATATTCTTTAATCTTGGGGAAACTCCACATTAGAGTTTTGTTTTATTTGATTCTTCCTTCATTTTTTTTAATTTAAAATAGCCGAGTTCAAGCTTTAAAGTATGGTATTGAGTTGAGCTCGAGTTAGAAAAAATTCGTATAATAATCTATGTTAATTTGGGTGTGTTCGATAACCTAATTAAGCGCGTTTCGATAGCATTTACCTACTCACATCTTAGTTAATTGGTTTAGATCACAAGCCACCTAATGTGTTGAGTAAGAAAAAATTTACCTAATTGATTAAATAAAAAAATAATTTAATGAAGAGATCTAATCCTACCAATCATGTTGCTAAAACCTATTAATAATATCTAGGATTAATATCACAAAAAACCTTAAATTTGTCCAAATTACCCAAATTTTTGACCATAAAAAATTCTAAACTATTAAACTCGTGAAAAATTTACACCACAAAAAATCCAAAACTGGTACACATGTGACAAATTTACCCTTCATTAGTTTCTGTTAAATTTTATTAGTATAAAAAAATCACAAACTAGTACATCCGTAACAAAAGGAGGGCAAAATCCAAAATTGGTACATTTGGTAACTGCTGCGTGCTATTAAACAAAGTAATTTAACAGTAAAATTTAACGGAAACTAAATAAGGGTAAATTTATTACAAGTGTACCAGTTTGAGGTTTTTGGTAGTTAAAAAATTAATTTGGGATAAATTCGTTATAAATGTATTAATTTTGGGTTTTTTGTAGTATTAATCCTAATATCTACAAAATCCATGTTTGGTAAGAAATTATTTATAGTCATCGATTATCAAACAACTTTTTATTTCCCTCTTCGGCACTCGAAGATCGTTAGCACCGAAAGTTTATTAATTCAGTTTCCAACACTAATTTTTCAGTTTTAAAAAAAACGAAACCGGGCTCAATTAAACCTTCACATCGTCATCCCCGCTGAAAAAATTAAAAACCCTAGCTCCGTCGTAATAAATTGAAACACGCGTGTCTGATTCCTTGTGGTTTGCAAGGGGGGCATACGATTAGGTTTCCAAGTTCTTACATCTTCTGTGGTTTGGATCCTACGAGGCTAATCAACGCAAATATTTTTTTGTCGTGCTCCTCTCTTTTATGTAGATGGGTGTACGGTATTGACGAGAATTAAACTTCGGACTTAGAACTCTCAGGCTCCACCATCAATCCCTTTATCAGCAAGGCCATATATGTCACGAACCGTGACTCTCTCATACTCGTGAACTCTTGTGAATGGAGTTTGGGATTATTGGGTGAAAAGTGACTGATGTAGAAAGGATGGATACAACTAGTTTATGGGAACAGTGTCGTGATCGTTGGTGCTAGGAGTTTTGAGATAAAACGATTGTATTTCTACGAGCTCTGAAGGCTGGGTTGGTTTTCCGTGCACAAACTAGTCGGGAGTTGATGCTGCTCTTCTGATGCGGTCATGGCAAGGCAAAACCAGTTGTTGTATCTAAAGTATTTTGCATGTCTCGCTTGATGGACTAGATGCTCAAGCTTAGCTGGGCGTAATGCGATTCGATACGAGAAAGTTATTCGCCATACAATTCTTTTGAACAATAATAGAATGAAGACTGGCTAGTGTTAACTAGGGGTGTCAATGGGTCGGGTCGGGTCGGACTTTCTTAATACCCGACCCGACCCGAAAACTACAGGGTCATGCTTGACCCGCCCAGACCCACCCAAGACCCTGTTCCCCGTACACCCCAAGGCCCCGGGTCGGGCCGGGTTGGGTCGAGCCGGGCTATGGGCTATTGCTTCAGCGGCGAACTGACGTTCCTCATGTCTCCGAGCATCAGCTCCCCGCCCGCTTCCAAGAGCAGCTTCTCCACGCCGTCGCAGTTAACCCGCTCGACGCTCCCCGCCGGCCGAGGAGCCCACTCAGCGATTATCGCCGGCGCCCGGCGGCGCGTGCGCGTGCCCACACCCTCAGCGCCATGTTCCCAGAGCTGCTCACTCCAGCGGACACGATCGCCGCCGGCGACTGCAGCGGCAAGGCGGAAATCGCCGGGATCTCGGACGTGCCGGACGAGAACGAGCTCAATCTCTGTCCCGTGTTCAAGTCTGTGACGGAGATGGCGTCCCCGAACGAAGTCGGAGATTCTCCTTCGGGGTCCAATTCAATCTCGAGCCCGAGATTCTAGAGCTTGACGACGTCCGTTCGGTCGCAGAAGCCCGACAAGTGGTTGCAGAAGAAGCTCCGCCGTCGCCGCAGATTCGAGCTCACGCCATCGCGCTGCGAACTCGCCGAGCCCTTGACGACGAAAACTTCGCCGTTTCGCGGTGGGTCTTCGAGGGGCGAGCTCACAAGCTCGATTTCGTCCTCCTCTGTTTCCGAAGAAGGAGCAGAGTAAGACGCTGACGAGCAGGCATCGTCTTCCTCGCCACAATCTAGGCAGCTTCCGAGAAAGGGTCGGGACTGCGACGGCGGTCACGGCTCGGTCGGGGAGGAGCTGGGGTGGCGCCACGGCGCGAGGCGGCGGTGGCTGGGCCGACGAGGGCAAGCCGGCGACAGGGTGATCGGCAGCGACGGGCGAGCAGAGGAAAACAGAAGCAGAGCTCATCGGGGAGGGAGGGAAAGAAGAAGGAAGAGAAAGGAAGAGAAGGGAGAAATAAAAAGAAAGAAAAGAAAAGAAAGAGAGAGAAAAGAGAAGAGAGAGAGTCTGACAGGGGTGGAAAACGCGTGCAGCTGTGCACGCAGCAGAGAGGAGAGAGGAGAGAGAGAGAGGGGGGATGGGCCGACCCAGAGTGTTAATGGGTCGGCCTGACCCCTACCCAATCTTAATGAAACCTTAAATTTTAGGGTCATATTCAAAGAAAATTAAGGCCCGACCCCAAAATACCCTAAATTTTAGGGCCGGACCGGGTCGGCGCGGGTCGGGCCGGGCCGGCCCGGGTCTTATTGACACCCCTAGTGTTAACAACCCACTAGGCGTCGGATGGGCTATTTCACTGCTTTGGAACAGCCAGTCCGTGACACATGCTTGTTAGCACATCAATGCGATTGGAATGTCTTATATAGACCCTTTTTTTTTCCGATCAAAAAATCTGTAGACCTTGATGAGGTAAGTTTTCACGTTTTAAAGTAAGGTAAGTGCTGCGCAGATTTTCACATTAGTTCTTTTGGCACAACTCATTGTCATTTGAAAAATGAGTAGTTCAGTTGTATTTGTAGCGAGAGGTGCGAGATGACTATTGAATAGGAATTTCTTTGTTGTGATTTGTGAGCATTGAATTAACGCGTGATGTTTCGTCACACGTTAAGGGGACATAAGTTAAGCGTAAGCGATTCACGAATTTTCCATTTGGACTTGGCTTATATTCTGAATTGAAATTTGTGATTTGATCTTTGCAATCGATATACACTTTTTGAGATACAGGGCCAGAATGCATGCTCCTTTTTGCAGCTTTCAATGTTCTAACCTTTTGTTTTTTTTTTTGTGGTAACATAACGGTTTTTCTTTTAGTTAACAGACAAGATGTGCCCTGGCTGCTTTTCGCACACTTTGACTGGTCCACTTTCTCGAGTAATCTTAATATGATATAATGTTCTAATTTAAATATAAGGAATATTTAATGGATCTATTTTCAATTGGAGAAACTTATTCTTATTTTTTACTTTTAATGCCAGAAAGTATGCCACCCAAATCATTTAACTTGTACGGTTATGTAATCAAGCTCCTCCGTTAGTTAACACCGTTAATGGGCTCATGTGACGTTCGTTAACTCGATTTCACAAAAAGAGTTGGAGGACTAAATTGAAGAAATCCAAGTGCACTCAGCGTTAAGGCCAGACCTCACCGAAAAGCTTTCGTCAAGAAGCCACATGCCTTCATTTAATATGAACTCGATAGGACAAAATCCTAATTTGCAAAAAAAGATGACTGCATCGAAAATCCTAAAACTTATCATGAAAGTAAAATTAAATCTTCAAAACTTTTAAAAAGTGAAATCAATACTTAAAACTTATCAAATTGATCTAATCAAGTCCTTTTATTGATTGCACTTTTTGAAAGTTTTAGGACTTGATTGTACTTTCATGACAAGTTTTAAGACTTAATTAGATTTTTTGAAAGTTTTGGTATTCAATTATACTTTTGTGATAAAATTTAGTACTCCTGATGCACTTATCTCTTGCAATAATCAATACAATTATCAAGTCAACCATGAGTTTCTCCGTCTTCTAAAATATGAATACAAGACGATTGTAAAATATTTTACAAATCCTAATCACTCTTAGTTAACAATAATGACATTGCTTATCCCAAAATAGATCCAAATTTTTTACTCGTTACTATTTCATTACTTATCTAAAACCATTTCATGAAATTCAACATCTTCCATTCTCCGCCTTCTCCTTCGGTGCTTCTGCGTCCAACGCAGCAAGAATCTTCCCCTTGATCTCCGCTGCTGTCTTCCTCACATGCTCCGGGCTCGAGCCCTTCGCCACCTCCCCCTTCAGCTGCTCGATGTCGGAACCGACTCCTGCCACGCTCACCGCTCTCGCGATGTTGCAGTCAATCTCTTCCTTTGTCTTCTCCATCCCGCTTCGCAATTCGGCCGCGGCGTTGATGGCGTTCCGGCTCGTCACGCCGACAATCTCCAGGTTAGTCGACTTGAGAACCAGCTCCAGCTCTTCCTTAACTATCTTTACTTCTTCCACCAAATGCTCGTCCAGTTCGTCGCCCTCGCGTAGCTTCTTCTGAGCATCTTTAAGAAGCTGCATCTTCGCCTTCAGGTTGGCCGGGATCTTCTCGTTTATTTCTACTTTCAGCCGCTCGCGTTTCTCTTTCAGCTCCACCAGCTTGTTTACCATGTTCAGCTTCTCGAGCTTGGTCTTTAGTCCAAGATAGGCACCTGGCCTTAATAATCTAGTATTAAACTCGCGCACCACGCATCTGACTCTCTCTTGCAGACCACGGTCGAGAGGTTGGTCAGGCGCATCCGGTGATTTGGATAATTCCAGCTTTACTGATTCGAGTTTCCCTTGCTGTCCCATTGCTATGAATGCTTCGGTCATAGCCTTGTCTACCTCTTGCCTGAGCTTCTCGATAGCTTAGCTAGCGAGCGGATTGGGTGGCCTGGTCTTTTCTAGGATTTTCTTCTTGAGGTTCTCGATCTCCAACTCTAAGTTGGTGGCCGAAGTGTCGACATCAGCTCGTTTCATGCTTCTTTTCCTCTCGGGTTCTGCCAAAATGCCTTCTTGGAAGCATCTGATTAGCCGGAACTTGTTCCGACGGTGGCGAAGCAACTCTTCAGTATCCATTGCTGCGAGCTCCTACATTATTGTGTTGGCCGGCCCGTATGGCTCGGCCGAGCGCCCTAGGATCACCATAGCGAGATATAAACGGTACGGTAAAAAGATGGATAGAATTTGTGCACCTGATTTGGATTCCATCGTCCTGGATGCGGAAATGACGATGAACTGGTGCCGTAGATCTTCTCCCATGTCGCCCCCGAAGCCCCCGGCGCTATGAGACCGCCTCAGCCAACTCACGGAAGCCGTATGTGAGTTTGAGAGCGTTTGAGAGTGATTTTGGAGTGTTGGGCCCAGAGGAGGGACCTACAGCTCTATTTATAGAGTTTCTAACCAGGCCCTCTCATAACGGGCCGGGCCGAACTCGGCCCACACAAGCCGGGCCCATATCCGACTAATTAAGAAACTTTATATCCAAACTTATTAGACCAAACCCGCAAGCGGGTAATAACAATCTCAATTAATGTAACCCACATTAGGAAAACGTTACATTCTCCCACTTGGGTTATATTAATTGAAATCGTACCTTATGTGCACCTTTATTTGGTCTATGGATAATTCTTAATAGTCAATCCGATCCCATAAAGTTTCAAACACCGAATCATGGCGGTAACTGCATGTAATCACGCAGAGCCTTCCATGGTCACACGTGCCTTAGACTTTACTGATATGGATTCAATATGGTTGTGTGGCAAACGGATGACACCTCATAAAGAGTGATACCTCATGTGTCATCCCCTTTGTCAGTCCTCATTCTCTTTCCTTAAGTGTCACAAAAAACCTGATGTGTCACTAGAGAATATCTTTATGGTTCCAATGAACCTACATATGTCTTATCCTTATTGTTAACATTACTTTATGTATAATAAGACATATTCTTAAGGCTAATAACTGAATGCCCATAGCCTTTACTCAAGGTTTACACAGTACCTTAAGATTTTGACCTTATATGTGTATTTAACTTAACAAAAATGCATTCAGGAACACTTTATTGAATGCAAATGAGTTGATACACATCCAAAATGTTACAAAGAGTAACAGAACACAGATGTAAACTTTATTAGAGCACAAATTAAAAACAGCTCCCACTAAACAACAGTATCCCATGATACTCCTAAGCCCATGCTAACGACATGTCGTTCAAAAATACAAGGGCGAAGGCCTTTAGTTAGTGGATCTGCTACCATATCATCTGTGGAAATGTGCTCTACTGTAATGTCACCATCCCTGACTTTTTCCCTTAAGGTCAAGTACTTGATCTCCATATGCTTAGACCCCTTGAGACCTCTGTTGTTGTTAACAAACAACACTGGAGAGTTATTGTCACAATACAACTGTATGGGCCGATCCACAAAATCAAATACGGTCAACTCCCTAATGAGGTTCCGGAGCCAAATTGCCTGAGTAGCGGCCGAAAAGCATGCTACAAACTCCGCTTGCATGGTAGAGGATGTCATTGATTTCTGTTTCTCACTTTTCCATGATACTGCACCTCCTGCTAACTTAAAGATATAACCCGTTGTCGACTTCCTTTCATCCTGACAGCCAGCAAAGTCTGAATCCGAATACCCTACCAGCTGTAGGTTCTGAACATGTCTGTAGATCAGCATATAGTCTTTTGTCCTCTTTAGGTACCTCATCACCTTCTTGGCAGCAACCCAGTGATCATGTCCTGGATTTGACTGATATCTGCCTAGAAGTCCTGTTGCAAAAGCAATGTCTGGCCTAGTGCAAACTTGAGCATACATGATACTTCCAAGTGCACTAGCATAAGGTACATCCTTCATTTGGGTTTTCTCAACATCCGTATGAGAACACTGTGACAGACTCAGTTTATCACCCTTTATGACAGGAGCAATTCCTGGCTTGCAGTCCTGCATACTGAATCTTTCCAGAACACGATTAACATATGTTCTCTGAGACAAACCCAATACTCGGCGAGAACGATCCCTATGGATCTCAATGCCTAGGACAAAAGACGCCTTATCAAGGTCCTTCATGTCAAAATCCTTCGACAACATTCGTTTTGTCTCATGTAGTAATCCAATATCACTACTCGCAAGTAAGATATCATCTACATAGAGTATGAGAAAAATAAATTTCCTCCCACTGACCTTGCTGTATATACACTGATCCAACTTGTTCTCAACAAAACCTAATGAAGTGACAACACTATGAAACTTCAAATACCATTGTCTAGAAGCTTGCTTAAGTCCATAAATAGATTTCTTCAATCTACACACAAGCTCACCTGAATCATCAGCTGCAAAACCTTCGGGTTGCATCATATAGACTTCCTCATCAAGGTCTCCATTCAGAAAGGCAGTCTTAACATCCATCTGGTGTAATTCCATATCAAAATGAGCTACCAATGCCATGATCACTCTAAAAGAATCCTTAGAAGATACTGGTGAAAAAGTCGCCTCATAATCTACTCCTTCTCTCTGAGTGAAACCCTTGGCTACCAGTCTGGCTTTGAACTTCTCAATCTTTCCTTTGGAGTCCCTTTTAGTCTTGTATACCCATTTGCAACCAATGGGCTTGTAACCTTTAGGCAATTCAACAAGCTCCCAAACACCATTATATTTCATAGACTGAATCTCGTCTTTCATTGCATCCACCCACATATCTGATTGAGGACAAGAAATTGCATCTAAATAAGTCACTAGATCAACCACACAGCCTATATCATAGTCATGCTCTCCCAGATAGACCATATAGTCCGGTGGTATAGCCGATCGTCTCTGCCTGATAGATCTCCTGAGTGGAGCTACTACTTCCTCATCCTGCACCTGAGGGGTTTGAAATTCTTCATCAGGAGCTGTTTCAATAACAGGATCCTGGACCACAACAGGCTCAGTCTGTGGCGTAGGGAGCTCCATAATTGTCTGTACAGGTAGAGAAATCGACACTGTAGTATCTACCATATTATTATCCTCAATGGTCTGTGAGCAACTACCCTTCTCGGCTACATCAAATTCCAGAAATTTCGCTGTCTGTGATTCGACAATTCTTGTACCTCCATGGGGATTGTAAAACCGATATCCCTTCGAATGATCTGGATAAGATATGAAGTAACATCGAGTGGTTCTGGATTCTAACTTGCTCAATGTTGGATTGTATAACCTTACTTCTGCAGGACACCCCCAAACTTTAAGATGATTTAGGCTAGGTTTCCGTCCAGTCCATAATTCAAAAGGAGTCTTTGGAACAGCCTTGATAGGAACACGGTTTAGTATGTAGAGAGCTGTCCTCAAGGCTTCACCCCACAGAAAATCAGGTAAGTTCGTCCTGCTAATCATACTCCTCATCATGTCCATTAGGGTGCGATTCCGTCTTTCTGCCACACCGTTTTGCTCAGGACTCCCGGGCATAGTAAATTGAGCCACTATTCCAGAATCTTCCAAGTATTTGGCAAATGGCCCTTTCAGCTGTCCAGCATCGCCATGCCTGCCATAATACTCACCACCTCGATCAGACCTGACAACCTTTATGACTTTTCCCAGCTGTTTCTCGACTTCAGTCCGAAAAATCTTAAACTTGTCAAGAGACTCAGACTTCTCCTTAATCAAGAACAGATAACCATATCGGGAATAGTCGTCTGTAAATGTGATGAAATAGAAATTTCTATACAATGTTGCCGTATAGGGTCCACTGATGTCGGTGTGAATGACCTCCAACAGGTCAGAACTACGGACTGCGGTTTTCTTCTTTATCTTGGTCATCTTACCCCTACAACAGTCTACGCAAGTATCTAGGTCACTTTCAAGAGTAGGCAGGATGTTTGTCTTTATCAGCCTTTCCACTCTTTCTTTAGAAATGTGACCAAGTCGTTTATGCCACAATGCATAAGACTGTTCCTTAGGTAGAGGTCTTTTGGAAACAACCCTTTCAACTGTACAAGCGACGTATATATCATTGGGAGATAAACACAATCTGTACAATCCATTCGATATGTTGCAGCACCCAACCTTATTTGAATTAAAGAACATAGAAACCATACTGTTCTTAATTTCAAAAGAGTAGCCACAAACATCCAAACTTGATACGGAAACTAAGTTCCGTCTGAAGGAAGGTACATAAAAGGTGTTTCTTAACATCATATTAAAACCAGAATCCAAAATTAATATGACATCTCCCACGAACTCGACGTCAACTCTCTTGTTGTTTCCTACAGTAAGCTTTGATTCATCCTGATTTGGCTTCCTTCTGTTTGTGAATCCCTGTATGGTATAAACAACATGATTAGTTGCACCGCTATCTAGCCACCAAGAACTGGATGGTGCTTCTGATAGGTTGGATTCACAAACAAATGCCAAAGAATCAATACCTGACTGCTGACGCTTGGACAACCAAGCTTTATATCTATTGCAGTCTTTCTTCATATGGCCCTTCTTCCTACAAAAGTAACAGTGAACACCATTCTTCTTCAAGGGTGTTTTCTCAGGACCTAAATAGTCCACATGACCGGTGCTTTCAGAAGTTCCTTTCTGAGTACGATTCTTGGACTTACTATTCTTCCTGCTACTGGAACTAGAGGCATAGAAAGCAAGATTCCCTTTATCTTTCTTTAGTTTCTCTTCCTCTGTCACTACCCTAACTATCAGGTCATTGACTGACCACTTTTCATCTTGAGAATTATAGTTAGTCTTTATAATTCCAAATTCAGCAGGAAGGGTGTTCAGGGCTTGATGCACAATGTAAGCATCAGAAAGGATAATATCATGAACCTTTAGTTTTGTCTGGAGGTCTACCATCCTAAGGACGTAATCCCTAACCCCACTTGAACCATCATACCTCATATTATTGAGTAATTGCATGTATGTCCCAGCCTCGACATTTGATGAGACACGGTTCCTTGCTTCTAGGGTTTCCATCATTTCTTTAGCAGTGCAGTCAGCTGGCAAACTACTCTTCAAGTGGTCCTTAATGGATCGCTTCATCAGCAACAAGCAAATCCTATTGCTCTTTTCCCAGGCGGCACTCAGTGCCTTTTCTATGTCCGTACTTTCAGCAGTGACATCTACTGGCTTATCCTCAGTAAGAGCAATATGAACATCTGCCAGCTCCATACCAAACAGAAAATCCTCTTTCCATTTTTTAAAGTTTGAACCAGTAAGAACCTCAATACTTATGGAGTTGCCGTTCAGGGAAAAGGTGACTGTAAAAAAACAAGCAATGTCTATAATCAGCATCATGTGAGTACTTTTCTGAGAGTTACACACATCATCATATAATCACCTTTGGGCAGAATACATGATATGCAATTGTATACCCTCTACATTACAACGGCCATGAGAATATATTCCAATCTTTTATGAATTCACCACCTTTGGGTGTATGAACCACTAGGATCAATCATTCCTCACGCATGTTGTATATGCACCCCTCCATGAACCAATACATAATCACCTCCTTTGGGAGTATAATAATGCATTAGAACAGGAGACATCCTAACAATACGAGATTGATATTTCTCAAACTCAATCAAGTGTGCCACTTTGGCGGTCACTACCAAATTGAATCATTGAAACTCTCTCATACTGAGGATATAAACTTTATGTCTCACATATACTATATAGATGTAATTCTAGACTGGAAGACTTGGGCAATGTCTCTAAAATTACATACCATGCTAATTACATTGCTTTATACATTGATATATGTTGAACCTTATACATACTATCAATGAAACATGATCTACACATCCTTATGGCATCATATACATGTAAGATTTAATCTGTATCTCTTAAACCATAGAGAAATACAGGAAAATACGAAAATATACCCTAAAAATACGCGTATATAGGGTTCCGTATGTATTTTCACATCCTTAAAAGTATCAAACATGTAAAATAAATATACCACAGTGTAGAGAATCTCAATACGAGCACGCCAGTACCTTGCACGCTCCAATCGGAGACCGGACGCGCCCTCACGCGCCTCCTGAAGGCGAGGCGCGTGGGACTCACGCGCCGGCGCCTAAGCCGGCTAAAAAGGCCGGTCCGACCGGTCTAACCGCCGACCGGTCTGACCGCTTTCCGGTCCGACCGGTTTGACCGGTCGGGTCAACGGGTCGGACCCCGGGTCGGATCCAAGTCGGGTCCGGAGTCAGGTCGGGTCAGCCGGATCGACCCGGCTCGCGGAAACCCTAGCGCGTGCAACGCACGCGCCTAGGCACACCCGCGCGTTGCCGCGCGTGTGCCGCCGGGGCTCTCCGACGCCCCGGCGCGTGGCGGCGCGTGAGGCCTTTTCCGGCGGCCCCCGGTGGCCGGCGACCACTAATTTTTCTCGTCTCGCAACGATCTATCCATCTATGTGATTTATTCCAACTTTTAACGGATAAAAAAATCACATACCCATACGCACAGTACCGGCCCGTTTCTCGACTATGGCGGCTCTGATACCACATGTTGGCCGGCCCGTATGGCTCGGCCGAGCGCCCTAGGATCACCATAGCGAGATATAAACGGTACGGTAAAAAGATGGATAGAATTTGTGCACCTGATTTGGATTCCATCGTCCTGGATGCGGAAATGACGATGAACTGGTGCCGTAGATCTTCTCCTCTGTCGCCCCCGATGCCCCCGGCGCTATGAGACCGCCTCAGCCAACTCACGGAAGCCGTATGTGAGTTTGAGAGCGTTTGAGAGTGATTTTGGAGTGTTGGGCGCAGAGGAGGGACCTACAGCTCTATTTATAGAGTTTCTAACCAGGCCCTCTCATAACGGGCCGGGCCGAACTCGGCCCACACAAGCCGGGCTCATATCCGACTAATTAAGAAACTTTATATCCAAACTTATTAGACCAAACCCGCAAGCGGGTAATAACAATCTCAATTAATGTAACCCACATTAGGAAAACGTTACATATTGAACATTTTCTATGAGATATGGATGAGTAGAAAGTTTTTCAGTCCTCCAGAGAGAACTGTGGAATTTGTGGAGGATATTGAAAGAAGTCTGAGTTTCTTGGAAAAGATCACTCCTATTGGCAATATATCGAGCAAGCATTTATTACCTGCATGGCCTGAATGATTGTAAACTTTATTTGCTGAGAAGTCCACGCGGGGTCTGCATGCGCCCCGCCGAGAGGTTCCTGTGAATTTTAGCAACGACAGTAAAAATGAAAGCTGCAACTGCAAATTCCGGCCGAAACAATAGACAAAGAAAGCTGAAAATGAATTTACTCCGTCCACGGGGTCATAAGAATCCATTAGAAACTTTTGCTCTTACTCTTGACCTCGATATCTAGCTACCGTAAAGCCAGAAAGCAATAGATATAGAAAGTTGTTAGTCCTTACGGGTATTATGCCATCAGCAATCTTGAGCCTGTAGTGTTCCTGAGCCGTGATCTTCAACTTTTCAGCTGCCTGTACAAGTTGGCAAAATACTTGCATTATCATTTAGTGCCTTCCTCGCGTTGTGTGATGATAAAATACTCGGATTGAGGATGTTTATGTACCTTAGGAGCGGCTTGGGCAGTTTTCCACAGTACTGCAGCACAAGCTTCAGGGCTAACCACCGGAACAACGAAGGAGAGTTTATTAGTAGCAGAAAACACTGATAGCAAACCGGTACTACATGGATCTTCAATGAAGGTGGCAATGAATTAGTGGGCAATAGTTCTATGCACAGGGAACCCATGACATGTTAATTAAAAAGCTCTCATATATAACATAGATTAGAGCAAGGGTCTCATGCAATTATCTCCAGAGTTGAAAATCCAAAATCATGATTGTTTCACGGAACCGATTCCACTTAGTGGGATAAGGCTTGATTTATTGTTGATTTTTTCAGCTCAGAAGTCTGGTTCTCACCACCAGAAAGATCAAGAAAGAACCGTACTTACCTTGCCACATAAAATGCCGAGTTCTCCAGCATAAACAGCTTATTGGCACAGGCGATGGCAAGAGCTCCACCAGAACCACCTTCACAAGTCACAACCGTGACAATGGGAACTTTAAATCCAAACATCGTCCTAAGGTTATGGGCTATTGCTTCTCCCTGCACCAAAGTACATAAGAAAATTCGCTTGCAAAAGGAAATGGATCGTCTAGGGTACAGAAAAAGTTCAGGAATAAGAGAAGTGGAAACACACCTAACCAAGTTCCTCTGATTTTAAATCAGCGAAGGCCCCAGGAGTATCAACGAAAGTAATAATTGGGAATCCATGGTGATCTGCATACTTCGTCAAGCGCAAGGCCTTTCAGTAGCTTTCCATTCAGCAAAACTTTCCATCAATCTTCGCAAGATATTATTGCACAATATTACATATTCTGCAGCCTTACTTATTTGGTTTGCCTTTGTTTTTTATTGGGTTTAAGGACTATGATACCAATACTTACCCACGAGGAGTTGGCATCGCAAAGTTGAGAGCTATGTTTTCCTTCGTATTCCTCCCTTTCTGATGGCCTATAAACATATAGCTTTTACCGTCAATGGTCCCAAGCCCCGTCACAATGGCTGGATCATCATCATATCCTGCACGATCGCCATGCAGTTCCACCCACTTCAAGATAAACGGAGTTAAGAAACAGAGCGTAAGAAGGTGTTGGTCATGTAGCAGAACTTGCGTTAAGTAGAAAAAAAAGGTACCTTATCTGTTATGTTCAAGATGTGATCGAGCACCGTTGGTCTGTTGGGATGTCGAGCTATAGACAGGCGTTGGATTGGAGTCAAGTGCGTGTATAGATCCTTCAGGGCCTGCAGTTGAATTGAAAAGATGCGTTCTTATTATATGGTTTGTAAGTAAGCAAGCGGGAGTAAAAAACCAATCGCAACCTTTTATGAAATAACCATAGGAACGGGAATATCCATGCTACTCTTCATGATACGGATTACTCTAATAAATGTTTCTTCCATGCTTCATAGACGACACAGAAGCCAATCGAGAGATTGCCCAGATAATGGACGTTTTAAGAGGTTCAATCTCACATCCAGTCCAGATGCCATAAGAAAAGCACATGCGTTAGTCGCATATTTCTTCACCTTCACCTTTACACATCAAATGGACAATCCATCCAGAACTCGAGGGCAGCTGGAGAATAAGCTCAACCAAACGACTTAAGAACTAAACGCTGATAAAGTGTAACGCTGGAGCAATGCCTATGCTAGCCTTGTCGGGGACATTTCACATGATAATTTTGGAATTTACCTGTTGGTACTTGTTTTCTAGTGCTCCAATTTGGTCACTGAAGTCTAAACCAGTTTCGTCAGCCATTCTCTGAACCTGCAGGAAACATAAAGAATGTCAAGGTTGAGTTTTGTTATTTGAATAGATTACAATGGTGAAGAGCTAAATGCCTTTACACTTCTTCTAAGTTACAACACTTCATTAAACAGCTCAACTAAGCAATTTACGTGAGTGTATCAACTCTAACACAATGATCATGAGAGGGAAATATGCAGGCTTAACTTTCTCACTGGGTTGATCTAATTTGCCTAACAAACAATGAAAACAAACTGCATAGCTTAGAATTCCTCATGTTTGACATCAAACACATTTGATAGGAAACTCACCTCGACTTTCTTTTTCTCTAGGTCCATAAGGGGCTTTTCGAAAGGAATTGTCACTGGTTTTGGTTTCTCAGCCAGAGGCTTGAAGTGAGAGAGATAGGTCAACTGTTGTTCGCTGGGGATGTTTGGATCAAGGTTATCGGGCCAGGGATACTCATGCTTCCTACCCTTGTTTACTTTTGCAAAAATGCAGTACCGGTATTGTTTCCTAGAACCTCTAGAAAGTTTAGACCAGTATTTATAAGAACCTCTCGATGAACTTTTAAGCAAATCACTAGCAGAGAGCTCCTTGGTAGCATTCGAACATGAACCAAATTCAAAGCCCTGAAAGTTGCCTCGCTGTTGTCCTCCACCATTTCTTCCAAGTAAAGACAAGGAGTTCATCTCAAGAGTCGGTACCCGTGGCCTGTCTGACCTGTTTAAAGAACAATGGATGTTGATTCACCAAGAGTACGCCCCTGCATTTACATTGACATAAATGACTTGGCACATGGAGGAAGAGCTCCTTGTCCTTATGCTGTAACCAGCTCCAGTTAAAATTGAAAACTAGACCTGGATCAAAGGCTAACAAATCAATTTGTAACAACTGAGAAATGGGATTTCAACTAATCAAATTCCAAGTTGTAGCAAACTAGTGAAAAAGGAAAAGAAAAAAAGCAGAAATGTCCTGAATGTGGCTCTTAGCCACACACACTTGAATTTAGCTTCCCAGATGGATGTAGCTGCCTTACATTGAATTGGTACTGTTTAATGCTTGAGATGCATCGATCATGATCAGATATAGATGGACTCGTATCAAGCTCAATCGCGAACTTCCCAAATGGAAAAACAGAATAAGCAGACGGCAAAAAAATTTTCTCACAACATCAAAATAATCCAGAAACAGAGATCTCATGGCAAAAACTCATAGAAGAAACATCAATACTTGAAATGATGTGTGAATGGGCGCTCATTAAGATAAGGTAACACACTTTTTGGGGCATCTTATAAGAATGCTACAATGTATAAGACTCCGAACTTGTGATCCGAAAACACACGCAACCTGGGATGCTTGACAGATAAATCTCCTTCCGTCATACATCACAGAACTAATCATTGATGAACTGATGTATTCCCACACCTTTAAACTTTTAATATCTTTGTTCCCCCCATTTTCCCCCCTTTCTTTGTTGCTGTCAAACAAAGGGAACGAACGACAAGAGGAACTTGAATTTGATAGATTGCTTACCCTGGGAGCTCCAGGACCCGTGCAAGGAACTATGGTCTACCCACCATGCAGGAGGAGCAAGAAGCCATTGTCTCTGTGAGAGAGAGAGAGAGAGAGAGAGAGAGAGTCAGCCAGTTCTAGCTCTCAGGATCCTGCGGTCAATCGAGGGGTGTCTGCCTCTTGCTCTTCACTGGTTCTTTCGGCTATGCGTTGCATTGCATGCTTTCGATCCTGCTAAATTGTTCAGACAGACAATAATAGTAGTCTCAAGAATGAACTGAAAGTGTCGCGCACGCGCTTGAGATGAGCGTGACAGTGAGATGAGCGTGACAGTGAGAGCTGCTGCTGCCTGCTTGCTCATATCCTTCGGGGAAGACGGACACGTCACCAAGAAAAGAGGATAATCCCCCCACAACAGATAAACTCCCAACGAAACAGGGCCCCGCACGCACATGCCAAGTACGATTTTGCTCCAAATCAATAAAAAAATTTTGTGCGGAGATATGCTTATTAAAAGGTTTAAAGAAAGTATGATTGAATTCTAAAATTTATAAAAAAAAAGAAAAAATCACAAAAAAATTCTAAACTTTTTTGTCCGTGATACATTTACCTCAAACTTTTTTTTGTGACACCAAAAATCCCAAACTTTCGTATTTGTAACACATTTACCCTAGTGTACATTATCCATGGGCATTTTCGTCTTTTCCGCTTTTTTTATTTTTTATTTTTTTCCTTTCCGGCGAGGGGGCTTCGCCGGCGTCGAGCGAGGGCCGCCCTCGCCTGGGCAAGCTCGGGCGAGCCTCGCCCGACACCGGAGAGGCTCGCCCTCGCCTGGGCGAGCTTGGGCGAGCCTCGCCTGGGAGAGCTCGGGCAAGCCTCGCCCGACGCCGGCGAGGCTTGCCCTCGCCAGATCCAGCTCGGGCGAGGCTCGCCCTCTCCAGATCCAGGCGAAGGCGAGCCTCGCTGGCGTCGGGCGAGGCTCGCCCGAGCTTGCCCAGGCGACGGCGGCCCTCGCTCGACGCCGGAGAAGCCCCTTCGCCGAAAAGGAAAAAAAAAAAAAAGAAAAAGTGGAAAAGACAAAAATGCCCATGGATAATGTACACTGGGGTAAATGTGTCACAAATACGAAAGTTTGGGGTTTTTGGTGTCACAAAAAAAGTTCGGGGTAAATGTGTCACGGGAGGAAAAGTTTGGGGTTTTTGGTGGTTTTTTCCCTAAAAAAAATATAATCAAGTCTTAAAATTTATAAATTAGTGCCATCGATATTAGGATTAGTCGCACAAATTCAACAAAATAGAGAGTTAATGCAAGAAAAAGTAATCAAGACACAAAAATTTATTCCGGTTCACTCTTAAATTAGAATTACATCCAGTAGAGTATTTCACAATATTTAACACATCTCATCTCTAAAAGAGATCATATATGCTCATTAACTATATATGGGTTTAAATTCAAACTACCAATAAAATACAGATCTAAAATATAATTGCCATCTAGCTTTGCAAGGATGCTGCCCCATGCTTTTTTGTCGATGGGGAGTATGAACCCTATCCTAATAATCGAGTCATTCTGTTAACTTCGTTTTGCTTAGTTAACGGAACTATTGATGTGCTTTTTTTTTTAATAATTTCTTTCTTCTACGTGACGATGTCATTAGGGGTGAGTATAGTTCTTGGGTTAAATCTGAACTTGGGAATCTGACTTGTGGGAGCTTGTAAGTTTCAGGTTTCAAGGTATGCATGATAGGTTTTGGGTTCTAAAAATTAGGAAACCTATTTCGACGGGTAGGTTTCAGGTTCTAGGTAGGTGGAACTCGGAACCTGAAACCTGACATAGAACTTAAAACCTGAATAAGTTTTTGTGGTTTTTCTTGGTCTAAGTCTTCGCGTGATCTTGTGGTGTTTTATGGCGTTGAATGATAAGTGTATAATCCGGAACCACTAGTCTGAACTTTCATTTTATTACTTGTTAATGTTTCATATAAGTTGTGGTCAGTGGATCATATTAACAAGTGATGGTCATTAAAGGTGATGATTCATTGTAATTATTCAATTAATAATACAGGTGGAACTTGGGTAGATTATAGAATCAAGTTGGAATTTGTGATAGGGTAGGTTCTATGTTGTAAAAAAATAAGGAACCTATTCTCATGGGAAGGTTCCGGGTATAACCAATATGGAACATGGAACCACTCACCCCTAGTATCGATTCACATAATGATTTCTCGTTTTAATTGTATTTATTTGAACTGTAATGCAAGGAAAACTACTTTTTTGTATTCTGTTTGGTAAATGATACGCTTATTTAGTATTGTTGTATTCATTTTTGTTTTGTTTAACTAAAAATGAAATAATAAAAAAGAACTAGTTAGACCTTGAAACCTACCTTGGAACCTGTGACAAGGTAGGTTCTAAGTTCTAACGGGTAGGTTCTAAGTTCTAAAAAATGAGGAACCTGTAATAGAGGGTAGGTTCCGGGTTCCACGTGAAACATGTAAGGAACCTAGAACTGCTTACTCCTAGATGTCGCAACTAAAATGATGTCGTTTTTTCCAAATTTAAGTTTTAATACAAATTTTATTTAAATTAAATTAAATAATAAAAGATAATTTTTTTTAAAAAAAAGAGTTGGACCAGCCCTTGCCGTCGCCCCACCATCGTCGGGAAGGGCCAGCGATGGTGGGAAAATGGTCAGCGGGGGTTGCTAGGCCTCGGCCAGGGGCCAACGACCTTTGCTTAGATCGATTGCCACCGGCGAGGGACGCTAGTCCACCATCATGGGAAATAGCCTATGATGATGGGGAAATGGTTGGCAGCAACCCCCGTGAGCACCGCACACTCATTTCTTAATAAATCTTATTTAGTTCTATTAAAGTGGCCACATTCGTCAAATAACAAGATTTTATCACTTAATCTAATTATTTATATATTCATTTCTATTTTGTTATTAATTTTCAATTTAATCTAGTTTTCTCCTTTTTTCTAAACGAATCCCATATATATATTTTTACCATTTTACAGGGGTAAAAAAAGGGTTTTCTTTCAAAAAGTGAAATGAAGATACACTTTTACAGTTTTACTCACTCAAGATCATGTGAACTGCACATGCTAGTGAAGAGGTAAAATCTATAACAAAAAAAATTTCAGGTATTGTACAACAATCGGAAGTTCAGGCACAAACATGTATTAGAGGTTAGAATTCTTGAAATACTTCATAATGAACTTGATTTCAAATTCAAAGCGTTGGAAGTTCACGGACAACTCTCGACGATTGTATTTAATATCATATAATACAGATTTATCCATTTATAATTATGCATAGTGTTTATCTCAAATGCAGGAACATGGCTTTTCCTGACAATTTTTAAAGGCAAAATTGCGATAAAAATCCTCACCTTTTCTCCAATTTTCAATCTTATTCCCACCTTGTTAGGTTATCAAAATAAGTTCTCCACCTTTTAAAGTCTTCATCAAATGTATCCAAAGAGTATATTCACTCCAAAAACCATTGTTTAATTACCCTTTTTTCTTCCTATTAAGGTCATAATTACTTTAAAAGAACCTAATCTTTTAACTTTTCATTTACAAAAGTAATACAAAACACGAAATCAAATAAAAATTGCTAACGTAAAGTCATAAACATATCTTCCAATTTGAAAGCTAAAAATGAAAGAAAAGGGGTGTGAAAAAATTACTCAAAATACAAAAATCAAAAGTTGAACAAAATCGAAATTTAGGAAGAAACCTTATGAAATATTGCTAAATGGTTCGGGATAGATTTGAAAGGTATGCGTGTATTTTTTTATAGGATTAGAAGGCCGGAATATACTTGAAAACTATTGAGAAACTTTCAATAGCTTCATTTTTAAGTTCGCATGCTGGACATTTCCCAATCATTGATGGATTGCATTGGGAAGAAAGAGCAGCGGGTGGTCTGACATTGGCGGATAGGCGGTGGAGAGGGGGCCGAGGGATGCCTTCGGTGTCATCACCATCGCCGGAGGTGGCGACTAGCCTGTTCGTGATAGGGAGAGAGAGGGATAGGCAGTAAAGGAGGAGCTGGCATATTCACTACACGATCGATTCATTTAGTAGTCCCAACTATTATATGAGTAACCTTATCTATTTCAAGAAATGAAACCTACAAATGACACTCCGGATTGATTTGCGTATGAGGTCATCGACTTATGAATCACCTCTGAGTCAAAAACATTTTGGACGGCCACCCCATTTGACAAAGGCAAAAAAGATAAATTGCCGAGTATAATTGGCTGGCCTCAGCCCAATATCTACTTTTGAAAAGGTCAAACACACATGCCCTCTTTTCATTCCCCTACCCTGGCAATGCATATGCATTCAGAGGAGGATTGTCCATTTTTAGCTCCCAACATGGACATCCATTCAACTGTCCAAGAAAATTGGAATGCCATTTCCCACCATCCCAAGGAAAGGCGAAGACCCATTATAACGTGTGATCCATTGAAGTTTTTCACACATATCCAAGAGTTTTTTGTTCAATCTGACTTGTCTGAGGTGGGGTAGCAAGAAAAGGGTTTGACAGTTTTTCTTGCTGAATCTTCTTTGACCCTCGGACGATCAGATAGAAAGCATAGATTCAATCTGCTCAAGGAAACACAAAAGATGGCCTTCACTGGAACCGTGGATAAATGTAAGGTTTGTGACAAGACCGTTCATGTCGTTGATATGATGACTCTTGAAGGCATTCCCTATCACAAAACCTGCTTCAGATGCAGCCATTGCAATGGGACGCTTGTGGTATGTTATGTTTCTGCATTTTCTGGATGTTAATGTTATGTACATGGCCATCCATTTTTGGATTCTGAGTGTGAATGAAAGATTCGGAATTGGTTTTATGTGATAAAGCGATACTTTTCCTATTATTCCTATATCAAAACTGTTCTGATGTACATGGCTTGGTAGATGAGCAACTATTCCTCAATGGATGGTGTTCTCTACTGTAAGACGCATTTTGAGCAACTCTTCAAGGAATCCGGTGACTTCAGGAAGAATTTCCAATCAGGTACAACTTCCGTGCCATGTTTCACTCTCATCGGTTTTACCAGATCTTGCACTAACTATTCTTCTCTTGACAATATCTTGCCTATGATGTGCCGTGGCAGCCAAGTCTGACAAGCCGAATGAGCTGGTAAACTTTGTCACCATCATATTAATTTTCAGGATGTTAGAATGCTCTTTCAGAATTTCTTTTTGTTTCAATAAAATTATCTGTAACCTCAAATGAATCATCCTTCTGAGGTTTAATCCGGGACGAAGTCCAGTGTTTTATCCTTAGGATGGTTGAGGTTGTCTAATTCAGGCGATAAAAAAGCATCATCCATAGTGCCCTTTCTATTTTATTGTCTTTTACCTGATTGATAATCCTAACAACCTTTTACAGACAAGAACCCCCAGCAAGCTCTCTTCCTTGTTCAGCGGAACCCTGGACAAGTGTTCCACTTGCAACAAAACCGTTTACCCCTTGGAAAAGGTTCGTAAAGTTTTAATCCTTTCGGCAATCAGAAATTATAAGTCAGAGGTTTCAAGTATTTCATGGCGTTGGTGTGATCATGTCTGATTCATTAGCTAGTGTCTGTGGCAAGCAACATTCCCCCTCGATTTGATACAATAAGTGTTGCCGTGGACCATTTGGTAAATGCAAGGACATCGATGTAGAGCTTTCGGATACATCATGATGGTTTGTTCCTGTAAATAGGTGACGATGGAGGGGGAGTGTTACCACAAGACATGCTTCAGATGTGCGCATGGAGGATGCCCTCTGACGCACTCCTCTTATGCCGCCCTCGATGGAGTTCTCTACTGCAGACACCATTTTGCGCGGCTGTTCATGGAGAAGGGCGACTACAAGCATGTGCTCGACTCTGCCACGCACAGGAGAAATGCCTCCTCTGGTACCCCACCACCCGAGCCTGCTGAGCCAGTGATGGAAGCTAACCACGAGATGCAAGAAGAGTCTTGCATTCGCCTATCTGCTTAGAGCTCCTTGATAGTTTTTTGCAACTTGGTTAGCTGGTCATCTGTTTTCGGTTTTTTGGGGGGCAAAAGATTGAAATTCTTATTTGATTGTTCCAAGTATAATTCTTCCTGTGTTTGCTTGATTGTATTATGCTCATATTATGATCTCATAAACCGATTTTTCTTCATCCTGAAGCTGATTATTCACCCCTCTTCCTTTTTCTCGTCTTTTTCCCTCGAGGACTTGCATAGATGATTAATGGACTGAACGATAGCTCCTCGTGTCGTTCCTGGATTGGTATGAGCACAACATGTACAGAATTAGAGTACAAAGCCAAGTCTGACCGCTAACCTGATTGTTAATTTTCCTTTGGCAATACATGAGTACATATGGATCAATTGAAGCATCCTTCTGGTAATTTCATGTATCATAGGAAAGTTGAGCTGAACATTAGTGGTAAATTCACCAAGCAGATGATAGAGGTCGAATTGACACCTCTATTAATCATGTGGAGGACATTTTTAACGCAACATTTTTTCCGCGGAGGTGCATAGAACAAAATTCTAGTAAGATTCACCCAGTTAGAGAAGAAATTGCTTGAATAACGATAATTAAATAACAAGCAATTCAAAAGCTTCATGCTTCGTACAGAAAAAAAACTAACAGCAACCATCATTCGTATTGCAATTTTTCCATCGCTTTGATACAATGGAGTTAATCCTCCTTGAAAATTCAATTGATATGATCCTCCTAATCCTTTCTTGCCACATAAAAACTCCAGTAATCCCTAAGGCTTCTCTCTATTCTATTAATTTATTCTGGAAACTCAATTGTAGCTAGGAATAGACTCTAAGACATGCTAGGTATTCATAATTTGAGAGGTAGATAAATCAATACCATAGTATACAAATCTTTCATCTCTCTAGTGCTTGAAGTTACTTGGATGGCAAGTGCTTGATACGGTAAGCACGAGCAATCACAACACTCCGTCCTCAGAAAGATCAATCCGCGCTTCAAAATGATCAATCCTAGTTATCTTCTGCTGCTTTGTACTCCTAAGGATTGAAACCTGAAAGATACAGAGGGCAAATGTCAGAACACTGAAAGGCAATAACAAAAATATCACCCAAGAGGTTGAAGAAATCGCTATGGCCTTTACTAATAGCCACAATATCCGGTTATCTAAAAACATGTGTTTGTCAAATCCCATAATGCTAAAGCTAGACAAACCAAAGAGAACAAGCCTCTCTGCATCAGAAAATTATAGGAAAGACTAGCACATCAATTACGGAGTGCCAACAACCCTAGCCACTCCAGGCTTCAGGATGCATGATCTCAAACCCATAAGACTATACCGTTAAATTATTAGTCATGGCATCAATCTCTAACAGAAAAAGGAGTCGAAGGACCCATGCACTTTGTTTTTTGATCAAGCATTCAGAGTGCCTTATATCATACCACCCACAACCTTTTAACATTGCTAAGAGTCTAAACTGCATGTCAACATCATGATCTCAGACAGTGCAAGTTCACTAGAATTAAATTCTGCAGGCTTCATTCAATAGAGAAAAGCTGTGCGCTGTCTTCATTTTCTGGGCAGTAACAAAAGAATAATAAGCCATTTCTAAAAGATACGAGGGATTGAAATCGAAGATCCATAATTTAATCTTGTGATACCATTACAAGTTAACTAGAATTAAATTTTGCAGGCTTCATTCAATATAAACAAGCTGTGCGTTGTCTTCATTTTCTGGGTAGTAACAAAAGAAAATAAGCCGATTCTAAAAGATTTGAGAGATAGATATTGAAGGTCCATAATTTAATCTTGTGATACCTTCGGCCGTTCCATTGAGCTTCCAAAGTATCCAATACCAAATGATGACGAAGAGTAAGCAGCAGCAATCTCTACGGCATTCAGCTTCGGTGAGGATCCTGGAACCTAAAATAATTACAATCACAAAAAATTAAAAATTTATGCCAAGATAATCTCTACAGTGCAACTAGCACAAAGTTTAACTCGCCGTACTGGCTCAGAAGCATCAGCTTGAACTGATAAAATGCCGGCAGTTCCATCAATACCATGTTGACTGCTTTCCTGGAGTACTGCACGTAGAACTTTCATGCAAGCAGAGGCAGGACCTGCCTGTGAACTACATTGTAAAAATAGCTATTTCGGATTAGTTGGTCTATAGTAATATTAAACCTCCGCCGGAAGCATAAGCAAAAGCTAAACCTACCAAAGAATGTGATAATCAGGAGAGAGAAGTTATCATAATTCTCACAGGCAAGCTGTCTTCAATTCCATTTCCATCTATCAGCATGGTGACGGAAAGCGCATCATTATTTCATGATGGCCATGTATTTACTAGGTCAAACAGCCCCAAACATTGCTTTCATAAAGTTACTCAGATTAACAAAACCAGTATCACATACTTGCCAGAAAAAAAGAAAACCATCACAGCAGTTACATACATTCTTTCGTCTCTTAAAGAAACAGCCTCATTGATAGATATTTAACGAGGATAGATCATACATTGATGATGAGACGCAGCACTCGCGAGCTGCAAAACCCTTCATTAGGTACTCCCCTGCACCAGAGACACAACTGCCCGTAATAAAAGGAGCCCCAAATGGACCCTTTGAAGATGCCCAACAACCCGCACCGTACATTGCAGCCAATCCGACACGGCCACTAATCTGTCATTTTTACAGAAATTAATATCATGATGACAATTATGCTAACTTTAATTTTTTTCAAAATAGATCAATTACCTTCAATGCAATACCACCACTTGAAGCGCCAGATGCTATGTGTCCCTCATTGTCAATGCAAATAACTCCAACGGTGTCCATGATGCTATCGTCTTTGTCAATAAGAAGATATAACGCAACAGTTAGTCTAGTCCCTCAAGAAATGCATATTTTTAAGCCTCTTAGGGACACATACCTAACACTTCAACTGGCTCCCGGATCATAGGTTGCTCGGTAATGGTTTTTTTCTCAGCTCTAGCATCATTAACCATTTCTTTATATTTCTCCCATTGTGTTTTTGTCCTTTCTGTCACCAGCCACTGTTGGTTTAAAATATGTAATTGCACAGTTTCAGATGGTACACTCGAAAAGCATAATTACAGTCAAATATGCAATCAACTGACATAAAAAGGAAGAAATCAAGCACTGGAACCTCTTCAGCTTCAGCTATAGTCACAGGCAAAGCAACACCCTTGCCCCTTGCCCATCTGCGAGCACCTTCACCAACCAAAAACCTGTCAGAAGGAAACATAACTCAACACTGTTATGTTAAAGGGACCTCAAAGGACATTCAATGATGCAACGGCATACCCACAATATACAAGTACCAGAAAGCCTTACTGACACATGGACATTTTCAGCAACTTTTCTCTTCTCATTGATGGTGTTTGCAAAATTATGACAAGGAAACATCAAATCAAACACGTTAAATAGAAAGGGACTGGAACAACATAGATGCCGTATGATCTGGGATACTGTTAGAACGGCCTCATAGTCATTTGGTTAATCTACAGTAAAGATGGCACAAATTTGCCAGACTCATAAGTATTTTCATTGCTACTACATAGCTTATAACAGTAACGATAGATTTAAGGCGCAGCAGACATCTGGCAGTTTCTCCCAGTTTCTACCAAGTTCCAAATCTAACAACTAGAAAGACCAGATATTATGACAAGGAAGCTGGAAAGACTGGGCAACATAAGAGACTAGAGTAACTACTGCTGTTTCAAGGGTAATAGAGAGTGTCAGCATTCAGAAATGCCTCGAGATTATTGCTTTCCTCCTTCCAGGGGTGATTAGTTGGGTTGAGAGGTGGGTGTTGTCCACAACCATTATAAGCCAAAATCAAATTAAGGGAACTTAATCTTACATGGGATGTAGCCGACCCAATAAAGAGGACTCCAGCATCTGCTCCTTGGCTAGTAAAGTAGCAATCTGAATAGCATTTCGTACACCTGGTCTATAGCAAAGAAATAATACTCAGAGACATCAAGAGCATTTTACAGAGATCACGTAAAACCAACATACATTGAAAAGGACCAACTCAATGAAAAATCTAATAAGTAAGGGCAATAGGACAGTGAGTACCAGGCACAGCTCCTACAGCTCCAAATGCCCCAGAAGCACCATCCATTATGCTGGCATCACATTCGATGTGACCATCCTCTGTCAAGTTCGACCCACGTCCCGCATTTGTGATAGGATCATCCTTCCAGTGAAATAATTACAAGTTATTTTGCAGATTTTTCATATGAGATGGTCTTAACAAATGGGTATGTCCATGACAAGAATTTGCATCACAGGAGAAAGTCTTCTGTAACCTATCTTATGTTCCTACATTGACATAGATGGGACTGATCCAACGGCTACCTCTCAAAAACATGGTACATCATTGGCTTATAGTCAAAATTCTGAGCACAGACTGGAATGTTAACTCCATTAGTGCGCGACTCATCATAAATTTTCACAGAATGAAGAGTAACCACGCATCCGAATCTTTCTTGCCATGGCTATTATGTTTGAAAGAGATGCTTAACTCCTCAAAGTAGCTACTTTGGGCTTCAAAATTACCCTCTACATGTTCTTCACCCACTTTGGCTTGGAAACAAGTTAATTCTCTCATCAACTCAGCTTTCACCTATCGCATCCAAAGTAATTCCCCACGCCCCACAGAATTCTACGATTCAACTCGGAGAAAAAGATGAAATCTTGTGGAAAAGTATTCACTTTTACAGGACTAATAATGCGCCCTACCTCAAGCACTTGAATGGCAGCTGAAACAGCGTCCAGACATCCACCGGAAGCCTACACCCGTGACGCCACACAAGAAATGGAACCGTCAATAGAGCATCGCCTCATCTCCAATCGCCGAACGATGCAGCATTCAGGAAAAAAACAACTACTAATCGAGGAAGTTCAAATAGCTTAATCGATAGAGAAGATAGACCTTGCGCAGAAGAGAAGCGGCGGCGAGGCAGGCGCGTTTCATGGCGAGCCGGAGGGACTTCTCGTTGGAAGGCGAGTGGTAGCCAGCGCCGACGTGGACCGCGACGAAGAACCTACGCCCTTCAGCCGTCGCGTCGCCGCCGGTCGCCATGGATGGACTGCTGGTGCCGCTTGCGCCGCCTCCCTAGTCAAAGACTCTCTCTTCTTGAAGAAGGTCGGGACAAGAAAAAGCTCCTACAATGCAAAGCCCAACCAAATGTGTTGATGCACTCGGAGGACCGGTAGACTCGTTATCTGATTTTTGCGATTCGAGATCGTTTAGATATTTTTTTTAAATTATTTTAGTAATTTTTTATGGGTTAATTTAGTAAATGACAATTTTGTAATCTTTCGTTTTGCTATTTACTAATACTAGTAGGGTTAGGTTTGGGGATATATAAACTTGTTTTAGGGTTTCTTTAAGTAGACTTTGAGATATTTTGATTTGATAATCATATTTGGAGAACGAATTGTTCTTCCGTCGAATTTTCTTGTTCAGTCAATTTTTCTATCGCGCTTCGGCATCAATTGGTATCAGAGCACAGGTTGCTTGAATCAATGGCTGAACAGAATCGCGGTCGTGGGCGGCGGACTCGTGGTAGCCGGGGGCGTGGAGGCGTTCCTGAAGCAGACGACCAAGCGCGTCTAAGAGATCTGCGAGACGTAGAAATTGAAGAATAGAGAAGACGAATCCAGGATTTGGAGCGACAACTTGCGAAAGCGAGATTGAGCGTTTAATCTGACGAAGGAGCTGATTTTGAGGATTCATCCGATGATGAAGAAGAAAACGTAAACCCTTTTGGGGTTCTGAACCAGGGGCGGAATCGAGGAGTACGACTTGGAAATCAGCATTCTTCTCAAAATTTCGAAATGAAGATCGAGATTCCCGAATTTAATGGTAAGGCTCATCCTGATGAGTTTATTGATTGGTTGCATACGATAGAACGGATTTTTGATCTTAAAGACCTAACTGAGGGGCAAAACGTGAAGTTAGTGACTATTAGGCTGCGAAAACATGCTTCGATTTGGTGAGAACACGTGAAAAAGCAACGCGCTAGAGAAGGGAAGTCAAAGGTGGATCGTTGGGAGAAGATGAAAAAGTTATTGCAGAAAATTTTTTTGCCTACCCATTAAAGGCAAGAGGCGTTTATTGAGTATCATAACGTCAAGCAAGATGATACAACAGTTGAAAAATTTACTGAAGAATTTAATTGTTTGCGGATCCATTGTGATGTGGCAGAGGAAGACGGCAGACGATTGCACGATATCTGGCAGGGCTGCGATATGAGATCTCTGATGTTATCCAATTACAGCAGTATTGGACATATGAGGATGTGTGCAAACTAGCCCTAAAGGTGGATGGGCAGTTTAAAAGGAAGAACAGTAATTCTAAGTGGTCAGGCAGCGATTCTAAGTGATCAGATAAAGAATCCAAGGAAAAGCAGGAATATCTGTAGTAAATTCGACACCGGTCACAGTTAAGGATGTGAGTTCTAAACCTGCATTCAAGGAGGGGCAGAGCGGTGCTGGAACTAGCAGGGGAGGAACTGTAGCCAAGCAGTGTTTCAAGTGTCAGGGATTCAGGTATTTTGCTGCTGATTGTCCGAACCGACAGATTGTGACGCTTGTTGATAATCCGGTTTTTGATGAAGGTCCAGTTTATGATGAATCTGAAGGCGAATAAGAGGATGTGGATGTGGAACAGGAAGGAATTATCTATACTGATTCTGGTGAGTCTCTAGTCGTTCGAAGAATATTAAATGTTGCTGTAGCAGATGATGAGTCGTGGCTTAAACATAATATTTTTCATACTAAGTGCACTAGTAAAGGAAAAGTATGCAGCATGATAATAGATGGTGGGAGTTGCGAGAATGTGGTGTCCACGACTATGGTGGAAAAGTTGGGGTTGAAAACAGAAGATCATCCTCAACCATACAAGCTGTCGTGGCTTAGAAAAGGGAACGAGGTGAAGGTGAGCAAAAGGTGTTTTGTGCAATTTTCAATTGGAAAAAAATTACATCGATGAGGTGTGGTATGATGTAGTCCCAATGGATGCTTACCATATTTTATTAGGGAGGCCATGGCAGTTTGACAGAAAGATACAACATGATGGTTTCAAAAATACCTATACCTTCAAGAAAGATGGCCGAACCATTACCCTAGGTCTTTCAGATTTCAAAAAGGAAGTGAAGAATAATCTGCTGTCCAGGTCAGAATTTCAAGAAGAGGCAGTGAGCGCGCCTGAGCTTTTTGCCATTGTGGTGATGGAGCGGAATTCTGACAGTCCCAAAATTTCTACTCAAGTTTTGCCCTTGCTTGAGGAATTTACTGATGTCGTACCGAAAGAGTTACCACCTGGGTTACTAGGTGAGCACAATGTTTCTAGAATTTTTAATATAGCAGATTTGTCACCTTACTATGCTAAAGAGGAAGAAGATCCCAAGGAGATTGACGACAATGAAGGCGAAGCAGATTCGAGGACAAATCTTTCTCTAGCAGGGGAGGATGATGAACCTAGAGGACCGGTGGATCCGTTATGCAACTAACGATGGATTTTTGCGATTCGGGATCGTTTAGATGTTTTTTTTAAATTATTTTAGTAATTTTTTATGGGTTAATTTAGTAAATGGCAATTTTGTAATTTTTCGTTTTGATGTTTACTAATACTAGTAGGGTTAGGTTTGTGGATATATAAGCTTGTTTTAGGGTTTCTTTAAGCAGACTTTGAGATATTTTGATTTGATAATCATATTTGGAGAACGAATTGTTCTTCTGTCGAATTTTCTTGTTCAGTCAATTTTTCTATCGCGCTTCGGCATCATGTGTGGCCTATGAAACTCTTTTAAGGGTCCCGAGGCCCACTAATCCGATGACTTATTACATTCTTGAAGCTCGAGACGACAGTTCGTTCGTTCCCTTACCGTGGAAAACAAGAACACCCCTTTTGATCGAAGCTAGGAGTCCCTCATCAGTGATTGCACCGTTTCGAAACAGCCCATGAATTCGATCCAGGAACGTTGATCAAACGTTCTTTGACTCTGGAAAGGGACGACGGAGTGGACATGAAGGTATGCGACTTCCATTTCCCTCGTGTCCACCGCACACTTTCTTGATCATGTCGCCTGCAAGTAAATTGAATGACTTGCTACGTGTATATGTTCTGGATTGATTGCAGCAAAAGGTGGTCGATAAGTTCCCTCCGAACCAGCATGGCGACACCGAGAAGAGCAGGTCCTCCAAAGCCATGCGGATTGCTGAGAGCATTCTGGGTTGTCCTTTCTTTTCTTGTTTTTTCCCTCCTCCACGGAACGAATCTGAATTGAGAATTTGCATGCACGATCCAATCCTGATGTTAACGTCGTAAGTTCACAGAGAGGCTTCTAAATGTTTCTCTTCTTTTTTTCGCATTTCTTGTGGTTTTAGATGTTGAAGCAATTGGTCTGCAAGGTGAACACAAGGATCCGACCGTTGTTGTCAGCAACAGCATCGGCTCAGTAAGACTGATGCTTATACCGAGAATTTGTTTTAGAGAAGCTCAAAACCTGAGTGTCGATTCTATAGGTGAGGATGCGATTCACCAGCAGAACCCAGTCATCGAATATGGGATACTGGCCAGGCTATTTCTGGTGATGGCCTCATCATCATACGGGTTCTCGTAGACAGACAGGATAGCATTCATAGTACATTAGATTAGATTTTGCGATGTTAATGTTGCTTTTTTTGTACTCATTCTTGAATCAGATGTAAGCCGCGAAAACGGCATCCAAGATTTCCATAGCTAGAATCTAGAATATATTAGTTGAGAATAAAAGGATTTGAGCATCATTGGAATCCATGATTCTTGATGCGAAATAGCGATCCTTAACACCGCTGCTTCTCCTCTATTACTTCCGTGTCACTGGCTCAATGTGATCATCCCTCACGATTAACGTTGCATTAGAGTTAGAGGAAAAACTAGAACTATTTATAGAGTTTTTAGTCACAGGATCTCTCATCACAGGCCGGGTTTTACCCGGCACACTCTAGCCAATCTTATATTAAACTAATTAAGAATCTTTATATCTTACTTTATTAGATCAATCCTAAATTGCAATCTTAATTAATGTAGATCACATTAGATAAACTCATACTTGTCCTACTAGGGTTTGTTACATTCTTGACACAGGGCCTTGAATGAGTGACGCTTTGAAATGAATGTGCCCCTCTGCATATGCATATTAGGAGCTAGGATCAAGAAGGTGATTTTAACTATTGCCAGCAAAACAAAAAACAAACACTGGGCAAGCGAAGTTACTAACGCTAGAAGATAGACAGAGAGACTCGGATGTCTTTGGTTAGGGAGGGTATCCAAGATGGGTGTCTTCCTTGTGGGCCAGTATAATTGATGTTTCAGTTGTGAAGGATACGTGTCGCATATCCAGACAACAGTACACTTCTGGAAAGCGGTTCACCCAACCACTGCAGTTTGTCTCCATATGGCAAGAAGCTTCCCGAGTTCATTGTTCTGTCTCCTTAGTTGAGAAAATTAGACTTTCAGAAAGCTCAAAGACACAAAATCAAGACATCGAAAGTTTCCAGATTGTCAAATCTACAATCGGAGAATCTCTTTATCAGAACGTGGACAATTCACTCCTTATGTAGAAGAGACCTGAAGGACCGCCGTTGGGCAGGAGTGCCAACTTCACTGGGCTTTTGGCACCCTCTTCCACGGTTAAAATGCCGCCATTGAAGTTTATATCGGTTTGCACAAAGCCAGGGCACACGGAATTGATGCAGAACCTTGGATATTTCCTTGCAAGGATCCTTGTGAAGGCGTTCATGGCTGCTTTTGACATGGTGTTGGCTGAAAGAAAAGTTGGCCATCCTTTCGTATGTAATGACCCTTCCTTGAAGTCTCTCAGGAATTGGTGCAGGACCTCATCTATTCGCTCTTCTGTTAGGCTTTCGGCATCGCTCAATATGCCATTGGCCCATTCGTTTTGAATATTCTGTAACAAAAACAGCACCAAATAGAATCTTTTCCGTAAAATTTTAATTATCGAAGGCTCTGAATCAAGCAGTTGCACTTTCATTCTTATCAAAACCTGCTAGTATAAGGCGACTTACTGACGGTTTATCCTCGTAAATGTGACATCGCTGACAAATTCATTGCTTAGTGGATTGGACATTTTTTCTAGGACATTGCATGATGTCCCGGGAATGTTAATTGTCGAAACTCAAGACTGTAGACAATTCTCTTGGACAGTACGTGATGTAGAAAGCGCTATTAAAAAAACCGACCGTTTCATACCTCTAGCTTTCCCATGAAGGAGGAAACATTGACAATTTTCGGCGCGTCGGATAACTGCAGGAGAGGCATGAGTGCTTTAGCAGTTCTTTTAGCACCATAGTAGTTTGTTGTTATACAATCTACAGCTAAATCATATGTTTCGCTCCTCAGTTTTGTCCAGTGGGTTCTCACTCCATTCTGCATCAGGAAGAAAAGATCTCTCATAAATCAGCCGATTTTCCGAGACAACAAATGAAGCGGACTAGTTTTCTATTTCAATGCCAAAACCAAAATATGGACAGTTTTTCTAGTAACTAAATAGTCCTAAGGAGACAAAAGTGAACTCAATTTTGCTACCGGTGTGTACTTTTTACTTCCATGCATGTTGTTTAGCGCTTTTCTTTGCTCATCCTAGAAGATGCTTCACTCAGTTTCATTAAGATTACTTACTGCATATAAAGCATCTGTGTCTACCCTGACTCCAACAATCCCAGCATTATTAACCTGCACTGACAATTCAGCTTTGTTTATTATTCACTTGGTTTCCAAATCACAAATAAAGCAAACTCATAAAAACAGCACAAAAAATACGTCCAATTGTCCAGCTTCTGAAGATTCTCCGCTTCTCAATAAAAACCCATGAATGTAAACTCAGACAGATTAGCGTTAAGGCCGACTTTGGGGCGTACCAAGATGTCGAGTTTACCAAAATTCGTCCTGACGAAATCGGCCAAAGAAGTTATACTAGCCAGGTCTGCAACATCAAGCTGATGAAAACCCACCAGTTCAGAGAGCGAGCCATCACATTTCTTCAGCTTATTCAAAGCTTCAAGACCCCTTTTCTCATTTCTGGCTGTCAAAATCACTCTGATCCCATTAGAAGCTAACTGCTTCACCGTCTCCAATCCAATCCCTTTGTTTGCTCCGGTCACAACTGCTAACCTGTGACAACAGGAGAAAAACAAGTGACGGACATGTGGGCTTGAGCATGAAGCAGAGTCCCCACTCATACTCAGTGACTATCTAAGCAAGTGAAAGGACCAAGAGACTCTTAAGTACCTTCTTGCTGTTCCTTCCATCGATGGTGAGAGGTTGTGTTGCAGAAATGGGCAATGAAAATGAGCTTTCAGTCTTATCCCAAACTGAAACTTGCCTAAACTGTGGGTATATGACTCCGTGTCCTAAGTACTTATAACGAACTGTCGGTCACAAGCCATCACAAAATTGTGCATCCTCTTTCTTTTTCGCCATCCGAAAGAGCAACAAAAGAAAAACATGAAGAGTGCAAAAAAGAAAAAGAACAATGTCTAATGCAATGCTTGTGTGGCTCCGTTTCGCCAAAAGATGAGTTCAGTATCTATTTTCCTTTCTTTTTTTTTTTATATCAAGGGTAGGTCTGGTGTTCTAATTGTCATTTGACAGAGATGAGGCATATATTGCTAGGCAATCACACGGATATATTGGTAAAAAATTATAGATTATCTGACGAACTGGGGAAGATGTGAGGCTGTGCCACGAGTCCTTGGATTATCCCGATAAGGTAGCATTGACCTAATGTGCTACCATCTTGGATTATGACGTGTACGTAGGTTCGGATGTGACTTGGGTACTGAGTTATATGTTATCAGCCCTCTGTGTCATGCAAATGGCTCTCCTCTTGCCCTTAGTCCAAGTTTTGTCATCTGGGGAAAATTATTTTCCTTTCCCCGGAAACAAAGTGCATTTCTAGAGTTTTTTTTGGTGAGGAGTGCATTTCTAGAGTTACTTACTAATATAGTAGAAAATCATTTTACGACGGCGGATCGGCAACAGCACTCGTGGAATTCCTTATCAATTCGTTGGGGATCCGACCAAAGTCGGCAAGAATCCAGCATCAAGCTCAATGGGTAATCTTCCTAGACCTCGATAGTATTCGAGCAAAGAAAGGAGGAAAAGAATACATTTCACTTCAAACAAGCTTATCAAAAATTTCTACACTATTCATAAAGAACGAGAAAGTACCAAAAAGTCCTAAACCTACTGCATTAGTGTCAATTTAGTCATAAACCTTTCAATTAAGCTAATTTAATTCTAAACCTTTTACAATTATTCCAATTGAGTCCATTCGGCCAATTTAGGCTAAAAATCGTTACGTGGATGCCGGTCGTCCTACGTGACATGGATAGTGCTGACATGAAAATTTTTAATAATTTTCTCAAACTTTTATTAATTTTTCTTTTTTTTTCTTGTTTCCTTTTTTTTTTTTCATCTATGGTACTGGCACCCTCGCCCCACCTCACCCAAGTGCGAATGAGGCGAAGGTGGGCGTGAGCGAGGCCGCCTCGCCAGTCACTAGCAAAGGCAGCATCGACCTTGCTAGTTGGGAGCGAGGAGGCCGGGCAAGGGCGGCGACCCTCATCGGTGGCTAGTGAGGGCTCGAGGCCCTTGCCCAGTGGCCAACGAGCTTTGGCGACCCTCGATAGCCACAAATGGAAAAAAAAAAAAGAAAACAAGAAAAAGAAAAAAAGGAAAAATAAAAGAATAATTAATAAAAAATTAAAATTTTTGAACAAAAATAAAAATATTTAAAATGTTTATGTTAGTGACGACCGTGCTACGTAGGACGACTGGCGTCCATATTAGCAATTTTTGGCATAAATTGGTCGAATGAACTTAATTGACATAAATGCAAAAGGTATATTACTAAATTGGCTCAATTGAAAAATTTAGGATTGAATTGGTACAAATGAAATAGATTTCAGACTTTTTTGGTACTTTTCCAATAATAAATACATTGCATTGAAAAAGCGAAATTCATATTTTTTAGTATTCCCCGGTTGTTTTCCTTTTTATGTTGATTATCTTTATATTAATTAAGATTGCTCCTCCTCTTCCATGTACTCTTCTTCCCCCCCACCACCACCATTTTTACTTAAAAACTCCAAATTCACGTGTCCTTTCTCTTCTATAGCGTGCCCTTTTGGATGAGCGAAGCTGAAATTTTCCAGCTTCATTGTGACCATACTTCCTCTGCCAAATGAGAAAGAGGGAACCAAGAAAATGAAGATTTTTCTGTAAAACAGCTGTACAATCAAGACTCAAGAGGTGGAGGAACTCCGATGGGCCCATCTGCAGATCCCAAAAATCAGGTCCAAGATTTCATTTTTGTTTCTTCAAGCCTCTAAGGTGAAGAACAAGATCGTGGGCCCATCCATTTTCATGGTTCATTTTCTCCGGAAACCTTTTTTGGAGAGAGAAACTGAACGTGTCAAAAACAGCCACCACAGATTGAATATGCCAATCTCTCTGTGCCTGTGATCTCGGAATCAGATTGGTCAGCTCAGCACCAGCACGGCAGTTTACTGCCTGCTTCGCCTAAATTTGGGGGAAATGGTCCAACATTGGCCCTTTCCTCATTTTCCTGCCTCCTCCTTGTAAAGGGAGATAAAAATCTGTGTACTACTTCAATTTTTATTTTTATTTTTTATAGTTGCACATCTTTTATGGTTGCGTGCATATTTCTCAGCCAGATTGCGGAAGTTCGGGACAAGACACTCAATTAGGTAGTATCACGTGCGACTCACGATATGGAAACGATAAGTTACCGTGTGCGCGTTACTTTGAGCTATAAGATTTAATAGAAGTTTTCAACTGGGTGTTCTTGAGTCTAGAAGTCGGTATTATCCAACAGCAATTAGGCAATGATTGATTCCTGAAATTTTCTGCTACCTTGTCTAATGAAGCGAAAGATTGCTTTTGTAATAAGCTATGAATGGAGGATACACATGTAGGTTGGTATTTGTGCATATCTAAGTAGCAATGTGAGGAAGGCATGATCATTACTAGGGATGTGCAAAGGAAATGGGAATCACTTGGATTGCCCAGAACCAGTCCGGATTGGCTCAGAACCGGCGGTGGTTCCCATTGGGACAAGTCCGGTTCCCAATTCCAATTTATTGAATCGCTGAGTACTGGTCCGGTTCCAAATTCTAGGTGTGGAACCGCTCACTTGGACCAGACCGGTATATATAAAATGGAAGAATTCATCCTAAAAGCAAAGTATTATTTAGTGTCAAATGATAAGTAAGAGACGGAACCAACTGTCCAAATAGGAGCATTTATCCTAAAATCATGATATCATTTTGTATTTGATAAGAAAGACCCTCATGTAGATTTCTTTACTATTTTTACCATTTCCATTGCAAAGAAGTACCTACGTAGAAACTAGATCCACCATGATATTAATTGAAGAATGAAATTTTATCGTGATTGGGGACCAGTTCTATGAACCCACATGGGAACTGGATTAGACTGGTGATCCCGTTCTCGATTTTAATTTTTCGGAACCGGTCCTGGGTGAGAACCGCCCATCGGGACCATGCTCCCCTCTACTCATGATGGCAGTGTTGGCCGGCCCGTATGGTTCGGCCGAGCGCCCTAGGATCACCATAGCTAGATTTAAACGGTACGGTAAAAAGATGGATAGGATTTGTGCACCTGATTTGGATTCCATCGGCCTGAATGCGGAAATAACGATGAACCGGTGCCGTAGATCTTCTCCCCTGTCGCCCCCGAAGCCCCCGGCGCTATGAGACCGCCTCAGCCAACTCACGGATGCCTTAGGTGAGTTTGAGAGCGTTTGAGAGAGATTTTAGAGAGTTAGGCGCAGAGGAGGGACCTGCAGCTCTATTTATAGAGTTTCTAGCCAGGCCCTCTCATAACGGGCCGGGCCGAACTCGGCCCACACAAGCCGGGCCCATATCCGACTAATTAAGAAACTTTATATCCAAACTTATTAGACCAAACCCGCAAGCGGGTAATAACAATCTCAATTAATGTAACCCACATTAGGAAAAACGTTACATTCTCCCACTTGGGCTATATTAATTGAAATCGTACCTTATGTGCACCTTTATTTGGTCTATGGATAATTCTCAATAGTCAATCCGATCCCATAAAGTTTCAAACACCGAATCATGGCGGTAACTGCATGTAATCACGCAGAGCCTTCCATGGTCACAAGTGTCTTAGACTTTACTGATATGGATTCGATATGGTTGTGTGGCAAACGGATGACACCTCATAAAGAGTGATACCTCATGTGTCATCACCTTTGTCAGTCCTCATTCTCTTTCCTTAAGTGTCACAAAAACCTGATGTGTCACTAGAGAATATCTTTATGGTTCCAATGAACCTACATATGTCTTATCCTTATTGTTAACATTACTTTATGTGTAATAAGACATATCCTTAAGGCTAATAACTGAATGCCCATAGCCTTTACTCAAAGTTTACACAGTACCTTAAGATTTTCACCTTATATGTGTATTTAACTTAACAAAAATGCATTCAGAAACACTTTATTGAATGCAAATAAGTTGATACACATCCAAAATGTTACAAAGAGTAACAGAACACAGATGTAAACTTTATTAGAGCACAAATTAAAAACAGCTCCCACTAAACAACAGTATCCTATGATACTCCTAAGCCCATACTAACGACATGTCGTTCAAAAATACAAGGGCGAAGGCCTTTAGTTAGTGGATCTGCTACCATATCATCTGTGGAAATGTGCTCTACTGTAATGTCACCATCCCTGACTTTTTCCTTTAAGGTCAAGTACTTGACCTCCATATGCTTAGACCCCTTGAGACCTCTGTTGTTGTTAACAAACAACACTGCAGAGTTATTGTCACAATACAACTGTATGGGCCGATCCACAAAATCAAATACGGTCAACTCCCTAATGAGGTTCCGGAGCCAAATTGCCTGAGTAGCGGCCGAAAAGCATGCTACAAACTCCGCTTGCATGGTAGAGGATGTCATTGATTTCTGTTTCTCACTTTTCCATGATACTGCACCTCCTGCTAACTTAAAGATATAACCCGTTGTCGACTTCCTTTCATCTTGACAACCAGCAAAGTCTGAATCCGAATACCCTACCAGCTGTAGGTTCTGAACATGTCTGTAGATCAGCATATAGTCTTTTGTCCTCTTTAGGTACCTCATCACCTTCTTGGCAGCAACCCAGTGATCATGTCCTGGATTTGACTGATATCTGCCTAGAAGTCCTGTTGCAAAAGCAATGTCTGGCCTAGTGCAAACTTGAGCATACATGATACTTCCAAGTGCACTAGCATAAGGTACATCCTTCATTTGGGTTTTCTCAACATCCGTATGAGAACACTGTGACAGACTCAGTTTATCACCCTTTATGACAGGAGCAATTCCTGGCTTGCAGTCCTGCATACTGAATCTTTCCAGAATACGATTAACATATGTTCTCTGAGACAAACCCAATACTCGGCGAGAACGATCCCTATGGATCTCAATGCCTAGGACAAAAGACGCCTTATCAAGGTCCTTCATGTCAAAATCCTTCGACAACATTCGTTTTGTCTCATGTAGTAATCCAATATCACTACTCGCAAGTAAGATATCATCTACATAGAGTATGAGAAAAATAAATTTCCTCCCACTGACCTTGCTGTATATACACTAATCCAACTTGTTCTCAACAAAACCTAATGAAGTGACAACACTATGAAACTTCAAATACCATTGTCTAGAAGCTTGCTTAAGTCCATAAATAGATTTCTTCAATCTACACACAAGCTCACCTGAATCATCAGCTGCAAAACCTTCGGGTTGCATCATATAGACTTCCTCATCAAGGTCTCCATTCAGAAAGGCAGTCTTAACATCCATCTGGTGTAATTCCATATCAAAATGAGCTACCAATGCCATGATCACTCTAAAAGAATCCTTAGAAGATACTGGTGAAAAAGTCGCCTCATAATCTACTCCTTCTCTCTGAGTGAAACCCTTGGCTACCAGTCTGGCTTTGAACTTCTCAATCTTTCCTTTGGAGTCCCTTTTAGTCTTGTATACCCATTTGCAACCAATGGGCTTGTAACCTTTAGGCAATTCAACAAGCTCCCAAACACCATTATATTTCATAGACTGAATCTCGTCTTTCATTGCATCCACCCACATATCTGATTGAGGACAAGAAATTGCATCTGAATAAGTCACTGGATCAACCACACAGCCTATATCATAGTCATGCTCTCCCAGATAGACCATATAGTCCGGTGGTATAGCCGATCGTCTCTGCCTGATAGATCTCCTGAGTGGAGCTACTACTTCCTCATCCTGCACCTGAGGGGTTTGAAATTCTTCATCAGGAGCTGTTTCAATAACAGGATCCTGGACCACAACAGGCTCAGTCTGTGGCGTAGGGAGCTCCATAATTGTCTGTACAGGTAGAGAAATCGACACTGTAGTACCTACCATATTATTATCCTCAATGGTCTGTAAGCAACTACCCTTCTCGGCTACATCAAATTCCAGAAATTTCGCTGTCTGTGATTCGACAATTCTTGTACCTCCATGGGGATTGTAAAACCGATATCCCTTCGAATGATCTGGATAAGATATGAAGTAACATCGAGTGGTTCTGGATTCTAACTTGCTCAATGTTGGATTGTATAACCTTACTTCTGCAGGACACCCCCAAACTTTAAGATGATTTAGGCTAGGTTTCCGTCCAGTCCATAATTCAAAAGGAGTCTTTGGAACAGCCTTAGTAGGAACACGGTTTAGTATGTAGAGAGCTGTCCTCAAGGCTTCACCCCACAGAAAATCAGGTAAGTTCGTCCTGCTAATCATACTCCTCATCATGTCCATTAGGGTGCGATTTCGTCTTTCTGCCACACCGTTTTGCTCAGGACTCCCGGGCATAGTAAATTGAGCCACTATTCCAGAATCTTCCAAGTATTTGGCAAATGGCCCTTTCAGCTGTCCAGCATCGCCATGCCTGCCATAATACTCACCATCTCGATCAGACCTGACAACCTTTATGACTTTTCCCAGCTGTTTCTCGACTTCAGTCCGAAAAATCTTAAACTTGTCAAGAGACTCAGACTTCTCCTTAATCAAGAACAGATAACCATACCGGGAATAGTCGTCTGTAAATGTGATGAAATAGAAATTTCTACACAATGTTGCCGTATAGGGTCCACTGATGTCGGTGTGAATGACCTCCAACAGGTCAGAACTACGGACTGCGGTTTTCTTCTTTATCTTGGTCATCTTACCCCTACAACAGTCTACGCAAGTATCTAGGTCACTTTCAAGAGTAGGCAGGATGTTTGTCTTTATCAGCCTTGTCGCGACCGAAACTCCCGAGCCTTTTTTGAATAACATGCAAAAAGCAGGGGGGCTCGCCTGGTATATGTTGAGTCTAGGTTCAGGACTTAACTCGGGCTCTCCCAAGCCCATACCATATCGCGACTTAGGATTTAAGTTTTTTTTTTTTAACATGTAGGTGATTTACATGCAAGAGTCGCCACTAATCAGTTTGGGGTAGGTCGATTAGAAACCCAAATAGGGTGACGGGAGAATCACCCTATTCCTACGAACCAGAGATTAACTGAATTCGGGGACTTGGTTACACTAGTTGGATAACTAATGCCCTTTCGGTACCATTCTACCCTCTTCATTTTTTTGAAAACATTTATCAGGCAATTTGGATTGCTTTTAGGACCTTTCTCCTAACATGTGAGGTGATCAAGCGAGTGCATAATCAGAAATGATCAGCAGTCAGGAACACAAGTCATGCAGCCTAGGGTTCTAATCCTAACTAAGCTAGATGACGTTCAAAATACGGCAGTTCATGCAATTGTATTAAAACATGCATACTAACTACGCTATGGTAATTAAAAACATGCAATGTCTATCGTGCGATTTCGGGCCTATTTAATTTAAATAAAACCACAACATGCATAATTATAAAGTAGGAAAACACTCATACAAGTCCTGTAAAAAAAAAAAATTTTGGATTTTTTTTTTTTCGAGAAAAAAAAATCGAGATAAAAAAAAAAGAAATGAGAAAAAAAAAATTGAAATTTTTTTTCTTTTTTTTTTTTAAAAAAAAATTTTGAATTTTTTTGAATTTTTTGATTTTTTTTGAATTTTTGAATTTTTGAAATTTTTTTTTTTTTCGGAAAAAGAAAATAAAATAATAATAAAACGAAAATATAAATATTTTCTGAAAATATTTTCCATTTTATTTTATTATATATATATTTTAAAATTTAATTTAATTTTAATTTTTTTTTAAATTTTTTATAGTTTTTTTTAAATTAAAAAAAAAGGGAAAGAAAAACCTGTTTTTTTTTTTAAATTTTTTTTAAATTTTTAAATATTTTTTAAATAAAATAAAATAAAATAAAACCGCCTAGTCGGGTCGGGTCCGACCCGAGTCAACGGACCCGACCCGGTCGTTGACCACGGGGCCGGATCGGCTGATCCGGGTCGGACGAGACCGACCCGGGTCAACGGACCCGACCCGGTCGTTGACCCGGGTCGGGTGTACTGATCCGGGTCGGTCAGAATTGACCCGAGTCAACGGATCCGACCCGGGTATTGACCCGGGTCGGATCTGCCGATTCGGGTCAAATCTGACCCGGTTCGCAGATCCGCGGGAGAGGGGGCGCCGGCGAGGCCAAAATTGGCCGTCCGCCGGCTGACCCAGACCGACACCGCCCCCGACCAGGCCCCTGGAACGATCACCAAGCCTCGCCGCCCACCAATGTCACCTTCCGACCTCCGTTCGCCGGCCGGCGACCAAAACCAAAAACTGATCTCATTGAGGCTTTTTATCGAACAGGTGGGGGGCGTGACAAAAAACAGGGGATTCTGACCTGTTTCGGCGGCTGGATCGGCTCCGACGACCACGGCCCGTCCCCGACTGAGACTAGAGACCGGGGCCGGCGTCGGCATGGGCCGGGATTCGCGCTACACGGCCGGCACGAGTTCCGGCCACGCCTCACTAGAAAACAGAGCAGAACAGGGCAGGTCGAGGGAGAACGGGAGAGCTGACTGTCGACCGCGCGTTGGGGGGGTATTCCGGCATGTCTGAGGACGACGGCGACGTGGCTAGTTGCTCCGGCGACCTTGTCACCTTCTCTCTCTCTCTGCTCTCAACTCTCTCTCTGACTCGCCGACTCTGTCTTCTCTCTCTCTCTGAAATTCGCCGACCTCGATGGGTGCTCCGGGCGTCGCCGGTCAGCTTGCTGGAGACAGCGAGACCGGCGGCGACTCGAGGCTCCTCTCTCTCTCTATTTTTCTCTCGGTCTCTCTCTCTGTCTCTCTCTGTGTTTTCTCTGGAAGATCGCCGACCCCCCCCTCCGGGGCTCTCTCTCTCTCTCCCTAGGCTTTTAGATGGCGACGAGGACGATGCAGCTCTGCTCCATTGCGTCAGCAATGACGCTGGCCTGCACCGGCCTACTCTGGCTGCGACCTCGCTGCCATTAAGCCGGTGCAGGGAGCCAGCGTAGATGGGCAGAGCGGAACAGGGAGCTGAGAGGGAGGAGAAGATAAGGGGAAGCTCAGAAACAGGGGAAGAAGGGACTGGCCTTAATGGCCAGTCCCGTGGCGTGTTCATCTTGGCTTCTTCTGACCGGATGAGGACGATGAAGAACGGCGCCGCCGTGCGTCATGCTTCGGTCGCGCACAGGGGAGAACAGGGGAAGCAACAGCGACGCACGGCTGGGGGAGAAGAAGGAAGGAGGAGACGGGCCGGGCCAGCGCGGGGAAAAGAAGAAGGAAAGGGATTGGGCCGGGCCCGCGCGAAGAGGAAAGAAAGAAAAAGAAAAGGGAAGCAGGCCGAGGGCCTGCGCGGGGGAAAAAAGAGAAGCGGGCCGGGGGGAGGAGGCCCGCAGTCGGGGGGGAAGAAAAAAGAACGGGCCGGGTCAGCCTGGCTCCGACCCGGCCCGATTCGATTTTTCGATTTTTTTTTAAATTAATTAATTACTTAATTAAAATTTATAATTATTATTTATTATATATATTAAAGAAAACATTTTAA
This sequence comes from Syzygium syzygioides, assembly GCA_031216285.1. NCBI lineage: Eukaryota > Viridiplantae > Streptophyta > Magnoliopsida > Myrtales > Myrtaceae > Syzygium > Syzygium syzygioides. The sequence continues at coordinate 24,690,781 of CM062245.1, forward strand.
TAGACCATATTAGCACAAAATTGCCTAATTTCTACATGCAATGCGTGGAAATGTATATTTTTGTTTTAGGAATTAATAAAAATTAACTCCTAAATTTTGTGCAATTAATTTTGGGCAAATTTTAAAATAGGTGTCAACAAGCCTTTCCACTCTTTCTTTAGAAATGTGACCAAGTCGTTTATGCCACAATGCATAAGACTGTTCCTTAGGTAGAGGTCTTTTGGAAACAACCCTTTCAACTGTACAAGCGACGTATATATCATTGGGAGATAAACACAATCTGTACAATCCATTCGATATGTTGCAGCACCCAACCTTATTTGAATTAAAGAACATAGAAACCATACTGTTCTTAATTTCAAAAGAGTAGCCACAAACATCCAAACTTGATACGGAAACTAAGTTCCGTCTGAAGGAAGGTACATAAAAGGTGTTTCTTAACATCATATTAAAACCAGAATCCAAAATTAATATGACATCTCCCACGAACTCGACGTCAACTCTCTTGTTGTTTCCTACAGTAAGCTTTGATTCATCCTGATTTGGCTTCCTTCTGTTTGTGAATCCCTGTATGGTATAAGCAACATGATTAGTTGCACCGCTATCTAGCCACCAAGAACTGGATGGTGCTTCTGATAGGTTGGATTCACAAACAAATGCCAAAGAATCAATACCTGACTGCTGACGCTTGGACAACCAAGCTTTATATCTATTGCAGTCTTTCTTCATATGGCCCTTCTTCCTACAAAAGTAACAGTGAACACCATTCTTCTTCAAGGGTGTTTTCTCAGGACCCAAATAGTCCACATGACCGGTGCTTTCAGAAGTTCCTTTCTGAGTACGATTCTTGAACTTACTACTCTTCCTGCTACTGGAACTGGAGGCATAGAAAGCAAGATTCCCTTTATCTTTCTTTAGTTTCTCTTCCTCTGCCACTACCCTAACTATCAGGTCATTGACCGACCACTTTTCATCTTGAGAATTATAGTTAGTCTTTATAATTCCAAATTCAGCAGGAAGGGTGTTCAGGGCTTGATGCACAATGTAAGCATCAGAAAGGATAATATCATGAACCTTTAGTTTTGTCTGGAGGCCTACCATCCTAAGGACGTAATCCCTAACCCCACTTGAACCATCATACCTCATATTATTGAGTAACTGCATGTATGTCCCAGCCTCGGCATTTGATGAGACACGGTTCCTTGCTTCTAGGGTTTCCATCATTTCTTTAGCAGTGCAGTCAGCTGGCAAACTACTCTTCAAGTGGTCCTTAATGGATCGCTTCATCAGCAACAAGCAAATCCTATTGCTCTTTTCCCAGGCGGCACTCAGTGCCTTTTCTATGTCCGTACTTTCAGCAGTGACATCTACTGGCTTATCCTCAGTAAGAGCAATATGAACATCTGCCAGCTCCATACCAAACAGAAAATCCTCTTTCCATTTTTTAAAGTTTGAACCAGTAAGAACCTCAATACTTATGGAGTTGCCGTTCAGGGAAAAAGTGACTGTAAAACAAAAACAAGCAATGTCTATAATCAGCATCATGTGAGTACTTTTCTGAGAGTTACACACATCATCATATAATCACCTTTGGGCAGAATACATGATATGCAATTGTACACCCTCTACATTACAACGGCCATGAGAATATATTCCAATCTTTTATGAATTCACCACCTTTGGGTGTATGAACCACTAGGATCAGTCATTCCTCACGCATATTGTATATGCACCCCTCCATGAACCAATACATAATCACCTCCTTTGGGAGTATAATAATATATTAGAATAGGAGACATCCTAACAATACGAGACTGATATTTCTCAAACTCAATCAAGTGTGCCACTTTGGCGGTCACTACCAAATTGAATCATTGAAACTCTCTCATACTGAGGATATAAACTTTATGTCTCACATATACTATATAGATGTAATTCTAGACTGGAAGACATGGGCAATGTCTCTAAAATTACATACCATGCTAATTACATTGCTTTATACATTGATATATGTTGAACCTTATACATACTATCAATGAAACATGATCTACACATCCTTATGGCATCATATACATGTAAGATTTAATCTGTATCTCTTAAACCGTAGAGAAATACAGGAAAATACGAAAATATACCCTAAAAATACGCATATATAGGGTTCCGTATGTATTTTCACATCCTTAAAAGTATCAAACATGTAAAATAAATATACCACAGTGTAGATAATCTCAATACGAGCACATCGGTATCTTACACGCGCCAATCGGAGACTGGACGGGCCTTCACGCGCCTCCTGAAGATGCGGCGCGTGGGCTTCACGCGCCGGCGCCTAAGCCGGCCAAAAGGCCGGTCCGACCGGTCTAACCGCCGACCGGTCCGACCGGTTCGACCGCAGACCGGTCCGACCGCTTTCCGGTCCGACCGGTTTGACCGGTTAGGTCAACGGGTCGGACCCCCGGGTCGGGTCACGGGTCGGACCCGGGTCGGGTCTCGGGTCGGACCCCGGGTCGGATCCGGAGTCGGGTCGGGTCGGCCGGATCGACCCGGCTCGCGGAAACCCTAGCGCGTGCGTTGCACGCGCCTGGGAACACCCGCGCGTGGCCGCGCGTGTGCCGCCGGGGCTCACCGCCTCCCCGGCGCGTGGGGGCGCGTGAGGCCGTTTCCGGCGTCCCCCGGTGGCCGGCGACCACTCAATCTTCTCGTCTCGCGACGATCTATCCATCTATGTGATTTATTCTAACTTTCAACGGGCGAAAAAATCACAGACCCACGCGAACAGTACCGGCCCGTTTCTCGACTATGGCGGCTCTGATACCACATGTTGGCCGGCCCGTATGGTTCGGCCGAGCGCCCTAGGATCACCATAGCGAGATTTAAACGGTACGGTAAAAAGATGGATAGGATTTGTGCACCTGATTTGGATTCCATCGGCCTGAATGCGGAAATAACGATGAACCGGTGCCGTAGATCTTCTCCCCTGTCGCCCCCGAAGCCCCCGGCGCTATGAGACCGCCTCAGCCAACTCACGGATGCCTTAGGTGAGTTTGAGAGTGTTTGAGAGAGATTTTAGAGAGTTAGGCGCAGAGGAGGGACCTGCAGCTCTATTTATAGAGTTTCTAGCCAGGCCCTCTCATAACGGGCCGGGCCGAACTCGGCCCACACAAGCCGGGCCCATATCCGACTAATTAAGAAACTTTATATCCAAACTTATTAGACCAAACCCGCAAGCGGGTAATAACAATCTCAATTAATGTAACCCACATTAGGAAAAACGTTACAGGCAGGTCTCATATCATACAGCTCACACCAAAAGAGAGCCATCCATATAAACATCTATGTTTCAGTATCATGCATTAACCATTCCACTGTTCTAAATCTCATGATCACGCATAGACCACAGATTTCAAATCTCTACACTTGTCACTATCAGAATAACGTATATAATGTTCTTTTTTTCATTTTCACATTACGCAGTTTGGTATTTGTTGCATCTTGAGTCCAATGATTGTTTCAGGAGGCCACAAGCTTTCACATGGTTGTTACTGTGTAGAAGAAATCACACCGCTCATCGAGAGATTCGCATTCGAATACTGTAAAACAACGCTTGCTATTCTTAGTAACTTTCTTGTTTTAGCTGTCTGATGTATAACCAAGCAAAACCTCAAAACCAAACTAGGGAGTTTTTAGAAGGAATCCATGATTTTCATGTCTCTTGCTTAGATTTACTGCTTGCTCATCTCAAATCTTATAGTAAATTAAGTAAACCACAATTTTTAGGCATGATTTTTACTTGAGAGTAGAAATTCATACAACAAAGTAACAGAGTTTATAAACAATTTATAAACATCATATGAATGGCCCATTGAGCACCACATTTCTATTACATATAACTAAACGTTCTTTTGCAAGATTTATCTTTTTCCTTTACCTTTTTGCATTCTACATCATTGGCAATGATCGTTCTGGTGTTGTACTTTTGAATTCCTTGTCATATACTTTCGTATCCAACATCAACAAAGTACTATTTACAACTTTTGTCAATTCATATCAATACATCCACATTCTGATAATGTATTTCATCACGTTTTTAGTGAAACATCTTTTTAGCATTCCTGATGGAGCACATCTTGATAATTTGAGAAGACTACAATGGCAAAATTCAAAAATCAACAATAGTTTGACAATGTTGTTAGCAACAACACATTGTAAAGCAAGAATCGCTTTTCTTAGTAACTTTATTATTTTAGTTACATTGAGAATATAACCAAGAAAAACCTCGAAACTAATCCAGAGAGTTTTTTTGTTACAATCTAGAGAGTGAATTCATAATTTGCAGGTCTCTTGCTTATATTTAATGCTTGCGCATCTCGAATCTTATAGTTATTTTAGGGCTGACCCATTTTGCAACTCATATTTAATGGGCTCCTGCGAAAATGGGTAACTCATTTAGCAAACAGTGGGGAAAAATGTAAGAAAAGTTTTAAACTTATTGTATTAGTGCCAATTTAGTATTAAACCTTTTTTATGCCAATTTAATTATAAACCTTTTGACATAGTGTCAATAAGTTATTCTAGCTAAATTTGATTGGATATTGCTAATATGAATATCAGTCGTCCTACATGGCACTACTGGCTTTGACATGAATAATATTTAATAATATTTTTACATATTTTTTTAATTTTCTTTTATTATTTTTATTTTTTTCTTTCTTCTTCCTTCTGCCGGTGACCGGCCACTGGCCACAGGCGATGGTTAGGCTACTAGCCTTGCCTAGGCAAGGGTCACTGTTGCACGCCATAGGCGAAGCTTGGCCAGGCGAGGGTGAGCCTTGGCAATGATTCCCCTCTCTAGATCTGGCGAGGTCGGCTCTAGCCAGACCCAAGGCGGCCTCGCCGAGCGTTGCTTGGGCGAAGGTGACCCCCAGCGAGGTTGTTGTGGCCTAGGTGAGGGTTGGCATCACTAGATTTGGCCTAGGCGAGACCGGCTCTCGCCGGGGCTCGCCCTTGCCTGGTTGGGCCTTGCCTGTGGCGATCAATGGTGACCCTTGCATGACCGGTAGCCAGTCACTGGCAAAAGGAAGAATAAAGAAAAAAATAAAAGAAAGAAAAAAGAAAAAAAATTAAAATATCGAAAAAATTAAAATATTATTAAAAATTGTTTACGTTAATGCTGGCGATACCACATAGGCCAGCTGATCTCTATGTCAGCAATATCCAACAAAAATTAGCCGAAAAGACTGAATAGCACTATGTCAAAACGTTTATGATTAAATGGGTAGTAATGTAATAAGTTTAGAACTTTTCTGACACTTTTCTCGTAAAAAGTGGGTCAATGAAAAAAACAAGGTATGTTAAAATGGGTCATAATGGGTTGTTCACATCACCCATATATAACACTTAGTCGCTGATCGGTTGGAGGTCGCCAGTCACCGCCGTCTGCTAGTTGTCGGTTGTTGCCAAACGCCGCCAGCCACCGCCAGTCGTCACTGGTCACCGCCGGTTGCCGGTCGTTGGTTATCGTTGGTTGCAAGACGTAGAAGGAAAAAAAAAAGAAAAAAATAATAAATAAATAAATAAAAGGTTTTTTTTAAATTATAAAATTTATCCATAGTGTTTTAGCAATATATTTTTAAAAATGTATAAGAAACAAGTTTTTCTAAATTGGATGAATATTGAAATCTTTTAGCAATAGAGGTTGGATTGGGTATGAGTTGAATCCGGTAGGGTCGCTAGAATGATATTGTATGAAAATTGGTAAAAAATGGGTAAATGGGTCAATACGGGTCGGACCATTTTCGACCTTACCTGACTTACTCGTTTGACAGGCTTAAGTTATTTGAGCAATCACAATTTTTAGGCATTATTTTTATTTGAAAGTAGAGATCAACAAAAAGATATTCAAACAATTATTAATGGGTAAACCGTACATCAATGGTCCATCAAACAACATACTTCAAATCCTTACTAGAGTATAAAGTGAAATTCTAATTTTCTGTTATCCCCTAATTATTCTCTTTTTTGTATCAATAGCTGTTCATCTACATCTCACACGAAGACAATATATTGCAAATGTCTACATTCCCTCATTTGATAACGAAACATCTTCAATCAAAATCAGGCACCATAAATTTTTTGGCCATTTGGAAGGAAAAATTCTTCATACAAAAGGAAGGACGTTTCTTCCATCCCTTGAAAGAATCGGCTAGATGGGCCGTCATCAGACAACAAAGATAGACTCACGGGACCCTCCGCGCCTTCTTCCGGAGTCAAGAAACCGGTGTTGTGCGACATATCCGTCTTGACGAATCCAGGCCAAACGCAATTTGCGTGAAACATGGGTCACTTGGCTGCTAAAATCCTCATATAAGCGTTTAACGCCGCTTAGAAACTATATAAGCAAAATGAGCAGCAGGCCGGCCTTTGATCCCCAAGAGAACCTTGCCTAAAATCTTTTAGAAACTCCTTCAACACCTCGTCCACCTTTTCTTCCGTGAGGCGTTCGGCATCGCTAAGGACGTTCTTAGCCCAGCCATCCGGGAAAAACTGATCATAAGGTCAGAAAGATGATTGAGATGTTATTCATTCTCTAGAAAAACTATTCTAGCTTTTCTTAAAGCTCCATGTAATTCGATTTCAAGAAAAGACCTCGAAGTGATATCTTTGAATTCTCTTGCAAAAATGGGGTTTGCGTTCGATGTGATAACTCAAGGGTGAATTTCCATTCTTAAGTTACCGGGAAATAACTTTGGAGTAATGTACTTTGACACTTCTTACTGCCAGCATCCCGCCGGAGGAGGAAACATTAACAATCCTTGGCGAGTCTAATAGTTGGAGGAGGCCAATGAGTGCATCAACCATCCTTTTGGCACCATAAAGTTGATGTTAATGCACTCTTCGGTTAACTTGTATGTCGTCGTCGAGACATCACTCCAATTTAATTGCTCCTGCATCATTCCACAGAGAATGTTAGGAAGGACAATTAGAGGTCTCAGAATTGGCAAGGTCCAACATAGAATATGCATGTTAAATTCTAGGAGCTCATCATGCCATCTTATAGAAGGAGTTAGCCGCAAGAAACCAGATCAAGGTACTGTTGGATATGTTTGTTTGTAAAACAAACACTTAAGGTATTTTCCTTGTCCCACATAGGAAAGAAAGGAATGCTTTGGTCACTTTATCAGTGTAAAGTGGATTATACTATTTTGAAATAAGAAAATGGGCTAGTGGGCTAGACCCCACTATACCCGCGTGCGGGTGCGCGAGTAATTGCGCGTTTTTGACGCGGACCAAAATTAACCTTAATCAACAATTCATTAATTTTTTTTATTTTCGAAATGAATTTTTAATTAATTTATTTTACTCCTTTTTAGCTTGTGACTGTTCGGACATATTTTTCATTTGTGACTGTTCGGAAAAAATCGTCCGTTTTAGGACACGAAAAGGTGTGTCCGAATTGCAACTTCCGAATGCGAATGGTCATGTTCGAACGACGGTTATCACAAACGAAGAGTCATGTCCGAAATTTATTTTTCGGACATGAACAGGTGTGTCCGATTGTTTCACTTGTTATATATATATATGTGAAAGAAAAACACAGCCTGGGATCCGGTTTTTTGTTTTTTAGAGAGTTTAAGGAGATTTTCTGGAATTGCTATCCAAAAAATCTCACGTGACTTTGTTGTATCCTGAAGAGAATTTGCCAGAAACCTATAGCAACTTTGTGGGGCAAATTGATCCTAAAAGAAAGTGATTACACGCCTCAAAGTCCGATTAAATTTCGACTCCATTTCTTCCCCGTACAATATTTTTCCAACAGGTACATTGTGTTTGGATGACAATGCTAGTTCACACCGGCTGATTCTTGAATGTTTCTTTTTGCAACTTTTATTCCTAATTAGGTAAAACGTATTAAGACAGTGAATGTGGGACAACTTCAATCACCATAATTCGCATCATGCTCTCATGAAAGAATCCCTATCAAGTTTCAATCACTCCACAAGACTGAAAAGATGACAATAACGTCTCAGACCTCTATTTGCCATGACCTTCAAGTGGATAACTAGTACCCCTATAGTGATCAAGCCAATTAATAGTTCAATTAAGTTTCTCCCTGCACACCATGATCAGAGAAACGGACACCATACCTTTCCCATGCCGGCTGCTCTTAAAGCATCAGCATCCACAATTCATCCCAGGACAGCAGCATTGTTCACCTAGAAAAGAAATTTTATCATCATAATAAAAGCATGAGGCCAATCGCAAAGCAGAGTGTAAAAAGTTCTAGAGAAAATGTTCATGGTACGGCAGTAAGATTATCTGCAATACATCATTAACTCTGCATAGATGTTGGGGTCACAACATTCTGGGTCTTTACTGGTTCTAAAAAAGCGAGGCCAGTATTATGATTCCTAGGGATGTACCAGAATATCGAGCTTTCCAAACTGCCGCTTAATGAAGTCTGCAAGCGATGAAACACTGGTAGGATTGGAGACATTGAGCTGGTGGAAGAAGACAAGGTCAGAGAGGCCAGACTCTAGTTTGAGCTTGTCTACAGCTTCAAGTCCTCTCTTCTCATCTCTTGCAGTCAATACCACAACCCCTTTGGAAGCCAGAAGCTTGCATATGGCAAATCCAATGCCTTTGTTTGATCCTGTAACAACTGCATACTTGCAAAAAAAAAACAAGGAGTATAGTGAAAATGGGAAAAAAATACTTAGCAAAACAAACCGAAATTGAAAGGAATTAGAAGAAAAAGAAATAGTTCGAGGGTTGATGGGTTTATTACCTCTTAGATATGGAGTCTGCCACTGATGGTTTCCTTGAAATAGACATGGAAATGGGTCGCATAAGATGGGATTTTATAGGGAAAAAGGAAGTGATTTTTAGGTGACAAAATCGTTATCAAATACGTTTGGCTGATGATGGACCAACATCTCATACAAAACCAGAGATACAGCTATGTCGGCAACAGAAATAGAGTTGCATAGTGAACTTTGATTAGAACGACGGCTGGTAATGTCTTTTTCCGTAGGCATAGATAGCACATTGAGGCCACAAAAATTCTGAGGAGAGAAGAGAAAGAAAAGAGGGAAAGGAAGACTTCGGTTTTAACGGTCAAAGATGTGCTGCAAATGACTCCAAAAAGAAAGAGAGGGTGAGCTGAGAATGGTCCGGGTTGGACCGGTCCAACACCTAACCTAAAGACCAACTTGCTTAGCATTGGTCCTCAATTTTTAAAACTGAGGACCAACCTTGTTGAGCCTAGGACCACAGACCAGACGGACCTAATGGGTCCGGTCTAGTTCTAGGGTCAACTTGAGATCAACGGATTATTTTTTTGTTTCATTTTTTGTATTCCTTGAAAAGACAAACATACTATTTCAAATTACATATCCATTAACAATGTGACATTGAGCAATCAAACTATGAACACCTGTATATATCAAACATGAATATAAGATAAAGTACAACATAAATTTCACACTTGCTGAAAGTAGCAAAACCATGAAAACGAACATGTGAAATACTGTTAAATTTATGTCTCGAGTTTAAGCCTGCGTAACAAATTCACTTTCCTATTTGGTTGATTTCGGATGAAGGGCTCGCGGCGATACGAATATTTCCAGCACTACAAGACAAAAGGATTGGGCACATATATTCTATTATTTATATATTTCTTATATGGGTAAAAAGTGTTGTGGGTGTGGCTTGCACAAGCCATACGCAAGAAAAAGAGGAAATCTTTTGTGGGCCCCTCTCCATCCTAGTATAGCCTCACGTCTTTGACCAGCCGCACGGTGGAGGATAAAAATAAAATCAAGGGTTTCTTTAAGAAGAGGTGCCGAACAGTAGGGTTTCTTCCTTTGAAGCCGCCGCACAAAGAAAAGAGCCGCACAGTAGACTTCACGGACGAACGCGAATAGAAGGAGGAACAAAACAGTAACCTCTCCTTGATCGCGTGCGGAGGAGTCAAAGGTTTTTGCTGTGAGTTTAAATCCAATATATATAGTGGGTTTGGGCTTAAATCTAGGTGTGGGAAACACTCGAGCGTTTGAGCGATTTGTAACTCTGATTCTCCAATTATAGTGGATTATTTGTTGCTGGCTCTCCCCGTGGATGTAGGTACCGATATTCGGATCGAACCACGTAAATCTCTGGTGTCCTTTATCGTTTCTCGTTTATTTTTCTGGTATTTTCGCGTTGACTTAATTTGCAAGATCCCGTCGTTTCCGCGTTATATTTTCAACAATTGGTATCAGAGCTCGAGGGTTGGATTTTCTAGATTGTGATTTGGGGCTTTTGCTTGTCTGATTATTATCTGGAAATTCTGCTATTGCAATTATGTCTGGAGTGAAAGTAGAGATTGAGAAGTTTAACGGGAGGAACAACTTTGGGTTATGGAGCGTCAAGATGCGTGCACTATTGACAACCCAAGGTTTGGCTAAGGCATTAGATGGCGAAGATGAGTTGCCCATTATAATGAAAGCGACTGATAAAGCAGACCTAATGGAGAGAGCAAAGAGTATAATCCTGCTGAATTTATCGGATGAAGTGTTAATAGAGGTGGTTGAAGAGAAGGATGCCACAGCATTATGGGCAAAATTACAGGCACTCTATGTAACGAAGGGTTTGAACAATCACTTGTACATGTTGAAGAGGATGTTTCAATTTCGATATACTGAAGGTACGTCGATCAGATCCCACCTAGATGAATTTAATAAACTCATGATGGATTTGAAGAACGTCGGTAAGATACTTGATGATGAGGAACAGGGCATGATGTTATTGGCTTCTTTACCTGAATCATGGGAGCACTTTACTTATTCACTACTCCAAGGGCGTACTACGATTACCTCGGAAGAGGTAAAGTCAGCATTATTCTCTAAAGAGTGGCAAAGGAAGTTGCGAGATGACAGTCTAGCGCAGGATGTAGCGCGAGGACTAGTGATTCGAGGTAGAGAACAACATCGAGGGTCCAGTAGCAGCAGAGGTAAAAGCAGGTCAAAATCACGCAATAGAAAGTCTAAAGGATGCGTGAAGTGCTTTGAGTGTCACGAGGAGGGGCACATCAGGAGAGATTGTCCGAAGAGAAGAAATAGAGGTGACAAGCAGAATGCCACAAGCAGTGTGGCAAACGTTGCTGAGGAGAGCACTAGTGATGCAGAGGCCGTTTTGTGTGTGACTACCGGTTCGTTAGGAGACGAATGGGTGCTAGATTCGGGGTGTTCTTATCATATGACGCCTCATAGGAACTGGTTTACTACTTACCAGACTACAGATGGTGGTAGAGTTCTGATGGGGAATAATGCAACTTGCAATGTTGTGGGGATAGGGACAGTTCGGATTCAGATGCACGATGGAGTGGTGCGCACACTGACAGACGTGAGGCATGTACCAGAGCTCAAGAAGAACCTTATTTCTTTGGGGACACTCGATGATATCGGGTGTAAGTACACCGCTCAAGGTGGAGTACTGAAGGTCTCTCGAGGTGCCATGACAGTGATGAAAGGGAAGAAAGTGAGTTCTCTCTATCATCTACTGGGAGAGACCGTGACCGGAGCTGCTGCAGTTTCATCAAGTGAGTCAGATTCTGACTTGACTCAGTTATGGCATATACGTTTGGGGCACATGAGTGAGGCAGGTATGACGATGCTGAGTGATAGGGGGTTGTTGAAGGGTCAGAAGACAGGGAAGCTGGACTTATGTGAGCACTGCATCTTTGGGAAGCAGCGTCGAATTAAGTTTACAACAGCTGTTCATTCGACCAAGCGACCGGTTGAGTATATTCATTCAGACGTCTGGGGCCCATCTCCGGTTCCTTCGAAAGGAGGTGCCCGATATATGTTGACATTTATTGACGACTACTCTAGAAAGGTATGGGTTTACTTTCTGAAGCACAAATCTGATGTGTTTGATCGGTTCAAGAAATTTAAGGCATTGATTGAGAAGCAGTCAGATAAACAGATCAAGTGCCTGAGAACCGATAACGGCATGGAGTTCTGTGGTAAATATTTTACTGAGTTCTGTGAGAAAGAAGGGATTGTGAGACACCGCACAGTGCCTGGGACACCACAGCAGAATGGCGTTGCAGAACGAAAGAACAGAACTTTACTGGAGCGAGCTCGGAGCATGCTTTCGCATGCAGGTTTAGGCAAGGAATTTTGGGCCGAAGCAATAAATATGGCATGTTACCTAATAAATCGATCTCCATCATCTGCTATAGAGTGGAAGACTCCTGAGGAAGTATGGTCGGGGAAACATGTTGATTACTCCGGATTACGAGTATTCGGATGTCCTGCGTATGCTCATGCAAGTGATGGTAAGCTTGAGCCAAGGGCGAAGAAGTGCATATTTCTGGGTTATGCACATGGGGTGAAAGGCTATCGATTGTGGTGCACTGATCCCAGATCACCCGGTTTTCTAATAAGCAGAAACGTGATCTTCGACGAGACTGCAATGCTTCAAAGGAGGGGTCTTGAGACACAACCAGCAGAGCAGACAGATCGTGGTGTCAGCAGTGAGGTGGAGATTCAGGTGGAGACTCCGGAGACCTCGAAGGTAACAGAAGTTGAGATTGCAGATGAGGCCGCAGTTCCTGAAGTCGGTGATAATGAACAATTAGCAGAGCTGCAGCACACTATAGCTGCGGGTAGACAGAAAAGGCAAATTAAACCACCGGTACGTTATGGTTATACAGATATTGCTTATGCATTGACTGTAGGAGACGAGGTGGAGACAAATGAGCCTTCGTCTTACTCTGAAGCGATGGCTAGTTCTGAGTCGTCGCAGTGGCTAGGGGCTATGAGTGAAGAGATGGAATCACTTCATCAGAATCAGACATGGGAGTTGGTCAAAGTACCTAAGAGCTAGAAGATTGTCGGTAGCAAGTGGGTCTTTAAACGGAAGGAGGGCATTCCCGGTGTCGAGGCAGCAAGATATAAGGCGAGACTTGTAGCGAAGGGGTATACACAGCGAGAGGGCATTGACTACAATGAGGTGTTCTCTCCTGTGGTAAGACATACTTCTATTCATGTTTTACTTGCCTTAGTTGCTGCACAGGATCTTGAGCTGGAGCAGCTAGATGTGAAAACAGCGTTTCTTCACGGTGAGTTGGAGGAGCGGATTTACATGAGGCAGCCAGAGGGATTTGCTATTCCGGGTAAGGAAGATTATGTTTGTTTACTGAAGAAATCTTTATATGGGCTAAAACAGTCTCCTAGGTAGTGGTATAAGCGTTTCGATTCTTTCATGGCTAATCAGAATTATTCTAAAAGTCATATGGATAGTTGTGTTTACTATAGGAGTTTGGATGATGGGTCTTTGATATATCTATTACTATATGTTGATGATATGTTGATAGCAGCTAAGAGCATGTCTGATATTGTTGTGCTGAAGAGGCAATTGAGTGCTGAATTTGAGATGAAAGATTTGGGTGCTGCAAAGAAAATTTTGGGTATGGAGATTTTGCGTGACAGGACTGTAGGAATTTTACGTCTTTCTCAGAAGAAATATATTGAGAAGATTGTTGCACGATTTAATATACAATCAGCGAAATCTGTAAGTACACCTTTGGCGATGCACTTTAAACTTTCAGATAAGTTATCACCACAGACTGAGGAGGAGGAGGAGCATATGTCCCGTGTTCCTTATTCTAGTGCAGTGGGTAGTATTATGTATGCTATGGTATGCACTAGGCCTGATATTTCACAAGCAGTGAGTGTAGTTAGCCGTTACATGAAGCAACCTGGTAAAGCTCATTGGGAAGCTGTGAAGTGGATCCTCAGATATTTAAAGGGGACAACAGACGTTGGAATTGTGTACCGAAGGAACAATAATGGCAGTGAGACCACTGGTTATGTGGATTCGGATCACGCAGGTGACTTGGATGAACGCAGGTCTTTAGCAGGGTACGTATTTACGCTAGCAGGTGGTGCAGTTAGTTGGAAAGCATCCTTACAGGATCACGTTGCCTTGTCTTCGACTGAGGCAGAGTACATGGCACTGACCTTTATAGCGAAAGAGGCGATATGGCTAAAAGGTTTACTCTCGGACTTTGGGTTAGATCAGAAAAGTGTTGATATACACTGTGATAACCAAGGTGCAATATATCTGGCATACAATCCGATTTATCACGAGCGAACGAAGCATATCGACATCAGGTACCACTTCATCCGAGATGTCTTAGCGAAGGGTATGGTTGTTGTTAAAAAGATTGCGACATCAGAAAATCCAGCGGACATGTTGACTAAGCCTGTTCCTTTAGCGAAGCTCAAGCTCTGCTTGAGCACAATTGGCGTCTGTGGAGAGTGAGCGCCCATCGGGGCGATGGGAGAGCAGCATGGAAGATGAGCACTATAACTTGGCTACAAACTTCGAGCCAAGGTGGAGAATTGTTAAATTTATGTCTCGAGTTTAAGCCTGCGTAACAAATTCACTTTCCTATTTGGTTGATTTCGGATGAAGGGCTCGCGGCGATACGAATATTTCCAGCACTACAAGACAAAAGGATTGGGCACATATATTCTATTATTTATATATTTCTTATATGGGTAAAAAGTGTTGTGGGTGTGGCTTGCACAAGCCATACGCAAGAAAAAGAGGAAATCTTTTGTGGGCCCCTCTCCATCCTAGTATAGCCTCACGTCTTTGACCAGCCGCACGGTGGAGGATAAAAATAAAATCAAGGGTTTCTTTAAGAAGAGGTGCCGAACAGTAGGGTTTCTTCCTTTGAAGCCGCCACACAAAGAAAAGAGCCGCACAGTAGACTTCACGGACGAACGCGAATAGAAGGAGGAACAAAACAGTAACCTCTCCTTGATCGCGTGCGGAGGAGTCGAAGGTTTTTGCTGTGAGTTTAAATCCAATATATATAGTGGGTTTGGGCTTAAATCTAGGTGTGGGAAACACTCGAGCGTTTGAGCGATTTGTAACTCTGATTCTCCGATTATAGTGGATTATTTGTTGCTGGCTCTCCCCGTGGATGTAGGTACCGATATTCGGACCGAACCACGTAAATCTTTGGTGTCCTTTATCGTTTCTCGTTTATTTTTCTGGTATTTTCGCGTTGACTTAATTTGCAAGATCCCGTCGTTTCCGCGTTATATTTTCAACAAATACAATTAAATCATAAAAAGTTCAAAATACGAAATATAAGCCATGAATTATATAATTTTATATCTTGTTTATTCTTAAATGATCGCTTCAACTTCCGAACACCTAAAAATAAAACAAACAACACACATAATTTATACTTAACAAAGTATGTTTTTCCAGCTGAGCTGCGTTCGTGAGGCGAGCGATGAGGCGAGTAGATAGAGGCAAGTTGCGTGGCGAGTGAACAGAGGCAAGTTGCGTGGCGAGTGAACAGAGGCAAGTTGCGTGGCGAGTGAACAGAGGCAAGCGGCAAGCCGAGCGAATAGAGGCGAGCAAGGCGAGAGGCCGAGCGGGAGAGCAAGGCGAGAGGCTGAGCGGGCGAGCAAAGCCGAGGCAAGCGAAGAGGGTTTCTATTTTTTTTGGTCGAATTAGGCTTATGTTTCTTTTTACTTTCTAATTTACACGACAAATTGAACTGCATAAAAAAGAAGAGAACAGAGGAAGAGGCGTTAGGGTTTATAGTAGAAAAAAGCATGTAACAATACAAAAAAAAAAAAGCAAAAAGCATATAATATATAATATATATCATATTTAATATAATATATAGAGGATTTGTCCAACCAAACCAACTCTAAACTCTTAGGACCGAGGACCAACTCGCCCATTATAGGGTCTAGGGATCCCAGGACCAAGGACCGACCTAATCCTCCTAGGAACCGGATCAGGACCGGCCTAGGGTTGACCATGGATCAATAGGCACCCCTGGATAAAAAGAATTAAAAGGAAAAGAAACTTTCCTTTCTCTGTAGGTATTGACGCCCTCTCTGCCCTTCTCAACTGGACACGAACGGAGACAAAAGGAGAAGAGAAAGTCCCTCTCTGCAAGATCTTCAAGGTCGCTGCACCCTCCACACACCGCCGCTCCTGGTGATTGTCCAGCAGCTTCCGCAATGCTCGGTCCAGCATCTACGATTTCTTAGCAACCTGCAAGCTTCTTTGCTGCTCCTGCTGTTGTACCGCTTCAAGCTTCACCGACACACCACCAATCTTCCTCCTAAGGTTTTGTTTTTAGGAGCACCTCGCGGCCACCAAGTCTCGACCAACAACGCCGGCCAAGAGTCCATCCTCATTGATGACCACAAAGCCACTGTGACACTACTACACCAGATTACCTGTCACACCCTGAATCTTATAAGAATAGGGGTAGTAACACGGTCGTCCTTCCTCTTGAAGGACGTAGCCTCAAGCCATACCAAAGAAAAAAAAGAATCAACTCCTAAAAGTCTCCATCAAAAGCACTCTCGAACTATCAGCCACTAATCGATGAACCTGAATAATACGAAAGATGAAAGGAATGAATTACCACGGTCCAGTGAGTAATACCTTTATTCCTAGCGGATCGAACAATCACTATGCATTGTTATAAAATGATATCAATCTCATCATCTCAAATTCAATATACCATATACATAAAATATAAAAAATATATGATAACTTTCCAACAAAACTTCATACGGACAAGATTAGTCGATGAGGCCTATTCAATAATAATAACAACCATCAATGGTCTAATTTGTTGACTAATTTCATCAAATCACATGTCGATGGTCCACTCTATCGACTAATCTAATGCTCACCATCAAATTATAGTCACATTTAACGCCGTGACAAAGGCGACCAAGTTTATCTCTCTTAGCTAGGTCCAACACCTATATCAGTTGGTGGTTTGGCCCAAAAGGACATCTTGAAAGTATGCATAATCCTCCCTCAATGGGTTCTCATCAATCAATATCTTTCTCTAACAACGCACGATCAACACCAGAAAGTCATTTCATAAACCGGTTTTATAAACTGAATCACATAATTTTTCATAATTCTATTTATCAATTAAAATGCATTTCATAGAGCATTTCATAATCAGTACATACAACTTTTGACAATTCATTTCACAAAACATTTAACCAAAGATTCACAATTGGTCATTTTAGACCACTTCATAAAACATTCTCAATCCCTTTTCAATCTACTTAAAAGGTAGTAAAAGTTCGATCCAATTTATGTAAGAAACATGCTCTTAATAACTCATACAATATTAAAACTCTATCATTTTCAAGATATGATTTTGTAATTTCATGGAAGAAATAGTATTACTCACCTGGCAAAGCCGAAAACCAACTTACAATGGTAACTCGAGCCGATGCACTCGAATTCCTATCAATTAATTGAAAAGCGATGTCAAAATCTGAGTAAAACACTACTCCAATGAGCAACTCAACTAAACCACGCTCAACCTTAATGAATCGACTCTTAAGCACTAACTAAGAAGCTCGTTTATAATAAATGTTTGTCTTTCTCCGTTACGCATATTATTTGTTATACGTAACTCGCACGCGAAACTTCCAAATTTCATTCCAAACAACCCATATTTTGAAATTGAGCTTCGTCAAACACACCGCTCCAGAGCGTCCTAGGCTACCATTTCCACAACAATTGCAGCTCAAAAACTCCTCAATCAAATTGCATAATTCAAAATCGACATCACTTTGAACTCGTGCCCTTAATCAGAAAATTACTCCAATTAAACGAATAATTGGCTTAAATACTCACCAGGCGTTGTGATTTGCAGTTGATTCAGCTTGTCAGGACGTCCAGATCGGCTGCGCGCAAAGAATTTTTCTCTCTTCTTTCCCCTTTTCCCCCTTTCCTTCTCACGAACGAACGTCTTCTTCTTTCCTTGTTTACTTCGCTGGCTTCATCACTTCCTCTGTTGAGGAAGATATAAGATGGCTTGGGCTTGGGCTTTAGGGAATGGGCTGGGTTTTATACAGATCTATGTATTTGGGCCCACACATTACATCACCAGTAATTTCGTTTGATCAAATAAAGAGAATGGGGCTGGGGTTTCACAAAGATCTTCTTTTCCTCTTTTCTCCCTGTTTAAATATTTTTGTTTGAGCAACGCTGAATTTCTGATCCAGTGAGATTGAGCTCGAGCCTCGTCCAGCTTGCCAAATGTCGGCGAGGCCCTGCAACCTTGGGCGAGGCTCGAGCCTTGCCTAGCTCGCCGGCCTTGGGCAAGCTTGACCTTGCCGGAATTTGGTGAGCTTGAGCCTCATCGGCCTGTGGCGAGGCTCAAGCTCTCATGTGGCTAGTCGTCGGCAGTCATCATGGCTAGCAACCGGTCGAGGAAGAAGCAAAATGAAAAAAGAAAGAAAGGAAATAAAAAGAAAAGGAAAAGAAAATTTTTTAAATAAAAATAAAATATAATTAAAAACTCGAATTTTTTTAAAATATAAAAATAAAAGGAAAAAGTGTTCCTTACCAAAAAAAAAAAAAAGGAAAAAGTGTTTGATGAAAAAAAATGCTTTGTCTAAAGGTTAAAGAAAGAGTATCGAAAATGTTTTCTGCTTTCTAACATGTCCCCACTTTTGAAGATATTTGTTCCATAAGCGGAAAATGTCTTCCTTGATTAGTTTATTTTCCATGAATTAAATGCCGGAAAATTCGGAAAACGTTTTCTTGGAAGTTGTTTTCCACGAAATGAACGATGTCTTACTGTTCTGAACCTACAAAAAAGTATCCTCGTATAACAACTTCTCCAGAAACAACAAATGATTCTTGACGAAGAAGAGAAAAAGAAATAATTTCTGAAATTTCTCACTAACTTGAATCATGAAGCTTAATATCTTAACCAAAGAGCTTGGTTTGGGTGAAACTAAAGGATTAATATTCATGTAGTAGGTGTCTCACATTTGTTATTTGTGCATAATCTCGAAGTATTTTGAGGAAGGCATTTTCATTACTGCAGATCTCAAATCATATAGCTCACACCAAACAAGAGCAGTACAAATATACACCAATATATCAGAATCTTTCATTAGCTGTTCCAATGTTTAAATCTCACGCACAGACGATAGATTTCAAATTTCTACATGCCCTCATTTGAAAATGGAGCATTTTCGATCAGAATGCAGCCTCTTTTGTCCCCTGAAAGAATCGACCAGATGGACCTCCTTCGGGCAACAAGGCCAGACTCACAGGACCCTCTGCACCTTCCTCTGGAGTCGAGAAGCCGGTGTTGCAATTTATATCCGTCTTGACAAATCCAGGGCAGACGCAATTTATACGAAACGTGGCGTAATTCGCCGCTATAATCCTCGTGTACGCGTTCAAGGCCGCTTTGGAGACTGTATATGCTGATAGTTGGGCAGGCCAGCCTTTGGTCTTCAGAGAACCTTGTTTAAAATCTTTTAGATACTCCTTTAATACCTCGTCCATTTTTTCTTCTGTGAGGCTTTCGGCATCGCTGAACATATTTTTAGCCCAGCCCTCCGGAAAATTCTAATCGCAAGGTCACAGGATGATTGAAATGTTATTCATCTTCGACGATATAACCATGGAAAAGCATTTCAATAGACTAATGTTCTAGATAGAACGTGCCAAAAATAATTAACTACTTGGAAGTACAATATGACAGCAATGAATTCGAGGAACATCTTGTGCTTTACAGTAAAAAGAGATCTAAGAGAATTCATTCATTCTATAAGAAAGCACCGTCAGAAATCTCTTTTTGATTTTTTAAGGCAATATCCAAACTCTCATTAAGACCTATATCATGCAAACAAGTCTAGCTTAAAGCTCGATCAGTCACATTCTAGTGTTCTCTTGCAAAAACGAGGCTTTGCATCAAATGTGATAGCTTGAGAGTAACTTTCCTTTCTTAGATTACTGAGAAATTACTTCGAAATTATATACTTCTTACCTCTAGCTTCCCCATTGACGAGGAAACATTGACAATCGTGGGCGAGTCTGATAGTTGGAGGAGGCCAATGAAAGCGTCAACCATCCTTTTGGCACCATAGTAGTTAATGTTCAGGCACTCTTCAGTTAATTCATATGTCTCTGTCGCAATTTTACTATAGTCGACTTGCTTCTGCATCATCAATAGAAAATTTAATAGAATTAGAAACATAACAATGAATATGCATTTTAAATCCCTAGAGAGCTCATTGTGCCATCTCATAGGAGGAGTTAGCCGCAAGAACTTCGAACAAGGTATATTGTGCTGGGATCAGAATTCTATTCTGCACCGGTTGATTCCCAAATGGCTCTTCTTTGCGACGTTTCTTTCTAATACCCACGTGTAACTTATTAAGAGAATGATGTCACAACTTCAGTTGTCATTTGCATCATACTCTTATAGAAAAAGAAACTCCCTTTCAATCTCTTCACTGAAAGGACAGATAGTAATGCTAAAGGATAGATAGTAATGCATGCTAGAGCAATGTATCGAGTTTGAGCCCATAAATCTAAGCATAAATTCAAGTTGGAGTGTGACTTGTGGTTTATAACTTGTGATTCGATGTCCGAACAAGCAACACAAATCATGGATTTACTTTCCATGTTGGAGCCAAGGCCGGTTGAGAAGAGTTTCCCACTTTTGGGGGGAAAAGTGCCAAAAAAGTCCTAAACCTTTTGCATTAGTGCCAATTTAGTCCTAAACCTTTTTCATTTGTGCCAATTTAGTCCTAAACCTTTTTTTGGTGCCAATTTAGTCCTAAACCTTTTAAATTAGTGCCAATTCAGTCCTAAACCTTTTGTTTTTGTGCTAATTTAGTCCTTCCGGTCAATTTTGACCGGAATTTGCTGACGTGGACGCTCGCCGGCCGGTCACCGGCGCTGACATGGACAACTTAAATAATATTTTAATAAATTTTGAATATTTCTATTTTTTTTTCCACTTTTTTTCTTTGTTTTTTTTTCTTTCTCTTCCTCTGGCCGGTCGCCGGTCCGGCGACCGGCCAGAGGCCAGTGGCCGGCGAGGTCGAGCTCGCCGGCCACTGGCGAGGGCAGGCTCGCCCTCGCCCGGCGAGGGCGAACCTCGCCTTGGTCGGGCGAGGCTCGACCTCGCCAGATCCGGCGAGGTCGGGCCTTGCCCGACCATGGCGAGGCTCGCCCTCGCCGCGATCCGGCGAGGTCGGGCGAGGCTCGGCCTCGCCAGATCCGGCGAGGTCGGGCCTCGCCATGGTCGGGCAAGGCCCGACCTCGCCGGATCTGGCGAGGTCGAGCCTCGCCCGACCAAGGCGAGGCGAGGCTCAACCTCGCCGGTGGCCGGCGAGGGCGAGCCTGCCCTCGCCAGTGGCCGGCGAGCTCGACCTCGCCGGCCACTGGCCTCTGGCCGGTCGTCGGACCGGCGACCGGCCAGAGGAAGAGAAAGAAAAAAAAAACAAAGAAAAAAAGTGGAAAAAAAAAGAAAAAAAGGAAAAAAAAACAGAAAAATTGAAAATTTATTAAAATATTATTTAAGTTGTCCATGTTAGCGCCACGTCAGCGCCGGTGACCGGCCGCCGGCCGGCGAGCGTCCACGTCAGCAAATTCCGGTCAAAATTGACCAGAAGGACTAAATTGGCACAAAAATAAAAGGTTTAGGACTAAATTGGCATCAATTTAAAAGGTTTAGGACTAAATTGGCACCAAAAAAAGGTTTAGGACTAAATTGGCACAAATGGAAAAGGTTTAGAACTGAATTGGCATCAAAAAAAGGTTTAGGACTAAATTGGCACTAATGCAAAAGGTTTAGGACTTTTTTGGCACTTTTCCCCACTTTTGGGATATAACAATATACTCGGTCTTGTCTAGATGAATAATTGAAGAGATTGTAGTGATATAAATTTGGATGGTGGACTCTTCATGGAATTACATCCAATTGGTCCTCGTCGTGGGTTTTGGTCTGACAGGAGAGGAGTGTTTGAAGTCTAGAAGTCTTGTAATAAGAATTGTGAATTCCTTTATTAGATTAAGAGATTATTTTGCAATGAATTATGATGGCCAAACACCTTGTGAGTTATTGCACGTAATTGGAGCCGAGAAACATTAAGAGTATTTGAGTCACTCGGATGTGATTTTTAGTGCAATCTTGTGCTTCTCTTCTGTGGGATAAGTCACGATGGCCAAGTCACGTAAATCCGATGTTTGATTTATTTAATTTGCACAACAGGTAATGTGACAGGGCTCTCTTTGCTATGAAC
Organism: Syzygium syzygioides; assembly: GCA_031216285.1. Classification (NCBI taxonomy): domain Eukaryota; kingdom Viridiplantae; phylum Streptophyta; class Magnoliopsida; order Myrtales; family Myrtaceae; genus Syzygium; species Syzygium syzygioides. The sequence goes on from CM062245.1 coordinate 24,712,902, forward strand.
CTCAAGCAGTAGCTACTTCTAATTTCCAAGCCAATTAATGTTTAAATTAAATTTCTCCTTGACCAACACCGTGATAAGAGTAACCGAGTGCATACCTTTCCAACGCCGGAAACTCTCAAAGCATCAGCGTCGAAAATGCATCCGATAACACCTGCATTGTTCACCTGGAAAAGAGATTTTATTAGCACATCATTCTTCTGCAATAAAAGCATAAGGGCAATCGCTAAACGAGTATAAAGGTACTCTTTTTCTCGGAAATATACCGAAAAGTCGGTAATCAAATCTGACAATCACAGTTAATCTTGAACTAACTAGATAATGATCGAGAAGTGGGGTTGAACATATCTGTACATAACCCATGCATCAAACAGTATATTGGACAACAGAAGGCAGGTCAATGCAGTGATGCATACTATACATCTTGTACTCGGATTGAAACTACATATACTAGAAACCATTCAAGAAAAGCAGAAATCACAGTACATTTTTGGCACCTTTCTCGGTCGAGTTAATCAAGGTCCTTCCTCTTACAAAAATAATGTACCTCAGATAGACAAGCGAAGTTCAGATATATCCTTGGTTAGAAGGGATGGTCGCATATTCCTCACTGGTTGCAGCAATGCTAGAACTTCCAAACACCTCAATCTCACATATCAATTATTCGTCAATACCACAATTTGAACATCAAGAACCTCATTTCATATTACTCTTTGTTGGCGTTTACATTTAGGAAATGGCTCATGGTACTACAATAGCAATATTCTGTCATACACAATCAACTCTGCATGTGTTTGGATATAACACTCCGTCTTTGTTGGTCCCAAAATAAAAACAAATTTTCGAGGTTTACCAGAATATCCAGCTTTCCAAATTTGTGCTTGACAAAGTCAACAAGAGATGAAACACTGGCAGGATCAGAGACATCGAGCTGGTGGAAATTGACATGATCGGAGGGACCGCACTCTGATTTGAGTTTGTCAATAGCTTCAAGTCCTCTCGTCTCGTCTCTAGCAGTCAATATCACCACAATCCCTTTGGAAGCCAAGAGCTTGCACACTGCAAATCCAACCCCCTTGTTAGCTCCTGTCACAACTGCATACCTGGAAAAAGAAGTACAGAAGAAAATGGGATTAACTAATTTGCAGAGCAAAACGAAACTGGAAGGAATAAAAAGAGATGTACAAGGGCGATTGGGTCATTACCTCTCGGGTTTGGAGTCTGCCATGGATGATGAACTGGAAATGGAAACGAGTTCAATGAAATGGGGTTTTATTAGGGGGAAAAGTTATCTTCACGTGACAGGTAAGTGCCCAGGCTTTGGCTTAGAGCTAACAAGTCATCGTAGAGAATCAAACAAGTAAATATGCAAAATCACAGGAATCCAGACGGTCAGCATCGTTAGGCGGGAGTAGTACACAGCATTAACATCGAGGCACTCGTCTTCTTTCGACGGAAAACGACGTTATTGTTATCCAGCACTTGCAAAGACAAGACCTGAAATAAATTAACTAATATAAATCAAAAGGCCAATAATTTTGCTTATCTTAAGACGCTCGCTTCTTAATTAGAAGTTTAGAGAGAGTTTAGACGGGCCTCGACTAGAGCTACCTGGTGTCTAATTGTAAGGACATCTACCAATGCCCCTTAGATTGTAAACTCGATGCATCAAAACATGATCTAGTTAACTATTCGTTATTACTTTTGCATGAGACAATAGAAGAAAATTTTCCTCCGGTGTCTTTACTCGTTCTTCGGTTTGCTCGATGATTCATCCATTAAATTAAGAGTTTCCAGTTTGGCATCTGCAAGATTCCATGTCCAGTAAAAGCTTGAGTCCTGAAAGTTCCCCGACTACCTCGTCTTATGAAGTCTCATGAAGCTCAGCATCCTCAGATGGAGCCTGCCCGAGTAAGACCCTTAAAAGGCATTCAATAGAATAATATATTTAATTTCAGTATTTTCCGACAACACGTAATTGGATATGCTCTGCATCTTAAGTTCAGTAATTATTTGAGGAAGCCACAACCTTTGGCATGGTCCTTATTGCTCAGCAGAACCCGTACAACGCAACTAAGGAGTCACGTTTATATATATATGGAAAGCAAGTCTCGCTTTTCTTGGTAACTTGTATTTTAGCTATGTAATTAATATGTGGCAATGGGGAGGCTGGGAGTTCAAAACTCCCCTCATATAGGTAGGGGGTTTATGGGTTTCCCACGGGGGCCAGTAGTAGCCCGCCCCCAGCTCCACAAAAAAGGACCTTCTCTAAGCCTCTTTCCTCTCTTTTACAATGTTTGGTGTCATCCGATGTTTAGAATGGTATTGTTAGCTTGATGAGATGAGTAGGTTATGTGAGTATGCTCTCCACATGTCACTCTGTGAATCTATGGATTGGAAAATTTGTAACATTGAAAGTTTTATGGAACAAATGTCAATTGTTTGGAGACTAAAAGGCAGTCCCTTGTTTAAGGCCAAGGTGGTCGTGTTTGTAGGATAACATACTTGTCTCAAGCAGTCAATCGTCTCTTCCATTATTCTAACAATCCCCTTCATACTTAGTGTGGTCTTTTTGCCTAGTACTAAGCGATTTGAACTCATGATTTCCGGCTTTGATACCATGTAAGATTTTATGGGACTATTGCCAACTCTTCTAAAAACTTAAGCCGTTAGATGAAGGCGTAATTTAATATTTAATTACTCTAACATATATACAGAAATTTCTCATATCTTATCTTTCGCATTATTATTCTTAACTTGGTATCAGAGCCAACATTCCTGAGCAACCTTAGTGCACCAAGTGCACCCCTGCACCGCAATAGCAAGGACCACAGTAGTGAAATAAATAACATCCTCGCCGCTCAACAATGTTCATCTGAATGCCTCATTCTCTTCTAAGTAAGTGCCATGGTGGTCGTGTTATGACGTTAGCAATGGGTCATCAAGTCGAGATTTTCTTTTTCCACGGAGGTATTTTTCGACGCTACAAAGACATGTCTTTGCATAGTAACTTTTTCCTCAACAAAGTTTGGCTTATTCCGCTTGCTATAGCCACGCCAGCTGTATCGGCAGTGTTTATGTTACTGTCTCGACAGCAAAGTCGATCGCAAAGGACGCATGCTACTTAGCTTCAATACCTCTAATTCTCGACTTTTCACTTCTCATTTCAAGAAGCCGACACCACCACCAAACTCGTAACTATCAAACGAGCAAAATACTAAATGCTTTGTGCCATCACACCCGTTACCTTGTCTCGGATCCGTTGAGCTTATTTTAATTGAAGATTTTGTGATATTGTTCGGATTATTTTTCAAACTTAAGTTGATTTGTTTCAACTCAACTTTGGGTTTGAGAGGATGTTAACAATATTAGGATATTTAGATATCTCTTAAGATATTTAGGATATTTCCTATGATTTTTTATATCTATTTTGATTAGGCATATCGGATTTGATTTCCTTCCATTTCCTCTATCTAAGCCTATAAATAGGCTCTCCATGTGCCATTTTCTATATATCAATACATAAATATTCTAATTATCTCTAATATAGGAAAATATCCTAATTTTCTCTAACATAGAGAATCGATCCATGATTTCATTGTATCTTGCTTAAGTTGGGTGCTTGCATATGTCAAATCTAATAGTTATTTGAGTAAACCACAAATTCAGGCGTGGTTTTTATTGCTGAGTAGAAATTAAAACAACAGAGAGAAAGAGATTAATAAAAACTATGTATGAACATTATATGAACGGTTGAATGAAGTAACACATTTCGCATTCTTATTCTCTCCCTGATTTGAAAATAAATCATCTTCAATTCGAAGGATGCTTCTTTTGTCCCCATGAAGAACCGACCAGACAAACTGCCGTCAAGCAACAAGGCAACATTCATCGGACCCTCCGCACCTTCTTCGGGAGTTACGACACCGGCATTGCAATCTAAATATGTCTCGACTGATTGGGGTGGACACAATTCATATTAAATGAGGGGGTACTTCACCGCTATGACCCTCGTGTATGCATTCACGGCTACTTTGGAGACCGTAATATGCAGGCAAATTAACGGGGCTAGCATTTGGCCTCGAGAGAAACTCCTTTGAAATCTTTGAGGAACTCCTTCAACAACTCATGCACCTTCTCTTCCGATTCTCAACCATTTGGCAATTTAATAAGGCGCGCATGATAACTATTATGTTTCTCTATTTTTCTATTTCAGGTTTGGAACAAAAATCCGTTTGGTAACGTAATTTTATTTTTCTATTTCTTGAACAAATTTTGGTTTCAGAAATAAGTTTGGAACAGAAATGAGAAGTAAAAATTTTCTACTAGTCTATTTTTGGAACAGAAATGAAAAATAAAAACTCTTTTCATCACCTGCCCCACTACTAGCTAGCAGCCCACCCACCGTTCGTTGACCACCTCCCACCGCTGGTTGCCTCCCGCCGCCATTTGCCACCTCCCATCGCCAGCCACCGCCCGTTGTGCGCCTCCCACCGCCATCTATTGTTGTCCACTAGCTGCCGGCCACCTCCCACCACTACCTGCCATCCTCCACTGTTGCCCGATGCCAGCCACCTCTTGCCTCCTACTGCCATTCACTACCGCCGACCACCTCCCTCCTCCTATTGCCCTTTGCCGTTGCCCGTCGCCCGTTGCCCATCATCCACTTCCCACTTTCGCTCGCCTATCGATCGCTTGGAAGGAGAAATTTTGTGTGTTGTTATCAAACGAATTTCTATTTTAGGAATAGAAATTTTGTGTCGTTATTAAACGCGTCTTTTGGCTCATAAACTCTTTTGAGGAATAGAAGTAGAAAAATTCATAAATTGATTTCTGGAACAAAATGGTTATTATTTGCGGCCTTAAGCTGGCTCACTAGAACTCTCCTTGCCATTGTAGAGCGAGTGCATTGTCATTCATTTACGATATGTATACTATGACAGATTAGTCCAAGAAACAAACATTTGCATGACACAGGAAAGACATTTAAAAGATACTGATATGGTGCCGTTAATGCTTGTAAAACAATTATTTGATTCCAATACGTTAATGCCTGTAAAAGCAATTATTTGATTCCAATAGGCCTATGTGAAGTTAAACAAGTCCAGCATTTCTTAAAACTCGACCTAATTCACGTCTAATTTGATAGCTGGACGATCAATTTTCACTCTTTGGTAATTCTAGGAAATACCTTGAAATGAACGTTGAATTTTGGTACTTCTTGCCTCTTGTCTTCCTGCCTTGGTGTAAACATTAACAATACTATGCAAGCGGGATAGTCGAACGGAGGTCAATAAATGTTTCGACCATTCTTTTGGCACCACAATAGTTGACGTCCAGTTACTCTTCCTGTAGTGAAATAAAGTGAAACCTCATGAATCTTGCAATTCAAATATAATGGAAGAAGAAGAATTTACCAGAGAAATTAATGAGGAATGATAAAGAATACCCGAGAGTTAGATGTTTTTATTTAAGTGTTGGTCTCTACTACACAGGTTGAACCAGGCGCAAAGATTATATATTCCTTTGCAACAAGTCTCATGCTGTACCTCGTTGCCCAACACTAGGAATACCCTCCTTCCATTTATAGACCCATTTGCCCCTAACAATCTTCAAGATAAGTGACTTAAGCTTCAAATGTTGATAAATTATTGGAATAGTAAGTTGTTTTAAAGAGTGCAGGTAATTTCGTATAAGAGTTAGTAATGTTAATCCACTGGTAAGCTATGCAAATAAATGTCAATAAATTATTAGAACAATTGTTACTTTTGACACAATCAAATGAAGGGAAAATGACACAAATGATCCTTGAACTTTTAATTTGTTCAATGTGATCCATGAACTATATCCTAATATGTAATGTATTTTACTAACTTGGGAAAATTTTAAATAAAGGCCTAAAGTGTCATCATTTTCTCAAATAGCTTGAAGTGGATTTTGTTTCAAATATGCTATTTTTTTTATCAAATAAGAGTCTGAAGTGGACTTTATTTCAAATAAAAGTCTAAAATGGCCATATTGGTCTCAAAGAAGGGCCTGGCCTCACCAACTAATCAAGGGCAGTTTTATGTTTTTTTTTTTGTCTTTTTTCCTTTTCTCTTTTCCCATTTCCTTTTTTTTTTCTTCGTTGCCAGCTAGTGAGTGCCTGGCAATCCTCGCCAGGCACTGGGCAAAGGCTTGGTTGGCCGCTAGCGAAGGCTTGGGTGAGGCAACCGTCGCTCGCGGCCGACAAGGGTCCTAGTGAGGCGATCCTCGCTAGCAATCAGCCGGGCCATTGCCTAGTGGCCAGCGAGGGTCACTGGGCCCTTACCGGCTGCTAACAAGGGTCGCCGAGCACTTGCCGGCCGGCGAGGGAGAAACAAAAGGAAATGGGAAAAAAGAAAAGAAAAAAGAAAAAAATGGCCTTGATTAGTTGGTGTGGTCATACCCTTCTTTGAGACAACTTTAGGCCTTTATTTAAAATAATGTCCACTTTAGGTCATTATTTGAAATTTTCTCAAGTTTGTAAAATGCATTGGAAAGCTATACAAATGAACGTTAGCAGATTATTTTAACAGTTGGTAGAATTTGGAAATACAAGGAAATGTTAGTACTTTTAAAGAGTTTATCGTTAACATCTAATAATTTAGTGCTTAAACTTTAGTCGCGACTACTTTTGAAACGCTACCAACACTCATAAGAATTTACCGGCAACGGATTGGTGTCCGGAGTCTTGCCTGACTTAGCACCAAAAATTAGCTGCATGGTCGAGGGAGGTGTTGAAAGTTCGAATGGTGGAACTTGTGGTTGCTTATTTGTCAGACAGGAAGAGTGGGACTTTTGATAGGAGATAGCAGTCTAGACATGTGAATGCAAAGTCCGTCTCACCCACCTTCGCTGTCTGTTAGATTTTAGGCTTGAGCGTTCGACAAATAACATCGAATCCAACAGATAGGATGGGTCGGCGGAATAATTGGAGCATAGCTCGGCGGTAAAGTTCGATTAACAAACGTAAGTGTACAGAAAATTTCTGCGTGTTATAACGTAGACAATGTTTTATCTTCTTCTACGAGGACTTACTTACAAAAAAGGTTGCGCTGTAAATTATTTAAGCTGTTACTGTTAAGCGCATATCATTATCAGTTCATTTTTAGAAATATACGAATATTTCATCTTCATACGATGTTTATTCATGTTCTATAGCATCACTTTTTGCTATCTTAAATTCCTCGAGCAAAATATTTTTCCTGTAAATAGTCAACTCTTATTATTCGGAAAAATTGTCCAAAAAGTCCTAAACATAATGCGTTTTAGCCAATTTAATTCTAAACATTTCAACTTTACCAATTGAGTCAAAAACATTTTTACATTTTGTCAATTGAGTCCATCTGGCCAATTTTAGTTGGAAATCGTTGATGTGGATGTTGACGCTAACTTGTACAATTTTTATAATATTTTTAAAAATTTTTTGAATTTGTTAAATTTTTTTATTTTTTTGCTTTCTTTATTTTCTTTTTTTTATTCTAAGCCAGGCGAGGGTCGCACCCTCACTAAGTGGCTGAGAAGGGTATGCTGTTCCTCACCTTTGACCGGAGAGGGTCGACCGGCAGCCCTCCTCGGACTTGGTAGAAACAAAAAGGAAAAGAAAGAAAGAAAAAGAAAAAAAAGAAAAGAAATTCAAAAAACTTTTCACATTTGCGCCGGCCGTCCTATGTGTCACTATTGGCGTCCACTCCATGTTAGAGATTTCCAATTAAAATTAACTAAATAGACTCAATTGACAAAACGTAAAAATGTTTTGAACTCAATTGACAAAATTAAAAGGTTTAATACTAAATTTGCTAAAGTGCAATAGATTTAAGACTTTTTGGACAATTTTTGCCGTGTTATTCACTTTAACTTGGTCATAATATCGACATGCACCAAAAGGATTTAGTTCCCCCTTGGAGGAGCCTTTTGCAGATTATCCCCAACTCTGTGCACATGGTTTTCTCCTATAGAAAATGGACCAATAATTTTACAGTGACAAGCTAGGTAGTGGTCTCCCAACAGAATGGACAGGTCTAGTTGTAAACGATAGTCCCCAACGGATTGATATGAATTCATGGACGCCGACGAGAGAAGAACAAGCACATGAAAGCGACCTATTGCAAACGATAATCTGTGAGTCGATGACCTTGCACCTTTCATATAAACAAGACAATGGGAAGAGTGTAGTTGCTTTCCCTTGTTCAATAGTTGGCACTCGACAAACTAGCTACAGTTTGCCACCAAATGGCAGAATCATCAAAGAGGTACGCAAATGCTCTAATGGGTTTTGTGCATGCTTGGCCCCATAACTCCATCAGATTGCTTGCGCTTATCCTTCTTCTCGGCATTTAGGTACACAGGCGTTACGGGTGCAAACAAGGGGATTGAGTTTGAAATATGCAGGCAGTTGGCTTCAATTGGGATTGTGGTGGTGTTAACATCTAGAGATGAGAAAAGAGGGCTCGAAGCAGTTCAAAAGCTCAAAGACTCTGGTCTGTCTGATTACATACTTTTTCGTCAGCTGGATGTCAACGATCTCTCCAGCATTTTATCCCTTGCGAAATTCATAGACTCAAATTGGAAAGCTAGATATATTGGTATGCACACGTTTACAATTACATCTTGTCCCTGCCTTTTGTCAACAAATACGGAAAGTTGCAATAACAGGCGAAAACTTTTGTGCAGGTGAACAATGCCATGGTTATTGGAGCCACTATAAGCGAAGAAGGTTTTAGGGCTTCCAATTTTGTAGAGGCACGTTTTCAAAAAGACCAATGTCTGATCAGATGATTAAGCATATATTATCATAGAAAGTGATGAATAAAACGTATTCAATGACCAATTACAACATATTTAATGTATATGAAGCAGAAGGATTTACCAGCCTTTGAGCAGTTTAGAAGTCTAAGTAATTTGGTGAAATGATGATTGGTATCCCAAGAATCTAATAACGTTTTTATTGGTACTAGTACTTTTCTACGCAAGAAACTGGGAGGTCGTACAGGCCAATGTTCTTCGTAAATAGGTTACCTTATATTTTTCATGCAATTATAGATAAGAGATTCTGACCATCTTCTTGTGACTGTTCGGCTATGACAAGAGGGGTTTCCTGGTTGTGACTTGCGATTGCAGAAGCAGGACGCTGCGCCCATGCTCAAGTCAATCGGAGTGAAACTTTTATGCAGTCTCTGGAATCAGCCAAAACATGCATTGAAACAAATTACTATGGGACGAAAAGAATGGTAGAAGCTCATATTGGCCTCCTCCAACTATCTGATTCACCTAGGATCGTGATAGTCTCCTCTATTATTGGGAAGCTCCAGGTAGATGCATGCATACAATACAAAAGGGTTTTGTTTAATTAGTGGATTCGCATACTGTAGTAGATCTCTGCTGAGTGAAACCCTGTCTAATGCATTCGATAGAACTTGAATCTTTGTTGTCTGGGTTGAGATCAGGTTCGTTGTTGTCCAATCACCATGTTTTAGTATGGAGCCTCTGATTGAATGCATCAGCTGAGCAACGATGGGGCTCTCCCGTAACACTTGCAGATTATATTTCCTTTCAGTATGTGTCTAATAAATGGGCCAAGGGAGTTCTAAGCGATGCAGAGAACCTCACAGAGGCGAAAGTGGATGAAGTGGTGAACGTTTTCCTCGAAGATTTCAAGAATGGTTCTGCAGTCATGCTAGCTTATGTCGTGTCGAAAGCAGCCTTGAATGCCTACACTAGGATCCTCGCCAAGAAGTGCCCAGGTTTCTGCATCAACTGTGTGTGGCCCGGCCCCGTGAAAACAGAAATCAACCAAAGGAGAGCCATCTTATCTGTTGAGGAAGGCGCGGAGAGTCCAGTGAAGTTAGCGCTTTTGCCTAATGATGGTCCTACAGGTTGTTTCTTTGTTAGGACGGAACCAACAGAGTTCTGATGGAAGGATACGACTCATCTCCTGTGGCCATTAGGACACAGGATCCAGATGAATAAATGTGTGTAGTTAACGAACAGCAGGCGAACCTAATGCCGGTATTAGAATGTCCATTATGCAATGGGTTAATATCACGAAAAATCTCAAACTGGTACACTTGTGATAAATTTACCCCAAATTATTTTTTTGATCACAAAAAACCTTAAACTGGTACACCCATGACAATTTTACCCCGAACTATTTTTTTAACCATAAAAAACTCCACATTGATATATCTGTGACAATTTATCCATGAACTAATTTTTTTGCCACCAAAAACTCTAAACTGGTACACTTGTGACAAATTTACCCTACATTAGTTTCCGTTTAATTTTACTAACAAATTGCTAAGTTTAATGACACGTGATAATTGACATGTGTACCGATTTTGGGTTTTACTTCTCTGTTTGACACAAGTTTATCAATTTGTGATTTTTTGTGATATTAATATAATTTAATAGACACTAGCAGAGAGTAAATTTGTCACAAATATACTACTGTGGGATTTTTGGTGGTCAAAGAAATAGATCGGAGTAAAATTGTCACAAGTATACCAGTTTGGGATTTTTTGTGGTCAAAAAAATAGTTCGAGGTAAATTTGTCACAAGTGTACCAGTTTAGGATTTTTTGTGGTAAAAAAATAGTTTGGGGTAAAATTATCATAGATGTATCAATTTAGGATTTTTCGTGGTATTATCCCATTACGCAATCAACATGAAATGACAAGACGTGTGTTTCTTCCATGACTGCCTCAGGTTTATTTCCTGCATCCTTTTTACCACGAGTCTGGAAGGGTCAACTCACACAAAATAGAGTCGGTCGTCTTTCTTCTGAGCGTGGTTACTAGTGCCTTTGTATAATCACTTTGTTGTCCATTGTCTATACTATAGTATGCTTTTTCTTTTGTGTTAGCGTCGGCGTGCATGACATAAGAATCTCTGTAATATTGGACAAAGTGTTCAATGTCCGTTCAAGCCTCTTACAAAGATGATGAACAATAGAAAATGCTATAGACATGAAAGATTGAACTGGTGAGCTTTGACCCCAATCTATACACACAGAAAGATGAATTAGTGACTCACTACCTATAAAACTTTTGGTTCAATATAAGTAGTTACTTTATTTTTCGAGGCACATAGGAGGTGACATAAATTACATATATGATGCGGTAGTTATCAAGCTTTGGCTATAACAAATTAAGACTCGATAATAATTACTCAAGAAAAATTACTGTAGCATTATATGATACACATAATGTAATAGCCGTTGTTAGAATATTTAAATATTTTCACCCATAGGCTGGAATTTGGCCCAAGCATAAGGGCTTGGAAAGATTTAAACTCAGACATCTTTCTCTAATATCACGTGAGATTTTACAAATCACTGCCAACTACTCTAAAAACTTAAATTGTTAGATGAATGGTAGTATAGTATTTAAATATTCTAACAGCGACTATTTCAATTAAACGGGTTGTCAAAGAATTTTTATGTGGCCTTTGAGAGAACAGGCTATGTTGCATCTCATCCCGCACCACTTATTAACAAAATGATTTTCGGGTGTATTAATATCGAATGGCGATATTGGGTAGACGACCAACAATTGACAGAGGAAGATCATTAGCGAGTGTGCTAATATCATGATGACCATAATTGATATAGAAAATTCCGACTTTCACCGTTCGTTTTAGTTACTAATGAATCTTTTGTATGGTACGGATAATTTAAATCTTTCAACTTCGACTGATCACAAAAGATGTATGGGGACACAAAAGATGTTTCATAAAGATTAGCTGCTTATGAGAAATGAAAAATAAATTTCACCTTATGATACTTTTGAGAAGGGATAATTACCACAAAAAATAGTTATAAAACTATTGTGCGTATGCCAATTCAACCCTAAACCTTTCAATTTGACTAATTTAATTTTATACCTTTTGATGATTCGTCAATGTAATCATTACGGTCAATTTTGGCCTAAAATCCCTTATATAGATGTCGACATTCCTAAGTGGCATGGCCAGCACTTATATAGACGATTTTTGCAATTTTTAAAATTTTTTTATGAATATTATATATATTTCTTTTTTATTGTGGTCGATGAGTGAGAGGGCCTGCAAGCTCTGACCCAAACCCTCCCCAACCACGGGTGAGGGCTTGCAGGTCCTCACCCAGTGGCCAAAGAGGGTCGCTGGCCATTGCCAAAGCCCCATTGACCCTCATCGGCCACAATAAAAAAGAAAAAGAAAAAATTCAAAAAAATTGTCCATGTCATCACCAACTAGGGGTGTCAACAGTTCTGTTTGGTGTGGGTTTTTTGAAAATCCGAAGTAAACCAGATCTTGAGTTGAACCGAATATGAACGGAACCGAAACTTTGGTTCGGATCGGTTCGGATGAGAAAACCATATATTATGGTTTCTCGTGGCGATTTTGAGAAGGGTGAGAAAGAGCATTCGGTTTTTATTGAGAATTTTAATTTGGTTTGGTTAATCAAACCAAACCAAAATAACCCAAACAGGATGATTAGAACGGTCATTTTTTCATTATTCGAACCGAACCGTAAATGCATGAGATTTCAGTTTGGTTCGATTCAATTCTAGTATCGGTTCGGTTTTCGGTTTGATTTTTGATACCCCTAGCGCCAATCGTGTCATGTACAATGGCTGGCTTCCACGTCAGCCATTTTCACCCAAAATTAGCCGAAATGATTACATTAACAAATTGTTAAATATGTTTAGAACTAAATTGGCCAAATTGTATGGTTTGGAATTGAATTGACATCCGCACAACAAATTTATTTTGGTAGTTTTTCCCATAAGAGAAACTTGTTTTAATCTAAAAGAAAGTAACTACTTATATTGAAAAATAAGTTTTATATGTAGTGAATCACTTGTTCATCTTTGTGTGTGTGTAGATTGGGGTCGAAGCTCCTCAGTTCAATCTTTCATGTTTATAGCATTTATCCATTGTTCATCATCTTTATAAGAGGCTTGAACGGACATTGACCACTTTGTTCAATGTTACAGAGATTTTTATGTCATGCACGACGACGTTGACGCAGCACGATGAAATGAACTCAATTAATGAAAGATTAACTTGAATTGGGAACTTACCTCGGAATGTATTTACCTCAGGTCTAAAAGCCATTTGAAGTGTTTCTTATTGTTTTTTTTCCACCTTCTCGGACGGTTTTTTAAAAGGACTCCGTGATTGCATAAGCAAATCAAACGGTAAGTGTAACCACTCCATTTGGGGGCTAAATTCACATGGATTCTCAGACTGCATGAGCAGGTCAAACGGATTGTGTTTTGAAATACCAAAGGTTTTGCATTTAGGGTTTTGGAAGTACCTAAGGTTTTGCACTTAGATTGCGTTTCGTAGTTCCGATTTGAGTCCGGATATGATAACAAATTGCCCTATTCGGTATTTGTTGACGTTCTTCAGATCGAATAAACCTGGATACATCATAATAAAATGCCGGATAAGAAATCCAACCTAGGGGTGAAATAAAACTCAGATTGGATATAAAATTTACAATATAACTCAACAATGCCTATTTTCTTTTAATGGAGTGATGGAGTGACGTATCAGATATTGCTACACCGGTTCCGCCCAAGGACCACCACCAAGATAGCCAATCATCATCACTTTTGGCCATTGCACAATCACCTCGCCTTCGACCACGCCGGTCGTCACCGCCAACCAGCGATCGTGTTTCAAATGAGGGTGAAAAGGGGTCTAAAGATGATGTCATGCTAGTTTTGCATAGATCATCCTTTCCAGCCCAGTTCATACGTCCTTCACATTGAGCTCGACCTTTCACGTGTAACTCACGAGCTGGCTGTTCACCTGATATTCAATGTTTTTATGCCATTGAAATTGCACAAGATGTTATCCCTTCGGTTTTGTTTAAACCAAAAAATGACCAATTTTTATGATAGACTTAGTTAATGAAAGCACAATTTGTTGATTTATAAACAAAATTATCAACAACTTGAAAAATCGACAATTTGATGAGTCGACAGCTTAAGGAGTTGACAAAAAGTGGAGTTGACAATCTCGGATGCAATCATCAAATAAATAACTATCAACATAGTGGAATTAAACAACCATCAAAATAGTGGAATTGAAGAAACCGTCAAGATCATGGTGTCGATGAAACTGCAAAGGTAATAGAGTCAATATAGCCGTTTGGTAACCATTTGTAACCTCATCAATTGTAAGCTTAAAATAGCCACATGGTACTCTTCAAAGAGCTTCGTGCGCACAAACAAACAATTATGTTATCTTGCAATTCCTGCACTGCGTTTGTAGTTTCTAGATTCACGTCGTCGATTAAATTCCAACATGTATCTTTGCTGTAATTTATGGATGCCTCATTGTCTACAAATTTTGGTGTTGCATCTTTATATCCTCAAACTTTGTCGTTGATTAAATTTTGACAAAGTTTGTATACTTTCGGTTCCATTCAAAGTGAAGTTATCCACTCCTTTGTGTATTTATTATACTTCCTGTCCGAAATCGCCACAGAATCCGTCTACTCTAATAAAACGAAAAACGACTTTCAATTAAAGCTATTTCATTAGGGAGTCAAATTCCGGTGAAACGTGTTCTTAAACAAAATGCGGAAGAGGGGGAGTCTTCTTGGGAGATCAAACAACATTATTTATTTTTATCATTCCAATTCTCAAAACATTGACTGTTTATTTTCACCACTTTCGGGGCCATAGGTTGGTTCTATCTCTCATGTATGTCATACAAATATGTTGAGGATTTTGTTAACAGGTGTCCTAATTAGACCCGTTAAATGGGTGGGTCGGGTTGGGTTTGGGTCGGGTCATAAATGGTTTGACCCAAATTGACCCATTAACCCGTTTATGACCCATTTATTCATAATGTAAATATCTCGACCCATACCCGACCCGACCCATACCCGACCCGACCCATACCCAACCCATACCCGATCCGACCCATATTGCTAAAACACTTTTATATTTAACCTAATCTAGGAATACTTGTTTCTTATGATTTTTTTTAAAATTATACTGCTAAAACATTTTATGCAATACAAAGCTAGTGAAAAATTTTATAATTTTTTTTAAAATTGAGGTTCTGTTTGTTTTACGAAAAATGTGACATTTCTAGAAAATATTTTCCATAAAGTCATTATCCGAGAAAATAAAAAAATTAATATTTTTTTATTTTTAAAATCGAATTTTTAATTATTTATTTTATTTTATTTTTTTCTTTTTCCTTTATTTTTGGCCAATCGCCGGCCACGGCGGCCGGCGACCGACCACAGGCGAGGACGAGCTCGCCGAAGGCCGGCAAAGCTCGTTCTCGTCGATCTGGCGAGGCCGAAGCCTCGCCGGCCTCAGGCGAGGCTCCAGCCTCGCCGATCTGGCGAGACTCGAGCTCGCCCGAGGCCGGCGAAGCTCGTTCTCGCCGATCTGGCGAGGCCGAAGCCTCGCCGGCCTCAGGCGAGGCTCTAGCCTCACCCATCTGGCAAGACTCGAGCTCGCCGGAGGCCGGCGAAGCTCGTTCTCGCCGGCCTCAGGCGAGGCTCAAGCTCGCCGGCCTCCGGCGAGCTCGAGTCTCGCCAGATCCGGCGAGGTCGAGCTCGCCAGATCGGCGAGGCTCGAGCCTCGCCCGAGGCCGGCGAGCTCGAGCCTCGCCCGAGGCCGGCGAGCTCGAGCCTCGCCCGAGGCCGGCGAGCTCGAGCCTCGCCCGAGGCCGGCGAGCTCGAGCCTCGCCCGAGGCCGGCGAGCTCAAGCTTCGCCGGCCTCCGGCGAGGTCGTTCGCCCCGGTGGCCGGTCGCCATGGCCAACCACCGGCCGAAAAAAAAAAAGAAAAAGAAAGAAGAGAAAAGAAAAAATAAAAAATAAAAGATAAAGATAAAAAATAAAAATAATTAAATTTCGATTTTTTTAAAACATTTTTGTAAAGAGGGAGAGAGAGTGTGGATGGGTATAGTAGATGGGTTGGACATGGGTTCCAAACTCAACTCATTTAGACTCATTTATCTTTAAGCTTTAAAATTTAAAACCCATTTAAATTTGACTCCTTAAAATTAAAGTGACCCATATATGACCCATTTATTTTTAAATGGGTCATATATGGGTTTATGACCCATTTTGACACCTCTAGTCCTAATCACTTGTTGACCATACCCATCAAAGATATATTGGAAGATGTTGTCATCTAAAAATTTGCTCGTAGACTATTCACGCATTTCATAAGAAATCTAGGGATTGAATTCATCGATAACATATAAAATTTAACCACTAATAAAAAAATCAAACTTGCATAAACTTGCGTATTGGATATCGCATAGACTCACATTCGCATCTGTCATTATTGTTCCCTCTCATCATACAATTTTAAAAGTTTGTTGAATCTCAAGGCCACCTTCCAATCGCTTTTATTCATATTATTACATCATTAACTTTAGGTTATGTTTGGTCGTCTGTATTTTCTTATCGAATAGGATAAGGTCGGACGAGATAAAAGTCGGATAGCATATTAATGGGATTTATAATATCTTATACAGTGTTAGGCGTGCATAAATCCATTCTCAAATCTTTTCGCTTGTCTTTCCTCTGTTTCAAGTTTCAACCACAATCTTCTCCCTTCTAGCGATTCTTCTTTTCCAAAAAAACAATTTGGCTTTGTTTCTTTATCACTTGCTCAGACCTTGTCGCTTTGCTTAACTTTCGTTCTATACTAACCGGGGCAAAGATTCTCGGTGTTTCTTAGCAAGGCGATCACCGTTAAGGCCAATGGCCGAGACACAGAGGCCATGACTGACGCGAGGATGAGGCCCAGCCTCAAGAGACCTCCAGCGTTGGCCACGAACTCTAGTTTCAACAAACGCGAGCTTGTGGTTGCGACCTCTACCTTTGCCTGCAGCTCATGCCGAGCGCAAGCCCCACCCTCAACCGACTCCAGCTTTAGTATGCCTAAGGCCAGCAACCTTGGATCCGAGGTGGTGAGCCTCAGATCTGAGGTCTAGAGCGTCAAACCATGTTGATCCGACTGGTCCAATGAGTCTAGATAGACGGAGAGCGATATAGAGGGGAAGGATGGCTAGGCGGCGCTCCAATGTCGAACGACGGTGTGATAAGACTTCCATGGACGAGCATCGTCGCTCTATGTGCTTTCGCTCTATTTTTCCTCCATTGGTTGATCTTTCAGTGATTTCAATTAGAAGAAGCAAAAAGTGCTTCTCCTCCCCCATCAATCTCTCTCTGCCTTTTACTTTTCTTCTCATTTCATTTTTTTATAATCCTTACCCTATCTGGGTAAATCCCAACTCCTAGGTGTGATTTTTTTATCGGGATTATATCCAAGTTATATCTGGAGAAATCCATAACTCAAGTCATTCAAACGCCGGATTGGATAATTCTATATTCTATCCAGAGTTATATCCGGTTTACCAAACGTATCCTAAAACTAAGCCGTAGAAAATAAACCTAAGATCCACGTGTAAGAATTACACATACCCTGTCGTTGTACATAATTTTTTAAAGGGCATTCAAACATGGGAAACAAGGTTCATGCACGCTTCATCAACCATACATTGATTTTTTTCTGGATCCATATCTAATAGCCAGAGAAGATAAGTCGTAGCCTTCAATCAGAACTCCGATTTTTCCTTCCTGATGAAGAAACAACCTGTACGACCACCATTGGGCAGAAGCGCCAACTTCACAGGACTCTCCGCGCCTTCTTCGGTGGACAAGATGCCTTTGCGGTGGTTGATGTCTCTTTTCACGCTGCCGGGGCATACGCAGTTGATGCAGAAACCTGGGAACTTCTTGGCGAGGATCCTAGTGTAGGAATTGAGGGCTGCTTTCGACATGATATATGCGGGTGTGACCGCAGATGAACCGTTCTTGAAATCCTCAAGGAAAACATTCACTACCTCGTCCACTTTCTCCTCTGTTAGGTTCTCGATGTCGCTCGGAACTCCCTTGGCCCATTCGCTAGACACATACTGACAGGAAAAATCAGCAATCGTTACGAGGGTTTCTCATCATAGCTCAGCATATGCATTTTGTTAGAGACTTCATACTATAATATGGTCATAGGTCAATATGGCACCCGATCTCTACCCAGATTGTGAAAAACTAAAGAACTGAAAGAACAGAGAAGAAAATCTACAGTTGAAAATATGAAACTTCATCTGAGAGCCTTAACTCTCTCTTGCGTACATTGCTGTTTATATAGTTCATTCAGCTGCAAATAACACTCAAATTTACAGCTCATATACCAGAAACTATAACCGAAACAACTAACTAACAGAAGAAACAAATCTAACTGAGTTAACAGAAGAAACAGAACTGAAAAACAGAATGTCAACTATTCTGTTTTTCCTTAGTTCTAAGAATAGAAAACAGTTATGCAGAACATTTTGATACGTATAGAAGACTTGAACTTCAGCAGCTTTCTCTTTCGTATTTGAGCTTCAGCTTTCCACCACTTGTTCCTTTTCTGTAATCTCAACATCCCCCCGCAAACTGGGTGCGGGTTTGAACCCCAAGCCCAGTTTGGTTCTGAGATTGGAATGATCAAGACGTGACAAAGCCTTAGTAAAAATGTCAGCAAGTTGGCGATGACTAGGAACATACTGAACATGTAAAGATCCTAAGGAAACCTTTTCTCTGACGAAATGAAAGTCAATTTCAATAAGTTTAGTTCGAGCATGGAAGACAGGATTGGTAGTAAGAGAGATGGCAGATTGGTTATCACAAAACAGAGTTGTAGGAGAGTGAAGAGGGATGCCAATATCACGTAGGACAAAACTAATCCACGTAAGATCAGCTGTAGCAGATGCAAGAGCTCGATACTCTGCTTCAATAGATGAACGAGAGACAGTTGGTTGTTTCTTAGCAGACCAGGAGATGAGATTAGAACCAAGATAGGTGCAAAATCCAGTAGTGGAACGTCGGGTATCAGGACAGCCAGCCCAATCAGCATCGGAGAAGCCATATAAGGTTATAGAACTTTGAGAGTGGAGAAAAATTCCCAGATGCACAGTGCCTTTAACATATCGAAGAACTCACTTTAGTCTATGAAAATCAGCAATGGTTGGTCGCTGCATCTTCTGACATAAAAGGTTAGTAGCATAGGCAAGGTCTGGGCGAGTTATAGTGAGATATTGAAGTCCTCCAACTAAACTTCTGTATTCAAGTGGGTTGACAAGATAGATATCATCTTCCGCTGTGTGGAGAGACCTTACAGATAGTGGAGTTGCTATTGGTTTGCATTCTTGCATGTGTGCTCTTGTAAGAAGATCAATAGCATACTTGGTTTGGCAGAGAAAAAGATCAACTGAAGTACGTTGGACTTCTATCCCCAGAAAATAGTGAAGTGAGCCCAGATCTTTCATGTGAAAAGTAATACTCAGAGATTTGATAAACTCAGCAAGTAACTGATGTGAGTTACCAGTTAACACAATATCATCAACATACAGAAGCAATAAGATTGTGTCACTGCCACGATGAAACACAAACAGAGAAGGGTCTGTAGTGCTGCAGAAAAAACCAAATTCAAGAAGAAAGTCACTGAACTTCTCAAACCATGCACGTGGAGCCTAGCGAAGACCATATAAAGACTTCTTAAGTGAACACACATGATGAGGCAAAGTAGGATGGATAAAACCAGGAGGTTGCTCCATAAAGACTGATTCAGTAAGTGTGCCGTGTAAAAAGGCATTTTTGACATCTAGTTGCCGAATAGGCCAGTGCTTTACCATAGCCACTGATAAGATAATACGAAGTGTGGCTTGTTTTACTACGGGGCTGAATGTTTCAAAAAAGTCCACTCCTTCTTCTTGGTGAAACCCTTTAGCAACTAGACGAGCCTTCAATCTGTCAAGACTTCCATCCGGTGCTAACTTTGTTTTAAACACCCACTTACAACCAATGACATTCATCTGAGCTGTTCTTGGAACTAATATCCAAGTTTGATTCATATGCAAGGCATCCATTTCCTCATGCATAGCCTGAGTCCAACCCTCATGAGCTAGAGCTGATTTAAGTGATGTCGGCTCAGCTGGAACATTATATTCAGCTAAGCAAGCATATCTAGTATTTGGTTTAGTTATGCCAGACCGAAGTCGAGTTTGCATAGGATGAATAGAGATGTTACGCGAATGATGAAGCAAAGAGCTTGGATGATCTTGATCATCAACAGGAATGATTGGTGCCGTGTTATCTGGAGCAGAACATCCTAAGACCTCAAGATTAGTAGAAGGCTGTGAGGATGACAAAGACACATGTTTGCTCTGCTCTGTGATGTATGGGACTCGAATTTGACCAACTTCCAGAACTCCAGTTTCCTGTAAATGACCAGTGGTACAAAAAGAAGGTTGTTATTGCATGGAACTCAGCTTGTTAGAATCCAGAAAATCAATCTCAGCAACCCATTTTCGATATAGAGAGGTATGGTGAGGATAGTCACTACTTAAGTTCTTTGTAAAAGGAAAGGAACATTCATCAAACTTCACATGTCTACTGACATATATTCGACCATCAGTAGGAACCAGACAGCGATACCCCTTATGACGCTCACTATATCCCAGGAAAACACAAGTAAGAGATCGAGGATCAAACTTGTTTTGTGTATAGGGTCTGAGGCAGGGATAACAAGCACAGCCATAGCTTGGTACTTATTTAAACAACTTACTATGAGGTGAGTCCATCTGCAACTTGGGAGTTGGAAGTAAGTTGATGATGTAATTGGCAGTCAAAAAAGAATCAACCCAATATTGTAGTGGAGTTCTAGCATGGTAGAGCATAGTCAGACCCAGTTCTACCACATGACGATGTTTTCTCTTAGAAATCCCATTCTGTTCAGGAGTGTAGGGACAAGATAAGTACTGTTTAATACCACAAGTTGCCAAGTGATTCTGAAATCTGGTGCTAATGAATTCACCTCCCCCATCACATTGAAAAACTTTGATTTTATGATTAAGTTGGGTTTCCACATACTTCTGAAATATAAGAAAAATGTCATAGAAGTCTGATTTCAGCTTCATAGGATAAAGCCAACTATAGCGAGAAAAATTGTCAACAAAGATGACATAGAATCTGAATCCCTGAAGTGAAGTTACTGGTGATGGACCCCAAATATCACAATGTATCCTTTCTAGAGGAACTTCAGTTGCAGAATCAGAGAAGGGAAAAGATAGTGAAGTACTTTTGACAATTTGACAACTACCACACACAGGTGATGCCTTCTTATTACAGTAGATCCTCTGCTGTCGTTGGAGATGCTTCAAGATCTGTGAGTTACTATGAGCAAGTCGTTGATGCCATATTTCTTCTTCAACTAGGGGTGTGCAACCGGATCGGGTTTACCCGGAAACCGGACCGGTCCACCCGAAAAACAGGTCCGGATACCGGTTCTTGTTAAAACCGGTTCGGGAACCGGTTCCATTTTTTTGGAACCGGTTAGAACCGGTCCGGTTTCCGGTTTTAAGTAAAAACCGAACCGGACCGGTTTTAGAACCGGTTTTTAAGATAATGTTAAAAAAACCCTAAATGAATATTGAATATCACGTTGCGTTGCCCTACCTCTTTTCTCTCTTCTCTCTTCGCCGCTCCCCAGTCCCCTGTATCACTTCTCTCTTCGCCGCTCCGTCTCAGTTCTCTCTTTGCTGCAAGATCACGCTCGCTTCCCCTGTCCGGCTCTCACCTCTTCGCCGCAAGATCACGTTCGCTTCCCCCCGTCTTTCTTCTTCGTTCAATTTTTTGTCGGCTCCAAGTCCTCGTCTCCGTCGTCCTCGCCGGCTGTCGCGGCGCCCTCGCATCATCACTCCGGCCGAGAGGTTCCTCCCTCTCCCTCTCCCACCACCACCACCGCACACCACCGCACACCACCACCAGCATCATCATCATCGCTCTGTTCTATCTGCTTAGATCGCTCGCGTGTGGATGGTTTCTTCGATCTGTTTGCTCTAGTTTTAAGCTGCGTTTGCCGATTGGTTCGGTGGAGAAAATGCATGGTTTGTTGGTTCCTTGATTCGGTTGAGCTGATCTCTCTTTCGGGAGCCGGCGATCTTCGGATAAACCCTGATCGCAATTTTTATCCGGATTAGGAAGGCTTATGATTTGCTGTCATTATGGAGATTGAGCGCTAGGAAAACAAATGAATTGATAAGAGCTGTCATTATCCGTAGAATCTCTTCTCCCTTCTTACTCACTCTCTGCAGGTTTTGCTTCTTCATAGGAAAAGTCTTGAACTGAAGCTTATTGAGAAAAGCGAGTGAAACCAGTGTTGCATTATAAGAACTCTGAAACTAGGAAAGCAAAGTTTGTTGCTTCTTCCATGATATATAGTATTGACTGATTGACAAGTGGAACATAGGATGCTACAAAATTGCTTGGTTGGTTTACCTAATCTAGTTAACTAGAGAGCCAATTGCAGATATATTTTCTAGTGATTTTGAACTCATTTCTTGAAGCAATCAGAAGTTTTATGAAGATTCTCATCCTCTTTCTTCTCTGGTTTCTGACCCTTTAGCCTAAATATTATCGCTTACTTCCAATTTCATCTGTTTTTGTAATCCCTATAGTATGCCTCCCAAAGGAATTAATCTGTATTCTGTTGTAATCAGATAATGTCATCTAGACAGGTTTATGTGGCGTAATGGTACTGGCTCTACTTTTCTTTGTACCTTTTCGGGCCAATGACCCAACAATAGAAAGAATCATAACTCCCCGGATTGCCCTAACAACAGCAGAATATTTGGTATATGAATGTGGGAAACATGTCCTCGTCATTCTTACGGATATGAGTTCGTATGCTGATGCTCTTCGTGAGGTGACACAGAACCTCGTTGCCCAGTTTTAATTTGGAATAATAAAATCTGTCATACATCTTTCACCATGACTCGGTTGTTTTTCTTTCTTGAATGCCCAATCTTGATTGTTATTGGACCTTCGCTTTTTTTATTAGTACTGGAGAAAATATTTAAGGTAAACTTCTTGTTGTTTCTGCAGGTATCTGCTGCCCGTGAAAAAGTGCCTAGAAGGCGTGGTTATCCAGGGTATATGTATACAGTAATTTTTGCCTCCTTCACTGATCTTAATTTATACAACCGCAATACATTTTTTGCCTCCTCCTCCTGACATTGTTGTATAATTTGATTTTAGTTGATGGATCAAGACAAAGAAATATCAATTGAAGTGGATGGATCTAATGAAATGAGTCCGCTCATGAAATTGCCAGTCCAAGGAGTTGCTGAAGTGGACTCTACAACCGTGAGTGCGACAAACAAGGTGGGTGCATCTAACTCCCGTCCTCCTCTTGGTAAAAAGCGAGCTAATCAATCGGACGTCTGGGATAATTTTTCGAGAATTATAGATGAGAAAACACAAAAAACAACTAGAGTAAAGTGCATTCACTGTGGGACTGAGTATACTTATTGTGTTGATCATGGAACGTCTACTATGCGGAAGCACTTGACAAAGTGCAAAAAGTATCCTCATGCAGATAAGAAACAAATGTTGTTTGCACCACGTAACAAAGATGTGGTTGGCGAGACAGGGGAAAATACTAGTGGTGATAGTGTCTTGACAACGTGGAAGTTTGATCAAGAACGTTCTAGGCACATGCTTGCTCGAATGATTATTATTGATGAACAACCATTTTCCACGGTTGAGCGTGTCGGTTTTCGTGATTTTGTCACTGAATTACAGCCTCTTTTCCAGCATTTATCACGATTTACGGTGGCTAGAGATTGTATGAAGTTGTATCTGAGTGAAAAAACTTGTTTGAAAGCTTACTTTGGTAAGCTTAATTCTAGGATTGCACTTACAACTGATATGTGGAGTTCCATCCAGAACTTGAACTATTTATGTCTCACTGCACATTTTATTGATGAAAACTGGAAGTTGCATAAAAGAATCATCAATTTTGTGGTGATGCATAGTCACAAGGGTAGGGAGATTGGGAAAATGGTGGAGAAGTGCATTTACGAGTGGGGAATAGAAAATAAGGTGTCCACAATAACCGTGGATAATGCTAGTTCCAATGATGTGGCCATTGATTATTTGAAGGAAAAATTTTCAAAGGAAAGGCTTTTGATCTTGAATGGTGATGTTTTACATATGAGGTGTACAGCTCATATATTAAACTTGATTGTCCGAGATGGATTGAATGAGGTGCGTGATTCTATTGCACGTATCCGAAATGTAGTTAGGTATGTGAGGAGTTCTCCAATGAGAGCCAAAACATTTAAATCTTGTATTGAGAACGGGAGAATCACATACAAGGGTTCAGTTTGTCTTGATGTTGCTACTAGATGGAATTCCACTTATCTGATGTTGGACACTGCCATAAAGTTCAGGAAAGCTTTTGAAAGGATGGAAGAAGATGATTCATCTTTCTTAAGGGAGATTGACAATGATCCTCCTCGAAATGAAGATTGGGAAAATGCTATCATTCTTTCTAAATTTCTGAAACAGTTTTATAATGCCACCAAACGGATGTCGGGGAGTTCATATGTTACTTCAAATGATTACTTTGAGGGTATAGCTTTTTTGTATAAATATTTGAATCATGCGGCGAATTCTTTAGACCCTAAGCTTCAAGCTATGGGTTTAAAAATGAAGGAGAAGTTTGACAAATATTATGGGAGTTTGGATAAAATAAACATGATGGTGTTGATTGCGGTTGCGTTGGATCCCACAAAAAAGTTAAATTATGTGAAATTCTGTTACGGACAAATTTATGATGATGAAGCAAAAATTGATGAGATGCATGATAAGGTGAAGTTGGCCTTGGAGCGTTTGTATAAATTTTATGAGCAAACCCTTGTTGGTTCTAGTAAGCAAAATTTTGGTGCTTCAAGTGTGAGTACTAGTAGTAGTGGTTCCAATGTCAATACTGACGACAATGAAGGTGACAATGAGGATGACATCCAAGCTTGGCGACAAAGCTTTCTTCACACGAAGAAAACAGTGCTTGATGAAAACAAATCTGAGCTTGATCGGTATCTTGAAGCCGAAAGTGAAGATGTCATTAATCTTGACCTTTTGATGTGGTGGAAGAGTACTGGGTCAAAGTATAAAATCTTATCTTTGATGGCTCGGGATGTTTTATCAATTCCCGTGACTACCGTTGCTTCGGAGTCGACTTTTAGTACATCAGGACGTGTGCTTGACGGCTTTCGAAGTTCTTTGACTCCTAGAGTGGTGGAAGGTTTGATTTGCACTCAAGATTGGTTGAGAGCCGTTCGCGTGCCAATTAATGTTGAAGAGTGCATTGAGAATGCGGAAAAGTTTGAGTCAGGTAAGTCGTTTAAATTTCTTTCTATTTTGTAATTCATTCACATATTATCTATTAAGTGAATACTTTATTTAATCTCTTTTTGGGTTTTTAGATTTGGATTGTCTTACCGAGGACATTATCATTGGTAAATAGACCTCCTTTTGTGGAAGCTCCGATTTTGTGGTGAGTAAATAAACTTCATTAATCGGCATATTTGCATTTATCTTTAGAGCATGGTTTCTTATTGATTTTTCATTATGTGTGAATTTCAGGATTTTTCTTAGAGATTGAACCCATTGAAGGTAACATAGTTGGATTTAGGCCGCCTCCAAAAGGTCAGTGTATATGTTTAGATATATGTCCTGATGTTAGGTCTATTTTAGTCAAAAAGAAAAAGACAGCAAATCTATAACTCTCCCTCGAGTGGGCAATCACCAAGATCCCATATCCTAATCAGTAATCACTAATTTGTATATTCATTACTTTTCAGTTGGAGCTTTTTGTCCTCTCGCAAGACAGGGAAGGATGCTGGAGCTTTTTGTCCACTTCTTTTTAATTCTTATGGCATGGGACAATTGTTTATGAGATTCTGATGTATGGATTGGAGCCTTTGGATTTTTGAAAACAAATGTTAGGAGTTCTCTCATCATGGCGCAAAATAAGTAGCTAAACATGTTGAATAGATTTCTGGAAATGTGACTTTTCAAGATTTATGCGATTAGACTATGTTTTGCCACTTAGTGCTTTTGGATTATTGATTTTGATGAATTGTAATTTCAATTGCCCATTTTGAGGATTGTTACTTTTGATGGATAGTGGTTTTTATTATTCATCTTTTATTTTGAATCGTTTCATTACTACATATATTATTTTGCCAGGAAAAAATGAAACTAGAAAAAAGGAAAAAAAAAAACAGGTTCTCGGGTTGACCCTGAAACCGGATCGGAAAACAGGGTCGGTTCCAAAACAGGGTCTAGGGAAAACAGGGTCGGTTTCAGGTTCCAAAAATTGGGAACCGATTATAACAGGGTCGGTTTCAGGTTTCAGGTCTGGACCGAACCGACCCTGGAACCGATCACCCCTATCTTCAACAGCCTTATGCCTCTGTGTAAGGAAAGCCTTAGTTTCCTGCTGATCCACTCGGTAGAGCCCCCCAACTTTTCTCCCGAGCATCACAGTGGTGTTGGTGCGATTGTCCTTTACATAAACACCAGTTTTGTCAAACACAAAAGAGCAGGGAAAATCATCAGTCAGTTTTGAAACTGAAAGAAGGTTCTTCTTGATTTCAGGAACCACCAGTACATCGTTTAATGGTAACACATCAAGTTTAGACTGTAAGAATGCATTACCAGTGTAAGTAATAGGAATACATGATCCATTTCCTATCATGACAGTATCATTTCCAGTATACTTTGAGGGGTTATGAATTATACCAGGATTGGCAGTGATGTGAGCTGTGGCTCCTGTGTCAGGATACCATTCACTACCTGTAGGATCCTCAAGATGCATTGCTGCTAGAGCTTGAGGAATAGTTTCATCTTGATAAGAGTTGTCAAACCGATACCAACATCGAAGTGCATCATGCCCCGGTCGTTTGTAGATTTGACATGCTACGCGATCTCCATTTGTTGCTTTCAAAACCTGCAAATCCTTATAAGTTGCTGAGTTTTGAGTAGGATAAGACTTAGTCTCTTGATACCTTTGTGAGGAATCAATATGTGGTCGAAAACCAGAGCCTGCACTATAGGAGTTAGTCTGTGATTTAAAATGCTGAACCTCCTGATCCTGATTCAGACTAAATGGTCTATAATTCTGACTTCTTCCTTGATAACCATAACCACGACCTCGATTGTCGAAGGAACGACCTCTGCCATAGTTACGTCCTCCCTTGAATCCACCTCTCTGTCCCATGAAAGCCAGATTAGGCTGATTAAGCTCTTTGCTAGTTACTATCTTCGTTTCCATCTCTACATTTCTTTCTCCGTAATATGCCAAGTTAGGATTAAACTGATTTGAGGAATAATTCTGCAATCTTGTTTCAAATCTTTCAAGCTGTGATATCACCTCATCATAATCAGGTTGAGGTTTCAAACAATACATGGTTGTTTTGAAGTTTTCATACTCAGATCCTAGTCCTTCCAAGATGCCAAAAACCTTAGTTATGTCATCCACAGGTTTTCCTATTGCATTTAACTGATCACAAATCAGTTTGTACTCTCTAAGATAATCAGATAGTTGTCTATTTCGTTTCTGACATGCCTGCAGTTTCCCCCTCAATTCAAACTCCCTAGCTACTGATTTCTGTGTGAATCGATTCATCAAAGTCTGCCATACCTCATAGGATGTTTCCAGACTGATGATTAGCCCCAGGATATTCTCAGAAACTGCTCCACTGATCCATGAAGACACCAGTTGATCAGTTTTCACCCAATCAGTGTAATCAGGATTGACTACTTCGATCTCTCTCCCATCAGCTTCATCTTGTATTGTCTGAGGAGGTGATGGAATTTCTCCATTGATGAAGCCAAAAAGCTCTTGACTACGAAGGAATCTATAAAACTGAGCTTGCCAGAGAAGAAAGTTATCTTCAGCAAGCTTGATTGTAACGAAGTTAGCAATGTTGACATGAATAGGAAAAGGATATCTCGGTGTCTTCGCTGCCATTGTTATACATTCAGAGAATGAGATCAGAATTCACAGCTTTGCTCTCAGAGAGTGGCTTTGATACCATGTGAAAAACTAAAGAACTGAAAGAACAGAGAAGAAAATCTACAGTTGAAAATATGAAACTTCATCTGAGAGCCTTAACTCTCTCTTGCGTACATTGCTGTTTATATAGTTCATTCAGCTGCAAATAACACTCAAATTTACAGCTCATATACCAGAAACTATAACCGAAACAACTAACTAACAGAAGAAACAAATCTAACTGAGTTAACAGAAGAAACAGAACTGAAAAACAGAATGTCAACTATTCTGTTTTTCCTTAGTTCTAAGAATAGAAAACAGTTATGCAGAACATTTTGATACGTATAGAAGACTTGAACTTCAGCAGCTTTCTCTTTCGTATTTGAGCTTCAGCTTTCCACCACTTGTTCCTTTTCTGTAATCTCAACACAGATAACATAGATTTGAGTTCTACCAAATGCTCCGGACAAGGTTTCACACCTTCGAGATTTACTACAAATCACGAATGAACTAATGTTTAAGAATCCTCTCTGAATATAAGGGCCCCGAATATTGAAAATTAAGGAATCTAGAAGTCGGGACAGCAACTAGACGCCTAAACGGCCCTCCTATCGCATGAAGGCAACTGCAAGAGGAAGAAGAAGACTTCTTGAAACTTATTTGGGCTGGGCTCAGGAGCTGTTTGGGCCTCTTGTTGCTGGCCCAACCACTAGACTCCTTAATTTTCATAATTTGAGCCCATATATTACACCTGCTGTATTGTATGCTTGCATCTACCTCGAGCTTCCCAATAACGGAGGAGACGTTCACAATCCTAGGCGAATCGGACCTTTGGACGAGGCTGATATAAGCTTCTACCATTATTTTCGCCCCATAGTAATTGGTGTTGATGCATGCTTCGGCTGCTTCATAAGAAGGTACAAAAATTTCACCATGGTTGAATTTAGTATGGTCATGATCCTGCAATCACAAGTCACAATCAAGAAAACTCCCGTCTTTATAGCCTGACAGTGACAACTAGGTGGTGATATTCTCCATTTCTAATGGCACAAACAAAAGGACGTAGCCTGTTCAGTGAGAACCTCGGCCCGTACTACCACTTAGTTCGTTGCGCAGACAAAAACATTAGGGGATATGCAGACTAGCCAGGTTCTTTGCAAAACAAACATCATTTTACCGGCAGGGTGAGCGGGAAAAAGAAAAGCCTGAACTTTGATGAATGACTATATCAACTTACTCAAACAAACTCTTTATCTTTGCTTAATCTAGCCAGCTTGAGTAAGGTGGTATTTGGAAACTTACAGTTTCAGGCAAGGGGGCTTGCAATATTCACGTACCTCAATCGCTACATCTGCCTAGAAAATCATAAACTCGAAAACTTACCTTTAATAATTAGAGGCGATTAAGGCCTCTTCATTTATAGTGGCTCCAACATTGTTCACCTGCACAGAATTTACACTTGTTTTTGCAAGTTTCTGGATTGGTTGACAAAAGGGTGGGACAGAATGTAATTGGGAATGCATATATACCAATATATCTAGCTTTCCAAATTGGGTCTCGATGAACTTTGCGAGTGATAAAACACTAGAGGGATTGGTGACATCGAGCTGATGGAATATCATGTAATCAGACAGGCCAGAGTCTTTGAGCTTTTGAACTGCTTCGAGCCCTCTTTTTTCATCTCTCGATGTTAGCACAACCACAATGCCACTTGAAGCCAATTGCCTGCATATTTCAAACCCAATCCCCTTGTTCGCACCTGTAACAACTGCACACCTAAATGACGAGACGAAGGATAAGAAAGTTCTTAGACAACCGGAAGAGCGAACAAATTGATGGAGTTATGGAATTCGTGCATGCATAAGACCCATTGGACACATAGAATACCTCTTTGTTGATTCTGCCATTTGGTTGCAAACTGTAGCTACTGAGAAGTTGTCCACTGTTGGAAAAACGAAAAGCAACTAAACCATTCAACTTTCTTGTTTACTCATACGTTGTCTTTTGCAAGTCACTGGTGCTTGTTTTTCTCCGGACCACAAACATGGGCGTTGCCGGAAATTATCACACGAGGTATGCAATGACGCAGCTCCTGTGTAGACTAAACACAAATAAAATAAAACTAGATGGAAAGAGAGAAATCCCAAAACTTCTTGAATGGCCAATTCTATAAGCAGAGCAATCCAAAAACTTCTCGAATGGCCGCTTCATGCGGCACGTCCGGAAGGTCCTTCCTTGGTCTTTTCTGACTCCTTTCTTTCCAGCCACAGTTGGGGTTGGTCACAGAAGATAAAGAAAAAGCATGTGGGTCTGTTATGTTTTTGGCTATAACTTTGGTAGCCCTGACCAAGCATCCGGAGGTTAATTTTGCGTTGATGAGCAATTTATCTGAGTCACCAAGAAGATTATTGGGAAGTTATGCTTTTGGTAATCAAATGGCCTTGATATTCTAACAACGGAGTTAATTACAAGAAGGGTGAACGCAAGATTCCACACTTCCGGATCCGGGGACGGATTTTTACTTTTTATGGCACATAGAACTCACCGGAGACGAGCTTTTCGAGTGGAGGTTAACGACGCTGCAGATTATTAAGTCCGAGATTTTGATTTATTTTATTTTATCACGTGTTTAGTTTTAGCACAGTTTGATAGAAACTTTAAGTGATTTTATTTATAGTTTAAATGAGTTATCTAATTAGGTCAAGAGAGATTTTAGTGTATCTTCATGTACTTGTTTCCTTATCTTTATGTTCGAAGTATCAGACAGATTTTCCTTGTCTTTTTATTCAGAATTAGAGAAAGAGAACTTTCTCTAAGTTTTCATCCGCGAGTGATCAATCACGTTTAAATGCGTGCATTACTAGTTTGCACTCTGTCTGTTGCATCACTGGCGGGTAATATTTCAAAAGAGGACCCACCCCGAGCACTAATGAAGTGTCGGCAGTGATGAGCAAAAGAATCCACATGATCAACGCCACAATGTAAGTGCTGACGTCTTTTATGTGGAGGACCCGTCGTTTGTAAGAGCCTAGGAGAGAACCAACATTTAACTAATACAAACAAATAAAGAATGATCTTCTTGAATAGCAATGAGTGCCGGAATATTTCACATCGCTTGATAATAGAGTTTATTGCTCTTTATATACATATCAACTCCCTCCACCCTATCAATTTAAGTTTCTAACATGATATCAAAGCCAAGGTTCCTCCCATTTCGCATGTCCATTCATCCCCTTTCGGATCATAATTGGCAATCAAAGAACGAATGGCCAATCATATAACGCACTCTGAAGTTTGGTACCGAAAGGACACTAATAGAAATGTTAGCGTAAACAAGTCTTCAATCCTAAAATCTCTGATTGAATCGGAATCAAGAAAATAATCTCATATTTTGATTGGTTTCTAGCCAACCTCAATGGGCTAATGGTGACTCCTAGAAATACTTGAATTGTTCAAGAACTTTAAAATGAAAAAAACTAATGTCATGGGAAATGTAGGACCGGGAGAGTCCGTCCCTAATCGAGGGCCGTTGGCCCCCACTTTCAGGGCAATACCCCTAAAGTTGTTTCATTTTTCTCAACGGATAGAAAAGGTCACGACAGTCCAGAAGGGAATGTATATAGCAAACCGTACAATAGTTACAAAGGGATAAGATTTTTTTAACCAATGTGAAAAGTAATTATTGCTTGAAGTATTTAGAGATGAAAACACATGATCAAGGGGAACGTATTTGACGGCTAATCAAGAGTTCAAGGATAAGAACAAACAAGGAAAATGCTGAGATGACCGTGTCCGTATAATGACGGAATGACGGTCAGACCTCAGCCACAAGATTTTGTGGAGGAAACCGATATACTTGGTCAATCGGTTTCAAATTTTGACCCTACTTTACTTTCTTCTTCTTTTTTGAGATTTCTATAATTCCTCATTGCAAGCTTAAATTGAGATATAAAATCATAAGAAACAAATTGGAACCGGTTGATATATGAAGAAATAAATCAAAGTGATAATATTCAAATAATAAGAAACAAATCAAAGTGATATGAATCAAGCAGCGTGGGCTTACACAACCCTCGGCCTTTGCAAGCGATGGAGGGGCAGTGACGGCTCTCAACAATTATATATATATATATATATATATATATATATATATATTAATGTAGCTCTCAATTGGCCCTTGCAAGAGATTGTGGGGCGGCAACGGCGAGCAACAATTTTGTATATGTTTTTTTAAAATTTAGCTCTTAATTGGGAATTCAAATGAGATGAGCCATAGCCATTCTCAAATTTTGATTTGCAATCAAGAAAGAATAGGGGGTTTTTCAATCATTGCTGGTAATTGTCCTTATTTTGTTTTGAAATAAAATACCTTATTATAAATTGACTTTTTAATAAGTAATAATATTTTTCTACTTGTAATTATTTATATTTCAGTATCTAATTTATTTTTTTTTCTTAATATTCAAGAAAATTGATTTTGTGGCCCTCTTATGATTTTGTCTCTCAATTTGAGCTTACAATAAGGAAACATAAAATTCAAAAAAAAAAGTCAAAATGAAACCGGCTGAGAAAGTTCATGATTTCCTCGAAACAGAACTTGTGGCTCGCATTAAACAGTTACACCATCAGTGTCTTCAGTACATTTTTTTTTTTTGATAATCCAGGGAACCCCCGCACGGCCGACAGCCGGGGAGTAAACCCTGGGGGTGACACGTGCTAGCTACCATACACGTGCCACCAGTTAAGTCACCCTGCGACGCCCAGAATTCGAACACTCAACCTTTTGCGAGAGGAAGAGTGCGCGTTCCAGCAGCGCCACCCAGGCAGGTGGTGTGTCTTCAGTACATTTATGTTAGCTACTTCCAACAAACAACAAGGGTTAAAAGTAAGGGTTAATACCACCAAAAACCTTATGATAATTTTACCCCGAACTTTTTTTTTACCATCAAAAACCCCAAACTAGTACACATGTAATAATTTTACTCCAAACTGGTAAACCCGTGACAAATTTACTCTAAACTATTTTTTTTACCACAAAAAGCCTCAAACTGGCACACCTATGATAATTTTACCCCGAACTAATAATTTTTTAATATCATTTTTTATTTTTTCGATTTTTTTATTTTTTCTTTTATTTTCTTTTTTTCTCTTCATCTTCAACCTCTGGCCGGTCGCCGCATCGGCGACCGGCCAAAGGCGAAAGCCGGCAATGTCGGCCCCACTGGCTGTTGGCGAGGCTCGACCTCGCCGGCGTGGGTGAGGGCCGCCCTCGCCTGACTCGAGCGAGGGTTGTCCTCGCCCGCCCAGGCGAGGGCAGCCCTCGCCCGACGCAGACAAGGGTCGCCCTTGCCAAATCCGACGAGGGCTGCCCTCGATCTACTCAGGCGAGGGTTGCCCTCGCCAATAGCTTGCAGGGCTGACCTCGCCAGCTTCTGCCTCTAGCCAATCGCTAGACTGGCCAAAGGTTGAAGATGAAGAAAAATAAGAAAAGAAAAAAAAATAATATAAAATTCGAAAAAATAAAAATAATAATATTAAAATTTTAGTTCATGGTAAAATTGTCACATGTGTACCAATTTAGGGTTTTTTGTGATATGTTCAGGGTAAAATTATCACAAGTGTATCAATTTGAGATTTTTTGGGGTATATCCGGGGTAAAATTGTCACATGTGTACCAATTTAGGGTTTTTTATGATAAAAAAAAGTTCAAGGTAAAATTATCACACGTGTAACAGTTTGAAATTTTTGATAGTATTAACCCTAAAAGTAATGATAACTGGAGTTAAAATACTTGGTGGTGGTAGAGAGATGTGTACAAATCAAAGGGTGACGCTTAGCTTAACTCTATGGTTCCAAGGTAGATATATTGAAATCTACTTAGATGTCTTGTACTCTGGTCATTAAACAAGGAAACTAGTGTCTATTCTAAATACTGATAAGCCTGACAAATATTTTGAACCCACTAAAACATTCTGCAAAAACTACTAAACACCATAAGAATTGCAACTCATTACATTTAAACTTGAAAATCATCAAATATGTACCTCGAAACATATCGGTGCCTTTCCACAATTACTATGACGGTAACTCTTTTACCATCACTCTACACCATCAACATACAGATCATCATCTATCAATTTAATCTTAACACATTGAACTCCGACCGATTATAGTCATGAAAAACCATCGCTCGTACTTTCTGTACATCACAAAATTAATAACACACCCGAGATTCTATACGTGCCATGCAATACTCCTAGCTAATTTATACTTAACTTTACATTCCAAATATTATTATCAAACCTAGAAAATTTCGGATGTCACAACAAATGTGTTCATATCATGGTCCTATACATGGAGAAGGAATAAACATAGCAAATTTCAATAAATCAATAGAAAACTTGGAAATCCCTAAAGTCCAGCTTAATCAGATATATCAGCAATCAAAATATAAATTTTCAAAAAATCAGATTATGTTATCATAACATAAGAAAAAGATGTTCCTCTTTCAAATTCTTATGAAACAATTCAACGTCTAAATCACGAATCAATCAAGAAACATAAACAAAAATTCAATTATATTCACATAGGATTAGTCCAAGTAGGAATTAAACCCCTTACCAAATAAGGATTAAACAAATCAGTTCCTTTAGTCTTGAGAGATTAACGTCTCCCAAATTCTGAAGAATCAATCCTTGAAACTGTAGAGACAAGTCTCTACAATGGTCCAATATTATTTTGATTGTTATCCTAATTTTTCAGTATCTCTCAAAGAAAAAAACATCCTTAAATCACTAAACCTCTAGATTAAAAACGCATAATTACAAAATAGATGATGGATCTATTCCTTGAGCACTCATTTATAGGATACATTTTTTTCTCTCACTCATCTCATTTATGTACATGTGTATACGGTGCTCACAGGGATCGAAACCGGACATGGCACTCTGTAGACCCACCCCCTGATCCATTTATTAGCAAGGCCCCATGCATGTCGATTCCAGATTCGCATTGTCCATTAAATTTCGACATGTATCTTTGTTGTAATTCCTAGGTGCCTCGTCGTCAAATAAATTCCAGTGTTGCATCTTTATGTCCTCAAGGTTTCTCGTCGATTAAATTCCGATAAAGTCTGTATACTTTCGGTTTCATTCAAAGTGAAGTTATCGATTCCTTTGTGTACTTGTGATACTTCCAGTCCTAAATCGCCACAGAACCCGTCTACTCTAATAAGACCGAAGAAAGACTTTCAGTGAAAGGTATTTCGTCACGGAGTCAAATTCCGGCGAAACAGGTTCTTAAATAAAATGTTAAAGAGGGAGAGTTTTCTTTGGGAGATCAAACAACATTATTTATTTTGATCATTCCGGTTTTCTAATGCCATGACTCTGTTTTCACCACTCTCGGGGCCTTAGGTTTGTTCTATCTCTCATGTATGTCAAACAAATATGTTGAGGGTCTTGTTAAGAAGCGTCATAATCACTTGTTACCCGTACCCATCAAAGATATATTCAAAATCTTGATCGTAGACTATTCATGCATTTCATAAGAAAACTAGCGATCAAATTCGTCGATAACAAATAGAATTTAACCCTTAACGAAAAATATTGATCTTGCATAAACTTGCATAGACTCTCATTCGCATCTCTCATTTTTGTCCGCTCTCATCATACAATATCTAAAAGTTCTTCCAATCTCAAGGCCACTTCCAATCACCTACTTTTATTCATATTATTACATCATTAACGCTTAAGGTTATGTTTAGTCGTTTGCATTTTTTGGTCAGATAAGATAAAAAATCGGATAGCATATTAATGTGATTTATAATATCTTATATAGTATTTGGAAAATATCGAATGTAACACAGACATAGAAGCGCATAAATCAAATCTCAATCTTTTCACTCGTCTTTCCTCTGTTTCTAGTCTGAACTTCACCTTATCCTTTTTGAGACTAGCCAAAAAAATTGACTAGTTTGTTCCAATTCTCAACCATAATCTTCTCCCTTCTCGCGATTCTTTCCAAAAGAAAATTTGACTTTGTTTCTTTATCACTTGCTCAAACCTTGTCGCTTTGCCTAACTTTCGCTCCAAGTTTCACACGTTGTCTTTTGCGAGTCACTGTTGCTTGTTTTTCTCGGGACCACGGACATGGGCGTTGCGGGAAAATTGAGAGAGAGAGAGAGAGAAATCCCAAAACTTATCCAAAAACTCATCGAACGGCCACTTCACGGGACGCGTCCAGAAGGTCCTTCCTTGGTCTTTTCCGACCCCTTTCTTTCCAGCCACAATTGGGGTCGGTTACAGAAGATAAGGATAAGGATGTGGGCCTGTTATGTTTTTGGCTATGACTTTGGTAGACCTTACCAAGCACGCGGAGGTTAATTTTGCGTTGATGAGCAATTTATTTGAGTCACCGAGAAGATTATTGGGAAATTATGCTTTTGGCAAGCAAATGGTCTTGACATTCGAACAACGGAGCTAATTACAAGAAGTGTGAACGCAAGATATTTATTCTTCCGCACTTCAAGATCCGTGGACGGATTTTAACTATTTACGACCCATAAAACTCACCGGAGACGAGCTTTTCCGAGTGGAGGTTAATGACGCGGGAGAATATTATGTCCAAGATTTTGATATATTTTATTTTATCATATGTTTAATTTTAGCACAGTTCGATAGAAACTTTAGGTGATTTTATTTATAGTTTAAATGAGTTATCTAATTAGGTCAAGAGAGATTTTAGTGTATCTTCATGTACCTTTTTTTTTTGCTAAAAGTGTTTCTTCATGTACTTGTTTCCTTATCTATGTGTTCAAATTAGTCATGGCCACTGACCGGTTTGGGCCTGGAATCGGCCCGGTCAAACCCGGGCCCAGCCCATTGACTGGGCCCGCGGTTCGGAACAGGAACCGGCCTGTGGCTTACGGGCCCGGTTCCGGTTCCAAATTTTTTAAAAAATTAATAATAATAAATTTTTTAAAAAAATTCATTATTTAATTTTTTTTATAAAACAAATTGAACTCTAATTGCCATACATTATAAGTGTATTGATCTCCAATTACAATGCTTGGCTTGAGTGTATTGAACTCTAATTACAAGACTTAGCTTAGGTTTTATAAACAACCCCTTTGATTGTCTCTTCATTCCCATTCGATGTGAGACTCTCGACTTGCCTTGAACACCTTCAATGTGAGACTCTTGGCTTGTCTTTATGCAAATGCCAAGAGTCCCATATCAAATGGGAATGAAGAGACCATCAAAGAGATTGTTTATAAAACCCAAACCAAGTCATGAGCATGTGAAGTTGTATGTCTTTTGTGGCTACTATCCTTTGCTAGTTAAGAGTAAAGGGTTCCATTGGACCGCCTAGAACGGGATCGGACCAATGGTCTAGTTCCCGATTTTATGATTTGCCGGTCCAATTCCTAGTTCTAAAATTAAAGAATTGGTCTTACCGGTTCGGTTCTCGGTTGGAACCGAAAACCGATCAGCCCTATAATTTTTATTTTGATTATAATTTATATTAAATAATTCATTATTTCATATTTTTATAATTTATTATTTTTTATTTCATAATTTATTTTTAAAATTTTTAAATTACGAACCAGAACTGGAACCGCTAGGGGCGATTCTGGTTCCAGTTCACACATGATCACGAACAGGAACCGCCGAATCTGAACTAAAACCAGCTGATTTTGAACCGTGGCCATGACTAGTTCGAAGTATCAGACAAATTTTCCTTATCTTTTATTCAGAATTACAGAAAGAGAACTTTCTCTAAGTTTTTGTCTAGGAATGATCGATCACGTTTGAATGCGTGCATTACGAGGCTACAGCGTGTCTGTTGCATCAGGAGGAGCCAACCCAACCTATCGGCAGTGATGTAACGAGCAAAAGACTCCACGTGATCAACGCCACAATATAAGTGCAGATGTCTTTTATGTGGTGGACCGGTTGTTTGCAGTAGGGAACCAAGATTTTACTAACATAGACAAAAATTAAGAACTATCTTTTTACGTAGCACTGAGCATTAAAATATCTCACTATCACTTGATAATAAATTTTTATATTTTTTATATGCATGTGATTTATCTCCACTCATCATTTCAAGTTTTTGGGTTCGAAATTCTAACATGATATCAAAGCCTTTTGGAGTGTCCATTCATTCTCCTTATTTAAGTTCCTCATGTCACTTCCAATCCGGCTTTGCACGTAAGAGGCCATTAGTCAAATTTCATGTGTCACTATTAAAACAGCTTTCACATGAGAGAGTGTGTTCAAATATGACACGTCGCTTGACAATGCCATTTAGATTATCATTATATACGTGTGGTCTCCCTTTATAAATTCGACTTATAATGCTGAGTATAGAAACCGTTCAACTAGACTGGTTTCCATAGATGTCACAAAGTCACTAAAAGATCTTTTCGAGGTTGGTAACTTTTTATGATGAAAAAGTGGGATTTTTTTCCAAATCATACCTTTTTTTATAATTCAAATTATCCTCCTATGATAATTTTTTATTTAATATTGTCGATGTCATTATTTACTCTCTCTCTCTGAGTTGGACATTCTAACCCTAAGTATTTAAACCTTTTAACTAGATTGATCTCCTTAAATGTCATATAGTACCTAAAGAACTTTTTCTAGGTTGATAACTTTTTATGATAAAATAATGGGACTGTTTCCACACCTTGGAGACTAAATCATACCCTTTTTTAAATTATCCTCACTGCGGCGGCTGTGAAGTGCATGGACCATTGATAAATGACAAGCTAACCAAGTGTTCGATTTTCTGTTACATAAAAGAGGGAAGGTCATAGGTAGAGCTCACAAACGCATTTTACAACTTATATTGACGGACCTCTGCAGAATGGCCAACTCATTTAGCAAAAAAACTAAGGTAAAATCGGTCAATGAGAAAACAAGACCTAGTAAAACGGATCTTGATAGGTTGCTTAAAATTAAATGACACGTATTTCAACTTATTCGGCCTTCTACAACTAGAACGGGTCGAAAGACTGAACTCAAAGAACAAGCGAAAAAGATAAAACTAGAAAGCGTACAACTCCTGATGTGATGAACTACGGAGGGAAACATTGAAAGTTTTTCATGAAATTGATGGGAGGATTAGATGCTCGTGAGGGTTTTAGTCTTTTTTAAAAGATAATTCTAGAGTTGTGGGTTGATTTTCAATTGAAAGGAGGAAAGTCGACATGGTGTTATTATCCTTTTTTCTGGGTTCGAATAAAATATGCTTTGAACTAAGTAATATTTCACCGAGTACACAGTAGATGTATCTTCATTCTTTGCATAATAAAGCCCAAAAAACAGGCAGAGGATGGAACTCAAGTTTGAGCTTATCACTATATTTAGTTCGATCATTTTCATCCAAAATTCTAAGCCAATAAGTAGAGATGACAAGCATATAGTAATTGTATATGGCCAGTGGTCCATGTTTGCAACGATTTTCGTAGATCATTGCACGTCTAAAAAGTTGTGGGGCAACATTAATACTTTTTTAGCTTTATTTGTTTGTTGGTCGAGCAGTCTGTCTTCAAGTGAAATATGAATCAATCTCCCCCAAGCTCTTATTCTATCATGTATATATATCTCCACAACCGTTCTCTTCATTCACAAACATGGAGTCCTCTTTCTCGTTCCCAGCCGCTGCCCTCGCCGGCATGGTCTTTGCCTTCGCAATCTTTTTCTATTGCTTTGCCTCCCTACTGATAAGAACACAAAATAACAGAGGAAGCATCAACGGCCGCAAAGAAGCCTTCTTGCCTGAAGTCGGCGGCGCATGGCCTTTGATTGGCCATCTCCATCTCTTAGGAGGCCCGGTGCCACCCCATATAGTCCTAGCAAACATAGCTGACAAGTACGGGCCAATCTTCACCGTCAAGATGGGTATTTATCGAGCGTTGATAGTTAGTAATTGGGAGATAGCCAAGC
The DNA here is from genome assembly GCA_031216285.1 of Syzygium syzygioides. Lineage (NCBI taxonomy): Eukaryota > Viridiplantae > Streptophyta > Magnoliopsida > Myrtales > Myrtaceae > Syzygium > Syzygium syzygioides. The sequence continues at coordinate 24,752,792 of CM062245.1, forward strand.
AGTGCCTTAACCTGAACGACAGTCTTTACGACTCGACCCAAGTCTGTTAGCTCCGAGGTCATGGCCTACAACTATGCCATGTTTGGTCTTGCTCCCTACGGCCCTTATTGGCTCCATGTGCATAAGATTGCCATGCTGGATCTCCTCTCTAACCACCGGTTGGAATTGCTCAAGCACCTTAGGGAATCAGAGGTCCAAGCATCAATAAACCACATATATAAGCGATGTGTGGAAAACTACAGTGGTGCACCAAAGAAGGTGTTGGTGGACATGAAGCGATGGTTTGGTGACATAACTCTAAATGTCATGTTTAGGATGATAGTTGGGAAACGATATGAGGACGAACGAGATGAGAAGGGTCTACAAGCTTTTAGGGACTTCTTTGATTTAGCGGGGAGGTTTGTAGTGTCCGACGCATTCCCGGTTTTAAGGTGGTTGGATTTAGACGGGTACGAGAAGATGATGAAGAATACGGCCCAAGAGCTAGACCGTGTGGTTCAAGGATGGCTAAATGAGCACAAAAGCAGAAGAAACACTAAAAAGGGACGTGGTAGTAACGAGGACAATGACCAAGATTTCATGGACGTGTTGCTCTCCAGTGTAGATGCTACCGAAGAACTTCCTGATTACGGTGCCGATACTTTCATTAAAGTAACATGCATGGTAAGTTTATTTAGCATAATCATTACCCCACTTTCATGAAAAAGCATTTCATATGGTAAATTTGATTTTTCCGAAATTCACAAAATAGATTTTTGTGTACATAACTTGTATAAATGTCTAAGTTTTGTTTTGTATAGACAGAGTCCTGGAGGCATGCCGTGTGTTTTCTATAGCTTTTTCCTAGATTTCAAGAGCCAACTTTTTCCCCCACTTTAAATGATCACATGGCATGCATAAGAAGCTTTACGCGCACTTTGTCATTCGGGCATAAAAGTAAAAATTGCCTCGTAGGCACACTGGTTCTTTGGTTTGCCTGTCGCATTAGGATAGACTTCTGGCATAGTATGCATTGGTATCTGATCATGCGATAGTGGCTCTGGATTCAAAATCTCTCACCCATAAAAACAAGAAAAAAACAATTATCTCGCAACCAATAAAAAGAAAAGAAAAAAATTCTGAATTCGGATCCAATAAGACAATCCCTTGAGGTCAGGGAAAAGAGATAGACAGGACAATGCTTCTTTCCCTCCACTCGTAACAAATCAAATAATGTAATTCGACTATTTAAAGGTGGCATATAACACGTAGTAGCGGGTCTGACTTTTTTTTTCTAATAAAATTTGCAGTTGCATGAAAAAAAAAACATTCCTTGAACTTTAGGTGTATTATGAAGCATTCAATATTTACTAATGCGTCCGATCAATTCGTGTCTCGTACGTATTTTAAATGGAAGTAGCGTATCACTAACTTTTTTAGTTATAAACTAAACGGATAATGTCATTACCCTGTGGATGTGATATAATTTTGTTCTATGTTATTGGTGTAGGTCACCAACATATTTATTAAACCATTTGACAAGAGATTAAACATGAGTACCGATCCTTATTTTACAACTAAGGCATCAAGATTCGTCAGTCTAGTTATTGACAATCCGTTACTTTGCAGGCACTCGTTTTAGCTGGTTCAGACACTACCACAATTTCTCTGACATGGGCCTTGTCTTTGTTACTCAACCATCGTGAAGTCCTAAAAAAGGCCCAACATGAACTTGATGCTCATATCGGCAGAGAAAAGCCTGTCAAAGAATCGGACCTCAAGAATTTGGTCTACATCCAAGCCATCATCAAGGAAACCCTGCGCTTATACTCGGCACGTCCACTTGGCGTCCCGCATGAGTCCATGGAAGACTGCACCGTGGATGGCTATCACATCCCAAGGGGCACTCGTCTCCTCTTTAACTTATGGAAGATCCATCGAGATCCACGAATATGGTCAGAACCTCTCGAATTCCGGCCGGAGAGATTCTTGACCACCCACAAAGATTTCGACATCCGAGGTCAGAATTTCAAGCTGATACCATTCGGGAGCGACCGGAGAATGTGCCCCGGAATCAATTTAGCCATGCAAATGATGTTGCCGTCCCTTGACGCTCTTTTGCAAGGGTTCGACATTACGACATCGGCAGATGAACCGGTCAACATGGCCGAGGCGATCGGAATGACAAATCTCAAAGCCACCCCACTCGAAGTCCTTGCGACTTCACGCCTTCCCAAGCACGCATACCAATGACTCTCCTCTAGAAATGATGAAATGCTCAGGCTCTGCATCTAAAGCGCCTCTCTAGCTTGTTCCCACTTAGGTGGTGGACTGGTGGACCATGTTTCTAAAAATAAATTGAAGTCAGTACTGATGTATTGATAATTTGTTAATCGATAGTTACACTATGGAGCATGTTTGATCGGCAAGGGTGATGTCAAGTTTCGTGATTTACTTTTTGCGTTTAATGGTGGTCATTGAGCATGCTGATGTGTTAGTATAAAGTGGAATTACGTCTACAGAACATAGCTATAATTTTCTTTCAAGAACTCGACTTCCCATAGATTCATAAAAAATGAAAGCGTCCAGAAAATCAAAGATTTCCATCATGAATAATTTGAACGTGATATGTTTGCATAATAAAAGGCACCTTCAAAAGCTGAAGTCTAAATTCCCGACAAGGGCAAAGAAAATCGATCAAAAGTCACAATCATCTCAACTACCCAACTTTCTGTGCTCCAGCCGAGGTTTTTGAATTAATACTTCTACACTTTCAGGAATTTCTTCATAATATTTGAATATTCTTCTTTAGGACATTGGGCCAAACAGATTGCCAAGTCATCCTTTGATATCATCCAATTCAATGATGTCAAATCATTTCTATAAGTCATTGTTGTCGTTCGGACTTCTAACAAAGAGCCAAAAGATGATGATATTTATTATTGCCCTGAAAGATCATATCTAGATACATATTAAGATCCATGTGGACCACAAGTTCAATTTGTCGATGTTAAAAACATTTGCTGGGAAGAACGCACGATTTTCATAGAAAAAACCATCAACCTTACTCTAACTATTGCTAACTTACATTTAGAGTGCGTTTGTTTGAGAGAAAGTGCTTTCCGGAAATTTATTTTGCGAACTTTCACCCGTTTGGTTCTCTCAAAATGATAAATCAATAGAAAACACTTTCCTATCAAGGTAAAACTTTCATGTATAATATTAGGAGAGTGAATTTTCCATTTGAGGAGGTAAAAATACTTTCCGAAATTGTTGCTCTTAACTTTTTTAATTTCTTTTCTTTCATGTTTTCTTTTTTTTTATTTTTTTGTTTTTCTTTTTCTTTTTCTTTTTCTTTTTCTTTTTCTTTTTTCTTCGCTCTGTTGGTCGTTGGCCGACCACAAGCAAGGTCGGCGAGCTGGCATAAGGTCGCAGCTCGCCGAGTCCTGGCAAGCATCAAGCTCACTGGCCTCGCGCAAGCTCGCCAAATCTCGGCGAACCCCGACCTTGCACTGGCGAGACTTGACCTTGCACAAGGCTGGGGAGCTCAAGGCTTGCCTAATACCGATGAGCCAGCGAGCTGGCGAGCTATGGCCTTGCTAGCCTCGCACAAGCTCGGCGCTTACTAGATCCCGATGAGCTCACGACTCACCAGATCTAGGCCAAAACAAGCTCGGTTGATCCCAACGAGCTCGCAGCGCGTCAGATCCAGGCGAGCTCGGGCTCAACCGAGGCCTGCAAGCTCAATCACCTGTGGCTGTCGCTGGGTGAGCTTTGAGCGCACCTGTGGCTGTCGCCAACCAATCAATCGCAGCCGAGGAAGGAGGAAAAAAAGTAAAGGAAAGAAAAGAAAAAAGATAAGAAAAGATAAAAAAAAATTTAAAAAACTGATTTTTTTTAAAAAATAAAATAATTAAAATTTTGATTTTTTTTAAATAATTAAAATTAAAAATTCAATTTTTTTTTTGCCTAAGATAAAATCATGATATTGAAATTATTTTCTAATAAACTCCAAACATTAGAAAACAACTGCAACCGTATATCACCAGACAAAAGAAAACTAACCGTTTTCCTGGAATGTGCTTTCTTAGAAAATCATTTTCCGTTATCATTGAGTTTTCTGTGAAACAAGCATACCATGATGTGGTAATGATTGTCAATTAAGTTGCAACAGTTATATACTTAAAAGAACAACTGTGTATGTATTTTCAAGTGTTTGCCCTTTTGAAGTGGCAAAAGTATGTGCCTCGAAGTGTCCTTCGCCCTTCCAATGTTGCAATTACGCTTGCAAGTTTGCTGCATGGTTTCGAGATAGACACCGCATCGGGTGGACCAATAGATATGGGGGCAAGTATGGGAATAACTAGCCCTAAAGTTACCCCTCTAGAAGAGACTCTCGCCGGGAAAATTATCTTAAACTTACTGTACTTTTACCAATTCAATCTTATATCTTTCAATTTTACCAATTGAATCATAAACATATTTCATGTTTTGCCCATTGAGTCCATTTTGCCAATTTTGATCAGAAATCGCTGATGTGAATGCAAATCATCCTACGTGGTAAGATCGGCATTGATGTAGATATATTTTAAAATTATTTTAATTTTTTTCTTATTTGTTTATTTATTTCCTTTTTTTTCTTTTCTTCTCTATTCCTTCTTTTTTTTCCCTTTTCTATTATTTTCTTTTTTCTTCCTTTTTCTCTCCGTCGGGCCTTGTCAATGGACGACGAAGGTTGCTGACCTCAATGGAGAGCCGCCCTTGCTAACCTCGGACGAGCGATGTTGATGCCTATGCTGGCAAGGGCAATCCTTCACCAAATCGAGCAAGAGCGATGGTGGCCCTTGCCAGCCCAAGCTCGGGCATCGCCTAATTGATAGGAGTTCCAAGTTTACTCTCTCTCTCTCTGATGGATATTTTTAAAGCTGTTTGTTATGGGTTAGTAGCCTTCTCACCTTTACTTAATTTGCAATTGCTATAATAAAATAAACCCCATGTGAGGAGTTGAGCTTCCTTTCTTTCATAGAATGAATCGCTCCATTTGGAGCTTTGAAGCAAATCGGCATAGTTCTTTTCTTTCATATGAAGCACCTGAACATGCCCTTCTTGATAAGGAAGTATAGCAGCAAGCTACTAGATCGAAAGAATCGAAGCACTCATAAACATTTCATTTACTACCACCATGTTGTTACCCAGTAAATGTTCAAACAAGTGCTTGTTACAAAGACGAAAAAAAAAAGAGATACGAAAAACAGAGAAAGGATATCAAATCATTCCTCGACACGGGAAGCCGAGTTACGAAGAGACGAGAAACTGTAGACTTGCTTCCTATCAAAGAAGAGGCCGCTTGGGCCACCCTGAGGAAGCAGAGCCAGCCATACAGGGCCCTCAGCCCCCTGTGCAGGAGTCGAGGTTCCGGTATTGCAAGACATGTCTGTCTGGACAAAGCCAGGGCACACGCTGTTCACCAAGAAAGATGGCAGCTTCTTGGCCATGATCCTTGTGTATGCATTCAGGGCTGCTTTCGAGACCTTGTATGCTGAGATATGGGTTGGCCAACCCCTCTTTCCAAAGTCCCCTTCTTTGAAATCCTGCAGGAATGACTCCAGGACTCGGTCCACTCTCTCTTCTGTGAGGTTCTCGACGTCGCTAAATACCTGCCTTGGCCACTCTCCCGGTATGAACTGAACCAATAGACACAAGACGGATAGAAGAGAATTTTCAGGCATGTATTGTTGCAGCTTTTAAGTTGTTTTAGTAGGATTTGCGGAGAAGGTTTGAAAAGGGGATTGTCGTTTTACCTCAAGGACCCCCAACTTGGAGCTGACATTTACGATTCTCGGTGAATCAGACAGATGGAGGAGCGGAAGGAGCGCTTCGGTCACGGATTTGACACCGTAATAATTTGTCTTCACGCATTCGTCTGCCATTCCATAGTCCGCGGTCGATATCTCTTTCCAAACTTCCTCGCCAAGTGGCTGAAATCGGAGGAATGAAACTTATGTGCCTTGACGATATAGAGAAGCTCGAAAAAATGCGCACATCAGCAAGAGAAAACGAAAAACTCATGAATCAAAGAAAAGCACCAAGTAGGGTATATATTAGCCATCTCTCTTAATTAGCACAAAGGTTAGAGGCCTCTGAGATTCATCAATCATCACATACGAGGATTCCCGATAGCTCATCTAGCTCTTTGGTGTTATATAAACAAGAATTTGGATGCAGGACTTACAAAGTCACCACCAGCAAGTTCAACAGCTTTGGCCAGAGCATTACGGTCCATGATGTGTCCACTTATTCCAGCATTATTTACCTGCAAATGATCGATGTTATCCAAAGCCAATTGGACCTCAGGATGAGAAAATACGAGTCCTCCCACAAGATTTCAAAAATTAAGAAGAGAGGATAAGAAGAAAGAATGAGCTCGATTACCAAGATATCAAGCCTGCCAAACTGGGTAGCGACGAAACCCACAAGAGCAGCGACACTAGAAGGATCAGCAACATCGAGCTGATGGAAGATGACGGCACCGCCCGAAAGGCTGGCATTCTTTCGGAGTTCTCCAGCTGCTTGGAGGACTCTCTTCTCATCTCTCGCGGTCAAGACAACAGTCACTCCAGTCGAAGCTAATTGTTTGCATATTTCGAACCCGATCCCCTTGTTCGATCCCGTGACGACTGCATACCTGCAAAAGAGTTCCGTTCCAACCATGAATTAATCTAAACCCATATAGTCGACTTCGTTTTTTTTATGCAAAAGGAAAACAGAGGTACAGGACAAAGAGAACAGAATGCATTCCTCTCGGTAGCAAGAAAGGTTGATGCTTCGGCCATCGTTTAATTTCTTGGTAGGAGAAAACCAGAGCTCAGGTTGACGGACTTATATTAATCGATGTGGCTGGTGGAACCAAAAGAATAATGATAACTCTCGAAATTTGGAGCAAAAGCACAAACAAAGACTGGATGGAGAACTTTTTTATTGAAATGCAGAGGCTTTTGCTTCGGGTGTGTCTACAGATCTGAACTTCACAACCTTTAATGAAGAAGAAGAAGAAAGTCCACAAAGTTAACAAAAGCATACAAACATAGTCAACACGCTAAATGGATTTGAAGACAAACGTAGCAATCTGTGAAAACTCTTGAATGGCCTTTGTTGGCATTCTCTGTCTTCATGCTTCAATAGCTGCTTTTTGTCTTTATCCTTCTTCATGAACACCAACAACTAAATCTAGAACCAGTAGTCAACGTTCTCAAATCCAACAATCGGTTTTATATTATTCAGACAGTGGCTTCTTGTCTTATCTAAAATGAAGCTACATATGATCTAGAGAAAAAACACATGCTATCACAGTTGAAGTCCAAGATTTTGGCATAGCACATGCTAGTTGGGATTGGGAGGTTTTAGCTTAGCTTATAGCTATTAGCTAGAATAGTACTTCCAAATTTACCTGCAAAAAAAAATTCGGATATCTAGGTATCTTGTTTGCTATCACAAAGTTAGAGTACAAGATTTTAGCATAGCACATGTTAGTTGGGATTGGGAGGCTTTGGCTTAGCTTATAGCTACTGGCTTGTTTAGTAAATTCCCAATTTTACCAAACAGAATTTACCATCCATATCTATTGAGTGGTAAAAACTAGTATTCTTTTCCATTTTATATTGTGACAAGATGACATATCAAGTGCTGATTGGACATGAGTCACTTATTTCGTACGATAATTATTTGGTGCCTCATTAAGTCTCAACCATTGATTTATAAAAGTAAGACTTTTGTCATTCGTTAAGATTTGTCGAGACGTCGAGGGAAACACAATACAGGATAGAAAATCTTCACCCATTTTGACCTAAATTCGCCTTCTCTAGTCGAGTACAGAAACATCGGCACAGCGAGTTAGGGCAGAGTAAGAATAATTTCCTTGCAGCTAAAGAGCTTAAGCAAGCACGATGCAAAAAACAAACCAAAGGCCTTCGCTCTGTGAGGCAGAAGGTCCTCAGTAGGTCTCAACCATTGAAGAGTGTGCTCCTGGTGATCAGTGGGAAAATATGCATGGAGACTACATCACAGAACTGTTCTATGGATTCCTTGAACATCTCCAAAGCCTGGTAAAACGAATCTGCAGTATAATTTCCATCATAAATGAAGTGATATCAACAGTTGACTCGTTGCACAAACTGATGATTTTGTCTCAATTCTGGGAAACATTTCGGACAGCTAGGCAAAATAAAAAGAAAAGGTGAGTTACTTCACAGTGAAATTTCGTATGTAAGTACGAGAATTATATATATTCATGCCCGAATATAATGGGGGATGGTGTCCTTGACTGCTTATCAAGTTCAATAGCTTTCTTTGTACCTGGAATGGGCCACTCTCTCTCTCTCTCTCTCTCTCTCGATCGAATATAGGGTGCGTTTGGTTCAGCATTTGGAATGCTACTTTGGGAATGCAATTGCTTTTGGGTGAAAGCCCTTTGTGGGAAATGCAAATGGCGTTTGGTAAAAACTCATTTGCAAAGCTACTTTGACCCAAGTGGTGTTTGGTTAATTTTTTTTACAAATGGGCTTTGGGGGGTTTTTATAAAAAAAAAGGCAAAAATACCCTTCGCCGGCTCCGGCGAAGGACTCCGGCTCCGGCGAAGGGCTACGGCCGCCGGCGAGCCAGATCTGGCGCCGGCGGCCATCGCCCGTCGCCGGGCGACCCCCGGCGAGGTCGCCTGACCCAGGCGACGGCCGCCCGGGGTCAGGCGACCGCCCAGGCGTGGCCGCCTGGGTCGCGCGACCTCAGGCGACGGCGGCCTGGGTCGCGCGACCCAGGCCGACCGCCGCCTGGGTCGCGCGACCCAGGCCGCCGGCCGCCTGAGGTCGCGGGACCCAGGCGGCCACGCCTGGGCGGTCGCCTGACCCCGGGCGGTCGTCGCCTAGGTCGGGCGACCTCGCCGGACCTTCGCCGTCGCCGGCCCTTCGCCCTCGCCGGAGTCCCTTTGGTGAAGAAGATGAATAGTAACGCGAGGGTAAAACCGGAATATTAAAATTTGAGTGAGGGTAGTTTGGGAAGTATAAAAATGATTTTGGCATTTGGTTCAAGGCTGAAAGCCCAAAGCTAGTCCCGGCCAGCTTTGGGCTTTCAGCATTGAAAATGCTAGTTTTGAGCATTTTCAATGCTCAATGCTAGCCGTTTGGTTCAGCATTTTTGGGAAGGGGCTTTCGGGGCTGAAAGCCCCTTCCCAATGCTGAACCAAACGCAGCCATAATGGGGGATGGTGGCCTTGTGTTCTTATCACCTTCAATAGCTTTCTTTGTACCTGGAATGGGCCACTCTCCCTCTCTCTCTCTCTCTCGATCTTGATCTCGATCGAATATAATGGGGGATGGTGTCCTTGCCTTCTAATCACCTTCAATAGCTTTCTTAGTACTGGAATGGGCCACTCTCTCTCTCTCTCTCTCTCTCTCTCTCTCTCTCTCTTCTTTATGGGGAAAGGTGAAAAGTATCAAAAAAATCTTAAATCTATTACATTAATGTCAATTTAGTTTAAACAATTTTTTTGTGCCAATTCAGTTATAAACATTATCTTTGTGTCAAATTAGTCATTCCAGCTAATTTTGACTGGATTTTGCTGACATAGACGTTGGACAGTTTACGTGACACCGTCAACGATGACGTGGACAATTTTTAATAATATTTTAATATTTTTCAAAATTTTATATTTTTATATTCTTTTCTTTTCTTTTTTTCCTTTTTCTCGACCGACTAGAGGCCAAGGTCTGCGAGTCCCGCCGGCCGCTGGCAAGGCTTGCCATGCCCTCACCAGTGGCTGCTAGGTCGCGCCAACGGCTGAGAGAGGCACGACCTCACCGGATCTTGCAAGGTCGGGCGTCGCTCATAACCGACAGGGCTTGACCCTCACCAGCCCAGCGCAAGGCTGCCCTCACAGCCATCCAGCGAGGTCAAATGGTTGCAAGGGCGGCCTCACGCTGGGCTGGCGAGGGCGAGTCCCTAGCTGGCCTTGGCATCCAGTCAATCGCCGGACCGGCGACCGACTAGAAGAAAAAGAAAGGAAAAGAAAAAAAAGAAAAATGTATTTTTAAAATATTAAAATATTATTAAAAGTTATCAACGCTATCACCGGCGGTGCCACGTAAATTGGCCGGTATCCACATCAGTAAAATCTGGTCAAAATTAATCAAAATGATTAAATTGGTATAATAATAAAAAATTTAAAATTAAATTGATATCAAAAAAAAAATTAAGACTAATTTGGTATCGTTTCAAGAGGTTTAGCTCTTTTTCAAACACTTGTCCTTTTCTTTCTGTATTCAAAGTGCACAGGTATTGCGTCATTATGTACATCACTTGTGACATTTTTCCTGTAGTTTCAATAATTGCGGTCGAGGAAAATTCCACATAAAAAAATCTCTTGCAAAAGATACCTATGACCTTGCCTCTCTGATGTAACAGAAAATTGAGAGCTAGTTAGCTTTTCGTTTTTCAAGAGTCCACGCATTTCACGTTACAGTCAGGAGCCAATGGAAGCGTCAACGAACCGGTATTCTATAATGGGTTTTGTTCATGCATCCGTCCATAATTCCATCTATTCGTTTGTTCATATTGTTCTCCAGAAATTTCTTATACTTCTTTTTTCGATATTTAGGTATGCAGTCGTTACAGGTGCGAACAAAGGAATTGGACTTGAAATATGCAGGCAGTTGGCTTCAAATGGGATTGTGGTGGTGTTAACATCTAGAGATGAAAAAAGAGGGCTTGAAGCAATTCAAAAGCTCAAAGACTCGGGTCTGTCTAATTACGTAGTTTTTCACCAGCTCGATGTCTCCGATCCCTCTAGCATTTTAGCCCTCGCAAATTTCATCAAAACCCAATTCGGAAAGCTAGATGTATTGGTATATTATGCATTTCGAATCATCTTTTTACCCTGCCTTCTGTCAACCCAATACGGAAAACTTGCAGTGAACAAGGGAAAATTTTGTGCAGGTGAACAACGCTGGTGTTCCTGGAGCCATTATAGATGGTGATGCTCTAAGGGCCTCTGGTTTTGGCAAGGCAAGTTATAAAATTCTTGATTTTCTACCCTTTATAACAATGGAGTTGTTACAATTGCAAGCTTCCCCGGTGAAAAGAGTTGGTTTACATGAATCATGAACTGGAAGTACCCAATGTGGTACTCTGCTCTTAAATTAAGTGGATCAAGCAAACCGCAGAAACGATATTTGAGTAAGTTACATAGTTACTTTTCGAGAGTCAGGCTTTTTTCTGCCGTGGCGCAGGTAAATGATGCTTGGTTTCTCAACAACCCAGCTAGTCTGCAAATCATATAATGTCTTATTAATGTCGGTACTTTTTTCTGTGAAAAATGCGAAGAAGTATAGCATGAGGTATCTCCTTATGCAACATAGTGGAGTAAAACAATCACATTCGAATCAATGGATTGCATATTAAGGGAAGGAAAGCCGCCTGCTTTTTGAAAGTTAAGATAAATGAATCTGTAAGTGATTAGTCTTCTAATATTGCTTGACTAGGACTTACGAGGAACTTTCTTCTTGTTGATGCAGGAAGGTGCCCAAATCAATTGGAACGAAATCGTGACCCAAACTTATGAAGTAGCTGAGGCGTGTATTGAAACAAACTATTATGGGGCCAAACGAATGGTGGAGGCTCATATCGGCCTCCTCCAACTATCTGATTCGCCAAGGATAGTAAATGTTTCATCCAGCATGGGGAAGATTGAGGTAAGCACAGAGTCATAGACGAGGTTGTTAAAAATTTAAACTTAGATTAATCAGGTATGTGGGACAGATTTTCAGCGGTTGATGAAACCCACTAAGCAGATAAACAGAGTTGTGCTCCATATTTCATCATCTTGCTATTGTAATGAGAGAAATTCCTACTGGACAAATACATTTACATGCTGACGCTCTCTAGTTTATGGTTTCTTAGAATGCATCCATTTGAATTTTGTAAATGGTATCTAGATTCTGGGTGGTTGCATTAGGTCTGGTTCTCGCCAAGAGGCTTCCGCATCAATCGCAAAAGATGTACCTTTCTTGGGACAACTATCGAGAGAAAGTGGTCCCCGTAAGGTGGCCTTCACCTTGATAAAGAGTCCATTTTGTGGAATTAGCTTACTTCCAGGATGAGATTACCCCAGAAATGTATTGCTGGATAAGTAACAAACCGTAACCCATAAACCGTTCACTCGCTTTTGCTTTTGTTTATTTCTTCTCTGGATTTGTATAATATGCATTTAGATTCAAGCCTTCAATTCCATTTTGCATTTGTAGCGCTGTCTAATATTTGGATTGAAGCTCCTTTACATATGTTTTGGGTGATCTATGTTGAGGATTTGTTAACTTTGGTGATTTTTTCTCCAGAGAGCGTCTAATGAATGGGCAAGGGAAATTATGAGTGATCCCGAGAACATCACGGAAGAGAAAGTGGACGGGATCTTGAAGGCTTTCCTCGCAGACTTCAAGGATGGTTCGACCGAAGCCAAAGGCTGGCCTGCCTTCATGCCCGCTTACAGCATCTCGAAAGCAGCCATGAATGCATACACTAGGATTCTCGCAAAGAAGTATCCGAGTATCGTCGTCAACTGTGTGTGCCCCGGATTTGTCAAAACGGACATCAACTTCAACACCGGCATACTGTCGGTTGAGGAAGGCGCCGAAAGCCCGGTGAAGCTGGCACTTCTTCCAAATGGTGGTCCTTCTGGTTGCTTCTTTGTCAGGAAGGAAGAGTCAGAATTTTGATAGGGGACAGTAGTCTAGTCTTCCTTGTGAATGGAAAGACTATCTCAGCTATCGCTACCGTGTGACGAACTAAATAATGGTCTAGTTGTAGATCATGGCCCTCAACAAACTGATATTTCATATCCGACTGTTTTAGATATTTTCCTTGGGTTCGATCTCACATCATCTCCATCCTGACTTCCTTTCGCATCGCCAATGGCCTCTCCCTCTGTCTCTCTCTTCTCTCTCTCTCTGTATTGAGTCTACACAGGAACTACGTCATTGCATACCTCATTTGTGATATTTTCCCGCGCATCTCATACTTGTGGTCGAGAGAAAAACAAGCACCAGTGACTTGCAAACGATAACTGAGTCTTGATGACCTTAACCTTTTACGTAAACGACAAAAATTGATTGGTTGCTTTTCCTTTTCAGACAGCGGACCCGTTCCACCTACATGGTGGAAATATAAGGACAACTAATCAGCACAATCTAAATTTAATAGGAAATTTGACTTAAATAGATTAAAAAAATAATTATTATATTTACCTTTCTAATAGATATTTATATTTATCTTCACATATGTATTATATCTTCACATATTTATATTTATCCTGAAGATATTATGATGAATTGGAGATTACGTAGGCTTTCAAGCTTTCAAGGTTCTCTCCTTGATTGATTGTACCACGTTAAATTTTGTTCTTCTTCTTTTTGTGTGTGTGATTACAAAGAAAACAAAGTATCAGAGCAAGTTTCGAGCGTGGTCCATGTGCTATCTAAGTTGTTATTTGCCACTTCATTCTACTTCTAATTCAAAGAAGCTCTTGATCATCTCCTTTACTCTTGTAATAATGGCTAGCTCTAGAGTCAATACTGATGTTGGTCGATCTAACTCAAATGAGATGAGCAATAGATTGACATTCTTTCTATTTAAAGGAAGAAACTATCTTCCTTGGTCTTAGGCAGTTACGATTGCCCTTGGAGGACGATTAAAGTTAGGCCATGTCAATGGTTCGATCAAAGTCTCATCATCCACCGATCCTAAATTAGCCGAATAACAATCTACTAATAACCTAATCATGTCATGGATCTTCATCTTCATGGATCCTCACATTTACGAAATTTTTGCTCGCTCTAAAACACCACAATCTCTATGGAAGTCTCTTAAAGACATGAATGGCCATGAAGATAATTTCTTTCGAATTTTCGAGTTGCAACAGGAAATTGGTCATACTAAGCAAGCTCCCAATCAACCATTTTCGAAACTCTGAGAAAGAAATGGTCAGAACTTCGCCAGTATCTTTCCCCTGCTGATTCCGTGAACATATACTTTGAAAGGGAAATGCAAGATCGGGTTTATCAATTATTGGCCAGCATGAGGATGTCTAAGACAAATCCTTATGAGCCGCACTCTTACATCTTTCATCAATGTTTGTGCCATTATCCAACATGAAAAAACTCAACGGCATGTTATGAATCCAAACTCAAAGTCAGGGGGAGAGACAATGAAGAGTTCAGCTAATACTATTAATTTCAATCCCAATCACCAAAGTTCTCAAATTAACAGTAGCATTAAATCTAATGGTGGAAAAGGAAAAGGAGGAGTCGAAATTCCAAGCTTCACTGCACTCACTGCAACAAGGATGGTTGTTGGGAGTTCCATTCTCATCTAAGACAAAACAAATTAAGACAAGGCTCTTGGAACTAAAAGTGGTGCTCCTAATTTCGGCACCGATCTTCAAGCTTCTCCTGGCCAAATTGCCTTGCAACTCCAACAACTCATGGTAAGCAGCAACGTGACTCCATCGAAATATAAGCAACCTTGGGGAACATTGCTCACAACTCTACTACTCTAGTGATGCTTTTGCCCAATCTACAACTTCAAAAATTATTTTATTGTTGATTTTGGAGCAACTGACCATATGTGCAGCACATCTCAATGGATTAAAAATCTCCGTGACGTATTTAATTACCCATCTATATCTGTAGACTGTTGCTAATGGAGAGCAGGTTCCTATTCAAGGAACTAGAACGGTGGAATTTCTTTCCACCAACTCAAATGTTTTATTTGTTCCAGCTTTTTATCATCTAATTTGCTATCTGTCAGTAAAATCACCATAGATCTAAATTGCAATGTTGTCTTTTCCAATGATAAGGTCCTCTTTCAGGACAGTTTATCAGGGTAGAAGATTGGCGAGGTCGATTCCAACAAGGGTTGTCTATGCTTGATTTACCAAGTGCAGGTTTGATTGCCAGGAACAATAATCACGCGGAGGCTCATCTCTGGCATTGGCATATGGGCCATCCATTCGATAGTGTGCTAAATATTATTCTACCTTTACTCTTGATACTAGTTCCCGTGAGATATGTCGTTATGCTAAACAATACAGATTGCCTTTCTCCTCTAGAACCAGTCCATCTTCAAAGTTGTTTGAATTAGTTCGTTCAGATGTTGGGGGGATGCTCCTATTGACTCTCGTGATGGATTTAAATTTTTTGCTAGTTGTATTGATGATAAATTTGGCCGCACTTTGTTATACTTGCTTCTAAAAGTGATATGCTTTGTGCTTTCCAAGAATTCACGAAAATGATTAGGACATAGTATGGTGCTAAGATTAAAATATTGTGCACCAATAATGGGACTTAGTACACAAATCAACTTTTTGAATCTTACCTTAAGAGTTTAGGAATTATCCACCAACTTTCATGTGTTAAAACTCTTCGACAGAATGAAGTTGCAGAGCGGAAAAATCATCACCTTCTTGAGGTAACTCGTTCTCTCCAGTTTCATGGGAATTTGCCCATTCGTTATTGGTCCAATGTTGTCCTAACGAACTCTTATCTCATCAAACGTCTACCATGCAAGGTGTTAAAATACAAATCCTCAATTAGAAATCATTCTTGGCAGATCTGTTAACCTTTCTCATATCCGTGTGTTGGGAAGCACGTGCTTCGTTCATTCTTCATCTGGAAATAAATTTGATCCTCATGCTAGAAAATGTATTTTCTTGGGATATTCCTATGCGAAGAACGGATACAAATGTTCTAATCTCGCCATTAGAAAAATGTTTATATCTCGGAATGTCACTTTTGACGAGACATACATCTTTTCCCAGGTATCAAATTGAGGGAGAGATTGATACTGCAACTATGATTATAGTGGTGTTAAAAGTATATTGTTTGATTCTAAGAGATACTCATAATTAGAATAACGAGATTATGATCTGAAAAATACTCAAAATCTGAATATCGATCATAATCAGAATATCGAGATTATGATATTTGAATTTTGAGATACTCAGAATCATACAATATATTTCTAACAAGTGACTTGGACATTGAATTTGCTCCAGTTCTAGTGGTTCCAAAAACAAATGACCCTGTGATTATGAGGATCATACGAATGAAAGGGATGAAGGGAGCGACCACGCTCCTATACCCACTGTTCCTACGGTCCCTATAGAACCCACATCCGCTGTCCCCGAAGTAGTTCCAGTTCGTCGGTCAACTAGAATTTCTCGGCCATCAACGCGGCTTCGTGACTTCTCAATGTATCATTCATCCACTCCTTACCACATACAAGCATCAATCTGTTATGAAAATATTTCAATTGAGTTCAGTGCTTTTTTTGCTACTATTGATAAGGATAAAGAACCAACAAGCTTTCTTAAGGCACAAGGTCGACTGTATGAAAGAAAGCCATGGATGAGGCACTAAATGCTCTTGACAAAAACCGCACTTGGGATATAGATCCATCGCAATCTGAGAAACGACTTGCTGGTTGTCAGTGAATTTATAAGATCAACTACAAAAGTGATGAATCTATTTAGAGGCACAAAGCAAGACTTGTGGCAAAAGGTTAAACTCAAATGTATGAGGTGGATTAAAAAGAAACATTTGCTACTGTACTGAAGATGAACACAATCAGAATTATCATGTGAGTTGTAATTAATTACGAATGGTCACTATTTCAAATGGATGTTAAGAATGCCTTCTTACAAGGCAACCTTGAAGAAGTGTACATGGACAAGCAATTTATGGTCTCGAGCAATCTCCACAAGCTTGGTATGGCAAGCTCAATACTGCCCTTGTGAATGTCGGCTTAAAAAATGGTGAGTCAGATCACTCTCTCTTTGTTGAGAAAAACTCTAAAGGAAATTTTTTTTTTTTTATGTTGATGGTATCTTTATCACTGGTGATAATGTTCAAGAGATTGAAATTCTCAAAAAATACTTGAATGAAAAGTTTGACATCAAATATTACGTTACTTCCTTATAATTGAAATTGCTAGTTCAAGCAAAGGATTGTTTCTCTCCTAGAGAAAGTATGCATGAGACTTGTTAAAGGAAACTAGGAAATTCGGAGCTAAACCAGCAGAATCACCTATTGATTATGACAATAAGTTTGCCACCAACACCACTCATCTGAAAGACAGTGAAGTGTTCCAAAGATTGGTGGGTCAGTTGATTTATTACAAGACATGATATCACATATGCCGTTAGTTATGTTAGTCAATTCATGCATAATCCTACTTAAGGTCACATGGAGTTGGTGGACTGTAAATTGAAATATCTAAAGTCATGCCCTAGACGGGGCATTCTTACAAAGAATCATGATCACGCAAAGATTGAAGGTTATGCCGATGTAGATTGGGCTGGAAATACCACAAATAGAAAATCAACGACACAATTCCGCACCTTTGTAGGAGGAAACCCGGTCACTTGGAAGAGCAAAAAGCAAAGCGTGGTAGCTAAATCAAATGCAGAAGCTGAGTACTGAGCCATAGCTTCAACCACGTGTGAATTAGTCTAGCTTCGTATATTTTTGTAGGATTTAGGTCTTAATAAGCTTCAAACTCCTACGAAATTATATAGCGATAATCAAGCAGCAATATATATTGGTCCAAATCCGGTCTTTCATGAAAGGACCGAGCACATAGAGGTCGACTGTCACTATATTCATGAGAAAGTTCAAGACAAGACAATTGAAACACTATACATCGAAAGTGAAGATATTGGCTTACATATTTACTGAAGCGCTTCCAAAGAGAGCTTTCCAAGCGTGTGATGACCAAGCGAATCTCTTATGACCTTTTCGCCCAATTTGGAGGGGGAGTGCTAGAAAGATGGCTACTAGTTAGCAGTAGGAGTGTCAAAACCAAACACAATACCTGAACCGAAACATAAACCGACCCGACCCGAACACGAAATTTTCTTATTGGGTCGGGTTGGATCTCAACTTGTTTGGGTAACAATAAAAAAAATTGAGTATTGTTTGGATCTATTGGACTTGGGTACCCAAACCCAACCCAAACAATAATCAAAACCCTTAAGATTCCTCCTCCTCCCAAAATTCTGCTGTTGACTTCTTCTTCCCCGGTTCCGCCGCGCCACCGCTGACAACATCATCCTCAGCGTTAAATAGTGTTCCACGGCCGCTCAATGTCCGATCACCACCATCACCTCCGGCGATTCGCCGTCGCGGTTCCTCCTCCTCGTCGGCCGCGGCTCAGTTCACTTCTTCGGTTGCGGTTGCAGTGACGTTCGGTCGTGTCTCCGATCGTGCTCTGCTCGGACCGCGGAGCTGGTCCTTTGATTCGTCGTCGCTCGTCTCTGTGATCGATCGTCGAAGGTAATAATCTTAGATGTCGTAATATTCTCCGAGGATCTCGAGTTCGAATGACATGATCTCAAGTTCTTCCATCGTTCTTTCGAACCGAGTAGGAGTCCAGTGTTGTCAGGTTGGATTTGTTGCTATTATCGCTGAGTTCGGATGCTCTTGTCGATGGGTATGGTTCCTGTCACATTCCGTAACCTGTAGTTCAGTGTGTACGTAGGCCTTGGGCGCACTGAATTTACCTTGTCCAGTTTCAGTGCGGTTTTATGTTTGGCCAAGAGGTAGTTTGATGCCTGCAACCTGTTCGATAAAATTCCTGATTCAATCGTAAACAGTTTGTTCCCGTGATATTCTGTTCACAAGCGGTTTGGTATTCAACTGAAGTTCTCTATTGAATTGAGAAGGATTTCTACTGGTCTCCCCTTCGCGTGGTGGATTCACAATCCACTGCCTTGATTGACTTGGCTACATCCGCCCTTATCCCCACAGCGGTTTCGGTTGTTCATTGTGTCTTGCTGCCTCTTTGTTCTATTTCCATGTTTCTCGTACATGCTTACAGAAGAATTTGCTCTTTTGGGTGTTGTCTCGGTATTGTTCACAGGTGTTGTCATGAACGATGAGCCCCAAAAGGAATAATGTAGTTCTTTGTTTGCATTGTTGTAGGCTGCTACAGACAGAGCATTATGAGCGGAGAAGCAACACAGAAATATGGAGTTCCTCAAATCGGTTTTTAGAAAGCTCCTCAATAGTGTCCTCTCTTTCCAAAACACGAACCCGACCCGACCCGAACATGACCCGAACAGGCCCGATTGTGTGGCTATATCATGTTTGGGTCTTGTTTCGGGTCGGGCCAAGCACACATATTCATTGTTTCAGGTTGGGTCGGGTATAATGAAAACCCGACCCGACCCGACCCATTGACACCCCTAGTTAGCAGAGTCCAAATTTAGTTGAATATTTGGCTCAAATATAAAAAGAACGAAATAACAATTGTATTTGTTTTTCCAATAGATATTCATATATTCTATCTTATTTAAAGATAAAGAAATCCCCCAAGGTGATATGATGAATTGGGGGTTTCTCGTCGTGGACGTAGGCTTCCAAGAGTTTTCTCCTCGATCAACTGAATCACATTAAATCCTGTTCTCCTTCTTTGTGTGTGTGAAATTACAAAGAAAACACTACAGTTTGCAACGAAATGGCAAAATCAACAGAGATGTTTTCTAATCCTCTAATGAGCTTTACATATGCATGAATCCCATATATTTGTTTACTCTTCATGTTATGCAATGCAAGAACTTTCTCGTCCTCTTTTTTTGGATTTTAGGTACGCAGTCAGGTGCGAACAGAGGGATGATATTTTATGGCGTCTCAGTCTTGGAAATTTGCTATCGTCACAGAATAGTGGAAACGCGGTCCGCCAAGAAGGTCTCGCTATAATTTCCAATTAAGCTCGCTGTGCATGTCAATATGTGATGGTGCACTGAAGATCCTTCAATCGAGAATTTGTGTGAGCATTGAGTTCCGAGTGATCTATTGTCGTGTCCGCCTGTCTGGGTGCCCGCCTTGATAAAGCATACATCAATGGAAAGTGATAAGGAATGGTTCTGCAGAGTCAGGGCACAAAATTAGTCGAAAGAAATCCGTCTCACGTGGGGTGGTAGTGCGAGAATTTCCCTCAAACGCAAGGGGCATTGAGCATATGTGTAAGGTAGTCATATCAGGACTCTTCAGTCGGATTACATAGCACGTTCAGTAGTTGAAACATGAATGCAAATGTGTGCCTTGGATGAATATACAAGCATGTCTTGTTGCATTTGGTTGGTGATATTCATCGGTGTGAAGATTCACATAACAGGAGGACATCAGCTTCCAGGGAAAGATGCATGGGAACAATCGTAAAATTGATCGTCCAAAGTCTAACACCACCATATGCAAGTACTGCAGTGATTCACCTGACCTTGATGCCCGTACAAATAATCAAGAGTGAAGAATGTGTTCACCCATAGCAGGAGTAGCAAATTCCTAGTCCTGAATCTTTCTTCATCATCGTACTTTAAGTGAGACTCATGAGTCGTCCATGACTGTCAAGTCATCCACATGGCTACATTTTATCTCGCCCAGCATTTTATTTAACCTCTGCAGATAGATTTGCAGGCAGAGGCTCTATTTTTCGTGAACAAGGGGGCTGTAGATAGGGTACCACATGTTTCTTCTTACATATTGCACTGTTTCCTCCTGCATTCAAAGTAAGGAACCATAAGTAAGCGCTGCATATCTGAGGTCACCATGTGCAAGCTAATGCTGAACCATAAACCACGATTTGATCTTGTCACCAGAAAGTCCGTCCCCATCAGACGATGTGCCGCATAGAGTTTTTAAGCAAGAGCTACATCTAGAAGGGAGAAGGCACATGACTGAAAAGGCATTCATCCTTCCAGGCAGCGTGACCAATTTGAAAGCAATGCATATCTATGTTCAGATTTTTCTATTGAAGATAAGGTTGAGGTCACTCATACCTTTGACATGTGCATCAGTTCTCGGGGCCCAATATCGCCGTGTCCCTCAGCCAATTCTTCTGCAACAGCTGCTCGTAAAACGGCAGCCCCAACTTCTGCTGTTATATGCCTAATGCTGCATCATATAAAGTATGATCAGCACATTAAAAGTAGAAAAGGCAAACCAGCTACAGCTGAAGCAGGACAGGTGCCAATTTCATGCTCATGAAAAATATTGCATTTGCATAGCAACAATATTCTCAACAGATTTGATAGCATTAGCTCAGCATTGTGACCTTGGAATGTGTAATTAGGAGATTGGAGCACTCAAAACATTTTAAGGTTCATTTCAGGTTGACCCAAATCTGTAGGTGGAATGTTCTTCATAAACAATGTCGACAAAAACAATATCCAAAGCTCCATAAGAAAGCATTACTATAATTATGCACCGAGACAGGTAACAAGGCACTACCTAGTCATGCAATTAAGCACCAAAAACAGAGACTACTCTAGTCAGGCTAGAAGAATGGTTGATAAAATTACTCGACCATTCCATGAGAGATGAAGGCAACAAAAGAATAATAACTTTATACACACTTCTGGCATTGCATCACTGTTCATATGATTTGTGGATGAACATACAAGAAAGGGGAAGAGAATATTACCTATTAATAGATGGATACAGGATGCCATTTTGAACTTCCTCATCCGTCATATAAGAAGCAAGGCTGGCAACAAAATGAAATTAGCAACTCAAGGAGCAAGAGAATATCAAGTCTTAGTCATATTGTCTTCAGATCAGATGTAAATGTTTCGACTTTCAGCTACCCCCTAAAGTTTTGATAGTATGACTTCCAACATCTATTATTAGTACAACGACAATTTTGTCCAGCCAAGCGGAGAAAATAAATAAGACAAATAAGTAATGGAATAATAATGTGCCTACCACTCAGCAGCTGCCTGTAACATTCCATCAGTGATAAAATGAGCACCAGAAAGAAGGGTTCCCAGACCAATTCTGTTTCAAAACAACAGAACCTCCATGAACATTTCATAATTCAAGAGAAATTTCAGGATAGAAAATGTAAAATTGTCATAAAAGCACCAACCCAGGGAAAAGGTACATATTATTCGCTTGATTTACATGACCAACTTTTCCTTTCCCTGCCAACATATACATATGCTAGTAGTTGTAGAAGTTATACACTTGTGGGAGTTAGAAATTCAAATATCGAAGGCAGTAATGAATGTAACACCACCAGCAGTTATCACTATGGAAATAAAAGGTGCAGAATGTGATTTTGCTTTAGGAACGAGAGAGAAATCCTTCCATGCATGAAAAGCATCAGTAAGAAGACAACATACCAAGATCAACATTTGCGAAAGGGCTTCCACTGGCAAAAACTATATTTTCTCCAGTATGCTTAAAGGCATCAGCAGCAGAGCATTCAGCTTTTTCATAGATTGATCAACTTGGTGTTAGTGGAGAAAAGGAAAATAGACCTCAAATAAGACAGCATAAAGATATTCTTTAAAGGAATTTTAAGTCGATCCAAACAGGTACCGTTGTTTGTGGGATTGGACATGGCAAAAATAGCAGGTTTAGGTGACTCGGATTCTCTCATAGCATTAAGCACCTGATCAGTATGCAAAAAAGGTATACTCTAGTAAACACCTGATATCCAGCACAAGAACCCAAAAAGTAGAGATACCCGAGTATTGAGAACCTGTCAAAAGTTATTATAGTACGAGAACAGATACCAAAAACGATTCATATTGGATTACATTCATACAAGATGACACAGGATATGGCTGGGCACAGTTTACAATGAGGCAAGAAGCATGTGAGGGGGAAGAAATAGTTCAAGTCTTATCAGTCAACTTAAAGCTAGAGATACATACAAGGACTACAAAATGGTGGAGCCAGATGCCTCCAAAATTAGAACACAAACTGTTGCTGTCAAAAGCAGCAAACTAACTTATACAGTCAGTGGCCCAAAAAAAAAAACACCTATACAGTCATCACCCCACCAAAACAAAATAAAATAACAAGAAAAGAAAGAACCCATCCAGCTACACTAACTGGACCAATTATAAAGCATGCCAAAACTTCTATTTGCATGACATAACATAAGTAATATCTTTCATACTTAGCAAAAAGGATGAGAAAACAAAGAGAATGACAGTCATTATCATGCATACCTCCTCATTGAAGATACCTCCAACTCCAGACAAACCAAGGAGCACATGGGGCCTGACCTTTCTAACCTGCACAGAAAGTTCTCAGCAACTAAAATCTTTATACACATATAAAATCACAAATTCTCCTAGAAACTAAAGGCTGCATGCAAGCAATGAGGTTTTCCCTTTATCAATCTGGAGTTGACAAGAAGCCAAATGTGGGCCTCATGAAGCCAAAAGATAAAGTCCTATTGAGCCTACCACTTCAAGTAGGTTGGCTCCCTCTGCGAGACCATCAATTCCTCCTGGGTCTTTAGCAAATGGTGCAGCAGCAGGATCAAGATTCTTTCTTGCTTTTGTGACAAGACCCTGCATCCCACTAAACCTGATCAGGGGCTGGTAACGCATACTATCCCACAATCCGAGTGAGAAGCAATAATTTGTAATTGACTCATTTGTTTCTCATGTCAATAGTATGTGGGGGCATACTTTCATGGAAAAATCCAAAAGGAAGCAAAGTATGAAATGAGTATGTTGGTTGCCTGCAGTCTACATCAAACAAAGTCGAGGACTTGCTGACGCAGGCAACTTGGAGATTAGCCATCATTGCAGTCATAACTAGAGAGCTATAATGAAAATAGTTAGCCCAAAATCATACATCTTTGTCGAGCAAATAAAATTGACTATTTGCAGCTGCTTCACTATTCCCTGCCATTCTTGAAACAGCCTGTACAGCCTGCTTAAGAACACCGAGCCCCGCACTGAAAGCCAAATTGCACACATGATAAGATCAGAAAATACAAGTATTAGAACATGTAGCTCACTCATAGATAATCATTTGTGTAGGCTCTAGTCTGACCTCCCAGCACCCACTACAACAATCTTCTGCTTAACAAAGTCTGTCAATGGCCGACCTTGGGCTCTCACTGTTCCCAACAATCCTGCAAGTGCAACACCAGCTGTTCCCTGTGACATAACATGGCAAGAACAATAAAAAAATAGCAGAAGCAATAACAGTCCACATGTGAGACACAAGACCCTTAGGATGTTTTGTTTTTTGTTAGACCAGTAAGTTTACATTTTCAGCATCCTCTTTTTTTAGCTAGACCACTAAGTGCACATTTCAGAAGTCGTTGGGGAGTAACTGAGGCAGGACCAGGGCAGGAAGGTGATCCTAGCCCATGCTCCACTCCTTTAATTACTGTCATGCCTAGGCCCTTGAGTTTGATCTCTCTTTACTATGATTTCTCCTTCTCAGATAGCACCCATGAGCAAGTTGGCCTTCTTTCTTTGAGGACATATACTCCACGGACCGTTTTTAATTGATACAACAATCAAATATATAGAAACGAGTCCTCACCTGTATGTCATCATTGAACATGCAAAACCTTGTACGATATCGTTGCAACGTCTCAAAAGCCCACTTAAATTGAAAATCTTCGAACTATGAAAGTTCAACAAAAGTGTTAGTAAGATAGTCCAATCAAAAGAGAGAGAAAACAGGCACTTTTCAACAGATGACCTGCACAATCGCCTTTGGCCAACGTGTGAAAACAGCTTCCATAAATTCATCAACAATTTCAAGATACTCTTCCCCTTCCAACCTGGGTTGTCGAAGCCCTAAATCTGTTTAGTGAAAACCTTTGTGAGACTTTTTCCAGGAAAAGAAGATTTTTACAAGACTACGTCCTTACTATGTGTCCTAACAGAAGCAGAAAATTTTCAGGTGTACTAATAAGTTGTTGTAACCAGCCATTAGTTATTAACAGGATCCTCACAAGATTGAGAGGACTTCACCATTACATGGGATTTGAGAATGTATTTTGACAGCAACAATATTTTTCAGTCAGAGAGAGAGAGAACATGAAGTTTTGAGTAACAAAAATACGATTTCAAAGCAGAAAATGAGTGCACATAGTAAGTAGAAGTGATTAGATGAGGATCAAACTTGTTACTCACAAAGCCGATCTTCAAGTAGTTTCTGATTATTGGTACCAACATCAAGCATGACAGGGAGTATCTGCCAAGGATGGACATGACAAATTTCTTTTCTGATCAGTATAAAGTTTCCATACCAAACTTACTTACCAAGAGTCCTATCATGTCCATATTACACGAGTGAAACATCTTCCAAAGGTTTTCACATAATATCAATTCATACGTAGAATAATATTTATATCACTCATTCAATAACTCCTGTGCAGGTCACTCAATGGATGTTAAATTGTCAGTCACAATGCCATCCTGCAATGGAGTTAGTGTCTGCACGCATGTGCCAGCATGTACATTGGAGGACAAAGATTTGACTATGCTCCCCAAACACCCCAGGGCAGAGTGGAAATGATTTTACGTCCAGATTATAAACAAGGAATACCTTTTCGGGGAAATATGTCAAATTAGGCGTGCTCAGCAATGAACTAGAACGCATAAAGTTTTTTCCTTTTTCCACTCTGGGGATGTGGGATGGGTTGGCAATGAAGGACTGTAAAAAGGGAAAGGGTAGTCATACCCGCTGTGGGTTAATACCAGCAGCTGCAACATACATATCTAGCTTTCCAATTGGTATTCCAATCCCCTGAACTCCAAGGTCACCAAGCCCAAGTATCCGACTACCATCTGTGAGAACTATCATGTCTACCTGCAATTGTTGGGAGAGCAGACATTAAAGACATCATAACTGCAGTGAGGAGACGAAAGGAAGCAGCATGATGGACAAACTTGAACTTTATAGGTATCAATGAACTGCACCTAAAGGACCAACTCACGATACCCTGATAATCATCTGCATGGCTTGAACTTTTATTGATTTACTCACCATAAACACCAAATATGATTTCGTTACCAAAAACAAAAAAAAAAACACCAAATATGATTTCGACTGGTACAAGTTAACAGTACCTAAGATATTTTCAACGGTTTATCAAACCGAAACTTTATGGACACAAAAAGGAATATCCACCATAAATTGGAAAGAATTCCATGATGACCTTCCAAAACAATGCTACAATGGGTTTCCACCGTGCAATTCTTTTGAATAATAGTTCTGCAATATTTTTGGCAAAAGGGAAAACAAATCCATTCTTAGCGACTCTGTTGACATCGGGATAGATTCAATGCATCAGTGAGTAAGAACCTCCATATAGATTCAATTTCAAAATCCCATACAAAATTTGGACTACCTTTTGTATCACTTACAAGCATCAAAGAATAACTGTATACCAAGAAAATATAAATAAAGATCAGCATTCACTATAAGATTGGACATGAAGAGAGCCACAGGTAACCAGATATATGATAATATAGTAGTCTAAGAGAATGAAATTATACCTGTTGAGCAGGCCAGTTATAAATCATGGACATCATTTCTCCTTTATCCTTTGCGCTGAAGTACATTCCACGAGGACGTCTAAATAAACCCGAATAATTTTGACATACTAGTCCTACAGTGGGGGTATAGATTATCGGGGCAAAATCTTTAATGTTGTCAATTAGAACCTGGACAATAGCAAAACAGCTTTCTCATATAAGAACTAGAACAGATTTATTTTCTGGCCACTCAAGACAGTTTGCTGTCATACTTACTCGGTAGTATAGTGTCTCATTCCTGTCATGCAGCCTATTTAGTATCCTCCACTTTGACAATGACGAAACACCCTCCGGTTCATTACGAGTATTTCTCTCTAACGACCGATACGATTGCACTACAATATTAAGCAACATCTGTTAATCAAAATGTGCTGATAATTATATCAACGAAGTCAGTGAGCTTCAGAACGAAATTTCCAAGGTCAGAGCAACTCTCTGAAAAATAAATTTAAATTAGAAACCAAACCAAAACGACACATACTTTGTGTTAGGAAAATGACAAGTGCGATAACCGCCAGTGCGATTACCAATTGGAAGTCTCTTGATGACAACGGTTCTAATTCAATTGATTTTTACATTTCATCCTTGCATATTCTGTAACATTATGCATGCAGCCATCCAACTTCTTTCATTAACCTCTAGACCCAGATTCGAGGAACTTCACCTCAAATCAAAAGGTCGATAACTGTTAACATAGGTAAATATTGAGAAACCACCCTCTTTCCTAGTGCCAAGTGGAACACACTGTTACCCTTTATTAAGAGCTGCGCATTTTCAAATTACAAAGGATAAGGTAGGGCAGTGCAAGATCATTTTCGTAGGGGTAGTTAGACATTGAAGAAAGATTCTATTCCCATCAATATTCCCAATACCACCAGCATGAGTAACCATCGCTTTGTCTCAAAATAGGTACCGTCACAGAAAGAGGGGATGGTATCAGAAAATAAGTATCATATGGGAAAATAATTTGCAACAAACAGCAGCACTATTGTGATCTTATAATGGTCCGCAATTAATTTCAGAAAAAGCTTAAATGCCGATAAATTACAAACTAGAAATATGCTTCATTGGCCAACTTCAGGCTTCGCAATCTTGTTCTAAAGCAGCCACAAGTTCCTTTTCGGTATCTTTATCTCCAGTTGAATCAAACTCACAACTATCGTGTCCTTTTGTTTAGAAGATCTTTAAACTGATTCGATTTCCCTAATGATTACCTCACACTTGATGCGCATGACATAGTAATTAACTCTGGAAAGTGGAAAAGCAGGCTTACTGAATCGATCATATTGATGTTCAAAGGATATCACGCGAGGCGGAAGGAGGCCACGGAGCCCAAGTCGATCTCTCTCAGTCAAAGGGAAGCCAGTGTCCTGCTCTTAGAAAAATGCGAAACAGCACGGTAGAGAAATCGACGTAGTCAGCTAACCGTTCACGATTTCACATCCGCAAAAATGCAGGAAGACTCGTAAAAGTGCTCATAATGCTTCAAGAAAAACCCATTTGACAATCCTAAAATGAAATCAACATCCATCATATTTCAGCGACTCGGAAGAAATGATTAGCCCGAAAGGTACTCTTTACTTCGTTACGTTTGCCACATCACATAAAACAACCTACTCAACACGAAAAGGAACAGAACGAAGGATCCGTTATCAGTCCAACCAGCGACAAAACCCCACGAATTGCTTTCTGCCGACACTACAGTAACTACAATGAAGCTGACTCCGCCAACAACATCACGCGCCCGCTCATTAAAGCACAACCGAAACACGGCGAGATCGGAAACAAACAAGCATACAAACAAAACGAGCAGGAGCTGAATCCGAAGACACTGACCTTGTTGAACCACGGATCGTGGAGAATATCAGCACCGCGCTTGTGCACGATGCACGGGCCAGGTATGGCAGTGGAGAGCCGCCTCGATCCGCGGAGACCCGACGCCGCGACCCGCGCGAAGTTCCACATCCCTCTCTGGCCCCAAGGAGAAAGCGCGCACGGCTCCCGATCGCCGGAGAAACGACCAGGAAGCAGAGATCCAGAGGACGACGGCGACGGCGATGGCGGCGGCGGCGGCGGCGGAGGAGGAGCTCCGAATCCTCACGCCGATGACGCTAGTTCGTCATCGTCTTCTGCGCGGCAGCTTCGCGAGCGAAACGATGGAGATCAGTGTCCGAAGCAGCGAAACCGGGACTCTGAGAGAGACGCCAGCGGTGAGTCGCGTCTCTGCTTCTTTGGTCAAGCCTCTCCTTATATAGTCCGGTTAAAAAAAATGGGATTTTTTCGGATTTGTTGGAGATTTTGGTACTGTCTTCCGGCGGAAGTATGAATTATGAAACAGTTTAAGCTGCCGAGAGACTGGAAAGCCTGCTGCCCGAATTTCCACGGGCAGGAGAGAGAGAGAGAGAGAGGGAGGATGCATGTGAGCCAGCGCAGCCCGGCCGAGGTACGACCTTGAATTGGACTTTTTGAAAAAATTCGGGGGCGCAATGACGCAAATTGATTTTTAAATTTTGACTCGATATGTAATACGGTTTTTGAAATTTTAAGTGGTCCATGAATTGCAACTTAATGTACAAAATAATTCTGTGATTGCCGAATTTTTAGTACATATTTAATTTTTTTAGTTTTTTGGACTAAAACTGAAGATAGACTAAAAGTTTAAACATCACGTTTTAAGGATCACATTGAACAAATTAAAGTTCATGAACCGTATTATAAATCTGGCCAAAATTCAATGATTGTTTATGTCGTTTTTCCTAAAATTAGCATTTGAATTATGACGTATTTCATTAATGGGAAGAATCGTGAGCCTTGTTTGACGGTTAAATGGACACATAAAAAATGGAATTAACCGAGCATGAAAAATTTATATGTGTACTAGAAGTCCTAAAACTTATCACGAAAGTGCAATTGAGTCCTAAAACTTGTCACGAAATTGCACCTGAATCCTAAAACTTGTCATGAAAGTGCAAACAAGTTCTAAAACTTGTCATGAAAGTGCAAACAAGTTCTAAAACTTGTCATGAAAGTGCAAACAAGTTCTAAAACTTGTCACAAAAGTACAAACAAGTTCTAAACCTTTCAAAAAATACAATCAATGGAAGGACTTAATTGAACTAATTTGATAAGTTTTAGGACTTATTTGTACTTTCGTGATAAGTTTTAGGACTTGTTTGTACTTTTTTAAAGTTTTAGGACTCGAGTGTAATTTCGTGATAAATTTTAGAATTTTTTTGTACTTTTTAAAAGTTTTAGGACTCAATTATAATTTCGTGATAAATTTTAGGACTTTGAATGAACTTTATCCCTTGATTTTTTTAAAGCAAATAAATAAAAGAAGAATGTGGGAAAAGCGGGGTGCGGACGGCGAGGGAAGGTTGCCCGAGGAGAGGTTCGGGCAGCGCGGGGGAGTACAAAATGGGGGAAATTCTGCGCCGCGGGCGGACGACCATCGTTTGAGCGAACGGCGAGCCGCCACGTGGACCGTCCGGGCTGGCGGGAAGGCCAGAGGAGCATTTGGTGTCGCTTTCTGCCTGCCCAATCCCGAAGATGGTTTCGGTCGCTCGGCCGTTCGATGCGCCACGTGTAAAAAAACGTTGCGGATAATTATTAGGTTTTCCATAACCCCTTTTTTTTCCCTGTGTTTTTCTTTTTTTTTTTTGGTCGCTTTCTTGAATTCATATTTGGGGGCAAAGAACGCTAGCTCGAACCGGGGCGCCCTTGGGGGAAAGAGCTTAATTGACTTTAAATAGACCGGTGCTGAAATCAGTGAAATGAAATCGACACGCTAAAACGATATACACCAATATTGCGCTGAATAAAAAATGCGTTTCTCGAGACGTTTCGGATCAAATGAATATAATTATGGCAATCCGGAGCAACATGCACCGATCATTCGGTTGAAGGCAATTTTTGGCTGGATTGATGGGCCGATCTAATTAGTATCCTCCTATTGATATTCGAAAGAAATTCATTCATGGTCTTTCATCGTATGCAAAGATACTAAATTCATCTGCCCAGGTATTAAAAAGCAAGGCAAAAAAAAAAAAAAATAACTCCGCCTAATCAAGCATAAGTTCCCGAGATGATAATCGGCGAGGATCAATTAGACGTTTGAGCATTTCGATTTTTATTCCCCATTTTTTCTATTTTTCTTTGGTTGTCGACGCATCGACAGCCCCTCGCACATGGAATGTAGACCCGAAGAATGAAAGGCGGTTCGTCTTTCTAAACCGCGATTAAATTGCCGCCCGATGCATTCCCGCATCGAGAGATGCCGTGAAGAAAGCGGGATACGTTGAGAGCCTTCGGAATCTCTTTTTCTTTTCTTTTTGCTAAAGTTAGGCCGTATCATGTCGTCCTCTATCTATTTATTTATTTACGACTTTAGAGTTGAAGGAGCAGCACGATTTGGGAGGCTGGCGTTCAAAGTCGTCGACGACGTGGAGATTCGAAGAACGCGGGGCGAGGGGACAAGTATAGGCTTCGGACGAGGAGACCTTTGTTGACCATTCCACAAAAAAATCAGATGGGGCAAAAAGCCCGACCTTAGCTGGAGCAGGTCTTATCTGGGGTAAGCTATGTATGCCTCCTTCTTCGTTGTGGTCCAAGAAAAGTGGAATCTTTTTAACTATAACCTATTTTAACGCATCTTTAACGAAGGCAAAAAGCGGGGTTTGTGTCAGGTCTAATTCCGAGCTCCTTCGCTAGCCCTCCTCCACCCCTGGTGAATGGGAATTGCCCAGTAGGACCTTCGTGGCATATATGCGGGGCATCGATTCTCGCCTCCTCCTCCTTCTCATTTTTCTAGAACGGCGCTTCCGACGCGTTGGCCCCGGTTCCGTCAAATCCAAGCAAAACACCGTCTTGGCTCGTGCTGTGGTATCGAGCTAATCGCGTTTAAGAAGAAGCGGAAGAGAAAGGGAAAAAAAGCCGCCAAAAAACTCCCGAACTGTACACGTTGCGAAGCATTTGCCCTAAACTGTTTTTCGTGATACAAGAAACCTTAAACTGGGCTCACCGTGACGCATTCACCCTTGACTTTTTCTTGCGAGATAAAAAACCACAAACTTATACTTGTGTTACACATTTACCCTCCATCAAGTTCAGTTTGTTGATTTTTCACCCAAAATAATATCGTTCTTATTTCGTTTAAGTCACGTGGTCCATGTAAGCGAATTTTTAACAGTTCTCTTTGATAGAGGCTAAATGTGTCAGACAGTTACAAGTATGAGATTTTTTTATGTCGCGGAAAAAAGTTCAAAGTAAATGTGTCGCAGCGGGCATAGTTTAAGATTTTTGATGGTTTTTGCCCCAAAAAGAAAAAAGAAGGACTCCCGAGGATGGCTTCAAACGACTTCCCTTTGCCGGGGGCTCGAATATACCATCTAAGCTCCACGCAACGCATGCCGATGCCGGAGTCCCGGTTAACTCGATGATCTCAGCCAGCAAGCAGAGAGGCAAATACGGACCTAGAAGATTAGCTCGTTCAGCTGCCTCCTCTCCTAGATGGTGTGCACATTCAGCAACCTCATATGCTTCGTTACCTGTTGTTATTCGACCCATAGGTTTTACGCGACGGATAGGCGGTCTAGGAACAAACTCATCGAATCAAAAATAGAATCGCTCGAGAGTAATAATAATTGAGAATATTTGAACCGGTGCGATTCCATCTCGAGGGTGTGTAAGCAAACTTAGCAATATGCCCTCGATTATTTTAAACCTCCCCTTCTTTTCTTTTTGCCTTTTATTCCCCCCCCCCCCCCAATTTTTCCTTTATTTGTGCATTTTTCGTCGGGGGTGCAGTTTCGTTCATCCGATCTCTGGTTGGCCTTTTTTGGCTGCCCGAGAATATGGTGCTCCCCATTTTCGGCCACCCAAAATTACCGGTGCCCAAGATTTATTAATTAGAAAAAAAAAACGAATTAAAGCGGCTAATTATAATAAGATTTCTGCCATAACGTAATATTATCTTTAAGGGTGATTGATTCCCGATTTAGTTCCCAATACCGACCAGGGACCGGTCCAATAGAACCGATCACTTCTTTATTTCCCACTACTTGATAGCATCTTTTCATGTTGAATAGAGTAATATGTCTGCAATGATCCTCAAATTGAAAAGAAGAGTCAAAAAACGTGCTTCACTTAGGGTTTAGCTTACATTTTACTAATTTTTTTGAAAAAATAAAATAAATAAAAAATATATATGTAGTCGGGAATCGGACCGACACTCTCGGAAATCGAACCTAACTGACCGGTCCGATCCGACCCGAGCAGTTCCCGATTTGGGCAATCCGTTTTACATACCTTTAATATTAGACCCGTCACAATGGGTTGTAAACCCATTTATCATTAAATGGGTTAGTTATATTTAGTAAATTGGTAGGAACATGATGCGGACGTTAAATGGATTGTAAATGAGTTTACACCTATTTGAAAACTCAACTCATCTATCTTGCTCTCGCTCAATCTCGTGCTCACTCACGACGCGCTCTCATCTAAGGTTAGGCAATAGGCACGAATTTTCTTAAATCGAGTTAAATATGAAATCATTTTAGTAATATAAGTCAGATTGAATTGAGTATGGATATGAATCAAAACGGGCTAAATAGATTTATTTAGATCGGCCCATTTTAAATCCGATCTTTTCGCTTGATAGGTCTAATCAATATTATCCTTCTAATGATTTGACATGCACCCCCACTGTTTTTTTATTAAAGAAAAGAAGGCGGATATAAAACGAGGGAGCACAACCTCGAGCGGGCCCCCCCCACAGGTACAGACCACAATTATTTCGGACAGCATCACGATTTTATGGAGCAAGTGGAAATATAATTCGACCGCGGGGCCCATCTTTTTGACTCGGCGGACGCGGCCACCGGGTGAAACGGCTTCTCGTTCCACAATGGCTGCTGCTGCTCCGAGTGGAAAAAAAGGAGTCGTCATCTCGAGATTAACACATCACGTTAGTTCTTCTGGCCGACAACAAAGGAAACAGGACACATCCATGTTAGCGACCCGAATATCAATCATGAACGCAAATTAATACGGACCAAATAAGATATTTAAATGAAAAGGGGAGAAGGGAACGGAGGTGGCTGATTTGCTTGTGAGGAAGGGATGAGTCGAACAGGGAGACGTGACATTTGCCGCCGGCACAGTTACTGAACATGGGACAAAGCAACCGAGCCCAACTAACGTTGTTGATTCACCCCGCGGTCCTCTAATTGGCGTCGAAGACGCACTCGGACATCGTCAAGCGCTCTGGTCTTGGGGGCGAGTGGGTTCCTCCGGATTCATCCGTGCTACCGAGATGGAAAAGGCTAGAGACAAAAAGAGGACCCAAGTAAAAGCTACCTGTGAATGGCGAGTTCAGCTGAGGAACTGAGACGGGTAGAGAGGCTCAAGCCAGTGAAGAGGCAAGGGTCTTTCCAGTTTTTATACAATATATAAAATTAGCTTGACGGGTAAAGCTCAACAAGCACCAGTGGTCTAGTGGTAGAATAGTACCCTGCCACGGTACAGACCCGGGTTCGATTCCCGGCTGGTGCAGGCTGTGAGCCGTGATGACGTCTGCGCTTCCGTGGCCCTTAGATTCGGCCACACTTCATCTGATCCTTCGGATGATACGCGAGCGCTTCTGAGCTCTCTCCTTTCCTTTTTTCTTTTTCTAAAGTTTTTCTAACATTTCGGCAATAATTCAGCTCTGAACAATTTTGTGAACGAAAAAATAATTTCCTTTATTTTATTTTTATAATCGAATTAAGTAATCACTTTCTTAACATATTTCTTAAAATATTTGTTTTTGCAAAGCAAACATAGCCTAAATTTTTGCTCCTTTTCCGTATAGTCACTCTTCCACCCCCTAAATTAAGCGCTTAGCTCTCATCAGCTTTGGTGAATTTTTGCTTTAGACTCGCATCCTATGGAAACGTATCGATCCAACTTTTGACAAAAGAAAACCTAACCATCATCCATCACGCTCGCGCGCTAGCCCAACACAGTTCACATCCGAACCCTCAAATCATCGAAAGATGCCCCGCCCCCTCGAACCACTGAAATTTGAGGTTCTGAACCGAGAACGCAAGAGCTGTAGATATTTTCAGCCAACTTTCGCCGCCAATATCGGAGAATACTCAGGTTAGCAAATACATAAGATTGAGATGATCCTTTACAATCTACACGGGAAAGGATTCATCATAAACTACCCAAGCCCATATACTAATATGAACAGCATGACCAACAGGAGACCCTCCTAGGTGCTAACACGACCAAAGTAGCTCGTTAATAATGCATGACTTAAGAGCGGGAGCAACTGGAAAGCTCTCCTAGGTGCCGGAGCGCCTAGCATAAGCATGTCGACAAAGACGAGATCTTCAACCATTTATCCCTAAAAAAAACCTAAAATTCTTCATGCTATGTCGCTCCCGCTCTGGTTCTGAGACTTTAGAATGTTGAACTTGCAGAGGGGGCAAATTGCATTAATGTACAGCCACTTGTCGATGCAACCGCAGTGGAAGTGGTGACGGCAGGGAAGTTCTCTCAACTCCGATCCATCTTCGTAAGCAGAGAGGCAGATGCAGCATTCCTTCAACAAAATAACATCGGCAACCGTTAATAGGAATCACAGTTTTATCATCAAGAATTAGACACTTTTTCCTTCCGCATTGCAGCTCAACTTAACAAACCAAAGAAAAATCTCCAAACGCATAAGAGATTTGGAAACAAAAGACTACAACCCCAACTCAAGTAAGATGATAAAAGACAAAAAGCAACAATCCAAGCTCTTTTTGAAGGAGATATTGGATAAGCTAGGCTAAGTGAAGGGGATGGGAGGAGAAGCCACTGAGGCAGCTTTCACTGAGCTTGTGTGGTAATATACAATAATACGTCGTAGAATCAAGAGCTATAAAACGAAATATGCAACAAATGACCTCTAATGCTTGACCTAGCAGGTTTTCAACGCATGGAAGCAAGTCCTCCAAATCTGATGACTAAGTAAGCACTAGATGAGAAGAATGGTCCCTCAATAATGGCAATAACAAAGAGATGACAAACAGCCAAATTAATGTGACTATAACAACGTCTTACAGCATCCTCCTGCGATAGAACACGCTCAATAGTTGTGTTGCTGTCACATTCCGTCATTATCCCTCCAGACGATGGCTGAGTTTCCTCATTAGCTTTGTCATAATCACCTAACCTGCGGAACTTGTACATAGGCAACTGATTGATCTCCTCCTGTGTTGCTCCTTCCTGTTATAATGAAACAATTAAAAAAGCAAAGTATAAGTATGAGAACTACAAGTTTTCTGAAAAACCATTACTGCAAACTATCCCTTCATTCTAAGTACAGCTATATCAAAACTAGTCCGGGTGCATTTCATGCTCATATTCCAGTCAAGTTTGTGTTCTAAAGAAAGGAAGCGAACGCATATATATATATAGAGAGAGAGAGAGAGAGAGAGACAGACAGACAGACAGACAGAGAGACAGAGGAGATGCAAAATCATCATAAGCTGTGCTATAAGAACTTCTTCAAACGAAACACAAACTTTTAGTTTAGTTAGACTGTTGCAGTAATTATATACAAATGACAGGCCAGAGATCACATGATAACTGTACTTTGCTGAGTGTTTTCACTTGCTCTTATTAGGCCCTGAAATCCTCATCTTTTATGACTACTTTTTCTTCTTTAAAAGGCAGTGGCGCAGGCAATACGCCATTCAAGTACACAAGGAGCAGCAAAACATTAAACATATGAAGTGCATCACCCAACCAAAGAGAAGATGAGGAATAGGAATACTGGGTTGGACAATCAAGAAAAGGACAATGCCTCTCGAGTTTTGATAAATTAATCGCCCTAAAGGACAGATAATATTTGCGAATTCTTTTACCTGATCTGCCACAGCATACAGGATTGCGATTATACATGGGAGACAGCAGCATATTGCAATACCAATCAGGCACGCAATAGCAACGCAGATAACAACGAAAACCACATCAAACGCCAGAAATGATATACAGAGCCTGCAAACAGTAACAGTTAAAAGCACTCAAAGAGGAGAACATCTCATCATGGAAATAACGGGCAGAAAAAGAAGAGAAAGGAATCTAGGTTATCGTCCAAATTCGAACCAGTAGAGCTGCGGTGAATCGCGAATCAGGTCTTGGCCACCAGCAGTCACCCAGTAGAACCCGATTATCCACCAGATGAATGAGAACATTGTATTTGCAGACTCGAAATGCTTCGAGACGCTGTCAAGAAACCATCACGAGGAAGATGTCGTGAGATTCAGATATTTTACAGGGTCACATAATTTGTGATGTGCAGTAAAACGGTGAAGAAGAGCGACTACACATTTTTGCCCATCCTTCTTTTGTGAATGACATAGCATCACTGCCGTGTAGGAAATGCCTTGAAACTAAACTCTCGTAAGGATTGCCTTGTCTGGCAGTTCAACATGTATGAAAGAAATTTCAGACTTCAAATGAACTTGTTGGCAGAAAAAGAGTAACTATAGCTATGAATAAAAGCATGTGGAGAGACATTTCAAACACTTGGCGCTGTGAACAAATGCAAACAATGCAGCTGCCCTCAAATGCATTTCAATCTCGATATCCGAAGCGCATCGCGAGTCTTGCAAGACACAATTCTCTTCTGAGAAATTGGTCTTTTCCCCCGTAAAGAGACCATTAACGCAGTAAAACTTCCGTTGGTAACTAATGCAAAATCGACAGGTGCGTGCTGGGCTACATCATCTGGTAATAACCAAACTAATATTACCCAGTTGGAAAGAAA
The DNA here is from genome assembly GCA_031216285.1 of Syzygium syzygioides. NCBI lineage: Eukaryota > Viridiplantae > Streptophyta > Magnoliopsida > Myrtales > Myrtaceae > Syzygium > Syzygium syzygioides. The sequence goes on from CM062245.1 coordinate 24,789,973, forward strand.
CAAGGGGCACGAATCACAATATCAAGACAGCATCCGGAGCCCAAACAAGAGAAAAAAAAAAAAAAGAAGGGAAAACACAGATAGACGATTGGCAAATACCTGGTTTCTTCATCATCTCTGCTCTGATCATTCGCATAATCGTCTGATCCGCCTCCGTCGCTCCCGGAACGGGAAGCCGTACTCAGGTAAGCATTCAAATCGCCAGGACCCCAGGCGCCGCTCCCACCCAATCCCGCGTACTCCACCTCCCTACGCCGCCGCTTGTACTCCCCAACGACGCACGCCACGTGCAACAAGCACTGAAACGCGTACACAACAACCCACAGCCGCAGGGGCACCTCGGGCCTCTCGCTCCGGCTCAGCGCGACGACGCTAAGAGCGACGCCGACGAACGCCAGGTTCCAGAGGACGTCGAGGGCCACGACGGGCTTCGAGTATGCCCAGTCGCCCTGGCGCGTCTCCAGCTGCTCGGCGGCGTTCTCGCGGACCTGCATCGACGGCTCGCGGAGCATCATGCGCCGGCCGCTGGCCCGGCGCAGGAGCCGCGCCGCCGCGCCGCGGAGGGGCAGCACGGGGCGGCGCAGGAACCGCCGGCTGCGGAGGAGGTGGTCGGCCACGGAGTGCGAGAGGAGCGGGGTCGCGTCCACGGCGTCGCTCAGCGCGTTCCCGCGCCGCTGCACCGGGGCCGAGGCCGTCGCGTGCATCGGGGGAAGGATCGGCGAGGATTAGGGGAGCTAGCGAGGGCCGGAATTGAGCTTCGCCCCGCGGCCGCGATCGGCAAGGGACGATCGGAGGGAAGGCCGATTCCGGCGAGATCGGCTTCCTGGTCGGAGCGGAGCGATTCGAAGGGGGCGGGGGGAGAACCGAAGGTTCGTAGGGTTTCCGGGGAAGGGGGGGGCGCGCGAGAGGCGGAGCCAGAGAGAGAGAGGGGCTGGATGAGGTGGAGAGAGAGAGAGAGTGAATTTGAATTCGAGGAAGATAATTAGTTTTTGAGTTCTGTGTGGGATTTGTTACTGCTGGGGATTCGACCCGAAAAGAAGCAAAAGAAATTACTGTCGCCTGTCGGGGTTAAAGTTGCCTCCGTCGCTCGCTGCCGCGGTGGTGGGGGGTCGTTCCTCCCCGAAAGCGCGGGGGTGGGGGGGGGGGGGGAAAGCTTTGTCGATGCGCTCGCTGCTGGTTACGTCCCCGCACGCGCGCGAAGCGGAGTTCATCCGGAATCGGAGGAGGAATTTTGCCCGGGAAAATAACCGGCGCTCCTTCGTAAAAGGGCGGGTGATCTGTTATTTCTTGCTCAGTGTTCACTGTTCGGTTAATCTCGAACTTTTAATTCGTTTCGATATGATTCATGAACTTTTGGCTCAATATGTAATGTGATATCTGAACTTTCGATACTTATTCAGTTTAATTTCTGGACTATATAAAAGTATTTAATATTATTCCTATGCTTAAATAGATAAAACTGTACATTAAATTAAACTTAAAAAATTATACTGAATAAATTAAAAATTCATGAATTATATTATAAATTGAGTATATACTTGTACCGGGGAATTTTTGAAAAGGGAGAGAAGGAAGGACGAAACGACCGGTCGCACCGGGTCAGATCAGGTGGTGTGAACTGGATTTTTAAAATTTGGGGGGGGGGACCCTAAACAGTGGAGAGAAAAGTGCCAAGAGCTCCCTACAAACTCCAAATCAAATCATACCAACGTACGTACGGCCCTGCGCAGGGTACACAAACACGACACGACACCGGATAATTGCTGAGCCGTCCCGCCTCGTACCGTACAAGTGTCCGCTCTTCTTCACCTTGCTTCCCGCCCAGTCACTCGAAAATTTTGGATTTCCCCAATTCTCGTTTTGCCCTTTTTTCCCAATATCCTTTCAATTCTGCACATGAGGAGATCGAATGGATGTAAGCATGGGGGCATCGGTCTTTCGCCTCAATCAGAAACAACCTTCTCGGCCTTGGTAGCTGTCCTTATCGGTCTAGCGAAGTCGAAAAAGATTGCGATCGTGAGTGTTTTGCTAAAGGAAGGAGTTTCGATGGAGGATGCGGACCCTATGTGTTTCTTTTCCATGTGGCCAACACCGAGCTTATCGCGCAGAGCTTGAATAAATGATGCTACTATTAGTGTTATCAATCAATAACGCGTGTCGAAATACATGTCGGAAGCACTAAGTGATTGCATCTACGTTACAAACTCACTCCCCAGAGCGCGCTGTATACAACAGCAAAACAATAACCAACAAAAAGATGCAAATCCAACCCCCCGACAAAAAAAAAAGAAGGAAAAAGGAAAAGAAAAGAATTGGCACGGCGAAATTACGGTGATGAGCCTCGACGATTCCCTGTTTGAGGTTTCCTGTAGAATGTGGCCGGGTTTCATTCGGCAGCTCCACCTCCTCCAAGACTCTAACTTGAGCTCGATTTATGAGAAATTCCTAAGTTTGACAGCCTATCCACTAACTTGACTTCATTCCCAGAGTCGAAGCTGTGAAGGCTAAAAGAATGTTCGAACTTCGTACGTGTGAACAAGTATCCTGACGATGCAAAGATACGATCGGAGCTCAGTTCCTCGCGTGCTCAGGAATGAGGCGTCGACGCAGCTCGGAGGGTGCACCAGCCAATTCTGCAGTAGACTTGGGTGTAAGCCATCTGGAAAGAGGACCAGAATGGGAAAGAGCAATGTCACTATTTTTTCGCTTTACCTTGAGCTGTGAAATCAAAGAGGGGTGGTAGGGCACGTCCATTGGGTAAGGTTGCATTCGGGTCCCTCAAATCATCAAAGAAAGGATGCGCACAGGCTTCCAACTGACATTACCAAGAGATGATAGTCAGCTTTCTAAGAAAATACTCTCTTCTCTACATGCATACCCATGCCAGACAGCAGGAACAAAATCTAAAAACTCGCTTTAAGCTGACGTCCAACGTATAGCCTGAAGTTTATTCTACAAGTCTGAGAAAAACTTGCTATGATTTGACACATCTCGACGAGAAAAGCAGTTCCGTAGAAGGATCTCAGTCATGCTAGGTGAAGCCAAAAAGTGGCTGACACTAAGCCCCAAGAAATCTAATGCAAGGATCGGAGGTTCAAAGCAGCTGCACATTCTAAGCAACTCAAATCTAACTGATAATTGACTTCATTACAAACTTACAGCAGTGCAACGTAGATTTGGTGAATATTGGAGAAGCCTCGATACAAGATCCACTGCATCAGGAGGCAACCGCTTTTGAAAGACCTGTATCAGTTCCATAATTTTTTTCAGAAAAAGCAACTAATGATACCAAAAGGAAACTATCGATCCAGAGGTCATCACTCTAATAACACTCAAAACAATACCTTGTGCCAAGGATGAGCTTTAATCTGAGGAAACTTGAATTCCGAATAATTTGGATTCATGCACTTAATTTCTTCCCTGGTAGGTGTCCCAAGAATCTAATAAAATTTGCAAATGGAGAGGAGGAAACTTAGTAACAAGGAAAAGTATGAACCAAAGGTAATTACAGCATCATATTGAAAGGAAAGTACTTAGGTTGAAACCTTTATTATTTCCACAAGCTGATCAACACCACTCTCTCCAGGAAACAATGGCTGCAGCAAGAAAACATAAACAGACGTCAGATTCAGATTAAAGAAGAACCAACATTCTAAGAAATACAGCTTATGAGGTAGGTAAAACAAATTGTTTCCTAAGGAACTAGAAAACAAAGAAACTAAAGGCACGTTTTTGAAGAAAATATGGAATGAGCCCCTACTTCAGTGAATTTCATTGAAATGCCATGAACAAGGCGGCCGCTGTGAATACATTTTATTACTTAATTTGGAAAAAGAGATACTCACATGTCCCAGAAGAAGCTCGGCCAAGACACAACCAACAGACCACATATCAATCGCAGTTGTATATTCTGAGGCCCCAAAAATCAACTCTGGGGCCCTATAATACCGCGAGCATATATATGATATATTGGGCTCTCCTGGGACCTACAAAAGTTAACTAAATCAAATTCGATCCCAATATATGATGGACTATTAAGTACTGATAGATAATGGACTTACCAACTTCTTTGCACTACCAAAGTCGCATATCTTCAACTGATGAGTGTGGGGATTGACCTGCGGCATTAAAGATAAAATCAGTACCTATATTTCAATGGAAAAAGAACATATTGACAAAGTAAAACAAACAGGAGGAGCATCACAGCATTACACCAATGGATAATGTGTCCTCTTGTATGTACAGTCACATTTCACGCAAAATTATAGGATGATCTCAAACTTTGCAAAACAAGTGAATCATATCGGATAAGCATTTTAGCCAACTGATTCATGCAATCATGTGAAGATCAAATCACCACACTTCACTGTTGATGTATGCCTATCTCTCCCTCCCTCGCCCCCCCCCCCTTTTTGCCTTCCCTCCATTCCCCACCATCTGCGTGTGAGCGTGTGACAGAAAGGCTGAGAGATAAATCTTACCAGTAGATTCTGAGGCTTGATGTCACGATGACACACACCAACCACGTTATGCAAGTAGTTTAATGCGCGACAGATCTGAATTGGAGAAAATCCAGAATATCAAAAAGGGTAACCCCAACCAGTACTACATACTGCAACATTGAAGAGTATAACAAAGACTGAAGGTCAATTAATGCAACAACAGTTCACCTGGTATGCGTACAGCTGCACAAAAAGGATCGGCACGTGCTGGTTCATTCTAACATAATGCTTTGAAGCTCGATAGACAGTTTCAGAGATATACTCCAAAACAAGGTTGAGGTACACCTCATCTTTTTCAGTAGTTGAAAAGAAGCAGTGCCTGAGTTGGACGACATTAGGATGATCAAGTACGCGCATGATCTGAAGTTCTCTATTCTTATATCTCTTATCTTGCAACACCTTTTTAATGGCAACTGTCTCCGCCGTTTCTAAACACTTTGCCTGCATACCAAAAATCCGTAGGTCAGAAGAAAGACTCTACTTATTCAGAGTCGATTCGTATAGACGTAGGCAACAAACCTGAAAGACAACACCAAACGAGCCAGTGCCAACTACACGCTCTGCCATATATGAGATAGTCTGCAACCCAAGTGTCAGAATTTGTTAAGAGACTTCTCGTACATGTTACTTTTTGAAGAGAAAATCATACTTTAACATGCAATTCGTCAGCAAGCAAGACAAATCCTATTAAACATAAAAATAGTGGAAAGAGGGATACATATGTATATCACGAAAACCTTTCATGTAGCAGTAAAAGAGAAAGCGGATGACAAACACACAGCATGTGAAATTTCCCTGGTTCAGTTGTTAATTAGATCTCCCCACCCACCCAATAAGTCAATTATTAAAAATTCGACGAGTACTTTCCGGCAAACACAACAAAAACCTTTGGTGCCAGCAGAGGCAATTTTTACTTGATTCAATACCTTGAACACTACATAGGATTCGCATGATAGCCATATCAACAGACATGCTTCATGAGGTTCACATTCATAAGATGCAATCCAGTGACAACGCTGCAAAATGACAGCTATGCTGTACAACAAATAAAAGACACCTAACCTGTTTGGGCTGTCCATCTCGGCCACCAACTGCTGTTGTAATAATGTGGCCTGTTTCAGTTCCATGTCCGTTAACTACAGCTGGTTCAGAGTCCTAAAATTTGAAGCATAAATGAGGTTCAGAATCCATCATAAGAGAGCTATTCTTAAAAGAAGGGAACATATAATGCTCCGGATTATGCCAAATGCAATACTTTATCACTAACTCCTTAGAAGCAGATCATACCTTGTCATCGTGAAATGCTTTGTCATCTTTAATTCTTGTCTCGTGCCCTCCTCTATGAATCTGATCATCACCAGGTTTAGAAACTGACGATTTACTGGAAGTGCTTGCAACAGCTTCCAGAGATGCGGAAGCCATGTGCTGCTCTAGACCCGTTGCGCCTCTCTCAACAGAGTGCAAAAGCTGATCCACATTATCCCTGTGATGAGCTTCTTGATCAACCTTTACCCTTTTGGTACCAGAATCCCCACCCTGGAGTAAACAAAACAAATGTGTTTAAGAACTTAGAGTTCATAGAAAAAATATAGAGTCCTCAAAATTCTTGGCCTCAAGGCACTTGGCCTAGCGGTTGTTTGGGGGGGGGGGGGGGCGTTGACATGAGGTCAAGGGTTCGTACACAAATCAAATAGAAGGAAAAATAACACGAGTCTTGGATGCATAATTGCGTAGCTGAAACCATATAAGATTCATCACAAGTTGAAAGGAAAATAAGCTTCTCATACAAAGAGAAGATTTAGGGTGTATAAGTTGAACAGCACAATTTCAGAAACGATCAAGCCAAGAAGGGTCCAAACTAAGTTTAGAAGATCATGACAGTCAACAGAACAACCAAAGTACCATACAGAATGAGCTTCATCAAGTGTTGCTCTAGAATTCCTTGATGAAAAAATAGGAATTCTTTCATTCAACATTATCTAAGTGAACTAATCTGGCACGATTGAGATATGATTACCATAGGTTGACTTCATATGACACTTTAAAAAACCAACGATGATGTTCACATTCAAACAAAACTGGGCAAAAGGTTCTGCTGCCTCATGTTTATTGGATCAACTCCTATGAAACACACAGCCATTCGCATATCGCATTAGGTGCTACCAGCAGCAGATTTTCCATGGTCTTAGGGTTCTTGTTAAAAAAATTCAAAACTGTACAAGAGCATATTCTAACTGGCTTACCGATTATCCAAAAAAGAACAGACAAATTTGACTTTGACCATCCGCCTACCAACTACAGCCAATACCTTTCGGAGAAGCCAATCACCAAACACCAACATACAGGCCACCGTCATGAGCAATCACTACTGCTCATTTGTTAATCGCCTAACATTGTTTTTGCTGAATGTCAAGGTTTACAAAGCAAATCCGCTTAAAAGACAAAACACAAGAATGAACAAGAAAGGAAGAAGAAGAAGAAGAAGAAGACGAGCTCCATGAATCGTCAGAGAAATAAATCAAGGGGAGAAACAAGAAAAAAGACATCCGCAGCATCAATCAGCCTTACATGTTTCCCAAATAATTGCAGAAATGTTCCCAAATCAACGCAATCCCACCAAGTCCTAGGCCAAAAATACCACCTTACAACCTCGAATTCACAACGTTCTCCACGTACTTTCATATACAGCCACCCGACGAACTTCAAAAAAAGAGAAGGAAAAAAAGAGGAAAAAAACCGCGTCTTTTCGACGAAAAATGACCCCATATGATTATCGAATCAAAGGAAAAAGAAACTTCGATCCGCGCCCAAAGCGTCGGCTAGGAAATGATCAAACGGCGAACGAAAAAGCAATCGATCGAGCAAAGAAAAAAACACGCCATCCCGAATGAACACAAGCTCGGCCAGGCACGCGAAAACCTAATTACGGGAGCCCCAAAAGCAGCTACCGACGCCCGAGACCGACAGCACCGGGACGACATCCCCCCCTGGGAGCAAAAAATGAGGGGAAATCCCGGAGCTACCGACGGCCAACAGGAACCCCCCCCCCCCAAGCGGGAAGCCCGATTCGGAAACTCACGGGTTCGGACGAAATGGAGGTGCGGCCCGACGCGATGCTCTTGATCCGGCGCATCATATTCATCGCCGCCGCCGCCCGACGAAATCCAACCGGCCGCTCGGTCAAGAGAAGGGGAACCGCCCCGGCGGAAAGCGAAGGGCGCGCGGGGGGCGGAGGGAACCGTCTCCCCCCGGCCGAGGACGAAGGAAGGGAGCGAAGACGCGAAGGGGCGCGCGCGCGGGGGCGAGACCGCTTTCCCTCACCTCCTCCCGCTCCTCCTCCTCCTCCTCCTCCTCCTCCGCACGCTCTTCCTCTCGTTCTCAGCTGGCAAACAGGAACGTACCGAGCCCCTGTACACCGATTTATCTCCTCTTCTTTTTTTTTTTTCTCTCTTCCTAAAATAAGGTTTCGAATTTTTTCGCCTGCCCGCCCGCGTTCGGTCAAACTTTGACCGGACGAGCCCCCACCCGAACCACGCCGGCTTCAAAAAAATTTTCCTGACCGCGCGTCAGTCAAACTTGGATGCCTGGTCGTCCGTCCGTCCGTCCGTCCCTCATCATGGCCCCCCCGCCCCAATCCGACGGCCGGGACTCCAGGGGGCCCCCCCCCGGGCGCTTTTACCAGAATGTCCCTCCCGGGAGCACAGTTTCACGATACCCCCCCGGCCCCCTATCTTTTCTGTCCTATTTCGCGAAAAATCGACAATTCGGAAATCATTTTCGTAATTTTAATCGCTAACGGCGCGGGCGAAAAAACACGGGCTGATAAAAAATGCCTTTGGTCTTAACGACGATACGAACCCAAACATTTTTCGTGATGGCGGTTATATTTTCCATTGACTCTTTTTTACTAAGAGATATAAATGATCGAGTTAGGAAAAAAAAGATTTTATAAATTACCGACTCTTCACGAAACAAACAAACGAAGCATAAATGAAAAAAAATTGAATTCCGATGAATCATAGCCTAAAATCTCAAGATTACTCCGGAGCTCACCGCCTATCTAATTTAATCTTTTTCTTTAATTTGATAGCGAAGTGTTTTGAATCGAATTCTGCCGTGGTTTAACTTCCGAAAATTTTGTTGCTACATAAAGACCGAACATCCGGAAAAAAATAATAAATATTTGGGTAATGCCCCGTAGGATTCCCGGAATATTCGGGATTTGACTGTCGCGTTGACGTTTTCGTCTTTGCTTTTTTTTTAATGATAAATTCGCCAGCAAATATTTTTAAGCCCGAAAGATTAAATTAAGGCGTTTCATGTCGCGAATTGCGCCGCATAGCGTCTCTCGTTGCGGAGCCACGCCAGATTCAAGACCGACTTTTGTTTTCCGATTGGCGTCCTTATCTTCTTACACCTTATTAATGTAATAATGAATTCAAATGTGGAAAAAAAAAACACATTACCCATTATTTGGAATATAGTTTCCTTTGGGTCCAACGAAAGCGAGATAAATATTTTTGGTCGGGAAAACGAGGTAAATTGAAGCGCTTCGCTTTAATCAGCGCATATTGAAACGAGATATATTGAAACGCTCGGTTTTCGTATAACAGGTTATTGCATAAATGATCGGTGGCTAAGGGTGCCTTGGTTTAAATTCAGGTCGATGCCGCCAAAAATCACAAAATAATACTACACGTGCCACACTTGCCACTAACTAATTTTGGTTTCGCAAAAAAAAAAAATCACAAATTGGTGCACACGTGCCGCAATTACCCCAAACTAATTTTCGTATCGCAAAAAAATCGAAGATTGCAAAATCTCAAGGCGAAATTGGGGTAAAATTAGAAATCTCAGCTGATTTTCAAACATAAGGGAGCTCTTAAGGCAGAATTAGCAGTCCTTAGCGTACATCCTAACGCCAGTTCATTTTCTACATATATGGTTTCCCCAAAAGCAGAATTAGCAGTCTTTAGCATACATCCTAACGCCAGTTCATTTTCTACATATATGGTTTCCCCAAACTAACGTCGTTTTAAGTATCCATCCATGTTGAATTTCCGCCACATCAGACACCTATCATCCGAGTTATTTGCCACGTGTCTTCTCGCATTTGCAATTTAACATGGATCTTGGAAAGGAATCTAGCAGCGGAGCGTAAAATCATCTTGAGTGCATCCATTTGAGATTTTCCATGACACGAAAATCAATTTGGAGTTAAACATGAAACGGGTGTACCGGTATGAGATTTTTTTTGCGACGCGAAAATTAGCGTGGAGATAGGGGATATTGATCTTTTAATATATCTGCATAGAGTTTCGTAGGTTTGAAAAGTGAAGGACCATGGTCAATTTTTTGGGGCTAAGATTAAGGTTGAAAGTGCGATAGTCTGTTTAGAAATTTCACGTGGAAGGACCTTATAAAACTCGTCTTTTAAGTGCTCGTTTTCTTGACTAATCTCGCCTTTCTCCGACGATGAAGAGCGTGGCGAATACAGCTTTTTGACGACGGCCCAAAAAAGGCCAGCTCCGTTAACTCGCGTCAGAGGGTTTATCTAGAGAGCGATGTCTTAAAGATGACGTTCTTAATTGCTCGAAAAACCAATTTTTAAAAATTTGTTAATAAAATTGTTCGTTTATTTAATTAATTTCATTTGGTAAAGGGTTTGTGCGTGAGCGGGTGGACCGGGACCCGAGTACTTCGGAGGACCGGTTCAGGCCCATCGGGTGGGCCGGTAAGAGTTTCTGCGCGCCGCACGTTCATTTTGACCCCGCAATAAAAGAAGAAGAAGGATAGGAGAGGATGAGGATGAGGCCATGGTCAGATGGATGCTCTGAATTATTTAACAAGCCGTCCTTTTCAATTTTGTGTTCGTTCGCGGATCGATCCGTTCGTTTTAACGACGATTTAATCGAGAGCATGGTCGAACGCGACGATTGGTTGCATGACCAATTCGAATTAGCGAAGAAGCTTCTTAAACCTGTCGGAGAGACGGGAGATTCGCGTTTTTTCGTGTCTCGAGATGAAGGGGAGAGAACTTTTGTTCGTTTAAGATCGTGCTTCAAGCGACATAAAATTCATCTCAAAGCCCCGTAATATGAAAAAGGGACGGTAGCACTACTTAAGATCATGCAATCTATTATCGAGAAAAACGCCACTTGTGGGGAAAGGCACAAAACGACAAGCCGTATTCGACCATCTTTGATTGCTTGCCCGTTGTTTAATTATTCAATGATGGGGTTAATCAAATCACGACTAGAATTTTCGAAAGCCATTTACGGTGCGTTGGTTTCGCAGAAAATGAAAGATCTGGAAAAAACGTATTTCCTAAAAAAGATTACTTGTGTTACTTAAAACAATTAATTCATGAAAAATGTTTTCGCTACCGATGATAATTTATGTCCGAGTATTTTTCGCGAACGATGAAAATATTTTTCGTTCGTTCATTTTTTGTAATCGATGCGAGCGATCAATTTTAGAAAAATATTTTTCGAATTATTCATTTTCCGCTGAATAAACGGGACCTCTAATCGATATCTTAACAGAACCACTCTCCAGAGGAAAAATTAACAAACGGTAACCATTCGATCCTTCGCCTTGTTTTTCTTTGTCATATTATGCTAAATAAAAGGACTAATCACATTTTAGCAACATTTTCAACGAGTGACCTAAAATACCTCGACACCATATCACATTCGCATACAACTTTAGGATACCTCGTCCGGCTATTTCCGGAATCACCGCACAAACTTTAGCAGATTACAGAAATCTGACTTTTGAGTACACAAGAACGCAAAAAGCTCATCCTGGGTAACATCACAAGTCACTTCCCGTTTCCACCCTCTTAAAAGAAAGGAAAAAGAAAAAGGGGGCATCGTCCTAAATCAAGAAATTCTATCCCCTCTATGTCTTAATTAATTAATTTATTTATTCATTTATTTCACAAATATAGCATCAACATCTCACCCTCCAAAAAATTAAATTAAATTTAAAAAAAATAAAAAATAAAAAGGGTTGGCATCTTCTCAAAAAGTCTCATTAATTGCCCCGAAGCCCTCCTTCTGCAATCTTCACCACATTGGATGTTACGCTTGGGCCAAAGTCCTCCCAAGCAGCACGAACCCTTTCTTTCATTTCACATTTAAAGCCAAAAGGAGTCCCTTCACTCCCATTTCATCTTCCCCACTTCAATCAATGCCCTTTTAAATGTTTGCGTCGGTGCATCGATTTCCACGGCAGCGACACATCCCTCTCACACCTCCACGGCCTGGGACGATCCTTTTGCTATTCTGGTCCATTCATTTTGATGTCGGCCCAGGCTTCTTGGAGCCTAGGACTGATGTTCTGTCAGCCCCTTGCAATTCCCACAAACCCTCCAATCTTTTTTGTTTTCTGGTTGCCTTGCCCTCCCCCACTTTGGTTCATGTGAAATCGAGGTACAAAGACGACGAGGATACGTGTCCACTCGACGACCATCGGCGCATGCTCCCACGTGTCGTGTGGATGGGCCACGCATCGACAACCCTTTATCTGTAAGTTAAAGGGAAAATGACATAAATGGTTTATGAATTTTGATTGAATATGCAACGTATTGATGTTGTCCCACATCAATTTTAAAAGGGGCTGGTGGTCAATTTATAAGTGTGAGGGAAAGCCTCGTCTTTTGAGTTAGCTTTTGAGGTGAAAAAGGTAGAAAATCATCCAACACTAGTATTCAAGCCAAATGTTGCTAACAAGTCTGAACTCAATAATCATACGGGAGAGATACGGGTTGGTGTGTAAGGGGGAGATTGTCGAGGTTGTCCCATATCTTTCTCGGAATGACTGATGGTCGGCTTATAAATGAGGAAAAGTCTCACCACGAGGTGAGAGGAGCTCCGGACCACCCAACACAATGTGGTTCCTAAACTTTAACACAATGTATAATATGGTTCGTGAACTTTTAATTTGTTCAAAGTGATTTTTGAATTTTTAGTACATGTTCAAACTAGTTACTGGATTATATGAAAATATTTAATGTTGTCTCTGAACTTAAATTCAGGGATCATTTTAAATAAATTAAAAATTCATAAATCATATTATCATTAAAATAAAGTTTATGAATTATTTATATTATTTTTCTTAAATTATAAAATAGTTAAGACCGAATAAGATGAAGAAGAAAGTAATCATAGTAGAGTGCACTGTTCAATGTGGTATGTGCGTTAGCGTCACTGATGAATAAAGATAGTATAATCATTACACAGTACGACCCTTTTGCGTATCATCATTGCGTTGTATACTGGTGATGATGCCTACATATATTGTCGTTGCTATGATATATATTTTCATTGAGTTTTCCTCTTTCGGGAAATTAGAGATAACTCTTCACGTTAATGTTATGAATGATTACGCAAATAATTTATGAACTTTGACCTAATATGTAATATTTTCAAAATTTTAATTTATTTAATGTGATCCACAAACTTTAATATATATTCAAATTAGTTTCTAAACTATATGAAAATATCAAATATTGTTCTCCCATTAATTTAACTTAATGGTCTAATTTGGCTCATAATTTGATACATTTGAACAACGCAACAAAAAGATAACTGTACGCGTAAATTATCCAAGTAAGACATTCAACTCAAATAAGGATATATTAATTCACGTCATCATAACATTCAACTCAAATAAAGATATATTAATTCACGTCATCATAACATAGACAATCATTTTTCCATATTGAATATATTAAACAAATTAAAATGATCATTATATCCCTATTCAAGTTGAATATCTTACGTGGATAATCCACGTATAACATCGTTTTTTTTGTCCACCATTCAAATGTATCAGATCGGAAGCTAGATCAACAAATTCCATTAACTTGAAATTAATAGAAGCATGGCATCGAACATTTTTATATAATACAAGGATTAAATTAAACATGTACCATAAATTCATAGATTATATTGAACAAATTAAGGCTAATGTTCATTTCCAACAACATTCCTAAGTCCATTTTATCGCTTGCCACATAAATTGACACTAACCCTGATGAACACAGGAGCAATTCAATCATCCAATCGATTGAGCAAGTCAACGGGATGGCAGAACATGAGGCGGCCAGAGCGCTGCCAGAAAGAAAGGGGTTGCAGCCTAGCCCTAGCCCTGCCCAATAAGAGCCGGTTGCATGGCATTCAGCAGTAACAATCCAACCAGAGATTTTTTTAGTCATGGCCCATGCATTATTCTCTGGAATTGGATCGCTGCGCTCGACCAGCAGCATCAGAGATGGTCCCCTCTCTCCTCTCGTGTCTTCATCCGGAGGAGACCGTGGCCCGCTCATAATGCACAACGCAACACTGCGCGCAAAGAGATGATGATTCCTCCATTCCATCGATCCGCCACCAGGCTCTCTCTACGCATGATTCTTCCACCACACATTATCACGATTTGATCCCCCATGTTTGTCCGTAATTGTAATCCGGTCTCGAATACGTCCATCTACGCGAACCGGGAAACAAACATCGCGTCAACATGCGGTGGTTCGGCTTTTGCCCACGGACTCGGTTTGCACGTAGAGAAGGAGTAGGGGTGAATGTTGGGGGTGCGGTTCGTACTCCCTATTGATAGGATGGCATGGGGGTCCCGTTGCTTGGTGAGCCGACAGTGGTTCGAGAGGTAGCGGTCCTTAGCTATCAGGGAGTTTTTATAGTTCGGGTCAGTATTTTATTGGTAGTTTGGAATTAGGTTCGTGAATAGCTGCTGCTTGTATACAATTTTTTTCTCTTGTAATTGAGAGTTGTAACAGAAAAGTGAAGGGTAGTAATCATAGTGGAATTCTCTACTACATGTAATCCTAATTTAAGGGTGAATCCCGATAAACATTGCGTTTCGATTTTTCTTTTTCATATTTACTTTCTATGTCGTTGAGTTTGTGCGCCTAAATCTAGCAGTGAAGAAGCAAGTTTATGGCGAAAGTTCGCTTGAGAGACGGATATCGGTTGATTACACGCGGGCCGAAATAATTTGGAGGTGGAGCCAGCGGGCATGTGATAATGTAGGCAAAGGGCTTGACTCAATTAGAGGAAAAATAAATGGAACGTCAAAAATCGTTTTCATTTAGAAATTAAAAAAGCAGAAAAAAGGAGGCAAACAGCACAGAAGCCAACTGCCATTCCCAATTCGGACAGCATTCGCTATCTTTGACTTTGTGGCCCTCGTGCACAGCTACTAGCGTCGGATGCACTGATGCACATACACTGCGAAGATCACGTGTGTGTATGCATCGGCTCATGCACATAGACCATCTAGGAGGCCTTTGCTTTTCCTTATTTGATCTTTAGAATTTAAAGTTCGACATTACCAAATTATCTATTTCTGTCTAACTAAACGAGAAGTCAAAAAGAAACGTTTCATTCTCTATCATTTCGAGCTTGAAAAATGACTCGAGACCGAAAACTCCATATTACTAAGGTGTGATTTGGCTCGTGCTTGCAGTAGGAAGCCTGGCTAAAGCCCTCGCGAACGGTGCATGAATTAGCTCGAACCTACTTGTGACTTCGCCTCTCATCGGCGCGACACAACTTCTTCCTACCGACTAAACCCTTTAATGCCTCTATCACGACCATAGTTCAGATGCTATCGAGCATTGACCGATGAAATTGAGATAATGCATTATCCGTTAGGATTAGGTACACAAAAACAACGAAATAAAAAGTAGGGTTAATACCATGAAAAACTCTAAATTGATATACTTATGACAGATTTACTCCAAACTATTATTTTTTTTTTTTGGGTAAAGAGTCCAAACTATTTTTTTACTATAGAAAACCCTAAACTGATACATCTATGATAATTTTATCCCGAACTATTTTTTTGACCACCAAAAATCCCAAACTGGTACACCTGCGACAATTTTACCCTGAACAAATTTTTTAATATTATTTTTTAATATTTTGAATTTTTTTTAGTTTTTCTTATCTTTTCCTTTTCCTTTCCTTTTGTATTTTTTTTTTTACTTCATCTTTAACTTCTGTCTGGTCGCCGATCCAGCGACCGACCAAAGGCGGGGACCGGCAAGGTCGCCCCCACTGGCAAATGGCGAGGCCGACCTCATTGTTGCTGGACGAGGCCGACCTCGCCAGCAACTGGCAAGGTTGGCCTTGCCTCACCCCTGGCGAGGTTCAACCTCACCAGTTGCGGCGAGGGGTCGTCCTCGCCGTCATTGGTGAGGCTCGGCCCTGTCGGCAACTGGCGAGGTCGAACCTCACCAGCGATGGCGAGGACAACCCCTCGCTAGCAACTAGCGAGGGGTCGTCCTCGCTATCGCTAGCGAGGTTCAACCTCGCCGCTTCTGGGCTAGGCTGACCTTGTCACGTCAGTTGCTAGTGGGGGTTGCCCAGAAGTAGCGAGGTCGAACCTTGCTAGCGACAGCGAGGACGACTCCTCGCTAGCTTGCCAGTTGCCGATGGGGCCAAGCCTTGCCAATGACGATGAGGACGACCACTCATCGACAACTGATGAGGTTGAACCTCGCCAGGGGTGGGGTAAGGCCGACCTCACCAGTTGCCGGCAAGGTCGGCCTCGCCCAGCAACGGCAAGGTCGGCCTCGCTAGCGGCCGGCAAGGTCAACCTTGCCGGCCCCCACCTCTAGCCGGTCACCGGACCGGCGACCGGTCAGCGGTTGAAGGTGAAGAAAAAAAAAAGAAAGGAAAAAGAAAAGAAAAGAAAAGAAAAAGAAAAGAAAAGAAAAACTAAAAAAATTTGAAAAAATAAAAAAATAATATTAAAAAATTAGTTTTGGGTAAAATTATTACATGTGTACCAGTTTGGGATTTTTGGTGATCAAAAAAATAGTTCGAAATAAAATTGTCATAGATGTACCAACTTAGGATTTTTTGTGATAAAAAAATAGTTTGGGTTAAATCTGTCACAAGTGTATTAGTTTAAGGGTATTTTATTGTATTAACCCTAAAAAGTAAATGCGAGAAAGAGAAATCGAAACTCAAGGTTTTATCCAGGTTCACCCTTAAATTAGGGCTACATCTAGCAAAGAATTCTACTATAATTAACAAATTCTACCTATCATGGGCGAAAAGACTTGCCTCTTGTGGCAAGAATACCAAAACAATCAAAGCTACTAATAAAATATGGGCCTAAACTATAAAAGTCTTCTGGTGTCGCTCCTTGTGATCCTAGTTAGGGTGGCTCTCCCGGACCCCCTCTCGCTTACTAAGGAACATGACCGTTATCCTGTCGATGGGAAGTATGAACCACAATCCAATATTATCTTATTTGACCTTTTCAAACGAATTCTCAAATGTATTCGTGGTCGAAAAGGCAATCTCGTAAACCAAGTCGCTCGAGGGAAACTTTCAAAAAGCCTCCAAAGTTGTCTTTTGACAAGAGAACAACACGAGTTTTGGGAGATAATGAGCTTATGAACCAACAACGATGGCGACTTGTAAGATGTCAACGTTTTTTTTTTTTTTGGCCAGAGATGTCAACGTTGGACACGCCAAATTGGACCAAGTAATCGATGGGGATTTGAGTTTCGACAAGCATTGACATCCTTTCTTGATGATCACCAAATGAAATGAATTTGGCGTCAACCACGGTCGCAAAAGAGAGACATTAATGATTCATTCCATGAGTAATCATGGAAAGCCGACTCCTTCGTCTTGTGAAGATGAATGCGGGCTGAGAAAAACAAAAGAGTAGAGCAAAACGAGCCAACAAAAATTTACTAAAGGTCGTAAGTTGTCGGAGAAAAGTAGGAACGAGACAGGAAATATTGTACGATTTCACGCAAAAGATGGGGCAAAATCCGACCACCATGTCATTATTGTGTCGTTTTTAGCATAAGTAGCAATTGAAGACCAGAGTCTATCCCATGCCCTAATTAAGTTTATCCTTCCATTCAGTTCCATAAGTGAGTTGCTATCGCTAAAAAATGAATAATTTATAAAATATTATTCTAAAAATTATTGCTTATAATGCATAAAAAAAATATATTATTTATCTATAAAAATATTTAGATATATTATCGATAATGAAAATATTTTTTTAAGTGATATAAATGACTATTTTTAGAAAAGCGTTATCCAAATCATTTAATTTTCCGTAAATCAAACGGACATCGATGCATGATCAATTTTATTGGCGAATTCGAAGTTCAAAATAATGATGATCTCTTGGAGTAATAAGATAAATATGTCTATGACTAAATTTCATTTTTCAAAACACATGAAGATAATGAACATATGGAATCCAATCCATCGTTTGATTACAGGGAAATTCGTTCCAAAGCAAAATTCATATTTACAGTAGTAAATCGACTTTATGATCATTTTTTACTCAATAAGTTTTAAATTCACTTGTCCAGGAGCTTTTTACTCGGGATTTGATTCAGGGCCTCATCCCTATCCCTATCCCCTTCCCTTTCCTTGTGTTGGCCAGCCGGTTGCCCTAGTGGTTAGCCAAGGGAATCCGTCGCGCCTTATTGAGACCGTGATTCGGTGATGACGTGAACCCTTGAGAAAGAACATGTCTAAAACTAAGACGGGAAAAGTCCACACGAATAGTATGTAATGGCTATGCCAGTACATATGAGTATCACCAGCAAGTTCATGTAGGAGTAACTTGACTTCAGTCTCGGAGATGGGTTTATTAGGACCGGAATTGTACATTGTGATTTGTTGCGCAGTCGAAGCAGAGATGGATGATGATGGGTCTTGGAGGAGGTGATAATTGTCAGAGGATGAAGCCAAATATTATTATTAAAGACTTTTTTGTCTTTTCTATTAATTTTGCTTTTAGGTTAAAAGCTACACTTTATATATCAGTTATTGATAGAAATTAGCCGTTAAGCGTTGAGAAGAAAATAGAGAAAAAAGAAAAGAGAGAAGAAAAAAGTGAGTTTTTTTTTATGAGTGTCGTCAATCTCTTTGTGCACCGATTTTGAAAAAAGATCATAATTATATTCATCAATCTCTTTGTGCACCGATTTTGAAAGAAGATCATAATTATATTCCTACTTTCTTCAAAGTTTAGTAGATTCGTAGAGTGCCTCTACGCGGAGACGTAACCCAGGTTTGGGTAAATTTCAATAGCAAAATCTCTTATGTGTTCTTCTATTATTACATTCTGCTAGTGAAGATCGCTTGCTTGAGTTATTTTTCTGGAATTGGTGTACAATTTCCAACAATCATCTCGACGATACTTTGACAATTTACAAACCCTAACTCCTGCTTTTTGGCCAAGAAAGATTGCAAATCTAACACTTAAGGGGGGGTCCAAACTAAGATGAGAGTCGTGAAAAAATGAATAATTTAAAAAAAATTTATTTAAAGATGTATATGTTATTAAAAAAACGTATTAAACGAAAGATATATTGATCGTTTACAAAGATATCTAGATATGTTGTCGATAATGAAAACGTTTTTTCTTAACTAATAATTTCAAGCGATATAAACGATTATTTTTAGAAAAATATTTTTCAAATCATTCATTTTCTTTGAAACAAATGAACATGGATGCATGATCAATCTCACTGACGAATACAAAGTTCAAAATGATAATAATAATAATCTCTTGAAGGAATAAGATAAATGTGTCACGACTAAATTTTTTTTTTCAAAACACACGAAGATGATGACCGCATTAAATACAATCTGTCGTTCAATTTAAGGAAAATTCGTTCGGGAGCAAAAATCATATTTGTAATAGTAACTCGACTCTATGAGTTTTACATTCACTTGTCCGGGAGCTTTTTACTCGAGATTTGTTTTGGGGTCTCCTCCCTATCCCTTCCCTTCCTTTCCCTTGTGTTGGCCGGCCGATTGCCCTAGTCGGTTGGTTTAGCAAAGGGAATCGGTCGCAACTTGTCGAGAGCGTAATTCGATGACAACGCGAACCTATGAGGAAGAACATGTCCGAAACTAAGGCAAGAAAGGTCCATACGAATCATATGTAATGGCTATGTCAGTATGTACGAGTTCATAAGCAAGTTCCGTTGGATAAAATATGCTCCCTCGAATTGTAGAAGAAAAGAAACTTCAATTTCAAACGGGATGAATAATGAAGTCAGACTTTGAGGCGTGATATCACTTTCTTTAATGAATTATTTGCTCCACGAAGTTACTAATGGTCACCGGTAAATTTCCTCTAGCATACAATAAAGTCTCGATTGATAATACCGAATAGCAATTTCGGTATATCTTCAGGGTCTCTCTAGGAAAACAATTAGAAAGAATGGCTGCAGTTTTTTTCGGAATGAAAAGGTATCTAAAAATCTAAATGAAGAGACTTTATATTCAATCATGTAAAACTGACTTACTAATCACACCCTTTCGAACAAAGGCATCCCTTCATAAAAAAGATGTATAGTGAATCGGTACGAAATTAAAAGTCACGTTGAAAAAGGATATATGAAAATTCGGAATAAAATAATAATAAAATAAAGGAATAATATTTTTTAATCATTTTTATTAATCCAAATTTTACGTTGAAAGAGTTATGTCCGACAAGACATAACTTTCCAAAGGTGAAGTAGTTATGTCCGAAGGGATACAATTCTTCCAAAAGTTGTAAGAACGGCCAATAACCGTTAGGCTAAATTATAAATTTTGAAATTAATTAATAAAAAAATAACCGCAACTCTATCGCGAACAGTCACACTACTAAGTGCGCCTAATAATCGCGCACCCGCACGCGGATATTGAGAAGTCTAGTGCACACCCCATTGTCTTCATTTTAACATTAAAGAAGACATTTACACATATAAAGCGGCTCACATTCTCAAAACTTTCCTACGTGGCACAAGGGAAAAAGCACCATTTTATTTTGTTTTACAAACAAACCACCAACAAGTTCACACCGGAGTAACTTCACTTCATTCTTGGAAATGGGTTTATCGGGACCGGAATTCGAACGATGCGGCACATTGTGATTTGTCGCGCAATCGAAGGAGCGATGGATGATGACGGGGTCTTGGAGGAGGTGATCATCTCGACGATACTTTGACAATTTACAAACCCTAACTTCTGTTTTTGTGGCAAGAAGGATTGCAAATCTAAAGACTAAACCGGGGGGTGGTGGTGGTGGTCCAAACTTATGCCGACGGCTTCGTCTTCAAGCCCCTCCCCTCCTTAACATCCAATCAATGTGGGAGACGATTTCGAACGCGCGCCGCCGCCCGCCCCCCTTATCATCCAATGCATCGTCCAAAAACCGCATCGTCCGCTCCAAACTTATGCCGACGGCTTCGTCTTCAAGCCCCTCCCCTCCTTAACATCCAATCAATGTGGGAGACGATTTCGAACGCGCGCCGCCGCCCCCCCCCCCCCCCCCGTATCATCCAATGCATCGTCCAAAAACCGCATCGTCCCCCCCCCCCCCGTATCATCCAATGCATCGTCCAAAAACCGCATCGTCAACAATGGCCAAAAGGGTGCACCGTTTTCAATGCCCGCCTCGCTCCAAACCTTTCGCAATCCCCCATTCAATTCCCGTTCCTCCCCCTCTCTCTCTCTCTCTCTCTCTGAATTAAAATTAAAATTTTATTTTAATTTTATTTTTTTTCGAATATTTATTTATTTATTTATTTTCTTTTCATCTTCAACTTCTGATCGGTCATCGCAAAATTTTAATTCAAGGTAAAATTGTCACAGATGTACCAGTTTGGAGTTTTTGATGGTCAAAAAAATAATTCAGGATAAAATTGTCACAGGTGTACAAATTTAGAGTTTTTTATAGTAAAAAAAATAGTTTGAGGTAAATGTGTCACAAATGTACCGTTTAGGATTTTTCGTGGTATTAACCCTAAAGAAAAAACCGTTTCTGATCTTGGTGCCCCATTGATTTCTTATGGTGTAGAAAGCAATGTGCATGTCATGGGTAAGTCTCGGTTCAAAGTTTTCAATGCCATGATCGATCCAATCCGATAAAACGGATTCCGGGCAGTAACGGTCCTCAGCCAGGGCAAGGTGGGTGCGAATGCGAAATGTGAAAGAATGAGGAGGGGTTGGAAAATGGTTAATAGAGAGAGAGAGAGAGAGGAACGGGAATTGAATGGGGGATTGCGAAAGGTTTGGAGCAAGGCGGGCATTGAAAACTATGCACTCTTTTGGCCATTGTTGACGATGGGAGCGACGGCGGTCCTCGCCAGATTCGACGAAGGTGACCTTCGCCTGCGTTGGGCAAGGGCCGCCCTCGCCAGATCTGGCGAGGAGGACCCTCGCTTGCGTCGAGCGAGGGTCGCCCGATGCCGGCGAGGGTGGCCCATGCTAGCTTCCGCCTTTGGCCGGTCACTAGATCGGCGATCAGCCAAAAAATTAAAGGTGAAGAAAAAAAAAAGAAAAGAAAATTTCAAAAAATTTCAAAAAATAATATTAAAAATTAGTTTGTGGTAAAATTATCACATGTGTACCAATTTGGGATTTTTTGTGATATGTTCGGAGTAAAATCATCACAAATATATCAATTTGAGATTTTTTATGATCAAAAAAATAATTTAAAATAAATACATCATAAATATATCAATTTAAAATTTTTCGTGATATTAACCATTTTCTTTATCGACCTTTCTTTATCGGTCATATGCCGCGCAAAGCATGAACCTTATCTGTGTCGTTGGTTTTATTTCTCGAAAAACCCAAAAAAAAAAAAGAGGGAGAAGAGAAGAGAAAGGTTTCGCGGCATCGAGCAGGAATCCCGTTGGTCACTGTCCGTGACCCTGCAGATGGACAGCCCCCCCCCCCCGGCCAACTTCGGCAGGGCCCCGTGGCGGCAGGTGAGTGGCGGATGGGGCCAAAGCGAGAGACAAGCGTAGGTGTCTACGCAATAAATGAGGGACAGCTCTTTTCCGCCCAACCGCACCTAACCCCCTCCCCATTTAATGACTCTACCCTACTCGGAAGCCCCCCCAGGCCCCCACTGCTCCCGGCGGCGCGTCACCACCACGCGCCTCCGCCTCCATCGCACGATCGCCGCACGCGCACGCGCGCGCGGGGAGCAACACCGTCGAAGCCTCCCCCCCCAGTGGCTGATGGTCCCCGTCCTTTCATGAAGACTTTCCATTAGTGCGACGGCCTATGTAACTACAACCTACCCATAACTATAAGCTAATATGAAATCTAAATCATGTACAGAAAGAAAACCCTAATAGTTTTTCCTCGTGTCCGTGATCGGCGGTCGTCGAACGCAATCGTGGGCCGATGAGTTTTTCAATTCAATGTGAAGATCGGATCAATTCTACGCAGATCAAACCCTAATAATATTCACATAAATATCATACCCAAAATCTTAAAACAAAATGATTTTCACGATATCATAATCGACGAGAGACATATATTGATATATGATAATTTCTTGCGAAGAAAACAATTATAAATGAGAAATCTTTTAAAGAAAAAAACCTCTCTCTTGACCTCTTTTAAGCTTCGACCATTTTCTAATTAGGGCCTTTTATAATCACATGATCTATCAAAACGAATGTAATTAGAATACACCTCTCTAATAAAGATAGAAATTTAGCACCTAATAATTATTAAACCTAAATCACAAATGGGCCATTAATCACGTGGGCCACAATAAAATCCAGCATTCGAATGCAAAGTCGCCGCCGCCGGAGACGAGCCGGAGAAAGCTGAACACGACCAACCAAGAAATTACAATGTTTTCAAGTTGAAGTAGCTTTTTGGCTTTAACACTTCAAATAAAATGATTTCGATTAGAACAAAACAGTTGATAAACACCTTGTTTCATAACTATCTCCTGTTCTTTCTTCCCTTCTCTTGTTGAGCCAACTCGGGATGAACCTGAGTCAATACCCGAACCACCACCCTTGCCCGGCACTAAGAATGCTCCGGCTTCCCGAAGCCCTCGGACAACACTGCGCCGCGCCGTTCCCTTACCGCCGTGCAAGGAGTCTCGACGCGCGGTTCGTTCTTGACTCGACACCCCTCCTTACAGAAAAAACCCTGCTCTTCCTTTTATCGAGTCCGTCGCTCGTCTCACACAAACCCAAAATAGCTCGCAACCTCGTAACTACACCCTCATGCACAGACCTAGAACAAAGAAAGACAAATGACTGAAAGGATCGTCGGGCGATTCGTTCCGCCGTCCGCCGATCAGCTCTCGCACTGGAGGGCGGCCTTGATCTTCTGGATCGTGCACGAGATCAGATTGTTGACCGTCTCGACCGACTCCACCGTGAGCTTCGCGGTGGGCAGGCTGTTCACCAGGATCTGGAACGCCACCGTCAGGAGCGACCCGCCCACCCTCGGCGGCCCCCCGTCGCCCGCGTGCCCGTTCGGGTTCCCCACCGCCCCGCCGCCGCCGCCGCCGCGGGAGCCCGGCCCGTCGGGGACGATGGCGAACCCCGAGGGCAGGAGCGCCACGTAGGCGGAGTCCCCGCCGTTCATCACGACGTGCATGGCGGGGATGTCAACGGGGGCGTACACCACGAGCGACCCGGCGGCGTCGATGCACGTCTCCTGCAGTATCAGCATGCTGCTCTGGTTCGCGTTCATGGCCTGCACGCAGTAAAAGAAAGGGCGCGCGAAACACGAGGAGTCGGTCACAAATTTTTTACACCAAATTTTTGCCGGTAAATGCCACCGGGACCCACGTTAGACGCGTGTCAGAATCCATGCAGCGCAGAGCGACGCAGGAGTCAAACCCCTGTCAGCAAAAAATCGAACTTTTCCCTCTCATTTTTTTTTTCCTCTCCCTGTCTTCTCCTTCCCTTCCCTTCCCTTCCCTTCCAAAAATCCCAATCAGAGAGGAAAAAGGGTAGGGGACGGTCAGGCTCCGAACAAGGTGTGAAAAGGTGACGATCGTCCTTCTATTTTTGACTTTTTAGTAAAATCCTGAGGGGGGAAAGGGGGAAGGGGGACGAGACATGAAACTGTCCCGCTCTTTTTATATCAGCGCTTCCCGAAGAGAGGAAAAGCGACCTCGTGGGATACTTCCAAATCACACAACAGGGCTCGTCCTCTCTCTCTCTCTCTCTTATAGATCTTCCGCCTTTTCAAAATCTTTTCCACCCCCTCTCCCACCATCCCGCGTGCCAGGACAAAGGAGGACCCCCCCCAAAAATACGACCTGACGTCGCGCGCAGGGGTCGTCTCTCATGGCGTCAACTTTGACACGTTTGTCATCGTCTAAAATTTTCAGAAGACCCTCGTCTTTCGCAATGATTTCCCTCGAAACGGGCATGAAATCTCGCGGCAAATCAAACAGTATACGATAAGAGATTTAGAGACGAGAGAAGAGAGAGAGAGAGAGAGAGAGAGAGAGAGAGAGGGTAGGGCTTTTACACTGGCGCGTAGGAGGGAGACGCAGTTGCCGTGGTCTTGGCCCTTGGCGATGTGGGCCATCTCCTGCATGGGGCCGCCGTTGGAGAGGATGTCCCACTCGCTCCGGAGCCGCTCGTCGCGGAGGAAGTCGAAGAGCCGCTGCGGCGAGACGGGGAGCCAGACCGAGGTGGCCGCGCTCAGCACGATGCCCGGCGGCTCCCCCGGGTCGTCCACGCTCTTCCGCGTCATCACCCGCACGTCCTCGTCCACGTTCCCGCCGCTCAGCTTGTTCCACTTGTGGACCGTGGACGCGCACACCCCCGCGCAGAAGTTGGCCGTCATCCGCTGCGCCAGCTTCAGCATGCTGCGCCTCCCGCTCGCCGTTATCGCTGCCGCCGCGTCAAAAGAAACGGAGGGAAATCAGTGAAGTCTTCACGATATTTAGACTAAAACCCATCAACAGAAGATTTAGTCCGTCCGGGGCACAAAATGTCCTGAATTTAAACTCAAACCAACACATTGTAGGTGAAGTTAAAGACTATTTACAATCAAGTGATCGCAGTGCAAATGACCAACCCAGCCGATTATAACGAAGACAGGTATTATATGATAAAATCGCATCGTACTTAAAACGTATATATAGATATGTTTCAAGTATAAATACCGGTGTGATCGCGAGATGGGACGGTGGAGGACATGAGAATGGCGAGGCACTGGCACTGCCGCTGGAGGGTGGTGACCCACCGTTGAGCGCCGAAGCCCATGCCCGAGCTGATCAACGGCCGGTACAGCTGGTGTGTCTGGTTCTCGTCGTACTCCGCATGCTCCACCCAAGTCACCTGCAGTGTTTCATCTCCCCATTATCTCCATAAATCAGTTACTACATTGTAATCCCTTCCTCTACGCGAGAACGGCGGAATTCATTAACAAAAAAAAAAAAAAAAAAACCGCAACCGAGCCGACACGAGAATCATCGACCCGGAATCAGGAGAAAATGAACGCATTCAATGAGCTTGTCACAAGAAAGATGCACATGTTCATGGAAACACAACAGTAGCAATTTCACGAGGGACTAGGATTGTAATTTACAGGCACCGGCCACGTCACACGGGTTTTCTGCAAGAAATCAGGTTTGTCCAAACACGAGATGTCTAAGTCCCATGAATTTTAGTGCATTTTCAACGCTTTGTTGGTTTCTAACCCTCCGCAAAACACCAAGTCACGCGCATAAGATACGAGGCGAATCTTGGAAATAGCTCGAGGGTGGGCTCAATGACAGAATAAAGTATTCAGCAAGAAGCTTCTTCTTCTTCCTCCTCTCCTCCTCCTCCTTGGCGCTAACTCCAGGGGGGCATAAAAAAATGGCGGAACACAGATCGAGTCCCGCAAGATTTTGAGGAACAGAGAGCGCGACTCGTAGAAGGCGCGCGACATCGAGATACGCGCTCCGATTGTCTTAAAAAGTCCAAACTCCGAGCCTAAGATGCTCATGTAACAACAAAAGAACCGAGTCCTCGAGAGTTTTGACTCCCACGAGGGCTGTAACCAGGTCACACATGGTCCTTAGGGCTCATAAAATATAATGCAAGTCAAAAACCGAATATAGGAATAAAATAAGAGGGGGGGAGGGGGGGGGTGACGAGGGAGGGGATGGGATATTCGAGACAGCATCAAAGATCGGAATAGAAACATCAAATGCATTCTTTATTCAATCTGACTATGGCCCAAAGAGACTCACCGATTACAAGGCATCTACTTTCCAAAGGGGATACATGAAATTAATGTGTTCAGAGATGGGGCAAGATAGAGGCTTCCGATTCATATAGTAGTGGAGACTAGGGTTGGAGGGGAGGAGGGGTAGGCAATCTCGATTTCTTGATGCACGGTGCGTGGAGAGGGGTCGCAATTTAAGTGAATAAAATAATGGTTTCTTGATATTCAACAGCAAGAAAATCCCAGTCGTCCAAATTTTGGGGTCTAATCCAAGAAGATTTAAATTTAAATAAAGCGCCTGACACATGGAGGAGCATCCGGTCCGGGTGGTCAAATAAAGAACGGAGTCTCTAGGGAGGTTCAGATTCTTTGGAAGGATGACTTAAAAAAAAGTACTCTTGATTTCTTTCGATGTCTCAGGACTGTTTCTTGGGGGGGACCAAAACTCCATCTTTGACACTGAACACCGTGTGTTTACACACGCAGACACACTGGAGAGTAATCCCTGGACTGATGCAACGAGAAGGGCTAAAGAGAAAAAGAAGACCCCGCCCCAAATGGAGACCTTGTGGCGTGCACGAATTTAATGTCCCTCAACCAATTCAGGCTCTCCGCACCTATGCCCTAGTTTTTGCTTCAACAAGCGACATTTAAAAGGGATCCAACTGGAAGGAAAGGAACCCCACTTTGGAGAAAAGGCCACGCCCCAGAATTTAATGGAGACCAACAACAGACCCGAGCTGTGCCAAGACCGGCGCACGTGAAGGGAGACTTCACAAAAAGAGGGGATTTGTGCGGAAATGAAGGAGACTTCACAAAAAGTGTGGAGTTCAGTTTCTTTACCTTGGAGTACCCGTTGGGCATGTCTTGAACCACGCAGCCGGAAGGGAGCCTCCGGCAGCTCGGGAACGAGGGCGCGCCGCCCGGGGTTTCTCGGATGGCGTCGACCGACACGTCAACCACCGCCCACACGCCCTCGGCGTGCTGCTTGCAGAACCGGAGGAAGGTCACCTCCCGGACCGGAACCAGCGGCGACAGCACTTGTAGCTCCGCGTGCATCTAAAACCCACGAACGAAAATGAAACGAAATTCTAGTGCACTAAAAATCAAGAAAAAAAAAGTTATAGCGCAACACAGAGAGCTGTTGGTCTGAGAGAAATTGAATGTACCAAGACAAAAGTGTGAGCTGCGAACAAACAAAATGAGCGTAGCAATTAAACCATACGTAACTCACCAGCTGAAGTGCACCATTTCTGGTTCCTCCCATTCCGCTGCAGATCACATCGGCAGTCGATGTTCTAGCTATCATACACGGAAACATCTCAGCCCACCGGTTCTGCGAAAAAGACCGTAACTTTTATCGAACCGAACAATGACCATCTAATGGTTCCGGTAACGCTATTCACTTACGTTGTCAGCGTAATGAATATGACAAAAATTTCACGAGAAGAAAGATAGGAGAGAAGAAACTCAAACTCACAGAGTCCATGAGGGTCTCCACAAGTGCCAAGCTATTGATGATCACTATGCCAGTCTCTCTAGAGGCCTCGGTCACAAATCCATTCGGTTTCATGCCAATGCAAGGAGTGAAGGTCCTCATGTACTCGTCATGGTTCAGTATTTCCCTCCCACCTTCCAAGCTCCTGATCCAAAGCGGCTCATCGGCATGAGCCATCTTGACCAGCTCATCCATGGCGGCCAAGGCAAGCTCCAGCAACATCGACCTCTCGATCGACACCATGCCCCCAGCTCCCGGGGGCCTCTGTGGGTTCGCCAACACCATCGCGGAGTTGCCCGAGATCGCTCCCCCGAAGTCAGGTCCCAGGGGCAGCGTCGTCGTGGCCAAGCTACCGATGAACCCGTTGTTAGTCCCGACCCCTAGCTCGAGGCTCGAGTTGGGCATCAGCGGGCCGATGGAAGCGGTGAGCGACGAGACGGGGCGGCCGAGGAACTTCCCGGCGAGCGCGCACACGCGGTCCAGCTCGTCCTTGAGGCGGGCATTCTCGATCCGGAGGTGCTGCTCCTCGAGGGAGATCTCGCCGATGACGGCCGGGCCGCCGCAGTTGGTGCAAATCGGGTCCCTCATGGTGTCCCGGAGAGACAAGTTCTCAGCCCGGAGCTTGTCGTTCTCTTGCCGGAGCAGCGAATTCTCATGTCGCTCCAGCTGTGTCTGGTTGGTGCAACAATCAACAAAATCCCACCCCACAAAGAAGAGATCAAAACTTTTTTCCAGTTGCTTTGAAAAGATGGAGTTTTTACAGAATCAATCATTGCTACCTTCATCTGGGTGCGCCGATTCTGGAACCAGAACTTGACTTGCCTGGTCTCCAAGCAAAGCCTCTTGCTCAGCTCCAACCTTTGCTTCTCATCAGGATGTGGACACTCCTTGAACAACCTAAAGCCAACCCCCACCAAAAATGAAAAAAAAAAAGAAAGAAACCCCCAACAATTACGGAAAATGCCACTGAGAGTGAGCGAAATCGTAAACAAAACACACGCAAAGGAAAAATCTTGCTACGAAGATCGATTTTTCTCTTTCTTTCTTTTTTATTTTGGCCATTTCGGTGTGTGAAGATGAGCGAAGAGATGGTATTCGTACGCTTCGAGCTCTTGGATTTGCTGGGGAGTATGTCGGTGGTAACGCTTCTTCCTGGGAGGGTTGTCGGCGGAGGCGTCCTGGTCGTCGCCGGAGGCTCCGCCGCCGTCGAGGTTGTCGCTGCCGGATCTGCTCTCGTGCTCCTCCTCTCTGCTCCTCCGGAGGTGGTGATTGCTCGCGCTCATTTGCTCGTAGCTCTCCCCCATTTGCTGATTCTCTATCCCGGTTTGCTGCTCACAAAAACCATCGAACCAAATCAAATCACACACAGAAAAAAAAAAAAGAACGTGGAAGGTGAACAAGAGAGGGCCTTGGTGAGTTTGTGGTGTCGTACGAGAGCGAGGGAGAGTCCAGGAGAGTTGTATAACGTGGACTTGGACAGAGAAGGGCTCAGGAGGAGCGGCTGCGCGATGGCGCCAGGCGGCGCCATCTCGTTCTTTCCCACGTACGGAATATCGGCGGCGGCGACCCTCGCCCCTCCTCCTCCTCCTCCTCCGCCGCCGCCGCCGCCCGAGCCGGTGTCGAGGAATCCCCCGAAGCTCATCAAAAAGGTCGCAATTTTTGCTCCCTCTATATATCTCCCTTCCTTCCCCTGTAGCTGTACCGGATGCCTTCTCCGATCTTTAGAGTCACCGACCCTTCCGCTTCTCTCCCGGCGATTTCAGTCCCAGCTAAAACCGAGCACCACACTCGTCGCTGGCTTTGCTCCACTTTCCCAGCTTCTCCAAAGAGGTTCGCGCGGACAAATGAACACACACGCACGCGTTCAAGAGACGGCGAAGGTGGTTCTTCTCGTACACGAATCACCGAGGGAGGAAAAATGAGAGTGAAGAGGAAGGGGTGGTGAGGTGAGGCGAGGTGAGGTGAGGTGGGGAGGTCTTAATAGAGAGGACGAGGAGACAAAAGGGGCAAATTTTCCGCAGGCCCAAGTGTCTCCAACTTCCTCTCTATCTACGACGAGGCGGCTGCTGCTAAGAGGAAGAAAGAGGAGCCAACCTTTTTTATCCCCCTCCTTTCCTCCTCCTCTTTCTGACTCTCGGCTACGCCCGCCCTTTGTTCTCAAACCCTCTCCCTCTCCCTCTCCCTGACTCGCTGACAATCTACTGCGGCCGTGCTTAGGTCTGCAGAACGGCACGAGAGAAGGCGTCTGTGAGGCAGCAGTGGGTAGCTGCACAAAAATGAAAACGCAAGAGAGAGAGAGAGAGGGAGAGGGAGAGGGAGAGAGGGGGGAACCCTAGAAGAAAGTTTTCTTTATCTCTATTTGTTTGTTTTCCTGCTGGGTGCTATTTAGGGTTCAGAGAGAGAGAGATAGTGTGTGTGTGAGTCGCGCTGCGTGATATCTCGTTCGCAGCATGCTTGACTCTCACCGTAGAAAGATAGAGAGAGATTAGAGAGAGAGAGAGAGAGAGAGACGAGTTGTCAAAGGACATGGGCACAAGAGGGGGAAAAACCGAAGGAAAACGAAATGAGGGCCAACGCTCGAAGAGAGAGAGAGAGATGGAGGGGACGAAGAAGATAGAACGGTGGGAGATGTGGAGCCATCGAAGCCATACAAAGATACAAAAGCCACCAAAAGGGGACCGGTTGACTCTCCCTCCCTCGGAAAGCCTGTGACAGTCAGTTCCAAAATGCTTCACCTTCCCTCCCTCATCCCCCCCACCCCCCTCCTCTCTCTCTCTCTCTCTTCCCACCCTTTTTTTTCTTTTTCCCTTCATTTTCTTTTTCCTTTTTCTACTCCATGTTATTGTAATTAAAATTTAAACGTTCATGAGAAATCTCAAAACCCCACCACCTAAATCAGCACCCACGTGTCAGTTTCACGCTTTATTAATTTCCGATTAATTTTCGAGTCGGACGGCACGTCACGGTTAACGGATTTATCGATTTGGAATTTTACCCTCTATCCGTCTGTCACGAGCTTGTTATTTTTTTTCGCAATATTAATTTAATTTAGCGAGGGATGAATTCATTACGAATATATTAATTTCGGGTAGCGCACGGGATTTTTTCCCGTGGTTTTATCCCTCCAAAGGAAAGAACGGAAGAAGCCGGGAAAAGCCTTTTCAAGTCCCCCCACCCCCCCTGCCGGTGCAACGAGGAAGGGAAAGTCGCGGTGTCGGCCCACGGTATAAAAAGGCTGACAGCTTCGTGGGGACTTAGGGATGGGGCAAGTGCCTAAGTCAAGGAGATCGTCCCCGCTTTTTTCCCCCTCCCCCCACCCTAACCCCCACCACCACCACCGCCTTTATCCTATTTTGGGGGACAACGGTAAAAGGTCAGAAATTTATTCGGACGCCCCCAAAAAGAGGCTTCCGGGCTAAAAGGCATGTAGGGTTTGGCTCTAGGAGCTGCCAGCATCGCGCGCCACCCCCCCAAGTTGTGCCGAAAGAGTTTAGGGGGTGGAGTTTGGCTCTAGGAGCTGCCAACCGGCGAGCGCGTCGCTGCTAAAGCCGCCGCCGTTCGGTGGCTGGTTTTTTCTTCTTTTTCTTTCGAGGGAGCTGCTTGATCCGGCTCGGTCTCGAGGCCGACGCTACGGTTTCGAACCCCCGTACGTTCTCTGAGAAGGCGCGCGTCCTTGCCGTGGCTTCGAAATGCACTCTATTATCGAGCGCTGATAGATCCATACGAGGGCACTATCCGTGCATCTTCGTAAATCCGGGCGTTGTGTTTTTTTTTTTTTTCCTTCTCTCTTTCTCCCGAAATGTGCATACCGCCGGATGCCCAAATTACCGGATTTCGCGGTGCAAATTTACATGCGGCACGGTCGTAAGGCGGTCGGCCGGTCACTACTGTGATGGACAGGCACGGCAACGCATCGTGACGTGATTGAGCACGTGTAATTATGATACAAGCGGAGACCGTGTCAAACGAACACTCGATGAGCTCGAGAGAGACGTGTGCGTAAATGATCGAGCCTCCCTTAGGTCTATCGATCGATGGGATTTGGCTTTGTCGCTGCATCATCCTCCTTCGAAGCGGATATTTCGTCAGTCGACGCCGGTCGGGACGAATAATGTAATTCTAAGAAATTGTACATTTGGAAAACGAAAGGAAGTGAAAGCCAAGTTGTGAGAGAGAGGCTAGAGAGCGTCTAATATGATTTCAAAGTCATGCTTGGTATTAGACAAGTCTATAGGCGTTTGGCTTCTGCTTGGAGTTTTGGATAACGGGGCTTTTTTCTTTTATCCTTTTAATTAATATTCTATCAATTGTAATTTCTTTTGCAAAATGTTTGGTGGATTGTTACTTGTAACTCGAATATTTGGAATTTTGAAACCAGAAGGGTGACGCAGGTCAATTTGCAAAAGGGTCGATTAATACCACGAAAAATTTCAATCTGGTACACATATGATAAATTTACTCGAAACTATTTTTTTTACTGTAAAAAATTCTAAATTAGTACACATATGATAATCTTACCCCGAACTATTTTTTTTACTACAAAAAATCCAAAATTGATACACCTGTGATACACCTATGACGATTTTACCGAGAACTAATTTTTTTACCACAAAAAATCCAAAACTTGCACATCTATGATAAATTTACCGCTCCGTTAGCTTCCGTTAAATTTTACGGTCAAATTGCTAAGTTTGTCACAAGTTTACCAACTTGTAATTTTTTATGATATTAATCCAATTTAACGGACACTAACAGAGGGTAAATTTGTCACAAATGTACTAGTTTTAGGTTTTTAGGGGTTAAAAAAAATTTTTGGGTAAAACTATCACATGTGAATCGGTTTAGATTTTTATAGTCAAAAAAATAGTTCGACATAAATTTATCACAAGTATACCGGTTTGGGGTTTTTGCTAATCAAAAAATTAGTTTGCAATAAAATTATCGCAAATGTACCAATTTTGAGTTTTTCGTGGTATTAATCCTTTACAAAAAGAGGAAATCTAAGGCAGACAACCCTAAAAATTGCCATTCCTGATTTTGAACAAATAAAAAGGAAATTTTGAAAATTTAGGAACAATTTAGTCTCTTATTTCAATGTCCTTGTTATATACCGGAACAAATGAAAACGAATTCTCAAATAGATGGTAATAATTTTTCGGTTCTAAACATTATCGCTTTTCGGAATTTTTTTATGGAAAACGTAAACGTCATCACAAACAGAATATAAGATGGAACAAACAATAGCATACACATTTTTTTTAGTTCTAATGTAATGGAAAAGATTAAAAGATTATGGTAATTCACCTCTAAACTTTAAGTTCAATTTCAATTCTATCTCAAGGTTTTTCTTTCGTGTAAAAAAACTCACAACCTCTTGCTATAGTCTTAAATCTGCCCCTACGTCAAAAAATCACCACTAAATTCTTCAAAAATTACCAACATTAGGGCTAATAAGAGGTTCATTATGTGAGCATGCATATGCATGAAATAATAGTAGCCTCCTTGTGTTGATAATTTTGAAGTAACCAGCGGCGATTTTTTGACGCTTGATAGGTATGGGACTAGAGTGAAAGTTTGTGATTTTTTTTAAACAAAAAAAGTTCGTAATGGAGTCGGGAATAAATCTAAAGTTGAGGTTTTTTTAGGGAATCAAGCTCTTTTGAAAATGATTGACCGCACAATCTCTTCATTTTGAAGAAAGTTAATTTCAGGCTCATATGTTTAGGCCATATCTTTTCACGATGTAATTTCGTCTTTATCATTTTTCACGTTATGTATGGGTCAAACTCACCTTAAACTTTTAATCCTAAAAACAATTTACTCATCGGTTTGTTCAAACACATGCGATTGTAAGTTGGTTGTCGATCTTTACTCTAAGAGGGAATTCTCAGTCATTTCACGAAAGTCTTGATATTGTCCACTGCCTAGCGATAAGAAGAAAACTCTAATAAGAACCTGATTCGCGGGTTATTTAGACGATCCAATTCCAAATCGGGAAAGGCAAAAGTGAGTCAAGATGGATCTATTCCGTACATAAAGCGCTAAAAAGAATAAAATCCTATAAATGTTGTCTAACAAATAAACATTATTCGAATCCATATCGAGTAGGGTATGCATAGAAACTTAATAGTATGTTGTCCGTCGACCCTAGCACAAACACAATGATTAAAATTTGCTATCATCATCCAACATGCCCCAACATCTCCAATCCGAGCCGTAATTGGGGCCAATCGAACCGACGACATGAATTAATGGCATCATCCTTGATTTGCTTGAAATGATTATTATATAAGCTTCATCATAAAACCCTAAGGTAGAATTTATTGCCAATGTCCTGAAATTACTGGTGCCGTCTCTCAACGATTTCACAGATGATTATGCAATAAATTTCACAATTCCCGAGAAAATAATTAAGCTACAGTCGACTTTAGTGCGACTGGCAATTATTAATGGACCAGTAAATATTCACTTGCCCATACAAATACCCTAGAAGCCCATAAATTTTTTTGTACATTACCATTATTGTTTGACAGAAAGTTTAGCGTACCCAGGTTGCTACACTGTACTTGATTTTGGGGGAGGTGGGATTACACTAGGCATGAGGGGGAATACTTGGTTAAATGCCATATGTAATAGGAAAAATTTTCGGAAAGCCCTCGGAATAGGACATTTTGAAATATGACATATTCTTAAATGACCGACCCCATAATAGTTTATAATTTTTTCGTGGTTAAGAATGAACTATTATTCTTGCAATAAATTAAAGGCCGTCGCTCAATTATTTCTCTTCGAAATACCTTCTTGAAGCCAAACATGTCTCCATGCCTATCTCACAAACTCTCACAGCTAAGGCCAATTTCAGTGCACTTACTGCGAAGAACCACGACAGCTCAAACCACCGTCTTTCGTTTGCGATTAGTTAGGAGAAAGTCTGAATTTATGTACCTGGCCAGTTCGTACTATGGTCGATCGAAGACAGAACTGGAGAAGCAAAGAGGTACAACAGATGAGTAGGAGAAAGTAGGTTATTAAAGACCCATCATGAAGACATTCAAGTCCACCGCGAGAACCATTATAACTCATCTTCTTAAATGGGTTTTTAAAGTGCCTCAACTAATCTTCAAGTTCAACCCCATGGTGCCTAGTACCCTTCGAACACACGCATACACAAACCCCTCCTGAAAGCAAATGATTGATTTGGTCAAGAATCGCGATTAAAGTCCGGTGCAACTTGGGTTTTGCCGCGGCATCGGATTTGATATCGGATGGCGAAATGACGCTGTCTTGTCAAAAGGAATTTGAGAAAACCCTCGATTATTCTCGTGCATAGCTCTTTCATCAAGTGATCTTTCGAGGGAACAGCCAATTAGTGAAAGGAAGACTAAGAGGATCAGGAGGATCGCTAGGCCTCGATCACAGGTATCCAAACTTTGCATGTTGAATTTCACGTCATGTCTTCATTCAACTCTCAGTTATCTCATGTCCCATTGTCACATCACCTGCTCTCGCATTCTTAAATCTCCCGTCCTCGTTAGCCAGCGTCATTCCTTCCGAATCCTTGTTAATAGCGCGTGGACTGTCTTTCGACAAATCATAGACTCAGCAGACAACTCGATCCGTAGCCTAAAACCTAACTCAAAACATCACTTGGACCACGTTATCAAATGGAGTCATATCGTAGTTTCTAGCATATGACTGAGAACCCTTGATTAACTGCATCAGCAGCTGAGATTAAGCTCATTTTGGACCGCAAATTTGAAGACCGAGACACGTTTCTGAAGCCAGCTAGTGCAAGCAACCATTGAATCACAAGGCTCGGGCACAAACCGGTCGCATTTATCTCCCTGCACAGGCCAGTTCACAGCACACATGAACGCACGCACCGATTCAAATTTATGATACAGTACAGGGCACGCCTAAACAAAGGAGGAAAGGAACGGGGCGGACCCAAGATGTACACAACACTTCGCTCTCGGCGCAATCAAGAAAACGGGACCCTGTTCCGGTGTTGTTATCGTAAGAAATGATACATACACGCTCGTGTGTGGGCGGGTGCGTGCGTGCGTGTCCATGCATGCAACACTTCGTTTTCAGAATTCAATAGGCTTGTAAAGTCTTGCGGTTCTTCGTTTCTGATCGTCGTGCAGGGGTCGGACGAGAGGTGCTATTTGTTTCTTTCTCTCATGAGCTCGGGAAATGAGAGAGCATCGGTCGCCACCGGCATTAAGCTTGGGTGGGCCCCCAAGCCCATGTAATTTTAAGACGTTTGGCCAGTACACGTGACTCGACCTCAGTTTAATTTTGTACGCAGTTGGTGGGTATTTGAATAGAGCGACGTCCGATAGAAATCTCTTGTCTCCCGATCCCGTCGAATCTGAGGAGTTAGATGATTGAGCGAAAGCACCGAGGATTTATGGATCACGGAATGCTGTTGCTCCTCATATCCTGACATATTCCAAATACGTTTTGGTCAACAAGATTAGTGTTTGCCTATGTGTATGCTGGGTGGCATCGCTGCTTGAGACGTGACCACCCCATGTCATGAAAAATCCTGTCTCTAGAGTACTCGGACATCAAAATCCACTGTCTTCATCTTCCATCCAAGAGTATAGAATATGAGAGAAGGGTGACCACTTCTTCGCGTTATTCAGACGATGGATTTCACTAGCAGTTGTTACAATTATGGGTTAATGGCTTGAGAAAAGTGAAAAAACATCATGTCCATTCAGATTATTTTCAGCAACAGTTTTCTCTGTTTTTAATAAATATGTTAGATATAACATGTATCTTCGGATCATGTCTTTTCAATCTCTACAGATTGACATTGACTATTCTTCACTCGAGAGAAGCATACACGACGTTCTGAACTTTGAAAATTTGTTTAAATCTCCTTGAATTCATAGCTATAGGAAGAATATCTTCTCTTCAATTTTCTCTTTGGTTAAATCTCTAAGTGTGCCGGTTCGAGGAAAAGTTCAATTGAGCATGTGTGCATAGTGCTAATACAAATAAGTTTGAGGTGGTGTATCTTAGGAGGCATAGTTCGTAAATCTGCAAAGCACCATTGACGGAAACTAATCACCTTAAGGAGATTCAGGAATCCATATCTCATCTATTGTCTAATTCTATTAAAACTTTATAGCAACTTTGCAAGTTTATATTTGGTTTGTGATTCTATCCTCTTTACTTGTTAAGAAAATTCATTCAATACATTTATTCATTGACTTTGTCATTTTAAAAAAAAATTGTTATCGCTTTCTCATAATTATTATTTCTTTTTAATTGTACTGGTCATGAGAAATAGTATTGTATTGCGTCTCCTACAATCTTAAGATAATTATTTCCTTACTGTTTGTTGGATTTATCAGAAAATCGAAATGGCTGATTCGACCATTGCTACGGGATAGGTTTAGACCTCGGGGCCTGATTTTGTGTTAGCAAATGCTGCGGGCCTTCAGGGCGAAACTATCTATGCTGGTATAGGTACAAGTCGCATTGTTGACTTGACCATTGATTTCCATGACATTTCTGGAAAGATTCCAATGGTCGAATCCGACCATTGCTATTGGAGAGGTTTAGACCTCGGGGCTTGATTTTGTGGTAGCAAATGCTGAGAGCTTTCGGGTCAAAACCGTCTGTGGTGGTATAGGTACAAGTCGCACGATACCACCATGACATATAGTTTTCAGAACAACACGTGCCAAATGGAATATGGTTCCATTTCAAGAGGGATGAATCAAGAGACTTTGCCTACTTTGATGGTACCACCTCTACTTACACCAAATATAATTCATCAATGTGAGTTTTAAGCAGTGGTAATAGAAGATGTTCATTTATCTGACCACGCTGAAGTTGGTCAAGTACTTATCGGATGTGTGCCTGGTAATTAGTTTAGATGAGTGAAATGTCATGATGCTCGAAGTGTGGGAGGCTTGGCAGCACGAGGACTTCTTATGGCGAAACTACATCCTTAATTGTTTAGTAAATTCTCTATATAATGTTTATTGTAACATTGGAAACCAAACGGTTGTGGGAGACATTAAAAAGGAAACACAAGATAAAAGAAGCGAGTACCAAATTTCTAAATTTCAAAATGGTGGATTCTAAATCTATCAAGAGTCAAGTTTAGGAATTACAAACAATTCTAAACGGTATCTTAGCCAAGGGAATGTCACTTAGTGAATTGTTCCAAGAGGCAGCCATTATTGAGAAGCTGGCTCTATGCTGGTCCGACTTAAAAAATTATTTGAAGCACAAATGGAGAAAGATGAGTCTTGAAGATCTCATTCTATGCCTCATAATCGAGGAGGACAACAGAAAAAATGCAAACCCTCTTATAGAACTGAAGGGCAACATTCTTGATTCTTCGAAATCCAAGCAAGATAAGAAGATGAAGATTTTTCAAGGAAAAGGTAACTAGAACAAACGGCCCTAGAAATTTCAAGGGACGTGTTTTTTTGGCAATAAGTATGACAATTGAGCTAAGAATTGCAAGAAGCATACGAATAAAGACAAAGGCGGTAGTGCAACCAAGCAGCTAAATTTGCTGTTATGGTGTCTGGAGTATCCTTCATGTCAAATACTAACAATCGGTGGTTGGACATAAGTGCCCCAAATTACATTTTATTGGTTACAATGAACGATAGATGGTTCAATCATTCATTTGGAGGTACGAAGACCTAAATGGGGCGAAACGAATTTGAGATGGAGCAATTCCACGTGGGGTAGGCTCTATTGTAACAGTGCCATGTGGTCTTCTCTTGCTTAGTCCAATGATGGAGACTAGTCGAGGTTGTGATGTTCTTAGCTCTCGCGACGGGAGTAAGATACGGGGCAAGATCCACATCGCACGTAAGAGGAGGAAGAAGAAGAAGAAGATAGAGAATTTACTGGCGGTGTACCTAATTATATAATATAAGGGCTATCGGGAATAGGTGTTTTACAGGAAAATCTGCTGACTTTTGAGGACAGTGTGTGGGAGATGGGACCGCTTGGATGGCTTCGTGCAAGATCCAACATGTGACAGTTCTGAATTCTCTCCCGTATTGGGCCCCAACCATCCCAGCCATCAACTACGGTCTGCTCTGTAGATTGACATGAAAAGAACCTTTTTTTTCTTATTTGGGTCAAATTATCTTTTGACCTTTTTGTTTTTTCCGCCCTTCGTTGCGTTGCGTCATTCATGCAGAGATCGAGAGAGTTGATGAATGAATAGCAGGTACGAAGTTGGCTGGAAACTTGTCTGGTGAATGATGAAGAAAAAGCACTGTTGCATCTCGAACAGCATTTTGGAAATGGACA
This sequence comes from Syzygium syzygioides, assembly GCA_031216285.1. Classification (NCBI taxonomy): domain Eukaryota; kingdom Viridiplantae; phylum Streptophyta; class Magnoliopsida; order Myrtales; family Myrtaceae; genus Syzygium; species Syzygium syzygioides. The sequence goes on from CM062245.1 coordinate 24,829,278, forward strand.
CTGTAGATAGTGAAGGAAGCTAGAGGGAATGAACTGGCCATACGAGTAAAAGTTTAGCAGATCTCAAAACAACGGGACACCTCTTCATAAGTTCTCCATTCGACGCGGTCGATATTGAAAAGGAAAAGCGAGGAAGACTCGGGATACGAGTAATCTACTTTATCCATCATCGCTTCCTAACGACGCATCAAATGGCCAGAGATTGCTATGGTTGTTAGAGGGGTCATGCTACTTCGAAACACTGTACAACGTCTTGCAGCATTTGCCGAAACTCGGATCTGCTCCCACGGTGATAATCAAATTGGAAAAACCAAACACAATACGGTGAGGTCAGTGGCTGGAATAGCAAATATCTAGAACAAACACAGTTTATATATTGCCTTTGCAATATTAATTGAATAACATGATCCATAACCACCAATCTTTTTTCAATTCCACATCATTCATGTTGATCTACACATGGAACATGGAATACTGCTTCATTCGACTACACTACACTCCCATGTTAACTCCCCAAGAAAAAGGCAAGACTCACACGACAATGGTAGCATTCATATTCTAAAAAAACGTAGACATTAGTAATGGCAAAAAGCGCAGCCATTGAGGGGGAGATCAGATCTGTTAGCACGTGCATTCTCTACAAAATGAATACATAGGTTTGTAGTTGCACGTTCTCCAGAGTCTATCCTACGTTTCTCCACCAAAAAAAAGCAGCGGAAGCAGAAAGAAAACTTTGACAGTAGGTTAGAAAATCTCTCAGCTTCAAAATTGAAAGAATAAACACAATTACAGGTTGTGTAAAGAATGAACGGGTTGTCAGTGGGATTCTGAAGATAGCTCCCTAATTATTTTGGTTGCGACTAGAATCTTCTCTGTTTCAGGAGATCCCGAATCTTTCTCATGTATCACCGTAGTCCAACTTACAGCATGAGCTATATAATTTACTTTGTCAATAACTTCAGGTGAGTCTCGAATGAGAACTGTCCCCTCTGGACGCAATATCCTATCCATCTCAACGATCAAATCCACGAGCCTACATCTACAGTGAAGATAAAAGTTTCCATTAGAAAGAATAACAAATAAGCGCTTCTGGAAACATAATACCCCAACTAATAACAAGATTGAGGTTTATATGTCTTGCCCATGGAAATAGTGATTCAGAATAGCAGACAACTTTGTCTGGGTTTATACATGCCAAAATAACCAGATAACATATAGACTATAGAATGATGGAATGTTTCCGTAGATAGCGATACAGACAATTGGTATTTTGGAACATGTAAAAACCATGCTTTCCCTTTAACCAATTATTACCTCTCAAAGGCTTACAATATGAAAATCAATGGTGTATGAGAAGCAATAAGATAGGATCAACGTGATCAACGAGACAGATAAATATAAAACTCTCTCATGGTGCTCTTTGTCCCTCACTACTGTCTCGCATAGTCATTAATTGATGGGATAAAGTTCCATAAAACATGCCAACGAGAGGAAAATCATGAAACAGGACAGCATAGTAGGATTGAAATTATTGACCAACTGTCAAATTACCTTCTTTTTGAGCCTTGACGTTCTATAAGCATTGCAATGCCATCAATGTGGATGAAATCGTAAGTGCGAGGATATGTTGAGAAAGGCTCACACCTACAGCCACCGGTTGTAGGGAAAGTCAATAAAAAGGTGGTTATGGTAAAGTTACTGTAAACCTCACACCTAACCAAAATACAGTCCATAAAACAATAAAGAAAAACATCTGAGAAAAACAAACAAGACCACAATAATTAACAGAGTTAATAGAATGCCATGTGCTGGCCAAAGAGAAAAACAGAAAGAATGCCATGCACAACTTGGTCCCTTCTGTTTGAAGTCATTTCCTCGTGTTCATTATCAACCGTGTCAGAACTGCTTTTCACACTATTAAAAAAAGTTGACGTAGTCACCTGCCAAAAGTAAAGCTGATGTAAATTTAGTATAACCAAAAAGACAAGCTATCATTACTAACCAATCATGGTAGACTCCAATTAGCCCTCTATCATAAATCGCACTTAGAGTTGAGGGCTTGTCTGCAGGAACTACATTCATAACCCATACTGGATCAGATGAGAGTGCTGCAGCAAAACCTCCAAAAAATGAATTCATATCCATGACATTGCGTACAGATGGAGTTCCCAGTTTCAAGTTTAAGGATTTCTTATAATAATCAACCCTTCTTGTCCACCTCCTAGTGTCGTCCTCAAAAATATCAGTCCCACCTCCCAATAACCCAGCCCTGACAGGAATCCTGTTAAGCCTGTCTGGCCATTTTGGAATTGATCCAACTGCATAGTCACCCTTGACAGAGCTTGTCCTGCTTACACAAGTTTTTAACTTGATGTACCTGCACAAAATCACCGTCAAATTTTTAGAGCTGATGAAGTTTTTATGCATGCCTGATGGATAAATGAGGGTATCAGTGGGATCCGGATACGACGAGTACAGCCAACCATATTAAACACTAGCTACATACGCGTGCTTTGAAGTAGCTTATATTCATATAATAGTTACTTTTCAGCCTCTCTCAAATCTAAGAACTTATTAAAATCAGCTTGTAAGAATTTATGCTTTGAATAAGCTAAAACATGATTCGTCCTGTGGAATGCCTATTACAGTGGGAAGAAGAATAAACAACTTAATTTTCTATTAACGAAACGAGCACGATGAAGAACATATTAGACTAAGTTATGATTAGAGAATATTGCCATCTTCAAGGAAAAGCTTTTACAAAGACTATTGTTATCTATGAACCTCATTAATGAGAGAGACTCAAGTTCATATCAACATATACAGATTTTATATACTATATAGCCTTATCATAAATTTGCATGGTCAGGAAAATTACCATGCAACACTTGAGTCATCAAATTCATCACACAACTTAATCCCAAGTTCATTTTGATTAGGAAGACAAGAATCCCCGGTAGGCTTTCTCCAAACAGCTGTGTTTCGATCCACAGCTATGACCTCATAACACAAAGCTCTTGCTACAGCTTGGAGATCTGCCCACTCCTTTTCCTGCTTAGCCCACTGTACAGGAGGACCAGAGATAACCAAATAACCCCCTGGGCGGAGCAATCGATCTACCTCACTGAAGTAGCTAGCATCTGCCAAATAAGATATTACTTCAGTGAAAAATGGAGCCAGAAGCACCGTAATGGGCTCAGATTGGTAATTCAAATGTCATAGAACTTACTGTAGGCTGTAAATGGGATCAAACATCGAGAGCAGTGAACAAGGTCAAAAGAAAAGGAGGGAAATGGGAGCCTCCGAGTGCCAAGCATGGCAACAAATGCTGGAATCCCTCTTTCTAGGGCAAACTGTATCTGTGCTTTGTGCGAATCTCTCGGTGCAAATGACATGGTAAGAATACCTTCTGCTAACAAAGCCCCCCCAAAGCTTGCCACCTAAAATGAATATGCTGACACCTTAAACTCCGATTGCTACCGGAAGAGGCAAAAGGTAAGATAGATTATGAATCTTACCCCACATCCCATGTCAAGGGCAGTCCGTACCACTCCCCCAGTTAATGGAACATACTTTTTAAGCTTTTCAAGATAGTTTCCTGCTCCATCTGGAAACATTGTACCACCACCGGGGAAAATGAAATGAGGTCCTTCTATTTTCATCCATCCCTGGTGACCTTTTCGGTCTGCAATTTTGTTATATGGCATATTGCTGTGCCAAATCTACAAATAAGACGACAGCACAAAATAGCCATAGCTACACATGTGCAACAAACACAAAGCGCGTGGTAAAGCAGATCGAGAATCAACTTATTCCACAATCCATCTAAGAAGCACGGGATGATCATATCAGATATGTGTGACACGTTTCGGGATGCCGGATTGTGAAGAGCAATGTCATTTGGAATCTAAAGTGAGGATCATTGATGAGCGGGCGATTTCGCATTAAAACTTTATCAGTTCTGATCACGGATATGCACAAACCTATAATACCATTTTAAGTTTGACCACCTAATAAAGCACGAGCAGTTATGGGGTCAAAACCAAAACAATAGACATCAGGCATGAGACCTTTGAATGGGTTCTTATCCATCTCGAACACTTATCAGTTAATATTTCACATATCTCTAGTCCACAGACCGGTACTCACAACACTTATGCAACTGTTCTACCTAATAATACCAATCCTCAAACACGGCCGGCCTAAGCAACTCAAATGAAAAATGAAAACTGTTTAACTTCCCCCTTGACTATATTGTTTTTGCATAACCCACTCTCGATGAGCTTATTAAAAACTGAAGCTGAAGCTTCACAGGGTAACATTAAAACACCTTAACCTTTATTCTCTCATTATATCTAACAGTACACAGCCACAATCACAAGCTGCATCAAGCCACTTAAACGGAAGGAAAATCAAACAGTTACTGACACTCTCGATGCTGAAGCTTTTAAAAACTAAACCATGCTCTATCTAATACACGAGAATAACTCATCTTGCTATCGCACGTCACGCCACCAATCAAAGGGCAATTCGTCGACAAATAATTTCAAGCAACTTACACTCCCGATTCAATGGCTTAAGCTTCGAAACGAGCAATCCATTGAAAAGATACCTTATTCAAGCTCTCGGGCCAACGGACCGGGACCTTGTAGCCTTCCGGCGGGGGAACGAGGCAGAGCGGCGTCTCCTCCGGCGGCGGGCAATGCCGCTCGCGGTAGTAGTTCATCTCCCGGCTGAGCTGGCTGCTCCGCCGCGGATCTTCGCACGGCATGTGGTCCACGTAGCTGGCGGGGCACGACCCGATGCGGCGCGGGTAGAATCCGCCGGGCTCCACCCCGGCGGCGGCGGCGGCGGCGGCGAGCGCCGGCAGGCGGGCGGAGGGGGCGACGGAGGTGGGGCGCCACGGGGTGAAGAGGAGGAGGAAGAAGAGGAGGAGGAAGGTGGCGAGGAGGAGGTCCCGGAGCCGCATTGGCGCTCGAGCCGGCGGAGATTTCGGATTTCGGGGGGAAACGAGAGCGAGCAGATTCAGATTTGTAATGGGGAACGAATCGATGTCGGCCGGGAGGATCCAGACCACATCCGTCGTTGGGGGGCGTGCGTGACTCATGTACCACGTTAAAGTACGACCACGAGTCTTGCGCTTCGATGAGCGGGCGGGGGTCCAGGGGCCGTCCCGGCACGGGTCGCAGGTAGACCTGTCAAATGGGTGGGTCGGGTTGGGTTTGGGTCGGGTCATAAATGGTCCGACCCAAATTGACCCATTAACCCATTTATGACCCATTTATGCGCAATGCAATTTTGTTGACCCATACCCGACCCGATCCATACCCAACCCATACCCGATTAGACCCATATTGCTAAAATACTTTCATATTTAATTAAATATAGGAAAATTCATACCCAAGCTGAAATGAGAGTGCAGAATGAGTGAGTGCAAAATTGAGTGATAGTGAGAGAAATGCGTTGAGTTTAAATTAGTTGTAAACTCATTTATGACCCATTTGCGACCCATTTATGACCCATTTAACACTAATATAATACTTCTACCCATTTATGACCCATTTACTAAATATAACTAACCCATTTATGACTCATTTACTAATAAATGGGTTAAGAAATGGGTTTATGACCCATTTTGACAGGTCTAGTCGCAGGGATAGCGCCCCGAGTTCACCATAGGGCTTTTGCAGTTCGTGTCCATATTTTATCGGTAATTTGGTCAAAAATCGCTAATGTGGAGATTAAGTCAGGTCGATTGTCTTATGTGGTACGGCCGATACACATAGATCAATCGATGCTGATGTGGATGATTTTTGTAATTTTTTTTTCTCTTTTCTTATTATTTTTTAAAATTTTTGCCTTTTTTACTTTGAGTGAGAGCAGCCCTGCCCTTGCCTAATCTAGCGAGGGTCGTCAGGCCCGGGCGTCCCTTGCCCGAGGCCAGCAAGAGGCCTAGTGATGGCCGACCAAGGAGAAGAAGGGAAAAAGAAAAAAAAGGAAAGGGAAGGAGAGGAAAGGAAAAAAAAATAAAAAAAAATTATCAATGTCAATACCGACCGTGTTACATGGGGACCAGGGGTGAGCAACAGGGACCGATCGAACAGAGAACCGGCCTATTATGAGCGGTTCTTGGAGGCGTCAATTCGGTTCTTAATTCCATAAATTTGAAATCGGTGATTTTCCGTCCAAGGGAACTGGATCGACCGGACCAACGATTTTTTATTTTATTATTTATTTATTTATTTCCCTTCCCTGCTCACGTGTTCCGCGCTTCTCTCTCCTGCCATCCTAGTCCCGGTGCGGTGTCAAACTAATTTCTTTGGCAATTTCTCATCCCCAGCTTGCACGAGTACAGCTCGATAGACTCAAATCTTGTTCGCCGCTTCCCTACCTCTCCCGAGACAAAACTCAAAGTTGAACTTTGCCTCGCAGCTCCTCTAATTCATAAGTTTTCCTCTCTCGTTTTTTCTTCCCCAAATTGTCCAAAAGTGTTCATAGCAATCGAATCAATACTCGTAGCTTAATCTCAAAGATCGAAAAATTTACTCGCCATCCTTAGCGAAGCTCGGTTATGATAACGCTTCGAATATGGCCGAGTGTTTATTGGACGGGCTCTTACGTTCTTATGCATGGGAATTATCTATAAATCATACGGTTCAATTGGACCACCCGGAAACCAGTCCTTTTAGTCCAATTCCCGATCCCTAGGTGGGATTAGATCGGATCGGGAATTGACCTGCCCTACCTAGGATGGTTAACACTGACTAAACTACCACGTTATTGATTTCCGATTAAAATTGACTGGAAGAACTAAATTGGTAAATTGTTAAATGCTTTAGGACTAAATCGGCAAATTATCAAAAGTTTTAGGATTAAATTTGTACAATTGAAGGGTTTAGGACTAAATTAACACAATTGAAAGGTTTATGACTAAATTGGCCGCCGAATAATAGGTTTAAATACTTTTTGAACAATTTTCCATAAACTATCGTGGAATATATTAAGAAAATCGAGAAGTCGAGAGTAAAATTGCGATCACACCCTCCAATTTGGGAGGTCAATAGAAAAGTCGATGGAGATAATTGCTTATTAACTAAATCGAACCCTCTGTTTGTACAAAAAATCCAATTTATTTTATAAAATCGCGATTTTTGTTCGGGCCCAAAAGCTTAACCTTATAGATAAAATGATACCGCGTAAATATAAAGAACATTTATGACACGTTGTCAAGCGATGCGAGATAATATTTTAAACAAATTTTAACGTTATTTCCACCCCTATTTTAACCGGAAAGCAAGCAAAACTTTTTCGGTGATGTTACGCATCACTCAATCAAGGATTACCGGCACAACGATGTTTGTTTTTGTCGCTTTAAACGAAAATGCATGTTTCCATCCGCAACGGGGGTGGAAGTAGCCTAGCCTGTGGTGAAATTACAAGAACAAAGCTCGTTCGTTTTTAAGAAATCAATTTATACACGCTTGACCGCCGCAAAGATCTTATCTGTGCGGAAACGGAGGAGATCCGGAAGCCCGGACCAAATCGAAACGCACGAGCCCGAATAGGCCTGTTCGATATGGCCCGGCCCGGCCCGGCAATCGAAAGATCTGAGGAAATTGTTTTTTTTTTATTAATAATTTTTTTATACCTTTTTTTTTTTACGATAATGTGGGGCAGCTTTTAGACATTGCATGGAGGCAAGCTGGCGCGGCCTTTGCTTGGCCACCATCGTCAATGACACGATCCTTTGCGGCACCGTGATTGAGGGGATTCAAGGTCGCAATTAGACGACATGCACAAGAGCTTTTCTTCGCAATCACGTGTTCTTTTTGTACACTTTTTTTCATTTTTTAATCCAAAGAGGCCGCTTTCCCATCTTATATTACCGACTCTTGAGAGGAAATTACACATGATTTCAGATAATACACGTTTCCCTCTAAACTTAAATTCGTCACGAATGAATCGCGAATTTTCATTTTGTTGTAACACTGCACTCGCCGTTATATTTTCTGTTAATATATGTGGACCTGCGAGAGAGTTCTTTCGTTACCGTTGATTTCCGCGAATATCAAAAAAATGAAGAAAATTAGATTAACCGAATAATTGACAACGGAAAAAATAAAGTCTATAGCAATAGCAGAAAATGAAAATTCGTTCCGACTCGATGCATCGTATTACAAAGATCGGATATATTCCTCGACCCACGATGATGTGGCGGGGCGATTGGATCGTTCACGGGGGCGGCGTGCTGCCGACCTCAGGGAACACGCGTGTGGAAGAAGCTTTTGGCACGCGAAGTAGGAGATCCTTTTATGTGGCGTGTCGTAATGGCAACGGACGGAGTTCCAAGATTCGACTCGTCCGGGCGAGAGCGACGAGCCCCGGCGGTAGCGCCGGAAGAGGGCCGGAAACACCCACCGGCGTGACCGGCGCTGCCATGACGATTAAGGTAAGGTATCGTTACGATACCAATCACGATCGATCAATCGAGAATATACGCACGCGTGCCTAAACAGAGATACGGGGAATCTTCTAAATACACTTTACCGCGATGTTAATACGGCGATTTACGGTAATTCTTTGAAAATGACTGTGGCTGCGGCGGATCACAATTGGCAGGGCCGTCCTCGAGGCACGAAACGGAGGATAAAAAGCGAAAGAGAGAGAGAGGGAGGGAGAGGGAGGGAAAGAAGCCAAGAGAGGGGGCATCCGAGGCGGAGATCGAGGAGAGAAAGAGGCGGTGCTGTCCCCGTCCTACTCTCTCCGTGCCGTCACCGCCGCCGCCGCCGCTCTCGCCGCCAGCGCCGCGGCTCCGCCGCGAGGGCCCGGAGCCGGGAGCCGGGAGGAGGCCGCCATGGCCAGGCCGTCGCGGGAGTCCGTCGACACGTTCATGGCAATCACCGGCGCGCCCGAGCCTCTCGCCGTGCGCCGGTTGGAGGTACATTCTCCGGGCTTGTTCCCGATCGGTGGTCTCCGGGTTTAGCTTAGCTTAGTGGGTTGCGTAAGACGTAGTAGCTTCTTGGCATGCGGCAAACCTGTGCTGGATCGGCGTTGCTCCATTGCCATTTCACGGCATTTAAGCGACGGGTCTACTGGAGAGAGAGAGAGAGAGAGAGAGGGAGGGATCATGTGCGACTCTGCTTCCCTTTTGGGCTATAGTAGTGGAGAGGGATGGCATATGGGGAGGCGAATGTGAGAACTGGAGATGCGGCTCTCGGACCCATCTACTGTTTCGCCTTCTGGCTTGAGAATGAGATGTGATGTGGTTATCTATCACGCTACTTTCATGGAGAATGTAGGAGATATCTACCGTCTGTGTGTCTACCCTTTGCAGGAATATGGTGGGAATCTCGACGAGGCTGTCAATGCGCATTTTACTGAAGGGATCCACCAAACGTCTGTCCCTTGATTTGCCTTCGCTTAATTTGACGTTTCTCGAGTTTCATGCGCTTCATGCCGGAGTTGCGTTTGATCCCTTTGGTTTCTTTTTTTTTTGGCTGGCTCAGATTTCCTCCTGCAGCCTCTGCATATCCTCATGAAATGAATAATCAGAATCACGTCAGGCGACAAGGGGGGCTCATGCCGCTCCTTAATGCTCTTAGAAGTTTCAAGCCTTCCTCTCTTCTTGACCCGAACTACAGGAGAAATTTCTTTAACCAGATTGGCGCTTCTGCATTTTCTAGTCCCCGACCGCTTGCTTCTCCTCCGAGCAACGTGACTGGGTCTGCCGAAGCATTCAACCGTGGTAATGAGCCGCCTTTTCATTCGGGATCGTTTAACGCTGGTGGTGTAATTGGAACACCAGTCTATTCTAGCACTCTGGCTGAAGCCAGAAGTCCGCATTCGTATGGACATGATGCAGAAGAAGAAATGCTTCAAGCTGCTATTGAGGCATCGAAGCAAGAGGTACATTTTGAGAGTCGATTGCGGGACTGACTGTTTGAATTCGGGTCGCCGCTTTTCTCAGGTTTTTGCATTTGCTTACCACGACATTCTCTGGATTGTGACGCCTTCGATGCATGTGATGCAGTTTCTTTCTGGTTCGGGGCTATCTCGAAGGCAACCTAGCCAAGAAGATAAGGAGCTTGATCGTGCAATTTCACTTTCATTGATGGTTGTTTGGTCATGGCAAATTCTTTCTCAGATTTCCCCTATTATTGCGCGGCCTTTTGATTCGTTTTACTCTGATAAAAAATCCAGGAAGCAGAGCAAGAGAAGGAGAAGCGTGTGCAACAGGTGAAAGACGGAGACCAAGAATCTGGATTTAATGCTTCACATGAAAGTGCAGACAAAACTAAGGATAAAAGATCAAAAGTGAGCGTCTTTTATTCATACTCAAAATGCTAGATCCACAAATAATGTATTTTTTATTAGCATCTTTATAAGACGGTATGTTCTCCTTGTAAGCAGGAGCATGTTGCATTTATCTAGATTTCTACTGGAAAATATATATTGCTCACCAGTCATCCTGTGGAAAACCTTAAATTTTTTTTCCTTTGAGCAACTTCCGTTTATTATATACCCCTCTTTAGTTCACATAGCAGAGCGAGATACACAAATTAGATGAACGATCTAAGTATCCTCTTGAACACAATTTTCTTTATCTAGTGCTGTCGTCTATTTCTGTTGTTTTCCTTTTCCTTTGGGTGCCCACATTCTTTTTTTGGATGGGGGGTTTTCTATTTGTCCATCATTGAGGAGAGAAGGTATTCTCTAACATACAATGCTTCATTGAAGCTGGGAAGCGCATCACAGCCGGATGAGATTAAGCTGGAAGGGCTGAATTTGCAGGATGGTAAGTCCAACCAGCGTTGTCATGATCGTATTCAGTGTGGTCCAGATGCCCATCATTCTGATCAGGTAAATCTATATTCGATGAATATAGATAAGGTAGCAATCGGCATTCATGCGGTTACTTATAGAAGAAAATTTACTCCTCTAAACTCTGTTCATTTCAATGATGTCCCGGGTGGCTTTCTTTTTGCTCCTAGCGAGCTTGAACATGAGTAATGCTTGAAGCTGCATTATTTTGGTAAATTTCCCAAGGGATGGAAAATGGACTTCTTCATGCATCTCATCATAGGCACATAGTTTGCACTCATTACATACTTAATGACTTAACATCATAGCATCTGTCAACCAAGCTCCAGGACAAGTCTGCATTCTCAAGGGGACGCTTTTATTTTCTTTTTGGCCAAACCAGGAGCCCTCAGCTACAATGTAAATTAGACTAAGCAGCATATCCTTTATTTGTGCAGAATTCTCCTGCCCTAGGAGTTGAGCCTTATGAATGGCTGTTCATTTATATGTTCAACTCGAGAAAGTGGATGCTTCCACCATGTTTCTTGTCGAGATGTACTATTTTGATTTTTGCCTGTCACTCACTGCAAGGGATTTCAGAAAGGGTCAATTCAAAGTGGAGGCTCTCTACCTCAAGAACCTGCACCAGACGAAAGAGGAGCAATAAATCTTGTCGTCCGCATGCCAGATGGGGCTCGCCACGGTCGCCGCTTCCTTGTGACTGACAAGCTACAGGTGAATCTTCTTATGTGTGTTTTGGGCAATTTTTTAACACTAGACCTCACTGTTATTTTTCTTCCTGTGCAGTCTCTATTTGACTTCATAGATGCTGGTGGTTGGGTGAAGCCTATGACTTATAAACTGGCAAGTATTCCGATCTATTTGCTTCCTTATGCCTAACTCCTAAGCCTCTTTTTAGCTTTATGAGCAATGCAGTCACCTTGTGGTTGAAGTATGCCTAATCATTAAAACTATATCTCTATCGCCAAATGCTATGCTGTATATTTGTAATCATGAGCATAGATTATTTTAAGGTGGCATTCTGTCTCTAACTTTCTGATGGACCCATCAAATGAAGTTATTCAGACTCCCATCTAGGTAAAAAAAAGCACAAAGAAATGCAAAAGGCAGTCAAATCAAGCCACTTTGTCTACTTGCGCAAGATTATTAGTAATTTTGCCTTTAGTATCAGTGTTTTGCTGGTCTTCCATAAAAATGACTATACTTTTTGGCTTTTCTTCAAGAACCGTTGTTACATCTTAGTCCACAATGGCAATAGATCCAAAATCTTCTATTTTTTGCTCTTGTACTTGAATGTTAATACATGGAAATATGCTTCGTATCTGGGGAAGGAAATGTTCCCTGTTCATTTTATTGCTGTTCCTTCGCCCAGCAGTAGTGTGCAATTTTCAAGTCTTCTATTTAAGTACATCTCCCAAGTCTCAAGTTGGATAAAAATGAGCGGTCTAACTGGTTTGTTTGCCTCCGTACTGATCTCCGTATTTTCCCCTGATGAGCAGATAAGGCCTTATCCTCGCGAGGAGTTCACTGATGGTGACAGATTATCCAGTTTTAGTGAATTGGGGCTTGCTAGTAAACAAGAAGCTTTGTTTCTAGAGTTCATTTAGCATTGGCTTTGGCCATCTTGAAATTGTACATATCGGTAAGGACATGTCGAGAGGTGCATTCATAGCTTTTCATCAACTGCATCTGACTGGGTTCTTCACCAAAGCTCAACGATAATGACTGATCCCAAACCAGAAAAGATGCAACAGCCTTTAAGATTGGCAATGCACGTAGTCGCTGCTGCACACTTTTGGTAAGCTTCGTCTGTTGTATTAAATGTGTGTCTGTTGTGCTCTTAACCTATCACGACTCAAATTAGTTACCTACAAGGTATGGTAAAGTGTTTTAGATGGGGACAGTGCAGCACTTACGCGAAACATTCGGCATGTTGGTGGTATGTCTACATTGAAGGGAATATCAAAGGGTTATTGACAGTTGTCTGATCTATCGTTTGCAAGAGATGATGAACTTGCGCCCTTTTCTTCTAATCTTGTGATGAAACAAAACAAATAGACGAATTGCACACAGGTCGAGATGTGCCGAACTCTAGTTTGGTAGAATTTCTTTGAAGCAATTCTTCAGCCAGGAGTTTTAGTACCAATCCTATCTATCTTCTTATCGCAAGTTCAATCTCTTCGTCTTTGGTACAAGAATTTCCATGCCATCGATACTAATATCTTTAGCACGATAAATCCAAAAAATTGGGCGCCAAAAAATTGAATGCCGATTAAATTATTAACACAAGAATAATGGAAAGAAAAGGCAAAAGAACACAAGAAATGCAAAACGAGAGAAGTGAGTGTCTCTCCCGTGTCTATGACTAAGAAACATTTTTGGTTGCTTCGGTTGGGCCTGGAGCTGTCCAGTACTGCTTGTATGCCAAAAGGACCTTCTCTCTTTCGTGAGGTCCCCTTTCATGGTCTATGATCCTGCTCTCGTATTGCATCCCATCTAGCATGCTCTTGATCTTTACCAAAACATCTACGTCGTCACGGAAAATTATCCCGCCTTCAGGCCTCAAAATCCTATCCATTTCTAACAAAATATCGTCCATCTCACACCTGTGAATATGAAACACCAGATTAGTCATCAGAATTCAGAATCCAAGTCGAGTATGCGAAGACCAAAGACAAAAAGCAAAAAAACCTGTCATTGTAGAGGGTGAATACGGAATCGGTGTGGATGAAGTCGTAAGTCCTCGGATAAGTGGACATGGCTTCACACCTACAAGGAAGAGTAGCAGCCAAGAAAATTAGCTAACAATCACGGTCCTTTTGTGAAAGAGCAAGGGGTTCGGAAAATACGATCCTGATGGAAAACACACCAGCTCTGATAAGTTCCTATCAATCCGCGCTCAAATATCACTCCAAGGGTGTTGGTCTTGGCCTCGGCCGGGACTATGTTCATGACCCACACTGGATCATCCACCAAAGCAGCCGCGAAACCTCCCAAGTTGGCATTCATATCGAGCAAGTTGCGGTATCTTCCTCTCTGGGCTAGTTGGTGGTCCAGGGACTTGTAGTAGGAGACTCTACTCCTCCACAAGTCGGTGTTTTCTTTGAATGCCTCTGCTGTTACTTCTACACTTCCGCTAGCAATCCTCGGAGGCACGGCGGTCAGTCTTTCGGGCCATTTTGCTCGCTCCCCTCCCGCTATATCCTTAATGTCAGACACTTCAGGAAGTGGGGTTAAGCAGGTCTCCATTTGGGTGTACCTGTGGAGAGTACAAACTTAATGGAATTAAGGAAACAAGAATGAGATGCGGTTACTTGAAAGCAAGTAGGATATTTCTAGCAGAAACAAGAGACAAAAGTTAGAATCCCCATTACTTAAGAAAAGATCTGGTTTGATTTAAAAGTGCTTGTTTTATGATTAAAAGCCAACTGAAAAAGAAATCCTATATCAGCTGCCTTTGCCATCCGATTGGTTTTGGAATCACTGTGTCCCATACCAGAGTCCGGAAACTGCTTTTGCCTCAGCTTGGTTATTCTAGAGAACCAAATCTAACCAAATCTAGAAGCAGAGTTCTACATAACTTTTGCAATAGCTTGAATGTCAGCTCGTCTTAAATCGGATCACTTCTCCTTGAACTTGCTTGGGAATGAAGGAAGAAGACATTGCTTTCTAGTTTCATATCACAAGTTCCCTGCCACTGAGTACTGTCGACCCTCCTAAGGTGGAACATGCACCGATCTTAACCTTACTAAGTAATGACAGCAAAATTAATTTGAAGAATACGACCACTCAAGAACAAGCCTAGTTGAAACATAAGCCGTACCAGGCCTTGTCGGGGTCTTGTGCGGGGCAGAAAGGCGGGAACTTAAACACCTTGCGGTTCTTTTTGCAATGGACATGGTTGGTGGGTTTTTGCCAGATTGCGATATCGCCCTTCTGTTTCAACTTCTTCCAGCACATGCTTCTCGCTATGCTCTCGATCCTATCTTGTTCTGCTTTAAGATCATCGGCTGTTCTGTCCCACCCTTTCCAGTGTCTCTCCCAATTTATTGGCGGCCCTGACAGAATCCAGTAACCTCCGGGACGCAGAACCCGGTCGACCTCCATCAAGTATGCCCCATCTGTATTTTTATGAATGTTAAATAACATGAATTGCTAATATAATCTTACGATGTGTAAAATAAATAGTGAAGGAGTATAACTCACCATACTGACCCCAAGGAATGAGGCAGCGAGAACAATGAGCCATGTCGAATGCTCTCGAAGGGTATGGAAGCCTCTTGGAAGCAAGGACTCCGATTAGGGCGGACACTCCCCTCTCGAGAGCGAACTGAACTTGAGCTTCGCGGGTGTCTCTCGGTGCAAACGACACCGTGAGGATGTTCCTGGACAAGAGGTAAGCTCCCCAGCTAGCCACCTGCAAAGTCATGAGGCCATGCTTCAAATTAAAATCTTCATTTGCCCCAATTGATCTATTTAGCCATACAATGCTGTCTTAGCCTCCATATAAAATTGAGAAAGTCAAAACATTCTATAATGTTTATTTGTTGATTTGGCCAGTATGCAATAAAATTCTTGAACTAATTGCAGAGTGTGAAGCAATGGTAAGATCTGAGATCTGCAATCTTTGTGGAGTCAACTGGTTCGACTTGTACAGTTCTTATGTGCAAACCTGGAAGTGCAACAGATCAGATGTTCTATACCCAACATGCACGCTAACACGTGATCATTTAGGGACTTACCCTAATGATGCATTTGATTATACTTAAGACCAACTTATGTCCTAGACACTAGCTATTAACCAATCGACGTGCAGATCTGATATCTGCAATTAGCCCCTGAATCGCCGCACTTAATATGCAAAATCATGATATCTCAGACTAAGAATCCCCAATCCCTCCAAATATTAGTCTCCCAAGTATCAAAATCTTTCTTGATTGGTACTCAAATTTAGAATCATCTCAGTTGGTGGATAAATTGGCAAAGCTTAGTAAACAAGGATGATCGGACCGTCGTAAAATTGGGGCAAAAATGTGGAAACACTGAGGCAGCTCGGCACTTCAGATCTGGTGAGTTTGGTTTGGGTGGTTGGTACTGGAAGAATAATGGGGCACTCTACACCAAACTCAGAGATCAACCCAAAGCTTGATGGGTCATGATGAATTTGACTTACCCCATATACCCAACTTGTCAATATTTTCCCACCTAGATTCATGGCAATTTGACGGTGGAGGCCATATATAAAAGCATTCAATTCGAAGTTCATAAAATTAGTAAAATTCTGACTGGGGATCCACCGGTGCGGGTCGCAATACTAGGATGTACAGCTTGTTTATATAAAATGACATGCCGTGATTAGTAAATTTTACAGTCGCTATGCCAAATTCTGACCGCGCCCACAGTAATTAGTCTGCACATGTACCCATGACGTCTCCTAATTTTCCGCTCCAATAGGAAATGCTTATTTCCAGCTGTCCTCCGTCTCGGGCCGGTTCGACCCGCCCCGGTCACGCCCTGACCGACCCTCAAGAAAATCTACAGTATCCTCCTACATGTAGTTGTTGCAACCTCAGCCATTATAATATTCCGCTTTGGGGACATGGGCGCCGAGATCCCGATACCCAGAAATCCATAAAATATCTTATAAGTCTTATGAACCGATCAACTTTAAGTTTTTGAGCTATGAAGATGCTCCTGATTCATAGCGAGCACACCGATCAGCGAAATTCGAACATGTGATATAAGTCGATTATTCTTACCGCCCCCAACCAACTTGTCAAACTCGAGAGTTTTCGCCGAAATATGTTACTTTTTGCCGACATACATAAACTCGAAACGTATAGCGGTGAGTTGTTGACAATTGTAAGTAACGACACACAACTGATTGAAACATGTTGTAGCAACGTAAGAAGGCAAGCCTTGCACGTTTTGACTTTTAACGTATGTGTACAGGGTGACATTGTTGTTGTACGTTACTCATTCTGAATGCCTTGAAAACCTTAATTTTGTTCATGCCGTTGGCTTAAGCAGGACGCTTATTAACAATATATCCTATCAAGTAATCATTATCCAGAGACCGATCGAACCAAACCAGATTAAGTCGAGATAGGAGACAATTGGTACGTACCCCGCAACCGGTGTCGATGGCGGTCCTTATGGAACCGCCCTTGAGGTTGATCATCTTCCCTATGTCGTCGATGTACGCGTCGGCGCCGTTCGAGAACATGGTCCCGCCGCCGGGGAAGATGAACCGGTCGCCCTTGAAATGGACCCAGTTCTGCCTCTTCTTCTCCACGGTCAGCTCCTTGTGCGGAACGTTGGCGAACCATGCCTTGTCGCGGCTCTCCGGCCACTGGAACGGAGCTCTGTAACCGTGCGGCGCTGGGATCCGGCACTTGAGCCTCTCTCCCTGCTCGGGGCAATGCCTCTCCCGGTACACCAGCCTCTCTCTATCGAACCTCAGCGATCGCTGCACGTCCTCGCACGGCGTGTACTCGGAGAACTTCGGGTCGCAGGGAGGGAAGTGGAGATCCTGCGCCGCTTCCTCCGTCCGGATGAGGTCCTCCGCCCTGTGGTGGGCCGAGAAGTCGAGGGCGACGTTGGCGGCGGAGGTGGCGTTGCGAGGCAGGGACGGGCGGACGACGTCAGGGATGGTGCACGGCAATCTGGGGAAGCCGGAGGAGGAGATGGCGGAGGATGCGCCGCCGGAGTGCTGCCAGATGCCGAGGAGGTAGAAGAGGGAGCAGAGGATGGAGGCGGTGGTGATGTAGTAGAGGTTGGCCTTCTTGGACTTGAAGGGGAAGCTCTGGAAAGGGTTCGGGCAGTTCTTGTGATTCGCCATCGGAAGATGAAGACGACGTCAGCGACGCTGTCAAAGGTGGCGGCGGCGGCGACGACTTTAGAGAGAGATTCGGTTCATGGCGTGGCGTCGGAAGTCGCTGCTCCTATAGAGAGAGAGAGAGAGAGAGAGCGACGCCGTGCGAACACGTTTGCGAGGGAGAAGAAGACGGGAGGAATTGTAGTAAACTTAAGGGCGACGGAGAAGTCCCTGTCGATATTATTATTGTAACATAAGGTGAGCGACGACCATATGGTAAAAATTAACGTAGGATGATGACAATTTGATGGGAACGTTTTTTATTTTATTTTTATTTCGTTAGATTTTGACCGGAAAAATTAGTGTGAAGCAAGAGAAGAGAGGCGGCTAAAATAAATCGAGAGCCGTGAAAAATAATGGGTCGTGGACACGGTAAAGATTGTAGTGAACTTTTAATAGGAAAGGGGGAAGGAAAAAAAAAAGGAAAGAAAAAAAAAGGAGCGATTTAAGGGAAGAGGATCTCAATCGAGTAAATGCTAATTATGTGGAATCGATTCTAATAGCCATACATGAGAAGTTTATCCGGGACAAGATCGAGGAGGAGGCCTCGTGATCGAGTGCAAAATTTTGTGTGACTACGATCGACTATTCTAAAAAGCTTAAATGGGTTCGACCGAGGCCCGAGATTTGATGTACCAACAGATATTGTCTCGTGTAACCCGATTTCGAACTAGCTTTTTTTTTTTCTCTTTTCGGGGAAAAAAATAAAAATGAGATTAGGAAAGAGAGCACGGTTTGCTCTCCCCTCCGCAAAAAAAAAAAAAAAAAAAAGAACAAACAAACGGGAGCGCTGTCCACCAATCAGCATAATTAATTATAACGATATTATATGGTAAGAAATCCTATGGGACCGATCGGGAGGGGACCTTAGGCAATAATCCACCCGGAAGTTGGCCCGCAAAGAAAGTGCCAAAAAAAATTGTTGGACCAACCACGTTTGCATGTTTCGGATTGGTATGGTAATATAACCTACGAGCCGGTGCAATCGAAACCGGCGGCCTGCTCCGCACGTAGACATGTACGAATTCTCGACTTGATTATGCTAAATTAATCAAATCCTAATCAAACTGGATTGACCTTAGAGCATGGGGAGGAAGGGGGGGGGGGCTGTTCAATTTGAATTGCCAAAATCGGGGGCAGCTCTGTTTTTTTATTATTTTTTTCTTTGGGTTCTCTTTTTGTGGGGGTGGGGTAGGGGAAAAAAATTAAAATTGTTTTCAGGAATTAGGGCGAGGAGGGAAGTGGGTTTGCTTGCGCTTCGGCTTGAGGTTGGAGCGATTTTGACTTTAAGCATCTAACTCCTTTTCCTCGAGCATCACTCCGTGGATCCGGTGCTTGTTTGGTGCTGTGTCGAATGGATTACATTCGAAATGAATCGAAGCCCCCCGGATTCGGCTTCAATATCGTGTCGGTACATTCGATCCGAAAATTTGATATCATAAATGAGGAAAAATCACGTGTACAGATTACATGTATATATGAAAACACCGGTCCATTGAAAATACAATCTGTGACGGGAGAATCTAAGTTAGCACAAGATGTCAAAAGCGTTCGTCTCGAAAGAAAACGGGTCATCTTTTAATAGCGATCGAAATTACAAGGATTAACCGTATAAATCATGCATGGATTCCTTACGTGATGCCACGTAAAGAGAGAGAGAGAGAGAGCCCTTTCCATTGACTAATCGAATAGGATCGGAGGCGACACGTGGTGGAGTCCTAGTGGTGCGGACAACGTGGCGAATCGGATTTGACTCCCGACGTGGTTTTGCACTAGAATTCAAGCAGAAAAAGAAGATGCAGGTGCATGAGATTGACTGCAGCTTTTCTCTCCTTTTGCTTAACAGGGGTCTTTCGAGTTTTTGGACCCGACGAGATGATCCGTCTCGTACGCGATCTGTAATATCAAAGGATACAGGTTATTATATAGATCATAAATTCATTTTTTAATCAATATTTAATGGAGCGAATCGTTATATGAATTGATTATATTTAATAAATGAGTCACGGATGGATTTTGAATGGTAAAGCCCCAATAATATAGATGTTAAATAGATCAAATCTATCTTTGTAACTTTCTTCCCATCCTTTTTTCGCCATCACTCAATTTCCTGCTCGTTGGCTCGCTTTGCCGTCGCACCTTAGTTTTGATGCAAGTTTTCATTTATTAAGTTAAATATGAAAATATTTTAGTAATATGGATCGGATCGGATCCGGTATGTGTTGGGTCACTAGCAAAACGAGTTAAATTGATCAATTTGAGTGGGACCATTTTCGATTCGATCCACCCGTTTGATGGGATCCACACACCGCTCGATCGCTTTACAAAAAATGATAGATGTGATTGTCGAGACATCGCGTGTTCGAAATACATTGGATAAGCATACTCTTAATAATTGATGGATGGGAATAAAGAAAGTAGAGATGCCTTCCTTAGGTGGTGGTTTTTCGATCCGATGATGGTTGGTGACTTGATAAAGGTCAGATCCAGGGGCAGTTGAGGTGGGTGGGACCTCGGATCCCATGTTCTTGATGATGAAGACGTATGCATTAGGCAAATCAGCAATAGAAGCAGAGCATAGACCATGGGATTTGTCATATCTTAATTGCCCAAATTGGGCTGACTTTGACTTTGATCCACCAATGGAGAACAACTCTTCTCCATTTCCCACAGATTCTCGTGGGGAAAATTACTAAAAAAGTCCTAAACCTTTTACAATTGTGCCAATTCAATCCTAAATCTTTTTTTTTTGCCAATTCAATCCTAAACCTTTTACAAATAAGCCAATTCAGTCTAGTTGGCCCGGCGGCGCTGACGTGGCCGCCGGCCGACGAGGGCGGAGGGCCCAGCTCCGACAAGGCGAGCTCGGATTGTTTTTGCTAAAAAAGTCCTAAACCTTTTGCTCGGATTGTTTCTGCTACACGCTCGCCCAGATCCGGCGAGGTGGAGCTCGCCATGAACTCGCCCAGCCAAGGCGAGCTCCGCCTCGTCGGATCTGGGCGAGGGCGGAGCTCGCCCAGCTCTGGCGAGGCGGAGCTCGCCCAGCTGCGGTGAGCGCCCAGCTCGCCTTGCCGGAGCTGGGCCCTCGCCGGTGAGCCTCCCCCCTGGCCAGACAGGCCAGGGGGAGAAGGAAAAGAAAAAAAAAGGAAAAAAATTGAAAATATTAAAATATTATCACGTGGTCGCCGGTCGGCGCCACATCAACCGGCCGGCAGCCACGTTAGCGCCGACCGGCCAAATGAACTGAATTGGCTTATTTATAAAAGGTTTATGACTGAATTGACAAAAAAAAAGGTTTAGGATTGAATTGGCACAATTGCAAAAGGTTTAGGACTTTTTTGGTAATTTTCCCGATTCTCCTGTAAAGATGGTTTCGTGTGCATTTAAAAGGAAGATGCTCTTGAGCAATAAGAAGTTGCACTCACTGTGCAAATGAAGGAGAAGCCTCTTATAGTCAAAATTAAGGGAAAAATTATCTAAAAAGTCATAAATTTATTTCACTTTTACCAATTTAATCATAAATCTTTCAAATCTGTCAATTAAGTCTTAAACCTTTTACATCTTGTCAATTAAATCCATCCGGCTAATTTTGGCCGCCCAGAACTGGCGTAGACATTAGCTGGCGCTAGCAGTCCGGGCAATGTTAACGTGGTAATTTTTTTATATTTTTTTGAATTTTTAAATGCTTTTTGAATTTTTTTCCTTTTCTCTTTTTGGGCCTTCTGCCCTTTGGCCAATTTGGCGACCGACCAAAGGCCGGCAAGGTCGAACTGGCTAGAGGCAAGGGTTGGCAAGGGCGAGCCCTGCCGGCCCCTGGTTGGGCGAGGTTGAACCTTGTCCGACCTCGTCGTCCCGACCTAGGCCATGGCGATGGCAAGGTCGCCCTTTCCCAACCAAGGCGAGGCAAACCTCGCCGTCACAACCTAGGCAAAGGCGAGGGTGAGCTTCGCCGGAGGGAAGAAGGCCAGAAAAAAAAGGAAAAGATGTTAAAAATTCAGAAAAAATATTAAAAATTGCCACATCAGCAGTGACCGAATGACTGGCGCCCACGTTAGCTTCGAGCGGCCAAAATTGGCCGGATGGACTCAATTGGTAAGAAGTAAAAAAGGTTTAAGATTTAATTGACAAACTTAAAAGGTTTAAGATTGAATTGGTAAAAATGTAATAAGGTTAGGACTTTTCGAATAATTTTTTTCAAAATTAAGAATAGGGTCTTCTAGGGTTTTTTTGTCGAAGCAAATGTCTGCGGATCACGAGTCCTCCATTCCCGCGGTCTGAAAAACTTTTTGAAACGACACGAAGCTGAAGTTCGAGGAAGATTCGGGTGCGATCTACCGGACCGAGTGCCGTGTCCTACTCATCGACACGTTCGCATTCGTACGTCTCTGCGTTTAAAATGGGTTGACTAGAAAGCCAAGATTTTCTTCTTCTTCTTCAAGGTTTTATTTTTTTGGGACCACGAGCATTCTAGCTATAAGATGAGATGGACGCATTTTGAGCCCATACATGAAGATGACAACTAGCTTGAGGCCCGTTCGCACGTTAAGCCCGTGTAAGCTTACACGACTTGATCTGAAAGTTGACTTCAACGACATCACACTTTTGTACAACACAGGGAAAAGCTAGTGCTGGTCATTCCATTTTAGGTAAGTCGGGTTCGTCGGGAGAAAGACGGCGCGCTCGATCGATATTGTATGACAAATAAAGATCTGACCTCTCCATCAAGGAGCCTACTATAATATCTTTTATTTAAGGGTATCGTCGAAGAACGAACGAACCCTCAAATAGCGCGATGTTTTCGCTTAGCAATATATTCGATTCTAAGCAAAAATACACATAACAAATGTAATTAGTAATAATTGTCCAAAACGTCATAAACCTATTGTACAGAGGTCAATTCAGTCCTAAACCTTTCAATTACGCCAATTTAGTTCTAAACTTTTTTTTTGTATTGATTTAGTATTGAACATTTTGAAGATTTGATAATTTAGTCCTAAAACTATTATTCGGATATTTGGTCGGAATGACTATGTTGGCAAATCGTCAAAATATTCAGGATTAAATTGGCAAATCATCAAAAGGCTCAGGGCTAAATCGGCACAATTGAAAGATTTAGAACTAAACTGACAAATCGTCAAAAGGTTTAGGAGCTAATTAGCACAACCGAAAATTTTAGAACTGAATTGACCTCCTTGTAATGGGTTTAGTACTTTTTGGATAATTTTTTATGATGTAATTACAAGCGCGGTGCCGGATGAAAACATTTTAAGTTATTTCTCAGGTTGGCAATTCTTCGATCCGGTTCGGATGTTTCTTGGATCTCAAATATAAATAATATCTTTCGTTTCGGATCCACCCATCTCATCGAACGTTAGTAGCTTGGCTTGGTCGGATATTTTTCTAAGTCTATAGATAATATAATTAAAAAAAAAAATCGCTTCTGTGTACGTTATCCTCACACGCCTGCCCCAATTAATTGCTTTGCGCAACATTCCCCGAAGCCCTGCGGCTAGCCGTACTTGGTCAGCGCACGCGCTCGCGACCCGCCGGAGTGGCGATAGCCAGAGAGGAGGAGGAGCGTGCGCAGCGACGCGCGCCCCGGGGGCATTAGAGGCGGCGGAAGTGGTTCGTCGCTTCTGATCGCGTAATCCCGGCTTCTCCGTTAATTTAACGGCGCTGATTAATATCGGATAAGGACAAGTACGCCCCTGCCCGGGGAAACTTTCTCTCTCTAGAAAACGGCGGGCGGGCGTATGCGCGTGCGCGTACGCGCGTACGCGTATAAAGTGTACCCAACTAAAACCCTCCGGTCCCTCCGTGTCTCTCTCTCTCAAGTACTTTTAGCATCTACTATACTTTTTTGTTAATTATACGTGTACCTTCTTTTAATTTGGTCCCAAGGAGCAATATCCCAGCAAATAATAACAACAAAATGTGTATTTAACCAAAAGAAAAAGAAAAAGAAAATCGCCCCGACCTAACTATATTTAGGCTTCGGGAGGAAAAAAAGAAAGAAAGAAAACCCCTCTTATTTTGTGATACTGGGACATAAATAACTGACTCATCCCAATTTTCCATCATACAAGGAGATAGGAGTATATGTAAATACATAATGAAGAAATTTACCAAGCTTCGTATTCTCGTCGCTTTCCTAAATAAGTTGCCATTTTAGATTATAATGTCCTGCAAACTTAACTAAGCGTGAACAACAAAAGCGAGACATATAGTCAAATTAGTTAAAAGGAGCTTACCCTATTACTCGATTCACGGAACAAGTTATCTTCCGCTCGCGCGATCTGGATCTAGCATATTTTGTACGCCGGTTTCATGGTCGCCCACTCATATACATCCTCAAGAGCCACGCTCGCCGGTTCGTATTCGATACACGTGGACGGGACAGTTTGCGCGCATCAGCGGCGATCGGTCGAGTAGCAAAATTCAGGTATGCTGCGCCGTAAGAACGCTGATAGAGCCGACCCGGGCGAAAAATTCCGTGGATAACGTACAAGTACGAGTCTCGCGCCCCACGTACAGCTACGCTGTTCCCAATGTATTAAATCACCAGCCCCCTCTCTCTCACTCCCTCCCTCTCTCTCTCTCTTCGAATTGCTATTTCCACGCCTCCCTCTCTCTCTCTCTATAACACCGGGTCAACGTCGGGTCCTATCGTTCTACTCTCGCGGGGGTAGAAAAATCCGCGACTTCCCCTCATCCCCCAAACACTTCACGGACGCCGAGTGCCAAGTCCCGAAGATGGATCCTTCGAGCTCCAACATGGAGGTCTCCCTCTCCCTGAGGATCCACACCTTCCGTTTCAAGTTCAGGCGCTGAACCCTGTCCTCCTCCCCCCGTCCCTGTCCCTCCTCTTTCCGTTTGCCCCCCGGTTTTTCCAGCTCGCGTTTTGGGGGCCCCCGGTTCGAGGAGGGAGGTAGGCAGCTCGCTTCGCGATTCGCTAGGGTTTTCTCCTTCTTCCGTCCTTTCTATGGGTGCGAGCTTCTCGGGGTTCTCGCCGGACTCGGACTGCTCGGACGGAGACGCCGCCCTGGCGAAGCCGAGGCTGGGCGACATACCGGAGAGCTGCGTGGCGTCGGTGCTCATGCACCTGGACCCGCCTGAAATCTGCGGCCTCGCCCGGCTGAACCGGGCCTTCCGCGGGGCGTCCTCCGCCGATTTCATCTGGGAGTCGAAGCTGCCGGAGAACTACGGGGCGATCGTGGAGAAGGTGCTGGAGGAGCCCAAGGTGTTGAACTTGGGCAAGAGGGAGATCTACGCTCGACTCTGCAGGCCTAGTGCTCTCGATGGCGGTACAAAGGTGCGAAACTTTTCCTTCTCCTTTTCCGGCTTTTTCCTCGGCTGCTACCGGGTCTCGAGATGTTCGCAGTCCTTCCTTATTGAAGAAGATGTTTAGCAGCCCTTGTTTATGCTTTTTTGGTCGGAACTCGGGGCAATTTCAATTGCGGGGTCGTAGAAAAATCCTTGCTTTACTCTTCTTTGGATAAGTTGAAGTGGGGGGTGGATTGGATTTTATCGAATCGGAAGAAATGGAAAGTTTAATTAATGATTTAGCTATCGTTTTTCTGATCGTTCGGGGATTGCGGGGGTTGTGGAATGCAGGAATTTTGGCTGGATAAGAGGACGGGCGGGGTTTGTCTGTCGATTTCATCCAAGGCCTTGATGATCACCGGAATAGATGACCGAAGATACTGGAAACGCATTTCGACCGAGGAATCTAGGTACGTCTTTCCTCATTTTGCTCCTGGATGGGCCAAATCAGCCGGCCCTTTTCTCGTATCGGTTTTTTCATTATTAGGTGAACAAGTTTCGTTTCGATGCTGGTAGGGGATATCGGAATTGCTCAGCATGTTGTATGAGTTGGATATCATTCATGGCAAAAATATGTTCTTGCAGTGCATGGGAAAAATACTGGAAGATTAGAGTACTACGTATTGGCAGTGCTCAGTTTTCGGAGCTTCAAATAATCTCTCTAAGTTTAGTTCAGTACATAGACTTCCATGAGATGATTACACCTCCCTAGCTGAGCAGAGTGGTTGGCGATGCACTACACAGGGCATTAGTTTCTTCTAATTATTGAATTTGTTACAATAACCCGCGAAGCTTCTTTAAAATATCATCAATGACATGCAGCTCCTTGCCAGCAGCATGATATCATGAATTAAGCAAGAAGATTGCAATGAAAATGTTCAAATGCAATTAAGGCTGCAAGAATCTCTTCTTTCATAAAGTTTGGTGAATACTAGTTATTGGAATAGTATCTTTGGAGGATAAACGGCAAAGTATTATCTTATAATTTGAAGTTATTTATTCACACATTCACCGAAAATTTATAATTGGTGGTGATTGGCGAGTAAGCCAGTGTGCGAAGATTTGCTTTAGTAAATGTTCCCTCTGCTTTGCCTCGTATATTTATATCTTGGAATGATCTAATCTTATTATCTCTCCCTGCTTGTTACATGCAGATTCCATACGGTTGCATATCTTCAGCAAATCTGGTGGTTTGAAGTAGATGGAGAGTTGGAATTTCCATTTCCCGCAGGGACGTACAGCGTCTTCTTCAGAGTCCAGCTCGGTAAGTCAACCAGGAGACTGGGCCGCCGTGTATGTAATCCTGAGCACGTCCACGGCTGGGACATAAAACCCGTCCACTTCCATCTCACAACTTCCGATGGGCAGCGTGTCGTGTCCCAGTGCCACGTGGACAATCCTGGGAACTGGATCCATTACCACATGGGAGACTTTGTCGTCGTGAACCCCGACACATCGATGAAGATAAGATTTTCAATGACCCAAATCGACTGCACTCACACCAAAGGCGGTCTCTGCGTGGACTCCGTTTTGATATGTCCTAGTGGCGTTCGGAAATTGATTAATTCATTGACGTAGTGCGAGTATCGAAACGAGATGGAGAAGCATGCGATTGTACATAGTTTCGGGCAAACTGTAGAGCTAGTTTTGATTGGATCTTGAAGCTTACTGTGTCCAATGTCCATGTATGTATATACTTTGGTCTTGCTCCTCTCCCTTCCATAATCAACTTTCTGTGCAATACTATGTAACTATTTCTTTGTCCTTTCCACGTGCGCGATGGAATTGGTCATATGAAGAGTATTTTGGCATGGTAGTCTCTTGTTAGCTCTCCTTTTCTGAAGAATCTTGGTTGGAGCTTCCACCTCTGAGGCCATCGGCATTTGTGCATTCGTGGTCTGCTTTGATGTTGCACAAGTCACCGGTCTCCAGTCCCAAGGTGGTTCGGTCCTGTTCCCAGTTCCAGAAATCGGGAACCGGTCCTCTTAAAGATCCCCAGTGGAATCAGACTGGATCGAGAACCGATTATCTCTAATCCACGTTGGGAATGCTAAACCCAATTATGACATTTGCCTAGGATATTCAGCATGTCATACAATCTACACGGAAATCCTTAGCAAGTCATCATTTCCCAATAACTTTGCCGCTTATTTTTAACTTTACAATCTGATTTATGCTGGACTTATGCTTCATTGAATCGAGCCCATTAAACCTTAGTTGGAACGTATATATTCAATACAGTAATTTCTCCGGTGCATTATTACCGCACGAATAAAATAATTTTGAATCATCCGCCTTTCACCAAGAAACGAGTCGGAACGGTACGTGAGCTCTTCACTTTTCCGCGCCGAACGATTACTTATTCACTTCCGGCATTAATTTCGCAAAAAAATAAATATTAAATTCGTTTCTTTGACGGGAAAATTTCAAATCAGTACCCAAAGCAATGCCAAATTCTCAAAAAAGAGTCCAAAGTGGACACAGTTTCAAATAGGGGCCCGAAGTGCCCAATTAGTCTCAAATAAGGACCCGAAGTGTTCAATTAATCTCAAACAAAGGCCTAGATTCACTGGCCGGTCAAATGCTCACCGGCTGACGAGCACGTTATTGTTCCGGCGACTAGAATAAGGTAGTTTAGTCTTTTTCTTTTTTTCCTTTTTCTGTTTTTTTTCCTTTTCCTTTTCCTTTTCTGTTTTTTTTTTACTCTTTTCCCTCCGTCGGCCATAGCCGGGGCCGGCGAAGGTTGCCGGCCTCAGGCGGAGGCCACACTTGCCGGCGTTGGGCGAGAGCCGCCTCGCCGGAGGCGGGCGAGGGTAGCCTTGGGTTTTCCTCGCCCGACGCCGGCGAGGGCCGCCCTCGCCCAACGCTCGCCCAACGCCGGCGAGAGCGGCTCTGGGTTTCCACTCAACGAATCATGCTACCGTGTAGCATCATCCTTGTTCACGAGGCAGCTCCTCTCGGTGCTGTGATTGGTGTTGCCAACTTCAACCCTGTCGAGAGAGAGAGAGAGAGAGAGAGAGAGAGAGAGAGAGAGAGAGAGAGAGAGAGAGAGAGAGAGAGAGAGAGAGAGAGAGAGAGAGAGAGAGAGAAACCTAGGCGAGGAAACCCAAGGCCACCCTTGTCGACGTTGGGTGAGGGCCGCCCTCGCAGGAGGCGGGCGAGGGCGACCTCGCTAGATCCAATGAGAGCAACCCTTGCTCTCGTCGGATTTGGCAAGGTCGCCCTTGCCTGACGTTGGTGAGGGTGGCCAACCTAGGCGAGGAAACCCAAGGCCACTCTCGTCGACGTTGGGTGAGGGCCGCCCTCGCCGGGGGCGGGCGAGGGCGACCTCGCTAGATCCAACGAGAGCAACCCTTGCTCTCGTCGGATTTGGCAAGGTCGCCCTTGCCTGACGTTGGTGAGGGTGGCCTTCGCCTAAGGCTGGCAACCTCTGCTAGCCTTGACTATGGTCGGTAGAGGGAAATGAGTAAAAAAAAAAAAAGAAAAGGAAAAGGAAAAAATAGAAAAAGTAAAAAAAAAATAAAAAGACTAAACTATCCTCATTTTGGTCGTCGGAATAGTAACGTGCTCATTGGCCAGTAAGCATTTGACCTACCATCGAACCCAGACCCTTATTTGAGATTAATTGGGCACTTCGGACCCTTATTTGAGATTAATTGGGAACTTTAGACTCCTATTTGAGACTGTCCACTTTGAACCCTTTTTTGAGAATTTGGCACCACTTTGTGTACTGATTTGGAATTTTCCTTTTCTTGAGGGATAATCCACAATACCTAATGGATAAGTTCCATCCAATTTTTTATCCGAAGTAAGAATAAGCAACGTGACCAACCGATTCTGTTCAGGAGGTGATCACAACAAACGACCATTTCTTAATATGTTTGAAACGAGCGACCTACTCATCAAATCGTTCTGAAACATCCGCGGAAAATGCTTGTTTTTTATCTTGCAAAACCTCGCTTTAAAAAAAATTTTTTTTTTCCATGGCGATCGTTATATATATTTTTTCTTCTTAAAACATGCGCAAACAGACGAGACCTGAAATTTTCAATTAAGAAAGCACATTTTATTCTTGACCCCCCCCCCCCCCCCCCAAAAAAAAGCAAAAAATTATTTAACAAAAACGAAAATGAGTTCGAAGCTGCGGTGTTTAAAAATTGGCCTCGCTCGAGGTCAGCCATTTCCTTCATCACTCTCTCTCTCTCTCTCTCGCTCGTTCTCGCAGGTATCATCGTCGCGAGCACCGGCAGCGGCACGCGCTCTGCGTATCTTCTCGGCGATCTTAGGGTTTGGACGACGTCGATGAGGCTCCTGCGCATCGGCAGCGGAAGGTTGGAATTCCTCGCGTCCTTCTTGTCTGTCGGCAATCGGGGTTTTCTTCCGCTCGCTGATTCGGTCGGGCGCTCCGGTCGCTGAATTCCGATAGGATTTCGTTCGTCCGCGAACTGCGAATTTGGCGCCGGTTTTTTTCCCGGCTTCGAATCGCTGAATTTCGCGTTTGATCGGGATTCTGGAATGTTGGTTGGGGTTGATTTCTCGTCTTCAAATTTTGATTTTGTGGAATTCGTGGTTGTGGAATTGGGAGAAAAAGATGAACTTTGCGTTTGTTTCTTTTTTTTTTTTAAATGCGATTCCCTCGGTCGGAGTTTTCCCCGGAGTAAATTCGATTCGAGGGCATTTTATGGTTCCGTGAGTTATGCAATTGATTGGAAATTCGGAAACAAGAAAAATAGCCTGGCCTAGTGTTTATAGTATAACGAAATTAACAGCTCATGGGGGAGTTTTTGTTCATTTTCGACTCCAATTCGCTTGATTTTCTTTTATGTACAGAGGCATAAGCTCTAAATTTTTCGTTTAATTGTGCTGAGTTGAATCGTTAATTAACGGTAAATTTTGCACCTTGATGCATTCGGCGGTCTTAAAATGTCCTATTTTTTTTTGTATTCTAAGGGTGATTTGATTGTGATGCTAAGGTAGGTTTTGAGGTTCAAGAAGGCATCTGGAGCTTGCTTACACTAGCAGAAATGGATCCCCCTGTGGATTTCGTGCCAACACTGGAATTGGACATGTCATTCAAGATTCTTATAAGTTTGGGTGACCCCTGCGATATCGCTCGAGCTAGCTGCGTTTCGCGTTCTTGGCACGGATTTGGTATGCTGATGAAATTTGAGGATAAAGCTAGTTTCCTTTGTTGTTGTTATCTCTGATTCTTTCCATCAGTTTAGTTATCTTTCATGCATGGAAGAATATGTCTAGCTCTCCTTAATTGGATTATATGTACATTATTGTTTCTCTTTTATGTAAGGAAGACGATGCTAAAGTAGCTCTTTTTGGTGTGATTGAATTTTACTCGCTATAGCAATCGTATGTAGCTGATGAAGTTACATGGATCAGCAAGTTCATTCTGAAAATGAAGTTTTATGCCAACTCGTTGGACATGGATTTTCTATCAATAGTGCCTGGCTGATGTGTGTGGACATTCAGCCGAATTACATTTTAAAGAGAGTTGCTTTACCATAGATGACTTTTATTGCTTCGTGCTTCTGTAGTGCATTGTGAATCTGCATCAAATACAATGTGTTCTGGCAACTTTGGAGCATATGCTTTGTAATGCAAAGGGGTTCATTGAGAAGAGGCTGATTTTTATTTTGACATGGGTTTTCAGGAAATAATACAATTTGGAACTTAGTTTTAAGCTATTGCTCTGTTTATCTAAGCTTTCTGGATATGCATTGACATGATTATATTCCATTTTTCTAATTGGTAATTGGAAAGACCATTTAGATTATCAGCATCTTTTTCTATGAAGCAACTGTTGATCAATTAATAATCATTAATGAATTCATCACATTTTGATATGTTGCAGTAACAATTATGATGGATCTTTGACTTCATATTTGGATGTTAAATCGGTTTGCAGATCTCGATATTGTCAATTAAATGGTTTTGGCTTTTGGCTTTATGCAGTGGTCTCCAATGGTCTTTCCAAGCAGCTATGCCTCGGAATGTTTCCTCAGTTATCTGGAGTTGATCATGTCACCGAAAGCTGCTCCTTCAAAACTGAGGCTGAAACTGGTTCTAGCAACACTAAAGAATGGGATGTTCTGGAAAGGGAGCATAGGGTCTATGGTTTTCTGTCTCATTGTTGTAGAACAATTGTTGACAGAGAGTGTATTTCAGATGCAATAAGCGCTTCCAGCACTGATAATTTCCCGGAGGAAGGTATTAATAATACTTTGGAAATGAGAGAGAGAGTTGGAAGGATTGCCTCATACTGGTCCAGTAAAGGACAAAAGAACCCTGCTGTGCCTGAGACTTTGATTTACAAACTGGTTGGTGATTTGTGTGTTATTACTGAGATCGACATCCAACCTTTTCAAGGTTTTTCCTGATTTCTTTTTGCACTCTTCTTGTTGATTTTTGTGTTTATTTGTATCTTAAATAAATTAAATTATTGTCATGGGCAGCTTATTTCCAGACAGGATTACCTATATATTCGGCCAAATCTGTGCGATTTCGGATGGGTTATCCCACAGCTTCGGTGGATCTTGATTCGGTCGATCAATCATGTCATGATTCTACAAATGATAAGTTTGTATGGACTTACACTTCCCCAGAGTTTCCCATGGCTCAGGCAAGTGCGGCTCTTCAGTCCTGCTACATGGTGTTTTTTGTTTCATCTACTAGTCTCTACTGCCCCTTGGAAGAATGCAGACTGGGATAAAGTTGTTAATTCTCTTTTTGTGTAAGACATGCAGTGTACTTTCTTTTTACTTTCATTATGTTTTAGGAACACCCTCAATTCTCCACCTGCTTTCTTATATGGGGAATGAACAATACAGGACCTTAAAGTTGTTAATTCCCTTTTTGTGTGCTTCAGTAATGTGTTTTAACAGTGTTCCTCACCTTAAGATTGTCATCATTATCCAAAGATATCAGTTTCTATTTTTTTTTTCTTTCTGTCTTGCTTTGTTGAATAGCAGAAGTTTTTGTCCTTTGAAAAGTTCTTTCTTTATTAGGAAAGAGAAATAGTAGCCCGGCAAGTGTTAAGAGACCTACTAAGAGTTGTTAGCATTGCCCACAAATAAATGATTGCCATGACATGATGGTCAGAGTAGTTGTAAACGAAACGTCCTTGGAGTTAGAGTACAGAGACATTGTCACTCTTGAATAATCAAGGGTTTGAATGTGACATGATTGACGGGAAATAGTTTCCTTTGGAGGATTTTATTTTTTTGCTGATCATGTAATCTCTATCTTTCATAGGAGAACTGTTTGCAGAAATTCAAGTTTCCAAAGCCTGTCCTTTGTATAGGCGGATTCCTTCTTGTCGAGCTGCTCGGCAGGGTGCAGAGGCAGGAAATGGATGGCTTGTTTTATATTTGGTTTGTCTGCACACTTTTGGCCTTTTGACAGATTACTTTGTTGCTTAAACTCTTTTCTGCAACTATCTATTCTGTCTGTCTTAGCTTCCATTGTTTTCACACGAGCAATTTAAAATATCCTTCTTATACTTTTCACTTCTAACATTATGCATAGTCCATCATATAACCCTTGCGCATGAATGTCAACATGGCAAATCCTCATGTGTATAGAATAATAGAAGTGAATAGCTCATCAACATTCTTACCTACAAATGGAAAGATGGAAGTGTTTGTTTGCCTTCTATGAGAACTATAAATTACGAAAGAGCTCTTCAATGGTCATTTTGCATTCTATAATCATGTCGATGGTCCATTTCTTTTTGCCTCCTCTCATTATAAATTTAAAGAAATGGCAACAGAGATCTTGCATTTCAAGTGCCCATTTGGTGCAACTTTTACTTGTCTTTTTACTTTTTAATGCAGTTTGACTTTTATTTAACATCGAACATCTTGAATTCTTCAGAAATTTGTACACTTGGGCTATTAAGGTCCTTTGCAACCATTTCAAATTTTCCCATAATTTTTAAAGTTAATAAAGAAAGGCAGTAAGTAGCTTTATGTTCAAACAAAGTGAACTAATTGTACATAAGAGTGCTCATGTTACTGTTGTTTTATTTTCAGGAGCTCTAAATAAGATCTTTGCTTGATACTTGGTATTGTCTGACTTCATATTTTCGCCTTCTTTTTCCATATGCTAGTATCATGAACTTATTTTATGATTTGATCAAATTTGAGGTATTTGTCGGTTATGGTGGAAAGCTTTTGTGTGGTGTGACCAGATTTTAAAAGCTTCTATAGCTAGGGCTAAAGCAATGTAAAATGCTGATGGTCCAAATATTTTGAGGACTCAGAAAAGTAGGATGTGACAGGTTTTGGGGCGCAATGTGATACTTTTCTTATGGCATCTTGCAGTGTCTCTCATGTTCGAGTTTTGGGGCGCCCTTTATCACCTACATTTGGTATTGACATAATCGAACCATCTGGAAAGTTTGTTCTGAAGGCTCTTAGTTACACAAAAGAAAGCTTACCTGAAAGCAGTCCTCGTCGAATTTCCAGCTTGGAACTGCAGAGACGCGTGAGAAACTTGGAGCACATACTCAATATGCTTCGTGGTAATGTGAGAGATGTTGAGGATATATGGGACGAAGGGCCAGATGATTCGGATGAAGAGTTTGCATGATTTCAGCAACGAATCGGTTCTTTGTTTTCTCATTTATGTTACTTCACCCTTTAAAAAAGGGAGATGCCAGTCGAGGTCTTTGTTTTTTGGTCATGGACCTCTCTTGACTAAAGGGCGTATTTAACATTGACCACTTCTCTTCATATGTATATTCGGTCGAATTGGGTAATACAACTTGATTGCGTCTCCTTTGTCATTTCTCTTTTGCTATCTGATCCGATAGGATGATAATCGAGAATAATCAAATGCAGCTGTTGTTTGTTTTGGAGTTTGTACAGGTGGGCTTTTGTTTAATTTGTGTAATTTTTATACTCGTCAAATTAACGTTTTGAAAGTTGCATTCGAAAATCATTTGGCAAAGAGGCGGTAGATATTCTGAGGCATCCTCTTCAAAAATCGAGGTGGATTCCTCATTCGTTTCTGGTTGTAGACCAAGTCTGAGGTCTGAAGTAATAATAGCATAAGTTGGTGAACCATGCAGTGCCAAGTTGATTGATGTCAACCTCAATTACCCATATGGCTGGGGTGCCCAACAGTCGTGATCCATTAAGCAAGAGGAAAGCATTTCTCAGCAACATTAGAACTAGAACATGCATCACCGGCCGCAAACTTATGAGATCAGAGCAATCTACCGGTGTCAATAGTAGATTAAGTTGTTCACCCACTCTGAGAGAGAGTGATCAGAATTAGATCCTCAGCATAACGTCGTGCCGACCATTCGCATTCCTTATGCCTTGCTAGTCAGCGTAAACATTCTTTTCCCTTTTTTTGGCTAATAACGCATCAGGCTATGTGCTAATGCATGGAAAAAAGCGGCGGTCCTGCGGTTCAGTTAGTCATTGGATGTAATGTCTCTGGAACTAATCAAGTGAAAAGATTGCCGTGGTCATTGACTAGCAGATGATTAAATTGGAGAACATCACAACTTCAAGAGGAACTACAGAATTTGCTGGGTAATATAGGTGATAAATAATTGCAGGTATTTAATTATCACCATACAAGTTGGCATGTTGCCGATAAGCTTACACCAACATGGATGTGTCTGTAGTTATCACGATTACAACATGAAAGCCTCTTAAATTAACGGACTCCTTTCTTCACGATGTCTTCGACTTGGGGTGGTGATGGAAGTAACTGCACAAAATAACCAGATTTATCATCAGAAATTTGGAAGCATATATTTGTCAAAAGATGCAAAAGACATGGCATGAGATACTCAAACTCAACAAGCACTATGCGACCATTAGACTTGATAATGTGGCAAGAGAGACATCATCAAGAAGATGGCAGAGACTTCACAGTTACCTGATAACAAGTGATTAAGGAGGTGACAAATCCAAAAGCTCCGGTTACACGAGGAGTGACCTTCTTAGGGGCCAACTGAAGTAGCCCCACGGCAACCACTACATCCATGGCCGCCTTGATAAGGGCTAGGGACCTCTCATTTGATTGTTGAAAGTTAGCACAGTATTGTTCGTTCTGCACAGAAGTAGGTGTCAAGAAGGGAAGGTACTTTTGCCAGCATGACGGAGGCAGCAACAAGAAGGCAAATGGGTTAGTAAGTGAGAGAGCATTATGACCTACTTTATACTTTTCACCCTTCTTTAGATCCTTCTCTAGCTTCTTCATTGATACAGAAAGCCTTCCCAACTCCCCAAGCTGATGCATGTGACAAAAAAACAAGTAATAAAGCAATGATTTGATTTAGTTTTGGAATGGACCTTGAGAGGGTAAGACATTAGCCAAAAGATGAAGTGTCATCACTAGATTGGAGAAAGACATACCTCGACCAATGTAGCACATACTGAGGAACCCATCCAGCAGAAGAGTGAGACGCGGCCCATGAGCTCAGCACGTTCTTTGTTCTATGTCAAACAAGATATATCATTCTGTTTTCAAATCATAGAACTTTTGAAAGACAATATAAAATGCACAATAGCAAGAAGATAACATGCATACCTTGTAGATGCCAGTTCGACCGAGCCAGACAATTTGATCAAGGAACAAGAAAGTTGACAATAGTGCATTTTTGGACTGGAACCAAGCAGCAATTTTATCAGACAGCGTGAAGTTAAAAAACACTGGGGAGAGGTTTGAGACAAGGATGAAGTAGTCTATTGACCTTTCCTAGCAAAACAAGAGCAAGGGGCGTTCCTCGAGGAGCTGGACTTATAAGGGCATGGAGATCGTTGATGAACTGCAAATGGGGGAAACAACACATATTTCGTGAAGGTTAGCAAAAGGGAAATTAGAGCATTTGAAAGAAACTAGAAAGTTTGTCACTGTATACAACCTTAAAAAGACGAAAGACCTTCCGTGCCAAGGTGGTCGTTTTCTCAACATTTTGAGCTGTACCTGGCTCTCCTTTACTCACAAATCTTGAGCCATATTGTATGGCTCTGCATATCTTGTCCCTCGCTTCAGCCTTGTTCAAATAGAGAACAGCGAGAGCAAGTTCTGCTCGCACGACATCAACGGAACTCATCTTATAGACCAGCCTACCTGTGAGGGAAAAGGTACCGCGGTTAATCATGTCAACATACCAAAATTCCTTCTCTTTGAAAAATTTCAGTTCGGATAAGCTATATATCTCTTGAATACAAGTAAAAGCAAAAGAAAGGATATAATTCAAAAGGCATCTACAAAAAGCAATAACTATAGGTTCCATTTAGTAGACAACAGAGGAGAAACGCTTCTATAAAATAAGGACAAAGTTCCTTCAAGGCTTTCGTCAATCTTTCTGTGCTTAGAATTATTCATCCACTTAACCAAAATCTAAACATAGATGTTTATCCATCAAGCGGACTTTGTAATGATTAAGGGGCTGATTGACTGTATGAACATTAGGCAAAACCAACTAAATTGAATGGACTCATGCAACCAAGAGCGCTCGATCACAATACACGAGGAATTCAAAGTTTGACTCATTGTTATATCCTGCTTTTACAATGGACATAATACCATGAAGAGAAAATGATTAGAATGCAAACTGCCAGCCTAAAGACATGTATCAGATAGGCTGACTAAAACAAACCAGAAAATAAAGCAGCAAATGATCCTCAAAAGTCCACAACTTGATAACAGAAGAGTCGTCTTTTATACCTAAACAAGGGTGGGATCCTAACCAATGAATTGGGTTCTCTCGCTGTTCTATCTTTTCTTAGCAATTAGCTTGTAGTTGTACATTAAAATGCAGAGAGAGAGAGGGAGAAAGGGAAGGGGGAAGGGGTTGGAGAGATAGACAGAGGAGGAGCACCAAAGCGAGAGCTGAATTTGATGATTAGGCTTGAAAAGCACCAAAATTCTGGTGCACTTTTTTCTGCGCTTCTCTATCTCTCTAAACCAGGAGGAGATGAAATAAAATGAGAGAGAAGTTGTGTGTGGGTCAGCAGTTGAAGCTGTCGTTGCTCTGTTTTGGCGATAGGCTGTGATAAAGGCTTGTTTGGTCCTCAGAAACCAAAGCAAACAAACAAAACTATTTCATCAAAATACAAACGCCACCACACCCACCAATTAGCCAATCTTCTTCCTTTCATTCCTTTCAAAATTCTTGCTTACTATTATTATTCCAATTATCTGCCTCTCTTTTATTTTTATTTTATCAGAAGAACCAGAAATAGCTAGAACGGATTGAGTTCTTCCATCAGTGAGCCCACCACACGCACAAGTCGGGCTTATTAGCTGCTGACTTAACCCTGTTTTGTTTCTTGAGTATATTTGTGTTTTTTCGTGATTTTGAGAGATTTTGGCATATTCCATCACAAGAACCCATCAGATTGGACAAAAGCCCACAAATCCGCACTTGACTGTCCAAAACTCTGGGCTCTCACAAAGTAATTCTTCATAAAGAAAGTCCAAATCAAGGCCCACTTGCGTGAAATGTTAAAAAGTGGATCCCCATCCAACTTTTCACAAGCAAGCTGCAAGCTGGTCAGTGCTCACGATATTCTCCTTCAATATTGTTTCTCCTTTCCTCTACAGTAGCGAGGTGATAAAGGAATTCTCAATCGGCTTCCACACTCAACATTTTAAATATTACCTGAAGGATAGATGTCATTTGTCTGTTCCACACACCTCTCCTAATGGTTCACAAGAGTTCTAAATGGAGTACCGTTGGAATTCATTTAAGATATTCTTAATATATGATGATTAATCAATCACAGCCGTGTCTAAGTTGTCTTGCGTCTCTGTTCATTGCCAAATTAAGATGGGGGGTCAAGTCACCATGACACTTCAACCAACTGATCTAAAGCTGTGTAATTTAGCTTTTAGTCATCTTAGCACAACCAATTTTGTTGCCTTTAACGCTCATCTGAATTGGCCAATTCTAAGTTCTAACGGCCCAAAAAAGATAATGACCAACTATCTTATGCTGGAAAAACAGGTGAGAGGATAAAGCAAATTTCGAAAGGAAGAGCTCATTACTTTCTCTTCATTACACGACCTGTTCCCGAATTTTGCCGCAAAACAAAGCAGAAGAAATCTGTCATATAGAAAGTAGTCTAAGATATCGACGATACAAAAAATACGAGGGAGAATTGCAGAACAGGAAAAATAGCAGATCAAGAAAATAGCTCGAGAAAATCACAGGCAGCCGCTGTATGTACACAGTTGAAAAAAGCAGAAATATTAGCTTTATGTAACGGTATTCCATGTATTAACAGGCTTGCGCGTTGCAGTTCAGATCCATCAACTACTCCATTTCATCCAGACAATGAAACATTTATCGTAAATAAGGAGAACCTAAAATGTACAGAGGGATCAATGCGTTTCTCTCCTATTTCCGACTAAACATACTCCTCAGCTTCCCTTTCTCCAAACGCTCAAGCAGTTTCTTGGCTCCCGGAACATCCATTTCATTAAGCTTCTTCAGATAACCGATCGCTCCATAGGAGATCATCAACTTCTTACATTTCTTACTGGAGGAAAGACTCATTAAGCAGGAAACAGCATACTTTTTTGCAGTGTTCTGAGGACCCGGATCGAGCAGTTGGACCAAACCAGGCACACTTTTCTCATCTTTCTTGACCTCTCTACAGTTCTGTGAAACTGTCATCAAGCATGAGATTGCTTGTGCTGCAACCTCCCTCCCGCTGTTCAATTTTGCATCGAGCAATTTCACAAGCAGAGGAATGCACCCAGCTTCACCCATCAATTTTTTCATCTCAGCAGAGCTGCACGCCCTGCAAATGGCTGAAGCAGCTGCTTGCTGCGCACCTGGTGACCCTGACTTAAGCACGTGAGCCATGCGGGGAAGAAAACCAAGAGACAATAGGGTTTCGACTGAGATGGACCCCACCAAGTTCCTCAATGCCCCAACCGCAGATTCCTGAGGCAATGGACCATCAAGATAAGCCAGCAGGCTTCGAACCCCACCCTCCGATACAACGCTCCTCCTTAAATTCTCATTGCTAACAGTCAGGTTCTGCAAGCACTCTGCCGCGTATTCTTTGGATCCAAGTAGAATTCCGTCATCAAGGAGATCAATCATGACCTTCACAATGCCTTCCTCAGCCAGAGTTTGCCGGACGTCAGGGACAGCTGATATGCTCTTCAAAGTACTGGCAGCTGCAGCCTGGGAGACAGAATCACCAGCTTGACAAATTTCGATCAGGGGGCGTACCCCGCCATGCCCAACAATGGCCCGGGCTGTTTCTGCAGACATTGACAGGCTCTGCAAAGAAATGGCTGCCTTCTCTTTCCCGACCGTACTGCCCGACTCAAGAAGCCTCATGAGAGGGGGCAATACGCCTTCTGCAACAAGCCAATTCTCGCAACTGCCAGATTCAGCCAGCAAGCATATAACGGTGACAGTTTTTTCACGAATGCGAGGAGATGTTGCGGTAAGTAATTGCACTATGGCAGCAATATTGCTCCTTCCCAATGTAGCCAAAACATTTTTCTCGTCCTCTCTTAGCATTTCTACTAAATTGTCCAGGGCTTTATGCTTTGCCTCCAAGTGTCCAATCTGAAGCCTAGCAAGCAGCTCCCTAATATTGCTACAAGATAAAGCCTCAGATTCTGTTGAAGTACTGGGCATGGATGGTGGGATTGTAGCCTCACCAAGCACACCAGTCTTGATCAAAAGCCCACAATCCCTCAAATTCAAGTCCAATTTCCCTGCTAAAGAGTCCAGATCGCTCTGCATCCTCAGTTTTCCTTCATACTTTTCTTTCAAGCACAATTCTGCCAATTCAATCGATTCCCTCAGTGTTTCCGAAACTGCCTGCAACTGTTCTTTGCAAAGTGTGTTCTTCGTGAAGCAAGGATGGCTCGAGAGGTCTGATAAACATGACGGGATCTGCTCCAACTTGGAAATTATCATCTTCCACCTGCTAGGAAAGCCCTTCACTTCCCTCGCCTTAGTCAGTGTCAATGGAACAAGCTCCCGTGAACGAATTAGCCAATCTTCTGTAGACTGCAAATCTTCTGGGACTTCATTCGGTGAATCCTCCACCATGATTTGTGAATTGGGTATTGACCAAAATCGATCGCCAGAGGTTTTCTTAGCAACTGAAAGTGGGAGAAACAGACGAGAGCTTCTAAGAGATCAACCCGGATGAGAGAAATGCCAAAAGAAAAGACACTTGCATATATAAAATATAAAGGCAGTGGAGCAGTTGCAATCATCAATATTAATGAGAATTTAAAATATAATAGGTAATAGCAAATAAGTTAACATCAATTGCTTCGAGAATCTTGTATGATCACACAATGCTTGTATACTGCAAAAAAGAAAGGAAAAAAAAAAGGAGAAATGCCCCCACCAATAAAATACAAGTACCTAAAGATGCCCCACGAGTCCTTTCACTTACTTTTCAAGTGCTATCAATGCAAATGACCAGTAAATCAGTAAGAACAACATGAAGCTTGCTATAACACTGTTGGTGAGAACGAAAGGCTTCGACTTTTCAAGGGCCAAGGGCTGCCGTCCAATTAAGAAGGCGGAAGATGACTGTACTCACATATCACAGCATGCTGCTTCGTGGAAAACTTTGTCCTAATTCACTGTGAGAAAAAAGTGATTCCGCAACTTTTAAAGGGTACTTATGCTAATGTGAGAATGAAGATTGGAACTTCACTTTTCAACCGTAAAGACGCTCGAACTGGGCATCCGACTTTTCTTTTCTTAGTTTTGGACAGAGATTTTTCTTCCCTGGGACCTCATTATTTCTCACAAACACGAGAAAGTTTGGATTTTTAGCTTAATTGCCAGTCCAACCTAACAAAATACAGCTAGCTACTCACGAAGAGAGAGAGAGAGAGAGAGAGAGAGAGAGAGAGAGAGAGAGAGAAGGGGACTTTGCTTTGAAGAGAAGGTAGAAGTCTCCATCGACAGTTGTATAGAGTGCATTTAAATTTAGCTCAAGTAAACCAACCCCACATAAAAAGGAAGAAGAAATAACAATAATAAATCCTAATAATTGTCATCATTAGAAAATTCGGAGCAATAAATGTGAAAGACAATGTTACCTCGGCTCAAATTGCTTTGACTTTCTTCAACACCCAGAGAAGCCTGTGAGATGAAATCAAAAGCACCGACGGACGTATCTGGCGGATCTGTCATGGCAAATGCCAACACGGTGAGATCAACAAACACAAGGTATCTAATTGATCTGCATAAGAAGAAAAGAAAAGAAAAGAAAAAGCATTTCTCGACACTTCCACAAAGGAATGACTTTTCCAAGTAAGCAAGCGCATACCTGCGTCAAGCTCCAACCTTTAAGGCTCGGGAACCCAAAAAATGCCTTCTTTCTTCCTGAGCAAAGAAAGCCACCGTAGCTTCATCTTCAAACCTCCCCCCCCCCCTCTCTCTCTCTCTCTCTCTCTATCGCTCTCTGAAGGAAGGCTGAACTCTTGCGGGATCAGCAAGAGAAGGGAGTGGTTCTTGAGCTGGGAGGAGGGGAGAGAGAGACTGTGTGGTGGTTGCTCAAGAAACGACAGAGGGAGCACTTTAGAGCCAGAAGGGGGGGGGGGCGGGGGGCACACCTGGTTTTTTTGTTTCGTTTGGAGGTGGAAAGGGTGGACTCTCACTGGTCAAACTCCTCTTTCTTTTTCTTTTTCCTTTTCTGTTGGGGTTGGAAAATAGCTAGAAAAAGAAAATGGCAGGACAAGTGAAGGGGAAGAAGAAGACGAAGGAGAAGAAGAAGAGATGATGGCTGACTGACTCTCTCTTTTGTTTTTTTTTTTTTAATCTTTCTGGGGTCGCAGACAAGGCGAGGACACGCAGATAGAGATTTTACAAATGAAGATCCCATTCAAAAATCAAACCCCTCTCATTTCCCCCCCGTCTCTCTCTCTCTCTCTCTCTCTCGTCAGGAAGGAGAGTCGTGTCAGGTGTCTCTGTCTCCCCAGATTCGTCTGCAGAAATTGATACCTCTGTGTTCAAAAAACACCATAAACCATGAATTATACTCACCGCGGCTTATTTATCATAAAGCTTTTTCATACATATCTCACGTATTTAACCTGTCATTAAAATCCTCCTGCATAGACTCTAGAAAGTATCGTGAAATGACTTTCTTTGGCCGAAAAATCATATAGCGTAAATCTCAATGGAGGATAAACGTGTCATGTAAATATAAATTTAAAATTTTTTATATCACAAGAAAAAATTTAGGGTACATGTTTCACAGTAAACATAATTTGAAATTTTAATGTCATAAAATATTTAAAGTAAATCTATCACGTTGAGACATAATTTGAAGATTTTTTTTTTGTGATTTTTTCCTTTTTCCTGTTTTTGTTTCATGTAGTTTCGTTTTCATTTAAGAATGAAAAACGGACCACATGGGAAGGGCACGAGTCTCAGGAGTCGGAGAGGGATGCGAATGTGATTAGCCCTGATATAGAATCAGTCCTTGGTCAATGCGCACGATCTGACGGCTGAGATTGGGCTAGGCAACCGTTGTGACTGGGGCTATGTTTTTTTTGAACATCTTGGTTTTTCCTTCACCGCAGGGATGGTGCCACGTGTTGCTACGCACTGTTAGCCTTGAAATTATCCCTGCCTTATGGAAATGATAATTATTAGCCTATTAAAGAAAATGATAATCTAATCAACACATTCCGCAGTATAATTTGTTTCTTCTTTTACTTTTGTGTTACTTATCTGCATTTCTTTTAATTACATCCATAAGTTTGAAAACGTGGCATTATGCAGACGTATGTAATAATTGATCGTTTTGTAATAAAAATCCCTAGTTACACATGGAAGATGATGATGGAATGGAAGGAAGAAACAGATTCTTGATTTAATGATTTCCTAGATGCATGTTATGCGACTGAAAGCAAAATGGAAATTTTTCTATAAAAAAGAAGGCCATACCAAGAAACGATTAACTCTTTTCTAGCAACTGAACCTAATTTTGCAAAGCAAACATGACATGCCATCGGCAAAATCCTGCTCTGTCTTACATCCTTAAGATATTGTTTTATTTATCGACTTAAATAGTATGAGCCCGATGCAACCACTAATGACCCCAAATTCTAAGTAAATTAATCGGTATGGACCGTCGTTATTCGTGTTGACTTTTATCCCCATTACCCTCCAATTCATGTTCGAATAAGAAACTAATTCCAAATTGGAGAGGACATACCCATGTACAGAAAAGAAAACACCATTGTATGAGGACATTTATTACATTGATAAACTCAAAAAATAAGCTGGCATGTCAGAGCAACTAACATAGAAAATGGTTGACTATGAGGTTTTAGGTATGATCAAATCATACATATAGTAGCATCATCTAGAATTACTCGTTCTGGGTTCAAATTTCCAAAACCAGAAGTGGGTTCGATACGAGAATACTGCTTCATCTTTCACTTCTTTTTTCAGAGCAATTCATTTTCAAGAACCTGAAGATTGGAAAACAGAGAGAGAGAGAAGCTCGAGAAGTTGTACGGTTTTTGTCTTTTCTCGACAGGGACGGCACGAAGCGCACTTGCCGAAGCGCTCGGCAGCTTCCATGCACTTAAATCTGCGTATTTTAATATTCAAATCTCAACCTACTTTCAAAACGATTTGATAAATTAAAAGGAGAAAGAAAATAAAAGAAAAAGAAAAAAACTGGGGAAAGTCGCATGTTCAGCGAAGCCGGGCAGAGCAGCGTGAGACAACGTGAGCAGCCTTTTGGTATTGGGAGGCGAGAGTCCCAAGAAGCGTGGCTCGTGGGGATGACGACGTCCGAAGTGCAGATAGGTCCCTCGTGATGTTTTCTTCTCTCATTACCTACGACTTCGATTCGCCTTTTTCTAATTGACCAAGTTGGTCATCACTGAGCAAAACTCCTTCACCAAGGTCTCTCTTGCTTTTACATAGGCTAGGCTGGACATGCGAGTCGGTAGATGGGACACTACCGATTCCTTCCCGGTCGACAAGATTCCGTACCTTCAAACAACAACAATTCTAAAAACAGATCGTGCTGTTCAAAAGTCAAAGCAGGCGTTTCGAATCTTGAAACTTCAAAATCAGAGAACATCACGGAAACCCGGTTGGGGGTTCGAGTCCTCTCGGTGAACCGAGCGTGGATTAATTTAACTAAAGAAGCGTCAGTACCAACAAGCGTTCCCAATTTCGAAAAGGGATTGCACTAGCTCTTGACTAAGGGCTATATATCAAGCTACACAGACAGTGAAGGCTTCATTTCTAATTCGGCATAGTATGTACTAACTCATAAACCCACCACCAAGTTGCAATAAGCTCCGCTCGGGCTCAGGTTGACCTACTGGATGAAATCCATGAAGTCATGATTCTGCGGTGTAGAGCCTAACCACTTACTAGAAAGTTAACTCGTAAGAACAGGAGTTTCAGAAAGTTCACTAAAGCTGCAAGGCTCTAGCTCGTACTTCCAATCTACCCGAAATGCCACAAAGAGGGTTTCTTAAAAGCTTGAGTACCAATGTAGTACTGGGTAGTGTAAGACGGGGTGCTCAACCGACACAAGTATATAGAGACTAGCAGTTCAAACATCCAGAATCTAGACATCAGTGGAAACAGGAAAATTTGCAATCCATAACAAAGCAGAATACTACAAGGTGATTAAAGTTAAAAAGTATTGCACGTTAACAGCGGCAATCATTCAAAGGTCAACCGTACAACAGATATGATTAAACGAACATTTGCCTTATGAAACGAAAGCCTTTTAAAGCTAAAAGAAACTCTCAAAAATTACACTTAAAAAGTCTTTTAACAGAGCTCCAGTCCAGAAGCGACCCCGGGCCAGACAATAAATATCCTAAGCCTCACCATCACCTGCGATAGCTTCTTTGCTGCGCTTTCTCAAGAACGAGATCTTTCGCGAGGTGGAGGTGAACGGCTACAACATCAAAGCACATT
The DNA here is from genome assembly GCA_031216285.1 of Syzygium syzygioides. Taxonomy (NCBI): domain Eukaryota; kingdom Viridiplantae; phylum Streptophyta; class Magnoliopsida; order Myrtales; family Myrtaceae; genus Syzygium; species Syzygium syzygioides. The sequence continues at coordinate 24,874,241 of CM062245.1, forward strand.
CAAAAGTCAAAAAAACAAACCAAATTAAGGTCAGAGGAGAAAGAAATGCTTAAGTCAGGCTCTGCATTCGAGTAAACCTGTGATATCTCTCATTTACAGGGCTTTCGGCTCTGTCATATGTGGGACTCCCTCGGGGGTCATCTCTTGAATTTGGAACGGCACCACGCCCATAATCAGGGCTACCCCTATCTCGACGATACGGACTTGGTGATCTCCCGCGTCCCCTTCCATGAGGAGACGCATCACGACCCCTTCTATCAGGACTGTAACCATTCCCTCTCTCATCATCATCCTTAATTGCATATTCCACCGTGATAACTCGATCCATCAATTTGCTACATTTACAATGATAAAAACTTGATTAATATAGGGGTCGTATCCCATTATACTGCGATAAGACAAATATAGCCTAAAAGCTCGGTCATGTCCCTCCATATTCCCAGTAGTGGGTCGTGTCCCACTTCTTGGAATAACAAAGAAGGAAGGAAAGTTAAGTACCACCTTCCGACAGCAGTAAGCATAATAGGGGTGCTATGGCATCACATGCTACAGAGATAAACTGAGGTAACGTCGTGAATAGACAGTGGAACTACTCTGTGATAAGTGATAACCATTCCCCTAAAAAATATATCCTCAGATGACTACGGTATGTAGATTATCTTCAAAACTACAACTAAACAAACTTTAACGGTAACAATCTCAAGGACTCCATATAGAAGAATAAATCTGAAGTCCTCAGGACAATCAAACCTCATATTTGTTGCATCCAAGGCCCTTGTAGCATCCTCCTGTGTCTCATATTGGACAAATGCAAAATTCCTTCTGATCCTTATATTTGCTATCTTTCCATATGAATCAAAATGCCTCTCCAAATCCTTGGGCCTAGTATGTATAGGATCAAAATTAATGACAAACAAGGTCTTCGATGGTCTCATGTTGCCCGCAGATCTTCTGGAACCACCACCCCTTCTACCACCATTATCATCCTAGGAGACAGAATTTTTAAAATAGTCAGCAAAGTGAGCTAATAGACTGCCTGAATCAATTCAATCCACATTGGCCTCACAGAAATTATACAATCTTTCTTAAGGGAAAGGTTGAAGTCATGAAAGAACTCATATTTCGATTTTATTCTCGAACCTCAAAATCTTTTCTTTCCTCAAGTAGATTTTAGATTCATGGTATGTCTATTCTTCTTTTCCTTTTTCAGGCCCATCATCTCAGAGAAGAATGTCAATATGTGCATCCAGCATGTCTACTTGGTTCAAACTTATAACAAATACAATTACCATAATTCAAACATTCGAGTCCAAGTACCAATAATCATCACCAATCCTACCTTACTCCATTCAACACGAAGTCGGCGTCCCTTTCTGCCAAATTCTATTCTGTCAAGCCTTCGAACTGCATCATCTGCATCTCTCTCATCCTCCATGTAGACAAAGGCATATCCTATAAATTCAAAATGTTTAGGATCCAGAGCAAAAATATTTCAGAAGTAAAAACAAGCAGAAGAAGAGGACAGAAGACAGCTTGGAATCAGCACAATTTCATGCTTAATATTTGTCACTTGAACCCAAAGAGAGAGAGCACAAGACATACATATAGTAAAAAAACAACATTAGCAACAAAAGAAATCTATGGAGAGGCAACACAACACCTGTCTTTGGATGTGAGATAGTTGAGATCTCTAGAGAGAAACATGTTGAAAATTGAGGACTGAAGGGATTCCGGGAAAAGTGAAAGGGCAATAGTGTCTCAAGGTATCATATGATTGGTGCCATTGCAAATTATGTTGGGTCTCCTTAAAAACACAAGAAGATGAAGCGTAGCGCAGGGAAGAAAAGAAATGCAGGACAGCACATCCATCCAAGAAGTACATGGATATTCCAAGTAATCCTGCGCCAAAGATATAGTTGAGCATGGAGCTACATTTTCAACATCTGCTTTTCTTCAAAAGAAAAACAAGCAACAAGCCCATGCAAAACTATTGTATCCAAAAAGAATATCAGAGACTCTTTATGAGCCGCTTCCAAGCTTTCACTTTTGGAAAGCAATCAGAGACAACAAATAGTTGAGGGTAATAACAAGTGTCTTCAGTTAGGTCTATTTGCCAGTGGGCATCCCAACAACCACACCTCATACATCAAGTCAGTGATTACACCTGAAGCACAACCAAACTGTCCAGAACCTGAAACCTCCCTCATTCTCTCTCAAATGACCAATAAAGGACATAGACTCAGCAGCCGGTAGGCCCGGTACAAGAGTATCCACACAAACGAATCCTTCAAAAGTGAATAAATCTTGGGGAACAAAGTTACTCATCCGGATCCAAGAAAATAAGTTACCAAGTGGTTAAAGATTCTCCTTTACTAAAGTGAGATTCAAACTCATAGATCTCCCATCTTATGTAAATGATGTAACCAAAATGCCAGATCAAGTGTTCGAGTAGAAAGGCTAGCATAGGGAGAAAAGGATAAATACAAACTGAATAGGGCAATTCGCCTGCCCCCCCGAAAAAAAAAAATTCAAGAATAATTGTCTATAGGTGCCTCTTATGCTTAAAGGCACATACACTTCTGGTTTGGTCTTACAGTATGGGTATGACCTGTTTTATCTATATAAGACATATTTTGAAGTTTTCGCTAAGTTTCATGCTCGAGGTTGCTTGCATAGCTGCGACATAGGGCAAAGTGCTTGCAATTACAATTATCGTTAACAAAGAAGGAATAAGTGTCAATAATTTCAACTGATGCCAACACTAACTGTGAACATGCAACGGCAGAAAATTTACCAGATTTCATATCAACTCTTTCGACTCTGCCATATCTTTTGAAAAGTCGCTCAACATCAGATTGGCGTGCATCATAATCCAGGTTACCACAAAAGATGGGCCTCATTTTCTTCGAGGTCGAGCAATATGATCTGCAAAAAGCTTATAATTGTATAACAATCATTATCAGAGAGGTGGCTGTGGATGAAAAGCAGAATTTGAGAACTATGAAGTAAACAAAGCTTATCAGAATAAAAATTAAAGTGAAATTAGCAGGCTATTTTTAACATTCACACTCTTAGAAATATGCAACAACTATCTCGAGTAATTTACCTTGACATGACAATTTGACAGCACATTCGCTACTCAATGCAAAGTGACACTCCCCAAACAATGCAGTTGCATTGGCCTCCAAACATCTAAAAGGCCAAATCACTCCAATTTTAAAGACTTGAACAGAGATATTTGTCCCGTGGGTTATTATAACACAGACGAAATGCAACCACATTGTTGATCCAGTTTAGTTATTCAATCAAACTTACAAAATCGCAAAAGAAACTAGAATTACACTCTGGAAGAGCGAAAAGCAGCAGTCTTTGCCATTCTCGGAGGCCGGACAGATGGTTTGAAAGAAAATAAATCAAACCACAATCAATTACTTCTCCGCGATCTTCTTCCAGTGTCAGACGTAGAAAGGCTTCGTTCTCGCAGTATTTTCGCAGCGCTCCAATATGCTCTTAAAAACCCAAAACATTTCGCTTAAAAAGCAACAATTTTTAAACACTGGCCAGCTAATTTCCAGTTCCTAATGCGCAGAACCTCAAGACACGACGCCGACGACGGACATCCCATCGCCGTTCCGGCGAGCTTAATGAAGGAAATTCACGAGAAACGGACAAAAACTCGCTTCTGAAAATCCCCTCTTTCCCCAGCGATCCACGAAACGCACCCAATTGAACGCATCAAACGCCGCACCCAACGCAAGAACACCGAGCCCAAACACAAGGTAAATTCCACTGTATCTCTACCCCTGCTCAAGCGACGATCGAAATCCCGCCAGAAGCAAAACCAGATCTCCAGTTCCCCTTGAACCTCGGCGACCGCGTCACACTCCACGCGCGCGGCGCGAAGAAAATGTATGGAGCATCGAGAGGGACAGAGGTGGAGGGTACCTGGGGGAAGATTTCCGAGGATGTTCGGTTAAACCCTAAGGCAGGCAGCCGGTGACAGCCCCAGATCGCGGAGAAACGAGTCGTGAAGCAAGGCCGCTAAGGAAGTTAAACCGGAACCGGAAGAGATATAGCGCGAAACGACGCCGTAGGGGTCGTCAAATTGAATAGACGTTGAGCTTTGAAACCTCCGGCTCCGTTTGTTCGGTGACGGGGCTATTGCAATCCCTGCCCCGGTCTCGCTATATCATTAGGCTCCGTTCGGTCGTCGGGCCTATTTTGTAGGATAGAATAAAGTGGGATGCGATGGGATATATATACATATAAAGAATAATCTAATTGTAGAAGATGATATAAATCTATTGATCTATTGAAAAGCGCGAGCATTAAGAATAATAAAACGATCATAAGCAATATAAAGAATGACGAGAAAAATAATTAGAAATTCTAAACCAACCATGAAGGTGGTATATCTAAGCAAAGGTAAAAAGTAAGAAGATAACGATATATGTTAATTGCAGATTATTAAAGTACAGACCATCCACGGTTCAACCTGCCGTTTGTGGGGTATGTAAATATAAATGCAGAGAAGAAATTAGAAATGACTGATATATAAATAATAGTAGAATATCACAACAACGGTATCGAAAGATTACACAATGTAAATATTGAAGTACAAATGCAAAATTAAGAAAGTTTCTTTTTTAGAAATTCTTTCGTTACTCAGACTATTTTGTAGTCTAGAACGATAAGATTTTCCACACTATATAACTAGTTTCGATAAGATCTTGAAAATATGGAACAAAATCTTTACAGGGTATGGAATGGTTATAGGTTTTGGGATAGAACCTCTTATTCTTGAGAAAGGGATATGGAGTAGGGATATGGATGATTATATATATATCGGATATGATAACGATGGGATTTTTTTGTTATGTCAAGTACAATGCCAGCAACGGTTCACTCACATATTTTTCAGTTCAACATGGTCTTGTGCCTTTTAAATGGATTATTGTTGGTTCAAATGACTTGAAAGTTGTCAAAATTTTACAGACTGAGGCATCGTTTTGTCTTATTTGCATACTGGTTATATCTCTCTACCTTGGTTTGAAGGTCCGAATCGCAGTCTAACCATTGCTCATGGTGATCTTCGCCTCCCAATTACCAAATGGAACAACTGGGGTTTGTCCCAGTGGCCACTCTTCCCACTTGGGAAGAGGAAGATGGAGAGTTTGAATTCCTACCTTTTCAGGGGGTTAGGATTGAGGATATGTAATTTTAGATGTGGGTTTCGACTCCCACGTTCTATAAGAGACAGAGTAAAAGTTCGAGAGTAAGTTGAGAGTTAGAATATGACATATCAAAAAAAAATTTACCAAATGGCAGACGCACTCTCGCTCTCCCACTCTCTCTCTCTCTCTCTCTCTCTCTCTCTCTCTCTCTCTCTCTCTCTCTCTCTCTCTCTCTCTCTACCAACACCACCATCAAATCCCCACTGTTGCAGTCTCTCCCTCACCAAGACACATCGTTGCAGTCTCTCACACATTTAAATCTACAGTCGTACCGCAATTGCCACATTATAGTGGTCACCCTCCTAAGCACCACCCAAGCCATGTCAGCGTCACATGTGCAAGTAAGAATACGACACATTCTCGGTTCATCCACATCAACACCCCAACAACCACCTCTCAGCACCTTAATAGAGTATTTGATAGACACATTAAAAAACACAAGGATTGTTCCGAAAAATAATAGTGGAGAAATCATTTTGAATATCGAACAAATGCACGGATACCGCTAGTGACTAGAGGTGATCAACAAGCTACATCCTATCCGAGCTCGAGAAGTTTGAAAGACAAATGTGCAACGTGCGACCTTGGAAAATGTGCTAACATGAGAAACCTCGACCAGTCCAACTTTGGATCGGGTTTGACCCAACCAGGCTTGACCCACTTAACTTTGGTTTGAGCTAGGCCCCAAGATTTATGTATAAATTTCTTCTTCTGGGCAAGTTGACATAATACGTTAGGCGCGAAATTTGGGGCTGTTGTGCGAGAGACCTCCCAATAATCGTATTCGCCAATGGCATTGTCTTTAGAATCAAATAGAGTATACAATTTCAAAATTATCATTTACATCCAAATCTAACTATTCAAGCAGTGATTATAACTATATATCGATTGTAATTTGTGCTGACCCTTGTAGATTCGATGTATTCGTAAAGTCTCAAGTCTTCAGTATATAAAATATTTGGTGCATCCAATACTATATTTGTCACATCAAAAGGTCATTCGAGAAAAAAACGATTCTTTGGTGCTTGTTAATCGCCACATGTTTGTCAAGAAAAGTGTTGGCAAAGTCATAAAACTATTACATAGATGCTAATTTAGTTCTAAACTTTTTAATTGTATCAATTTAATTTTAAACCTTTTGAACTAATGTCAATTTAGTCATTCTGGCTAATTTTGGAATAATATTACTGACGTGGATGTAGGCTGGCCTATGTAGCACGGCCGGCGTTGACGTGAATAATTTTTAATAATATTTTACCATTTTTCAATTTTTTATTCTTTTTATGCTTTTTTCTTTCTTCTCTCTTGTGCCAGTGATCGGCCACCAACCATGGCCGGGTAGGATGGCCTTGCCTAGGCGAGGATTGCCATCACCCACCACAGGTGAGGCCCAGCCAGGCGAGGACAAGCCCCAAAGATGGCTCATTTTGCTAGATCTGGCTAAGGTGAGGCCAATTATCGCTTGGGCAAGGGAAAGCCCCGGCCAAGGCTCCCCTCGCGACAGGCCTTGCTAGATCTAGTGAGAGGAACCCTCTTTGGGGCTTGCCCTTGCATGGCCGGGCTTCACTTGTGGCGGGCGACAGTGACCCTCGCTAAGGCAAGGCCAGCTTGTCCGGCAATGGCCAGTCACCCGAAAAAGGAAGAAGAAAGGAAAATAGAAAAGAAATAAAAAATAAAATAATTAAAAAATATAATTAAAAATTGTCTATATTAGTATCGGCGGTGCCACGTAAGCCGGTCGGCGTCTATGTTAGTAATATCCTACTAAAATTAGCCGGAAGGACTGAATTAGCACTAGGTTAAAATGTTTATGACTTAATTGGCACAATTAAATAGTTTAGGACTAAATTGGCACAAATACAATAGATTTAAGACTTTGTTAACACTTTTCCCCTTGTTTGTCTACCTTAGCAATCATAAAGCAACAAATTTTACAAACCTTCTTGTTTTCTTTCAAAGAAAGTGATTTTGGTAATTAACACTCAATTTTCCATAAATCGAAAAATAAATTATCCGAGTGTTGTTTCGAGAGCTCCTTAAATAATTTTTTTTGAACGCTGCAAGATAAAATCCATCTTCGGGTAGTAAATAACTACGAAAAATGACTAATTCTGGTACACAATAAAATGAGCGTTCTTGATAAATATTCTCCATCTGATAGCTCATGAAGATCTAGTTTTATGCATTGGCAAATCGGTATGAATGAATGAAATACTAGCAGAGTTTTCCCAAAAAAAAATAATAAAAGTTCATCCATCAGCTGTTTTATCTCTTTCCCTAAATCTTCTTCTGTTCCCTTTAACACGCAAGGTCTAAACCTAAGCCATTAACAACATGGGTTAATTAATTACCTAATCACTGTCTGATTAGTACAGAAAGCAATGGTGATAATATAGACAATCATTGCGAGAGTTGAAACTATTTTGGACTATTCCAGTTGATTATCTCCAAATCTACCGTTGATGTTGACTGATAAGTGTGATGAATCTTCGAAAGATTCAAGAAGAAGCGATATGGAAATGAGGAGTCCCCCGATAAAATTGTACTTTCTGCTGTCTGTGTATTGATAAATATTTTTAAGGTAGTTGGTAAGTTTTACTTTGGTAAAAAAAGCAAGTAGTCTTGAAGATTTATCAATAATTTTCCGATAATTTTGTGAAATTGCCAACACTTTTTTTAATGCATTACAAACCATTTACCAACTTTCATTGGCGTTTCTTACAAATGGCTTAAATTATCAGCTCTTATATAAGTTTATCAATCTTTATTTGAGTAATATCCGAATTTTTTTCAATTAAATTACCAATTAATTTTGGTTAATAACTCTTACTTCAAATACATGTCAACGTTTATTTGACTTTTTTAAAAATTTATCAACTTTTATTATCGTTTATCAATATTTATTTGTCATTAACGGTTATTTGGTTCTTTCTTTAAGGTTATCAATTGCTCTTACCTTTGACAAAAATACTTCTCTTATTGTTCATTGACTTTTATTTATCAATCTTACCAATGGCTTAAATTAATTGACATGAAATTAGAAACCTTTATTAATTTATGTAACTTATCAACTTTTCTCCTATTAAGTTATCAACAAGTTGTGGGTTACTACCTTTAATTTGAGTTGCTTACCATCATTCTTATTTTTTCACTTAAATTTACCGACTTTTATATTGAGTTATCACTTTTACTTGTAAAATGGGAAAATTAACAAAACAGTCTTAAATCTATTGCAACTGTGCCAATTCAGTCTTAAATTTTTTTTTGTCAATTCAGTCCTAAATCTTTTACATTTGTGCCAATTCAGTCAATCCGATCAATTTTGGACAGCTACTATTGACGTGGACGCCGTTTAGCCGACACTGAAGAGGCAATTTTTATTTTTTTTAAAAAAGATTTGAATTTTTTTACCTTTTTTATTTTTTATTTTTTGCTTTCCTTCTTCCCCTAGCAAGTCGTCGAACCGGCCAGGCCATTGTCGGCACTGGTGAGGGCGATGACCTCAACATTGTTGGGCGAGGGTGAGCATCACCACTGGCCGGTGAGGACTTCATTGGCCAGGGGAAGAAGGAAAGTAAAAAAAAAATTCGAAAAAATTTAAAATAAAAATAAAATGGTCACGTCAGCATCAGCTGCCATCCACGTCAACTCTAGCCGGTCAAAATTGACCGGATGGACTGAATTGACATAAATGCAAAAGGTTTAGGACGGAATTGACACAATTATAATAAATTTAGGACTGTTGTGGTAATTTTCCCTCTAGAAATCAATCTTATCTATTTTTTTTTATTAAGTTAGTAACTAATTTTGCATTACCAACTTTTATATGGGTTAACACATCCTTTATACTTACAAACTTCTCTTATCTTTAATAAAAAAAAAATTCTCTTATCTTTTACCAACCTTTATTAACCTTTTTTCTAACTAATTTTACGTTACCAACTCCTATTTGAGTTGGTTTATTTTGTTTTACTTACAAATTTCTCTTATCTTCGACAAGAAAATTCTCTTATCTTTTACCAACTTTTATTGACTTTTTTTATCAACACCTTAAGTTTTCAACTTTTTTGTGAAATTAATGATCTTTTTGGTGTAGCTCACAAATTTTTCTCCGATTAACTTACCAACTAGTTTAGGTTACCAATTCTCATTTGAGTTACTCACAAACATTTATTCTTTTCTATATTTTCCAACTTTTCCATATAGTTACCACTTCTATTTGCTACCAAACTTTTTACGATTAAATTACCAACTGTTTTTGCGTTACCAACTCCTATAAGAGCTAATTACCAAGTTCATATATTTTTCAGAATTGCCAATTTCTCTTATCTCTAACAAGACAAAACATTCTCTTATCTAATTAACCAATAATTATTTATCTTTCTTACAAGCATTTTACCAACTGTTATATGGCATTATTAGCCTTTATTTGAGTTACTTACCAACTTTTTCCCCAGTTAACTAGCCGAATAGAAAATTCAGTAAACAAAAAAAGAAAACATCTGTAACTAACTCAATTCAAAGTTGATAATCCAGAACTATTGATAACTTAAACTGAGAAAGTTGATGAATCACTTAAGTTTGGTAAATGTAAGGTGTTCTTAAAAAAGGTAAATAAAAAGTGGTACTTGATAAGAACAATTGGTAATAAAGAAAAAATTGCTAAGTAACTCAAATGAGTTGGTAATCCCAAACTAGTTAGTATCTTAATTGGAGAAAAGTTGGTAAGTAACTTAAGTTAAGGCAAGTTATTTCTAAAAAAGTTGGAAATTTCAAGGCATTGCTAAGAAATGCACACAAAAGTTTGAAAATAATAAGTAAAGTTGGAAAATCAAAATCAAAAATCAAATAAGCATTGGTAAGAAACTTAATTAGAGTCGGTCACCCTATACTAGATGAAAAATTTAATGGGAGGAAAGTTGATGAGTCGTGCTTATAGGTTAATTATTACTAAGTAGCTCAAATGAGAGTTGGTAACCCAAAAAATAGTATGTATAAATATGACAAAAGTTAGTAACTCATTTTAATTTAGGTTGGTAATTTCATATAATAGCTAATAAATTCGAAATATTAATATAAGTAATGTAAGTAAAAGTTGGTTGGTTAGTGAAAAAATTGCTACTTTGCAAACTATAAACTGTCCATAACTTCATAAAACCGTTGGTAAGTTACGAATGATTTACCTGAAAAAAAAAGGTACCGGTTGTTTTTTCTATGAATAGTTTTTTCGATATTTATTAACATTTATTGAATTTTACCATCAAAGAAAAAGCCATATTTTTAGAAACAGAAAAATAAAGTTCTGCCGACGTCCTAAAATCACATTTTTCCACTGACGATGGAAAATGAACTATGAAAATACAGTTCATTTTTATAGGAGAATGACTGCATTGCTTTAATGCTTCCATACTCATTAAGACATATTTCAGGAAAGTTTCCATATATATCTACAGAATGATAGATTTTTAGTCATGAAACCATTCAAAATTTCTAAATGAAAGCATATGAGCAGCGCTAGGGATGCTTAAAATTTATTCAAAAACTCGTGTCTTAGTGATTAATTACTCCGCAAGATTAAATTGAATATTTAAGTGGCCGAATCATATAAGTTATTGGCTCGCAATATATTCTCACTAAATCAATTTATAAACAGATGTTAACAAAAAAATTTAGTATCATTTGCAATTCTCAAAGCACATTTATTACAGCAATGATAGACTTTTTTCCAGTGATGTAATGATGCTCTTTCTTGTAACCGCAAGAACATTAGTCATGTTAAATCTCACTTTCTTTTTTCTACAGGAGCCCAACTTACCAAAATTATCAGTTTTAGAAAAGTTATATATACAAGGCCCAGCTATATCTTATGCTTTATATAGTTGGTAGTAATTTAGTTCATAATACTCGATCTGGCAAGATTTAATTTAAAATCAAATTGGAGGGCTTGTGAAATACACAACAATATAGAAGACTTATAGCATGATTATATTTAACTGTGTAGACTAAAGTTGGAAACATGACAAAAAAAAGAGAGAGACTAAAGTTGGAAACATTTTTTCTGAGGAGATACACATGGCCAACTCCTTTTCTCCCACAAAAGACTGGAAACCGATAACCGGCAGTGTTCTGATGTTCCTTATATTTATTTCTCTTTTTGGCTCTCTCGTTTCTGATCTGTTCTGACGTTGCAACTATGGTATATCTATGATATATCATGGCTTTGTTTTGAACATAAAAACTTCTAAATCCTCTCTCTCTCTCTCTCTCCTTCCTGTACATGAGCTGAAAAACTGATAACTTCATCATTCAAAGAGAAAGCTCAGAGGTTGTTTTGAGTTGTGCCAACTCCCTCTTCTTATGTTTATCATTCATGACCCTTCACTTCTCACCATTGTTGTCGTATGGAGGTTCACTGAAAGTTGGAGGAACCAATACCGAAGAAGAAACCTTAAATCTCTTACTTCTTGAAAGCTCTCCGCCGCTTATCAATCCCGGGTCACTGTAATTATTCCATTCCGGGCCATCAATCCAGCCCGAGAATGCTTGGTCGCCCACCACGCCGATCGCTTCCCCAACTTCGGAACCATCTGAGTCGAGTCCCGGGGTCCGGAACCCGACCCATTCGCTGCTGCAGTCTGAGACGCTTGAGCTGTCCCACGACGAGAGGCTCTCAGGGTCGACCACAACGTGCGATGACGGCACCACGATGCTTGGCTGTACCACCTTCTCTATGTTCTTGATGTCGCTAGGGTTTTGGTATTGATTGTATCCCCTGAAGTGGAATATGCTGGCGAAAGTGAAGTGGTCACTGACCCGGCTTTTCGACGACTTGCTCTCCGAGCTCCTTGCAATGATACTTTGTAGGTTCTTGCTCAGCTTGGCCTTGAGCGACGAGAAGCTCAGGCCATGCCTAGCATAGTCACTCTGTGAAGTGTACCCACAAGAAGGTGATGATAACGGGTCCGGTTGGTGACAGTTATTAGGATTCGTTGAGGATGGGGCTGCTGCGAAGTTGGTGCGAGCGTTCTCGCCGCGCAGCGCCCTTGCGGCCTCATCGTAGGCCCGCGCGGCTTCCTCGGGCGTGTCATAAGTCCCGAGCCACAGGCGGACACGCTGCGACGAGTCCTTGATCTCGGCCACCCATCTCCCGGAAGGCCTCTGCCTGACACCGACAAACCGCCTGAATGATGGTTTCGAAGGTGGGGCCACCGCGACAACCGCGGTGGTAGTGGCAGTGGAGGCGGAGACTTTGTTGTTGTTGTCGTTGTCATGGTGGTGCTGGTTGTTCTTCGTGGTGGTTTCGGACCCTGCCATGGTGAGAGTAGTCAGGGTTTTCTTTTGTGGGCCTTTAGACAGATGGCCGCTATAGCTTTAGCAAGGGAAGTGATCAGTTTAAGTGGGTCTGTGTATGAGACTGTATATATATAGAGGTGGGGTAAGCTTCAAGAAGTGATGAATAGTGTTGTAAAGCATATACGCGTCTCCATTATTAGCTTGTTGTTTTGCGATATAATATGGTCGCATAGACATAAGAGTGCGGGACGTAAGCAGCTCGGCTAGGAATGGAGCTACAATACATAACGGATCATTTCTCGGCTTGTGGAGGAAAACGCCAAGCTGTATGAGTCTATCTGTTGTGATGCATATAGTAATATGTGGTCACAATATAATACAGCAGAATGTAGTCTGTGCATTGTAAGACTTAGAGCTCACCATATAATAAAAACGAATTAATGGCTTTTGACTGGCTAGCTGCAAACGTGGCCTAAGATTAATGGCATCTGATGAAATATATATGTACGGTTGGGGCTGGTTGAGATCTTGGAATGATGAATGTGTTAGTAAACATATAATTGAGCGCATGTATAGCCTTGCAAACCATTGGTTGCATATAACATCTTCCCACGAGATTCATGAGAGTCTTAAGTTATCGAGTCTGCTTTCACACTTCGTGTATACAATCAGCAAAGAGCTAGCTAATTAGTCCACCAACCACATCCTCTATGAGCACCCACAACTCGTACATAAATAACATGTATATAAAAACACAATCAAAATTTGTTGAAAACAACAACACGATTCGTTGAGATTTGTCACAAGATAACTTTTGAATGGCACAAAAAAGTCATTGATGGAGTATGGCTTTATATATTTCAAGTTGGGCGACACGGTTCCGTCATTAATGGATATCGATAAGACATTCGATAGTGTTGCTTTAAATTCTGTTGATTCGGTAGTTCGTGATGGTTTGAGATTCTTTATGACCAAACATGCATCTTTTGGGAAAATTGTCAAATCAGTCCTAAACCTATTGTACGGCGGCCAATTCAGTCCTAAACCTTTTAAGTTTGCCAATTCAGTCCTAAACCTTTTATATTCTTGCCAATTCAGTCCTTCCGGCCAATTTTGGCCGCCCGGCGCTGACGTGGCCGCCGGCCGGCGCCGATCGTCCGGTCAACGCTGACGTGGCAATTTTTAATTTTTTTTTCAATTTTTTTCAATTTTTTAATCTTTTTTTCTTTTTTTTTTTTTGCTTTCTCCCCTCTGGCCGGTCCGGCGACCGGCGGCCGGCCAGAGGGGAGGGCCGGCGAGGCCTCTGGCGAAGCTCGCCCTGCCGGCCACCGGCGAGGGCGAGCCTCGCCGGCCCCTGGCTGGGCGAGGCGAGGTCGGCCTCGCCTCGCCGTCGCGACCCAGGCGACGGCGAGGCTCGACGTCGCCTCGCCGAGCCTCGCCGTCGCCTGGTTCGCGACGGCGAGGTCGAGCCTCGCCCAGATCTGGCGAGGCTCGACCTCGCCGTCGCGAACCAGGCGACGGCGAGGCTCGGCGAGGCGACGTCGAGCCTCGCCGTCGCCTGGGTCGCGACGGCGAGGCTGGGCGAGGCGACATCGAGCCTCGCCGTCGCCTGGGTCGCGACGGCGAGGTCGAGCCTCGCCAGATCTGGGCGAGGCTCGACCTCGCCGAGCCTCGCCGTCGCCTGGGTCGCGACGGCGAGGCTCGACGTCGCTTGGTTCGCGACGGCGAGGCTCGGCTCGGCGACGTCGAGCCTCGCCGTCGCGACCCAGGCGACGGCGAGGCTCGACGTCGCGACCCAGGCGACGGCGAGGCTCGACGTCGCCTCGCCGACGCCTGGTTCGCGACGGCGAGGCTCGGCGAGGCGACGTCGAGCCTCGCCGTCGCCTGGGTCGCGACGGCGAGGCGAGGCCGACCTCGCCTCGCCCAGCCAGGGGCCGGCGAGGCTCGCCCTCGCCGGTGGCCGGCAGGGCGAGCTTCGCCAGAGGCCTCGCCGGCCCTCCCCTCTGGCCGGCCGCTGGTCGCCGGACCGGCCAGAGGGGAGAAAGCAAAAAAAAAAGAAAGAAAAAAAGATTAAAAAATTGAAAAAATAATTAAAAAATTGAAAAAAAATTAAAAATTGCCACGTCAGCGTTGACCGGACGATCGGCGCCGGCTGGCGGCCACGTCAGCGCCGGCCGGCCAAAATTGGCCGGAAGGACTGAATTGGCAAGAATTTAAAAGGTTTAGGACTGAATTGGCAAACTTAAAAGGTTTAGGACTGAATTGGCCGCCGTACAATAGGTTTAGGACTGATTTGACAATTTTCCCTGCATCTTTTTACTTGAACTGAACTTCATCATATGAAAAAGTACCTATCAAGAAACTTGAATTGATTCGTTATAAATTTAATTACCCCTCCAATAAATAGAAGTATGTTGAATGATGGAAAGTCTTAAAATCATATAAGGACATAAATCATCTTTGTGCCTCTTGCGTTGAAGTGAAGTAGAGAGAATTCAAACTACTGTTTCAAAATTCAAAATGGTGTTTCTATTCATCAATTTCTCTGCCCTTGTGTGTGTAAGTTTATGATGATATAAGCCAAACCTTATTTAATTAGTAGGTAGCTAGATACCAAAATAATCAGGCTAGGACCACAAAAACCAGCTGAGTCTACAAAGCATAACCCCAATAATTAATCAACATTAATCTCCTCCATACGAATTCTCAAGTTGTTTTTTACCAATTAGTGATCATATTCAGGAAAAGTTAAAAGCACAATTTGGTGTGGAAAGGTACCATATCTCCAAGGTCTCTTGGTTCAGATAATCATCCTCGTCATACGATATTAATTCACATCCATCCAAACATCGCTAGTTGCCAATTCTCTCATCAACTCAATTATAATACAGTTCACAAACCTCCAAAACATGCACTTTCCAACCAATCGAAGAGAATCTGACAAAAAAAAAAAAAAAACCAATCGAAGAGAAAATGCCGCAATGATTTGATCTTTCATCGGCTCGGGCCGGTAGCCCTGCCCAAGCCGAGCCGAAACCGCTTCGCCCCCGGAAAATACACGGAGAAGCCAACGGTGAAAAGGCGGTCGAGGTTTGGCAGCTTGTTAATGAAGAATAGATTGGGGACGTTGAATATGAAAATTTTAAATCCGGCTGAAGTGATTAGTTTAATTTAGTAAGACAAGCGGAGATAAGTTTAATTGGGGGGGGGGGGGGGTGTGACGTGTGGGTGACCGTTGGAATGTAGTTCTTGGTGATAGAATGATTTGTGGGCTCCAAAAGCTTTGTACGGTGTCTTTTGTGTTGGCTTCATTTCTACGATCGCAAATTGCCCTTAATCATTGTTAAACTAATTGAACATAATTATGGCATTACTCGTGGATTATTGATTTGTATCAGCACAAGGAGCCTTTATGAGCTCTTTTGTTTCCAGTAGAAGAGCTTTTTGTCTTGACGTTCAAGCCTTTGCCCTTTGGATTATGACGATAGTCATGCATCCAAACCTCAGCATTTGATTAGATAACTACAATCTACATTCCTCTTGAAATGGGAAGTTTAAGGGTTTGACCATTAGCTTAATGGGGTCTTGGCCCTGGGCGGCACGGGCGGGATGGTGGGACGCACGTGCATATCTTGTCTGGTGTGGCAATGAGGCAGTTTCATCAGTAGCTTTTGAGGAACATTTAATGATACTTGACAGGAACACAGAAGGGGGTTAAAAGAAAATGGAGGGAGTAACAGTTATGTTGGATAAGCACAATGACATGTTTCCCCTGAGGTTAACACATCCGTTTGAGAGAGATCCTTGTCTAGTACTAAGTATTCGTTAGTTAAACTTGATCTTTCACCTCTCGATGATTACATTGTTTGGTTGGTGACCGAGTCTCGACCTTAACTTTTGTGTTGAGCAAGTGGTTGAAGTTCGATATGCCGATGAATATAATATGCGGCTGGTCAAGATAGTTACCAATCAAATGACATCGTCTTATACCGCTGACCAGGTATTACTGATTTTGTCCAGCTTAAGAATCTCAAAGGTAGAGTCACATTTCGTTGAGAATCCCAATACGAACTTGGAAACGGTACACAGTGAGTGAGGAGACCTAATTATTTCCTCCATTTAGAATGGTTGATAGTGTTAAGGCATCTTTAGGAAAGAATCTTCGGTCTCATGGGATTGGCTTAATGGTAAAGAAGCGAAAAGTAGGGAAAGATCATGACTCGCTCTCTACTTTTGAAGAGAGAGAGAGAGAGAGAGAGAGAGAGAGAGAGAGAGAGAGAGAGAGAGAGAGAGAGAGAGAGAGAGAATCCTTGCAATGTTGCGAGTGGCAGGAGTTCAGTTATGGTGAGTGTAGTTAACTAATGCGCGCCATCTTGCTGAACTCGTCTTCCACATTGATTTTGACTACAAATTAATATATCTGCAGTGTATAGCTCGGTAATTTTTTGGTGCCAGGTCTTTATACTTCCTAAGAAGATCATAAATGCCATTGAAAGCAAGTTTTCTGCTTTTCTTTAGAAAGGTTCACTTAATGACAGTCATGGAGCTAAAGTTGTCTGGAAGCATGTTTCTTTACCTAAATATGAGGGAGGCTCGGGAGTGAGAATCTTTGGCTGGGAACTCCACTTGTATATTGAGGAAACTTTGGAATGTATTGCTTCAATCTAGATCATTGTGGGTGGCGTGGATGCATTGTTGTCTGTTGAGAGGAAACAGTATTCGGCAGGTGGAAGCAAAGCAGCGGTAGTTATGATTGGAGGAATGGAGAATCTGCATTTAAATACATTGTGGGGGATGGTGAATCTAAATTTTTGTGGTTAGATAACTGGCATCCTATGGGAGGTTTTACTGGAAAGATATTATTCTTGGATCAGTTGTGATTCTAACACCAATAAGAATGCCAAGGTCTCTGCAGTTGTTGATGGCAATGAGTGGCGTTGGCCCTCTCCGCTAATCATTTGCTTTCTGTTCAGGTGGTTCTATGGGGTGTGTTCTTTCCTAGAGATGTCGAGGAGGATGAGGTAAGATTTCTTGTATCTTAGTATGGGAAGTTCAATAAGAAAGAAGCACGGGAGTTGCTCAGACCTCAGGATGCCAGGGTTCAATGGCATAAGCTTATTCGGTTTAGGCCCAACATTCTAAAGCATGGCTTCATTATTTGGCTTGTTATACTAAATAAGTTGCAGACTAAAGACAGAAGAGAGATGCGCTGTCCTGTCGATGAGATATGCGACTCGTGTGATTAGGAAGCCGAACCACAAGAGCATCGGTTCTTTAAACGTTCTTTCCCAAGGCAGATATGGGGAGAGAGTTCTCTCAGCCCAGTCAATTCTCACAGACAAGCTGAAGGGTGGAATCTTGATTTTTCCAGGGCTCTTTCTGTATTGAAGGGCACAAGCTTGAAGGTTAAACTAATGAAGCTTGCTTGGAATTCGACAACGTATTACATTTGGAGGGAAAAAAACAGACTACTGCTTCATGAACAAGTCGCACCTCGAGCTAGTAGCAAGGCCGTTGCTGAAATTTCTCTCTGTCAAGACTGCATTTGAAGCCATGATCGTGACGTTTCTGATGATGAGGGAGCACTTGTTGTAATGTGGGACATTGGGCCTGAGCGTTCTTGAAAATGTGAGATGACCTGGATAAACTTTTTTGCCTAGGGTTGGGTTGGACTTGGACCTGCTGGTCCTTAGGTGTCGAGAGTTCGTGGTGGGACTTGTATGTTGGATTTTGGCTTGTATAGGAAGTGGCCAACCCTTTTTCGGTTTTTGGGATTCAAATGATAATTTAGGGTACGATAAGTTGACTGAAAATTCTATGATAAATGAAATTGTTCTTCATGAGAATTATTTTTTTTAAGAAAAATGATTAGTTTTCATTTGTTTAATGACGTGGGAAAAATGATTTCTTTCTTGCCAGAAGTAGAAGTCATTTTCTCTTGACTTTAAGCTTGTTGTTTTCGGCCCTTTGAAAAATATTTTCCATAAATCAATTAGTTTTCCACCGTCTAAATATCAAAAAGTTGGAAAACAAATTTCTGGAAATGGTTTTGCTTTAAACAAATCAACCCTTACTTACAAAATAACATCACTAAGGAGCGGACTTTCGTCTATGTGTGGATAGACGCACAACAAATGTATGATTCCCACGCCACTAAGTGCAGACAATTTTAAGTTTGGATTATCTGAATTTAGGGTGTGTTTGTTTGAGAAAAAATGTTTTCTCGGAATCCGTTTTCAGACTTTCACTTGTATGATTCACAGAAAATGATTAGTCAATCGAAAATACTTTTTAGTCAAAAAAAACTTTCATATATAAAATTAGGAAAGTGAATTTCCTAATATAATAAGGTAAAAATATTTTTCGAAATTACTTATCTTGGTTTTGTTAATATTTTATTTTTTCTTGTTTTTTCTTTTCCTCTTCTTGTTTTTTCTTTTCTTTCTTTTTTTTCTTTTCTCTTCCTTTTTCCTTCTTCCTCCTTCCGTCGGTCGTCAGCCTTGGCGACTGCCGGTGATTGGCCATGGGTAGGGCCAGCGACTTGCCAGCCCTATGCGAGCCCTGACCTCACGCCAGCAAGCCTCACCGGCGCGAGGTCGAGGCCGGCTGGGATCTGGTGAGCCCAAGCTTGCCGACCTCGCGCCAGCAAGCCTCGACTTTGCGGCGAGGCCTCACTAGCCTCGCCTGAGCTCAAGGCTTGCCAGATCCCGGTGAGCTCGAGGCTAGTGAGCTCCAGCTCGGCCGATCCTAGCGAGCTCTAGCTCGCCTGTGGCCATCGTCGCTCGATCATGGCAGAGGTAGGATGAAAAGAAAAGGAAAGAAAAGAAAAAAGAAAAGAAGAAAGAGGAAAAATAAAATAAAATAATTAAATATTCGAGTTTTTTAAAAAAAGAAAAGGAAAAAGAAAAAATAATTAAAAATTGATTTTTTTAAAAATATTTAAATAATTGAATTTTTTTTGTCTGAGATAAAATCATGAGATTGAAATCATTTTCCAAATGATATGCAAACGCCAGAAAATGTTTTCGATCACATATTACCAAACGTAGAAAAACTAACTGTATTTTCGGAAAATGCTTTCTTGGAAAGCATTTTTCTTTATCGTTGAATTTTCCGCCAAATAAACGCACCCTTAGCTCGGGTTTTATCTGACTTATGAGGTTAGTGGGGGGCATTTTACGGGTTTTGGATTTATCTACCTAACGTGGTCGGCTTCTTCATAAAAAAAAAAAGATTTTGTGTAGATGCATGCTTAGCTAATAAAGCTAGTGGCAAGTGCTTACACAGTAAAAAAGTGGGAGAACTGGAGAATTATCTAGCTCAATTGTCATCCTCTAAACAAGTGAAACCTATCACAAAGAGCATGCTCGATATGTCCCATATTTTGTAAAGCAAAACCTTAGATTGTAAAACACCCGCAGTTTGTTAATTTTGATATGACATGTTCGTATCGATGGATATTTTTAAGACATGTCGAACAACATTATCGACGATACATGCAAGTCAAAACTTCCGAGTTGGAAAAAACCCATCTCGTATGATCCGAATACTCGGCGGATACAACTTTGTCTCCCTAGATATAGTCATACTCTCACTTGATCACATCTTCATGCAGGTTTAGTTTAGTTGCAAAACTAGGATAATTATCCAAGAAGTCCTAAACCTTTTGCATAGCGGTCAATTTAGTTTTAAACATTTCAATTGCGTTAAATTAGTTTTAAACATTTTGACGATTTACCAATTGAGTTATAAAACTTTCAATTTAGTTAATTTAGTCATAAACATTTTGGAGACTTCCCAATTTAGTCCCAAAAATATTATTTAGATATTTAACGGGAATGATTATATTGGCAAATCGTCAAAATATTTAGGACTAAATTGGTACAATTAAAAAGTTTAGGATTGAATTGATATCCTAAATTTTTGGAGCAGTTTTCCTTGAAAAACTAGTTGTTTTGTAGCTTCTATGTCCTGTAAAAAAGACTACAGCTTCTCAGTTGATGGTCTTGGACACGTCGTAGACTTCTTGGGCTTGGGCAATCGTTTACATGCAATTCTAGCCCTGCATCTTACAATATTAAGAAGCCCGGATCAAATCTTTCTTTCAATTTATCGCTTGACTCGAAAAAAAAGTCGATAAATGAAAACGGCTATGCATTTCAATAATTATTTTTTTTATTTTCATCAATCTTGCAAGTTTCATTGTTAATTATTAGAGTTTAGTTTATGTAATATTCTAATCTTAGTTCTTATCATTACAATTCATGATCAGCATAAATCATCTTCTTCAATGTCTTACATTTCACTAAAATTTCAATTTCATTGCATTATTTGTTGCTCTAATATTAAAAACTTACTACTAAGTACTAACTGCCTCTTATTCTTCGTTGTAAATCAACACAAAAATTAAAATATTGTGCAATGTTAAAAGCCAATTCTTTATCATCTTATAGTGTTTATGCAAATAACGTATACACATTTTGACCAAAAAAGAAATATGCACACGAAGAGTTTAAGCTGAGTTAATTATGATCGGGTATGTGCCACTAAATTTACATTGCATATGAATGGATCAAAAACAGATTAATCGGGTTAATCTGGGTCGGATCGTTTTCGACCCAAATCAAACCCGACCCGACCCGACCCATCTATTTTGACGGCACTCCCGGCGAGTCAACCAATCATTGACTATCCCAATCTTCATCGCCTCCGGGCAGCGAATCACAACGCCATCTTCTTCAACCCCTCTCTCTCTGTCTCTCTCTCTCTCTCTCTCTTCAGGCTTTCAGTCTCTGCAAAGGACAAAGCGAAAAGGTCAACCACCTCCCATGGCGGATCCCTCGCTCCACCACGAGACCCAGCCCCTGAAGCAGATCGCCGTCGACTACACCCCGGAGGCCTGCGACCACTGCCCCGCCTCCAACTCCATCGCCCTCACCTTCGACCACCGCGGCGGCGCCCGGTGGCGCACCACCGCCCGCTTCCGGTACGGCACCTTCAGCGCCCTCATCCAGTGCCCCAGGGGCAACACCAGCGGCCTCAACTTCAACCTCTACCTCTCCTCCCTCGAAGGCGACAAGTCGCAGGACGAGATCGACTTCGAGTTCCTCGGCAAGGATATGACCATTGTTCAGACCAATTATTTCACCGCAGGTTCGAGACATTAAAGCAGAGGCCTTTAGCTTTCCTTCTGTTTTGCTTTGTTTAAAGCCTTTAGCTGTTTTGCTTGTGTGGTTTCTGAATTGTGGGAGTGTCACTGGTGACGGTTCAATGTCGGTATACATTTCTTTGATTTCCCATATTTCTGGTTGTGGATTCAGAGCTTGTGCTGATAGGGTTAGCAATGGAGTCGTTGCTTGCTCATTCAGGGGGACAGGTGTGGAGAAAGTTCACATTTTGATCTGAGCACGACTTTCCTTTCTTGGATCAATTTGTCAATTCATGGTGGCTCAAAGCATTTGGACATGCTTTTGGGTTAAAGAAGTTGAAAGTACGCGTCGCGAATACTGAAAATTGAGCTTGCATTCGAAAAAACAGGGAAGAATCATCCGTTTAGATGTTGAAATGGATCCAATCGATGCTGAACAGATTTTGCTAAAAGATATGTAAGCTATCTGTATGATGTTTCAGAGAAGTTTCATCCTGATCATACCAAAGAATAGGTACGCGGCTCTGCAAAGTCGGATCTGTACTTAACAGAGTTAGATTCTTGGGTCATCTCATACGGCCAAACTTGATACATAAGCATGATTTGGAGATTATTTAGGTACTGCTAATATCCTGTAACATGGGAATGAATGTATATTGTTCAAGCGGGTAATATAGGTCTGCACCGGAGCCAGATTAGTAAATGCTTGTGCATATCTAGTAAGTCATGCTTATGTCTACTGACTATTGTTCTGCACTAAGAGTGTCTACTCTTCCCGTATCTGCCTCTAAAGTTCATCATTTATCTGAAGTCAGTCAAGTCAAGAATTGTTGATGCAATTTGAGATCCATGACACAGGTACTGGCAACAGGGAGGAGATACATGAACTGGGATTTGACTGTTCTGATGGGTTTCACGAATACGCAATCAAGTGGTATAAAGAGTATATTGAGTGGGTTATTGATGGAAAGTTGGTGCGGAGAGTTGAGAGAAAGGAGGGGGAGAATTTCCCGGATAAGCCGATGTTCCTGTATGCATCTATTTGGGATGCGAGCTACATCGATAATGCAAGTTGGACAGGGCCTTATGTCGGCTGCGACGCGCCCTATGTGTGTTTGTACAAGAACATCCATGTTCCTGTCCGGACCGCACTGGAGGAGTGTTCTTCCGACTCGTGATCCGGTTGCTCCGTCGGTATTCTTATGATGTCCCTATGATTCATCTGAGTGACGAGTTTGAGTTTGTGGTTTGAGTTCAACTTTGAAATGGAATCTATCCTCCATGGCGGCGAAGAATGATGGATGTTTTGCTCTCGAGCAGCTGCATTGCTGCTGGATATCTCTTAATGGCCACTCTTTTTTGTGTTCTCTGACTTACAAAGTGATTGGTTATGCCTAGCATGGGAGTTCTAAGAGGGGTCTTGTATCCGTGGACATTGTTTTCGCATACATTTCACTTGGAATGCATTCATCTCACTGGATTGTTTTAGTTCTTGGTATGGATTTTAGAGCTTTCTAAGAATTTATTTGCTTCTACCATTTGAGCCATTTAAAAATAATTGGGAGAAATTTGTTTTTAGGGTAGATATAAATTAGTTTACATGTGCTCTCCCTTATGAGAAGTCAAACTCGAGCCTGGTGTAGTGATGCAAATTGAAGTTCCTTCTCTCTTGTAATATGCATAAGCTATAACTTTCAATTTCTTCCGGCTCCCAAATTATATGAATGATATTACTGATTGCATAACGGCACAAGACATAAACAGACGGCTATGATTCAATAGAAGTGAATGTTTCAAATAAATAGTTATATCGTATGAGAGATAGAACATTAAAAAAAATATATTTTTCCATTTTCATTGTGAAGAGCACACTTATAACCACACCAAGCACTCGACTTGGCGACCGGAAGCCCGAGAAAGAGATTGGATATGATCCTCTCCGTGAAGCAAATCTCTCATCCTCTCCTCACGTTTTCGAAGAGCAGGTTCCTTCAAGATCGAAGAAGCACCCGTTTGACGAACATGGGGAGCTAGAGCACAATTAAGTATTGCTTAAACAAATCTTGTCAACGAGTATTTCTAGGGTACTTTTGAAGTAAGTTTGATAAGAAAATATTTCAGACTTGTGTCAAGGTCCCGAGATTTCCATGCATCAAGGATCATGCATGATCAAAGAAGACCGATACAAATCCCTTCGAGCTTCCGGAACATTCTTATGGATGGATGATACGGTAAATATACCGAGTTCTAGAGGAATTCTCGGCATAAATGCCAATAGTTGGGAGATGGGGATATGTAATCTCCGCGGCAAGATCAAATGCCCATCAACAGTCGTAATGAGAGGAGTCCTTGTATCCATCCAAATAATTAGATAATAGAAAGCATTCTCTTGCAAGACTTCTCTCTAAACAGTTTCTTTGTGCGATTGATTTGGTGCTCTAACGAACTAAGAAAGCCTAAGTTGCTTGATTTGGAGCATCTAAGCAGAGTCCTAATTTGCAATGTAGATTTTATGCCTTAACATAAGAGAGACGGTGCATTCAAAATTATAATTTTTTAATTGGGTATATAACAGGTATTTTTAAAATGCTTGTGAACAAAATTCTTATTCCAAATAGTTAAAAAAAAAAGGGGAAGAAATCAATTGAGGGATGCTTTAGACGTTCTGATGGACCAAATAAAAGCACCGCTTCCAACACAACAGAAGACCCCAGCACTCTTCGTACGACTCCGTTGGAGAGATACAGAGGATGGACAACAACATGGACATGGGAGAAGAAGAAGAAGCAGCAGCAGCAGTGTCAGTGGCGGAGCTGATACAATCCCTAGAGCAAGCCACCTTCATGGCCAAGCAACTCGCCTCCGCCGCCGCCGCCGACCCCGCCCACCTCCTCCACATCCACTCCTCCCTCCACCAGTCCCAGCTCCTCCTCTCCTCCTTCCTCTCCTCCTCCACCCACCTCCTCCCCTCGCCTCCCCCTCCCCCTCCCCCACCCGCCCCTCCCGCCTCCGCCGCCGAGAACTCCTTCTCCTCCGCCACCGGCGCCGCCGAGCCAATGCAAGTGGGGGACGACGAGGGCGGCGGCGAGGCCGAGGAGTATTCCAAGGCCACGATCGACCGGGTGGAGGAGAGGATGAGGAACTGCTTCATCAAGAACAAGAGGCCCAAGCGGCCGCTCTCGCCGTCCTCCGCCGTGGCCGCCGAGGAGGGGCGGGCTGGCGGGGGCGATGGGTTTCCGGGTTACGATCCCCACGGCACTAGGTTGAGGGCTCTGGATCTCGTGTACCAGTTTCATGGATGAGAGAGTTATGAGAGAACTAGCTGATGAAGTTGCAGCAAAACGGAAAAAAGGGTTATTTTTTTGGTTGATGGGCTTTTGTCAAAATTGATGAGGTTCATGTGGTTTTTTGTGAATCCATCACGACTTTCATATGTGTATCATTTGAAAAATGGAAAAACAGAAATTTTACAGCAGTCTCTTGCCAGTTTTGATACTGGGTTTTCCTTTTCTGATGCTGTGAATCTGTGTGGACTGAGTTGAGTTGTGGTGATTGTGAAATGTTCCTGGCAAAACAGTCTGATCATGTGAAGAAGAAAACGTAAGATTGCTAGACCAACCATGGTGGGTGGCCTAATCTTTCATTTAATCACTTGGATGCCCCATTTGCTTCTTATGAGCTCTCGTCACCGAACTCGGCATCACTGGAAATTTCAAGAGTTCAAACAAGCTCTAGGAAATGTTTGCTGCCTTTGTCTGCCATATGTTGTTTAGTATAAATAATTGTTGTATGTGGAACCGTAAGAATTGAAAGCACGAGAAGGAGAAGCACAAGAAGCAATTTCCTGAACTCATTTCTTAGCTAGGATCCGTTTCTTTTCACAAAATCTCGAAGTAATGTACTTTCTGTACAGGCAACTGTACACAAATTTCATTCACAAGGCATATACATGGTTGATGGCCCTATATCATGAATTCATGATTCAGACAACCTCTAGCGTGGACATTTTCGCAGCACCGGTGCAATTGTGGGAGTTCACTTCTGTCTTTCTATCTGATGCAACTCGTAAGCAGGAATTCCCAATTGAAAACATCTATGATGCCCGTGGATATGATTGAGTTCACTTCTGTCTTTCTATCTGATGCAACTCGTAAGCAGGAATTCCCAATTGAAAACATCTATGATGCCCGTGGATATGATTGAGATTTTTCTATAAGTTTCCATCTCCATGGCTCAATCACGTAACAAGCTGCTTCTCTCTGCCCCGTTCGAGGAGATTCTTGGATTTACTAGTCACGGGGAGATTCTTGGATGTACTAGTCTTTCCCCATTAAGTTATGCAACTTCACGAAATCATCCAGTGTAAGCTCCCCTGGTCTTGACTGCATGGAATATCAAACAGCGTTCGCAAGCGGAATCAACCATTTGACTGGATGCACAAGAGATAAAGAGAGTTCCCAGTACTTGATACGCAAAGACAGGGAGAATATCCAATCATTCACGTCATTCAATAAAACTTACTGTTGCTGGAAGACCAACTTCTTCGAGAGCCTTTTCAATCTCAACGGCTGTGCACAGATGCTGGAGAGACTTCCGCAGCATCTTACGCTTCCCGTTGAATGCCGAGTTCACCTGCATTATCCACTAGAATTGTTTAGCCAAAAGAGCAGGCAACAGTATCACAAACAAGAAAAGGAACCGTGATTTATTCTCATCATACAATAGGAAGGGCCACAGAGGAAGAAAGGATTGATCTATTGAAATAATTAACATGTGCCTTCGCAAAGCTCCTCTGAAGACGCATAAGACTGATGCTACGTACTTATAATCCATAAGCTATTGCTTAATCTACTTGATAGCAATTACCATTGAGAAGAAACCCTGAATGGAGGAAACTGGTGGATAGTCAGCAGCTTTTTTCAATCTAAACGTCACCACTGCTGCATCGACCTGTAGGCAAGTCAAGCCGAATTTAAGCGGCCAGTCTAATTACTACGCATAGGACATAACACATAGAGGCATCATAATCAATCAGGATGATGGACGATGGGTAACGTTGGCCACCCTACACCTGCATTAATTCCGAATAATACAAATCAAGGAACTTAAATTCTTGGGAACCTATTTAAACTGCTTTGATTTGAGTAACTTGTTCACAAATCATTGGATAGAAACATAACGCATGACCCATTGAAAGCTCATAGTCAATCAATAACAACATTTTTAGACGCCGCTTTGGATAGAACAACATTAACACAAGCATTACTCAGGTCTCAAGCCGATCCTTTTGTAAGTGAAGTGAATCGACAAAGAGATACTGCTGCGCTCTACTGTTGAGGTAACTTCAGAACATAATTATAGATGATGGCTATCTTTCAAACCTAATAAACAACTCACAAAACTAGCTCTAGCATCTGTTCTCTTATATAACCAATCGAGATCTTATATAAGAGAAAATGAAGAAGCTCTACAGCTCTTCTAGCTGTGACATAGGCAATGGTAACTTACAAGCCTATAATGGGGTGTGCAGTTGAGCAAAAGCTACACATGAAGAATTGAAATGTAACATCTGCCTTTGCAAGGAGAAGGGTACTCACGTTAGGCTGAGGAAAGAAGTTTGTCCTTGGAACGTTAAATTTGTATTCAGGAACTGAAATGTAACATCACAGGCAGAAAGAACATAAGTGTCCTTATCAACATTATATGTGCTGTGAAAGAACTTAAGACAGCCTAGAAAAGTAAGGCGCTAGCCAAAATGCTTTCCACGTATTATAAACTGGTGTTAACTGATTTTTATCAACATTAACCAATTGAAGCGAGGTCTTGATATTTATTGGATCAACAGAATTAAAGCTTCATTGAAAAATGTTTCCTCATGACTCACTGTGCCAAATAATTCCTAATCAGTGAACGATGGAAGAAAGCCAGGGCAACCACAGAGAAGGAATCCAATCAGATAAACGGTATACCTGAATAAAAATTGACAAAGATATTAATGGGTCGGTATTCAGATGTTCGTAGAGTTGAAGCCACCAGCCTGACAGCTGTCTCCTCCTAAATAGCAAATAAAAATTCAACATTAATAACTAATTAGATCACCTATAGATTTAATGATCGATAAAATGGAACCATTTCAATGTGCATTGCAGTTTTAACCTTCTGGAAAGCTTTCTCAATATCTTTGGTATCGCAATTCGAGCTCCATTAAGGTTCGTTGCAGCCAATTGTTTGGTCTTCAATTTTTATACTTCTCTTATAACAATAGAAGGGCACCCTGCATCTTAACCTCATTATCCTTTTCACTTAAATTTTGCTTTTAACGCAGGATAAGACAAATGTGATTAGACTGTGCATGCTCATGATTAAGGTCGATGGACATATATTGATCATGAGGTGACCAGAGGAAATGCTAGAAATCAGTGAACGAAAAAATAACATATATAAGAGTGATAACAGCAAACAATGCTAGTTTTAGCTGATATATACTGCAATTTAATTGAATGCCGCAACTACAGAACCATCACAAGTTATACAAGCAATCTTTTCACAATAACCTGAAGTAGGAGAACAACTTCAGAAAAAATGTCACCCATAGGAAGAATCTGCTTGACGACATCTGTGCTTATGTTAAAGGGTATATTGGAGACAACCTGCAAAAAGGAGACTAATATGACAAAGGTATTACCATGGGATGGGAACACGAGAGAGAACTTCAGGAAATTCCGATATGTACTGCAAAATTTAGGTATCTAACATGTGGTGTGTGCTTCCACTAAGGCTCTAAAGCACCCCTCAGTGAAAGTCTGTAACAATAAACCTAAGCACGATGAGTCAGTGAATGATCTGCTCATTTCAAAATAAGCTTTTTAACCACAATTGTGAGACCATAGGCCAGATCAGCCAAACCAGAAAATATAGACTTAGAGGAGAGTTCAACATTCAAGCATCAGAAACTACAAGGGTCAGAAGACTTACTTTTGCATATCTTGGTTTCATGTCTGACTCTATGCTAGCCAAAAATGACGAAATGTGGGAATGAATGTGACATCTGACAAAATCTTCTCGCAAGACCTACATGTTTTGGATTTGGTTATTTCAAGTCATAATCTATTCCTAAGTCTCCTATGGCAAGGTAAGAACAGATATATACACAAACATAGAGAAAACACTGAATAATAATGAGTGACATAATTCCTTTATATCATAAAAGATTCACTTATTTAAAGGAAAATGGACATAAGTAGCGTAAATATCATATAACTGTACACTCTCTATGCATGTACATACAGATAGGCGCATGGGAAGAGTGAGTATGTAAGATTTCTCAGAACCATAGTTGCACGAGGATAATGTAAATAACTTAGAACAGATAAAATGTTTGACAAACAACATTAGCATCATAAAACCGAGATATAAGAAAGAAACATACAATCAAGATTATACATAATACACGGAAAAAATCAAGGGACTAATCAGAAGAGGAAGAGCTGGGGCATAAAATGCTTTTCTATGTAATTGCCCCATGGATACTATATCAATCTATATGAAGAACAGTCAACTCTCTCTAAACAGAATACCTTACCTTTAGCTGGTTTGTCTCTGCAAATCTTTCAGTCACAATAGAAGCCATATGTGGGTCCTAAAATTCCATAACAAAGACAAAAACATGAGTACACAAAAACTGTAAATAGGGTAGAAAGAATATTTATCACGCTTGTAACCAGAACAGATAATAAGAATATGCTTGCTTGCAAGGCCACCTGTGCAACATTGCTTTTTGATTGGTGATTCAGTATTTTGCAGCAGCAACATAGAAAGGTTAATAAAGCCACGTCTACTTGACAGAATGCAACAAAGCAGCCACCTCAGTTGATATACTTGAAATCAAATGGAAGAGACTACTGATAAGTATTTAACAATTCAATGGATTGAGTAAAGTCAGGCAATGGATAAGTGGGAAGTTCACAAAACAACTGTTAAAAGTTCGGAAGAAACCGAGACACAATGTCTGGTACCTAGTCTCAGAACCACAACAAACGTGATTCTGTTGTCTGCTTGCTTGCCTACTTAAATAGCTATGGGTGACAAATTTATCACAATAAAACAAATGGAAAAATTAATTCGAGGTAGAACTAGGATGACTACAGTAAGAGCATCAACTACTCAGTTCAATGACCTTTTCAATTGCAAGAACGGTGGCACCAGCACCAATAAGAACATTAGTAAGTGAACCAGTCCCGGGACCAATTTCCAGCACCACATCTCCTTCTTTAACATCGGCAGCATTCGCGAGCTGCTCATTGATGTCATTGTTCAACATGTAATGCTGAAAAAACAACAAGCAACATAAGTCAACACATAAAACCAAAAATTCCGGTATATCTAAGGCGACAATTAGACGCCACTCGCGCATAATAATGAACTGCTCAACACATAGAGCAACCAGATATAGCCACCGGTCGCAACTCCAACTCCATTACTGAGACAACTACAGATTTCACACTATTATCGTAAACCCATTTGCCGGATGATGGTACAAGTAGAATCTATCTAGAAGAAAGATACGTAATTTCATGTTTCGAATGAATCGCTTAGCTTCCAACACACCCCCGTCTTATGTTGATCAAAGTACTTTACTCCTGCTTCGAAATGGAGGCATAGGCAGCGCGCATCCCACCAGGTGGTGAAAGCTACATTCTCCTAATGAAAAGAAGAGCGAAAGACCCAGAAGACTCGAAACGCGTCGCACCTGGCCGAGGGATCTTCTCGGGGTGCGACCTTTGGAGTTGAGAGCTTTGAGCGTCGCGTGGTAGTCGTCGGGGCTTCCGCGAAATCCCTTGGCGCAAGCTATGTACGACGCTTCCCTTCGATGCCCAGCTCCGGTCCTGCCGCGCGGCCAAGAGGACGAAGGTTGTGGCGGGGATGGCCGAAAGGGAAGAAGGTGCGCAACGGCTGTGGGTGTCGCGGCCATTGCGCTTCAAGTGTTCGACGAAATGACTCCCGTCGTTCTACGATGTAAAAATTGCAGGCGCCCTTTGTGGTGCTTGTAATAAAAATCGTGCAGATATCTTGTAAATTAACTTATTTAAACGAGATTTCAAAGTATTCCCAAACAAGTGAAAAAATTTGAAAGTTGACTTTAGCATCGTGAAAAAATGGGGTTGTCGAAAAGAAACACGCAGCGGGTAAAAAAAAAATTTTTTTTTTGAAAAATAACACAAATAGTTCCAGAACTTTGGTCCAATATGTAACGTGATCCGTGAACTTTTAATTTGTTCAATGTGATCTCTAAACTTTAACCCAATGTGCAACGTGAACCCTGAATTTTTAATTTATTTAATGCGATTCTTGAACTTTTCGTACATATTCATTTTAGTCCCTAGACTATATGAATATAAAATGTTTTCATATAGTTCACGGACTATATTGAATAGATATCAAAAGTCCATGGATCACATCACACAAACTAAAAGTTCAAGGATCATATTGCACGTTAAGTTAAAGTTCATGAATCACATTTAACAAATTAAAAGCTCATGGATCACATTACATATTTTTGTCAATATCCCATTTTTTTCATCAATGGGTATGTATCTAATATACTCAATTTTTTTTGTTTATTTCAGTTTTGGTTAGTCACAAGATCGATCGTGTGATTTTGAAATTCGAGTTAACTTGGATTGCCATGGCTCAAATAGAATTCATCGACGCTTTTTAAGTTGTGTAGATTATGTATTCGAGTTTTAATTTTCGACGATCGTGCTCATTCAACAAAAACGACGAATTTTGTTCTTTCGCGACCGTAAGTGTGAAAAATGTTCTATAACAGAGATGTAGTTAATAGAAATCCCACAGATTTTCAAAGGAAACCGGACAAAAACCTATGGAGGAGGCATTAAATTGTAAAATTTTATTGTTGTAGATAACCTATCTTGATGGAAACACATAGCAGCAGCGATGGAGCGCGGCCAGATATCATCTACATGTATCACCCGCTTCCTCCTGGAAAACGAGGCGATCATCTTCTTTCGCCTCGACAAACATCATGTCCCTCAAGCTCCTGCGCCGCAGGCGCCGCCGCTCTCGGTGCTGGTTGGATCTCCTGTCCTTGATGACTGCGTTTCCGCAATCGAACAAGAGTCATTCCCGGAGGACTGGATGTTTGCCGCGTCGACGACTTCTTTTCCTTTGAGCTTGGTTCCAGTGCGAAAGGAGCTGCGAGATAGCTGGTCGCTCGGCATGAATAAGGGGTTGGCGATAGGATTTAATGTCTGATTGCTATAGTTCCGTGGTTCTCGATTTCGGTTATACACCGTCGCAGGGGAAATGTCGGGATTTGGCTGAAAAAAGCTCGGGAGATGAGAGTCTCGAGTTGTCGCCGGTGCCAGGAGACGCGACTCTGAAAATGAAAGGAGTCCTTGCAGATGCATTGTGGATGACAAGTGACGTGATTCGGGATTCAGCATCTTCAGGATGGTATCTTGATCTCGTTTCAGAGAAAGGCGGTATTTCTGCAGAAGAATAATCCCGCGCATTCAAATGATTGTCATCAAATTCATCAAGTCTGCAGGTGAATCTCTAAATTTCAAAAGCTCCCGGCAACCAAAAAGCCGCGGCATTGTCACACATCATGTCATCAAGTAACGAGCGCGATATGAAGAAGTCGGATATTTAAAAAACGTTTTTAATGTTACGATCCTCATATGTCAGGGTCGTGCGACGTGAACGTCTGAACTACGCAGTAACCTGTAAGTGGCTTGAGACGCTCTGTTTCCTGAGACCAGGGACGTTCATGTGCTCCAGAATTTTCTTTGGCAGAGCTCCTGCGAACAAGAAATGGATCAAAGGCCCTTGGTTACTGTTGAGTAAAGGCGAAGCATCGTGTCTGCAACAGAAAGATAGATGACACTAAATTAGATGGTAGATCCGGCGGGACTCTTTAGTCCTTACTGTCGATGCCTATAGCTTGGATCGCTCGCACGAATTTTTCGTGTAGCTCATTAGTCCAAGTTAACTTAGTCTTCTTGGGGAGCCGCGAGTCGCCCTCTTTGTCTCCATCCACTTCTTTGAATTCCTGGTTTCCCGGCCTCGCTTCACCCTGCTTGTCACCGATCGAAGGTAGCCGGCTCTCCGGCTCATCCTCGCCCCCCTTCTCGGACGAGTCCTGATCGGTACTGTCCCCTGTGACCTGTGCCATTTGATCTCTTTTCCTCATGAACGAAAATTGCCAAAGGTCTCGGATGTCAAACTTGCTGATCGGTTTCAGGAGATAAAGCGAAGCCCCGTGTAGAAGCGCGCCTAACATTGTGCCCTCGTTATTATCGGCTGTCATGACTACACCCGAACAAACAAAAGAGTGATCAGCAACGATCTTCACACATGAATGTAGCTAGCAATTTAAGGGGGTTAGAAAGTACACTTACTAATAACCGGCAAATTGGATGCTCTTCCTAGTTTCTCTATGACCTCGAACTTGTCCGCGTCGGGCAGGTGAAGTTCGGTTAGGATGAGATCAAGGTTGTCCTGCCTTTCCTGGATGATGGATAACGCGTCGCCAGTGCTTTTGGCAGTCAAAACTGGAAGCGAACGAGACGATAAAAAACGGGGGAGGAAAGAAAACTCGTCGCCATGGGAAGTGAAAGGAACACACAAAATAAACTGACTAGATCTTTCATCCTCAAGAAGCACATGCCATTAAGAACATGCCATACTGCCGTTAAAAGAGTACTGAAACAAGAGAAAGAGAAAGAGAAAGGACAAGCATATCTCTATCATCCAACAAGAACCTTTGTATCCGAACATAAGAAGCATCCTCGAAGTAATGGCCAGAGTCGCGGAATCTCCGTCGACAACCAACACTTTGACACCGGCAGGTACTAGATCGGCATCTTGAAACCTCCATCCAATCGAAATAGCTGCTTCTGCGGCCGCCCGATCAGGCTGGGGAGACATGCCTGGTTTTGGACCGAGACTATATTGACACACAATGAGAGGTACATGAGTTGCCTGGCTTTATAGCAGTGACAGAGCCAAACGAATTCAAAGCAATGCTGATTTAAGCTCGACATACCAAAGAAGCGAAGCCTAACAAAAGAAGAAGGCAATAGCACAGAACACAGCCGGTTGACATTATTTCATCATCTTGTCCAATAAGGCAAGAAAAGCAACACCCATCGTTTGGAATGCCACGGATACTAATGCATGCAACCTGAATTATGGATTTACTTACAAGGGAGATTGAAGAAAATCTATAACGTTTAATTATGCATTTAATTAGTTCCCCATTTTATTTAGGGAATACTTTTTATTTTTAGTTAGTAAGTTATTAGATGGAAGGAGACCATGAGTATATAAGGCGCATTACGGTCGCGCACTTTAGCGATGTGGGATTACGGTTTACATCGGCCTTGCACGAACGACGAGGTGGAGTCGGGTTTCGCGAAACCGATCTAGCTAGGACTTCCATAGATACTGAAACGAAAAGATGTCACCCACATTAATTTCATATTCTCTGTGCAAATGCAAATGTATCGATCCTAGAACAACCAGGACTCCACAAAAATTTGCTACGTATAGCCTTAATAAGAGGACCGGGACACTACAAGTGCTAAAATTTGTGTACGGTGCTCACTTTGGTACCAAAAGTTTCCATCGGATCACTTAAGTGCCAAAATTTTTTAAAAACAATCACTTAAGTGCCATTTTGGCCGAAAATCCAACATGGCATTTTTTATTAGTTTCCGAAGCTGACGTGACTCGCGGATGGCGTACCAAAGCACATGCAAAAGGGCAAGGGCGTTCGAAGAAGAAACCTAGCTTGTGGGCTGGGGGTGATGATGAATGCGAGCGAGCGAGAGAATTCGAGGAGCGAGAAAGAGCGCAGCAGATTTCGCGGGCTGAACAGAGCCGTTCCGATGAATTCAGCGTTTCTTGATGAAAGTTGGACCTTCGCGCAGCGAGAAGGGGGGCGAAAGTCTTGAAATTTTCGTCTTTTTTCATGTTGTTATTGCGTTTGTGGGCCACCCACGGGCCTCGGCCCACCGCTCATCGGGTCGGCGTGGCCTCAAACTTTCTAAATTAAAAAAGATTGGAAAAAATTACATTATAGATCCATATTTAATGAAATTTTTCTACTTGCTTTGGTTGTAATTATACTCTGAATGAACTTTTATTCGATTTGCGTATTCACGAGGAATTGTTCCGTGAACGTAGAATACTTATCAAGCCGAATGACGGTCCCGATTTGGTTTATGTACTACGTTCACAGAATGATATTTCGGGTTTCACTAGAGCAACTGTGATTTGGAAACCCATCCGGAACGGTTGTTTGTACTATTACAACGTAGATTGAAATCGCCATTATCTTGTGTACGTGTTTGGGTTTGGGTTTGGGTTTAGTTTGGAAGTGGTGGGCTTGTGTTTGCGTTTCTTTACGATCTTGGTTTGTAAGTGGTGGGTTTGGGTTTGCGTTTCTTTACGATCTTGTTTGCACCATCTATGTTTTCAGGTTGATGGCATGAGAAATTCCGATGTATCATCTGGGGGTTACAGAAATGGGTATAGATTAAGGAGGCGATAGGTTCTTTAGTTTAACCCAAGAACTTGACTTGTCTTCACGTTGCTTGCATTTTGCTGAACAGTGTGAAAAAAGCACGCAAGTTTCTTAGCTGATTGAAAAGGCTCTTTTCCCTCACACAGCACTCGTAAGTTGATTAAGATGGTCGATAGCAATCCGTCCTCTGATTCGCCTGAAAAGGCTCCGAACCCCAACCCTGATGGGAATGCTCCTTCGGAGAACGACCTTGCACTCGAGACACTCGCCAAGAAGGTTCAGGAGTCTCTCTTGCTTGAGAAGAGGCACAAGTTTTCAGAAACCCAACCTGTTGTTGGGCAATTCAAGGATATCGGAGATACTCGCCTGCCCGAGGGCCCCATAGAACCACCTACCCGTTATCTGAAGTGAAGCAAGAACCCTACAACCTCCCCAATCTTTATGAATGGATCACTTTCGATATTGATTCAGAAGAGATGTGCGCTGAGGTTTATAATCTTCTAACCCATAACTACATTGAGGACGATGAGAATATGTTCCGGTTCAATTATTCGAAGGAGTTTCTTCGCTGGGCGCTGCACCCTCCTGGTTACTACAAGAGCTGGCACATTGGCGTTCGTGTCAGGAGCTCGAAAAAATTGGTTGCTTTAATTACCGGCGTCTCTGTGAGATTTCGTGTCCATGACAATGTTGTCACCATGGCCGAGATCAATTTCTTGCGTGTTCATAAGAAGCTCACATTGCCTTTGTCATGATCAAAGAGATCACCCGGAGGGTTCACCTTGAAAACATCTGGCAAGCTGCTTATACTGCCGGAGTGGTCCTTCCAACGCCGATGTCGACCTGCCAATACTGGCATATCTTTGAATCCAAAGAAGCTGATTGATGTTGGGTTTTTAAGACTTGGTGCAAGGATGACAATGAGTCGAATGATCAACATGTACAAGTTACCAGATTCAACATCCACCCCAGGGTTCAGAAAGATGGAGCTTCATGATGTTCCCGTGGTCACACGGCTCCTCAGGAACTACTTGAACCACTTTGAAGTTGCCCCCGACTTGAAGGAAAATGACGTGGAGCATTGGCTTCTTCCTACTGAGAATGTTGTCGACAGTTACGTGGTGGAAAGCGCTGAATCTCGTAAGGTCACTGATTTCTGCAGCTTCTACAGTTTTCCTTCGTCTATTCTGGGCAATCAGCACTACTCAATTCTCAAGACAGCTTACTCTTTCTATAATGTTGCCACAAAGACTCCTCTGCTTCAGCTGATGAATGATGTTCTTATTGTGGCCAAGCAAAAGGACTACGATGTGTTCAATGCCTTGGATGTCATGCAAAATGAAACCTTTTTAAAGGAACTAAAATTCGGGCCAGGTGATGGGAAACTGCGCTACTATCTCTACAATTATCGGTTAAGAAATGCATTGAAGCCAATGGAGCTCGGCCTAGTGCTTTTGTAACTTGAGCTCCATGTTTGGTTCTGATGTGGAGAAAGAAAACTCTTTTTTTCGGTGAACTATGGGAGCACAACTGCAATGATTCTTTGTTCTGCCTTTGCTCCCGTTTGAATTTTTTATTTGGTCGACCTGGGGAAACCAATTTTCGGGAGCTTTATTAGCAGGGGATTCATCTACGAATCAAGTGTTGGAATGTATGGAGTAACAAATACATTCTTAAGTCATTTGCTTTAGCTCTACACTCTTTTATGTGCATACTATTTTGATCCGGTGATGTATTTCCAATATTTTTCTATAGAAACGACCTACGCTCTGTGCCAAATGGCGGAAGTTTCTGTGGTATCTTTGCAACTGGTATTGACCGAGCCAGATCAGTGGTAGAATTCCTGGCTTGGTCTTTCAACTCCGCAGA
Organism: Syzygium syzygioides; assembly: GCA_031216285.1. Lineage (NCBI taxonomy): Eukaryota > Viridiplantae > Streptophyta > Magnoliopsida > Myrtales > Myrtaceae > Syzygium > Syzygium syzygioides. The sequence continues at coordinate 24,911,337 of CM062245.1, forward strand.
CCGCTAGGGCCGGTGGTAGAATTTAATTTCTTGGCTAATTTGCTTCTCAATTTCGCAAGAATGAGTGCCCCAGTACAACAAATATTGTGACCCTGTTTCATTAGACGACTAGTTCCTTAGCAAGTAAACACAGATTATCATATTCTGTCAGCTTCAGTTGCACCAAAATGTTCTCCTTAATTGCTGCAATGCGTTCTCTGAATCTTCAAAGTTGTGCTCCCCACTCGAGAGAGCTGATTCTCTGATTGGTGATTTGATAGTAATCATACAGAAATCAGTAATTTGAAGTTGACCAGTAAAGGATCGAGTATATTATCCATGAGGATGTTCCCTGTTCTTGATCCTTTGGTGGCCGGCTAAGTCTCCATCACATCATGCGCCTTTCGCATTAGATGCCCATAATGTCCTGCCTCGCTAGTTCACTGATTGAGGATCAGCACCAAGAATGTGATCTCCTTATCATCCAACAGCACTGTAGCCGGGTACCTTGTGAACACAGCGTCCTCTCATCTGGACTCTTACTTTCTCCACCTCGTTCCATCTCCCTGCTTCTGCGTATAAATTTGATAGCAAAACATAGTTACCCGAATTCCAAGGTTCAAGGTCGATCAGCTCTTTAACAGTGAGTTCTGCAAGCTCCATATCACCGTGAGTACGGCAAGCGCTGAGCACTGAGCCCCATAGGGCAGCGTTTGGCTTCGTCGGCATTTTCCTGATCAAGTCAAAAGCCTCTCTCACACATCCGCTACGTCCTAAAAGGTCAACCATACAGCCATAATGCTCAAGCTTCGGCTCAATTTGATGATCCATGCTCATAGAAGCAAACATTTCCCGCGCTCTGTCCACCATACCAGCATGACTACAACACGTCAGGACACCAACAAAAGTAGCATCATTCGGAATCACGCCTTCTGTCGCCATCTCCTCAAATAACTCGACTCCTAGTCGATCCTTCCCATTAAATGCCATGCCCGTGATCATGGTATTAAATGATACCACATTCTTCCTTGGCATATCCCTGAACTTCCGCATAGAAGCCTCCATATCTCCACTCTTGCAATAGAAATCAATGACTGCATTTCCAACGGAGATGAAATCCTTCAGAAGCCTGCTCGACTCGGCATAGGATTCAATCTGTTGCCCGGCATCCACTGCACCCAAACGAGCACACAAGGGCAACAAACTGACAACCGTCACCTCATCTGGCTCGAAACCCTGCTTCCGCATCTCGTCGAAAAGCTCCAGAGCTTCCCTGTCCCTCCCACTCTGCCCCAAGCAAGAAATTATAGTATTCCAGGAAGCAACATTCCGCTCACTCATTCTCCTAAACACCCCCAATCCCATCTCGACATCGCCAGCTCTGCAAAACCCACGAACCATCAAGTTCCAAACAATCACTTCCCTATGAAGCATCTCATCAAACACCTTCTGTGCATCCCCCATTTCAGCACATCCAGCATAAAGCTCCACCAAACCGATCTGAATTGAAGCAAAACGCACAAACCCAGCAACAAGCACATCCCTGTGCATTCCCCTCCCGAGCCTCAGGTCCCCGAGGCTCGAACAACTCTTGAGCAGAGGAGCAAAAGTGTACTCGTCGGGCCAAATGCCGCGGCCCTTCATGGCGGAGAACAGATCCAGACAACGCTCGAAGGGTCCGCAGAGGGAGTGGCCCTTGATCACGGCGTTGAAGAGGATGACGTTCGGGTAGTGTGTCTGGTCGAAGACGCGAGCGGCGTGGGGCAGCCGGTTGAGGGAGCCGCAGACGGAGACGAAGTGGGCGAGGACTTGGTTGGACTGGTGGAGGCCGTGGCGGAGGAAGTAGGCGTGGATCTGGGTGAGCCGGGTCCGGGTCTCGCGGCCGTGGAGGAGTCGCAGGACGGTTCGCTCCGCCTTCAGGTAGCTCGAGCTTATTCTCTTCATAGTTTGGGTAGGGATTAACGACGATGGCGGTCGCGAGAGCGCAGACTCAGGGGCTTGGAGGGTACGGAGATGTCTTGGCGGGAGAATCAAACCGGACACCCAACGTCCATAAAATGACCACGGCCGAATGTCCTACTACCTTAGTCAAGACATGAGCCTCGAACCATGGCGTTGAGCATTGCTGACGACGTCAATCGCAGGTCACATAAATTTTCAAAATGCTAACAGCTCAAAGTTGCAGACTATTTTCTCATTCTCTGATCATATGATATGATACAGTTTCGAATTATTGCCTTCTTCGCGAAGTGATCATCCTTAGAATACAGCAGGATAGATCACCCATTAAAGGGTGCGTTCTTGGCTCGTTCCATTCCAGAGGAACTAATAGCGAGAGCGTGACGAAGGACTACTCTTCTCCCCAGAAGAGCATGTGCATAGCGCGGGAAGACGAAGTCGAAGTCCTAGTTCACTTTGCAACTGGAAGATGACGAGATCGGACTCCGACACAATGTTCGCATTTCAGAAACCCACAGTGCCTCGATAAGGAATTCCCAAAGAAGCTCAAAATTTTTTCCGAGCTCCATTTGTTGCTTATGAACTTGTTCATTGGAGGTTCCATGAAGTACTAAAAACATGAGCTCAAGGGTCGACAGTGCATCACGTATTCATGGGGCAATGGATCTTTCAGAATGGTACTATTCATATTGCTTGAGAATGATGAACTCGTTTATGCAGCTATATACACAAAACAACAAAAGGCTTGTACGCTTTTACTATGTCTTTTAGCAAGTAGCCGATTAATTTGGCCGCAATTACAAATTAGAATGCACGTCAATGTAAACAGTATAAACAAAGTAATCTACAGATTTTCTACTTGTATTATTTGACTCTGCATCACAAGAAAGGGCGGACAATGTTTCTTAGAAAAAGATGTCATCACAATGTTATGTATAAAAAATCTACACCAATGACAGTAAAGCTAGATATCAAGAAGCACAAGGCATTATTTGCAGCTTCTGTGACTGTGTGGTCAGCAAATGGGAAGGAAGTGAAGCGGGATCGAGCTCCCAGCACTCTTTCAAAGCATCTGGCACGTCACTCCCAGAAAGCCTCCGGGCAGGAATCTGATGTGAAAACAGGTCGACACCATCCTTTTCAAGCCACCTGATAGCATGCAGTCCAATCTCTCGTCTCTGGAATACGGTCTTAAAACCATCCACCTTCTCAAGGTATGCCATGCTCAAACCGTGCATTTCGCTATAGGTGGTTAAACAGATGACAACATCGTAGCAGCATTTATCCCGGTTTGAAAGATTTCTACTTTCAGCATCCAAAACCCCTTCCTTGAAGACTGCCCACACTGAACCCTTCTTTGGGTAAATCCTGAAGATTTCCCTGGCAGCCCTTTCACAATCAACCACATGCGAGAATATATTCATGGACTTCACAATCGTTTCTTGAGCAACCTTAAATCTCCCACAGGATAGATGAAAACCCACTTTATCCTGTCCAACTAGATCCTGGACTATGCTATACTGTACATCTAACCAACTAAGTCTAACCGCAAACGGATTAATGCATATAACTTCGTTCACCAAACCATAATGTCTTGGCTGTCCGTCAATGTCATCATAGACAGCCCACACTTGCCCTTTCTTAAAGCTCCTTTCTACTCTGTCCTTATCAAAATCATAGAAGTCTGAATCCACGACCGCCATAGCCTTCAAATCCTTACTCTTTGAACCCCTTGATTTCTCGTGCTCTAAGTTTGCTCTCTTTTTCGGAACGGTTATTTGCATCTCAACTTCCGAACCATCTCTTCTTTCTGAATTACTTTGCCTCCTAATACCCGGAGTCCTACTCCTCCTTGAATATCTTATCTCAATCGCCAAAACTCCACTTCTCTTTGAGATTCCATGAGTTGATTCAACTTCATAAGCACCATCCTTCTTTGAAGCTTTTCTTCTATCCTCGCCATCATCCTCTGCTTTCTTTCCTCCATCATCCTTCTCTACCTGCTCCTTCTGTTTCTTCTTCTCCTTCTTTTTCTCCTTCTCCTTCTCCTTCTCTTTCTCTTTCTCTTTCTCCTTCTCTTTCTCCTTCTTTTGCAATATCATTTTCTCCTTGTTGATCTTTCTATTCATTTCCAACTGCATTTCTGCCAATGTCATCGTTTCCTCAGCTTTTCCCCCCCTCTTCTCCGGCTGTTTCGCCACTTCTGTAATCATACTTGTTCTTGCCCTCAATTCTCTACTCCGCAATCTCCCTCCACCCCACTCGCCACTTCTGCCACCCACTTTCTCCTTCAACTTTGCATCCCTCGTCCTGTCCTCACTACTCACCCTCTTCTTAACACCTACATAGACACCGATTCTCCCTGCACCCCACTCGCCACTTCCGCCACCCACTTTCTCCTTCAACTTGACATCCCGCATCCTGTCCTGACTACTCACCTTCTTCTTAACACCTACATAGACACCGATTCTCCCTGCACCCCTCTTGCCACTTCTGCCACCATGATCGCCCTTTGAACCCTCTATTTCACCACCACCACCACCCACTTTCTCCTTCAAGTTGACATCCCTCATCCTGTCCTCACTACTCACCTTCTTCTTAACACCTACGTAGACACCGATTCTCCCCGCACCATACTCGCCATTTCCGCCACCATGATCGCCATTGGAACCGTCAATTTCACCACGACCACCCACTTTCTTCTTCAACTTGACATCCCTCGTCCTGTCCTCACTACTCACCTTCCTCTTCACACCTACACGGACAGCCCCCGCCTTTCGCTTCGATCCCTCACACCCCCCTCCACCCTTCGACCCCTCGCCATCTTCCCCCTCGCCCTCGACCTCCACGGCCGTAAAACTCTTCTTACAGCTAGGACAGACTAAGCTATGCCCCAGGTACTTCCTCTCGAACTGATGCAACAGCCGACACCGCGAACACGCGGTCCAGAACGTCTCCGCCGCATTCAGGCCCTCCGCGGCCTCCTCCTGCATCCTAACCCTCAACCCGACATCGTACCCCTTCCTCTTGACCCTATCGGACAAGAACTGGAACGCCTCGCCCACGACCTTGAACGCGTCCTCGGACCCCAACCCGGGATTCTTGTCGGGGTGGAGCGCGAGGGCCAGCTTCTTGTACTGTTTCTTGATGACGTTGATGTGGGAAAAGGGCTCTACCTGGAGGATCCTGTAGTACTCGGGGGGGGACTTGGCGGCCGAGTCCAGGATGCCGAATGTGGTGACCATGCCGGCGAGGCCGTCGAGGGAAGGGCAGAGGCGGTGGGCTCGCCGGGCGTTCTTGAGGGCGGACTTGAGGTTAGAGGACTTGAACCTGGTCTCCGCGAGCGCCTTGAGAAGCAGGGCTTCTCGCTTCGAGTCCGATTCTTCATCCGCCATTTCGGTGCCGGTGCCGGTGCCGGTGCCGGTGCCCGTGGGTGTGCAGCAGCCGGAGGACGCTGAGAGCAAGGAAGAGGAGGAGGAGGAGCCTAAGGGTTTCTTCTGCATTTCAGGGTTCCAGCAGCACAGCAGTTTGCTTTTGTTTTTGTTTTTTTCTTCTTTTTCCCAACTTATTTCGTGAAGTTAATTAATAAAAAAAACAGAAAAATTTAAAAATAAGAGTATGAAGTATTCTCATTTTCTCGTATAAGAACATAAAGTGATTATAACAATTTTAAATAAGGGTCAAAACCCCGCCAGCTTGCCAATTGCCCAACTTTTCCAGTCGATCGAGAGTATTTTTGTCCAAAAATAATTTTAACATTAATTTTAGTTAAATTAAACTAAAAAATTTAAAAAAAAGAAAGAAAAAATACAAGTGCTAGCCCTCCGGCCAGTGGCCACTACCCTATCGCCGGTGGGGCAATGGTGATGTCCGGAGAGGTTGCCAACGCCTCGGCAAGAGTGATGCAGAATCCATTAGTGATGTGTTTCTGGACCAATTGGACAAGCAGAAGTCCAAACGGAAGGTAAAATGGTGATGTGACTAGAACTGGCAAACTCGGTTGATAACATCGGATCGGGCTCAAATTCGATTATTTGAAGCAAAATGACGATTTGAACAAAACCCACAGCCTTTGGCTGTGACTAACGATGGATTTTAGCAATTCGAGATCATTTACATGGGTTTTTCTATTATTTTAATATTTTTATGGGTTTTAATTTTAAGGGTAGTTTTGTAATTTTGATATTTTATGATTTATAGTCCTAGTAGGGTTTATTTTAGGGATATATAAGCTTATTTTAGGGTTCTTTTTTAAGAACAGAACATTATCATCAATATTGAATTTCGAGATTTCTTTCTCTAAGTAAGGTTTTGTTTGAATTATTCGCTGAACGCTGTATCAGGTAGTATCAAAGCCTATAGCGACTGGCGGTGGTCTTCATGACGATGATCAGGAGGCTGGAGCCCTAATCCTTGGGGACGACACGCTGCAACGTTTGGAGCAGCATTTAATGAAACGCTTGGATCAACGAATCGATTAAAGTCTTCGTCGTTTTGAAGAACGATTTGATGAGTTAACAGATCGATTCAAAGGTCTCGACGTTGATGTGAACCGGAATCGGCGAAACGGCAGAAGACCGGGTGCAGATCTTGCTCGCAGTGATCCTGTTGATAGGCCTGTTCTTGTCCGCAGGCGGAATAACCCTCTGTTTTCAGAGAGTTCGGAAGAAGAAGAAAATGATTATTTTGATGAGGAACATGCTGATTATGGCGGCAGACATCGTCATGGAGGATTTCAAAGAAAATATGATAGGAGAGATGAAAAATGACGTTACGACGATCGTAAAGGTAATGACTTTAAATTGAAAATTGATATTCTTTATTAAAGCGAGGTGCATCTGCATGGTGGGAGAGATTGTAGAATAAGAGGGAGCGAGAAGGGAAAGAGAGAGTTCGAACTTGGACTAGGATGAAGAGGCTGCTGAAACAGGAGTTCCTTCCACTCGATTATAAACAGATTATGTTCCAGTAGTACCAAAGTTGCCAGCAGGGCAATCGGACTGTACATGAGTACGACCGAATTTATGAGATTGGCGGAGCGAAATAATCTAACGGAGACGGAAGGACAGCAGGTGACCAGATATCTCGACGGTTTGAAACCCCTCATTCGAAATAAAATTGGAGTGCAGTTTCTGTGAAATTTAACTGAAGCGAAGAATATGGCGATGAAGGTAGAATTGATGTAGCAAGACAAGGGAAAAAGAGCATATGAAAATTATCAAGGATTCAGTTCGAGCAATTCGATAGAGAAGAGCGGCTTCAACAACCGCAATAACCTAGGGCGAAATCAAGAAGATAAGGCATTAGAAAGGCGTCCTATGAACGAGCCGAAAGATAAGGAAACACAAGCATAGAAAATTGCGAACCCTAACCCTTATGCTAAATCAGCCACAATAAAGTGTTATAGGTGTAATCAACTTGGATACCGATTCAATGAATGCCCTCTGAGAAAAACCGTAAACGTAACAGCAAGAGATGAGGAAGAAGATAGGTATTGCTATGAGCTAGACGGTGAAAAAGATGATTTTGAAGATGAAGAAGGGGAAGTAAATTCTATGGTGCACAGGATGATGTTGGCCCCAAAACAGGAAGATGATTCACAGCGTATCAGTTATTCCGAATTAGGTGCACTATTCTGGGCAAAATATTTACTGTAGTTATTGATAGTGGAAGCATGAAAAATATCATTGGGAAAGAGACGGTGAAGAAGCTGGGACTACCCATGGAGAAGCATCCTAATCCCTATACATTAGGATGGATTAAATCTGGAGCAAAAAGTATACGAGTAACTAAGCGATGTAAAATTCCATTTGCCATTGAAAAATATCATGATGAACTATATTGTGATGTGGTAGACATGGATATTTGTCACATGTTGTTTGGAAGGCTGTGGCAATTTGATGTAGATGTGCAGCATTTGGGAAGAAGCAATCAGTATAACCTCGTGAAGGATAGAGTGAAGTACACGTTGCTACCACTGAAGAATAAAGGAAAACAAGCTGCTAAAAATAATTTTCTTACCCTTACAAGAAAATTTAAAGCTGAGGTTAAGGAGACTTGACAGATTCATGCGTTAATAGTGAAATAGGCATTCAAGCCAGAAGCTAAATTACAAGTAGAGGAGGAGCCCGAATCAGTTAAGCCTTTATTGAAGGAGTTTAGTGAGCTGATGCCTGTGGAGATCCTAGATGGGTTATCGCCTATGCGCAATATTCAACACCATATAGACTTAATTCCTTGTGCTAGTCTGCCTAATTTACCGCACTATAGGATGAGTATTAAAGAGAGCGAAATTCTAAAAGAGAAGGTAGATGAGTTGTTGCGAAAGGGGCACATTCAGAATAGCATGAGCCCATATGCTGTTCCGGCCTTATTAACTCCTAAGAAAGATAGGAGTCGGCATATGTGTGTAGATAGCAGGATCATTAATAAATAAACCGTGGGTTACAAGTTTCTAATTTCGAGATTGGATGACATGCTGGATAGGTTGCACGGTGCTAAGTGGTTCTCGAAGCTGGATTTGAAGAATGGGTACCATCAAATTCGGATTCGACCTGAAGATGAGTGGAAGACAACTTTCAAGACAAAAGAGAGGTTATACGAATGGTTGGTAATGCCTTTCCAAATTTTAAATTGCTCCAAGTACTTTCATGAGATTTATGAATCAGATTTTGAAATCTTTTATTGGCAAATTCGTTGTAGTTCATTTTCATGATATCCTGATTTATAGTAAGATTGAGGAGGATCATCTAATGCACTTAAGGGGGGTGTTGACAGTTTTGCAGATTAATAAGCTGTATGTTAATCTTAAAAAGTGCAGTTTTTTAACTAATAAGCTGTTATTTTTTGGGTTTATTATTATTGCTAAAGGGATAGAGGTAGATGAGGCGAAAGTAAAAGCAATCAGAGAGTAGCCGACTCCTAAAACAATTTTTGACGTTAGAAGTTTTCATGGATTAGCTACTTTCTATCGGTGATTTATTAAGAATTTTAGTACTATCGCAGCCCCGATTACTGAATGTATGAAGAAAGGAAAATTTCTATGGGGAAAGGAAGCAGATAATAGTTTTGCTATTCTAAAGGAAAAATTATGTATTGCACCTGTTCTTGCCTTACCTGATTTTGATAAACTGTTTGAAATAGACCGTGATGCTAGTGGAGTGGGTATAGGAGCTGTTTTATCTCAAGAGCGCAGATCAATTTGCTATTTCAGTGAGAAGCTTAGAGAGGCGAGGTAGAAGTGGAACACTTATGACAAAGCATTATATTCTGTCGTAATGGCTTTGAAGACTTGGAAGCTTTATCTGATTGGGAAAAAATTCATCCTTTATTCTGATCGTGAAACTTTGAAGTATCTAAATAGTTAGAAGATATTAGTAAGGATATGCATACACGATGGTGTCAATTTTTGGAAAAATTTCTTTTCAGATTACAGTACAAGTCAAGTGTGCATAATGTCGTAACAGATGCATTGAGTAGGAGAGTTGGCTTGTTGATTACATTAAGCCAAGACATCTTGGGGTTCGAGCAGCTGAAAGACTGTTATGCAGATGATGATGATTTTGGGCAAATTTGGAAGTTATGTGCTGCTGGTCAACCTTTGCAAGAATTTTATATGCAAGATGGTTATTTGATGTGTAGTAACCAGCTTTGCCTTTCTCGAACATCATTACGAGAGAAGGTAATTCGTGATTTATATGATGGTGGATTAACTACACACCTAGGTTGTGATAAAACTATTACTGTAGTCTGGGAGCGATTTTACTGGCTCCAGTTGCGTAGAGATGTTAGCAGGTACGTACAAAAATGTTATGTTTGCCAGACTGCTAAGGGAAAATCTAAGAACACAGGTCTGTATATGCCTTTACCTGTTCCTGACGATATATGGGAAGATCTGTCCATGGATTTTGTACTTGGTTTGCCACGAACACAAAGAGGTGTGAATTCTGTTTTTGTTATAGTCGACAAATTTTCTAAGATGGCACACTTCATTCTTTATAGAAAGACTTCTGATGCAGTAAGTGTGGCCAGGTTATTCTTTAAAGAGGCTGTTCGTTTACATGGTGTCCCTAAGTCTACTACCTTTGATAGGGACAACAAATTTCTAGGGCATTTTTGGCGGACTTTTATGAAAACTGTTTGATTCATCTTTGAATTTCAGTAATACAGCTTACTCGCAGACTGATGGGCAAACAAAGGTGATTAATAGAACTTTGAGAAACTTGATTCGAAGCATTTGTGAAGATAAGCCGAAACAGTGGGATGTTACTTTATCATAGGTAGAGTTTGCTTATAATAATGCAATTCATAGTTCTATTGGTAGGTCGTCTTTTTCTATTACTTATACAAAAGTGCCTCAGCATACTCTAGATTTAGTACGGTTGCCTAAGCAAGCGGATAAGAGTATAGCAGCAGATCATTTGACTAAATAGATTGCACAAGTGCATCATGAAGTCCAACAAAAGCTAGAGGAAGCTAATCAGAAGTATAAAGCTGCAGCAGATAAGCACAGGTGGAAAGCAGATATTTGCGATAGGTGATCATGTCATGGTTTTCTTCGTAAAGAGCGATTACCAGTTGGATGTTATAGCAAATTGCAGCAAAAGAAGTATGGGCCTTACACTGTCAACAAGTAGATCAGCGATAACGTTTATATTATAGACCTTCTACGTAATATGGGCATATCTAACACTCTTAATGTTGCTGATTTATCACCGTTTCATGAGTCTACAGAGCCGTTACATTCAAATCCTGATTTTAACTAGAGGACGAGTTCTTTTCAAATGGAGGAGAATGATGCAGAATCCATTAGTGGTGCGTTTTTTGACCGGTTGGATAGGTAGAAGTCCAAATAGAAGGCGAAACGGTGATACGACTAGAACCAGCAAACCTAGCTGATGACATTGGATCAAGCTCAAATTCGATCCTTTGAAGCAAAAAAGCGGTCTAAACAAAACTCACAGCTTTTAGCTGTGATTAACGATAGATTTTAGCAATTCGAGATCGTTTACATGGATTTTTCTATTATTTTAATATTTTTTATGGGTTTTAATTTTAAGGGTAGTTTTGTAATTTTGATATTTTATGATTCATAGTTCTTGTAGGGTTTGGTTTATAGATATATAAGCTTGTTTTAAAATTCTTTTTGAAGAACAAAATATTATCATCAATATTTAATTTCGAGATTTCTTTCCCTAAGCAAGATTTTGCTTAAATTATTCGCTGAACACTGCATCAAAGAGACGGCAACCCTCGCCAACCAGAGGTGAGGGCCTGCACCCTCGCCAAAATCGAGAGAGGATGACAACCCCACCAGCCATCGTTGCCGCCCCACCGGCGATGGGCGGTGGCCATAGGCAGAGTTGTATGTTCCGTTTTTTATTAACTTTAGTCTTTTTTTTTTCTTTTTTGAATTTTTTATGGAAAAATACATAAAAGGAAAAAAGAAAGAAAAAGGAAAAAAAATAAAAGATGAAAATGCCCTTGACCCTGATGAGGTCAATCCTTTTTTGAGACTGACATAGTCACTTCATATCTTTATTTGAAACAAAGTTTACTTTAAATCTTTATTTGAAAAAAATGAGAGCACTTTAAGTCCTTATTTAAAACAATGTCTATTTGATGTCCTTATTTGAGAAAATAAGGATACGTCGAACCCTTTATTTGAAATTTTCCCTTAAAAAAACCCATTAAATATAATTTCCATTAAACCTAATAATGTTACATATATTATCTTTGGTGTAGTGAATTTATAATAAGGAGATTGGAGGAGTTTTGCGAATGTTTAACTTTCACAAACGTGAGATATATACTTGTTCAACCTTGTTACTCTAAACGGAGATGATATTGGAGACACCGAAACTAGGCATGCATTGCCGAATGGCAAAATTGTAGTATTTGCTCTTTGAGCATGTTATCTCTAACTTTGTTCTGATGATTCATCTTGTTATCTGAAACTCGTTTTGCTTTGAAGTTGTTTGGAATTTGTCTTACTTTATGATTTGACTGCTTTGTTTTTCTATTGTACTTTCATGGAAATGAATGAAATTTTACTTTGACAAAAAAAGTCATATCATCTCTTATATGATATTGCAAGCATTAATTCGAGTGACCTATTAATGTTCCTTTAGCTCTATTACAACTCTTATTTAAGAAACTTACCAATGTCTTTTTAGTTATGGGTAAATTACCAATATTTTTAGTACTCGGTATTTTTTTTATTTGTGTAAACCACCGACCTACAAAGGTTACTCTCTCTTAAATCACATAATCAATCTTAAAAAGGATAAATACACTAGAAATCTCAAAACTTGTCACGAAAGTGCATTTGAGTACTAAAATTTGCAAAATAATGCAATCAAATCCTAAAACTTATCAAGTTTACATAATCAAGTCTTTTTGTCAACTCTGTCCAATTTGACTAACAAAAAATACTGACATATCTTTTTTTTTAATATCTCTCTCTCCTATGTGGTAATGACGTGGCTAAAACATGAAACAAGAGGCCAATTGATGTCGTTTTGGTCCAAATTTGATTTTTAATATAAATTTATTTAAATTACATTTGAAAATAAGCTAAATTGAGATATATATATATATATATATATATATATATATAGAGAGAGAGAGAGAGAGAGAGAGAGAGAGAGAGATCACTGAGAAACCAGATGGCGAGGCCCATGCCCCACCATCGTTGGCACTTCCTAGCGAAGGTGGGAGAATGGTCGATGGGGGTCACCGGGCCTCAGTTAAGGGTTGGTGACCCACACCGGCCCTCAACTAGACCTAGGATAGAGGTGAGGGCTGTGACCCTTGCCCAAATTTGACTAAGGGCTTGCAGGTGTTCACCTACGGTTGGTGAGGGCTTGAGTCATTGCCTCTAGGTTTTCTTATATGCTTTTTTTTTTAAAATTTAGTTAACGTTTAATATAATTTAAATAAAATTTGTATTAAAAATGAGAAATTAACCTAAACGACGTTGTTTTAGTCACATATGATAGAGAAAATAAATTTTAAAAAAAGCCACGTCGGCATTTTCAGTTAATTGATAAATTTTAAGATTTGATTATACTTTTTGCAAAATTTTGGACTCAATTGTATTTTCGCGATAAATTTTAGCACTTCCAATATACTTATAATCCCACATTAATTTGATCGAGTTATCAAATCTCTCCAATTATAACCTAATGATATTGTTACCGACTCTTATTTGAATTACCCACAAATATTTATTCAATTTTTTTTATGACTCACAGGTTTTCTAATAATTTATTGATCTTATCACCTCACATTCATTAATGTTCCTATTTTACTTTTTTTTAGTTTTTTGCACGGAGAAAGGTATTGGAATGAAATTTGTTTTTCCTAATCAAGTAAATTGACGCGTGTCTGGATTGACTTTTACTTTTCACTCAACGAAACTTCCGAGCTTCACGCATTTTTTTTTTATCTTTCTTTAATTCGAGACACCCGAAACTTCCGCGACTCGTAAACACCGACACATAGACCAACATAAAAAAAAAAATTTCTAAAAATAATTTCCTGAAAATTCAATATCAATTTAAGTACGCGCAGAAAAGCGAAAAAAAAAAACGGACTCTTTCCCCTCCTGTTAATGCCCAAAAAGCAAAAAGCGTTTCGTTGGTCTTTGGTACACGAAACGTCAAAATCAAACAAGAGGTCACGGCGACGACCACGTGTCGATAAAACCCGCCGTCGCCGGACTCGGGGCTCCGTTTTTCCGCCCCCCGCCCCCAAAAAAAAATGAAGAACATTCCCGAGCGAAACAATCGTCGCCAAAAAAAAAGAAAGAAAACACGCTCGAATATTCAGCAACTGTGAATTTACTTCAATGCCCTCGCATTCCCCTCGCAATTACAAAGCTCGTTGCCGCACGCCTCGACTGGCCCCTCCGTCTCTCTAGTCTAGTAGCCTCTCCTCCTCCTTTGATTCTAAAATTATTTATCGTTCTCTTTCGCACGCAAGCGCCCACCTACCGCCACCTGTCTGTTACCAAATCCTCGATTTTTAATTCCAAACCAAACTCCTCATCATTCGCGAGAAGTTGATTTCATACGCCCTTCAATTTCGATTTCATCATCATCATTATAATTGCTACCATTATGATTGTGGTTGTTTGATCTTGGTCAACCTAGAGAGAGAGAGGGAGGGGTCATGTGGCACATCCGCCGTCTCTCTCTCTCTCTCTAACCGTGGTCGCACACTCGAAGCCCTGCTTCGGCCTGGTTCCTCACACGATTCCTCGAATGGTTAGAATAGAAAACCCCCTTAATATCGTCTTCCGAACGCTAATGAATGATGGTGCTTCAAAATACGGACCATCATTTGGTGTCTTTGACCCGCTTTCTCCACCGGCCAATACCCATCACTGAACCTGCTCGATATCTTCTTGTTCCGAGATCCATCCGGAGGACATTGACCGAGCAAATGCAAAAGCTCGAATTTTTCCCAAGACGACCGAGCCCCGAATCTTTGATCGCCATACGTTTTATCGACCGCGGCGTCATTTTTCATGCAAGCAGTGCTAAACAAAAAAAGTACACACTTTACCAAAAAAAAAAAAACAAAAAAAGTACACGTACACGACATTCGCACCGATTCGCGCTCTTCGGTGTGGAAAATACTTGGGCTCGATGGAGGATTCCACGGTTCTTTTTCTTCAAATCTCCTTTTGTTTTTGTTGTTTTTTTTCTTCCTTCCTTTCTTGGGATTGGCAAGTGTCCAAGTTCTGACCAACAGAAAAGGGCAGCCATGTCTGAGTAAGCTTAGAGAGATAAAAAAGGAAATTGAGCCGTAATCATTCTCACCTGTCAAAAATGAGTTTTGGGTATTCATTCAAGCTGATCCTCTGTTCTCTTTCACCCTCTTTCGGGTCAAAACATAGATAAGAACCGAAGAGAACTGTGACTCATCAGTTCCTATCAAGTCAAGAAACGATTCCGATTACATACGGTGGGAACGAAATGGACAGGGGAAGGGCGATGATCAAACAGGGAAATTTAATTAAAAGGGTGAATGGTTCATGCTCGCGTGAGGACAAGTTGCGGTCCATTAAACAATCCCGGCCTATGTCCTCTCGTGAGCGATGATGAAACTAGTTCTTTAATCGCACGCAGATTAAACAAAGGGATCGAAAGAAGCTGTTGCAACCGAACTGGTACAGCAAGCTTCTGCAGGAGTCGCCATCCTTGGCGGATACCAAGAATCCATTAAAGAAACCGAGGCATGATTGAGTTGAGGGTATGTCGCCTTGGTAAAATGCCAGTTGCTATTCCCCACGTGACATATCACGGTCGCTGTTCACGTTCATGGCAGAAACCTTGGCGCGAAACCCGTCTTTCTTTAGTCGTCTCACCTTCCCTTCCATGTATATGTCCCTCCACAGTTGTCAACGCAGCAGCAGGAAACCCTAGCTCAGCTCATCAGCCATGTTGGTTTGGCGGCTGTGCATGACATGGCAAGCTCCAATCCCCTTTCCTTGCTGGTGATTATATAGTATTTCCAACTTGGCATCTTCTGTAGATACGAACCAAACCCATCATGCAGGATTGAAAAACAAAGGAAGAGGAAAGAGGAAAAACAGAGCTTAGGACTAAAAATAAATACCGTATCGGATAAGTTTTCATGCACCAAAATGGGTTTTCATCTACGCACGCAATGCTCTTTTTTTTCAATCTCGTGTTAATTCATACTTTCCAAGTTCGTCCGTAATTAAAAAAGAAAAGTACCGAAAATAACGATCGACCCGGACTTCATCCGCGCATGGTATCTTCTCATTTATGTCGCCGAATCCAATCATTCCTTATATCAATTCCAGATCGATATCATTTCCGATTCTCAAATATTAGTGATTTTTATGTGATTCCCGAGCAAAATTTGGTCTCCTGATGCGAATGTGAACTGAACACGACTAAAGTCATCGTCTCGCATAATAATAATAATATTAATTCGAGAGCAGTTACCTTTCGCATCATAGAGTATTGGACTTGATTAATTAGTAGGTGACTAATGGTATAAAACTCGTGATTAGTGCTAACTACACAAGGGCATTCTCGTCACAGCGACGTTCAATTCAAACCCTACCTGCTATTTACCAAAGAAATGTCAATTCAATTCGGCGACCCTTTTGAATTGGGAAAATTTCAGCTCTACGTGCTGGCATGGCAATGTGTGTTTCATATATAAAACCAGCCAAATGCTTCAATGGAAAGCAAGGGCAGCGGACGGAGGAGAGAGAGAGAGAGAGAGAGAGAGAGAAAGAAAGCCAGAGAAGACAAAGCCATGGATCGTCATCGTCGTCATCCTCCTTCGCGTCGTCGTTTCTCTCTCTACACACCACCTTCTTCTCTTGCTCTCTCCCCCCTCCTCTTCATCTCCATCTCCTTCTTCTGCTGCGTCGTCTCGACGTCGAACGCCGCCTTCGACGTCGCCCCCATCTCCTTCGACGAGGGCTACCGGCCACTCTTCGGGGACGGCAACGTCGTCCGCTCCGCCGCCGGCGATGGCGTCCGCATCCTCCTCGACCGCTTCACCGGTTCGTATCCCTCCTCCGCGTCCGCCTCTGCGTGTGCGTGTGCGTGTGGAGTTGCGAAACGCGCATGCGACGTGTGCGCATCGGCATACGGGTTAAATTATTTGCATGATCATGCGGTGATCTCGTTGACTTTGCCTAATAATAATCGATCCCATCGTCTTCTTCCTAGTTTTCTCTCGTGGTGTTTTTTATTTTTTCTTAATGTTTACAGGGTCCGGGTTCATTTCTTCCGATATGTACCGACATGGATTCTTCAGCGCGAAGATCAAGCTGCCGTCGGACTACACCGCCGGCGTCGTCGTCGCCTTTTATGTGAGTTTTGCTCGATTACGTTCTATCTTCAATCATCTATTTTTCGGGGATGAGTCCGGAATCGGAGGGGACGGAGGAACGAAGATTCAGAGACGCGCTCGAAACGGAAACAAAACTCTCTCTTCTTTGAATTATCTCCGCCATTAACGAGGCATTAATAAAGAAATTAATCAGGCTAAGATATCATACCGGGGTGTTCTCGTAATCTTCTTGATTAAGACGTGCGATGGTTTTGCGTGTTGACTGATTGTGCGTGCGCGTGCGGCTGGGTGCAGACATCGAACGGCGACGTGTTCGAGAAGACCCACGACGAGCTGGACATAGAGTTTCTGGGCAACGTAAGAGGCAAGCCGTGGAGGTTTCAGACCAACGTCTACGGGAACGGAAGCACGCACCGTGGGAGGGAAGAGAGATACACGCTCTGGTTCGATCCCACCAAGGAATACCATCGCTACAGCATCCTTTGGACCACCAACAAGATCATGTGAGTCTCTCAACTACGTCCCCTTTGAAAGAAACGAGGAATTTTTTTCTCTCTTGGCGGCTCAAATCGGGCCAACAGCGAAGCTGTTCTAACGTTTGAGGTTGTGTCCGAAAATGGGGAAAGCTCTGTTTTTTCAAGAACCATCATGGCTCAAGTTTTCATGGCAGTGAAAAGATCGAATTTTGACAATTAAGGAGAGTTGGGCCAAGAGTAGTAATTATTCTCATACCTTCGGCTATTTTAGAGAAAGACCCTCACGTAGTTTTCCCATAAATTCCATTGACAGAGCTTGCTGCCTAACTTTTCTGCACCACGCCTAAATTTTTCCACAATCAGATATTCCCTAGCTGGCAAACCAACTACACGTTTAGAAAATTTTCATGCTTGTGTATGTTCACCGTCCTAGCTTTCGTGCCAAAGATAACACATGATCTTCCCTTATCGTGTAATTATATCGGCTAATCGTTCTTGATAAACAATTTGGTGCGACTTTTCTCTTTTTTTAACAGATTTTATGTGGATGAAGTGCCCATTAGAGAGATAGTGAAAAGTGAGGCAATGGGTAGTGATTTCCCATTGAAGCCCATGTCCCTCTATGCCACCATTTGGGACGCCTCCGACTGGGCGACCTCCGGTGGCCGATACAAAGTCAACTACAAGTACGCGCCGTTCGTGTCCGAGTTCAAGGACCTTGTCCTTGAGGGCTGCCCGGCCGACCCGATCCGGCAATTCCCGGATGAGGGCTGCCGCAAGAAGGACGCCCAGCTCGAGGCCAGGAGCTTCGCCACCATCACGCCGGCCCAGCGCCGCTCCATGCGCCGGTTCCGCGAGCGATACATGTACTACTCCTACTGTTACGACACGCTGAGGTACCCTGTCCCACTGCCGGAGTGCGTGATCGTCCCATCAGAGAAGGCGCGGTTCAAGGACACAGGGCGGCTCAAGTTTGGCGGCAGCCACAAGCGCCGGCCAAGGCAGAGGGAGCGGATCCCGGTCAGGTCGGTCTCAGATAATCAGGCCTCTGTCTGATGGGTCGTAGAATCATATATGTAAATTGGCTTCCCTTTCTTTTTGAGAATTTTGTGGAATAATTGAGGGGATGATATAGTTTGGAGATCCGTGAATATATTCTTTCCATTCTTTGTGTGGATATGTGTAATGTAGCCTTGATTAAACAATCTCTACAGATTTTGATTTGCCTCTAGCTGCGAAGGGAATATACTCCAACTGAGTAATGCAACTTTAGGTTGCTGAGTGATGTTAGGTCCCACTACGGCTGTTCTTTAGCTAATTTGTGCCAGGACCATATCGCCTGGCATCATTACCTTCTTTGTGAGCCTACCTGTTCTTTTTTTTTTTGGTTAAGGCAAGTAAGGCTACCTGTTCTTTCTTTTTTAGGAAAATTATTAATTGCGCTCGGATCACGTATCCCGAATTTGTTATGCGAGACCCATAAGATCCGATCTATATTTTCCTTGCAGTGTTCGATCCTAACAATTCGGTTTGGTATATCTCTGGTAGACTTCGATGACAGCAGAAAGAGTGTCGGGGCGACAGTTAAGGCGTCTGCAGGGAGACATGTAATAGATTTTACTGGTGATGTTGGTTCTGGGCTTTTTCTCCCCTAATGAAGTTTCCCTATATTTTTCAATCAAGCAAAGTGCAACAGATTGCAACATGAAAGCGTGCAAATGGAAATGGTTGCTAATACGAATGCTGGAAACCTTTCCAAAGAACGACTTAAGGTTCGAACTCAACAAGAATAACTACACCAAGCAACGTGCATGTACCATTGTCAACCTAGGGACATTGAAAGTTGTCCCACAAGCAGAAATAAAGTCTGATGAGGCCAAATCATCCAAGATGACTTAAACTACTACCACAGCTGGAAGGGTCCTCCAATTTGATTGCTACCTGCTGGAGGTTTGATCGACACCCAAAGGAGAGAAATGGTAATGGCTATGAGGCCTGACCAAACGTACACGATCGTCGGCGTCCTCCCTCTCTTTCCCATGAGCCCCTTGGCGAAAGGATAGAGATGAGCGAGGACCCAGAAGCTGAAGAACACACCTCCCATCAGTCGGCTCCACTGGGGTATAATGCTGTATATCGTCCGACAGACCCCCACCGCGATCGCAATCAAGTTGGTCAGCATGATGGTGATCGGAAGTATCATCAGCGATGTCCATTTGAATAAGTAGAGCTCCGCGAACTCATCGTCGTTCTCATCACCGGCTGATTTCGATGTCAGGGTGAAGGAGATCTCGATCCCTGCTATCACCTTCAACAATCCTTGTATTACGGCAGCAAGGTGAGCACTCGTCCCTCCGATCAACCAGAATTGCTCGTTTCTCCACCATTCTTCCAATTCGATCCCGGACCATTTGATCTCGAGCATTGCCAGGATGCATAGGGTTAAAGTGATTGCTAGGAGATAAGTCAGAAAAGTAACATTAAGGGACTGAACAATGAACTGACCAGAGAAGAGGGATAATGCTGGAAGAAAGCAATAGACAACTAGGAAAATGGAAGTGAATGGGTAGAGTCCAACGTTCAAATAGGCAATCCTTTGCAAAAACTTCATCCTTCTGCTGGCTAGAAGCGCATTGTTACGAGAGAAGAATATTTCCACAGAACCGGTGGCCCATCGAAGAACCTGGTGGAGCCGATCAGTGAGATTAATAGGCGCAGTCCCACGGAAAGCATCCCTCTTGGTAACACAATAAACAGATCTCCATCCTCGGTTATGCATCCTATATCCCGTGACCACATCTTCTGTGACAGACCCGTATATCCAACCAGTTCGTTGCCCCCATTCAGTTTTATCTTCATACCAGCATGAGATGACACTGATTGCCTCAGCAACAGTCGGTGCATCAAGAAGCTGCCGAGGAATAGCAAGAGCACCAGGCGGCCGCCCGTTTTTTACAGATGGGTCATCAGCAAGCGGACGACCTTGAAATTCAGCTATGCGAATAGATTCAACAAAGAGGACTGAATTTCCGAACTTACTAGGGAGAAGATTCACTTCTTCTTGGCCAGAATCTCCCGTACCAAGAAAGTGATTTTCGACAAGGGAAACTTCAGGAGTAGAAGCAACGGCAGCAGTTGATCGATGTCGCTTGAAGAACTGTCTAAAGCAGCCACCGTGTTCTTTGACTCGAGGTGGGTCAAAGCCATATAGAGCAGTCCGACGAAAGAGGCATCCGGTTCCAACGTACACCGGACCTTGTAAACCATCAAGAGCACGCATGTTGACATCAAAAAAGACGGTGTTGTGATTGGCGTAGCGATCGGATGGGTCTATTCCTTCAAACCTCTGTGGGAACTGGACATAACAGATGCGATCTCCGCCGCGGTCCATCATAAAACACATGCCTTCTCTCATTGCTTGGGAATTGTATACATAATGGTCGCAGTCAAGGTTTAGGATGAAGGGGCCATTAGACATAATGGCCGAGGCTCGAACAAGTGCATTCATAGCACCGGCTTTCTTGTTGTGATCATAACCAGGACGCTTTTCACGAGATATATACACCAGCATGGGAAGACGAATGTCCACTTCAGTTAGATCAACAGGTGATGTCGATTCAGTACCTCTCAATGGTTCATCACTTGGAGGTTTCAGCATTACCTGCAATTCATACAGTTAAGATTGTGAACAAATCAATCTTAAGCACTCGGAATCCTTTTATTAGTCAAGTCATACCTGTATGATGCTTGCATGATCACCCCGCGAGTGTTCAGCTGCAGGAACAGTCCAGGTGCCTGGCCAGTGGGTTCCATCAGCCATCCAAGTAGCTTTAGGAATCTTCAAAATCTCCACTCCTTCACCAGATTCATTTTTTTTCTGCAGCTTCGCAGCTTTTAGCTCCTCGCAAGCATTGTAAGCATCCGAACGTCGTCGTATCGAATTGGAAAGGCCATTGATCCGAACCTTAAATTCATCATACTCACGCTTAACCCGCCTACGGTCCCTAACAAAATCCTGTCGGACCTTGTTTTTGTAGGGATCTCTCTTTAGGCTGAAGTAAGATTCTGGATTCCTGGGTTCAATTTCATGCTTACGGCAAAATGGGACCCACAAATTGGCAAAACTTGCAGCCTCTGCCATTGCCTCAAAGGTTAAGAGTGCACCTCCATCATCAGACACGTAACATGCGAGCTTCTCGACAGGATAGTCAGCTGCTAATATAGACAGAATGGTGTTTGCAGTGACAAGAGGTGGTTCCTTCTCCGGATCAGCGGTGGAGACAAAGATATCGATGCCCGGGAGATCAGATTTTCCAGTAGGGTTGGAAGGAGTAGGAGTTTCAAACTTCATTTTCAGAGCATCAAGGTCGGTAGCACGATTAATAGGACAGAGTTTTGGAAGTTGGTCAAGTAGCCATGAGACTCCAAACCATATCTCGCAAACCACAGACATTCCCCACAACCACATCGCATCTTCATTAGGATGCTTAATCCGCCATGCCAAAAGTAGCGCCAGAGCAATAATTCGGACGAAAATTAAGAGCCTGAAAGAAGAAATGTTACAATATGCTGATGAGAATGTTCACCAACTCTGCCGCAATAAAGAAGGCCCTTAAGCATAGATTAAGGTCTTCTAAACTGAAGAAAACATGGTCCATTTGAGCGATACGGCATGTCAACCACGGTGAAAACCAATCAGAAATATACTTATCACAGTAGTCATGCAAGAAAATCAATCCAAATGTATGCAACTACAACTTCAGTAGCAGCAACACGCTAGACTAAGAATCACACTGCCAGAAAGATAATCTTAACAGAAAATCACAGAGATAATATTGAAGATAAATAGGTTCATCATGCAAATTATGCAATCGAGAAAGCACCTGATTCACCAGTATGTGCTACAATGGATCTTGTCATGACCATCTATATTGGAACATCACATAGTGAAAACTTTCAGTTCATGATTCAAAAGAGAAGCAAACTTGAGCAGCACACTGCGATTATGCAATGTTTAACTCCAAGGAAAACTGTATTAGCATCAGCCAAAGAAGCATACTATACTCATCGAGCACAGAGGCACAAAAGAGAGCTTCAAAGTTGTTCAATAGAATCTACCTGTAGGGACTAAGGATTTTAGTCGAGACATTTAGTTTGCGAGTAAGGGGCCTCCACTTTTTGTCATAAAGCACTTGAGGGTCACCGAATCCGTCGGAATCTCCGTCGATGTCCTCTTTAGGCCACATCGCGTTACCATAGCCATAGCTCCCCTTAGTCTCAAAGAGCCAATTTTTATGATCAAAATCATCCATTTCCGACCTCTTCAGCGACATCCTCGATTTAATCAGGGACATCCTTCGCTCGGTCCTCGACATTCCACCGGAAGAGATCCGCCGCCCGCCATTCATCTCGGCCTCAGGTATGTCCAGCCCCTTGTAAGGCTCCTTACACCCCAAGCAAACCTCATCTCCCCCTCTCACCGCGTCCCTGAAACAGTCCCTGCATATCTTGAAATCGCAGTCGCACGGGACGATGTCCTCTCCTCGCTCGTCCCTCATGATCTTCGCGTCGCACCCGGGTACCGCGCACGTTGATCCATTTGCACCCGCCATCTGAGGATGGTTCGACACGGAGTCGGTCATCTTCTCCTTCAAAAAGGAGCGCGTGGCGCGGTTGTACCCTCCCGTGAAGAGCGAGTTCGATGCGTACAGGTCTTCGACTTTCTCGGCATTTGAAGTCTCGATCGACATGTACATCGGATGGTACTCCGGCGTCGGGGGTATGTGGACCGTGTAGCTAGCGAACTCGGCGCTGCTGACTACGCTGTCGGCGTCGTCTCCGGAGTTATTGACTTGCCGGATTCCGGGCGTGCTCATTCTTCTCAGGTGAACTCCGGTATCCATCTCTGTCCTAGGAGAGCCTGGAATTTATCAGCAAATTGTTGAAAGAGCCCCGGGACATGCGACCATAATCTCATAGTAATTTGATTTAGTAAGTGAACCCTTGTGAGCAGAGCATCTTGTGCAGAGAACAATATCACTTAATTATCAGAGAATAAATTACAAAAACCTCAGCCTTAACCAGTTCAAAGTGACAGCATCGCATCGAGCCGTGGCTTCGAATTCGAACCATTCCTAAAGCTTCTCTCATTTTCATGCTCTCACTGAATTACGGTAAGGGAAGATATCCTTCCACAGCTGGTTACGGTATCACGTCGAACAACCAACAAAACGGTCGCTTCTCGCTCGAGACTACCCATCAACAAGAATTGCTAAAACAGTAGGAATTACGAAGCGGCGCGCCGTCAGCGAACGAGCCGCGCACACCGAATCGCGCGCGCGCACCGTCCGACTCTAAGCAGTTAAGCACGAGAACCTCGGTCCACACTCCCAAATGAAAAGGCGGAACGAGCGCATGAAGAGAAGCTTACCCCGTCAGCTCGAAGCGACACCGCCGGAGTGAAGCGGCGGCCGGGAAACTCGGAGGGCCGACGACCCCGGGACCGAGCTACGCGGGGCTCGAGCTCGGCAACATCGAGAGCGGGAGAGAAACAAGAAGGAGGTGAAGAAGCTGCAGCGAGCGGAGAGAGGAACTGGGGTCGTTTTAACAGCGAGCGAAGCAGAGAGGAATGGATGTCGAACGTTGGAGGAGGAGTTTTATTTTGAATTTCGAAATTTGAAGGGCGGCTAGAGGGGAGAGAGAGACTGAGAGACGACGATGATAAAACAGAGACATTCTTCACTTTTATTTTGTGTAGAAATTTAATGTTTCTATTGCAACTTTCGGCCTTATTCAATGTAAGCTTTTGGGGACTTTTTCATGCGCCTCTCCTTTTATGTCTTTGGCGTTTTCCGTTCGTTTCGAGAAGAAAAAGAGAGAAAGAACCGTTGCGTTGACGATCGGATCCGTTCCATTTGGAGACGCATCGTATGCCTGGTACTTGCTTAGTTGCTTTTGACTTCTAGGACGCCGAGCAAAGCTTTGCTCTTACCAGATGTAAGATAACGCTACGTAACCTTAGTAGTTCCGTTAATCACGTGATGCACGGTGATTCGAAAGCGTGCCGTCTTTTATCTCCCACCGTTGATGACGAGAAAACTCGAGACGTGCTAGAAACCAGGTCACCGAGCCATGGTCCAGTGTTTTGGAGGAAGGGCCGGTGATCGGGGGTGAACTCGTGGCCCCTTTCGGCTTTTGCTGTTATTTTTCGGTGCGGTTCGATACTTTGCAAATTACTTCGTTTTTCGGGTCTCGACACTCTGAGAAATATGAGATTCCTACAAAAGATTCCGTGATCCTATTTTCTTTATCATCAGAGCTTGGACATATACTAAAAGATGGAACAAGTGAGTTGGAACGCACAAGGCATAGTCGTTTTCTGCTTCCAAGTCATTCGGCAAGAATATGCTGGTATCACCGCTTGCAAGTTGGAATCCGATGGAACGAAGAAAGGATCGGCAGCAGAGAGACTCTCGGCTACCGGTACAAATCTTCCTGGAAAGCCCGTGGCTGTAATTTAGCCTAGGAAGTTCATGATCACCAAAGTGGAAGCACCAATTTGCGGGGAACAGAATCTGCAAAAGCACGGTCGGGTGGTACGTCCTGCGGGACCGGGACAAGCGAAAGAACTAAGTATAAGCAACAACTACGACTCTGTAATTCCTTGTTCTCCTTGTTCACTTGGATACGGAGACAAACTACCAACGATGAAACCAATTTGAGTCGGACGCATTTCTAATTAATGCAGAAAAATTCCGATGGACATCAAATATGTACTCACAAGCCTGCCCCTACTCACCTGCAAGGACCGCCATCCCGAAAACAAGAAAGCACCCCGGACAGGAACGAGTTGAAAGGGAATGATCCAACCATGGCCATATAGACTACCTGTTTATATGACATCAAAGTAAGTCGGTAAGGCGATTTGAGCAGCGCGAGACTTGGAGTGGGGAGTGTTCTACGAGCGAAACGGGAAATGAACAGATTCTCCGTAAATGGAAAGTCTAAGAACTAACCGCGACGATCTCCCTAAATCTGACTCGTTCCATCAACTCACTTCTCGAAACCAACAAGACCAACTGGCGGAAATCTGAAATGTAAGATTCATAGTATCCAAAGAATCTAAAAGGCAATCCCATGTTCTCACTCGGTGTAATTGTCCTGGCTACGGTCAATTGAACTGCATCCTCGTTCCTCTTTTCCGTGCTTGTTATGTGAACTAAATTTCAACTTATTCACAATGCAATAATTTAATGGTTGTCCCAGAAAAATCTTTGTTCCTTTTCTGCAAAAGCTTGGGGCATTAAAGATGAATCACTATCGCAGGAAAAAGTTAAAATCTGATGATCCCTAATTGACTGATCATTGTAGTCGGATTCTGCTGATCTCGGTTAGCTTAATTTCCTTCGATTCATTACCGTCAACTTGACCCTAACAAGAGGCCCTCATCTACCACACGGGATCAGTGTAAAAAGTTCAAGGAGTGCATTAGATACCGCAACACAAACAGTTGACTTCCATTTAGAGAAGACAAGATAACTCGACATGTGTGTGCCCAAAATCCACGGCTATCGAAGTTGTTTGCATGCTCTTATCGAAAAGTCCAGTCTTGACATTCTCTCGGAACCAATACCGACAACCCCTTTCCTCGGCATACGGTCGAGTGAACCGTGGACTAACTTTGCAATTACGACAGCAAAAGGCGCTTCCGGCGAAATTCTTGAGTGGTCTGTACACATCCATCCTAATTTGTAGTTCTATGTTAGTCTCGATGGACCGAAGCTCATTGTACCCTGATTAACAAGCATTGGCACAACAACACTACCTCAAAAAGGGTAAAAAGGAAACAAACAACAAGAACAACATCCAGATCAGCTTCATTCGTCTCTATCCCTTTCCTCGCAGGGATCTAGGCGTGTAACTCCGTTACTTTTTCCAGGAACAAAACAAAGCAGAATCAAACGTGGTTCCTCCAATTACATATTCCAGTCACCAAAATCCGAAAACCGACGTTCATGAGATGTATAGCATGAGTTGAATTGATTGCGTTTTCCTTCTTCTTCTTCTTCTTCTTTCACCTTTCTTTTCACGGCGAAGAAGTTGTAATTGTTAAGTCGTTCGTTGGACTTGTTGCTTGCAAGTCGTTTATGCATTACATATAGTCGAGAAAGCAAAACGTGAAAGCACGCTCGTCGTTTAAGGCCGCTCGAGACCTTGAGATTCTTATGTTTTTTCGAGTTCCCATTTACCATTCGAGATATCTAGTAATAAATTATTTTGTCGTCCTTCAGAAGACGGAAAGTAAACGGTCTTTGACCTGACAAAAATATGTCAATTCATTATATGTTTTTTCTTTTCCTGTTTTCTGCTTCCTTTTTTTGAACTTGCTCCTTCGTTTTCTTCCCGGGTTTGGCAACGGTGAGGACAATGGCAATGGATGGTGGTGTCGGAGAAGGCGGCACTGAAGATGAAGGAGGAAGGAAAAAAGAAAAAGGAAAAAAAATTCTTGACAAAGGATAAATGTATGGCACGAGTTTAAGTTTAGGAAAATTAGGTGTCATAAAAAATAAGTTTCGGGCAAATGCATGACATGAATACAAGTTTGAGATTTCATGTGTCACAAAAAAAGTTTGGAATAAATGTGTCGCACAAATACGAATTTAGAGAGATTATATCACACTGATACAAGTTTGAAGTTTTTGGTATTACGAAGAAAAAGTTGGAGATAAATATGTCGCAACGGACATAATTTTGAGTTTTTTTTTATGGCTTTAACCCTTAAAAAATAATTAAAATGAATAATGAATGTTTACATTATCCAATGGCCTTTTTCGTGGGCCTACAATGTTACGGGCCCATTGGACATGGAGGCACCGGTTGGAGAGGCCCCCCCCCTTGACTGTCCATCGACGACGATCTCTTGGAAATAGCTCGAACATCATCAACTAACTCTAGTGATCGTCGCCAAGCGGACGTGAACATGGCCTGTTTCCCGGTGGCGTACGGTTGTTTGGTATGGTTGCTTCGACCCTGCCATTAGGACCTCGGGAAAAGATGGGGACCTCGTGCCCCTGTTCTCACGAAAGTAGCTCTCCGTTGCTTGTGTGTCGTGTGAGAACAGGTCTCGTTCATCTAAACTAGTATACAGTCCGAACGCATTTCCAAAGCCACGTGTATTTGTCGCGATCGCGAATTTCAGTAGCGAAAGATAAAAATTTTAAAGATTCACATTCCGAGAACGGAGTAGCACGTACTCCCGGGAAGAAAAAACGGAAATGGGAAAATTATTTATTTTTGGGAAAAGGCAATCAAAAACCCCAAACTTTATTCTCTGTAATACATTTATTCCGAACTTTTTCTTATGACACTAAAAACCCCAAACTTTCTTATTTGTGACATATTTACTCCAATGTAAATTGTTCATGGGCATTTTCGTCTTTTTCTTTTTACTTTTTTTTTCTTTTCCAACGAGGGGGGCCTCACCGGCGTTGAGCGAGGGCGGCCCTCGCCGGAAAAGAAAAAAAAAGTAAAAAAAAAAGAAAAAGCGAAAAAGGCGAAAATGCCTATGAACAATGTACATTAGGGTAAATGTGTCACAAATACGAAAGTTTGGGGTTTTTGATGTCACAAAAAAAAGTTTAGGATAAATGTGTCACAGGAGCTAAAGTTTGGGATTTTTTGTGATTTTTTTTCCTTATTTTTTTATAATTGTCGCTAGAAAAATAAAGGATTGAAGACCCGTTCCGGCCCTGATTAAAAAAAAAAAAGAAATTCGGCCGAACGTCGGAGAATCCTAAAGCCCCAAGCTCCCGAGTGGCCGAACATTTTCGCCTCAATTTTCACGGAAATTCGGACACCAGTCTCCGCCGTTTCCGAACCTCGTCCTCCCTTCTCCTCCGACATCGTCGTCACCGGCGGGGGGTCGAGTGCTCGCGCCGGCCAGCTGCAGAGGAGAAATGACGTCGTTCTCTTCGCTAGCCGCCATCTCCAGGCCTCCGTCGTCCTCCTGCGCCCCCCGCGCTTCCTTTCCAGCTAGCTCCATCTCCGTTCCCGCCGCCCGGTCAGCTCTCCCGCTTTCGCGAACCTTTCCTTTTCGCTTGCTTCGGAATTCTCTCGAATTTCGCTCGTGTTATCTTCTGCGCGGTGCTCTCGCACTCTATCCAGTGCGATCGGGTGTACTGATACAGAGCATTTCGCGGTCTTGTTGCATTGATTGTCCGATAGCTTTCACGTTTGATCGAGAGAGAGAGAGAGAGAGAGAGAGAGAGAGAGAGAGGGAGATTGTTCCCCTCTGTTCCGAAATACGCAATTCGAAGGGGTTTGGGGGACCAATTAAGAGGTGTAGCTCTTTTGAGTGCATGAGGTGCTGTTCGAATCAAATTTGTGATAGGGAAGGCGATGGGCGCCTTTTCCTATTCACAGTTTCGATTCGAACGAGGAATGCAAGCAAGGATACCCGAGGGAGGATGGCCGAGAGATTGTTTTATGACCATTCCCAGCTGTAATCCCTACCAGCTCTAGGAAATGGCGCGGTGCCTTGTCCCGAGTTTGCGATGTTTCAAGACAAATTTTTCCGAGGCAGTAAGCTGTGTCGGGCTGGTACAACATTGCGGAAAGGAGTTTTAATGGCCCGTGCAGTTTTTTTTCTGGTCAGACGTCGTCGTTTCCTCTGT
The DNA here is from genome assembly GCA_031216285.1 of Syzygium syzygioides. NCBI lineage: Eukaryota > Viridiplantae > Streptophyta > Magnoliopsida > Myrtales > Myrtaceae > Syzygium > Syzygium syzygioides. The sequence goes on from CM062245.1 coordinate 24,940,270, forward strand.
TTGTCGACCACTTCCTTTTGTTATGCTGTAGAATGATTCTCCATATCTACTTTTGCCACCAATTGGTGGGGCCTCCGGAGTCTAGACCCGCTTGTCTACCTCCGCTATGCATCATGCTATGCCCTTTGTTGCTGTGTCATCTTGTTCCATTTCTCATATTAAATTCCCTCAGCTATTTTCTTCCTTGGATAACACTCGAAGTAACCGTACGTTTATGTTGACGATGGCTGTAGAATTTGCAGGTTAAGAGTAAACTGCAGCTATGCAGAAGCTGGTGTACGGGATGACTCAAATTCTTCTACGATAGATGTTGTGGCTGATGTGAAGACTGAACGGGTATGAACTTGTTAGACTTGCACCTACATGGCATCGTAAGTCATTAGCTTGAGCTCTTGTTACCTGCATATAACAATGGCATTGTCACGGTGAATCTTCTATTGGTAGGTTGTAGTCCTCGGAGGCAGCGGATTTGTTGGCTCTGCAATTTGTAAGGCTGCTGTATCCAAGGGGATAGAGGTTGTTAGCTTGAGCAGGTGAGAGAACTATTCTATAAAAGTGGGAAACCTATAGACGGATCTGCTGATGGTCAGTTCCCAATTCCAATAATCAGCCAATGACAGATTGAGAGTCATTTATCCCGTCAAGACATTTTGTGGTCTTAAATTGGTGGAGCTGATTTTTTTCCAATAGAACCTGGTCTGAACTGTACATATATCTACCTTTGCAGGTCCGGACGACCTACCTACCCAGGATCTTGGGTGGATCAGGTTACATGGGCTTCAGGCACGCCTTTTGGACTTCTTTGTTTGAACTTTCATTCAAGTATGAATTTTAGATGCATTATCACAGTAAACGCGAACTCCTGTCAGTAACTCGTCGCAGAATGCTTGGACAGTTATTCATTTAAATTTAGCTTTATTGAGTGATTATGCCATTTTTTTTCTCGTTGGGCCTTGCTTCAAAGGAAATGTATTTCTTTGCATCCTTTTCCCTTGAAATCTTGGAAGTCGCAATGAAATTTCTGATAGATCTTGATATATGCTGTAGTTGCTTGGCTAGCACGATTTGAAAGCTATACCACTTTGTGCAACACATTAGTCTATCTATTAAGACATAAATTCTTGTGCATTGTTCATATCTTACAAACTTCCAGTTTTTTGCTTTACAGTTTTTAGTCCTAATGTTTCCTTAAAATGTTGTCAATTGTTTCAGCTTCTTGGCCAAAAGAAACTGTTTTAACTTTTGTCTTCTAGTTGATTCTCAGAATTATGTTATGGACATAGTAATACTTCAACTGAAAATTTACTGCAAATTACGGTTGAAAGTTCTGAGAATCAGGCTGTGCTCAAGTTCTGAGGCTGCTACTGGCTAAAAGTTGATGCAACAATTCAGATCTTTTTTGCACTCTGTGCACGCCTAAGGCTAATATCTTGGAATAGACTGTGTAGGCTTCTACTAGATGTCGATGATTGGCTCTCTAAGTGGCTATGGAGCTGTTACCAAGGAGACTCGCGCACTTACTATATGGCACTTGTCCACACAGGGAGGAGTGACATGTCACATGCTCTGTGGCTTACACTCAGTTAATTATTACTTAATGTATCTCCTTGCAGGAGATGTTTTCTACGCCAACTGGGATGAAGTTTTAGTTGGGGCAACTGCTGTGGTTTCAACCCTTGGTGGTTTTGGTAGTGAAGAGCAGATGCAGAGGATCAACGGGGAGGCCAACGTTGTTGCTGTAAATGCTGCAAAGGATTTTGGTGAGAAGTTGTAGCCGAGGCTATTTAGTTAATTGGTTAATCGTGCTAGTCTTCGCTTAAGGAACTGGATCTAGTTTCCTGAAAGAAATATGATGGATAAGGACCCTAGATGTACCGCAGCGCGTCCTCTAACATAAAATGCGACATGATATTCTTTCCTTTTATTCCTTGCAGGTGTTCCGAAGTTCGTCCTTATCTCCGTGCATGACTACAACTTACCATCTTTTTTGCTTTCTTCTGGATACTTCACTGGAAAGAGGAAAGCCGAATCAGAAGTCCTCTCCAAGTATCCGAACGCAGGTAATCTGAGACGTGTCTTCTACAGGGATATTTGTCATGTGGAGGGACAAGTTTTGCTAACTAAATTTTCCATGACAAAATCAAGTATAAGCTTTGATAGCAACCCAGTCATTACGCATACAAGTCTGGTGAACAATCCTTGGAGTGAAGAGCAAGCCGCATGTATCTGTAGGCATTGCCCTAATCTTGGGCTACAGCTCCTTTTTTCAATGATGCATTTCCCTAAATAAAATTCAACTATGGAGAATCTTGCAGCAACTTTTCATTAAATCTGTGGGCAAGCTAATGGTTTACAGTCGTTTACTAGGTTTAGAGAAAAGTCCTCAGGAAGAATTATTGATTTGATCATGGCTATCAGTTGCAACAGGACTGATGTGAATGTTTTCTTCGCTCCAGGTGTTGTCTTGAGACCGGGTTTCATATACGGGAAAAGGAGGATAGATGGTATCGAGATTCCTCTCGACATTATTGGTGAACCAGTGGAGAGAATTTTGCAGGCCGTGGAGAACTTCACCAAACCTCTAAGCTCTCTCCCAGCATCTGATATTCTGTTGGCTCCACCCGTTAGTGTTGATGATGTAGCGCTAGCGGTAATCAATGCTGTAAGTGATGACGATGTTTTTGGAATCTTCACAATCGAACAAATTAAGGAAGCTGCAGCAAAAGTTAAAGTGTGAAGTCACACGTAGTACAGGCAGGTCCCATTGACAAAGCATCGCCTAATACGGTGGCCATTCTGTGGTGGGTTTGGTGTACTCATTTACTATAAAATTTACATTGCAGGCACAGGTTTTCTTGACGCCTTTTCTCTATGCGTGTTAGTTGGGTAAAGGTTCAAACATAGTTGGTTCTTTTATATATTACCAGTGTTTGAAGCTCTTGACCCCGGCACAATGCGTCGTAAAAGTTTGGTTATGATGGTCATGAACTCGATAATCTGCTCGTTCATGCATGAGATTCCATTGTTAGCAGAGGGACATCAAGTTAATGAGCATTCAAGAGCTTTTGGTATCTTCTGCAGCCCCAGTTATCAATACAAAATAGCTAACTGTTTTGAAACTTCTTTCGGTCATGATTTTCGTATTAGGGTGTGTTTATCTCTCAAAAACGAGAAACGCACAGTTTAATTGATTCCAGTTCGGAGCCCTGTTGAACCGGAAGTGCTGTTCTTCAACAAGAAGAGCGACAGCTTTAAGTTTAAGCAAAGTTGATGCATCTCTTCTCGAAATGATAGAAAGCCAATGCATCTTTCTTTTTCCAGATTCCATCATCTGATATTTGACAACTGACCAGGTACCACAATTATTTTGTATCCAATCGAAACGGCACATCACCCTAGCAAGCAAAAGTTGGTGCGCGGGCCATGTCAAATGAAGTAAAATTGACATCAGTTGCAGATCATTATTAGACTGAGAACAGTCCATTGCACAGGAAATAGCTGGACTTCTGTAGTTTTGTCTCTGAAGCATGCTACCGGTAGATGAGCCCTTAGAAATTCATCTCTGAGCTAATCTATCGCTCCTGTTACACAGCGAAACTCGCCCGAAAAGCCGAGAAGGGAAGGCTAAGAAAACAGGCAACGGCAATAACATCAATCGGAGCATACTGCTTGATGAGAAATGAAGCTGGAAAGACCATTTGAGGGAGGCTTGTGAGCACAACAAGAGCTCCTTAGAACTGAAGTATTTTTCCCAGACACAATACTTGCAGCTACATAATATCCACCCTGCTTTTCATCTTCCACTGCCGCATGCAGAGAAAGAACCATACAGGGCGATACGAATGGTCACCAGAGAAAGTTCTCCGAATTTCTTAATCAATGGGGGCCCCTAATCTCTAGAATCAGACCATAGGAAGAATCAAACTACTCAGCTTTTTTTCAATGACTCTGGGAAGACTTTGATTTTTGAAGAACCGGTTAATTTCCTTGCTCGTGACGTTTGGAACTCCACCAAAAGTTCCAAGTCTTCTCTCTAACGTGTTTTTCCGTGCTTTCTGGTGGAGGCACTATCTTATGTCCGCTCCCCCCCGCTCTATGTCAATGCCAAAGTCTAAAATTATTCTAGTTCTGGGGTTGCCTGGATGGGAACCCGATACTTTCTTTGTCATGCGAAAGCGGCAGATGACATCGACTTTGTTAGTTAAAAGCATGTTTCGATAATTCAATTAGCGATTCGTCTTCGCGCACGACTCGGAACCAACACGGATGAGCAACAACCGGGTATCCCAAGTAACCCCTCGGTCTCGTGACTCGCGGGCGTGCTGTCATTCACGACCCGGCCCGGCCCGACCCGGCCCGGCCCTTTCTCGAGTCGAGCGAGCTTTTCTGGAAGTTCGATGCGGGGGACGAGCCGGCGGCGACGAGAGAGGAGGTAAACCCGTGATGGCGATACAATCTTATATTCGAAATCAAATTACTGAGGCCCGGATACACGAGATCCATGCCGGTCAACAAGTGTGCAACAAAGAGTCAGCCGAGGGTTGTTGATGGGGGTTCCCCCTAACTTTGTCCCTGGCTTTCAACATCTTCCTCTCACCGGCCGCTCCTTCGTCCTTTTGGGGCTTTCATACGTTTCTCCGTTTTTGCTTTCATTTTTTGGGCCCCGCCCGCTCCCTCTCCCTCTCCCTCTCCCTCTCTCTCTCTTCGTGGGGCCCACGCACGCTCTCTCTCTCTCTCTAAAAGAAGCTTTTATTTATTTATTTATTTTTTTTAAAGAAGCTTTTATTAGGAAGGTGCTGATGACGACACGTAAGGCGATCCTATCTTCCCCCCCCAAACTTTCCTAGCGGGCCCCACCTCAAATTGGAAAAATCTGTTTATTTCCACAAGTGACCCCACGGGAATAGGAAATTGCGCGATCCGGCCCATCCTAATCAGGGTGAGATTTAACTCAGGTTAGCGACCCGAAAATGCTGCCTCACCTCACCCCCACCCAACACCACGAGAAAAGAGATCCCGAGAAATCCCAACCGCCAATCAAAACCCGACAGGTCGCGCGCTTTGACAAGTCAACGATGGGGGGGCCGTCCAATCAGGGGCGAGCGGTGAGGGGAGGGCGCCCTACCGTGCGCGTGACGCTATCGAAACCCCCCCCCCCCCCACCCCCTTCCCCGTCCTGGAGTGGGGAGAATAATTCAAAATTTTGGGGCTGCGGATAGCGACGTCTTCTTTTGCTTTCGACTCACGCAAAGAAGACCGACCTCCCCACACGCTTTTTTTCCGGGGGGAAGGGATCAAAAGTGGCTCGCCAGGACGCCGGCTCGGGCTCACGCCGTTTAGCCACTGGCTCCTCCATCGCCATCGCACCGTCGACCGTCGCTTAAACGGCGCCGCCTCGCCGCTACCGTTCCGCCCGCCCGCTCGCTCGCTCGCCCGCCGCCCCTTCCCGATCTAGGGTTTTCGATCGACCGACCTCCGTCCGTCCGCCCGGCCTTCGCCGACGGCGGTTCGCCTATCCGCTCGGGTTAACGCCGTTCATCTCGTTTGTTTGTTTTCTGGTAAGCTAGATCGCCTGTCCTCTAGTGCTGATCTTTCATGGAAATTGAAAGGTTTGGTGATAAAAATCTTCACGGGGTTGCAGGTTTTTTTTTTTTGTGTTTTTGTTTTTTGTTGGTTGTAATCATGTCAGATGGGCTTTTGACGATTTGATTAATTATCGCTTGTGTTTTTTGTGGTTCGTGCTGATCGGAGCAGATCGGAGCCGTTTGCTTCGTTTTTGTGTTACGGCTTTCGTCGTGTAAGTAACTCTTCCACCCGCCCCCCCCCCCCCCCCGACGAAATCCGTGCCTTGCGGTTGAATTTGGTTTGTGCATCTGCTTAGGATTATTTGGAATTTTGGATGGCATTTGGGAAAGATCTGACGTAGATCCGGTGGTTCTGCCTAGTTTTGAAGGGAACCCTTTTCATCAGTAGGGTGATTGACAAATTTTTGGACCTGTTTTTCCCTTTTTGGGGCCGCCTTATCTTGTTTGCACAAACTGGAGTGATTTAGAAAGCGACAGATTCTTTTGCGGAAAGCTAGCAGCCTTCGGAGTAAATTTTATGAATTTTGTGAACTTTTCGAGCTCTCGTTTGGTGTCCGTACCTTTGGTGTATAACTTTTGTGAGGTTATGTGAATAGGATGCATGCTGGGATTTGAGTTGTGGTTTGGTATGTTGATGGAAGTTATTGGTTGCAGGTGTTGTAGGGGCTGTCCTGTGCTAGGCGTTACGGCGATCAAAGGGGACGATGAATTCTTCTGATAGTATAATCGCTACGGATATCGAGACTGTGAATATGTGCAGAATGAACTCTGATATCTACACTTGGTATGTTTATCTTTTGATTTATATTCTTGCCGGGTTATATCTCGTGATATATACGGCAAAGTGTTTGTTTCCTTTCCCTGGGTTTAAATTTTTATCTGCCAAAGTGACGCTCAACAGATGTATTCCGAAAGATCCAAATAAGATGAGTTCGTCTTTGCATATATATATATCGTGTTTTCTGATGTGGCATCATTTTGTTGTTGGTAGATAAAGTTAGTCTCTGACTCATTTAACTTTTCCAGGCCTCTTCTGCACAGTTTACTCTGAGGTGCACCTGAGCCAGGCTACTTGTCATACTTGCCGTACAAGCTTATTTTGCATTCGAATTTGAACTCGTCAATAGTGATTGATCTAGTACAAGCAGATAGAAATGCAGGCCGAAATCGGAAAGGTATTGGATAGTGATGGTAAGCAAAGAATCTCGCTCCAATTGAAGCGAAAGCGAGCAGTTGGCATTGCTGATGTTGCTTGCAAAGTTCCGTGCTCCTGCGATATATCATCTACTAACAAGCATGGAAAACGAAGGAAAATTGACGGCTTCAAAAGCACTGCCAGCTGTCTGTCTCCTTTTGGAAAATCTATTGCTAGATACTATTATAATTTCATGAAGAGTGGGATTCCGCAACGTTTGATGTATAATCAAAATGGTGACTGGACTGATTTCCCCCAGACTTTAATTGACTTGATCAAGGAGGATCTGAGCAAGAAGAAGGCTGCCATCGAGGTGAATTTTGGTGGTGATCATTTTCTGCTAGATTTCTTGCACATGTTTCGACTAGACTTGGAAAGTAATATACAGCGACCTATTGCTTGGATTGATGAAGCTGGTAGCTTCTTTTTTCCAGAAACCTTTGCCAACAAGTGCTGTCGACATAAATGCTTGGATCCGCCAGAGCCTATGCATGGGGATGGGTCTTGCGAATTGAAGCTGCAACTCGAGATTGATATAAGCGGCATAGATCAATTTAAGCTAAAGGAATGTAGTGGGGAGTCGACCACTCCCATCAAACAAATCCAGAAATCAGTCAATGACCGCATGTTTACGGAAGTTGAAGATAGCTGTGACAGGAAACACCAAGTGAAATTGGTTGAAACCGTCGGTGAGAACAAGCAGGTGGAGGTAGAAGTGGACTCTAGGATAAAACTCGATGGTGGGAAACTGGATTCTGAAACAGTGCGGAAGATGTTCCTCATGGGCGTGGGCCACCCTAATTCTGTGGACATTCTGGATATGTACTGCTGCTCAAGTGAACCAATACGAGATCGATTAGACCTTTTCCAGAAGCAAATTGAAATCACCGAGAAACGCCGGGGATCAGCAAATATTAAGTATGCTTGGCTTGCTGTGCCAAATACGGTGTTGCCCACTCTTATGGCATATGGCCTTGGAAATTGTGGAGCACTGATAACTAAGCCCACTTATGGCATTGGTGTGCAGCTTGCAGCTGCAAACTGTATTCAGATCAGGTGGATATCTTATTTTGCTATCAGCAGCGAATACGTTATCAAAGTGCAGCAGCTGATATGGATGCATCTAGACACATGCTTACATACTCGTGCAAACATTACACGATTAAGTTCCTATACGGCAATCGACATTATATACTTCTTTACTCGAGGAAAACACACTGTAAAGAAAAGTTAAATCTTAAAATCCCAATGAGCTTAAGTCAAAACGCAAGTCTTGGCTTTGCTATTATCCTTGTGCTTTAACCATGATGGGCATTTTTTTTGTAATAGTCAGTTCTTACAAGGAAAACATATTTAATTTCACAAGTGCGCTTTTAAGAACCATTGTTGATGCCATGAACCAACATAAACCCCTCCCTCTTCCCTCGTCTGCCCCCAACAAAAAAAGGAAAAACAGGAAAAAGGACAAATTAGTTGTGCACACGTGACACTTTATACTGCGCCTTTCCAATTGCTATGTACGTTCTTTTTTGTTCGTTGTTGATTTCATTTAGGTTTATTTTCCTGATCTATATAGAGGTTTCAACTTTTGGTTTGTTCTCAGTGCAAATAATTGTGATGTTGACGAAAATGGGGTTCGACACATGGTGCTTTGCCGTGTAATAATGGGAAACATGGAGGTCGTACATCCTGGATCTACACAGTGTTATCCAAGTGGCGAGGGCTTTGATAATGGAGTAGATGATCTTCAAAACCCCACACGTTATGTAGTCTGGACTATGAACATGAACACCCACATTTATCCAGAATATGTTATTAGCTTCAAGGTCACATTGAAACCTGAAGGTGATATCTTATTCCTTAAAAGTTTTCTATTAATTCGTTGGTCATCTATTTTGCTAACACTTATTGTGTGGAATGTGCCAATTATGTTATGGGTCATCTGTCGGATGGAACATCAGAAGTTGATCCTGATGTCCGGATATCATCTTCACAGTTTCAGCCTATCTTGGATGAAGAGAGTTTTGAAGTTGATGTTTTAGTAACGAGGCCTTGTCCTTTGATATGTTGATGTCAATTGTTCAGTGGGCCTTGTTCATTCAGGAGATTGATCTTCAGTTCAACTACTGATTGGATGACCCAGTTAGTCAGGTCTTTCTAAGTGCTTCTGTATGTATTTGCTGCACTTTAGCCCCAATATTGTTGTCTATGCAGGAGATCTTATTGGAACTAGGAGTAACCGTACTGCATTGAGAGTTACAAGGTCTTTCCAGGAGCCTCAAACAGACTCGTCTGCAGTTGACTCAGTAAGGGTTTGAAAGATGTTTATGTGCCACTTTTTTTCTGCTTTGGATACTATGGTTTGCTAGTTGATTGGCAATACACTGCGATGCATTTGACATAGTGAACTTTCATTTTTTTATTCTTTTAAAAGTCTTTATTTGGGTGTGAAGGAAACCTAAATATTAGAAATTACCTGTTCATTTACCATGGCAGTTAGTGTACATTGCTATGTGCATGATGGGTACTTCTAGTCAGCACTAATATGACAAGAAGGCATTTCATGTGACTGTTACACAATGGCAGTGTCACATGGTGCAATAGGCAAATAAAAAATGAGTTATCGCTAAGCACTATGCAGGATGACAAGCATTGCACACAGACAACGTGATTGGCCGATCACATTATATGGCCCGTATAGGTAGCACTTAGACACCTTTTCCCAATAGGACGGGGTGATGGAGAGTTCATGCCTCATGCTTTAGTAGCATGGCACTGCTTATGGTACAGGCTATGGAGAATTTGTGGGTTGCTGTTAATGCGCGTTGGTGGCCGTCTTGTGTTGACCATTATTGAGTACAATCCTAAGATGCCTTGATTAACTGTTAAAGATGTTAGAAAGGACATGCGCGAATTTGCATAAGCTGAATGTGATTTGGAAAAGTAAAGAAAAATTATATAGATCATACTACAAGAGGTATCAGGAAGTTCAGATGTGAATGAAAGCATTTTGGATATTTTTCTACAATGACTGTTTTCTTATGACAATATTGCCTTCTCTTCCTGTTGTTATGATGTCTGGTCTGATGCGACTCTTTTGTCATTTCGTTTTCTAATTGCATACAATTTTTTTGTTTTCCTTCCTGTTAATTGCAGGAAAGTAGTAGCCATCCACCTTCAGACATTATGGAACATCGGGGTAAAGCTCCTACAATAGGTTCCAGCGCTCCTAAGATGCCTAGGTCCCCCTGGATGCCTTTTCCTATGCTGTTTGCTGCTATTTCTGACAAAGTTACTTGTAAAGATATGGATTTGGTGAAAAGTCACTATAACCTGTTCAGGGTATGCTCACAATTGTAGCAATGTCTTCTTTTTTTTATGTTATGGGTATTGTTTTGGCCAAATTATACTGACATTCTTTTTAATACCAGGCAAGGAAGATTACGCGGGATGATTTTGTCAAGAAGTTGAGACTTATAGTTGGTGATGATTTATTGAGATCTACTATAACTGGTCTACAGTGCAAGGTACATCTGCTCACAACATTAGAAATTTCACTCCATTTTTATGGACTGTTTAACATTAATTACCTGAGAAAATTCATCAGTATGGCGAAATATCATGTATATTGGAGAGTATGTCCCATCAGGCTATTGGTTAACTGTGTCATTTGCTTTTGTGGTCTCATTTCAGATCCGATTCTATTTTTCACTTATTAGTCTCTTCTTTGAAGTGGCGTTGCTCAATGAGTACTTGATTGTGTCATTGGCTGTTTGCAGGGTCCTTCGATGGGTGAGGTGGAGCAGAAAGCAGGAGGCCCTGGTGGATTTTGATTGTTCTTGTTTGGTGCTGAGGCCTGTTTGCAATCCTTTCAAGATGTTTGACGATGGGATTACAAGTGCTGTGGTCTGCGAATGCGTCGACATGAAGTGAATTTGTCTTTTCCTCTACTCCTATGGTAGCAATATTCTTGGTTTTGCATGTGGAAACTTGTATAGCTTAGTTTTATAAATTTCCTAAGATCTTACTAGTGGATTGTTAGATTGGATAAAGTGTTCGTTGAAACTGGAGAGCCGCAACTTTTTGAGTTACTGCCTCCATGCCGATTTAATGTGTTTAAACTCCGGATTTTCTTATGAACTATGCTGAGGTAGCAATGTATTTTTCTCATGATTCCTATCCTGTTGCTGTTTACCTTGTTTGACAGCTGAAGAGTGGTCTTGTGATCCTAATAGGGGACAAAACCAAGGGAAGATGGCATATCTTTAGCAGGTGCTACCAGTACGCGGCCATAGCTCTGCGCCGTGTGAAATCTGCCGTAAGTAACTCGCCGTAGCTCCTCCTCATAAGCAGATGAGCCTCATTGTACCCACTCCGTGTTTAGAAGCGAGCGAGAAAATATGAAAGGACCGTTTCGCCTCTCTCCATCACAGAGGAGCACGAATTGGATCTCATGTTTGCCATGAGTTTTTGGACAGTCTTCGCTGGTCAGAAGAGAGATGAAGCTTCCCTGTTCCGATGCTCGCATGTCCTAATACCGAATGTCGAATGAACAATATAATCATGAAGAGGGTAAAAGACCAAGTGAAAGCACAAAATCTGAGTATTTAAAGCTATTGCTGGTTTTAAAAAACGCAAGAAAAATTCTATCGAATGGGGAGCATGTGAAGCGAAAGAGCACACGCATTTGACGGGCCTGGACTGACAAAAAGATTTTCATCATGAAATTGGTGGGTTTGGGCTTTTCTTGTTACAATCGGAATCGACAAGCAATCTTGTCGAAAGCAAACGTTAATAAATAGATGAGCGAAACAGATGCACGAGACAACACTATTGTCTTGAAAAGGACGCGGATGGACAGCGAAACCCCACACGGTGCAACCTTTCTTCAGAGAGAGAGAGAGAGAAGCGCCAATCATGAAGCAATCGATTGCCCCAAATCATTATCATCATCGTTTCTTGCTTGCAGCTCCTGACCGACTCTCTTTTGCCCTTTGACTCGTTCTCCACTGCAGAGTGAAATGTTGGTCATCGCCAATAGCAATGCAGTAATGCTGATAAAGGAATTAGGCGAGTAGAGACGCTAATACCACATGTGCGATATTCGACTCTCGTGCTCTTGTAAAGGCAGAGCAAAAATCAGAAAGAAGAGAATTGAAGACAGGACATAAAGAAAAAAAGGTTGGTCCTCTTGGTGCACCCAAAGCAGCCGAGGGTGACTTTAATTTTAAGTTACTTCAGCCCTGGGCTCCACTGCGAACCCCACTTCTTTTCCTGATCTCTCCATGTAATGCTGCCGCTGCAGATCGGACGGCCACACGGCCGGTGTGCGGCCCACATCCACGCGACGAGATTCGGACACGTGTAAGGACGGTGGGGCCAAGCTGTGAATGATAAGAGTCATGATGGGCGAATAATTTCTTTGACATTCCCCAAAATCGACAGCGGTGGAGAGAGAGAGAGAGGCCGACAGCCTATTGCCTATACAGCTCAAATTGGCCTTTTATGTTGGCACGAGTCTTTTTCACTAGTGCCCTAGCCAAATAAACCCTTTTTTTTTTTTTAAATCTCCGATAATTTAGGGATAGGAACGTGGAAATCTGACTAGTTAGATGTAGGGAGAATTAAAAAAAAAACTCTAAATTTATTGTAATTACATCAATTTAGTCTCAAGTAAAAAAAATTTCAATCGATTTCTAAACATTTTGTGTTTGTGAAAATTCGGTAAATCTAGTCAATTTTAGTTTTAAATTATTAACACGAGTGCCGACCATCCTACATGGTGCTAGTAGCGCTAACATAGACATTTTTAAATGATATTTTAATTTTTTTGAATTTTTGAATTTTTTTTCCCTTTCTTTTTTTTCTCCTCTAGTTGGTCGCCAAACCTCGGCAACCGACCAATGGCGAGCCAGTGGCAAAGGTGACTTGCCACCACTGGGGAGGGTGAACCTCGATCTTGCCGTCATTGGACGAGGCTCACCATCGCCAAGCTGGTGAGGTCAAGCTTCGCTAATGGCTAGCGAGGGGGAGGCTCATCATCATGGCTATGCTCATCAAATTTTTGTGATCAAACAGTAAAAAATCATTGTGCTCGATACTCTCAAGCACAAAACAAAAACTTTAGAATTTGCTTGATTCTGCTTCAATTTGATCATCGAACTTTGTCAAAATCATTCGTTCATCTACTACATTTGACGGCAATGCCAACCCTACCCCACAACGGTGAGGCTTGCCCTCACTGACCAAAGGAAGAAGGGAAGAAAAAAAAGGGATAAATAAATAAATAAAATTTGAAAAATATTATTCTTTTAATTTAAAAATGTCCACGCCAACGCTTGTCGCGCCACATAAGATGGCCGATGTCCATGTCGGCAATCTCTAGTCAAAATTAGCCGAACGGACTGAATTGGCGCAAACGCAAAAGATTTAGAACTCAAATGGGAAAAAAAATGGTTTATGACTGAATTGACACAACTATAATAGAATTAGGCTTTTTTGATAATTTTACCGTTAGATGTCTGAAAAAAAACATCCAGCAGTTCCATGAAATTGATTAAATCCAAACTCTTGGCCCTTGCAAGTGACCTCGACTCAAAGCAACACGAGATTTGTGGGATTCGAGTGAATGACTATTAATCCTGAGCTGGAGATCCCTTGCGTCCTAACCAACAGCCTCAATTCTGAGTTAAAGCCAAAACAACTGTACACTAACACAAGATGGGTGTGGCTTAATTGGATTCTTTTGTTACAACTCTTGCTGGCCCTTCTTATGGATGACTCGCTGAGAAACAGGTCTTTGACTATCATGGGTTGTGGAGGCAAATGTACATTTCGTCGTAATTTTAATACTAGTAATCCTAATACTCGAATGTGATAGGTCAACAATTGAAATATTGCCTCTTGCGATTCGATATTGGCCACCAATCTTTTGAAAAACAACGCCATGAGAGATTGCAGAAACGGCCTATCCACAAATTTTGTCATTCCTATTTTTTTCCATGGTATGCGCTCATCACCGATGACGATGTAAAATTCAGTAATCAATCGCCGTCGGTTTTGTTTTGATGTCACAATAGATCCGTTTTTATGGAACGAAAGTGTGCTTATCACATCAATCTGTGCTTTGTCGTACTGCTTTGCTAATTGGTATTTGCTTTATTTTGAACCTCTGATGTATCATTTTGAGCTAGTGAATGAAATAATTACTTTGAACAAAAAAAAAAAAAATAGGTGGAGCTCATTCAAACCTTTTTTTTCCCTCTTGGTAGGAAGTTCTTATTCAACCTACTCTATGCTAATAACCGAGGGACCGAAGAAACGTGTATATATATATATATATATCTATACTCTGCATTATTTCGATGCAACATTAGCATTGCATCTAGTAGATATGATAACAACTATTCAAGGCAATAGTCCATGTGGCCACGCTATCACCCCCTCCTAACCCTACATATGACGATGAAGCTAGAAGTTGGACCCCATCATTTATTTACGGACATAAGAATTATGCATGTAATAATTTAACACTACACCATCATAGATTGAACACGATCCCATACAAAACATTCCTTGTTTTCGTACTTGCAGTCTCGAGTTTAGGAATCTGTTTTAGATGATTAGTGGGAATTAGTGCACGATCAGTTATCGGCCATAGAAAAGTATACCGTCTCAGCAAGTTTTCCCGAGTTGTGCTTTGCCTGATTAAGCTCGTCGATTAAGTCTACCTGCTCCCGTCTTGTCAAAAGCAGGAACATGATGCACAAGTTTTTTAAATTAGAGAAATGCGTGGCGCTCCACCACCGTCGGCCGTAACCACGGTCGTTAAGCGGCCAGCTCCACCAACCACGACGATATCCCTCGCTGACCCCTCTCTCTCTCTCCCCAATCGCAATCTAAGGTCGCCTGAGATGGCAGCCTCCTCCACGAGCACAACGGAAGAGAGAGAACGAGGTCTTTTTCGCGCGAATACACACGAAACGTAAGGGCATTTCGGTCTGTTCGGGTAACTGGACATGTCCAATGTGACTCGCCTTTGAACGGGCACATGTTTAACATAAATCGAACGTCAAACCTAACATTTCTTGGAGCAAATGCAGTCGGCACCAAAGCAGCGTGTAATCCTGGAAATTAAGAAAGGGTGTTCGGTCGCGACCTCCATTAATCCTGCGGGGCCTCATGTCTTGTCAATCCCGGAACGACAGCGACTAGCAAGTGTCTTCATTAACTCCCTTTGCTGGCTTTGCTTCCGTGAACATGGTCATAGCTCGTGGCCCGGTTCCTGTGCGCCCTTTTGAAGTGATGGCGTGGGGGCAAAAGGCCTTTTTTTCCATTGACTATCACGTTGTAGGTGAGCGACTTCAATTGCTCTTTGTACGCATCCACCCTCTCTCTCTCTCTGTCGACCAAAGATTATTGTCTGCCAGCGCCCGTTTTGAAAGGAACCGCTCCTTCGCACCGCTAGAGGCCACACCTCGTAGGTCCCCCTAACTCTACTCCCCTTCGTGTTCCTCATTTCGTTCGAACCCGATCTTGGAGTCTACGATCGACTGAGGAACGAAGGCGTCTTCTGATCTTAGTTAGGGCCTTGTAAATCTTCAAGGAAGTTTCATCGTTTCAAGACTTGGTACGAGCTTATCCTCCAGCCCTTTTCCTCGTGGATGGTGACTCTCTAAAACCAGAAGAGCATTGACGCACCATGTTTTTTATTCCGCAGTTCTCCATCTGGCTGAATTCACACTCATCCATCAAGATAGTGGATATTATGCAATTGTCATTAGAAAGAAAGTTATTTCCATAGATATGACTCGAGACATATGTATTTATAGGGGCCCATCATCCCGTCAAAACCCTCCTCTGAGATTGTTCTCTCGTTGATCTCGATTCTCATGCTAAGTTGAAGGACGAACATTCTCGATCTCTTCATTTGCGTGCGTGCCTCGTGGAAGCTAGGATCACAATTGAGTATTTTGAACGGGGTTAAGGCAACAAAAGGGTTCATGAAAAGAAAAAGTTAGTAGATTTTCGATATATATAATTCGATCAAGTGCATCTCAATAGTTTGATGCCACGGTAGAAATGTCTCGAGTACGTCACAATCATAATCTAACAGCTAAGTGACATTTTAGAGCAAGAGCAACATTAGGTATATCAAAATCACTTACCACATTATTTATTTAGTATATAAAGTTTTAATATAAATATTAGTATATATGCAGCATGAAATTGAATTTGATGAAAAGGTAGATGGAGCTGGAGAGCAGGTCAAATTCAAACCCCCAATGTCCCCAAATCTCACTCAGGGTTGTCTCTCTCTGAACTGAGGAAGGATGGGAAGAGGTGGTAGTAATGATGACAGCAATTATTGCAAAAAGCTGCCAAAACCCATGCATCAGAAAGTCCTTAACTGAAACGTGGCACAACCATCGTCATGTATAACAGATATACAATGTATATAGATGTGCACACCCACACATCTATATAGAAAAATTTTCCTAGAAGCAAGCGTTTTTCTCGTAAAATTCCTGTACCTTTTTATAGGATTGACTTAACCTGTGTTTCGAGAATAAGTTATCCCCCATTTAACCCTACTTAAACTCACATAAAATAGGTTTTCTTCCTGTATTCAAGAACCTCGGTATCATATATACATATGCCCTGGACAGACTTTGTTATGGCAACTGGGAATAATTGCTCCGACGGTGGAGAGAGAGAATTGTCGAGTTTCAAGTGAAAGCTTCACGCCACAGTCAACACGCTACTGTAAAAGGAGACATCATGTGTCAGTTCTGGTCAAACATCGCATGCTCGGTAATTTCACAAGTACAACTTCGGAATGTATAATTCAGACATGTGTTCAAATGACTGAAGTCCAAAGTGGGAATTGGCATTCTTCTTTTGTGCGTAATAAAGGACAGCGTCATTCGCTTACATTAAAGCACAGCATGCAGGTGAAATATTGGAGGGTGAGTATTCAAAAGGGACAGCTTTTTTTACCCTTCTGATTCAGCTAATAATGGAGTCCTCTCTTGCCAAAACCAAATCAGAAATACTGAAAGCAAAAGTTGCTTCCATCTTTTGACCTACTCAAATGCACAAGATCTTCATCTTCCTGTACTCGGGCATTTCTCTAGTCTTTCTTTGGCCCCTAAGTGCAAACCCTAAATAGCATCAGCATAATGGAAAAAGGTAATAATATTTTGCTCTTTTCCTTGTTTTTATTTTGATGTGATTCATTCCATTCTCATCTTTCTTTTTGTTGCTCCAATTGTAGAGATTGAATATGTCCTAGCATATATATGGTAGTACTGTATCATGGAAGACCAGATGGTGCTATTGCATTAACAACTAGTGGAGAAGTTATTTGTATAGTTAGTTACTTCCTTAGATAATGGAAACTTATTTTTGCAAAGAATATGCTGAGTACAAGCAAAATGTTCGATAACAGAAGCACAAAGTTCTTCTTTGACATCACCCGCCTGGGTGGCGCTGCTGAAACGCGCACTCTTCCTTTAGCAAAAGGTTGAGTGTTCGAATTCCGGGTGCTACAAGGTGACTTAACCAGTGGCACGTGTGTGGTGGCTAGCACGTGTCGCCCCCAGGGTTTACTCCCCGGTTGTCGGTCGTGCGAGGGTTCCTTGGGTTATCAAAAAAATAAAAAAGTTCTTCTTTGACTATTTATTCTTCCTTTAGGGTCTAAATTAAGCCGATTTTCAGAAATCGCTGATCACGCAATAAGACCCATACTCTGGTTTCGGGTTTCTTGACAGCAAGTGTATGAGTTCACGTTATTTATAATAATAACTTGTTTTATCAACCATACACAAGTGATAAACTAAGACCACAAAGGAATGCTCTCCTAGTGCCTATCTTTTATTCATATTCATGGGAAATATATCAACGCATGGTGGGCGAATTCTTGCCTGGATTGATTCACTGCGAATCGAGTGATACCAGATATGTGGGCACCACATTGGTCGAATAGACTGGTCGATCCACGGTGAAAAAGTTTAGCCTGGAAAGTTTTTCCCGTGTGTGTGACAATGGTCCATAGGAACATACTGCAATTACCACAAAGGATCTTTCTATGCTCATCATTATTGATGGTAAGATCTCTCTCTCTCTTAGTGGAAGACAAACTAAGCCAATTAGGTTTCATATCTACGTAGGAATATGATGCGTTGATTCGGATGCTCACACAGGAGGGTTTCATAGTAGATGAATTAGAAAGACATGACTTGCTTTTCCCATCGCTTCTTGCTTTTCTTCTGCTTTCTGTCATCGTTTGTCTCCTTCCCTCTCTTTTTCACCTCACTTTTTTTCTCTTTTCCTTTCTCTCTCCTTTTCACTTTTCTTCTCTCTCTCTCTCTCTGATTTTCTGAGCGGGCACCTGGTTCTATACACAGAGCAGTACCCCTTAAGAGGTATAATGATTTTAAAATGAGTAGTGCACAGGAGAGAAAAAAACAAAAAAGCAAAAAGCAATTAATGTGAAGATGATCTTCCCAATGTGAACTCCAGATTGGGCTTCATGCTATTGCTTGTCCCCGAAAGATTTGATGAGCTCACATCTGATATTCTCTCATTGCTTGGGCACTTTGGATTACCATCTTCCTGCAGGAGGGGAAAAAAGGCAAAACTTCATGGGCAAAAGGGAGGTGTGGTAGGAATAAAAAGGACACTGTGTCTCAGGGAATAAAAGACTACTTATTGAGGAACAGCAACAAAAGAAAAAAAATGCGGAGAGCATTTGAAATCCTGGGGACAAGTTCATGTGATGAAGCAACTCTTGATTGTCAGCAAAAAATGTAAAAAGAAGAGAGAAAGAGAGAGAGAATCAAAGAAGTCACCCTTTAAAGATGAAGATATCATTATATTACAAGAGAAAGGCGACTTCGTATGCAAAGAGGGCATTTAGGGAATGGAAGTGCCAAAATTTGGTACCTCAATGTATGTCGCGCAATTTCTTATGAAATCATCTTCTTGTAGTTTTCCTTGCTTCCAAGCTTCCCTGCTAGAAACCAACCAAGCATGTTGAGACTGGAGAGACTATGTCCAATCAGTGGAGGCCATGCAAGAGAAAAGCAAGAATCACTGAGAAAACAGATCTTTCTTGCGAGCTACTCCACTTTTTACGCATTATTGTCTTGATTCAGAAAAGAAGAATTAAAGTTGAAACCCACCCATGTGATAGACGAATTGCCAATTGCCAATCCAACAGCTCACTAATGACGACACAAAGACACAAAGCTTCAAGGATATGAACTCTAGCACCAAAGTTTTCTACAGATGGGTTCATATTTAGGGCATGATTTTAGCTCCCAAATTTCCACGAATGGGTCCAGCCATGGATCAATCCTTTTTGACTACCAAGTGTGTGGGCCACCTATGAGTGTCCCTTACATATGAGAGTGCCCACAAGATCCAAAAGAAAGAGTTGTCTTCGTTATATTCTTTAGGCCGATCTTGTCAAGTGGGAATTATTTCTTGGAATGGTGGGAGAGTTAATGGTGTATCTTACTCCATTTCCATGTCCCATGCAAATGATGATGATAAACATATCATTGTGCCATCATTGCAGTTCCTGTCTTCATGGTTTGGACATTGAAGCACATACCAGTGATAAATGGGTTTTGCTCTTTTTGTTTGCTGTTTGAGTCTAAGTCCTAATTCTTAAATATGCGATGCTCATTCTCTGCCATCCATCCAATGCAACTATTGCCTACTTAAAAGATAAGAAAATGGAACAATCGCATGCCGATGCTGTAAATAATCCTCTGAAACTCCGGTTAATTACACATTCATACCAAAATATTTTGGTTTATTTAGTTCTCTTTAGAATGGACTCAAATGCTGGTCATGCAGGAACTGAGGCCCCTAGCAGTGAGTAATTAAGGTATTATGATGCCATTTGCCTAATGAGTGTTCACCTTGGTGATTTGCTCCACTTTAGGGCATTGTAATCCTTTTCTTGATTATTTGGTTCTCCTTGTTGAATTGATGTCTCGGGCCTTCTTGAGTTACCAATTTCGAACACTAAATCTTCTGAGGTATCTCCAGATGATGCATTATCAAGTACTTCAGATTGTCCTACAAAATGTCAAAGATTCCTAGATGGCTCATCAATAGTTCCGCTTCCATTCAAATCAAAATCAATACATATAGAAACCTGTCGATACCTGAAGAACCAGCTGTCTTATCAGTCGTCTTCACGGTTCTGTACATCTGTCTCCACAAATTACAGTTCATTATCAAAATGCAACACTTTCTCTTCACAAAAATGTCAACGAGTTTCTCTTGAGAGCAGTAATTATGTCTTATGATTAAAAAAACCTAATACAGATTCAGTATTGGTAGTTGTTCTTTCAATAATTCTACAGACATATTGGAGCAACAGGAAGTAGATAAAACATGCATGAGTTCTATTCTTCAATATATCAATAGAATCAGCCATCGCAAGATTTTCATCTCCATGGGTGCATAATCGAGCTAAATCAATGCAAAGAACGAAAGGGGTTATTGCCAAATCACTGGCCCAAAAAAAGGGAAACCGAAAAGGTCATCGGCAAATTCATTGCAAAGAGGCAAGAGCCATGTATATAGTTTCTGCTTTTTGACCAGTGCAAAAGCCATATATAGTCACAGGGACAAGTCGAGTAAGGCTGCACAGTCATCTGTTCTACACATCATATGATTTTGAAGCTCCAGTACGTACTGAACATGTACTGACTAACCATGGTTGAACCACCGTGGTTACAACCATCCAAATGATGAACAAATAATTGAGAAATGATGAAACATTGATGGCTATGACTCACCCAATTCTCGGGCT
The DNA here is from genome assembly GCA_031216285.1 of Syzygium syzygioides. Classification (NCBI taxonomy): domain Eukaryota; kingdom Viridiplantae; phylum Streptophyta; class Magnoliopsida; order Myrtales; family Myrtaceae; genus Syzygium; species Syzygium syzygioides. The sequence goes on from CM062245.1 coordinate 24,960,884, forward strand.
TCGTGCATGGATTTTTAGAGCACGTCTAGTTCCCACGAGCCAATATTTGCACAGAAACACTACTACTTAATTTCGAAAATTAAGAAGAAAATCCATTACACATACGCATGGTGGATTGTTTCGGACAAAATTATGACAGCGGACTCCACAAACACCTTCACAAATTACTCGGCTTTGTCCTACTGTTCTCTCTCTCTCTCTCTCTCTCTCTCTCTCTCTCTCTCTCTCTCTCTCTCTCTCTCTCTCTCGGGAAGACTTAAATTCTTCCTTACGTTTACCTCACGTGGTGGTTTCACTCTTCCAAAGAAAAAAGCTGTGCATGAGCTTGGAGGACCATTGGATGTAGGGGAAAAAGAAGGGGCCAAAAAAGGTTGCAGAGTATTGGAATTTGATAAATGCATTAAACACCTCCCTCTGCAGTACATAACAATGTAGGGCTGTAAATAACAAGTTCAGAAGCTAGAAGCAACCTTTCCACGAACTGAAAACAAGTGCATGTCTCGAAAGGGCAAACACGAGTCAAAGCAAGGGTAATATGCGATTTTAACTCCCATAATGAGACAAACGAAAAACATGAAGAGAAAGAGAGAGGAAAAAAATTAGACAAATATATTAGAGGGAAATTAATTATTAAAGAAGGGGTGTATCTTTAGTAAATATTACCTGTAAATGAGATTTCACATGCGCCAAGGTGAGATCTTTCACATCCATTAACTCAAGAACTGACTTTGGCGTTGCTCCTAAACCCCACAACAAAAAGGAAACCAAAAAAATTCGAAACATAATGAGTATATATATGTAGTCGCTTGTCTTTTTCGTGACATCTCTGAAATTGTTGCTAGCAGCAAATTCCAATGGGAACAAGAGCAATATAAGAAATTTGACATCACTCAAATGGATGGCTTGTTTTTATAAAGGAAACGAGACTAATGGTGCGTCTTGATTATCGGGGATTCGAGTGTTTACGGATGAGAAAGAATCATCTTTGCTTTGTAGATTAACCCGAAAAATGAAGAACTTAGCCTTCAATTGAGAAAAATGAGGCAGAGAGAATGAAAATTTAACCTACTTTCATGGCCGCCTAACAGCTCAACGGCGCGGACAAACCGGGCATGGAGCGTGGTGGTCCACCGCATCCGAGGAGCCCTTGTGCCGCGTTTGGCCCCAGGGAACCTCGACGTGAGCCTCGACCGCATCAAACCGTGGGAGTGGAATCTATTAGGACTCGAGCAGCTCATGGCGGTGTTATTAGCCAGGGAAGAGAGTGAAGAATTGGCAATAACATCAAGGGACTGTAGTTGTTGATGGTGAGAAAATGGAAAAGAAGTGTTCTGGTATAGTGGAATTCCGCTGATGGGTCTCAATGTGCCGACCTCTAGGCCTAGCGGATGATGATGCAGATGCTGGTGATAAACATGTTTGGGGTTCTTTTCTTGAAAACGATGGACGAGCTGGTTGCTGCTGCTTTGTCTGTGGAGGAGAGGATAAGCGTCGGGTCCAGACCCAGCGAACCGGGTGTTCGACGACGGAGAGAGTTCGGGTCGAGCGTCGGGTCTCGACACGGAGGAGAGAGAGCTTCTGGAGTCCAAGGCCTTCTTCCAGAAGCTCAAGTTGGCCTCTTCTTGATCTGTCGATCTCCTCCATGTCGAGGTGGGTTTGCTGTTGGGAGGGCTTATTTGCAGCGATAAGTCAGGCTGTGCCGGGAAGAGCTCCATGTTCATGTGACCCAAACGAGCCCAAAGTCTGTCCTTTGGAATTACCTTCCTCTCTCTTCCTCTTCCTCTTCCTCTTCCTCTTCCTCTTTGTTGTTACCGATGCTCTAGGATGAGAAAGATGCAGACCTGTGAGTATGGTTCTTTGAATTGGAACGCGATGAAGATGTTGGGCGAGTTCAATTTCCTTGTGGGAGTTGAGATGGGGGAGGGTGGGCGGTGGGGTGTTTTGATCAATCTGAGGAGAAGTTGCAGAGAGATTAGAGATGAAAGCGATTGAGAGGGAGAGAGAGGGAGAGAGGAGAAATGACAAGGTATGAAGCGAAGGGTTGGATGATTTGTGTGAAGTATGTGTTAGAAAATGACACTTGAGGGGGCAAGAGAGAGAGAGAGAGAGAGAGAGGTTTTTTGCTGTGTGGAGGTGGAGTATGGTACTGAGGTATTTAAGCAAAGGATGAAAAGATTGAGGAAGAAAGAGTTAAAAACAAGTGACTTTCTTTGATTGCTTTTCACTATTCAACTCCTTCCCTCTTGTTTTCTTAGGGGGAAAAAGGGAAATTCCTAGTGCAAATTACCTTTTAAACTACGTTTGTTTCGCGAAAAGTAAATGATTTATAAAAAAATTTACTGAAAAAATTATTTTTTATATCGCTTGTAAAAATGAATGAACAAATAATATTTTCATCGTCCACGAATATATTTGGATAAGAATTGTCGTCGATAATAAAAATATTTTTCCTTGATTTATTATTTTAAGCAATACAAGCGATCGATTTTAGGAAAATACTTTTCAAATCATTCATTTTCCGCTAAGCAAATATAGCCTTAGTGTTGCATTTGCTCCTCAACAGCTCCAACTTGCGTTTATGGTAAAAGCTCTCTAATTCTTTGAAATTGAAAAACCGTGGATTGGTCCTCATGTGGGTGTATGGAGACCAATTCAATCATAACCCTTTCAATTGTGCCAATTTTATCATAAATCTTTTAACCATTTGCCCGTTTAGTCTTAAACCTTTCAATTGTGTCAATTTAATCTTAAATTGTCAATTTAGTTTTAAACATTTTAACGATTTGCCAATGTAATACTTCCAGCCAAAATACCCAAATAATAGGTTTAGGACTAAATTAGCAAAACGTCAAAAATTTAGGACTAAATTAATACAAATAAAGGTTTGGGACTAAATTGGCAAATCGTCAAAAAGGTTATAACTAAATTGGCACAATTAAAAGGTTTAGAATTAAATTGGCTACCGTACAGTAGATTTAGGACTTTTCAGATAATTATCCCTTATACTATCTCTCTCACTCCTTAATTGTTCTTTTTTATGTTTTTTTGTGTTACCAATTCGTTTTTTAGTCTATTTGATACAATTGGGAAAAAAAATTCTTAAACTCTTAGTGTTGAATTTTGCGTACACTAATGTATTAAAAATTAGATTTTGAGATATCTTTACCACCAACATTGCCATCACTATCACCACCAATGTATACATATATATGTGTGTGTATGTATATGATCACCATCGTCTCCTTTAGAATACTATCACCATCAGAAAAAAATGTATTATTAGCTAGCCGAAGGCCGCCATTACCACCATGTCCACTGCCACAACCATATGCAGCACCACGGCTGCCACTGCCTTCTTTCGCCATCACCCCAGTTGCAAAACACGGGAACCACTTCACCATTACCTCAACCACCGTTGCCATCACTACCAATACCATTGCCAATGTCGCTAGTTCACCGTGCCATCACAAATTCACAGTCAGTTCCGCTCAACATCCTGGAGTCCAATTCTATATCTCTAATGTATTACTTCAATTTTCAACCATGCATTGAGAATATTGGGTAATTTTCTATAAATATAAGTGGTTAAGTGAACTTTTACACAAATTAACCAATCAAGTTGAATAGCTAATTGTTATCAAATGTGTGTTTGTTTTTTTTTTTTTTGCCTCACCCCTTGTTGGCTTCGAAAGCATCAATGACAACATCATCCTCCCAAAATACATGAAATTGTACCTTTCAAGTAGATTTTTGGTAGTCCACTTCGATTGGGCAAAAATGCATACTAAACTCATGTAGTCATATTTCATTATGGCCTCTAGCCCCATCTGATTTGTGGGTTATAACCATCCACACACACATATATATGGTTTTACATATGAGTGATGTTTACAACTTGTAAATCATCTATCAGAAAAAATCATCAATCAGAAAAGTGATTGGAGAAAGTTTTATCCAAATTACAAGATAAGGTAGCCCTATCATCAATTTGATGGATTCAACATATATATTCCAACAAGGTCTCTTTGCAATTTCACAAAATACATTGGAATGAACCCTACAATTTTTTGAAGCTAGCACCATATTGTTGGAGTTATGTATCTTCACATAAAAAAAGGAAATAGAAATACAACATATCATTTTTATTTTGATATATAACTTGTTCATGTGTAGTCTATAGGAGTTTTGTTGAGTTTGTTAGACCAAAGTTTGAGACTCGAAATTATGAATAGAGTCCCTCCTTTTTTTCGTAACATAGTAGTGATTGAATGATATACTTTCCATATTATCATAACTTTCACTCCTTCTCATAAGAGGTTGAAATCTCTTTATAGAATAGTGGAATCTATAGTACATTGTCCATCTTTGTGATTCGATGGATTATATTCTCATTCGAGCCACCCATAGTGAACTTCCCATGTAATAAAAGAGGTCGAAAAGCATGTTGTGATTAACTATACTATTGTTAAGAAAATCAATTATGTATAGCAACTTACTCTGAAAGTATAAGAGTAGGGGATCCAGAAAGGGGTCTCAGTCACTACGCACAAGTCATCTCATCGTAAGATGACATGCACACTTCCCTGACACACTTCTTGGATTATTGTTCCACAAATTGCAAAATCGAGCAGCCCTAAAGTGAAGGGAGCCCATATTTTTGGGCAAAAGGACTCAAGAAGAAGCAAAACAAAAAATTTAAAAAAGTGAAAAGGAGCTAATCCACATGATCTTTTGGCTTGCATGGAGGGACGTCAGATGACTCAGTGAGTTAGTGTTCCCAAAATTTTGTCATCACTCATCAACGGTTTGGTGCTTATGTCTGTCAAAGGCTCATGATTCACTTTGGTACCTCCACTTTTGATAACTCAAAAGAGGCAGGAACGCGGAAACTTGAATAGTTGAAAGTTTGCAGAACATCCCACAAGCTCACGAACCAGTTAAGTCTAAGTCTCGGGCCTATTGCAAGGTGCCTCGACCAGAGCAATTTGCACGCAATTGACGGAATTTGAACGGCTAGCATTCAGCCCTTGAGCTAGAAATTTCCCAACAGCCCAACTAATTGAGCCAAACGCTTGAGAGCTAAACTGTTTTGTTTTGGAGTAATGGTGTTGCTCGAATTGCATGAGGCAAAGAAGGGAGGGAGAAACTTACAAAAAGTCAAAGGAAACGATAATGTCGCCGCACCATGTCAGAACGCGTAAACTTTGTTCCGTACAATGAATTAACACGGTTCAAACAATGTAGTCTTCATTTAACAGCACAAAAGAAGCTGACATGTGATATGGACCTCACATGTTTCTTGTACTGCGATTGGATTTATCAATCTCATTTACGTATCTTGCTATTTTTCCGAAAGCAGAATGAAAGGTCCTTGTGCTCGACGGGAAGGCAAGGACAAAAGGCTTTTCCTAGCTCTCTTAGCCGACGTCTAGAGGAGTATTGGTGAGGATTAGCTTTTGCCCTAATATCATGTCGTGCACCCACCAAACTGTACTAACAAAGCTCATCTTCAAGGAACGGCACGCAACCATGACTTTCATGAGTCTGATCCATGGATTCTGTGAAGTGTGAAGGTAGCAATGCTAAGTGCTATTTAGACCCACCTTCCAAAATCAAAGCATGGGAAAAGGTGAAAAGCCTCCCGTCATCTCTGTCTCGAGATGCTCGTCCCATTTCGACCAGTTCATAAATTGGTACTTTAAGTGAGGTGGCGAACTATTATTGGGCGTCGACAATAGCCCCACGTGTGTAAATACTAAATGGTCACTCGCGGATGCACTTCGGCACGTCGTTTAGGCAAATGAAATTTCCCGTATCTGGAAACTTCTCTTCCGTGACTATTTCGGAACTCTATAGTTTGCTTGGACCAATTTGCCTTTAACCAACTCACTTAGAATTTTAAGTGTGAATTCTTCAAAAGTAGGAAGGCAAATGTAACCTCTGACGAATATACATTAACGAAGAAGCTAGAACTTACCTATTTCTTTCTTCCGGTACAGAATTCATTCTATTTCGTATGAGTTTAATGTTTATAGTTTATTTGAATAATTTATTTATTAAATCTAAAAGAAACTGAAGACTGTAGCGTTGTTTACCTTTAAGAAAGTTAAGGTAATAACATCAACATGAATAAATAATTGTAACTTTGAGATTGCAAAAAAGAATTTTAATTAAATATGAGTTATACATGTAATATACGATATCTTTATTTCTTTCTTTCGAAATTCATTCTCTCATAAAAAAAATTGTAACCTAAAGCATAGCACAATTACAATTCTTAATTTTTTTTCTGCCTTAGTAATTCACTATTTCTAGATATTAACGTATATTTTACAAAAAAAAAAGTCACTTAATTGAGAAAAACAATGAAAATGATACTGTTAGAATATCTACTTAACTTGACAACTAATTTCTTTTGAAAAATACATAAGAAACAAGTTCATGATGTTTAAACTTATTTTTATCATCATTCAAATTTTATCTATTATCTTCATACTCTAAAAAGATTAGAATAAAAGATGACCTCTGGCTTTAGCTTCAGCTTCAAATAGGATTGAATAACATATGAAAAATGAGCAAAAGAAGACAAAGTCAAAGACGACAAATTTCTAACAGTATATGGAAAGAGTAAGAACGAAAGGAAAAGCAGGGTCAGATCTTAATGAAATAAAAGAAACAAAAAAGGTAAGTCCCAATTCTCTGATTATATTTATTCTATTTGGATGACATTCTTTTTTTTTTTTTTTGATAACCAGATTTGAATGACATTCTTGCCTTTCTATTATTATTCAAGAATCTTCATGGAGATTTTGAATAAAGCTTTCAAGGAAAAATTTGTCCATTTAAGATGTAAAATTTGAAGTGGTTGTGGAAGAAGAATTTGTAATCGTGGAAATATCGTCTCCCCATCATTTATCATATCAATTTTGTGTTTGTTGTGTGTCTCCAAATCATCGGGTGGTAAATGATCTCCTAATTGAGTTTTTCAATGTATGAAAGAGAAATCGAGAAACAAGGTTAATCCTAGTTCACCCTTAAATTAAATCTACATCCAGTAGAGATTAAGGCTACATCCACCAGAGAATTCCGCTATAACTATCACCTCTCTAATTACAACTCTCAATTACAAGAAAGAGATTATACATATAGGCGATACGGTAGCTATTCATAAATACAAGCCTATCTTTTTCTATCGATGAAAGTATGAACCACATCCCAACAGATTAACGTTAACCCATTTCTAAGGTCTGACAAAAATAGGTCATCCAAGTTGACATTAAGGATTCAATGGAATTACCTTCTTGTGGTCTGGCCCAAGAAAAGGTTGCATCGTATGAGTAATGAAGTGCTACAGCTACGTCTTAATCTCTCGCACAATTCATTCACCTTTTTCTTCTTTGTTTAGCATTCAAGTGGGGTCAAGCCAACTTTTGCTCAGCTTAATTAGTGCACCTCCTTGGGCAATCTTGCGTAAGCACTCTCTCATATTGACACAATGCGTTCAGGATTTTACTTTCAAAATGCTCTCAACAAAATCTAAACCCAAAATCTACGGACCAGAGCAAACTTTCTTACCATTTAAACAAGCACCTTATTCATGTTGATTCATACTCACTCGTCTTTTTAAAATAGTGGACTCCATTAAGCAATATGAGAGAGAACACCCACATATTGAAAGCTTGTGGTATTCTAATCGGGTCAATCACTCACGCAAAAAAAATTTGTCCATCGTTAGCTATATATGAGAAGTTTAGGATGTTGTTATTTTTTTTTTTGATAATCGAGGTATCCGCGCGGCCGGCGAGCTAGGGTTCAAACCAGCGGTAATGCCCAACTAGTCCTCGAGGGGGGGTATCGCAGCATCCCACCGCCAGGACCCCCCACTTAAATCACCGATGGACGAGTTTGAACCCAAGACCTCTCGTAAAAGGAACTGAACACAAATCAACGCGGCCACTGATGAGTGGGTAGGATGTTGTTATTGTAACTTTGGAAACACAAGAAATTGGGGGTCCACTAGGTTGTCTTTTTCAGAATTTCGCCTACTACTTATATTGTGTGATAAACTAGATGATGCCATAGCGATCTGCATGGGAGAGAGGAAAGATTTTCGCATTACTGTTAGTTAGAATTGCTGAAGAACAAGAACCTGTGAAATGCCGAACACATTTTAGCAATGCATAATTCAATTTCCAAGAAGTTTTCGTAGCATAATGGCTTTTTGGTGAAAGGCCGTATTAAATGCTAGAGAGAGAAACGTCCTATAGTGTTCTCCTAGGGTTACCGACAGCATTGGAAGCAACGAAAATAACCGATAATGTCAATGTTCCAACAGTGCGGGGTTGGTTTGCCCATGTGTTTTATAAAGTACTGAATCGTTATACCCCGTATACAGAAGCATAAGCCTGGCAATTTTTCTTCCGTCCAACAGTAGACTTTTATGACAATTTGACACGTTCCTCGTACATCGATCGGAATTAGGGTTTTGGTATTTACAGTATTCTAAGAATGCCAACCACATGATAAATGATAACTAGCCTGGAAGCATCTAAAAACATGCTAATTTGCCCATCCTTAGCATCTATCTGGGTCTTTGTTTTCCCACAGGCGATGTATAGAAGCGATTAGCCGTTCGAAGGCATAGGTAGAGAAGGTGCTTTATACTAACAGAGCATCTTCCTAGATAATGAATTAGGTGGTGCGGGAATGCCATATGGTTATAAATTTTAATGACCAAATTAGGGGGCCTAAAGTTGATTGTCCAGAATCCCCAAATATATTCTTCGATATGCAGGCTTAAAAGGAAAACAAATGACTTGTTGATTAAACAATTTTCAAGCTCGTAGACGCCTGAAAACTCAATCAGATACAGAGTTAACTACAATGTCGAGTAATATCTACTCGATAACATGAGATGCTCGGTGAAGAGTCTGTCGATTATGTTAAACATCCGTTAGTTCCACGTGAATAGTATCTCTCGACACTCTCCCTCTAGTATATTTGGAGACATTATATCTGAATAGAACAAAATGTGGGAGGGGAGACGTTGGAATTCAGCCTGATAACGTGTGTTTCGACACCATGTCAACCGATCGAGTTTGACTGGTGAGGAAATAGACCCACGATACTTTATGTTAATTATACGTCCTAACAAACAACTTAGAGAGGGAAGCTAAGTTCTCTTAATCAAAAAGAACAAAATTGAGATGACTGGATGACATGAGTGCAAAAACAGAAGCTTCTCGATCGAGGCAAGCTGTCCAATTTTGTTTAATACCTAAACAGGATAAGGCATGTTACTTAAGGATGGAAGCATATAATTAGTGGAGGGCTCTTCAATGATATTCCCCCATATCTAATGAGCCTTTTTGATCAACTTGAAAGGGTAATAAAGTGTCAGGCGACCCTTTTCCATTTGTGAAACAAATATGCTTGGGAACTTGTGATCAAACACGCTGGAAATCAAAGAAAAGATGATTGCTTCCAAAGTGAAACCCACACGAACAAGACTTGAAAAGTAGTTTAAGCGCCCAGTTTCTTGTATTCCATATTCTCTGTCATGAGCTAAAAGTGGGTAATCAGATCCTTAATTTCAAGGACAAGAACGAAAGAACGAAAAAGAGGAGAAACACACAGGATCTTTCATTGGAGACTCGGAATAAGTGTGACCCGTCAGTGCCCTACAAATCCGGAGAGATCATTATGCCGGAAAGGGGAGGGAGAGAGATGCAGATTTTGACAAGAACCCATTAACATGATTGATTTGGTTTTTGTTCCTTTTCTCTTGTTCTCTAATTTCCTTTGTTCGTTTCGCTTTTTCCTCCAATTCCACACTAATCTTTTTTATTCCCTTCTTAGAACACAAAGGTTGGGGAATTATTGGAGGAGAGGAGGGGTCGGCCCTACAATAACTTTTCACGCACAGGAAAATCGAAATCACATCAGAATAGGGTGCTTGTGTCAAGAAGGTCAAGGTTCACAGTTGGATTGCTGGTCCCGCCTACTGACTAAAGTAAGAAAAGATCTCTCTCTTTCTCTCTCCGCTTGATTGCAGCCAAAGATGCACACAACAGAATGTTGGCACATATTGCTCGTTATGATAAACTCTCAAACACGACATAGCTTGAGAATGTTTGAGCACTCTTTTGGAGAGATCGTGTAAACCTGCATAGTATCGGCCTTTTCGCCCAGTAAAGTTATCGAACGTTAGCTGATCATTCATTCAGCACTGAATAAGCAATTCATGAAAGTCGCCATATCCTCGATTTTTCAATGTAGAGAGAACGAAGCTCCCGTTGACTTGAAGGCTTTTGGGTAAGAATTCTGTCAGGTGGAGCGATCGTACAAAAGCTGATGACCGAGGCCCAGAAATTAAAAGGGCCTTAAGCGGGTCACTATGGCTTGAAGTAGGGCTTTTCTCTTTTAGTCAGAAGATGAAAGACGCGCTCCGAGCTTTAATCGCATCGTTGGTTAACGGTGTGGTTAGAGTTTCTCCATGATCGGAACAACTTATTCCAAAAAAATATAAGGAAAAAAACCACCAGGGTGAAGAGTTTACCTACTACCCCAGTTATAGAAGCAAAATATACAAAGACAGAGCACCGAGAATAAGAGATTCATCTCACATTGAGGAGAAAGAGAAGACATTTCTTCACTACTTATTCATGTAGTTCAGCATACAACGACCCATTGCCATAAAAATAAAAAAGGTTAAACAAAGAATCAAAGAACCTACCAGGGGGGAAGCAGCAGCATGTTAATCGTAGGGAACAGTGGCCACGGCCAATTTCCCTCGACCCAAAAACAAATCTGGATTAGAAACAAAATGTACATCAACTAAAAATTAAAACGCCAATCCAACTTTGAGCTTTGCTGGAAGGTTCCCCTGCCCAAGAAGCAAAAACAACCCCCGGCCCGAGAAACCCAAGAATCGTCATTCGGTGCATCGCCTCCCACTTACGAGGCTTGCACAAAGAATTTGAATTTTTATCCTACTTGAGGTTAATGTGTTCTTGCTGCTCCCAAATCAATCTTCTTCCGCGTCGTTAGAACCCCATTAGAGAAACAAATGTTAGCGGATTCAGGCTCTAGAATGTGCTGCAGAGTAAGGCAAGACCAAATTTCTCCTTTGCTTTACAAAGACCTAAACTTTTCTGAGTCCAAACCTAAACTTTAATCCAACCTTCGCTCTGACCCTGACGACGATGGGCATCTGACTTTAAGGCGCTTTGGACCAAACTCTAAAGGGGGAGGTTCCCTCACGGCCTTTCCCAACTCGTATTGGAACCTATCCTTTGCTTGGCGTTCAGCCTTGTTCTGGACTTCCTCATTAGACAATCTCTTAAACTTAATAGATATTACAGAAGATCCTTTAGCAAACCTGTCCCTGGAACTGGTTCCTGGAGTTTCCCTTTGATGAGCAGATGCACCATCGCCATATCTTGCTCCATCAGACCTGTAACAATGTGACTGCATCAACTGCCCACGATCAGATTGTTGTTTTCTCAATCGCTTCAATCCCTGCATTTACATGCACAAGCCAGAAGGCAAATTTCAACGTTAGATGTTGATGTCCAGCATTATTCACTAAAACTCGAAGGTTGGACATAGAACATACCAGCAATCTAGATAGAAATTAAATGTAAACCAAAAAGTTGCTCTAAAAGAAAGCATCTAAACCCCCAAAAAGCTTGAAGGCAAGCAGTTGCTCCACAAGAACTTCAATACTAATCTCCTGATTAGTATGGCTACTGTTTATTTCTAAGCTACACTCAACTAATGAATTATCACAATTTGAGGCAAACTAATCAACCAAATAAAATGTATCAAGACCTATCCTTACTTTCAACAGTCAAAAAACCACTCTTACATTCTGACTTGAAGACAGTAAAAACAACACGACAACAAACAACAGGAAGAAATTTCAACAAAATGTGGCACTAGAGACTGAAACTACACCTGGTGTCCAGAATGCTGCGAGGGCAAGGAATCATGCCTACTCCTCTTCTCCACTTTCACAGAGGAGCGTCGCTTAACCCTGAATATCTCTGTATCAGAGTCATCACTATATTGACCAGACCTCCTCGCTGAATCATGGAGTCTATCCTGGTGGGCACTCGTGCAATCATCATATGACAAAGAGGAGACGGATGGTTCATATGCATTGCGAGACAGATTTTCAGAAAGTTTGTCAGAGTTAACAATTGGCGTCTCAAAAACATGATCCCCCGCATTCTGCACAAAGATATTACCAGACAAAAGATCAGAGAGCTGACACCTAAACATAGTTAAAAAATCATGTTGTACCACCAGCAGTCACAAAGCAAGCTTATCTGTGACTTCCTAAACTATACATTATGCGAGATTAAAAAAGGCGGGAATTAATATCTGAATCTTACATCATCTATAATTAATGAGCTTTGAGCCAGCATAGAATTTGAATGAGTCGGATGAACTGAGGAGAGGTATGGTTGATGCATTTCGGGTTCCAAATCTCTTCTTCCATGGATAAGTTTGGGTTCTCTCTCAATACCGTCCAACTCTGGTGACTCATTATGAGTGTCTAGAGGAAGTGGATGAATGCCACAATAAGGGAAGTATCTCTCCTCATAACTGTCACTGAATATATTTGGAATAGAAAACAATTCCTTATCGCTGCCTTTTTCCCAACGGATATCCTCCAATATCTGCTCGTCCTGCTCAAATTTCTTGGCTGCTGCCTCCAGTTTTAATATGTGATCCCTCACGAAGAGTGTATAATTGCTTCCACATGGAGATTTTAGTGATTCAATATCTGAAGAAGTCATTGACAATTGCAATAAGCCATTAATAATCAGAAAACAAGAAAGAGGAAGTCCTCAGCCAAAAGCAATGATGTAGAAGCAAAGAGTACCATGACGTAGGCAAATGAGTTGGGAATGACAGGCACAGTTGAGATATGCTACATAACAGTCGCGTTTGCATAGACTACAGACAACCGTTCCATCTGAAACTTGGCATACACCAGCGCATGCCCTTGATTTCATTAGACACCAGCGAACACGATGCTGAAAGCGCATCAGCTTCACAAAAGAAATCTGTATACTACGGTGGGACGCCAAGTCTGCAGATGAGTAGTCTAGTTCTGGGCTTGCATAGAGAAGCATTGCTTCTCTACAGAGGAGCTCTTCATGAGGTAGCAAGGGAACCCTGTTTAGAAGTGCATAGCGCTTGCTAGCTATGGCTCCAAGAGGAAACCAATCACCAAGTGCAAAGTTCACTGCCTCGCCACAATTGAAACCTAAATAGTTGGAGACCTATTAGTAAAACTTGCAAAATAAAAGGAAAAAAAACTCATACAAGTTTGAGCGGGGAGTTCTTTTTCTCTGCTCGATGCACACATCAAATACGTACGTGCAAACATGCACACGCACGAGCACTTCCATGTGTGCATGCATGCGCATGTGCATGAGAGAGAGCCAGGGATGCAACTGTCTAATTATGCATCAAATCAAGCGAAGTTATTACATAATCTTACCATGGCTAAATCCTGCATGATATGCTCGTGGGAATGTTACAACGAACTCTCCAGGCTTCTGAACTGCTTTGAAGACTGGGACGTCGTGTTTTAACAAAATATTTGGGGGAAATAGAGTTGTTTTTCCCAAAAGTAAGTCAAAAGCTCCATCCTCACCATTGGCAGATAGAATATCAGTGGTATAAACATGCTCCCTAACTACGTTTTCGAAATCCAAAGCTGCATGACCGGGAACTCCATACCAAGTTTTAAAAGCTCCACAATGGTGATAATTGATGCTGCAAGCAAAAGGTGAAGAAGATACTCAGTAGAAAGGCAAAATATTAAAAGAAGATACTTGGAATCTAAGGAAAAAGTTATTTAAAAGTGCTGGAGCATTAACCTTTATTTATACCTGTACAAGTAGTGATCTTCCACGTGCCACGCAAACATACTAAAGAGCATTCCGATATAAAGCATGGGATCAGTCACTCCCTGGAATAATCACTATGCATAAGGACCAGAGGGTAATAGACATAAGGATGACAGAAGAAGGTAAGTTAAATTGGTACCGGAATTGCAGTTTCTAGCAGACGTAAAACAGACTTGGGCAGGCGTGAGAGATTCTGAAGTCAAAACAGAAATAAAGTCATGAGGAAGACTAGATAGGCCAAGCCTAGAAGCAAGCAAAGTGTCCGACCAAGCTCATGAGCTTATTATCCTGGGTCGGAATATAGATAGAAGAGTATGATGACTTGCAATATACATGATAACTTCTGGCTCGCCAGCTGGAATTATCAAACATCACTGAATATGCTTTAAATAGAAAACACCGCATTAAGGATTAAAGAAAAACATGAGGAGATAGCAAGTAAAAATTAGATCCTCACCTTCAAGTTCCATTTACTACTTCCGAGTGGATCGGTGTCAAAAGATGAGAAGGCACTACCATCAACATCACAAGCATATTCAACAGTTTCCGTCTTTCCACAAGCGATTTCTTGCCAAAATTCCTTTTCCATGTATGTGGCTGGAAGACATCCAACACTTTGATATCTTCGAGAAAAAACCTTGTTTGCCATCTTCTCAAATTCCCGAAAAGAATAATTCCTGGAATGCAAATATGTACTCATCAGCAGAGAGAGTCACTGACAGAGGGACAATCAGTTAAACATTGTTCAGCATTACAAGAAAAATCACCTTCCACTCATGAAAAAGGTGACCCTGTCGTCAGAATCCCACTCAGCCAAACGAAGAGGTTGTACTCTAGTCGTGAATTTGAATGCTGCTTTCTCCCTCGTCAATACAACCCCAGCAGGGACAGAAGCATTTAAAGGACAAATAATTTTGCATATACCTGACAGATTAGCACAGATGTGGTAAGAAAACAAAAGAATACGAATTCTAAAATTATTAGCGAAGAAAACAGGATTACAAACAACTTTAAATATCAAATGATATGGCGCCACAACTTCCATGTTCAAGCAGCTTGTGACAATATAATTTCTATGTTACTGCTCGACACAAATAAAGTACATCCATCACACTATTAAGTTGCACACCTTAATATTTATTGCTTCCAAGGAGATCTCAAAAAAGGTCACAAGGGTTTCAAGTCTCGGTATCTTTGGATAACCAAAAGACAAATATCGAGCACACGACACATTTGGCAATACTCACATTCCCAATACATTCTGCTATATCAGGTTCAACGAGCCATTTCTTCATGATGGAAACAAGCTACCCATAACTACACACGTGGAATGCAAGCCGAATTGTGTTACCATCTCACTTCAATCACGTCATCTTTACAAACACGCAACAGGATTTTTCATAAAAATTGTCCGTTCATATGTTTATGTTCTGATTATTTGAAACCTATGCAATAATGAGGTAGACGGAACGTGCCCTTCCATGAACAACTACATTGCACAAAAACCCAACTTGAAAAATTCAGAAGAAGTCCGAGTTGTCCAAGCAGTTTACCATATCTTGAAGCCTCTGGAGCTATCTTTTGCAAGTAAACTAGAGGATCCTCAAACTCATCCTTTGATGGATAGTAAACAGGACACTCTGGAATTTGGTTGGTCCATTGTAAATCATTCATAGAGAACTTTTCTACCTTCCGCTTTGGGAAGACATCCTTCCCAGTTGAAGCCCCGTGTGATGGACGAAGTGAATCAGGATTACCATGTATTCTCACACCACACGAAGCTGAAGCTCTCAATGCATCTCCTCCACTTCTATTTATTACATTAACCAGACCATCAGTCTCCATGACACTTTCAGTTTTCATTCTCTGAAGCCTTTTACGCTTCAGGAACTCCAAAGCATTAGAAATTTCTCTAGACAGACAAACCCTTCCTTCCACCTGCATGAAGAAAAGGTAAGTGTACATGAAGGAACCGAACGAATTGGAAAATCAAAACCAAGCTCAAAAAATCAATCTATTGGCACCCGTTAAAGTAAAAAGGCAACAATTCAGAGAATCAAAACCCCATGCTAACTAGAATAACTAAAAAGGAAAGTGCAATCGAATAGTTAGGAGATGACCAATCACACACCGCTTTTTATACAGGACAGAAGTACCAAGACCAAAATCTAAACATTGAATGGGGGAAAAAATTGTCACATTCTAACCATAAGTTATGAGCTTCAGCATGTAACAAAAAAACCAGTGTAATTTGTACTGTTAAGAAAGTAGCAAAGGAATCGTGTCCGACACAAAAATTCTACTAGTAATGCATACTCACCAGTTAATTCCAAGTAAAAGTTAATGCGAGCTTAAAATTGCCATTTAGAGCATAGTCATGGAGTGCGATGTAAAATGTTTTCATAACCAGTCAAATAACCAAAGGCATGTTTCACATTGCTTACACAGTGACTAAATACCTAGTCAAACGCTCAACAATGCCCACCCGCTTTCCCTGAAGGTGCGTTCACATGTCGAACGAGCCAAAATCCAAACTCCTCCCAAAACTCACTTCTCCAGAGAATATTCGTCAGTTTATACAGACTAATTGGCAGGGGATGAAAAGAAAACTCCTATTCAGCCAAGCATGACCGTCCGATATCGATGAGACCGATACCACCACTTTTTTTTTCGCCGAATGATACGGAATTGGCTGGTCATAAAACAACAGGAAAGGTGTAATTGCGCTATCTTAATAACATTATCCATCTAAGATACAGGGCTGGTCAAATCCATCCGTTATGCGCCCTTAACAACGATCGCCGCACTTTCTACACCGACGGGTCCCTAAAAAGGAGTAAAATTCAACTCATATTCTATCTCTCGTTGAAGAAACAAACTACCCGCACCCGCATCACGAGCTCACATCTTCAAAATGCATTTTTGCGGTTCACACGGTAGTTTCTCAGAAAGAGAGTATTTCACAGAAAATGACATGTTTCCAGAAATCGCAAGGAAATTACAACTTCGCGGTTCGTTATTATTAAGTCCTAATTATTAATTACTAAATATGCCTAAGGCGCATTTATATCTCCACAGATCAAACGGGCTACGACAATTAACTGGCAATGAAATACGTCAGCGGAAATTTCCAGAAATTCCACAGTAAATGCAGAAATTCAAGAGAAAATTCGTTTCTTCCGGTTGAAAAAAAGCATCAGCCCAGGATCTGGAGCGTGAATGGGAGAACGAAAGACCGTAAAATTTCATCCAGAAGAAGGAACAAATCTCGTAATGCAAACCACGAAAACGAGAAACAAACCACGCAAAAAACATAAAAAAAAAACAGATGATTGACTTACCATCTCATCACGGAGACGGTACCTGCGGGCCTCCGTCCTTCACAAGCCTCGCCGAACAAACAGCCAAACGAGCAAAAACCGAGATCAAACGCGCAGCAAACAAACCCTAGATCACGATCCCGACCTCGACGGATCCACCACGGGCCTCCAAACGGCCTCAGCCACGCCACATTCTGGCGAACCGCCACCAGACGCGAGCTCACCGTCGCAGGCGCGGAGATCCGGAGGGCATTCCAACCCCCCCGCACGGAGAGCCGAGGAATTCGCCGGGAGCCCGAGGCGCCGCCAATGGCGGAGGAACCGAGCTGCCCCGCGGGGCCGAGGGCCGGGTACGTACGCCGGAGGGAGGGAGGTTTCCGGCGAGGGGAGGGAGGTCCGCCGGCGAGGTATTGCTGGCGGAAAAAAAAAATTAGAATAAAGGGCGGGGGAAAATAAAATTGGAGGGAGAGAACAGTGGGAGGAAAACTAAAAGCAGAGAAAAGGGGGAGGCTTTGGAAAACCGAAAAAGAGCGCTGGGGCGATAATTTATAGGTTTATATACTCCCGCGATGGAATTGCTTTTTCTGCTGCAAAAAAAAAAATTAATAAATTAAATCATTTTTTTGTTTCCTTTTTTTTTGTGAGGAAGATTCATTTCACTCGAGAAAAGTCCCCTCGATAAAAAAAAATGAAAAAGAACGGGCGTTATTTTTTTTTAATCGATTTATTTATCTATTTATTTCATGAGATAAAGAGTGGGGAGTGCGTGAAGAAAAGTGGTGGTTGTTAGGTGGTTCAACCAAACGCTTTGCCGGCCAGAACGCGTTTCGCGACCCCAGACAACAAAAAAAAAAAAATTGGAAAACCCCGTTCCGCTCGCCTTCCCTCGGACTTGACCGGTCGGCCCCTGGGCGGACCCCGGTGCCGACCGCGGGGTCGGCCGCGGAATCAGTTGAACTGCAGGGGCGTTTTTGGTAATTCGGAGCGGACGGCGTTATCGAACGGGTAAACGGGGGGCCGCCGCGGGGGGGGGGGGGGGTGGGGGTTGGATTCCTGTTGTGGTCAGAGAGAAGGAAGGTTGCTGGAAGGGGGGGGGGGGGGCGGGAACAATCACGTGCGGCGTAACAGCGCGACGGTACGGGAATCCGACCGTCCATTTTCCCACGGCTCGGATCGGTTCAACGGGCAGCGGGGATATTGACCGCCTCCCTTCCGTTGATGACGACGATGATAATAACCGCTTTGGAGGGTGTGTGCGTGCTTCTCTCCCCTTTCCTTGTCTCGTTGGGAAACTGCTGATCTGTACCGACGCGAAGGCCCCCATCCCTTTCGCTTACCTTCCCTGGTTAGTTAAGCACCCCCTTTCCGGAACGGGGCGATATTCTCCTCCTCCCCCGAAACGGCCCCCGCTTTTCTATACGGATCTTTGGTTGAGACTCTTGTCGCCCAAAACTTAGTAAGAAAGATTCGATTTCTTTGGAAATGTTAACTGTGCTTATGCTGGGGCAGGTCGTAGTCGAAAATGGTCCGGCCCAAATTACAATTCTGGCAACTCATATTAGACTCGAGCGTATACCAAACTCATACCAAACTCGAAGAATGTTGCTTAAGCGCTTTCGTATTTAACCCGATTTAGAAAAATACGTGCCCAAACTGAAGCGAGAGCACTGCATAAAAGGGTGCGAAATCGAGTGAGGGAGAGGAGTCATAAAGATGGGTTAAATTTAAATAAGTTGTGAACTAATTTAGCAATTTATTATTTATGGTTTTACCACTCTAAACCCATTTATAACTTATTTTCGATGTATAACTAACCCGTATAACAACTCGGCTCTTAAAATATGGATTAAGAAATGAGTCTAGTAGTAGAGGACATGCTATACATTACAAATCACGATAGTTACTTATTTGAATATTTAATAAATGTCTCCATTACATGTTTTACAAATTCCTTTTATGTTTTGATAAATGGTTGTCACGATATTAATATTATAGCGCCATGTCATGTCATGGCATTATTGGCACAATTTTATTTATTTATAGAGTGAGTTTTACTCATTTTAGATGAAAGCACATCAATTAGTGTCAATTTTCAATTAGACCATAATTGATAGCATCACTAAATGATTGAATATCTAAAGATCTAGCGCTTAATAAAATTACGCTTATTTAATACCGTTAATTTGTTTTTGACGTAAATGATTCAATCGTTACATATTGACTTAATCGGTATAATAAGAAAATGATTATCTAATTCATTAGCTCCCAAAGTCAGCGCAGTCAGTCGAAGGCCACGAAATTTTCGGTCCGAGAGCTGCAATGCAACGACTTGTTCGAATCCCATCATCTGTGTACAAACTGTTCTGCGTTTGGATCACTTGCATGCATACGGCGAATTTACGGGGCTCGCAAGGTTGTCGTATTCGGAAAATATTATTGCAATTCATTTCACGGGCTCACGAGTTCGTCTCCAGTATCTCCCACTAATTTTCAATCTCATTTTCATTTAATTATCATTCAAATAAAAAAAATGGATAAGAAAAACCTCCTTTTATCCGTAAATAGCTGCCTTCCGCTCCCTCCCTTTTGAACTTATCGTGTCATTAAAAAGTTCGTTATTCTTAAAATTAGGTCATATGTCTCTCTCCACTATCCGTTGTTTTGTTAACATTATATATCTCGGA
Organism: Syzygium syzygioides; assembly: GCA_031216285.1. Classification (NCBI taxonomy): domain Eukaryota; kingdom Viridiplantae; phylum Streptophyta; class Magnoliopsida; order Myrtales; family Myrtaceae; genus Syzygium; species Syzygium syzygioides. The sequence continues at coordinate 24,980,816 of CM062245.1, forward strand.
AGAGAACGAATTTTTTTTTCAAGTTACAAAAAATCTAAATGTGGCCACCATTAGCGTGCTTTAAATTAAAGCGGTGGGAATATTCATCAAATGCTCCCAAATACAAACCGTGTGGCCACTCTCAAACAAATTGCCAACCGAGGGCAGTCTCGGCAATTCGGGCCCCTCTCTCTCTCCATCTCTCTCTTCGATTGCCAGCGAGCGGCCGACCCCCGCCAATCCACCCACCCACCCACCCACCCCCACACCCGCAACGTGGCCGCGCGTGACTGGCGGGGAGGCTGCGCTGGCCGACACGTGGCGTTCCCTTCGAAGAAGGAGGGGTGGGGGAACCACGTGGCGGGCCGCGGGGACCCCGTGGTTTCGGGAGAGCGCGCGTGTGCGCGTGGCGGGGGTGGCGGGGCGGGGGAGCGCTTTCGTTCGATAGCTGGCGGTTACCAGTCGGGCCTCGTGCCCACGTCCCCCACCCGAGCGCCTTTTCGGCCATCACGAGGGCGGTCGCCCGAAACGACCGGCGGACCCGGTCGCCGGTCAACGCGTTCCCCCTCCGCGAGGTCGCCTTTTTGTTACGCGGAGGTCGGTCTAATCATTAGCCCGTGGAACCGGTCAGCGGGACGCGAATCTCGGCCCCCGGCGGAACTTTCGACGCCCGGATGGCGGCTCGGCTTCCGACGCCCGGTCAAAACTCGCGCGCGCTTTACTTTTCCGGGGCCGGACTCTTCCGGGGGGCATTTGGGTAATTTCTTTTCGACCCACGTGCCGCGCCCCCCCCTAGAAAACAGCGGGCGAGCCGTGCAGCAGCAGCTTCGCGGAGGAGAGGAGAGGAAAAAGCACAGCTGATGAGATTCGGCTCCACGAAAGTTCCCCGGAATTGACGAAAATGCCTGGCCAAGGGAATCGCCTGAATGCCTTTTTGTCGCGTTCTGGTCATTGTCGCTGCGTTTTGATTGTTTGGATTTCTAGCCATTATGAAATTGAATAAAATAAGATATGAGATTCAAGAAATTTACTATAACCTATCTATTATTTGCTAAATCGCAGTAATAAAGTCGAATATTTTTATAGATTACCGTGTCTATTAATTGATATAAACGTCATATCAATGTAAATGAACCTAAAATTTACATAAATGGACGCGATAAAAATTTCTCACGGCACTTGTACCTACTTAATTTTTATTTGCTTATTTATTTTAATATTTTCTCTCTCTTTATTAATTCTTTTCTTTTTTTATTTCTTTTTTCCTATTACATCGTTCTATAATAAAATTTCATTAAATAGTAAATTATACTAATATAACTAAAATATGTAGTAAATATAATACTAAATTTATATGTATATGAAATTTATATCATAAGATTGAAATAAATTCGAATATATAAATAAAAATAGGAATAAATAAAAACGAAATTGTTGTTATTTTTTTTATTTTGAATTTTTATATCAAAATTCAAATATTATTTTAATTATTAATTTAACAAGTTTGTTATTTGAGCAAAAATAACTTTTATATGAATACTAAAAATCATATCCACGTTTATCCCGCCTTTAATATGGGATAATTTTATCCATGCTATATCCCTCTTACATCCGATTTTATTCTATATTGAGCAAGCGCTAAACACGGGTTATGATAAAATTTATCCTATCTTAAGCAGACATCAAACATCGAAAACTCTTTGATTCGGTTGTTTAATCGAAAATTTGAAAAGATAACAACACAAATGGTTCTTGAACTTTGTGGTCTATGAACTTTAAATTTGTTCAATGTGATCCCTAAATTTTAGTCTAATGTGTAACGTTGTCCACAAATTTTTAATGTGTTTTAATGTAGTTCCTGAAATTTTAGTGCACGTTCGATAAAGTCCCTAAGAGACTCAAGGATCACATTAAATATTTTTATATAGTTTAGGGACTAAATTGAACATGTATTAAAAGTCCATCAACTATGTTAAAAAAATTAAAAGTTCAAAGACGATGCTGCACATTAGGTTAAAGCTTAATGACTAAATAGAACAAATTCAAAGTTCATAAGCCAGTTTGCACGTCAAACCAGAGGTAAAGGACCATTTAGGACATTTAACCAAATACAAAATTTATGAAAATAAAAAAAGAAGAAAAAAGAGAAGAAGAAAAAGAACAAGCAAAAAGAAATGAAGAAGTGGGGATGGGAGGGAGGTGCAGGTGGTGGAGTTATGGGAGTGCATCAATGGTGTTAGAATGCATATGTGAGTTGTGTTAGAAAAGTCCCATATCGGAGAATTAATGTATTGTGGAGCAGTTAATATATTCAAGTTGGCCCATAACTCATTGGCTTAAACTTTTGAGTGAATGTGAATCCAACTGAATATATTGATGAGCTCGGACTTAAGCTTCTTCTTGGCGATCTCTCCAGGTGAAGGTATTGGGCTTCTGATGCGCACTCCCAACAAATGGTATCAGAGCCAATGATTGATTGGTGATTCTCCAATTTATTCCAGTCTGGTAAATATTTCAACAAAGAAATCTGATGCGCACTCCCAACAAATGGTATCAGAGCCAGTGATTGATTGGTGAGTCTCCAATTTATTCCAATCTGGTGAATATTTCAACAAAGAAATCCTAAATTAAGGAGGAGTCATATCTAACATCGAGCTCACATGTGAGGGGGAGATAGTTAGAATACACATTTGAGTTGACTTAAAAAAGTCTCACATTGGAGAATTGGTATTCCGGTCTAGTGAATATCTTAACAAAGAAATCCTAAATTAAGGAGAAGCCATACCTAATACCGAGCTTACACATGAGGGGGAGATTGTTAGAATACATATGTGAGCTGTGTTATAGAAGTCTCACGTCGGAGAATTTATATGATGTGGAGCAGTTAATATATTCAAATTGATTCATAACTTATTAATTTAAACTTTTGAACGAAGATAAATCTAATTAAATATGTTAATAGGCTTAGACCTAAACTTCTTCTTGGCGATTTCTTAAGTTGAAAGTATTACGTTTTTCAACTGATTATACGGTCATATCCAACATAGAGAAAAGAAATAGGTAAATTTAGTCAAAACCGATTTCAACGACGGGAGATTTCCGAGGCACACAGCCAACCAACCTTTACAAAGCTTGGAAGTTAATGAAGGAAGCTCTCGGAATCGAGCGATGGTGGGTGGGTACGAACGACCCTTCTCTGTTTTTTCCCACTATTTTATAGTCCAAAAAGCGGGGTGTCATAGGAAAAAGAGGGCGAGGTTAGACCCTCTTCCCCCTCTATGACGTAGGTCTTTTGCTGTCCAGTTCGCTTCTGTAATTTGATGTGACAAGCTCCTTTTTATTGCTGTCCTTCAGCAAGGCAATCATTACCCAAATTGCCACAACTTTTCAACCTTTTTTTATCTTTGGAAAGAAGCCACTACAAACCCTGAATTTGTACATACATAATTTATCATGTTAAGATTCGTTCAATAAGCATCATTAATAATCTGCCACATGGACGTCGAAACGTAAAATAATATTGACATGGCAAGTGAAATGAAAATGCTTGTGTTGACATGGCTAAAAAATCATCTAATAGAAACTTGACGAAAGATAGATAATCACATTCACAAAAAATTTAAGGTAAATATATTACAATGAATATGATTTTAGATTTTTTATGTCACAAAAAAAATTCATGGTAAATTAATTACAATAAGCATAATTTAGAGTTTTTAATAAATATATTACAGTGAGCATAATTTATAGATTTTTGAGACTTTTTCTCCTTTTTTTTCTTTTCGGATTATAAAGTGCATATAATTATTTGACAAATCGACGAACATTTAGACACATTGTTCTAAGGATTTGACGGACTCGACTGAGTATTTAAATAAGTCACGTTCAGCGTTAAAAAAATACATTTGCTCATATTGTTTTCGTAGGTCAATCTTAACGTGACGATATCGTCATGAAGAAAATTGTTCTTTTTTTGTATGGACCGGCAAATGGGGCATATGGTGATGATCACATGAATGGGGTTTGACCGGGTGGTGCCCCTCGTGTAGGGCTAGGCTGGTCAGCCAGGAGGCCACGGGTTGTCCTTTTTGGATTGGACCTTGAAGAAAACGAGGACTATGATTTTGACAAAAATAGGAAAAAATAATAATGACACGGGGTCTGATTTGATTGGATAAATTTAAAAAAAAAACACAAATGAGAATCAACTCGCATGTGTCATTGGCTGGCCAATTTAATGCTGTGATTAGATTATTATATGATCTTCATAAATTTTCAAAACTTTATTTGCTTAACTACATCCTACTCTACTACCACTTTTCCATTCGCTTCGCAATTATTTTTCCGGCAATCAAAATTTTCGGCAGTAATTTGCTACATACATAATAATTACATATATCATGGCGAAAAAATTCATTAAGTTTAATTTATTTTTATATTTTCCTCCTCGAAAAGGTCAGTGGTGTTCACATTGAGCAGACTTTGGAAGAGGTTTATTTAACCAATACTCATATAGACAAGACGATAAAATTATAATTTCAAGAAGACCTTTTCGTGAAAATACAGATCAGGATGCCTTCCCAAAACTAAAACATATCTCTCTCCAGTCAGGGCAACTTTCTCTCGACGGTTTCAGCCATGAAAAAAAGGCGCTGCGTTCGCAATACCACCTCCACAGCAACCATCGCTTGACCGATCGTAGCTTGCTAATCCCACGCGGTTCTTTAAGTAGCCCGACTCTCAAACGTGCTTTGCCGAAATACACAAGCCACGCCATTTCGCAGCACGACGCTACCCGCCTCTGCGTTAGACCTGCCCATTTGCTTTATTTTAGCAATTCAATCATGCAAGCCAAACCCCGCCTTATCCTGTCCCCGGATGCTGCCCTTCTGTCCAGCATAAAATACTCCACCCCCCTATAAAAAAAAACGAAAACTAATCCCTGGAAGAATCTGCCGAGGAGTAGGTATCCTGCACATATGTCCAACGCCCCTTTCGCGCGACATAATCATTTCCATTCACGGATTAATTAAACTCTGACTTGTTATAATCCACCAATTAGGGAGGCCCCCTCCGAGCGACAGGTGATGATTACTGTTTTTATAAGTAAGTGAAGAAAGAGGAGGAGTTGGTGATCCGGAAAACGAAATTTCCTGTCCAGGGTTTTAGTGCAGCCCTGATCAGAAAAAACGTGTGCTGGTGCCCCAAAGGTGCTGGACATGTGGACAAGTTCCTATAATTAAGTTATCCTTGATAAGATAATTAAGAACCCTTTTACAAATTTGATGGCCCTTATTAAATAGGCTTATCGCTTTTGGAACCGCGCAATTTGCATTTTCGGACCAACACCCCTGACTTGAAAGGACCAAAATAACCTGGCACTGCCAGCTTTGCCTCTCCGATCGACGTTGCGGATGCCCTCCACCACGCCCGTCTCTCTCGGCCTGCTTCTTTACCAAGCTCCGATCAAGGGACGGGGGTGCCAAGCTCGACTAGAACCGGGGGGGTCAAGTTGAACGTCGCGATGGAGCATGAATCCAAATATATCTCATGATGGTCTGAAATAGTGATTGACGTCGAATGTAATTTAAAATGAAATATCAAAAGTGAAAAGGGTTTTTTTGTTTTAGCAATTCAAAATTAGGAATGATGTTGGGTGCGTGGAACCAAAAAGCGAGGACGCTTTTGAGATTTTCTCCTATTGTCAATTTGATCCTCGAGGATGACAGATTCCTGGCTAGGGAATTAGCTTACGAACACAATGATTCGGGTGTCTTTCTAGACAAGAACTAGGGTAACTTCCGCCTCTTACTTTGATGATTGCTTTCAATAGAATCGCCTGTTCAATTACTCTCTTTTTCCATGTGATGATTTCAGTGCTGTGGGCGCCAATTGATTAGAGTCAGCCAGGTGCTCGGTAGCATAGCTGCCACACAAACTGAACATTGTAGTTTCGGCCCTTGAAATTGAATTTAAATGGGAAAATGACACGAAAAACTCCTGAACTTTTTAGTCTAATATGTAATGTGGTAATTGAACTTTTAATTTGTTCTATATCATCCATGAACTTTTTGTACATATTTAATTTAATCCCTGAATTATATGAAAATATTCAATGTGACTCTTCAATTAATTTAAAAGAAGGGATTATATTGAACATTTTCATATAGTTCAGGAACCATATTGAACAAATAAAAAGTTTAGTGACCACATTGCATATTGGACCAAAGTTCATGGACCACATTAAATAAATTAAAAGTTTAGGGACCACATTGCATATTGGTATAAGTTTAGGGATTGTTTGTGTCATTATTCCAATTTAAAACTTAACATGAAATTAGAAAATTAAAACAAAACATTAAGTCAAGTTGTTTAGGAAAGTTATTTTTTTGAAGTTCCAGTGGCTCCCGCATCAATGCCTTGGTATCCTAGCCTTAGTAGGAATAGCAGTGATATGTAACCCTCCATTTTTTTTTTTTGGTCAAACTACATGGTATTGCCGTTCTCCTTGAACGGTGTGGCCCCAAAGCAAATTCCCGAAATTTACTCATTTATTTATTTAGGCCATTAAAATGCAAATATAAAGTCAATGACTAAAATTAATTATCTTCTAAAGAAAATGAAAAACAAAGCTCGACCATATGCAGACAGTTCCTGCCTTTTCAAATTCAATGACCAGAAAAAAAAAATATTTTCAATGACAACGAACTCCTCGTTGACTTTGCACATCACGTTGACAGGATTTTGGATGCCGCTTTTGCCTGACCCTCGTCGTGCTTCCATTTCGCGAAAAATAGGCAATTCGAAATTTTTTTTTCTAAAAATGATTATTCATACCACTCAAGAAAAAATGAAGTAACGATGATGAAAATGTCTTTGAATGAACAATTATTTTGAGCGATCATTTTTAGGAAAAAAAATTTCCAGATTATTCATTTTTTTTCTAAATAAAATGAGCCCGTGATTCCTACTGAAATGATGCAACGGTCTATGAGAGATGCATCCCGTCTTGTAAGTCAACCTCGTCGCCCTAATTAAACGAGGACATCCGAATCTTTTTCTAATTAATCCGGGGATTGGCGTGACTAATGAATAGACCCGTTGACTCGGTACACGCGCTCACGCCACATTAATGATTGGTTTGCGCATATGCGCTCATCTGCTGCCGACTCCTATTTTTCCCTTCCGCTTTGGCGTTTAACAAGCCAAGGGAAACAGCGCAAACACAACCGTGCCGTCTTTTCAACCCGCGAGGCGCGGCCCGGATACATTTCCGTCCGTCGCCTCGTTTGGAAAAAAGACGCGCGGACGGCCGCGAAAAGTTCCGTGCGCCTCTTTTCATTTTATGGTTTTCACGTGGGGGAAAATGCGTTTCGACAAAGTCAATAACGTAACGGGGACGACCAGCACGTGCTCGAGAGGAAAGGCTGGCGTGGGCCCAATTTTCAAGGGAACGGGAAATTGGGGGAACTCCTTTTGATCGCACGCCGTCCAACGAGAAAGGCCGACGCCGTAAGATGGGATCCTACCGTTTTGTTAGTCTAACTTTGACCCGATCGCCCGCCATTTTCAGTCGAGCTTTCACAAATTAAAAAGGCGAATATGTAAGCATACACATAATAAATTGAAAAAAAAAAAAGCGCGCGCGCGCGGCACGTCGCTTTTCGGCCTCGGGAAGTCCTCTAGCGTAGCGGTGGGATGGGGGGACGATGGGGCTTTACTCGAGATGAAAATCGCGAAAGGATACCACCCCGGACCCCCTCTGTCCACCCTTTGCAAGTGCGATTTCCGTGGTATGTGCGGCCGTGAATAAAGGCGTATCGGCCGAAGCAGATTCCTTTTGATTGTTTTGTCGACCGAAACCACTTCCCAGATTATATAAAGGTTCTAGAGCCGGAAAAAGTTCGCGGACACAATTCCGTTCTTTCCGGGAAAGCCCGATAACCAGTCGATTCGGACACGTCGAGTTCGGCAAATTAATGACCACGACTTCCGCGGTACGTTCGAGATCTTTGTTTAGCAGGGCGGTGCAAATGGCTCAGACAGGGCATCCCGTCGTGAGCGCGGAGCTTCCGCGACGGCGCTCGAAAGGGACCGTCGATGCCGGCAGCCCCTTTTGACCACGATAAAAAAGAACAGGGTTAAGTGCACGGGAAACGTAAAAAAAAATTGTTGCGTAAGTACAACCGAGTCCTCAAATTTTCGAAAAGTGTAATTGAATCCTAAAAATTACGAAAATGACTTGATCGGATCAATTTGACAGGTTTGAGGATCCAATTGCACGTTTTAAAAGTCTCAAGATTCAATTATATCTTCGCGATAAATTTCACGGCTTCCAATATACTTTCCCCCTTCCCCCCAAAAAAAAAAAGAAGAACACGGAACAATATGTGGGCCCGGCGGCTCGAGTTTTGCCGGCCGCCTTGATACCCCAAAGATCCTTTGAATTCTCGCCGCTTCAATTTTTCGAAATGTTCCCCATGCCCATCAGGTTGACCCTTTTCTTTTCTTGCTCGCGTCTCCACCTCTCAAAAACTCGAAAAAAAGAAGAAAGCAAGCGGGAGATTCGCATTCGCTTTCCCTTTCGCTTTCCCTTCCTCCTGGTTCGAACGTATCTACGAACCGCACGGCGTCGCCCCTCGTTCCTTCCTCCCTCCCTTCCTTCCTTCCCTTCTCTTTTCTGCGTTTGGCCCGGCATTGGCCAATGAAACCGGAGGCGAAGGAAGGAGAGGGGAAGGGAGGAGCCGTTCACAATCACGGCCCGAGGAAGCCACACCACGTAAAGGCAAAGGCTTGCGTGACCAAAAGTAGCAAATGACAAGGGCCTCTCCCGCCCCCGCCGCCCCCTGGCCAACTTGTCCACTCGAATTTGCCGGGGCCAAAACATAAAGGGACACCTGGCCATATAATTGAAAATAAAAGGTGATACCACGGTAAAAATTCCGAACGGGTACACGTATAACAAATTCACTCAAAACGAATTTTTTTGATCGTAAAAAATATCCGTGACAAAGTTAACCTTCATCAAATTGGATTAATATCACGAAACATCACGAATTGATAAACCCGCGACAAATAAAGAGGTAAAACCCCAAACCGGTGCATCCGTCAACTATCGTGTGTCATTTAATTCGGTGATTTGACGGTAAGATTGAACAGAAACAGACGGAGGGTAAATTTGTCACGGGGTACCGGTTTCGAGTTTTTTATGATCAAAAAATTAATTCGGGATAAATTTTTCACGGATTAATTGGAGCGTTTCTTGGTATTAACCCTAAAATAAAAGAAACCAATAAAGGGAAAGAAATCAAATCAAATCTTGAGTGGGTAAGGAATCGCTGCATCATTCAGTGCCATTTCTGAATATAAGATTCACCACGTTTTGTATGTTGCGCGGCCCGTTTTCGTACCGCGTCATCGCCTTTTTCGTTTATTCAATTTTAATTTTTTTTCTCAATTTAGAAGCCAGCTGGTCACCCCAAAAGGTGTCGTGCTTAAATAAATAATTCGATTAAAAAAATCAGGATAATAACAATAATAATCCCATTAAGCATGAGCGTGCGTACACACCGGACGGGAAAAGATTAGTACCGTTTTTAATTTATTTGTCGCTTTCGACCGTCGCGCGAATCTCTTATTCCAATCTTTCGGTTTTTTTCTCTCCATGTTCGGACCGCGAGGAAGGAGGAAAGGGAAAAGGGCGAAATGCATCTCGGGGGATTCCGCGACACGTCACAGCGGACCATCTCTTGACCGCCCCGCGAATGATCGGAAGCCACGTACCCGCCGCCCAATTGGCAAAATGAAGAGCCACCCCTCGTCCGCATTACTATGTTCGGTATTGCAATGTCCTAAGGCTCGTCTGGTTGTTACGCTACGGGTTCGCCGTGTAATGAAGGCTTACGGGTCGCTCCGATCCGCTTGAATTAAGACAAACCGCCGATTTTCCTCCTCGCCAACCCGATCTCGCGAGTTGACCCATCAAACGGGAGGGGTCGAGTCGAAAATGATCCGACCCAAATAGACCCACGCTCCGACCAAAAAAAAAAATTAAATCCATTTAACCTGTTCTGACTCATTTCCATGCGATGTCAATCAAATGATCCATAACTAGCCCAACTCGTACTTAACACATATCTAGCCTGACCCATATTGCTAAAACAATTATGTTTCACTAGAAATGTTCTTGCAACGAAATATAATTCATTGAAAATCATTCTTCGGTTCTTCATGAGAGGAGACCGTGTTCTATGGGGACTCTGGACAGGAAATATCCAGGCAAATAAGAAATAATTGCGAACTTTCACTTCAAACCGGATTGTATGTACAAACCGTGTCGAAATTTAATGACGACAGAGCTTGAACCATGAGTCTATAGTACTTTTATGAGAAAACTCAAAACATAAAAGTTGTAGATCCATGAGTCTTAGTTCTTTTGACTTTAGAATTAGATCAATCCGATATGTATCGATACATTTATGACCATTTTCCCGAACTAGCGCAGAACTAAAATTTCTGCTCGTTTTTCTCGATCTTGTTGACAATAACAAAAAATGGATTATTTTTTGGTGTAAACATATACACATGACACGTGCCTCTCACATGGGTCTTTTATGTTGGCAACTTGATAATACTTGTTCCACATTGCCTCATGCCTTTGTCATGTGTCACTTGATGATCTTTGGTACAAACGCTCACTGACCATGACTGAACCATGTCGACAAGTTGGCCATTTTTTGGCATAAACAACTTACATATTTAATTCAATCTAAGGAATACCCCATGCCCAAACCGATGTGAGAGTGCAGAACGAGTGAGGGCGAGAAATAATGAAAAGGGAGTCATGGTGGTAGGTTGGGTTTAAGATTGTTGTAAACTCATTTACGACCTCATTTAACACCCATATTATGTTTAAACCAATCCGTGACCCATTTATTAAATATAACTAATCCATACAACAACTCGGCTTATCATGTATGGGTTTAGAAATGAGTGTAGATCTCCTTTCGACAGGTCTATCCGCGAGAAACATCGAGAACCGCGGTACTTTCGAATCTCGGCTTCGATGAGATCAGACAACGAGTTGGTAGTTGCCGGGGGAGTTGAGTTGGAGAGCAACTCCAAACTCCAACTCTAGATGCATCATGGTGTCTGGCATTTTGCGGTTGAGATTTTTTGGGAGGAGTATTCTAAGGGAGAATTCAAATATAAAACGCGGGCCTCTCGGTCCCATCCGGGTCATCCCATTGGCGCCCCTGCCCCCGGTTTTCCCTGCGGATTTTTACCAGACCAATTCTTAATGCGACAGTAACGTCAATCCATCCGACGGACGAAGCAGTTCTTCGTGCTCTGGTCGAGCTTTTTGACCCGACGTATTGAATAGCGACGGTGCTGGGGGGTTAGGCGGAGACCGGCGACTTCAAACCGGTTGAATTTCGACGTCATCTTCTCTCCCCCCTTTTTGAACGAGTCCAAATTGCGACGTTCTAGCCCCCTCTTTAGGACCCGGTCAATTTGCCGTGAAAAAAACTAGATTCTATTGGGCGCACGCGCTCTGAAATTTGATTGGATTGCACTAGTTTTTCTTTTGGCTTTTGTGTTGGTGCCGTTGACGCGGGACGAGTCGCGAATGATTTCCTAGACCGGATTAGCCGACACGGGAGCCCGAACCGGCGGGTCCCGGATCGCGCCCTTAATCGCAGATTCAAGTTTTGCGGGTCTTAACATACGTGCGTTGTTTGATCACCAAGTATGTAGTTGTTTCATTTAGGCGGCGATGTTTCGATTCCCGCCGTCCTGCGGGCGGAAGGGGACTCGAGACCTTCCGGCCCCGATGCAGAAGCACGAGCCCGACGTTATCTGACTGCGTGGAGCAAGGGGGTGCTGCAGATTTTTTACGCGGGAAAATCACAGGGCAAAATCGCTCCAGAAATGGTCATGAAGTGACCATAGATTTGATTCCATAACGCGCAAGACTTTGTCACGGGTTCTCCACCGAACTTGCTGGAAACCCTCGTGGTCTCGTCCACAAATCGGTTCGGTGGGGACCCTAGTTGTGACCATTTGATTCTCCGACGATCAAGAAAATTACAAAGAGCCGTGGGCTCAGGCCTGAAAAATATACAAGATAGAGAATCCACCGCAAAATTGACGAGTCCAGGCCCGAAATGCCAAGCACCTTTAATCATATTTAGTTATAATGGAAACTCGAAAGCTCACATGGCCATGCTAAAGTGCACACGCCGGGCGTATCATCCCGCACCGCCTGACCCCTCATCCTCCACGCGGGACTCGACCCGGGATCCATCGAAACCGACTTTTCCGATGCGGTTTACGCGCGTTCATCTGGTCACGTACAATGAACTATAAGGAGAGGAGGAGGAGGTCCCCCCAGCATTGAGTGAGTGAACGGAGAAAAGAAAACCACAAAGGTTTCAGAAGCATTGAATTTTGCGTTGAATTGAAAGCACGAAAGCCAGAATGGGCCGACAAGAGTCAATTCCCGAACCAACCACCCCCATTTGCTCAACTGGCGAGGAGGCCCAAGGGCCAGGGCGGGAGGGGGCGCATTCAATCCCCCACCCCCACCCAACACAACCTCTCACCACGGAGCAAAACGATGGGGTCAATCTCTGGTGCGCTCTTGACTCCTCCTTTACCACCCACTTTTCAAAGTCTTGTCTCCTACTACAACAGCTGCTGCTGCTGCTGCTATACACCATAAGTTCCCTATGGAATCAGCCCTCAAAAAGAACCAAAATGAAATGAACAACCAAACCCCCACCTAAGTTCAACAACATTAGTCTCTCCAAAAGGAAACGTACAAAATGAACATGAACCCTTCCACTACTTAACCCTTCTTAATCTCGTTATTCTTACTTACCTTAACTGCCCCTCTCTTCATGCTAAAAATTAATCCTTTTGGTCTATCCAATGCTTGAGGGGGAGGTTTTGGGTAATTCCACAATAATTAGCTAAGCACTGATTGGCTTAGCATCGGCAGGGTCGGGGCACGGACCCGCCGCCAGCTCAGCGCTGTTGCCGGGCGCTTGGGGAGAGTTGCCGTTACCGGAGCTGCTAGCGAGGGCTGCGGTGATTTGGTGGACCACCGCACAGAGGTGGTTGTTGATGGTGGTGACGCTGGAGAGGCTGAGCTTGGCGGTCGGGATCGTGCTGGCCAGGACTTGGAGCCCCGCCGTCAGGAGGCACCCGTTGCCTTGAGGACAAGAGTCAGGCCTTGGGTTGTCATCGGTGCCAGAGTCGGATCCGGGTGACCCTGATCCGAAGGGCACAATGGAGAAACCGATAGGGAGGAGAGGGAGGCGGGAAGGGTCCTCGCCGTTCATGGCAAGCTGGATGGAGTCAATGTCGATGGTGGAGTAGACGACGAGGCTGCCGGAGGGGTCGGTGCAGCTCTCCTGCAGCATTAGCTCCACGTGTTGCGATGAGTTGCTCGCCACCTGCATGGCATAATAGGAGACTATCACTTCCCTTTATGAAATGAAATTGTGAATTCAAATGATCTTAAACTTAAATTAGCTGCGGGATGAACGCATAGCTTAATATCTATGTACGTATTAAGAAAGAGGCTAGTTGTAAAAGATTCGACAGCCGAATGCTAGGGTGTAACTTGTGATTAATCGATACTGTTGCTTACGTTGATGCGAAGAAGAGAGATGCAGTTTCCAGGGTGAGAACCATTCGCAATGTGAGCCACCTCTTGCAAAGAATTCCCATTTGAAAGCACATCCAGCTGAAATCACGCAAAGCCAATTAGGAATTAGTCACAATAACGGTATTCCCGCAATTTAAGTTATATCAAATATGCTTTGAAAACGAAATCATAAGTGATCTAATCAAAATAAAGGACCTGAGATCGGCGGCGCTCGTCCTTCAGGAGTTCGAAGACATGGAGGTGAGGGTAGGGGAGCCAGGTGGTGGAGACAGCGGCGAGGACGACGCCGTAGGGCTGACCAGGCTCGGTGATTTTCCTGGTGGTGATGCGGATGGTGTTGTCCGAGGAGTCCGATAGGGTCGTCCACGATTGGCCATCGGAGGTGCTGATGTTGGTGCTGAATGTCCTTATCATCCTCTGAGCCAACCTCATCAGGTTCTTCCTCGCCTCCGGAGATGGTATCACTGCATCAATCCAAAAATGCCGGCATCGTTAACTTACGAACTCGGTTTTTTCCACCTACATTCACATTCAACTTCGCTAATCAAATTCTCTTAGCAGAGAGGTCAGCGATCGAATACCCGAGATTTGCCAAGTCACATCCCAAAAAATCATAACAGGCCTACCGCAAAACTTAGGTTAAAGAATCCAGATTCTTTCCTTTTTCATTCATAATTAGGAAAAGAGTGGGCTCTACCACTGGACCGACACTCCTGTCTCATCGTGTGTCATGGAAAATGATCTTGCCTTTGGGACTTAACCAGGATGAACACTTAATATACTCTTATCGAGGTCCTACTGATATGTACGAAGATCAAAATGCTTCTAATTTATTGAGAGATGGACATAAATCTGAAGAACCTCCGAGATCGGATATGTTTCTGGCCATGAGGCTCGCGACCCTCTCGCACTGTCTTTGCAAGACCGCCAACCACCGATGTGCTCCGAATGCCCCTCCGCTATTCACAAACTGACTAAACAGTGGGTGCACCGGTTTCTCCTCTATCTCGGCATGCTCGACCCAGGTTACCTGAACAAAACGAACCAATGCAAATAAAACCACGATTAATTTATGTTGCTCAATCTTCAAAGCCTTATGTAATTATAATCTAGATGCAAACTTTTGGGAGTGCGATATTGGCATTGACGGTCGTTGTAATAACAATAATCGATACAAGTACAAGTACAAATGTTTAGCTATTAGGTAGGGCTTACCCTTGAGTAGCCATTGGGCATGTCTTGAATGATGCAACCGGAAGGCCGTCTTATGTATCTGGGGAAGGAAGGTGGCGAAGCAAGATTGCCGTGAAGGCTGTCCATGGGAAAATCGACGATTGCCCAACTTCCCTCATCCACATTTTGTTGGCAATAGCGAATGAAGTATGTCTCTCGTGTCGGTACCATCGGTGAAAGAACTTGCAATTCCGCGTACATCTAATTGACCAAAAAAGAAAAAGCGGTTCTTGTAACATAAGAAAAACGATTCATACACGGACAAAATCAATCGTGAACATTCAAAATTTAAGATTTTGTCGATGAAGGGTGCAGTAATACACATGATTTTTGCAACTCGGAATTTGATTCCATGAAATATTTCAATATGAACAAATTGTCATTGTTCAAACGAATAAAAGAAGTTTGTCCAAATTAAAACATGATCAAATGGAAGGAAATAAATCTTGGTGAAATTACCTAATAATGATGGAATGTGCAAAGGTGAACAAAGGGAAAAGAAGCTACTTAAAATAGTTAATTACCAGGTGAAGAGAGCCACTTGCATGACCTGAGACGCCTGATGCTATGACTTGAATAGTTTTTGCCCTAGAAACAATGGTGGGAAACAATTCCATCCACTTGCTCTGCCAAAAAGATACATTATTGTGTCAACTGTCAAGATTAAGAAGTTAACAGCGATATAGCGTGAATAGACAAAGCATGTTAATCCATTAAAATGTAATCATAACAAAACACCAGATACATGTACAATTCAAAAATATTTTACAGCAAATAACACTTACAGCATCCAAGAACGCATCAACCAGAGTGATGCTATTCATTATAACAACAGCACTGTCTCTACTAGCTTCTTTCCTAAGCTCGTCCGAGTGTTGCTTGTGATTATGGTTCAACGGCCATGGGAACAACCGCGCATGCTCCTCGAAATTGAGCGCTACCTTTCCACTCTCGCTGCTCCGGACCCAAAGGGGCTCGGTTGCGAGGCACATTTTCGAGAGTTCCTCCATGGAGGACATGGCGAGCTCTAGGGCGAGTGTCTTTTCATCTTCCATTAGTATGAGGCCGCCACTTTCGACCAAGTGGTGTGGAGTGTCGTGCGGCAACAAAGGCATGGGCATGATGTCCGAGCAAGAGGACATGGGTTCTGGGAAATGCCTCGGTGGGTAGATGGTCATCTCCAAGTCGAGTGACGGCGATAAAAAAGACGGTGGTGGCAGTGGTGGAATTGATTGTATTTGCTGGCCGCTGTACCGTGAAGCTAAACAGCACACCCGTTCCAACTGTTGCAATTGATTTTCAAAAAGAAAAAAGAAGGCATCATTAACAAATATTATCCCTTTAGGCTTGTGGAAGTCATGAGGTAACTCTTATGCTCATAAGTGTGCCAATTGCCAGCTAAGCAACAATTGTACCTCCTCCTTGAGTCGAGCATTTTCAATGTGAAGCTGCTGCTCATCAAAGCCCATCTCCCCTAGCATCGCTGGGCCTCCACAATTAGGACACACTATGTTGCGCAAGGCCGCTTGAAGCCTGTAATTCTCGTTCTTCAGACTGTCGTTCTCGGCCCTCAGTATCACATTATCAGCTCGGTCTTGTTGTGCCTACATATATTGTTATCCAAAAAGAAAACTTGCTAAGGAACAGTAAATCGATCGAAGCGAAGCGAAGTATACATATACAAAGTGAATGCACTTCAACACAGTGTCTCTAAGCAGAGAGAGACAGTGTATGATCATGTAATTCGTGGCAATGTTCAGTTACAGACTAAGGCGCTGTGCATCACCAAGCTAATGTTGCGTTTTAGAACCGTAATTATTCATCAACCAAGTGTACAAAGCTAAAAACACTCCATTGGTTTGTGATACCATGTTAGCAATTCACATGAACACACATTAGACAACATTTTGTCCTCCGAGGAACACTAGAAGTTTACAAAGCATTTACTCTGTACAGGTAGGGTTTTTATTGCTGCAGCAGCTAACATTTATTGAGGAGTATACATTGCAGTCGGTAGGGAAGAGGACTACAAATAATGACCCCGTCGTCAAAAGGATTTCTTTTCCTTTCTTCTACAAGCTACGCAGCATAGTGAGAGGGAGCTCAATAATGGCTCATTATGGCCTGGTAACACTATCAACTAGGGTTTTGAAACTTCAAGAGGGAAGAGAAAGAAAGCACATAAATATTAGCCAGAGAAGCTCACACAGACACAGACAGAAACGCACGCACACAAACCTTCATTTGGGTTCGCCGGTTTTGGAACCAGAACTTGACCTGGCGAGGCTTGAGCCCTAGCTCATGGCTCAGCCTCATCCTCTGCTTGTCGTCCGGATGAGGACATTCCTTAAACAATCTGTAGCACATTTTAAAAAGAAAAAAAATTACTTTCAAGAAAAAATGCAAAAAGTGAGACGAAGAGAAAAATGTTCAAGATCTCCGAAACCTTAGGGGTTGAGCGAAACGTGCAGGTACTATATAAGCACAAGTAATGTGCTTAGAGTATTTGAAAGAAAGAAGAATGATGAGGTGACTAGCATATATACTTGTAAAAAACTAGTTACATGCATGAAAATTTTGACTTTAAGGAGGAAACACGAGTAGGAAAATGGAGCAAAAAAATGATTTGAAAAATAGTATATGACCTTTTGCATGTGAGAGAGAGAGAGAGAGGAATGTGTAGTGTGTGTATGTCTTAAAATAAAAAAGAAAAAACCCGTACGCTTCCATTTCTTGGATCTGACGAGCGGTGTGTCGATGGTAACGCTTCTTCTTGTTAGCAGGCTGATCTTGATCGCCGCCGTCTTGATCTAACAGCTCGTTCGCCGACGACTTCTCTTCCAGGAAATGCTCGCTCCCCGACCCTCCACTGTCCACCATCTCCTCCTTGCTGTTGCTGCTCCCTCCCAGAAATCCATTAATCTCTTCTTCTTTCTACAAAAGATCGAAAATGAGAAGCGTGACGCGTCAGCGACAAAAAGGACCAGTCGGCTTTTAGAGCCGCTGCATGTTTTTCGAGGCGGAGGGAGAGAGAGAGGGAGAGAGATTTAAACTGACAGGAATGAGCGGAGCGAAGGCGTTGAAGGGCAAGCTCGACATGAAGTCAAAGTTAGGGTTTCGGATCGGCGACGAGAAGAGGGACTCGGCGGAAATACCAGCCCCTCCAATGGATGACATCACCTGGCAATCTCCAAACATCTTTGCTCTCTCTCTCTCTCTCTTAATTTTTTTTGCTTTCCTCCCAAACGTATATACACGACAAGATCAGAGAAGAGCTGTTTTCAAAACCCTTCGGATTCCTCTTTCTCCTTTCTCTTCAACCGGGCACCTCCTGTATACAAAAACGCAGAGAGAGAGAGAGAGAACCCACCCACTGAGCCAAGGATAAGGAGGGCCAAAAGAAAGAAAGCTTCCGTAGAGTTAGGTCAAACTGAGAAATGGGTATTCATGTTCACGAGTATTTTCCAGCAAAAAGAGGAGAAAATTAGGGAGCTGAAACAGCTGGTGCAAAGTGCAAAGTGCAAAGAAGGAGAAAAAAACGCATTTTTCTCGTCCCGCATTAATCCTCTGGAAAGACGAGGCTTGAGCTCACAATTAATTGCCATACCTGGAAGACTGAGTTTTCGCGTTCTGGTCAAAACCCAGAACATGAAAGCTCGCGAAAGCCCTTTAAGTCGGATGGCTGAGTCCCGAAACCACCATACCTCTCAAGTCAAGTGCACTTCACAGGGAAGAAAACGAGAAGGGTGAGAAAAGGGAAAAAGAAAAACCAGAGAAGAAGACCATTTCCCTTCTATTTCAAGGTAAGTAAACAAGTGTCCCGCGGGCACAACAAGTGTCGGCATGCGTTCTGAAACACACACACACACACACACACACACACACACAGATGGATAGACTGTAACTTGAAGAGTACGAAAGCAACTTATTTACCCTCTTTCTTTCCTCCTCCTCCTCCTCCTCCTCTTCTTCTACTTCTCCTTCTTTGGTTTTTGCCTGTGTTGGCACTAAAATTTAGCAGGAAACAGTCGAGGTCGAGAGAGGGGGAGAGGGTGTTGGGGTGGGGGTGGGGCTTGCCTTCGTGTTGACGCAATGAATGGGTGGGGTTGAGTCATCATTTATGATTCTTCGTCTTTCCCTCTCTCTCTCTCTCTCCCTCTCGTTGCAGCGTACGCGAGAGAGAGAGAAGAGAGAGAGGGCCGTGGTGGGAGGAGACTTTAACCGCGCTTTGACGAAGCGAAACCGATCAACGCACAATTAATTCCCCCCCCGGTCGCCGTTTCGTCACACGTGGCGCGCCCTCTATGGCCCGGGCGAGCGTTTCGATGGACCGGTGCTAAAATTCAAAGTCAAACCCCATTCTCTCTCTCTCTCTCTGTCCTTTGCCGCGTGAACAGTGAACCCGCGGTGGCTGGAGTGCAAGAAGAGAGTAATTTTTCATTTTTACGTTCTATTTTTACCTGCGTGAATTGATTTTTACGAGTCATTTTTTTAACCCCGCGGTTTAGCCCGGTCTCGTTTCCCGTATTCACCGGAGGGTACCTTGTCCATTGCGTGGAATATACTTAAAAACGAGACGATTCTAATGATATTTGAGAATATCGTATTTTCATATTACGAATCATTTTCAAAAATGGATATTATAATATATTTGTTCATTGGGATAAGTAAGTTGTCGAATTGCATCGACGCCTGAAGTTTGAATGGATTACTCCCGCAACGAGCCCAACATAGTAATCGAACAAGACGTAGTTACAAAACCTTAAGCATGCAGCATGCTGCAGCTTTTTAAAATGAAGACTTGAATAACAAGCAAGCAATTCACATAGGTAAGACTTGAACATTCGGAGACAAACATTTCTATTAGAAAACAGACCCCTATGGAGATCTGATGTAACCCTTTCTCTTCATGCTAACAACAACCCTCAGAAACGATTTTTTCCAATGAAATCTAATCGAAGCGAAGGGTCTCTCCACCCACAGATGCAGCAACTCGATGATGAAGGAAAGGATTCCTTTGCCTCCAAATGAAGTAAATGCCAGCACTCCAAAGGAGCTTCACCAATCCTTTCTGCAGCTTCATGACGTTGCACCATGCTTGAGCAGAAAAGCGACATTCAAAGAAGAAGTGAGAGCGAGTTTCGCTACAGTACTTACAGAATAAGCGCGGCAAAGAGACACCAAGTGCAGACCATCTACCAATTCTTTCCAAGGCAGGCAATCTATCAATGGCAAGCCATGAAGTAAAACAGAATCTGGGCCTCTTAGATGAAATCCGCAGAAGCCTGTGCCTCACCGCTCTGGTGCCTTTGTTCCTAATTGCAAATCGACAACGTTTACTTTCCTAAACCATACACTCGATAGCATTTAGAAAGTGCGTAAATATTACAATTTGTTATGAATAAAAATAATTAAAAGGTGATAAAAGTTAGATTATTGATTCTCCTTTGATTGGAAGTACATTTTTCCGATTACTTAGGTGGGCATTGATAATGGATAATTTCGAATGAGAATTGGTGAACTTTTAGATATTTACAATTGCTACAAATTGAAAACGCCACCAAACGTATTATGATAACGACAGTGAATTCAACTGTAATATAAGTTGGTAAATACGGACATTGATAATTTTGATATGAGTTGGTAAATTTCAAATAGTCACGATAGCTTCATCACAATAATACAATAATTAACAAGGTTTAAATGTAATTAAGTTGGTACTTATCAATACACAACCGACTATAAAGTTTTCCAGTTACCATATATAGACAGCGCATTTGGCTTTTTTTCTATCATGCATTAAATTTTACCAAAACATAGCAAAGCCGACTTATCACTACAACGTGGACTTGCAAGCTTCATAGAAATGCATAGAGTTAGATAATTCATTTGATTTGACCCACATCATTTACGAGACACGTATCCATTGACAATGACACGGAAGCTAAAAAAATTCAATTTTGGAAGAAGGTAGGTGGCCAAAAACAAATTTGGGGAAGAGGGATAAAAACTTAAGTGAAATCGAAAGGAAAAATTTTACAGCCTACTCTCCACGGACACGTTCACCTCTCAACGTTAGAAATTTTAAAAGTAGGAAACTACAAAAGAATTGCTTAGTCGAATCGATTCGACTCATGTTAATGAGATGAGATGGCATGAGTTGAAATATTTCGGTCCCTCTGTCTCGTACAGTCATACGGGCGAATCAGGATGGCCTGTGTTAGGAATACAACGGCTTCGAACAATGTTTCTAGGCTTCACAATTGAGAGAAGTGGTAGTCATTAGATTTGGGTTATGTGAAATGACTTTTATTTTTCTGAAGAGCTTCTCCTCTTCTGACAAAACTTTGACCGACTGCTTTCCGTCCAATCAATGAACTGATTTTCAGTGGCCCAACCATGAAGTTCCATTTCGATTATGACAAAAGCTTAGGCAGTTGCAATCGATTTCATGGGCACAAGTGGAGGAAACTTGCCAACTTGCCTCTAAAACGTACTGAAAACGTAAGGAAAGGGAAATAAATTAGGGTTTTAGCAGGTATATAAATTCCAATAGTACTGGGTTGTCCCCAGGCATCAACTAGTGATTTTTATTGTCATTGTACTATTTATGTAAGATTTCGTTAAGGTCTTAATCTTCAAAAGATCGATCATACAAGCTGCGAGATAGACGGTGCATTGACGATATCAAACTTTTTATATCTTGGTTGTTTAACAAGTACCCTAGGGAATTGTTGACGAACTATATATATATATAGGAGATTTCATAAACAAATAAAAAAGTTTACGGTCACGGTTAAGGAACCAAATGAATGAATTTTTTTAATAATTCTTGTCACGCTATTTTTTTTTTTGAAAGTTTCCTTCTTCCTTTTCAATTCTAAGGTACAAACTAAGACTTCTTATGATGTTTAGCGACGTCCTCTCTGGACCGGATATACCCTAATAAAAAATCCAATCTTTGTCACATCCGACCACTGTGTGATCGCTGATCATGTTCCAACAAATGAGGACGAAAAAAGAGAAATTATACGTCGCATGACTATCGCCATCAAATAACTTGAATCCTTTCACAAGTGCATCAAATTCTTCGAGGTCGTCGTCCACTACAAAGGCGTGTACACCCTTGTTACTTGCTGCCCCAATGCCATCCACCGCCACTAGTGGATATCTGTCCACCTTCTCTCCCCCGATCATTACCCCTAAATAGTCGCCTTTGACGTCAAGTGGCGCCCGAGCTTAGCGCGCATTGTCTAACTACCCCGTCACCACCCTTTACCTCTGCATCGATTATTGTTGCCTCGTCTACTAGATCGGTCACGCCCCCTAGTCACTTCATTACACCCGTTGCGACCCGAGGCTTGTATTCGCAGGCATTCGAATCGCCTTCAACACGGTGAAGTTGAGCAAGGACTACAGCCTGAAGGTGGAGATGAGATGGATCTGTCAAATCTGGTGGCAAAGGAGATGAATCGGAGGGAGCTCAAGGAAGAGGGTTTTAAGACGCTAGTGAGGGTGCTCAAGGGATGATATCTAGATATCGCAGGAAATTGAGTTGGGCAAGTGAAATTTTTTTCAATTTTTTTTTAGTTCTATTTTGGATTGTACCAAACATGCAATTGGAATTTCTACAATCCGGAGGATATTTAGAAGAATTTCAAATCCCAATTTATCCTATCATATTCCAATCCGAATTCGGACAACTATAGACAACCTAAATGTGAAGCTCGTATTACATGACATGCAAATATAATATCTCTCTTTTTTGCTTTTAAATCACGTCTTTATTTACCAACTTAAACTTTTAGAAAGTTGGCAATAGTCCCATGAAATCTCTGATAGTATCACAGCTGGAGGTTCTGAATTCGAATCTTTCTAGACCCTATTTGCCTCCCCAATTAAATATATTCACGCTTAGTATTAAGCAAGAAGACCATACTAAGCATAAGGGGGAGTGATAGAATAATTAAATAATAAATCATGTCTTCATCTAATAGCTTAAATTTTTAGAACACTTGGCAGTAATCTCATAAAATATTTCACATCATCCGTGTGTAACAAGTAAGAAAACTTCTTTTTTTTGTCATAAAAAAAGAAAAATTACTCAATTCAACATGTCAGATGACCTCACCATCGCGTAATATATCTTCTCATCTCGGCATCTAAACAGTGGAATCAAAATCTCCTTCGAGCCGTCTGGACTGGAGGCGAAGGACCACTCCAGATACGTGCTCACCATAAGAATCCGTGACCCCCAAATCCAGATTTTGCACCACCAGTTACAGTGCAATAGAAAAACGACGGCATGCCAGCGAACGTGTACCGATGATATGAGTAAATTCGTCGTGAAAAGAACTCCTCGTACAGTAGATTTGTCTGGTGGGTAGGGTTACAGTGCGTTCGTGTTGTTTCTTGTACTTGCTTTCTTGAATTTTTTCGTCTTTGCTAATTCAATCACGTGGCACCAAATCCTCTTCCTACATCTCGTCAAGGATTGCGTCGTGTTTCGAAATTCCAACAAACAGATCAAATAAGATAAGAGCTCAAGACCCGGGTCAGGTTATGCATCTTTGTGTTGAATAACCCTTTAACGTAAGATTGCAATAGCCCTAATTTGTAAAGTGGCAAGTGAACCTGTTAAAATGAGTTATAAACTTATAATGTAATTTGGTTTATTTAATGGATCAAATAACTAAGAGCTGAAGACCCATATTAAGAATTTAATTGTCTCTTTGAATTTCCTTTAATGCAAGACTGTAACTATTGCATACACTTAACGAGGAAGACATTTCTTCTTTCTGGTCGCCCTAATTTATAAGTGGCAGGTATATATTGAGTAGTTAATGTGAAAACATGTCATCCGCTTAAGAACAACAAAATTAGTCTATGCCATTGCGACGTCTGAATCTTATCGAACAACAATAATACAGCCTCCTCGTCCTATTGTGATTGAGTAATAATCAAGGTACGAGTATGAAACTCTTGGAGATGGCTTCGAGGATAAATGCCATTGGCGGGGCTCAAACCACAGCCATGTTTCCGAAATCGCAAATTGGTTTTAAGTTTTAATCAATGAGTAATATGTTAAAAAGAATTCTAATAACGATTGTTTCAATAAATGACATTTGAATTTCGAAGGTAACAAAAATGTGGAACTGAGATTGTTGAACATCCATCTAGGGAACGACTTTCGATAATTTACAATTGATATTTGAAGATCCATATATATGAATTTTGAAACATAACTCTGCTTACTAATTGTTTCATATGATATCCGAAGTCTATACTTGTTAGTCACATGGAAATTCGTCTTTGAAACTTGTATTGTGCGACAACACACCCTCTACAAGAGCCTGTGTTGTTTCTTCCTACTAAAAACTTTTTGGTAACATCCGATCATCGCCTCAACTGTATCATCCACGGACATGGCGCGCAACAAACAAATGACGACTTGTCATTAAAGTGCCCTGGATTCAGGATTTTACACTACCTGCTCAAGGATCACGAGCTACAGATGGGTTAGAGTGTTACTTCTAGGGCTGTGCAATCGGACCATTTTTATTTAAGAATCAGACCAGATCGTCCTAAACGTCAGTCCTATTTCAAGTTTTTTTTGGAATCAATCTAGTTCCCGCTTTCAAGTAACGAACTACCCAGAAACTAAACTGATTTTGAAACCGGTTTCATAAAGTCTAAAAATTTTAGTTTTTGTCTTGATTTATTTTTCTCTATTGCTCTTTTTCTCTGTTCTCTCCAAGACTCCTCCCTCCTCACTTAGACACTTCATGACTCCCTTTCTCTCACTCGCAACTCACCCACCTCCTTGCTTGGTCGCAGCTTGCTGTCACTCGTTTGAGTCTCACAACCCTCGCTCGTTCTTGACTCGCTCTCACTTAAACTATCCTTAAGCGCTTAACTATGCTGTTTATTTTATTTTCAGGTGGTTAGAATTTTGGAGCAATATTTTTATGGATGAATGGGGGAGTGGAGTTTTATGATATATGTTTTATGTTACGTGTTTTGAACAATTAATCGTTTATAATTGTACATGACTACATGTTCATATCATGGATTGTTGCTTTTAGCGGACAAGAGATTTCTATTGTTCATCTTTTACTTTGAACCTTTTTGTTGCTTATATTTTTTTGCTATAAAAAAATGAAACAAGAAAAAGGAACAAAAGAAAAACAGGTTCTTAAGTAGACTTGGAACTAGCCGGAGAAACATAATAAGTTTCGGGACTACTTTCAAGGTAAACAAGGTATGTTCCAAGTTTTAAAAACTGAGAACCAATTATAACAAGATTGATTTCAAGTTTCAGGACTGAAATCTATTCTCCCTGGAACTGATCTCTCCCGGTTATTTCTAATACTTAACACTCCTTACTAGCATCAAGAAAGATCGTGGAGACATGTCGACATGTAGGGACAAGAAGACCAGAGTGGTACGACGGATGTAGATATTGCTCAAGAGGCCCACTCAAGCCTCGACGGGCTTTTATGGAGTGAGCCTATGGTCCTCAGGAGAGAGTACACCGTTGGATCGAAATGTAATAAATCTTAGCCGTTGAATGTATCTCGGCTTGGATGGTCTAGAATTGCTTTTCGATCCAACGGCGAAAATCACCGGGAGGCACGGTGCATTGTGGAGACCACAGAATAACCCGGCCTCTCCATTTTCTTGTCCTGGCTGCCTCTTCTTTCCATTTTGTCCTTTGCCAACTCGCCGTTTCGTTTTATAGGTAAAAAGTTCTTTCCTCTTTTTTACTTTTTTTTGTGATTTATGGTGATCAGGAAGGTCATGGACGTGATAGTATCACGGAGGCCCATTTATTATTCTTTAAGGAAAATTTCAAATAAGAGTATGAAATGTTATCATTTTCTCAAATAAGAATTTGAAGTAGACTTTATATCAAATAAGGATCTAAAGTAGCATGTGAGTCTCAAATAAAGCTTGAAGTGGCCATGAGAGTCCTGAAGAAGGACTTGACCTCCCCAGTCGCCAATCGGCGAAATATTCCGAGCGATAAAGGGTATTTTGGTCAAAAAATCATTTTAATTTTAAATTATTTTTCTTTTCTTTTTTTTTTTCCTTTTTCTAGTTTTCTCTTTATTCTTCACTGGTGGCTGACTGGCCACCGGCGAAGCCCAGGAAGGGCTATGTGAGGGCAACCCTCACCGACCATGGGCCTCGCCAAATCTGGGCAAGGGTTGCCTCGCCAGCTGCCAGCGAGGCCATCCCTTGCCTGTTGTCGGCGAGGTGACCCTCGCCCAGATCTAGCAAGGGGCGGCCTCGCACAGAGCCAGTGAGGCTGTCGCCAGATCCAGCTAGGCGAGGGTCGCCTAGCCCTTCTCGAGCTTCGCTGGTGGCCGACCGGCTGTGGGCCACTAGTGAAGAATAAAAAGAAAACTAGAAAAGAAAGAAAAAAGGAAAAGGAAAAAAAACGAAAATACCATGATCATCCAATAAGCTATGCCATTTTTTTAATTAGATATGGCCACTTTAAGTTCTTATTTGAAATAAAATCCACTTCGGACATTTATTTGAGAAAATAAAGGTACTTCATGTCCTTATTTGACATAAAGTCCACTTGATGCCCTTATTTGGAATTTTCCATTTTCTTTATACCAAAGTCCAAGTCGATGTTATCATGGCCCTTCTAATGAAAGTTGATCCGCCCATGGGTCTAGCACAAGAATTTTTTTCATTAACTCCATGGCCAGTTCCACGTGTCCGTCCTTTGTCGGGCCGGCGGCCCATTCGCTCAGGCTTTGAAATTGGGCTTTTCATTGGGCCGATGATGAGTCCAATAAATGAGGACCGGATCAGATCTCGTCGATTTAGAGGGACAAAATTGATTAAGGTGTAAATTGAATTAGGGATGGTATTACTTCGTTAATCACATGACATACGAATTGCAGATTGCATGCCCATTTCAATCACTCACGTGCTTTTTAGAGTGGTGTCGTTTCAATTTGCGAGTATGGTATCAAGACATCAGCATGCCGATTTACTTTCCGCTTCCATCCATGCGATTTAACTCGGCGACAAGAACATCTATGCTCACATATTCATGTTTAGTATGTATAACGCATTTCACTTACTCACCGTTGTATCCTATAGTAGTGGAACCTATTGAAACTATGCGATTTGAGTGATTTGGCCATGCTCAATATTATGGTGAAATGATCAACCTCAAAAGGGAAAAAATCAGAAGAAACTTCAAATTAGGCCCACCGTGATACATTTATCATATAAATTTTCTTTTGTAATATAAAAAACACCAAAGTTGTATCTATGTAACACATCTATCTCATGTCAATGTTACATTAGATGATTTTTCAGTCAAAAAACGTCATTTGTATTTCAGTTAAGCTACGTGCACCCTCTGATTTTTAACAGTTTATCATCGACAGAACTTCAACGGAGGATACATGCGTCACACAGGTATAAATTTAGAATTCTTAGTGTCATGAAAAAAATTATGTGGCAAATGCGTCACATAAATGCAAATTTAGGGTTTTCTGGTAGCTGTTGCCCATCTTAAAATCGACAAAGGAACGATTCAATCGAACACAAAAAATATAATTTCCAAAGCCAAACGCACGTTGGAATTTCGCCTCGTTCGCGTGGGTGAAAATATCAAAGAGCTCATAAAAAACTTGAACACGAAATTTTCCCCCCGGCCTTTATTTTTCTAATGTTTTTATTTATTGAGGCACGGCTAAACCGAGGAGTAACCGAAAAAAAAAATCTCGGCAAACGGTAGCGCAGAGATCGAGAGACGGAGAAGAGGACGAACTTCAGAGCACCAAAAAACTCGAGCGCACGAACGAGCGTCTACCGAAGCAAGCGGCGAGGATGGCTCTCTTCTCCTTCGCACCGCAACCTTCCTCCCTGTTCTCCCCCGTCAGCAACCGCAACCGCAACCGCGAGCTCTCGACCGCCGCGCCCGCCGCCTTCCTCAAGCCCACGCACCTCTCTCTCCTCCCCCCGCGCGGTCCCAGGAGGCTCTCCCCCTCTCCCCTCACCCTCGCTCGCTCACCCGACGCCCCCGACGCCGCCCCCGAGCCGGACTCCTCGCCGGCGCCGGCGAACGTCACCGACGAGTGGGGCGAGAAGGCCGACCCCGAGCCCGAGGCGTCGTACTCGAGGCTCTCCGATTCGGACCCCCCGAGGGAGGACGACGAGTGGGGCGGCGGCGGCGGCGGTGGCGTGGAGGGGTACGTGGCGGCGGGCAACGGGACCCCTTCGGCTCAGGGGGAAGCGGCGGCGGCGGAGGATAGGGTTGGGGATTTGAAGCGGTGCCTGGCGGACACGGTCTACGGGACGGACTTCGGGTTCCGGGCCGGGCAGGAGGTGAGGGCGGAGGTGCTGGAGCTGGTGAACCAGCTGGAGGCGGCGAACCCGACGCCGGCTCCGGTGGACGCCACGGGGCTGCTTGATGGCAACTGGGTCTTGGTGTAAGTTTTGCAAACTTGCTTAATTGTGATAAATCTAGTGTTTTTTGGTTATCAGTGTATCGCTGATGTGAATATATCGTGCTGTTTTGTTATCGGTTTAAGCTTTTAGTGTCCCTTCGGCAATCGGATTTGGACTTATGATGGATCTTCATTCCTGTTTCGCCAATATTATTGGGCGCGGTGCACATTTCAGGCTTTTCTCAATTAGCTGCTCTTGTCACTTATATGCATAATGCTTATAGTATATGTCATACGCTTCTCGTCTCCTAGCAACTCAACATTCGATAGAATAATCCGTCGCGTATTAATAGGGTTGATGAGCCTTGAGTGTCTGCCAAGATTTAAGAACAGGCAACCATCGAACAAATTATGTGTTATAGCCGAGAATTGAGATGTTAGCTCGTGTAGATGCCTCTTTTGAAGTTAATTGGTTCGTACATAGTAAACCTCGGAGTATTCATGTAATGAAACCCGTTCATGTTGTGGTTTTATGGGTTTTAGTCATCAGAAGGTGTAGAAAAGAGAATCCTCCCGTGTCATGTCCTTCAATCCTATCAACTGGAGTAGTCGCCAAGTTGATTGTTTCTCAAGGTATTGATGTCGGTGTATAACTTACATGAGGAGGAGGAGGAGGTTTCATGACCAGTCGAACAAGCAGAGTTCATGTGTAGAGTGGGTGCTCGTCGTTCTAGTTTAACTAAAGTTGGAACATATTCCAGTATGACAGAAATAGAACAAGAGAAACAGTAATGACCTGCTGATGTTTCCATGGTAAAGTGCCTCATACTTGCTTCGCTAGAAATTTTACCTCATCAAAGAGAGTAGCTGTATTTTATTCTTACGCTTGTTTGTTTGCACTTTACTGTCCTGAATTTTCTGATTAAACATTAACTTCTGTTGGTGGACTTTTTACTTTAAAGGTGATAATGGGTTCATTCTTCTTGTTGTGTCAATACTCTAACTGGAAGCACCTATGCAATGCGTTATTCCCATCTAAAGGTTGTGCGAGGATCAAGCGTTGATTATAGTCTTGAAAGCAACTGAATTCAATGATGCGTGAATGTAATCTCCTGTCTGAGAAAATAGTTTCCCTTATAGCAATTTGACGACACCTTATGCTGAGTTTTTTTGATAAAGCTTCTACCCTTCTTTTTGAAATTAATTGTTTGTCTTTCTTTTTACACCGAATCATTGATTTTGGTTTCATATAGCTCTAGCCTCACATAATATTTCAAGTTTACTCCATTGGGTTTTCATGTTTCATATGTTCTGTGAAATTGTTGATCTCTCCGCCAGAAGAAATTGATGAAAAGAACCTCTAGTTTCAATATTATCTATTTGTTATGGTTATTAGTAGTCCATACTCAGCATTTTTTCCACTACATCAGGTACACGGCTTCCTCCGAGCTCCTGCCTCTTCTGGCTGTTGGGGCAACACCGCTCCTGAAAGTTCAAAAGATAAGCCAATCTATTGATACCAGTAACCTCACAATTGTGAACTCCACCACACTTTCCGGCCCCTTTGCTACTTTCTCATTCAGTGCATCTGCGGCTTTTGAGATAAGAAGTCCCTCAAGGATTCAGGTAATTCTTGTCTGCTGCTCAATGACATAGTCTACAAATAGAAATCTTTCACAAAGGTTTTGCTCCTATGGAAACTGAAAATTTAGAGTTGGATTACTTTGAGGATCCAACTGATGTGATGTCTCCAGCTTTCTCATGTAATTCCTGTTTCATGTATGTGAATTCTGCGTTGCTGGACTCTTGACATTTATCGTGGTGAATTTGAATGGTGGAGGAAATTGTAGGCCAAGAATTACGATAAAAAATCGGTGAACAGTTACCATTTTCCAGGAAATCGTTTCAAATGCATCTGTAAACGTTACTATTTGTCTAGGGCCTAGGCAGTGAATCAAGGAGATGCTTTGTTAGTGAATCAATGTTCCTAACTTGAAACAATCTCTCTCTCTCTCCTTCCTTATCATCTTGATATCTGTCTGTTGAAAGTTCAGAGACGATTCATCTATGCACAGGTTGAATTCAAGGAAGGAACCTTCCAACCTCCTGAGATAAAGCCGACCATCGATCTCCCAGAAAGTGTGAATGTCTTTGGGCAGAACATAAATCTAATGCCGGTGCAGCAATCAATCAGTCCTCTGCAGGAAGCCGTGGCGAGTGTTTCGCGTGCCATCTCCGGTCAGCCACCACTTAAGCTTCCCATTCCAGGCGAGAGGACCCGCTCTTGGCTTCTCATCACATACCTCGACAAGGATATGAGGATATCACGAGGGGACGGGGGTCTCTTTGTGCTTGTCAAAGAAGGGAGTCCTCTTTTGAATTAGTAACCAGACACCATTCATCAGGGTATAGGAAAAAGGATTTGGCAGATTTTCCCATGCTTCTTGTATCGTCGACCAACATAGATATTCAGAGATTGAAACTGGTGCACAGACTTGTAAATTAATCGGGGACTTGCCCCTGTTGAGAGATTGAGATGGATGCAGAGCTAAGAGTAAGATCATTTGCCAATTTATAACTAAATGGCTTACGATGTTCTCAACGATCCACAACTACATAGTTCGATTAACACTGATGAAATGGCCATTATTTCCGAGCGCCTTCCCTCCTAAAATCTGTTGCTTAGAAGTCGGTCTTGGCTTTCTAGTTTCTGAAGTGTTCTCTTTGGCAGATTTGAATGGAAGTCAAGAGGGAGAATGAATGAGTGATTCAAATGCCCTTCCAAGTCAACTTGGAAAAGCAGTCGTGGACGGCTTTGAACCTTTGAATGCTACTTGGCATCAACCCCTTTTACGTGGAAGCCAAATTTGTCATACAATCGGTGGTTATTCCTAGGAAGTAGGTGAAAGTGATGGTGCTCATGAGTAGGACAAATAGTCACAGGTCTTGCCTCCGACTTTGCACCGAGATCTGAACTACTAAATTCTCATTGGACTGAGCCAGACAACTTGTTCCTTTTTGTCTTCCAGGTTTCTAGAAATTCTTGGTAGATTTGGTAAACTTTTTTATGGAATAGATGGTATGCAAGTATTCATCAGGGTAAAAAAGCCGACTTTATCAGGTTCGCTTGCTGTTGGGAGCCATTGCGAATGGGCCAACCGTGGTTAAACGGACAAAAAGTACATTAAGAACAAAAAAATAAGACAACAATGATTAATACCATTAAAAATCTCAAATCGGTACGTTATGACATTTTTACTCAAACTAATTTTGATTTTATAAAAGAATCTTAAACTGGTATGCCACCGACGTAATTACCTCGAATTAAATTTCATGCAAAGAAATCCTAAATTGGCACCCTTTACACAAATTTTACCATCCTTTAAAATGCACACGTGCTAACACATATAGATTTATCACATCTGGTCCATAGTTCTCTATGTCCGATCAATCTTCAAGTCATCAGCCACGATGTATGCATTTTAAGGCAGTGCTAATAGAGGGTAGATTTGAGTCAATGATAGGGTTTTTGTTTTATTACGAGATGAAAATTGATTAGAAGTTAATATGTCACGCAAATACCGATTTGTGATTTTTTGTGAGATGAGAATTAATTTGAAATAAGTGTGTCATACTTACCCATTTGGAGATGAAAATTAATTTCTGATAAATGCATCATAAGGTTCAGATTTGGAATATGTATGGGTATTCATTTTATTTTCAGTAAAAAAGGAACAAAATCACAAAATTTAATGAAAAGTGGTTGAGAGATTCCCAAGGATGACCCCATCAAAAGGCTAACGTGCACCAATCACGGAGTTGGCGCCTCTCTTGCCGCGTCTTATGAACTTTCTCTCTGTCCTAGCTGTTGACTTTGCTTTTCTCTCTCTCTTTTTCTTTCTTTCTTGTTTTTTCGATCGTAAACGTTGTTGATCCATTCAAAACAAGAACACCGCCGAATCTTGAAGGCAGGAGTGTTCTTCGGTCAATCCGATACTACGCCGTGTTCATCGATTTATAGTGCAGCAGCAGCAGCAAGCAATCACTGGTGTCATGCTTACTCGATGACACCACCTCCCGCTTTTGCCGTTTGTATCCTTCGTTTCGAATGATCCCATGATTTGGTTTCGTGGGTCGACGCTAGTTTGGAGCATCTGTTGAAACCCCCACCGTTTCCTTCGAGCAGACATTTCAAGATCCAAGAGAAAGAAAGATCGTCTGTCCTAGAGGAAGAGATGAGAAGAGGCGCCATGCAGGGTTGATTCTCGAGACAGAAGATGGGATCCGCATAAATCAAGCGAAACGTCATTCAGTTCGAGATTCAGGGTTCTTCTTGATCTGCGACGTCCTTTTCCGTGTTTGTTAGTTGAAATCTTGACATATATACGTATATCTACGCGTTGTATAGTTGAAGAGAGAAACTTGGAACTGGCCCGCCCATTCCAGCATGAGCAACAAGGAGTCGGTGAAGCTAGACGACGAGCAGATCGCCGAGCTGCGCGAGATCTTCCGCTCCTTCGATCGGAACAAGGACGGGAGCTTGACGCAGCTCGAGCTCGGGTCGCTCCTCCGGTCACTTGGCCTGAAACCGAGCCCCGAGCAGCTCGAGGCGCTCATCCAGAAGGCCGACACCAACAGCAACGGCCTGGTGGAGTTCTCTGAGTTCGTGGCCCTCGTGTCGCCGGAGCTCCTGCAGGCCAAGTCGCCGTACACGGAGGAGCAACTGAAGCAGCTCTTCCGGATGTTTGACAGGGACGGGAACGGGTTCATCACGGCAGCCGAGCTGGCTCACTCGATGGCGAAGCTCGGTCATGCGCTCACTGCGGAGGAGCTGACGGGAATGATCAAGGAGGCTGACACGGATGGTGATGGCAGGATTAGTTTCCAAGAGTTCTCGCAAGCAATCACATCAGCCGCCTTTGATAATTCCTGGGCTTAATCAGGAACATGGATGCTTTTGCCTCCAGGCTCAATGGGATTGTCTGTTGATTCCTATTTCATGCTAGTTATGTTGTTATCTGTTACTTTTCTTGAGATCATACAGATGATCCTACTACTGTGGCAGGTGAGTTTAGAATGTAGGATAGAGTACGATTTCGGTATGTCGAAATCAAGTCCGGTGTGGTTACGATGGATGAGATAAAGTCTGACCAAATTTTGGCAGATGATACGCCGACTTTGCTTGCCCTGATATATATTGAAATTCAAAGTTTTAACACTCAATTTCGCCGTGTTGGGAATCATTTTAACAAGGTTCCCATGTTCAAGAACAAGATATTGTCTAAAGTTGAACTGGGTTTTTCCAGATCTCTTGTGCTGGCGTCTCAGAGTAGCGGTAATAGCTTTCCAATGGGGCGAATATTGTTAAAGCTTGGCATTGTGCCTGCGAAACATATATTTCTGTCACATTCGCCTACTATCACGAACTCTCCCTTTCCTGCTAACTAGGACAAGTATGCAGCAAATGAGGCGTCATTTCGATCTCTTGTGCCCGCCTACTGCATGACAATAAATACACATTTCAACATTGCCAATTCGAGAATCTTAAGCAGTGAGGCGTTCACTCGGAATAACATTCAAAAGTACAAAACCAGATCAATTTCACGTTAAATTTGAGTGATCACTGTATACAGACTTGAAGGAGGAGGCATGTTGTATGAATGTTGCACACGCACTTGCTAACTTCCTCCTAGAGGAAATTATGCACAGATGGAGAGCCGGACCAATGTTCACTCTATGGTAGAAATAGTACATCATGGTTTCAACTAATCCAGCCATGCAAGGATCATAGTCGAGCTGTACAAGTTTCACTCAAAGTTACAAAAGTAGTCGTTCCTGGTCCAGTAGTGCCTAATAATAATCATCAGGCCTTCCGTTTTGCTCTGAAGGATGAAGAACAGGACCGTCTCTTCACATCAAAAGAACTTGAAAAAAAGAAGTTTGATCAGCGATGGTCCCATTAATACTAACGGAGAAGATATGGATTGATAAACAAGTCTTTGAAAATATAGGAATCCAATTACTCTGCAAAAGATCCTTTTCCAATTAAAGATCCATCACAACGAGTATCAGCCCACATGTTCTTCATTACATCCATCTGAAAAAAGATAACTAACTACAGAATCTATGTCCAGAATGTGGCAGTGTGAGGCCAAACAGAAAGGGAACACAAAAATTGGTCATTATGCTTTCTTCTTTTTCGATTTGAGCTTCACAAACCCAATGAATACACATAAGAAGCATAAGAGTGCCACGCCCGCGAAAACGGGTATGAGTATTGCGTATTCCTGAGGTAGAAAGTACTGGTGGATGAAGTGATCACTATCCACAAAAGGCTGCAAAACGAAACAGACGGATGTGTGTGAGCATGAAAGAATTTCCAAACCACAACATAGGTAGATCAACAAGTCCAGAAATTACAAGTCAGACGCACTTACCAGTATGATGACCCAAAAGGTGTAGTAAGTGAAGATGGATAAGCTAATAAGTGTTAACAGAAACCCCACCGCTCTATCCGCCAGTTCCATTTCGCATGCCCCTAGCCTCGAGCTACTAAAGAAAAGAAGATGCGATAGTGAGTGCATATACTCCCTCCTCACAGGAAATTATTTTCGGAATTAAGAGCAGAAATATAGCAAATATATATTTTGGGCACAATGAGTTGTTAATCGATAGCCTGTGAAACTGCTCACTAACCTCTGAAGAAACAGAAAATTAAACGCATCCAAGTAAAATCAATCCATTCTTTTTTCTCAAGAAACCTGATTGGGTTATCAACGTCTGCCATGTCGAAATCCCGAAAAAGAAAAAATCATCGCAAAACCGGGTATATCAACTTTTGCAAGGACGAGCGAAAATATCCAATTCCATCTCTACATAACCAATACAATCTTACAAACTTCGATCATTGCTCGAGGAGAGCAGCTAGCTTTCAGGAAGCATCACCTTCTACATCCTGAGTTACTGATCAGGCTACGCTGCGGAGCTCCAACAAAATCTATCACGTATAGCGTTTGCTTTTCTCTTTCTCTAAACCCACATAGAGCTAAAAAGGGGCCAATCTAACCAATCTAACCAGGACGCTATTACTGGGCAAAGATGCAGAGCATGACTCCTCCTCGAGCAATTTAGCTGCCGATAACTTCTTTTTTAACACACGTATGACAACCCAAAAAGAAATGCGCTTTCTCACAATCAAAACTAGTGTTCAAGATCTAAGGCTGGACAAAAGAAAAGCAAAAACAGAAGGGGCAAGATGAAGAGAGAGAGAGAGAGAGAGAGAGAGAGACGAGTTGCGCAACAGATCAAAGTCACAGCAAACCAAAACTACCAAGAGCGGAAACAAACACATCTCCTCTGTAAGTAATTCTTTTCTTTCAACGCGAGACGCAAATTTCTACGGAAAACCTCCGTTGCCCAACTCTTAGGTTCCATCCCCATCCAGTTTCCATCGATGAAATCGCAAGGGTCTCGATAGCCACGCACCAAAAGCAACCGCAGGCAAAAGAAACGATCTTTTTCGGGGTAACAGGAAGAGAACTCTTACCCGGCACCCCCGACGAAACAGCTGAACGGCCGACGACGATGCCGGAGGATGTTCCCCAGTCCGAGATCGAAAGAGATGAAGTCGACCCGGTTCGGCTCTGACGCCGTTTGCCCAGGAACGGTGAATCATTCGCCCCCGGGGGGCTAAAAAGGAGGAGGCTTTGACAGATGAAAGAAACTTAGATGGGCTCGGGCTTTAGGCTTAATAGACTTGGTTTCAATTTGGAGCCACAATAGTGCCGATGGAAACATTGGGCTAGAAAGATTGAGCTTAAAATTGAGATTCGGAATGGGATGGCACGCGGTGTTGAATTTTGCAATCTGATTTTTTTCGTGTTGAGATGCCCACAAGTCGGGGCGATAAAATCAAGAGACGGAGAATCGTAGCAGTAACCAATCCAATTCTTGGTTCCAAGGTATGCTAGGTAGGTTCTAGTTTCAAAAAATTTGGGAATCGGTTCTGATAGGTAGGTTTAAAGTCACTTGGAACAAGTCTTTGTATTTTTCCTGTTTTATGTTTTTGAGCAATTCTGCAGTATTCCATGGTTTCCGATTATGAGCATATAATCTGAAATTACTAGTCTGAACTTTCATTTCCGTCGATATTTATGATTTAAACTTTTACTTTGTTAATATTTCATATTTTTTGCGTGTCGAAATACGAGTTGTGATCAATGGATTATAACAGCAAATAGTAATAATTGGAGTTAATAATTCGCTACAATCATTTTATCAATGTTACAGTTGGAACCTGCTTGTAATAGGGTAAGTTCAAAATTCAAAAAATTCGGGAACCGATTCGACGGGTGGGTTCTGAGTGGAAACCGCTCGCCTTTAGCCACAGGGAACGATGTGAAAAAGAGGCACCTTTTATTGTGTGAATAAGGAATAAGGGCGGCCTCAATACTAACCGCGTCCGCATTTTTTTGTCGAAGCTTCGGGTCAGAGACACAAAAAGATGGTCATTCCGCCCAATTCGTTGCGATCGATTCCTCAGAGAGCCTGTCGCATTTCCCAAACGCTCCGTTCATTAAAATAGCTGAAGCGATCAAAAACTCAACAATCAAGAAAGAATCAAATCATGCAATTTCCCGGCGCGGCGTGGAAGTCTAATAAAACAGGTCCTTTTCAATTCCGCGTCCCGAATTCCGTTCCCAACTTTTGCGAGGCGACACATGCGTGCAGGCACGACACTACGTGTTCAGTTCGATTCAAAATTCCTAATCATTCCAAATCCCCCTAGAGACCGAAGGAAGCAGTTCCTTTCCCGCCTCGGGCCCCACTCAAGACCGCGACCGAAGAAATCCGTAACGACCTGGCGGGGCGATGCCTTAATGAGCACCCAAACAAAAGAAAGAAGAGCCACGACAAACCCTCCTGGCGCCATCTCCGCCACACACGTGTCCCTCCCACCATCCTGTCCCACGCCCTCGCTTTTGCCGGCGAAAAGGACGACCTCATCAATGGTCGACCGTCCACCGGAAACCGCAAAACCGGAAGAAGGAAATTCGGGAAAAAAAGAAAAAGGGGAGAAAAAATGGGGAAATTCCACCTCACCTTCGCTTGTTCATGCCGGCACTCTCCAACGATTGGCAAAATTTCGCATCGACAAGAGACCACTCTGTCGCTCCCCCTGAATTCGCGGCTTGTAATGAGCCCCTAAAGTTGTCCGGTTCCGATCGGAAATTCCCTCAATTTCTCCGAAATCCTTTCGTCACTCTCTCTCTCTCTCCTTGTCCTCCGATTTTGCGCCGGTTGTGGAGTTCCTGTGGGGGGTTGGCTGCGGGCGGCGGCGGCGGCGGCGGCGGGTCTCCTAGGGCTTGCGGGAAGCGGCGATGAGCTTTCAGGATCTCGAAGGCGGCCGCGGGTCGGGATCGAGGCGGGAGGTCGTCAACGGCCGGCAGGACCCCACGCAGGCCGTCGTCTCCGGCGTCTTCCAGATCAACACCGCCGTCAACACCTTCCAGCGCCTCGTCAACACCCTCGGCACCCCCAAGGACACCCCCGAGCTCCGCGAGAAGCTGTGAGTCCCCCCCCCCCCCCCAATCTTCAATTCCGTTCGAATTTTTGGAAACGATCCTGTTGGTTGACGGCGCCGTGTTACCGAGGCGAGAAATGGTCTGAATTGATCGTTAAGGGTCGGCAAAATGTGTGGAGTTCTGTATATGTGGTGTAGTAGGGGGTTTGGTTTATCGTATTGTGACCGTGATTGTGCATGACGTTTCGGTTGAATTTGTTGGGCACTTGGATCAAGGGAGAAGTAGGGATGCTGTACACTCAGAATATGTATGAGTATCGCACGATTCTGTTGTTCCGATAGTCCTTGGCCGTGCTTCGATGATTTTGAAACCACTGTCTGTTTGAAGCTATTTCAGCATTCGTTGCTTTGTTGCGCAGCATTCTCATAAACTTATGAAGGGTTGCTATAGGTTGTACGCCTTAGTTTTAAGAAGCTCTGTTTTTTTTTTTTTTTACCTCTCGAATCTACAGGCGCAAAACGAGGCTACATATTGGACAATTGGTGAAGGATACATCAGCTAAGCTTAAAGAAGCGAGTGAAACAGATCATCATGCTGGAGTAAGCGTAAGTTCCCTCCAACACTTTGCCAATGGAATGAAGGAATTGATGATGCGTGATTGGATAGCCATTTTTTCCTAGTTAGTTGTCTTCGTTATGGACATTCTTACTCTGGGTACTCGCACCTATAAATGTTTTAATTCAAACATTAACATGGAAAATTGAATATCTTTTATTGCTTGCAGCCAAGCAAGAAGATCGCAGATGCCAAACTGGCAAAAGATTTTCAGGCAGTTCTTAAAGAGTTTCAGAAGGCTCAACGGCTCGCAGCCGAGAGAGAAACAGCATATGCGCCGTTTATTCCCCAGGCAGTGCTTCCTTCAAGGTAAATTTTTCAGGATGGTTCAGTCTGTAAGATCTTCTGGTTTCTTCATTTTTTTCCTTTTAATTTTCTAATTCCGTCCTAAGTGTGTTTCGACTAACTGCTGCAGATCATGAACAAGTGTTAGACTTTTTACTCCCACTTTTCTAATGCATATTCCCTAGACCTGCCACACACTATTGATTTTTCATGTTTGTGGATGCAGCTATACTGCCAGCGAGATTGATGCCAGTTCAGATAGCAGTCCAGAACAGCGGGCCCTTCTAGTTGAATCCAGAAGGTTATATCTGCAAATTTTTCTTGTTCCGCTTTCTTGTATCAATGCTTAAAACCTTACTGTTTGGTACATAGATGGTTTGATCTGATGTAACTTGTAAGTACTGCATATGCTTTATGATGCTTTTATGGGGTAGTTTTGTGTTGGCTCATCAGGACCGTCTCTTCTTCCCTCTTTATGTATACCCTGCCTGTTCATCTCACTAAATTTCATCAAGTTTTCGTTCAGTCCATCTACATAACATCGTCATTTGATAAGAAAATGTGTTATGTTGATATATTCTCGTTAACATCTAGTGCAAGTGGATCTACATTGAAAGATATCAAATTGAAAAACTGCATATTGATTTAAAATAAAAAAGAAAGACTTGTCAGTTTTTTGTGGTTTATTGCTTTTCTACTAGCTATAGTGCGCATTAGTTGGGATGCGTTTCAGTGTGGCAAAGTTTTGAAATATTGTCGTGAACCTATCTTGCAGACAAGAAGTCCTGCTTTTGGATAACGAGATCGCCTTCAATGAGGCTATTATTGAGGAAAGAGAACAGGGAATCCAAGAAATCCAGAACCAAATTGGCGAGGTGAATGACATTTTTAAAGATCTTGCTGTCTTGGTTCATGAGCAAGGGACCATGATTGGTAAGCTATGGTCTTTTCTTAGGATCTTCGATTTCTTAGTTTTATGGTCTGGTTGACTAATGAATTTTAACCAATCGATCATGACAGATGATATTAGCTCCCACGTTGATAATGCTCAGGCTGCAACTTCTCAGGGAAAGACCCTACTTGCAAAAGCGGCGAAGACTCAACGGTCAAATTCATCTCTGGTAATTCACGATGGCAATCTTGCTCTGCCTATCAGACTTTAAGAAAAAGCACATTTCGATGCACGAAAGCACTATGGTGGGGCATCATCTGACATGGTCTTTCATCTGTTTCCAGTCCTCTAATTGTCTCATATATTAGAAAACCATGTGCATATACCAGTTGATACTAAAGCGTATTTGGTATAAGTTTTGGTCATCTCATCTTTGTCGATGATTGATGCTGTTGCATTCACCACCTGCTTCCATATATTTTCCCTTTATTTTTCCTGTCAGCGCATGCATCCGCTTGTGCTGACAAAAACCATCTTGTGATCCTTGCCAAGTTTACTGCTGAGATGCGCGATATCATTCTAACTTCCATTCTATTGCCATGCAGGCTTGTTTGCTTCTGGTGATATTTGGGATTGTGCTTCTCATTGTGATCATAGTACTCGCAGCTTAATCAGGATTTAGCAATCCTGGTGGTATGTTGTGCAAACCCTACTGATCTGCTTCAGAAGGCAGTAACAAGGTGGTCATCTCCCTGCATGGCTCTTCAATTGTGGCCTTTGTGCGACTCCACGGTCGAATGGATCGTCACCCTTCCAGTCTCATTTTGCGTATATAAATATCAGCTTTTGTCTTGGGGTCATTTTTTTGTTTTTTCTCCCTTTCTTCTTTCCTTTGGCTTTCCCGGAGTTGGGTGCGTGGGTATTGCTTCCGTTGTTGTTCGGGTCTTGAATGTGGGTCTCGGACTCTGCGTGCCGTGGTTTGTTGTATAATTTGTCCTTTCCTCTAAAAAAAAAATGAGAGTAACTAATTCTTTTCCGGTCTTATGGTGAGTGAGATAATTAGAAGGAATGTACTTACCTGAGTTGTTTCTACGATATTTCTTTTTTCTACCTGTGACTTTCGGGTCCTGTGTACATCTGTGTGGGGATTGTGCAACAGAGATCAAACACTCTTCGCTGCATCGGCATGCATTTGACAGAATTGCTGTAAGATACAGTGAAACGATTAGAATCGACACAAGTTACAGATAAGCAAGATATTTACGCGGCCACCTAATTAATGATGCTTCAAGTAAACTAAAATCTAGTCGAGGATTTTGCAAAGAGTGAGCGTGGTCCGGCCAGCACCTAACTCAGGGACCAACTTGCACAGAGTCGGGCTTCAATTTTTAGGATCGGAGACTTACTTTGTTGACCCTAGGATTGAGGATTGGATCAACTCTATGAGTTCGGTCCTTAGTTTATTTTAATTTTTGCATCTATTGCAATGACAAATGTTTAAAATTTCTGAGTTGATGAAATTAGAAAAAAAAAAGTACTTATACTTTACTACTTAATGATTAATAATATGTGGCATTTTTCATTTTGGAATGAGTCTTTAACTCTGCTAGAGTTAGAGCTGCTGCAATTGTCAAATTCATTTGTGTGAGTTGAATTAAGATCCTTTAATATCATACGATTATATTCACAAATTTATCATATTTGTTTCAAGCATGAGAAGGGAGATTACGATATTACAGTTTTTGTTATTGTTTTTTCAAATATTAAGATGTCTGTAGGTATTCATGTTGAGGTATTAAACATTAACAAAAAGAAATTGTTACTATGATTGTCAACAAAATGCAAAATGAATGAATGTGGCCATTCAAGTTAAGATTATCAGCCTTTGTTTTTCTTAGAACTGAGTATGGAGGTCCTTACCTTTGGGATGTAATTGTTGATTGTGAATGATAATTAATCCAACTTGCTGAGATCTTGGAGTCTTCGTTGCTGATGATCGGCACTGATGAAGATAAGCAAGCAGGGACAGAAAGGGAGAGAGTTGTTGCAAGAGAGAGACATTAAGAGGTCAAGAAGAATATGAGATTGAGGGGGAGAGAGAGAGAGAGAGAGAGAGAGAGCGAGACTCAGAGAGAGGGAGAGGAAAAGGGCAAAAGAAGAGGAGCGGCTTGGCACTTTAGATTATATATCTAGGGTTTGGAAAATTAAAATTTATAAGCTTGGTCCAACCTGAGGATCAATGACTAATCTGCACGGTACATGTCTAGTGGCTCTAGGACTGGAGACCAACCCAGTCCCCCTGGAAACCAAACCAAGACCGGTCAGGTCGGGTCGATTCAGGATCAACCTTGAACCGATGCTCACTCCTAGATATTGCATGTTTTTCATATGTTCATACCATGAGCTAAGCACGGCTTTTGCATGGTGAATGCCCATCTGCATCACATGCGAAGAGGCAAATTTTTAATACGTGAGAACCAACAGAGACAACGAACTAGACCTATCGCTGGCTATGTCCAAATGCAGCTTTTTGTTTGGCAAGCATCGTTTGTCGGACCCGCATCACGTGAATGGTTAAACATTTGAGTGCACGCAGGTTGGGAATTCAGTTGCAACCATTTTTGTTAGCCTTCTTTGATCGGGAGTCATTGCTTCAGCCCAATTTTGCTTTTCTCCGTCGCTTTCGACATCGACTTCTTCACTTTCCCTTGTTACGTCGAGTTTCGTAGACCATAATCAAGCGGAAGGAATGAATCGCAAGACTCACCCAACCATAGAAGCCCATCAATGATGACCGATTGTGGGACCCAGCAGAGAGCTTTAAGCAGGAAGGCCACGAAATTCTGCAGCAAGTGGAGG
Organism: Syzygium syzygioides; assembly: GCA_031216285.1. Taxonomy (NCBI): domain Eukaryota; kingdom Viridiplantae; phylum Streptophyta; class Magnoliopsida; order Myrtales; family Myrtaceae; genus Syzygium; species Syzygium syzygioides. The sequence continues at coordinate 25,023,299 of CM062245.1, forward strand.
CTGAAGGAATTTATAAAGTACAGGAAATGACCCTTTTAAGCGGGCAAATCGACTTCTTGAAGTGGAAGAGAAGTTTGAACGAGGTTCCGAAAGCATTTTGCAGAGGCCAACATCTTCCTTGCACGACACATCCTCCGAAGGTTCTCTTAAAGTGTCCTTGTCTTTTGCCTTGTCTTTAATTTAATACATAAACAGAATACGCTTCTTGTCTCTAAGCACTATCCTCTCAGCAGTTCACCGCCCACCATATATATCACTTCTCATTGAAACAGTTCGACTCAATCGTCCTTCATTCTTGAGACGACGATGGGAAACTGCATCACTCTCTCGTGGACGGCGAATTCCAGGAGAAAAGGCACTTCTCCCATCGAGACCGCTTTCCAGCTTCCTTCGCCATTGCCCACTTGGCCACCTGGTAAATTTTCTTCTTCCATTATTACTATCAGACATTTTTCTGCTCACAACATAAGTGTAAACGTGGACGTATAGATAAAACGGTTTGTTAATTCATACTTGCTTGAGCAGGCACAGGTTTTGCACATGGTACTATTGACCTAGGAGGACTAGTGGTGTCCCCAGTATCATCTCTGAACAAAGTTTGGGCTGCTCATGAGGGAGGACCGGACAATGTCGGGGCGACATTCTTCGAACCATCAAAACTACCGCAGGGATTCGTCATGCTTGCTTGTTATGGACAAGCTAACAACAAGCCTCTTAATGGATGGGTTCTCGCTGGGATGGATGGGTCAGGTGGGGCTCTTCAAAAGCCAATAGATTATACTCTGGTTTGGAGTAGCGAGCCCTTGAAAATCAAGCAAGACGGGAATGGCTACATCTGGCTTCCCGTGGCCCCCGAAGGTTATAAAGCCGTGGGACATGTGGTTACGAGCTCGCCAGAGAAGCCACCCCTTGACAAAATCCAATGCGTTCGATTGGACTTCACTGACCAGTGCGAGACAGATTCGTGGACTTGGGGGCCTGACAAGTCGAGTGACACGAGCGGTTTCAATGTGTACAGCTTGAGACCAAAAAGTAGAGGAACACAAGCTTTCGGCGTATCTGTTGGTACTTTCATTGCCCAAAATGGTGCGGATGATTCCCCTCTTGCTCTATCATGTTTGAAGAACAATAAGCCCGATTATACATCCTCCATGCCTAACGTTAGCCAAATCCAGGCAATATTTCAAGCTTACGCACCGTTTGTGTACTTCCATCCCGACGAAACCTACTTGCCATCTTCAGTCATCTGGTTTTTCGGCAATGGGGCGCTGTTATACAAAAAGGGAGACGAGTCTAACCCTGTCGCTGTTGAACCCAACGGTTCAAACCTCCCACAAGGCGGCTCAAACGACGGTGCCTACTGGCTGGACCTCCCAAAGGACCAACCAGCCAAAGAGAGAGTAAAGAAAGGAGACTTACAGAGCTTCCAAGCTTATGCACATGTTAAACCCATGTACGGTGCGACGTTCACAGACATAGTGCTATGGCTGTTCTACCCTTTCAATGGCCCGGCTAGGGCAAAGCTTGAGTTGATCACTGTCCCATTAGGGAAGATAGGTGAACACGTTGGTGATTGGGAGCATGTGACCTTGAGGATCAGCAATTTCAGTGGTGGGCTGTGGGAGGTCTATTTCTCACAGCACAGCAATGGAACTTGGGTCAATGCTTCCGAGCTGGAATTCCAGAGCGGGAACAGATTTGTGGCCTATTCTTCCTTGAACGGTCATGCTTCGTACCCAAAGCCGGGGCTAGTTTTACAGGGCAGTGGAGGAATCGGAATCAGGAACGATACTGCCAAAAGCAAAACGGTTGTGGACACAGGAGTTGCGCACTCTCTAATTGCTGCTGACTATCCAAGCGCATCTATAAGTTCACCTCCATGGGTCAACTATCTAAGGGAATGGGGTCCTAAGATTGCTTATGATACTGCAGAGGAGTTAAAGAAGGTGGAGCAAGTATTGCCTGGAAAGCTTAAATCGGCATTTGATAGTTTAGTGAAGAGTCTGCCGAGTGAGGTGTTAGGGGAGGAAGGGCCTACAGGTCCTAAAGCTAAGAGCAACTGGAGTGGCGATGAAGTTTGAGGATTAACCCGACTGCAGCTTACATAGAAAGGATTAAGGCAGACACAGAAGTTGTTTATGACTAATTTCAACAGAAATTACACGTTTTAGTGCACATATTGTTCTTATCCAGTTAATGCCTGTGGCGCCCTCGAGTTATTCATCCATTTGTTCATAGACTGTAAGCAACTTTAGCACAATGGAAATACATTATACAGACATTTAAATGAGATTCGGTTCCCCAGGAAACTGGAATTCACTTGAGAATTTGACAACACTATGTAGGTTCCAATTGAAGAAAAAGTGCTCATCAACTAACAAAAAAATATGATTAGAAAAAACATGAAGAAAAAACTTCCAGTAACTAATCCAACACGTGTAACTATCGTATGAAAAAAGGTCAGCATCCTTCAAAATCCCAGAGCCACTTTAAACCACATCTCTAGCGAGACGGTGCCAGGAAGAAGGCCAAGGTATGCGTATATCTGCCACCGAAACTGCACTGAGTATTATGGCTGACAAAGGGCCAGTAATAACAGATGTGAAAGGGATGATTTAACGAGTGCTAAAAACTGCCCAAAAAGAGAAACACGAATGCTTATCTTCTTGCTCTGTTTTCGAACCTAATCTTGGATAATGTGAGAGCCACTGTAAATATCCCGATTGAGATCATTCCCGTTTGTTATCAGATGTCAGAAGGCCCATTTGTCGTGTGAGCATGTGAGCTGATCCATATGCTGAGCTTTTTCCCATCCATTCTCCATTGGCTGCACATCATCTGTCGATTTACCTTCTGTTAAAGTTAATTCAATCTCCCCAAGCACCGGGCTTTGTACGAGAAGATCGTCCCAAAAGGAAGAATTCTCCAACAAAGCATCAATGGCACGATCAGGAGAGAGATCATCAATATCTACCGATATTGATGCATTCAATGAAACCGGATCCATGAAAGCACCGGTTCCCGAATCAGTTTCCGCTTTACCCTCACCAGCAGCATCTGGAATCCTATCTTGCATCATATCTGGCAATGGAGAGAGCTCAGGGAAAATCACATCTTCCTTACCAATGAAGACAGCCTGACAATCTCCTATTCCACCAGGCAAACTCACAGCAGGAATCTCACCTAGAGTCACCCTTTGAGATCGGGCAGTTTTAGGGGACATTTGCACTTCAGATATGGTAGCTGGGCGGGGCCTGTCACTTAAGACACCTGATGCTATAGGCGTGTATGATAAATGCTCCGAAGTCTGTGGCACCTCCTGCAGAGTTGCTCCAAATATGTGACTTAAAGAACTCCCGCTGTTCAATCAAGATAAACCATCACTGATTGGGAAACTGTCTGATGTTACATTGCAAAATTTTACATGAGGAGAAGCATCCAGTCCCATGATCTGCCGTAGCAGAACCTTAGTTGCCTCGTTCATCGGAGGGCAATATCTAACAATCTGCCCATCTGAAGCAACGGTATCCTCAGTCTCAGACACATCATCCTGCTTAAGCCTTCGCTTTTTGTTGCCTTCAGTTATTCGTCTGTTGTTCTCATTCTGCTGTTGTACAAACTGAGCCAAAAATCCAGGGCTCTAAACAGCCTTTGCCAGGAAGGACATCATCTGCTGCTGCCGCAACTCCATCCCATTGAGGCATTTGACCATCGCTTGTAATTGCTTCTCGGTAGCCTGCTGTTGTTGCCTCAACCTTACAATCTCCTGCATAAACACATTCTTGTCTCTTTTGAGCCTCTCAAACTCTTCCTCAAGCCTGAATTTTCCAACCTCCACAAAAGCACTGCCCGATTTACTATGTGATTGCTGTGTCAGCCGATGATTGTGTCCATGAGCAGGTTTTCGCCTATTTATAATCCTAAGCAGGTGTTTCTGACCCCTCAGAAAGCCCTCATTGGCAAACTCCCACCAATCTGGATTGACTTTTCTGAAACCCTGTTTAACAGATGCAGCAGAGTACTAAAGCTGCACTAGTTGGGATGAAGCAATGATAAAAAAAAAGCATTTCCAAAAATATGAAGGAAACCGATATCTGAATTAATAGGTTGCATGCAAAAGACATACCGAGGCAATATAGTGTCGTGATACACAAGGCCCAAAATTATGGGAACTCTAGGGAGTGCACACCATACATACTTGTATGCTTTTGGAAAGCAATTTTTGTGACTCAAAAACTGAAACCTCCAGGTCATAGTGAACCAACCTCGCCATAGAACCAATACTTGGAGGGAAAAAGGGGTGAAAACAGACAACAAGTGATTAAGTGCACAACAAGAGATTGTGAAACATTTAAGCATCACACCGAAATAAGCGGAAAATAACCCGAAATAATAGATCCTCGTGTTGAACTTCTGATTTGCTCACAGCGGCAATATCACATATCCCTCTCGAGAAGGGAAAAGCAAAAGGCATGTCCAGGATTTATGCTGCACGTAGGTTAGTAACGAATCAAGAAGCCTAACTTAACAACCTTAAACTTAGGTTGAAGGAACAAGTTCTTGATCTGTTTACTTTCCAACTAATCAACCTTCGGCTCCATTTGTTTGCTGAGAAAAGCGGAGAGAAGAATTAGCAAATATGCATGTCCCGATACAGTTCGTCGACTTCCCACTTACAAATTTCTCCCATCAATTCATCAAAGACCGCGTCTACAAACGCGAGAAACAGAAAAATACCATACTCCTAGATTGCTCTCACCGCTGTCAACAAAAAGATGACCACCAAGACACGCCAGGAAATGCTTAATAAGCAAAATGGACAACACAAATGTTCATAGTTCTTAGCTAACCACACACGCAGTCAAAACCAAACAAAAGATCCTCTTTCCACACGCCAGACCCAACCCATCCTACAAGAACCAAACTTTGGGGGAAAGCGAAGAAAGAAGCAAACTTCACGAAAACCCAGAAAAAGAAATCGAGGCAAGTGCGTACATAAGTGTTGAGCTGCCTGACGAAGCTGGAGAAGTTGCTGGGCTTGAAGAGCTTCGGCACGACCGGATCCGTCGCCGGGTCGTCCACAATCTCGTACGTCTTGCTAAGGAACGGCGGCGGCGCGCCGTTGCGGAGATCATTCATCGGAGCCGGAGGCGGCCCCTTCCCCCGCTGAGCGTCTCCCACGCCGTCGTTAGCAGCGCCCATTTCCACACACACACACAGAGTCTAGTGCTCAAGGGGAGGGAGGCAGCGATGGGGACATGTGGGGGTGGTAGTCAAAGGCCGAACTTTGATCGCCTAGAGAAGAAGGCGAAGAAGAAGAAGAAGAAGCAGAGGAACGATTTCGTTCGCGAGGAGGAGGAAACCAACCGGGACGTTGGAAAAGGCACGAAGCGGTCGAACCTCGACGAACGGAAAGGGCAACGGTGGACGATAAAGTATTTTTACTTTTCTGACCAAAAGGAAAGGCATTTTTACTTTCAGTCCAACGTCCAAATCTATTAGTAAATTCCAACTTGCCCCCAACATTCTATACTTTTTTGCAATCTGTTCCACTTCCAAATTTCCATCACAGCGAGGAAAAAAACTAGGGGTGAGCATGGTTCTAGGAATGAATTTGGAACCGGAGACCCAGATCGATGGGAACTGTCTAGTTCTGAGTTCTGCGTTCCAAGACATGCAGGAGTTTTCGGATTCAAAAAATTTGAGAAACTTGTTTTAACAATTAGCTTCCAGTTCTAGATAGGTGGAACCTGAAACAAGTTTTTGTATTTTTTTTAATCTATGTCTTCGCGTGATCCTATGGTATTCCATGACATCCATTGACGGGTGCATAATCTGAAATCACTAATTTGAACTTTCATTTTATAACTGAGATTTTTGTTTTATTAATGTTTCATATCATTTGCGTGTCTAAATATAAGTTATAGTCAGTAGATTACAGTAGCAAGTGATAATCATTAAAGATGATGATTCACTACAATCGTTCAATTAATAATATAGGTGGAATTCAAGTAGACTTTGAAACCGACCTTGAAACCTATGACAAGGTAAGTTTTAAGTTTTAAGGTATGTAAAATAGGTTCCAACTTATAAAAAATGATGAAGGTAGAATCTGTACGGAACTTAGAACCACTCACTCCTAAAAAAGAAAACCCCAAGCCATTTGCCCTAATTTGACTTGTCCTAATTTAAATGGCGATGACGGACCCATCCAAAGTTGTCAAAGTCACACGGGGCACCTGTCAAAGCATGGCGACATCGAGGTTTCGCTTGGCCTAAAAAATGATCACTTATATCACCCAAAATAATTAACGAATGATAACTATCTTTCATTATCGATATTGATTTATATCTACACATTTTTGCAGTTGACGAAAATTTTATTCGTTGATTCTATTTTAGGAAAATATTTTCTAAATCATTTATTTTCCGTGAAATAAATAAAGTCAATGAGTAAAATAAGAATCACAACTTCTAATGAAATGAAAAATCAATTACAAATGAAAAGCTAGACGTACAAGTAATTGATTTTCTATTTAGTATGATTTTTAATATTTTTTTAAATCTTGCGATTCTCAAACATTTCAAAATGCGCACATATCCAAAACAGACTTGCCTTTGACAATTACTATTAGAAACACCGGGGCGCTATTGAGAAAAGGCTAAAACTACGGGGGGCAAAATTGAAAATTCCCCACCTATATAAGTGTCGCGCCCAGTTGCTTTCGGGGGGCGGCGAATTTGGACGCGAAATCAGTGCGCGCGCGAGCGACGGAGATGAGCTCGCCGCCGCCGCCGCCGCCGGCGGAGGAGGCAGCGGACCTCCTCTGCCACCTCGACAACGTCCAAGGCATCGTCGACGCCCTCTCCTCCGTCCGCTGGAAGCGCCACCAGGTCTCTCCTTCCTCGACTTCTCTCTCCGATCAACGCCATCCCCTTCTTTCTAACCGGCGCTTCTCCGTTTCGAACACCACAAAAGCTCGAGCTTAGGGTTTTCTCTCTTTTGCCCGCCTGTTACGTGCCGGCATGTCCGGCGCAATTTTGGGGGTTCCTGTTGACGGTTTGTGTTTTTGATTTGATGTTCCGATCAGGACGCGGTCGTCGAGGTGTCGGAGCATGGCATTGTTCTGATCGTCGAGGAGAGCGGTTGCCTTCAAGCCAAGGTTTACCTGCAGCGCGAGGTATCTTTGCTCTCTACGCTCGCTGTTTAGTATCATGCGTAGTTCGGAATTGATACTTGCTAAGCTATAGTTGATTTGCCTTGGAAATTGGAAATTGCCCTGCTTTTCGCCCCTTTCGGCACGTCCACTTATTGCTGTGGAGAGTGAGTTACCGTGTCTTGCTCGCTTCCGACCTCTTAAAAGCACCGGTTCTCAGCAAATGGCAGTAGCTTGACGTGTGCCCGGTGTGCTTGGTAGTGAATGGCTAGATGCTTCCGTAGAACATTTCATCGATCGCATGGCGTTCAGAATCTTATATTTGGCGTGGTTTTGTATGCATCTGTTTCCTTCTGCACCAAACATGGGTAAGGTTATGGTTTCCGCATGGATTGATATCTTTCATTGATCTCCTCCTGTGCGTAGCTGTTTATCCGCTATGATTACAGCGCGCAAGGGCGGCCTCGGTTCGGTGTGGGTTTGGGCCTCTTTGTTGATTGCTTGAGCACGTTCTCAGTTCCTGGGCATTCCAACACAATCGAGATCCGTTATCCAGGGCCTGACATGCAGCTTCTCCTCAAGTATGTAATACTTTTTGTATCTCCCTATGCTGAATGGGGTTTAGTTTGGATGGATGATTAGTGCTATTCAAGGGCAGAGCTTTACTAGACACTCAGTTATCTAGGCTTGTCAGTGAGCGAGGAGGGGCTTAGAAATGAGGTCCAGGAGCTGATCATTTTTCCCTTCTCTTTTTCTAGATAAATGAGAGCCTTATTGGTTGTCTAGTAGAGGCATGGATAGGCAGGAAGTGATGACAATATGAATGCATCTGTGCCTTTCTTATCACTCTCTTGTTCCCACATCAATAGTATCACTCTTGCAGCCATTTTAGATGCCATATTCTTTTCCAGGTCTAGTAGAAGGATGAGAATTGGATTTAACATCTGATTTTATGGATCTGATTAGTTAATTATTGAGATAACCCCATCACCTATTGTATCTTTGATGTAATGTTAGGTCTATTGATTCACTTGACGCTTGCATTTATGCTGAGATCAGGACAAGGATCCCTGACACAGTTTCATGGGACTATGACTTTGAACCTGCAGGAAGTTCACCACTCAGTTTCACCGTTAAGGTATCATCTCCTATGCGTTCCTCTGTTAGGAATATCACAACCAACCCGCCCCCCTCCCCCTCTTGCCTACTTCCAAAGTAACTCATTTATGTCTTCACCATGCTCCATCTCTGAATTACATTTTTGCTAATGCCTATTTTGGAACTTGTCATTTTAAGCATTCAACAGTTGGTTTCATTCCGTGTTTTTCTGATGAACGATTCACTGGAGAGAAATGACGAGGTTTTCCTAGTGGTGTCAAGGATATGGTTATCTAAATACAATATGTGAAGTTTCTCGTAGGCAATAGTGAGTTCTGGAATGTCATTGCTGTCAAAATAATTGAAATATTGAAATTAGAGGATTTCTATCTGCAGTCTGCAGCATTGAAAGAAGCCATTGATGATCTCGAATGGCCAGGGTCAAGTGTCGAAATCTCTTTACAACCAGCACCCCCTTCTGTTATGTTTAAAGGCGAAGGTCATGGAGATTTGCAGGTGCAGTATGGGTTAATGTATGAGGAGGCTAGTTTTGAATGACTAACAGTGCTTGCACACACTCTTACCGAGTACCATGTTCTGCAGATAGAGTTCATGTATTATGCAAATACAGATCTCCTGATTGCATTCCACTGCGACCATGCAGTGTCCCACAGGTCTAATATTTATTCTGCACAACATTTTAAGTACTTAGACGAATTTCTTGCTATCTTCACTTTCTCGCTTCTAATAGCATCCATATATCATGACAATTGCATGTATAGGTATAAGTACAAGTTTCTCCGTGCAACAACTTCGAATTTACCAAGCAATGTCACTAAAGATAACAGAGGAAGCAAGTTGACCATTGGGAGAGGTGGAATGTTGAAAGTTCAGCACTTAGTTTCGGTTGCAAGATCTTCTGCTACGCACCAACACAACGCTTCTGGTTATCAGCAACCCAGTCGAATTGCTTATGTCGAGTTCTTTGTTAAACCAGAGGTCGATGGGGATGATGCGTAGGGCTTCTCTGACTACATTAAAACCAGAGGAAGAACACCAATGATTCGTACGCCTCTCCAAAGCAAATTTAATTAAGCTATACATCGGTATCTGTTCACACCATGGTTTTTCCGTCTGTTCAGTAAAAGCCGTTGGCCCTGCATTTTGATCCATTAGACTACCTACGAATAGATTCAAAGGGGCCAGTTCATCACATCTTGGGACTAAATTGTTCATTTCCGCCCTTCTCTGGGTAGGAGTGGAGGCACAAGGATCGGCTCATGTGTGGTTGCTGAAAATGATGGCCAGTGTTTATACGAGCGAAAGGATCACGGTAGAAGATACATCCTTTCCTAGTTCCGGCCCTGCTAAAGATGCGACTTGCACATGGCATTGGGTGTGTCCAAGTTCGTGCGACATCCACTGTGTTTTTTGCCTCATTTGCATATATAAGGAATTTGGTTTGCTATGGAATATTCTGGTTGAGTTGAGTTATTCGGCCTGATTTGAAATATTGACATCGTGAGTTGAGGTATTCTGCGAGGGGTCGCCGGCCATTGCCCGTAGGCCGTCGACCGCTCCCCCTCTCGACCCCTCTCTCTATCTTTTCTTTTCACCTTTTTGTTTTCTGTCGTGCCATCCCTGTGGAGCCACGTCAGTGCCACGTTTTTACCAAAAAAACAGAAACAAAAGAAAAATGATAACAAAACTGCCATATAAATTTGCCATCTACGTGGCTATCGGAAGGACTCAAATAATAAATGGTAACCAGCTTTAGGTCACTATCCCATATAATTTTGCCCTCCTAGTTCTGTCAATTAGAATTAAATTCGGTGATTGGTGATCGCGCAGTGAGATGTAGGCAATTTTCAGACGAGGGAATTCCGTAAATTACCAGTGACACGCCTACCACCCACAACCTGTAATGCGTATAGCTGCTCGACATCGAGATTAAGCTTGAGCCGCATTGAGGCAGCATTCCTAGAACAATCCGTTAGCTACTCGATGCCTTCTCTCCTTATCATCCGAACTGTTCCCAATCCGTAGCGATGTCAAGTTTCTCTGACAATGCGGCCGTTACCTCCTCCTCATCTCCTGTCAGCTGCAGTCATCGCCAATGGATCTTTTGGTGTCTGAAAGACCCTCAAGAGAACAGAACAACGACAGCGACCATGACAGATACCGCGATGGATGATAAGCAATCTGCCTTAACACGTCTTGCCTGGTGTGGCCTCAAGGTATTCCTGATGACATAGATGCTTGTAATATTATTCTCGTGAAATTCTCTGTTCTAGAATATAGGCAATTTGTGCAGGGTTGCAATTGATTCCTTTCTAGCGTTCCAAGTTGTGCTGTGTAAAAGGGACCTCTAGCTTCGACGTGACTGAAGCTCCCATTAGTGAGGAAGCTCTAGATATCATATTGACTCGCCACCTTGCATCGAATCTTTTCATTTCCTCAGCAAATGACAGATATCTAACATTGGAACCTCACTAGAAAGTACATATAGTGCAATTATCCCTAGAAAAATGTTTAAAGAGGTACTTCAACTAGCATTATTCTTATCCATCATCCATGTGTCCACAATCATCACCGTGGAGTCAACATGCATCAACAAAACCTGCTTACCTGCAAGAGTTAAGTGTTGCCAAATTATCAGCCTGAGCAACTAGGAAGTTGAACAGGTCTGTCCACCAGAACACAATGCTGAAACCATAATCAAAAACTACTGTACATCTTGGAAAAATCGAGACAAGTGTCAAGTTTGTCACCCGCAGGTGTGGCCGGTTTCCTCTACCATTCAGTGTAACATCATGACCAGAATTCCAAATCACATCTTTACTCAGCCATACAAGGAAAAGACATTACAAATGCGTCGTGAGTCAAAAAATCTTGTGGGGCTTCCACAAAACAATCTACCACGTGAATCAATGTAAAATTCATTTACGTGCATCCTCCATTGGTATCTCTCTCAGAAAAGTTCTAGTCGGAACCCTAAAATAACATGAAGGCCAAGACATAAGCACAAAGGTGTTCCGAGGATTGACTTAAAGCATGAGTTATGAGCAGATACTAAACAAGCAGTCATTCTTAACCATTCATACATGCTTTCACAAAGTCTCTGATTGAGATATCATTAAATCGATTTCCTATCGTGTGAAGTCTTATTTTGCCCAATATTTCCCCTTCGAGAAACTCTAATTCTTTTTGACAAGAGCTTGAATATTATTTTTCTATATTCAAGCTCTTTTCTCGACAATCTAGTATTCCTGATAAAGTGAACTCTTCTATAAAACTAAACTTCTCTGGACATGCCGCTAGATTCTAACCAAACCATGCCCAGCCATCTGAACAATAACAATCAGATGACGTGTACAAACATCCAGTGAACTGTAACGTCAACTGTGTCGACTTTCTTACCTAAAGCATCATTGGACGATCAAGTCCACCATTTTGGACTTAACACTGAGCATAGTTGCCTGTTCATGCTCAATATGAGTTGAGAGAAATTAAGGCGGTATGTTGTGATCATACCATCCAATCATCCAATATGATGCAGTTAGCCAATGGTACCATCTTATCTAATGCAGAATGAGCATTCCAGCAGCATAAATTCATTCTACTGCATTTATTGGGCAGCGATCCTAGGAAAATAATGGTAGTCACTCCAGAAGATACAGAACAACCCAATGGCTCTGTCAATTTTAACTATCCTAATTCCATAAATGGCAACAGTATATCAATTTTGGAAACCAGTCAATGATATTTGAAAATAAGAGAGATAATCCGATTCCGTACAACAGATAATTCCACCTTATGCTTTCTTAGTATGGAAGCAACACTTGCATACAGATAATTCCACCTAATAATGCAACCGCTTGCACCATTCCATCAATAAATACCCCATATCCAATCAATAGCTAAAGCAATCAGTGGTCATAGCATTCTCCAGTGTCCTTAATTGGATATTTAGTGACAAAAAGAAGCAGATAGTACAAAGTGCATTTAAAGAAGACTGCAAGTCAGATATAACGCACACGAGGCACAAAGTTAACGAAATGCCATGTCAAATGCAAGAGGTTTAGAAAATCCAGCAACTTTACACTGCGTAATCAAAATCTTTCCTTTCAATGATGCAAAGGACGCAAAAGGAGATATCCTCGGCTAGCTCTTACTGCTTGGGGGCATAATTATCATCACAGCAATTATGACATCGACAAATATCGAAACCCATTAGAAGAATTAATAAGCATGCTATCCAAGTTGAGAAGCAAAACGTAACCGGCTTTGCTTCAAGAATATCAATGAAACTAGAAATACAGATCATTGACGGAAAAGCAAAATCCATTGGTCAGCCAAAAGATGAAAAGAGCACAACCAGTTCTGTGCAAAAAAAAACTCCAAATAGAACTTTTCCCTAAAATCTCAAAGTATCTTAAGACTACCTATCTGCAGAGAAACATTGATGGAATATACATGATTAACAGAGAACGCACATTTGATCGTCAAGAAGCTTGAACTAGAAGTCAAGATACGGCTACTTATTCACCGCTGTCCAAAAGCCATCTAAAAGGCCACGAACAACTTCAGTCACCAATCAGCAAAGGGTTTCCCAAAATGGACCTGTATCCAGCAACACAAATCCACCAAAGCAACGAACAAGGAGTGCACAGTTCAGGGGTTTTCTACGCACTGTGCCAGGCTTGAATGAGGCGAAACTGGAAGGCCACCATCATCCCCATCACTACCGCTAGTATTACTCACAACTTTCCTCACCTCCTTGTCACAACTCTGCACAGTTCGAATATCAAAGCTCACTCTTCTTAGAGCCATCCCCTTTGCCAGAGCACTTCGCCAGATCCTTCCCCAACTTTTTGGCCAAGTCGCAGAAAAAATCAGTCAAAACGGGCTCGTAATTGGGCATCTTCGCATATCCAGGGAAATAGTTAATGTCAATAACCAAGTATCGATGTCCATTTCTGGCATCCCTTATCACATCGAAGTTAAACAAGTTCAACTTCATGGCCCGCCTCAAACCCTTTGCGATCTCCGTCATAAAACTCTGAGGAGGCATCTCGGTGTCCTCCAAATGCATCAACCTATAATACTTATCGTCATTCTTTTCATGCGTTGTCAAATTGGACACCTGCGAGAACGACAAACACCCCTCGAGAGACCCCAACTTCTCCTCCGAGACATCAGGCAAGGACTTGCGCTTCACGCATTTCACATACTCGCCAACAACATAAACTTTGAATATGACCCCACCATGATTCACAAACTCCTGCAGCACGATAGGCGGTTTGAGCTTGTTAAGCCCGTCGTGGTTAAACACGAGCGCCATTTTGTGCGATTTGGCGCTTCCGTCGGCGACCAAGGGTTTCGCAATCACCGGGAACTTCAGCGACGCCCACGCATCCATATCGAACAGCGTCTCCTTGTCGTAAATCACAATCTGGTTCGGGATACCGAACGATTCGCCCTCGCTCTCCACCCGGAGCTCCGAAACGACCTGGAGCATGGAAATGCGGTTGTGTAGCCGCTCGATCGCGTCCGGCGAATCCAAGACCACCGCATTAGGGTTCCCGGCCGTGAACTCCTCCAGCTGGCGCCGCCAGTCCTCGCCGTACAGCTTGTGGAGGACGCAGTCGAGGGGCCCCTGGTCGACGAGCCGCCGCCCGGCGTCGATCCTCACGAGATCGACCCCGCGGGACGCGGCGAGCGCGACGAGGGAGTCCTGGATGAAGCTCTCCCGCTTCTTCGGCAGGAGCGCGTAGCCCACGCGAAACCTGCTCTCCGCCATGGCCGAATCCGCGCCCGTCCCTCCTCAACACGCCAATCCTACCGACCGCAGATTCCCCGCCGCAGCTCATATACAGTGGAATTTCTTCCCCCCCCCCCCTCCTCAGGCCCCGCGATCGGAACGCAAGGGAGACGAGGGGGCCCGCGCCTGGGAATGACGGCGGAGTTCGGCTAAGGGCTTCGCGGCGCGGCGGCGGTCGCTGCGGCGGCGGCGGCGGCGGCGGCTGGCTTCGGCGTCGAGGTTTTGAACTTCCCCAGGGAGTCGAAACCGAACCATGCAACAGAGATACAGGGAGAGAAGGGGGCAAATGAACGAGAGGAGCACGGTATTTATAGGTTGGACCGGACCAGGGTTAAGTCGGGGCGGTGGCCTTTTGACCATGGTTAGTTAGCGCGCGCGCGGTGGGGAAGGGGGGCTAGTGGCAATGTACGGACACGTGGCATATCCTCTAGGGCGATTGTGCGGATTCGCGCCGCAAAAAGGAAAAGGGCATCCGAAAATTGGACGGTCGTGATTGCGTTGACGGAGGAGTCGCCGTCCACTTTCAGCGCCTTGATGGGGACCACTTGCAGTTTTCGCACGTTCTTCTTGAAATTCGATTGGCTTTCTCCCCCCGCCCCCCCCCCCCTCCCCTCCCCTCTCCCTGTTAATTCTATTAAAAGGTCAACGTTAAATCCGTGTCCCCCCGAAATTGGACCGTGCGAATTGCATTGTCACCTGAATGTTCGTGTAATAATTCCTCCCGAGTGAATCGCACGAACCGAAAGATAGAAATCGAGTAACGTAGTTTCGGGTGGAAAAGCGAACAATATGAGTATAATGTAGTAGAAGGTGGAACAGGAATCTTTGCTTTGGTACCAATTTTCGGAGTATAAAATCGACGTGCCGAAGTCTCGCTGGAGCCTAATCTCGACATGTTCGTGAATGACATTCGCTTAATCGTGTGGTGGAAATCGGTGGGGCGTCGAGGTCGAGGTATGTATCGGCCCGAAAAAAGCAATTTTTCTATAATTATACGTATCAACCGATAAAAATCGAGTAGGTCATAAATATGTTTTCAGCCCATCGATTTTTTTTCTTTTAAAACTTATGTTCTGTATCAATAGTCGAAAGGGGTTCTGTTTTTAGGAACAACTTTCCCCAGTTTGGCAATTGGGTGGAGTTCCCATGACAGGCCATCATCTTCGTCGACACAAAGTCTTCCCATCCCGAACCACAAAGGTCACATCACACTCACTCGGGATCATCTTTTGCTTTCTCTGCATGATCCCTCTGCAACTTTTAGTCAAACATCACTTTGGCTCTTCCTCCCGTAGGTTCGTCAGAAGGCTATGAATGAAGCATCTGTTCATGGGAGGCATCATTACCATCAACAGCAGATTTAACAGCAAAAGGGCAGATTTCGAGAAATCAGTCGTGTCTATTTATATACGCTTGAGAAGTCCGCACGAGTCAGGTCCCAGAATTTTACTGTCACTTTACCATGATTTACCATCGTTGCTTCACCGAGAGTAGGCAAAGCTTGACGCGAAGTCAGAACGGCGACGGCACTGTATAAGTGGAGGGGTAGCTTTCCATGTGAAAATCGTGGGAATCTTCTCTCGTTTCTGAGGTGATTCTGCAATGGCCGAATAGACGAGAGATGCTTCCTTCTTTTAGGTCACACGTGGTGGTGGGGTTGCGTTGCCTCTGCCAGCTTCTTCGTTGGAACCACGATGAGCATCTCCATGAAGAAAACGTGCTCATTCTTCGGTACGCACGTCGGTCGACGAGACCTGTATCTTTCAAGTACGCATGCTATCTGAGCTCAGCTCGTGGACTCGAGCCGATGATTTCGAAGCGGTGAGATCCACGTCAAAGCACGGATGGGTTACTGAAAGTTGATTCCATCCGCCGCATTGTCTTCCCTGCGGAGAGCCCGCGGACGCCGGTCGCGGCCCACCTGTCGGGTGGGTATCTCGTACCGACTTTCGCGCGGTCCAGCGCACGGACTGGTCATCACCGGATCATTTCCGTAACGTCCTCACGCCAGGCTTGTGCGTAACCTGGTACTATGGCCAGAAACAAGCCTCGACATCAATCCCGAGGACAAAAATTGGACAGCAGAGTGCCATCATCGCGAAAGCCATCTTCACTTTATTCGGCACCCCGCGATGAGTGGCAGCAGCGGTTTTGTTGTCGCTGCCATTGTACAGATGGGATGAGCTTGGGGCATTGGGCCCATTGGGCCGCGACATCCCAACCTACCGTGGGCCGTCCTTTCGGGGGCCAGGCGAAACTCGTCGCTTTCCACTATCGCTTTGGAGTCTCCGAGACGGCAAGCCGTCCTCTCTCTCTCTCTCTCTCTCTCTGATCAATTTCAACATAAATGAGAAGACTCCGCCTTTCTTTCCTTTTCACGTACTGTTCTCCAGTTGTCACCCACCAGCCCATTGAAAGAGAGGATTCAAATGGGACAATCGACACAAAGAGTTCATGCCGGTCCAATGTGTAATGTTGAATTTTTAACAGGGTCAATGCGGTCCTTAAACTATTAGGCTGCATTTGGTCATCCGGATTTCTAAATAGGATAGGATTAGATATGATAGGATAAGAAATCCTGAGATTTCTTCACATCCTGTCCACTGTTTAGTGGACTACGGATTTAAAGTTTGATAGGATAATTTTTATTATTTCTTTTTTGCTATTCACGGGTTCGAAGGAGTCGATGAAGGAAAAAAAGTCGAGAAATTTTTTTGGTGAAAGCGCACAAGGTATAGGGACGAAGATGATGGCGAGTGGAGCGTAGGGTTTTTGGAAAAATGGGCATTAAAAACCCTATCTGGGTCTATTCTACCTCCTCCCACCGGATTTTTTTATCCGGGCTATATCCGGTCTATATCCAACCTTATCCTATCCTAGACCACCACTAAATACAAGATAGGATAAAACATATCTTATCATGGCTTTTATACGGTCGACTAAATGCAGCCTTAGTAAGTATTCAATCTAGTCTCTCGTTACTGATGTGACGTCCAATCTATTAAATTTGACCTGTGGACCAAAAATAATTACACGCGAATCGTTCACGTAAGACATTCATCTCAAATCAGAAAACAAAAAGAAGAAATTTCCAAGTGATATACCTGACTTCCCCAAGTTTTTTTTTCCCTTTTCTAAAGTCAATGAATAAAAAGATGTAGATATTGACTCGTCAATTTCAAAAATCTAGTTGAGCATATAATAATTGACATCATCATATGACATTTGATTTATCGTTTGAGCGAGTGAAATGACCTAGATTGAATATTTACCAATAATTTGGGGATCGCGTTAAATAAATTAAAAGTATGTAGATGACATTGCATATTAAAGCCACAATTAAGGACCGTTCGCGTCAATTTTCCCGTGCAAATCATATTATGCACAGACCCCAGATAAGGATTTCGTGTCCCAAATTTCTGTAGACACCAACTTGTCTCCCGATCTTTAATTAGCTTCCGGTTTGACAAAACCCCGGAGCTTGGTTTCTAAGCGATGCAATCGATTTGGCGATTACGGGAGCTTACGTGAGTTCAGGACAAGGGCGCTGTTGCTCCCGAAGATCAACGACATATTCCCTTTAAAAAATCCGAATATCCGAAAGCGAACAAATTTAAATAATAATTAGAAAAAAATGGAAGAAAAAAGAAGAAGGTCCGTACATATTTCTATTGGCCTCCGCGAGGAAGACGACAGGAGCGAATTTAATAAATAAAAGAATTAGAAAAAAAAGGGGGGGATTGACGTGGCGCAACGGAACATCTGACGGAGATGCGTTCGTTAGGTTGGAAACAACTGTGGAGCGGTGAGGTGCACGTGACCCGGTTTTGTGGTTCTCGGACGCACGGCCACGATCGCCTGATGTTTTCCTGCACATGCGGCGGCGATGCGTTCATGCGGTCACGTGCAATTCGTGGCCGCATCTGTCGCTGTCCCTGATTACTGCGAAGATGCTGTTTCGAATAAATAAATAAATAAATATATATATTTTAAAATATTCGGTTTCTATTTTTTTTTCCTTCCCCTTAATTTATTTTTCTGGTTTTTAATGGGAGCAGTTATTCTATTACGGTTGATCCGTGTCTTTCCGTACCTGAATTAATCCGATTAGATTATAAAAGAATTGCGAATTCAATCATAAATTTATTGAACGGATGCCAATTCGACTCTAAACTTTGTTAATTTTGACAATGCAGTTCTATACCCTCGTGCGAAATTTCCAATACAATCCTTCCGGTTAATTGAAGTCAAAAAACGCTAACATGCCTCAACATGTCATTTAGGGCAGCCGACCAATAACGACCGGACACCGTATTAGCAATTTTCTCGATAGTAATTGGCCGGGAGAAGAACATTGGAATTTAGCATATGAACTTATGATCAAATTGGCAAAATCGAAAAATTTATGGCTGAATTGGAAGCACAGTAAATTTTCTATCAATGTGGTGATTAACCCATCGAGAACTCGCCCACGCTACGCCATCGGCAGTAGATTCATGTAATCTATATATTCCATCTCAAAAATGCTTTGCTTGTGCTCTCAATTTAAAAAAAAAAATTATTTGTCGTACGAAATACTTCGATGATAAATAACCTTAAAAATGCTAAAATACACGATAATAGCAGCAGCATATAGTGACGTAATTAACGGATTATTTTGTTTTCTTCCGCGCCTTCGCCAGCGAATATTCTTCCTCTCTCTCTCTTCCTCCCTCCTTCTCTCTCTCTCTCTCTCTCTCTCTCGCTAGAGGTGTCCCGGAAGCAAAGGCGAGGAACAGCTCTCGCGCTTTCCCATTTTCTCTCCCCCCCCCCTTTTCCCTCCTTTCCCGGAAAACGGAGGAGAACCGAGCGAAAACGGAGGAAAGGGAAGGAAAGCTCGAAACTTTGAGGGGGATAGGGGGAGAGGGAGGAGGAGGCGGCCGCCATGGACAGGATCGACGCGAAGGAGGTGGTGGGTGGCGGCTCGAAGTTCCCGTTGAGCTTCCGGGAGCTGGCAATGGCGTCCCTTGTCATCGTGGGATTCGTCCTGGGGCTCGCCGGCGTCTATCTCACCATGCCCGCCTCGGACTACAGCTTCCTCAGGTTGCCCCGCAACCTCGAAGATCTCCAGATTCTCCGGTAAAGTGTTTCTCGATCGATTTTCTTGGAAGATCTCCTTGGGCGGGGGTGGGGGGGTGGGGTTTTAGGGGCAATCTGGGGATATTCTTCCCCCCCGTTTAGAGGTTAAATCCGTATCTCTTGATTTTGATGGGAGGTCCTTAATCTGAGTTTGCACGGTTGGTGGGATCGTGCTTTGAGCTACGTGCGCCGAGATCGAAGTAATGTGATTTGATTCCTGAGACGAGATTCTCGCGGTGCTATGTATGTTCTCCATTAGGGTGTGTTTTATTTGGTGTTTCGTGCAATCTGGTCGATATTTAGGTTAAATGTTCTTTTCTCACTCATTGATGCAACCTTAAAAGACAATTTAAGCGGTTTTCTGCTACCAAATTTGTTGAGTTTTCGCTCCGTTAACACCCTCAGACGTTAGTTGCCTAATTGTTCAATGAAATAGGAATGGCATTCCTTTGGTTTCCCGCCGTTTGATATCGTCTTCTTTCTTTTGTAATTGGGTAGTGTGGGAGTGAGCCTGTAATCTTAATTTAATGCATTTCGCTTAGCTGTTAGTTTCTCCTGTTTTGACCATTGGATGTGTGGAGTTAATAAATTTGGATCCAGCAATTAGTTCATTGACGCGTCTCTTAATCTGCTTGCTTTCTAGAACTTTTGTGATTTTGCCTAATTTCCAATCACAGAAAGTTCGTTTCAGGCTTTAGAATAAAGTAGCTGGATTTGTATTATCTGTTCCCTTTGAAGTTCATTCGACTTGAGAATGTCCACCTTCAGTTCACAAACACTAAGATACATGGCTCAAATTCTTCGGGTAGGAGATTCATGTCGTGAGTGTGTTGCCATGTTGATGTCGGTCTCATTAAGTTGGACTAGATTATCTTGAGTTTGCTAATGTGTGAGAACGAGCTTTGGCAAAAAGATCTATCATTGTGAACCTCTGATTCGTAACTTGTTTGGCTATGGAGAAAAAAACAACATGCTCTTCAGTAAATAAGCCTCTTCTTTATGTATCATATTTGCTCCTTGCCCGTACTTTTTCATGACCATGTCCATCCGACTCTGCCTTCCATTTTTCCCTTTGCCAAAATAATAGTGCAATGTTAATGGAAATGAGTCTCAAGTGTTATGTGTTGGGCTTTCATTTCTGCAGAGACAATCTTGAGGGCTACACAAGTGACTATACGCTGCAGGTCCTCGTCGGCTACTGCACGGTCTACATATTCATGCAGACTTTCATGATTCCAGGAACGGTTTTCATGTCTTTACTTGCTGGAGCTCTGTTTGGTGTTTTCAAAGGTGTAGCTCTTGTCGTTTTCGCTGCCACTGCAGGAGCTTCTTCGTGCTATTTCCTATCTAAACTGATTGGACGGCCCATTATCTTCTCTCTGTGGCCTGATAAGCTGCATTTTTTCCAAGCTCAGGTTAGTTGCAAAGTCCATGCATCTTCAATTGAAGTTATTTGGAAATTCGACCAATTTTGTTTCCTTTTCAATTCCAGGTGGCAAAGCGAAGAGAGCGGCTTTTGAACTATATGCTCTTCTTGAGGGTTACACCAACCTTGCCCAACACATTCATAAATTTCGCTTCCCCAATAGTTGATGTACCTTATCACACATTCTTTCTGGCAACAGTCATTGGACTC
Organism: Syzygium syzygioides; assembly: GCA_031216285.1. Lineage (NCBI taxonomy): Eukaryota > Viridiplantae > Streptophyta > Magnoliopsida > Myrtales > Myrtaceae > Syzygium > Syzygium syzygioides. Next base: position 25,044,132 of record CM062245.1, read on the forward strand.
ATACCTGCTGCTTATGTTACTGTCCGGGTACGCTTATTAACTTCCACATTGCAGTTTAAGATAAGGCCTGCAGTTTAGGGGATAAACTATAATTGTCAACAAATAAGCTGCATAATAAGTTCCTATTAATAAATGCACATGGATATATACAGTCAAGACTCTTCAAGTGAAAAAAAACAACAAGATAACCAGCTGTCTTCAAGATAAATATTCACTTTGGTCAAAAAGAGAAGAATGTTTTGCAAGACTCATAGTTTCCCTCTTTTCTCAGGCTGGGATTGCTCTGGGAGATCTGCGATCCGTTGGGGATCTCTATGATTTCCAATCAATTGCTACGCTCTTCTTCATTGGAGTCATCTCAATCACCCCCACGCTGATGGGCAAGAGCGAATCATAGTGATTGCTGGCTTAAGCTCCCAAGGCTAGCTGTCCGGTTCTGCCTCCACTGTACATATAACCACAATCCAAGTACAGCTGTTACTGTTTCTGTACCTTAACAAGGTTGAAATCTGCAGCCATTTGAAACAATCAGGAAAAGCATGATGCGATCTTCGACTCAGCTACAGGCAAAGAGTGATGTCCATTTTAATGGTCGAGGGGAGGGGGTTAAAAGCTGGTTTGGCATTTCCGGCTCGGGGCCAAACTCTTTGTGTCCTTAAGTAAAGACATCTTGATCCCATAAGGATCGTTATAATGTTCTAGACTGATGCCGGAAGATAAGGCTGACTGTTGTATATTTAATGTTAAAGTGGATGATTTGTAGCTTGTGCGTTAGATAATCTCAATCCCGTGTTTAATTTTATCGGCATTTCCCTTATCAATGACCAAATGCTAATGTAGCGGCCTGAAAAGTAGCCAACATGTCATTAATACTGCATTGTCATGAGGATGCCCAAGATCTCTTGGTTACCTCGAATAGGTGCTGCAACATTTTCATTTAAATCAGCATTGATTCTTCTTGTTCTTGAACGACGTAGTGATCTGGAAGGAATAGATTCTAAAGTGCTATTGCGAGTCTGCGGCACATCATGTGATCTGATTGTTAGGTGGGCAATTACTTCTAAAACAAGGCAACCATTCGTTTAGGAGGATCAAATATCAAGCGCATGTGCAGTTTTGAGGCGACGCTCTGTTTTTGGTGGTGAGAATGGTATAGTTACACCTAGTTGGTAAAGTTAGTGGCCATCGGTTGAGATGGGTCGCCTTTAAATTGAGATGCACTAGATCGATATCTAAACAGTAAGATGCGAACGATCTATACTTTCATTAGATAATCCGCCTCTAATTCTCCTGCCGACAATGAAGCAAATACTGATTATCGTTGTTCAACAACAGAAACTGTAAGAAGAGTGAGTCCAGCCAAACGACCGTGCTACCTACTGTGAACATAATTTTGCCAAAGAAAGAAAGAATACAAACTGTTTTACAGCTGAGAAAGGTACAACATTTTCGTTTTTTCTTTTGGGCGACGACAGCATTAATTCCCAAATACCGGACCCAAGACCCGAGTAAACTAATTATTTTTGAGTAAATCAGTGCGATTTCTTGAATTTCTTCTTGTTCTTCTGATGTGAGATCTCGGGAGTCCTGCTCTCCATCTTCCGTTTCTTAGCCGTTTGGTCAGAAGAACCAATTTCATTCCTCGCATTTTGCCTCACCTTCCTCGCAGCCACTGCCGGTCTTTTCTTCCGCCTTCCTTCTATGACCAGTTCTCTCTTCATGCTCTCCTTCTTGGGCCTCACTGTTCCTATTCCTTTTGCCTTAAATTTCTTCAGGGAGGTACCTTTGCTTGCCTGCAATCCCTGGTAAGAGGTTGAAAATTTCATATTTGCTCTGTCAACTCCATTTGGAGTCCTCAAATCCAAAGCAAGCTTCTTTGCAGGGTGATTTGCATCAACTGCCAGTGACTGGTCAATTCTCTTAGATGGGGTCACATTTGGCTTGGCATGGGAGAGTCTTAATTCTCGATCTCGAAGCTTCATATTTCGTTTCTTGGCAACCAGATTTGCAGCATCCTACAAGGCAGAAGCACACTTTAAACGAGTGGCACTCCTACAAAGATGACAAGAAAAAACCGGGAAGAATTTGGTGGTTTTTGCATCTTCAACATTCTATTTGGGTTTCTACTCTCCATTCTCCAGCATCCAAACTCAATAAGATAATTTCCACTACTTCAGTTGACAAAAGACTATCTGCTTGGTCTTTGCAGGGAGATATGGGTCAGCTCAAAACACCCTCCTAGCGGCCATAACCTTGTTATACCTTACATATGCACATTAACGATTGACAATGCAATACAGCATTTCTAAGGCAGAAGCACACTTTAAATGAGTGGCACTCCTACAAAGATGACAAGAGAAAACTGGGAAGAATTTGGTGGTTTTTGCATCTTCAACATTCTATTTGGGTTTCTACTCTCCATTCTCCAGCATCCAAACTCAACAAGATGGTTTCCACTACTTCAGTTGACAAAAGACTATCTGCTTGGTCTTTGGAGGGAGATATGGGTCAGCTCAAAACACCCTCTTAGCGGCCATAACCTTGTTATATCTTACATATGCACATTAACGATTGACAATGCAATACCGCATTTCTACTAGCTTTAGAGCCTGCCAAATCAATGATGCTGTTGCATTAAGCTAACAACAGTTAATAGGTTATTAGGACTTCACGATACTGGGGAATAAACAAGTTGATACTGAAAAGGCGGCATGTTCTTCAGAAAAAACCATTATAAGATAGTCATTGGATATAATTAGCATCATTAATCTAAGCACAAAACATTTTAAGCAAAAGACCACAAATCACGCTAGAAAAGACTTAATATAAAACCACAGTGCATTTAAGGTATGGAAGAAAACTACGAGAAATAATAAATGGTACCCCATTTTCCCAGATGAGAGCTATATGATAATAGGCGAAAATCGGGAGACAATATCAGCCAGAAAGGAATAACACAAGAAACTTACCCTCGTCTTAAACAAGACATAAGCAATACCCTTCCCCACACTTGTATGAGGATCTCTGATGACCCGAACAGCTTCAACGCTGGACCCCAGATTGTTGATGTTAGAAAATAGCCGATAGAGTTCTTCATCCTGCGGAAGATAGGAAAACGCATTCACATATCTACAGAGAAACAGCCACAGTAACCACTATTTGTGAACCTTCCCACATTCAGGCATAAGCATGAGATCATTACCTTTACATCAAATGGCAGATTACCCACAAAAACTGTCCTCTTGTTGTCATAACTCGGAGAAGTCTCTCCCTTCAATTTCTTACGAGGAGGACATGCTCTGTCAACTCGGATGTGATTTCCTCCAACCTACAATATTTTCAATGATGTAAGCAGAACCTCTTTTTCAGGTATGCAACAAGATATTCCCAACAAGTTGACCCTTTGACCCCAATCATACTGATGATCCGTTTTTCCATCTCTCCCCCCTCCCCCCCAATTTGTTTGAAGGTAAACTTACCTCTGCCATGTTATGGGCCAAAGACGCAAGAGCCCACTCTTCTGTCTTGAAAACAATGTAAGCATTAACACTGCAATAAAAGTGCATTGCCATAAATATAAAAAGCTTACAGAACAATGCACCAGATTAAACAGAAGACATCCATTTGATGAGGGACTAGCTGTAATTTCAAACAAACAATGCGTAGAATAAGGAGCCATCTAGTATAGGCATCCAAGCTCTCCACATCACCGATGTAAAGATATAAGTGAGAAAGGCAGTTGATGATTTGTCATAAATAACAAGATAAAAGATATTCACAAGATGCCACTTTATAATCAATGAAACTGACAGATAAGATTAAATGACAAAATATACTTAACATAAAATTAAGTTGAGGAGTCAATATGGTATACATACTTTGGAACGATAATAGTATACTCATAAACAGAAGAAAAGTCAAACAAAAATACTCGCAGATATTCATGATGCTATAATACCAGTCAATGGCTTCATTGATCTTCTTCTTTAATATAGCTCCCTTCCTTGGTATTTTGGTCTGGAAAAACATAGAACAGCATTCATCAGACAAAGAAAACATTCTAAGCAACATGTTAAGCATAAGGTGTCCACAAGAGCACACTCACATCCAGGATCGGAACGGACCGAATCCTTGCCGATTCTATCTCTCCAAATTTGCTAAACTCCTTCACCAAAGCCTTCTTTTTAATTTTCAGAGGCAAATTCCCAACAAATACAGTTCTCAGCAGCTTGCCCTCATCATCGTAGCCATCTTTTGAAGCCAACGCATCGGCCGGGTCATCTGCTTTCTTCCTCTTCTTACCCACAACCTTCTCTCCCACCTGACCATTTGCTTCTTCCTCTTCTGCTTCCCCATACTTCCTAGACTCATAAACCCTCTCAAGCTCATCTCTCTTCCTCTTTTTCCTCTTCTCCTCTACCTCCACATTCGATTCCTCACCTTCCTCGTTTTCATTTGGCAAGCTACGAGCTTGACTGCTCAATCTCAGCTTCTTCGATTTCTCAGTCTCGGAATCAACATCTGAACCAGAACCCACCTCAGAAGCTCCTTTCTTGGACTTCCTCGATTCCTTCGGTTTCTTGTTCTCGGACAAACTCTTCTCGGGTTCTTGTTCTTGCCCTGGCTCTTCGTCTACCTTCCTCTTCTTCTTCTTCTTCTTCTTCTCCTCCTCGACCGTCGCAGACTCGCCGCCTTCATCACCGACAACAGAAGCGCCGAGGGCCTGCCCCAATTCTTGGTGCTTCCTCTTGAAGGGGTTGTCGGCGGAGAAGATGGAGCCGGCAAGGTTTTGCTCGGGAATCTCTCCGAATATCGATTTGAAAACGTCCGACGGAGCCGAGACGGCGTCTTCCCGGAGAGGGTTTTCCGGTTCCTTGGGCTTCTTCTTCCCCATTGCTCTCGAGCCGGCGTCGGAATGACGCAGGACGCGCTGCGTCTCCGGCGCGAGGAAGGGATCTTCGGAAACCCTAGGTGCGATTTTGGAGGGAGAATACGGGGGAGCAAACGTTGGAAATTTGATAAAGTTGAGGACTGTTTTGGCGAAGAAGAAAGTGTTTTTATTTCCTTTTTTATTTAATTCCAAGACAGTGACATCATCAAATGGGCCTCTCAAGGCCCAAGCCCAAGTCTCGACTGTAGCTCGTGCCTAATTTTGCTATTCAAGCTTTTGATTGTTTTCTTTGACATCTTACAAATTATAATAGGTGTTTATCTATATAATTACATATGGTGTTTAATACACATTGAATGCTTTTATATATACTAATGGGTAAATATTTTATATTTTTGAGGTGAAAATAAATCAAGGTATATATGCACTCTCTACGTTCAAATTATGATGAATAGATCTCCATCGTGATAAAAGTTGCAAAAGCACCCATAATATGCAGTCCCCTTGTGATGATCTATTGATGATCGTCACGCTAATGTGCTTGGACATCAATAACTTTCTTTGGTGAGAATTTTATAATTTATAAGAGAGAATTGAATCTAAATATCTACAATGACACGTGCAGGTTTTGATAGAATTAATCAAATATCGAGCACTCTGCAAATTTCAACGGTACATAAAGCAAACCTGAGGAAGATTATAATACATGTCTGTGTTTTATGTAAAGATGTATTGTAGTTCCATGATTTGTAACTACTCGTAATCTAAATAGTTAAGGCAATTGTCAACTAATCTCATGAATAGCTTATATTCCAAATACTAGATGCAGATGCCAATCATCTTACCATCATTCAAACATTTAAAAACTTAATATCTCATTTTTTCCCCACTAGCATTTCCGTGTTAGCTTGTGAAAAGAAGGAAAGAAAAGCATATTATACAGAACATTCAATCGAAAGAAAAGTGATAAAGGCACATGAAAAAACGCATCGGCAACAACTTGACATCGTTTTTGAAGCTGACTTGTCTCGTTCCGAATTCTAATGGTTGGCCTATGCTGATTAATTACGACGTGTGTCTTGATTAGCAGACCATGTTGCAACATGTTGCAAGATATATTTTTCTTTTGCCGACGATGTAACATGAAATCCAACGTTTGTCTCCCGAATCTTTCTCGATGATTAACGTTCCCATTTCTTGAAGACAAAAACAATGCTATATGTAACACGAGAAAACAAATCGTTTCAACTAGTTGACGTTAAGCTCCGGTTGAAATGATGGCCATCACATGAAAGCATGGTCCATGTACAGGGCCGTCAAACGGGTCGATTCGGTTAAAATTGATCCATTTAACCCATAATAATACAATTTTATGCAAAACAATATTAGCAATCGGGGCTCAATACTTAGCAATTTGTTCTTTCTTAAATTATAGAATGGATGACTAAATGAATTGGCTCACCGAGTTAGTGAGGCAACCTTGGGTACTTGGGTCAGGTTAATTGCTAGGTTTTTGCACGATGCATAAGCAACGTGGAGACATGGGTGAGCACCGTGCTGACGGACATGAACACCGACATGGACGGGTCTGGGTGTCGGGTTACGGACATGGACATGAAGTATCGCTGTTTTGTTGACACGCGAGTGTCGCTATCCTGTAATTTATTAACTTCTCTAGTTAATACGTAACTCCATACAACCAAGTAGCTTAAAAAGTACCGGTGATAAGTAGAGGCGTCAAACGAGCGGATCGAGCCTAGTTCGGGTCACGCGGAAAAACAAATCGATCCCATTTAATGAGTCGGATTGAATGCGGGTCGGTGAACAGGAACCTACCGCTCGTCTGGCAACCGCCGAGGCGAAACGCACTGAAGATCAACACCGATGGCTCGTACGTGTCGGGGTCGCCGATGGGTGCCATTTCATGCCTTATCCGAGATGAATCGGGGGTGTTTTGCGACGGATTTGCCAGATCTGTTCGGACGTCGTCCATTTTGCAGCTGGCAGCCCTAGCGCTCTTCTAGGAAGGCATAAAGCACGTGCAAGGGAGAAGAAGTGAAGTGTCTGAGTTTGAGTTAGACAGCCCGGAAGTAGTCAATGCCATTAACAGCTCAAACCAGCCTCCGTGGGAAGTCAACGCAATTATCTTAGAGGCCCGCGACTTACTGGGCCGGCTTTCTAATGTCTCTGTAGCCCATATTTATAGAGGTGCTAACCAAGCTGCAGACTACTTCGTCGAGTGGGTAGCCAACCCTCGTGAAGACCTTTGGAATTTACTTTGTTTCGATGCTCCTTCATCGAACTTTTATGGTTACGAACTCCTTAATTCAATAAAATTAGTTTTTCCCGACCAAACAAAAAAAAAAAAGAAAACTCCTTCGCTAGAATCAATTGGCATGTGTTTATGTTTAAGTTTCGTAAGACTAAATTCAATGAAAATTTTCTCAGTTAATGAAATTGCATTTGCTTTATATTTTAGTAAAAAATGGATTATTTTCAAAGAAAATCCTGACGCTGTAAGAAAGAAATGGTCTGATATTTTACTTTTGTTGAACTCCCTAGCTCTTGGTTTCGCTTTTTTTTTTTTTGTGACTTAAATGGGGTCTTCCTTAGAACCACTTTAACCCAAATCCAGATAGGTTTCATTTTTGTAATCCATTCAGACCCGCGTTTGAAGAATTCAGGAATCCATATACCACCCGGCCCATCGAAAAATGAGTCAAAGAAAAAGCGGGATTTACAACTCATGGTCACGTCGTAGTTTCACTGCGTGGTGCCAAAATATGACTCAGGATCGATTCGGACGAAGCACTGTGCTCTCAGAGCAATTCATTTCATTCGGCGACAACCGAAGCAAAAAGCCCCGTTTCGTTTCATATCCTATCGTCGTAAATTGAATCCGAACAAGCCATGTTATTATTAGTTTGAAATTTACATTTCGAGGACATGAAAACCGCCACCAGGTGAGGCACAAACCACAGACGACGGCAGCGATTTTGTCTTTTCGCTGTACAACGTACAGGCTACAAGCTGGAGATCACGGTCATACAATATACAGATCATGAATACAGATCATGATCGGTTTGTTCAGGCTCTGTTTTGCTTTTTATTCTTGTCAGCTACTAATACTTATTATGGAAGATTAAAATTCCGCAAAATCTCGGGTTACCACCATTCGAGGGTCAGGTTCTTGCTCCGCAATCCATGTGGGAAATCCATCAGCGTCTTCGTTCAAAATCCGGAAAACGTCCGCCGTCTGTCTCCGGGATTCGCCGCTAAAAAGCAGCCGCCATTGCCGGCAATTTCGCAGCTTCCTCTGCATCGTCTTCTTCCTCCTCCTCCGATTCCCACAAGAACCGCGCGTACGACCCCAACACCGTGCTGCATGCGCGCACCAACCAAAGATCAGATCACTAAACTTGACTGTGAATGATTCGTCACCACGAAAGCTCGAAGAGAAATTCGGGATTTATCGGTAGGGGAGCACCTGTCTTCCGGTGATGCGAGAACAGCCTGGTCGAAGTAAGATTTGGCTCTGTCCTCGTCTCTCTGGGTATCCCATATCAACTTCCCGTACAGCGACAGCACTTCTCCGTCTCCAGGGCTCGCGAGTATCGCTCTCCCGTAGTACTCCTCGGCTCTCGCTGCGTCTCCCTCCACCTTTTGACAGGGAAGAAGAAGAAGAAGAAAAAAAAACCAGAGAGAGAATGGTTAGCGACCGTTAGATTTTTGAGGATGGAGCTCGAAAGGGGCCAGCGGGGAATTGCGAATCGGCGAGATTCTTCGGTTCTCGCTTACCTCGTGCAAGTACTTGCCATAGTTCCTCAGCAACAGAGAATCTCCGGGGCTCGACCTCAGCATCTCCCGGTAGTAAGCGCCGATCCCCCGCCGGTCCCCGTATCCGCCGCCGAAGTCGCTTCCGGCTCCGACGCCGCCGCCGCCGCCTCCGCCGCAGGCCCCGAGCTCCTCCAGCGGGATCCCGATCCGGGGCCACGCTCCGGAGCGCCCCACGCGGCCGGCGCCTCCGAGGGTAAGCGATCCGCATTCCTCCTCCGGGATCCTCGCCGGGAAGGAGAGGGACCCGGCGCCGCTCAGCCCGCCCCGCGGCCCGACGACGTCGCTCCCGGACAGGGCGCGGCGGACGCGGCTCCCGCCCGAGGGTTCCCTGCGGCGGCTCATCTCCAGGTGGAGCGAGAACCTGGGCGGCGGCGAGCCGGGGGGGGCGGCGAACCTGTCGACGGAGAACGAGTCTTGGCGGGGCAAGGATAGGGTCGGCGGCGAGCTCGTGAGCATCGCCGCCGGCGACGTGATGGAGCCGGTCCTTATCAGTCCAGCTTCCATTGCCTTTTCGTCTCCGGTTCACCCTTTTCAGTGTGATCTTCTGGGAGAGCTTTTGGACTGCTGAGATGAGATGAGAAGGCTTTTGGATTTGTATGGGAACTGCAGTGATCTGGGGGCGTGTGGGTATATAAAGGCGACGGAGAGCCGTGCGATGGGGCGACTGGGTTGACTTCGACCGGGGGTGGGGCGGAGATGGCGACACGTGTTGAGGGTGCACGTGAGGAGTTGGCTGAGCATGCCCGTGCCCGGGGCAGTCGGCGCCGGCGAACTTCGTCTAATTAATTTTTAACGGGAAGGAGTCGGAGCTGGTCGAACGGGAGCTCGACACGTGCCGAGGGGGGGAGGTGGGCGCGTCCGTGAAGGTGGCGACTTTGCCTGGGATGCGTGGAACATAGGACAAGGACTAAAGAATGGCCCCGTCGGCCAATCGTGCGCTTGGGCGCTTTAAACTTAGGAAGTAATTGTGCATGGAAACAACGAATCACTAGATCCCACCAATTGTTTTATTATTAGTAAGTATTAAAAAAACGCACGTGGTACTACTTTTAATATTAAAATGTAAATGGGTCCGGATGCATATTGAATAGATAATCGATCGATTGCAGCACACTAACTATGTAATAGATCCATGCGATACTTTCTTATGTCCAACTTATTTTAGTTTCAAAATATCACGGAATCCGTACTACAAGAGAGGACTCGTGCATGGAACGACTCTTTACATCCCGAGTAATCTTAATGCAAATGGGTTCTCCATAAATTCAAGGTAAGAGACCATGTCCTCACAGGAAGTACGATGGAATTTATATTATCCTAAGTTTGGCGTAGTTTTGGAGCCGCATATAGAACCATATCTAATTTGATAACCATCGAAGCGGACATAAGTGGGTAACTAAAGCACTCTCGTGTAGCTTTACAAGTTTTAGGAAGAGCAGTCGCGAGTAATTAAGAAGAAAAATGGCGGAGCGACGGGAATTAACTAGATCGAAGAGATTAGCAACAAACGACCGAATGATAAGGTGCACTGCATTCCCCCTCTGTCTCGTCTGTCTGCGACGTCAACTGCAACTGCAAAGGAGATGCTGGAGGGCGGTGGTGGGAACCTAGAAGTCGTTTCGGCATGTGATGCAACCTGCGAGCTTCCAATGTCCGAACTCCACGTCAGTGCTGGACATGTGAGTTCACGTGTGCTTCCTCCTCTTTTCCCTCTTTCTTCTTCTTTTTCTTATATTTGTTATAATCCCTTTTTCATGCATGCATACCCCCCACCGGAAAAAAACAGAAAGTGTCCTTTCCTAGAATCCTACTTCTGACACGGGAATTGGGCGGACATTGCTTGAATTGAAAGATGATCATTCATATCGCTAATAAAAATTAATAATTTATTTTTATTTTTATTTTTATTTTTATTTTTCATGAAAATATTTAGATTATTGAGAGCGCACAAGTAATTGAGTCTAAGCACACATCTATTAATATGTCTTGTTGAGCCAATAGGCATGCGGCCCTGCTAGTAAAAGGATTGGAGGACTAGGGGACTAGGGACGCTAATATCATAAATGTGAGGTTCAACTCTCGCGCTCTGTAAGAGACTGAGCAAAAGTCAAAAAGTGAGAGGAGAGTTAGAGATAGGACAAAAAAAACAAATTATATTGGACTCATATTCACTTAAAAGCTTAAACTAATGAGTTATTGACTAACTATGGTATATAAACTGCTTCACACCACACTTCTTATCCGATGTAAGACTTTTTTAAGACAATTCACACGTGCATCGAAACATTGATATTAATCATTTTTGATATTTTTCATTATCTAATTATTTTTAAGCAATACAAATGATTATTTTTATTTAAATTATTTATTTTTCGTAAAACAAATGGAGTTGAAACGAAACAAAGTGACGTGGCGAATACGACATTCGGATCGAGTTCACAGATGCTGAGGTTCCTTCTCTCCCTACCATGAGTGATAGCATCTAAATGTGAAGTGGCTAGTATTTGGCCTTCAAGAATGAAGACTCACCTAAAAATAAGGTCTTTGAGTAATGCTAAAGACATTAAGACAAGTCCAAATTTGATCAATGTGATGAGCTACAGGTTGATATTCTAATAAGTGAATCATATTCAACGCTCCAAAATTGATCACGTCATTTGATATATAAAATTCGTATATTAATTTTAACGAGCAAGGCTTTATTCAACGGTATTTGCCGAGGAGACTTCGTTTGAATGCAATTACTATTCTAAAGAGTCCTTCCCATGAACAGACCTCTTGATGCTTAGTTAGTGGACAACTATGTAACAATGAATTGGAAATTTCTAAGTCATTGGGGTTTCGAAGTGGAGATAATCCATAATTTGCATGAAATAAATGAACTCGCAAATGAAATCGCAATAATTTCTTCTGTTTTAATTTAATATTCTTGACAAAAAATGGCTTGTTATGCTATGCCACGCGTCAAAAGGAGGCTTGTACTTGCCCGACCGTAGGATGGATAAAACCTCATCCCAGCCTAAATTAGAGTTTAAGTTTCTGGTAGTATCGCAGCACGAAGCATTGCCAAGGCCTCTCAGCTTTACGTTGCTAATCACCGACCGAGAGAGAGAGAAATAATCTTACATCGTACTCATCTTTGCCTTACTTAACACACAAAAGAGAAATTAGTAAAATCCATTCTTCATCATCAAGCAAATCTCCTAATTTTGCCCCATTAGAGCCTGCACTTCCTGTCATTTTTCATAGAAAGATCCCAAGCTTCTTTCCAGAAATGAATGGATCGCGGCGAGGGAGGACGTGATCATTAGCATAGACAGAGAGTACAAGGAAAGATTTCACTCCAAGTGGGTTATTCAGCAACTAACAACAGTTCATCTAGCTACTAGTTAATTTGAAGATCAAAAGACTACTGGGCGACAACCTTTAACATGGAATCTGACTTCAGTACAAGGAAGCATGAGGGACATCGCTGTCACTTTAAGCTCGAAGAGGCTGCGGCTTTCAGATGCTTTGGAAACTCGTGAAGCAAAGATGAGCCTTCAGCTGAGGACCCAATTTCGTACGTGCCACACAGCACTCGAATCGTGAAGCCACGATCCACCAAGCTCCCAGTGTAGTTGCATATGAGGATCCATATGGACCCCTAATGGTACGAGCACTTGCTTCGCCTCAACAAGACAAACATCAGCAAGAGGAATCGATTGGATGGCTATCCTCTTTGGCTCGTCGGACCAAATCTTATTGATTCTTTTTTGTCCTTGAAGCAGAAGAGGGAGGTCTCAAATCCTGATTTGAAGTCCTAATTATGAAAAGAAGGGTCTCCAAGAGCATTCCACATACCAATCCAAGAATTCCACCAGCAGCATTCTGGACATTACAAGTCCCTCGTAAGTAGGATAGGACATGAAGAAATTGCTTTTTAGAGAAAACACAAGCGACAAGGCAAACTGAGAACTAAGATGCATAAGAATCCATGATGGTCGGTTTTAACATACCATTACAGGACTGTGGCTGAATAACGCTCTGAATGCAGCATATCCGAGCAAATATCCAGTAAACATTGTAAGCACAACATGTAAGCCTGCGCAAAGACAAATTACCATTTTTCCGAAAGTTATGTAAGTATCGTGATGCAGATGCATGGAAAAAACTATGCAAACCATGACACGCGTGCGCAGGAACAAATAACCACATTCCCCACGAATATATTGGCAACCTGCATAAGTGGCATTACTGGGTCATAAGGATAAACACTTGTGGTTTTTTACAACACACAGGCACATTCGTTCCTAAGGAGGAATTGAAAAAACACGTTGCTACTAATCAAGAAGTGTCATATGGAAAAGAGAACCAACATAGTCAACAGGAAGCAAGTGAAATGGGGTAGCTATATTGCTACATCACCAGACTGAACAGCCACCATATCTTTGAGTTCGAGGATTAATCTACTATCCCTCTGCCCCGACCCCCACTCATTCAAATCAAGAGAGATGCAGAGATGATCATTACCAAACCCGAGTTGATCTTTGTAGGAAGAGAAGGGCTCATTGGTGTCTTTCTTGGGGGTGATGTCTTTCACAAGCTCCTCGTACTCTTTCTTTTCTGCCATCTCGGAAAGCTTCCTCAATCTCACCTTCAACTCTTCACTCTATAATTCAACCAAAAAACAGATCATCACAAAGCAAGCTATGCCCTATCAAACCAAGCCATTTATCAGCTAAAACTTAATCAAGTGCCAACACCCACGTAATAAACCAACAAAAAATGCTAAAGTTCTTCACAGATTCTCCTATATCTGGTTTTATCGGCATCAGCAATCACAGATATCATTAAATAGTATCTAATTAAGGTTGCAATTAATATGCTATACACTATACGGAGCCATCGACCAGCTAAAGCTTTAATTGTAACTACCGATTTCACGCTCAATTCTTCACCCAATCACTCCTTTTGGATCTCCTAGCATGCAATCACAAGAAAGATCAACCTCTTCACACTATCACCCTAATTCAGCAGCTAATTTTGATCGAAATTCTAACACCAACATAATAAACCATAAACAAAATGCAAGCTTTCTTCACAGTAACACACGCACTCCTGAACATGCGAAAAACATAAACACCGTCAATTTTTCACATCATCTGACACGTATCAAGAGCGCTCAAGTCAAGCTATGGTACCTTCTCTCTGGGCTTGGGACTGGTGAAGACGAAGTGGGACCCGGAGAGCAGGCGGGCCCAACCCGGTCGGGTCTCCGGGCGAGACGCGATCCATATCTCCCGGAGCGACTTGTAAGGTAAATTGGGTAGCGAGGAGAGTTCGGAGGCCAGGTTCCGGAGCTGTTCCGGGAGGTCCGGGTCGTGGGACGCTGACGAGAGGAAACGGCGGACGTGCTCGGTGGCCGAGATGATCAGCCCCGGCGGCGGGTTCGGCCGGTCGGCGGCGGAGGACGCGGTGGTCATGGTTTTGGATTGAGGGTCAATCGCCGCGAGCCGGACGGAGGTGGATCGGCAGCTATGTCACCAGCTCAATATATCAAGCAGTAACGTACATATAACACACTCCGCACTCTCGAATCAATACTAATGTCTCTGGGGCAATACATCGAACAGGTGGTGAACGCGAAATGCAAGAGGTTCGGCAGACAGGATCATTCGATGAATCGGTGGACGATACGACGTGAGATGGCTATCTAGATGCTAGCGCAGAGAGAGAGACAAGATCAATACAAACGAAGAACAACTGAACGTCAAAGTATACTGGGATTGAACTTTAGATGACGTGAGAGCTCCTGCTCGGTCGGACGAATGACAAATTGAGCTATCCTGAAGCCTTAAGCGTCGTTCAAGCCAAGATCGTCGCCATCGGAGACTATCGAAAGCCTAGGATGATTGATTACCTGGGATCGACTGCAACGATGGCGCAACTTGAATCGCAGACCCGGAAGAGCAGTGCCGAAGGAGGAGAAGGGCATGATATTTTTCCTTTTTTATGAAAAAATGATTCGAGTAACCAATGAACTTTAAGCTAACATGTAATATGATCTTTAAATTTTTAATTTATTTAATTTGATCCCTAATTTGTAACTCAACGTGCAATGACATCCTCGAACTTTCAATGTGTTCGATATGATCTCCGAAATTTTGGTTCATATTTAATTTAATATTCAATATTGTCCCCAAAACTTAAATTAATGGAAGAATAATATTAAGGATAACATTGAACATCTTCATGAAATTCGAGGACTAAGTTGCACATGTACATACTAAAAGTCTATATACTATATTGAATAAATTGAAAGTTTATAGACCATATTTTATATCGTCCTAAAGTTCGGGAACCACATTAAACAAATTAAAAGTTCATAAACTACATTACACATTGTGGCAAAGTTCAGGAACTGTATTCAATAAATTAAAAGTTCATGGACCGCATTGCAGGTTGGGTTAAAATTTATGAACTATTTATATCATTTTCTTTTTTCCTCTTTTTCAAAGGGCATGAATTTTTTTTCTATTGGTTTTGTGGTCATAATAAGGGCATGTACTTTAGACGGGACAGAATTAGAGGAAGACTTTGAGGCCGGGCTGCTTCAACTGTGGGCTTAATGGGTCTTCTCTTCCTTTCCCTTTCAAATGGACACCCGTTCATCTTTTCGAAATAATCTGAGAGAAACAAAATGAGAACGAACATGATTACCCGATGAATCATCTCCTACGCACGTATCGTGAAAATTTCAACCGATGGAAGAAATCGCATGTGAAGTGATCAAAAGTTTCTCGATTCTAAGATCTAATATATTCACGATCGATAATTATCTAGTTGAGAGCGTTGGTTTCTCATTTTTTTTTTCCCTTTCGCGAGCTCTTCTCTAGTGAGAATAACATGATGGGACATTGTAGCCGATACGCACGAATCGCACAGGCTTCCATGAAAAAATTGATTATTTTGAACTCCAAGTTGCTTACCATACGACTCTTTCGAGGTTTTTGGACAAGATTATAATTATTTTTTTTATTGAGATCGTCTCAGGAAAAATTACTAAAAAAGTTTTAAATCTATTGCATTTATGAAAATTGATTTCATCCGATTAATTTTGACAAAAAATCGCCGACGTGGATGCCGCTTTCCTACGTGGCACGATTGGCATTGACGTGGACAATTTTTAATATTTTTTGAAATTTCTTTTGATTTTTTTTGAATTTTTAATTCTTTTGATTTTTTTTCTTCATTTTGGCCGACGAAGGCTAACAAGCCCTCACCAAATCTAGGCGAGGGCTACCTCATCCGCAGCTGGCGAGGTCGCGAAGGCCCACGCCAGTGGCTAGTGAGTGAGGGCTTGTTGGCCCTCGCCATCAGCCGGCGACCCTCGCCGACCAAAACGAAAGGATAAAAACAAAAGAAAAAGATAATTAAAAGTTCAAAGAATATTAAAAATTATCCACGTTAGCACTGATTGTGTCACGTAGGATGATTGGTGTCGAAGTTAGCGATTTTTGACTAAATTGGTCGGATGGACTTTATTAGCACAAACGCAATAGGTTTAGGATTAAATTGGTTCGATCGAAAAGTTTAAAAGTAAATTGGCATAAATGCAATAGGCTTATGACTTTTTTGGTACCTTTCCCAATCACCTCGCCATCCATCCCTGAAAGAGGGTCGGTTCGATCGGACAATCTACCTCGTGCTCCGATGCTAACATTGCGTGGCACAAGAAACCACCCCCTAAGTTTAGTTCTATATCATCCCACACCGACAACAACATGGACGTGCATCGATTGTCAATTCAACTCCACCCCCGGCGATGGGGGGCGGGTTGGTTATCGTTGTGGCTGTGGCTAAGTAAAATCTTGGCAGGCACTCCACAAGAAAACCACCTCTCGACACAAGCGACTCGCTCAATTGCTATGATCATTCCCTGCCATGGACATCAAACCAACCTCGCCACGTCCCCTCCACCAAATTAAGCTAACCTCCCTCCTCCTTCTCCTCGACATTCCTCCTCATCTCTCTCTCGTCCTAACATCCCCTTAAACGGCTGCCCCACAACAACAGTCACTGTGGAAACTCCTCCAAAACAAGAGGACACGCCGGTGGTCTTCCCCCCCCCACCTCTTCCCTTCCCGTCCTCTCGTCCCATGCGAAGAGCCGAGGCCGGAACGAACCCATCTCCGGCCGAGCGCCGCCCTTCCAGGCAATGTCGGGCCCGCCCCCGTCCCTAGAGACGTCCTACGCATCCCCTCCCGTCACCATCATCCTCACCGTCGTCCTCCTCGTCTTCTTCTTCGTCGGCTTCTTCTCCATCTTCTTCTGCAGGTGCTTCTTCGAGAACCTGTTCAGCCCCTGGAACCTGAGGCAGAGCCCCTCCGGGAACCAGAGGGGCGCGGCCGGGGCCAGCGATGGCCTCGACCCGTCGCTCATACAGGCCTTCCCTACCTTCGTGTACTCGGCCATCAAGGACTTCCGGCAGGAGAAGTACGGCTTGGAGTGCGCCATTTGCCTGGCGGAGTTCGAGGACGAGAGCGCCCTCCGCCTCCTGACGATTTGCTACCACGTGTTCCATCAAGAGTGCATCGATCTTTGGCTCAGGTCCCACAAGACGTGCCCCGTCTGTCGGGGGAACCTGGACTTGCCCCTGAGCAAGTTGTCGGAAATGCGTCCTGTCGTCGCGGTTCCTCGTGATAGTACCATGGGAAGCATCCGCGAAAATGAGGAGGCTTCTTTTCAGGGCGCGGTTAGCATCGATATTAAGGAAGGCAAGGAAGAGGAACGCAGAGGAGGGAGTAGCGATCCTGTCGTTATTACAGGACAAGAGCATTGCAAGACGGAGAAGTTTTCACGGTCTCACTCGACCGGGCATTCGTTAGCTCGGAACAAAGTAGACGAGGACAAATACATGTTGAAGTTGCAAGACCACGTGAAGGTCCAAATTAACAGGGGACACACCGGAAGCTGCATAACTTTCGGGGAATTCTCAGGTCACGAAGACATGTTGAGCAACGGTCGATTTGGTCACGTGCCGGGCTGCTCGATACGCCAGCAACAAGAATGAAAAGTTTCTGGTTTCGAATTGTAGAGTGTTTTTCCCTGCCTCATTTCCCTAGTGGAATTATTGAAGGCCGAGTAACACGGATTGCTCGGGCATCTTGCCCGTTTTGATTAGGAATAGGAAGATAGTACAGATACGTGTTGCGAAACCAAAATACATAGCAGTAGATCATCCTGAAGAGCTTCTTCATTGGGGAGGAGATATTTTCTTTTTAAATTTAGCCTCGGATGAAGCAATGGCGATGTTGGATCACGACCTGAAGCTCGTTCATGGGAAAATGTTGGCAGCAGATGGGTCGTGCTCAGCACGATAGTTCTCGTTTGACAGTTCAACTTTTATCAGGTTGATATGGGAAAAGGAAAACATACCGACAGTTTATTCTGGGAAGAATTCACAAGAGTAGGATTCTGTGCTTGTACATGTACATTTACTGTTGGTGCTTATCTCTATTGTGTACGTAATGGAGGTTGAATTATCTGAATGTCTGAGGTTTTTTGCATTGCTGCCTGTCTCTTTCTTGGCAAAATGATAAGAACTGTTGCAATGGCTATAAACAGGCTCTGGTACAAAAAGACGACTTAAACCTTCCTCTCTCAAAAACCAAACTAATAAAATGATCATCATGAATCTTTAATCTGCATAAGTACATTGGTTCATCAACAAAGTTGGCCTAATCTAAATTATCCAATGCAGTTCGTTGTCAAGAAATTGTGTGCATCGGCGGACTAATTCAAGTACTAGAAATGTGAATCACCTGAAAGATCATGACAGAAAGTAAAATAAATAGAGCATCAAAGTAGATTTCATATGGAGGCACATCCTCTCTTGCAAAATTTCTTTCTTTGGTCGGATCTCCAAACTTATGCTTTACCAGGTAAAATGAATTAACACAATACCATGACCATTAAAGTCTTACTTCAGGCAGAGCAGACCTAATCGACAACTTACTTAGACTCTGTCTTAAGATGATTATCAATCAGGAATGGTTGCAGATTTTACGTTTCCTTGTCTGCTCAGCAGCAATCTCCCGCTTGAAAATGATCTTTTCATTGATGCCGGACCCATTAGACAATCCAAGAGCTTTCTAGTGCGGCCGGACCTGCTTAGCTCTCCGAACGAGGGCTCTGATGATCCTGCATCACTGAAGAATTTTTCGACAGGAAGGCCTTCTTCTTCTGGGCGGTGAATCACATCAGCAACCGTAACCAGGGTCTGACATGAATGATCCATCGAAACAGATCTTGTTATCCGTCTGACACCTTCATCACCTATCTCAATCACAGTGTGCCTATTCTCCCAGCAACCTAGATCACTAAAAACTCGAAAGGGTCTCTTACGAGATGCAGGATTTACGCTTGCTATTTCCTCTTCCTTTTCAAGCCTTTCTGAATTTTGTGCATCAGCTGAACTTTCATTTACCTGTTGGCTTCCCTCCGAAGAACAATTACGATCACCCAGATAACTTTCAGCCACCAAAGAAGGTAATTGAACTGGTGAAGCACTGACAAAAACTATGTCGGAACGACACAGGGGGCAAGAAGAGTGGGACCTGAGCCATGTATCGATACATGGGATGTGAAACGCATGTGTGCATTTGGGCAAAAGCCTTATGCTTTCGTCCTCATCGAACTCGCTGAGACAAACCGAGCAAGTCCCTTCGATCAACCCAACACCTTTCCTGTACTTGCACACCGTGATTGACTTGATCACCGCCTCGTCCAATCCAATTGTCTCAATCTGCCATGGCTCGTGGACCGCCGGGTTGTGATCATCTTCTAATTGTGCATTGGGATCTTGGTCCTCTCTCCTCCTATTCTCAGTGTTGCCGCAGTACTTCGAAATTAAGGCATAGTAACTCATGAGTAGGAAAGCGCTTGCCATGATTCCAATTACCGCAATCACAAGAGGGGAGAGTCTAGGACCTGAGTTTCCATCCGAGAAATCGAGCGGCGGCGGTGGCGGCGGGAAGACGATGTAACACCACTGTGGACAGTACACACTGCAAAAGCCCTGTGAACAGTCTCTTGTGTTTGTGTATGTGAATGGTACCCAAGTTTTTGGGTTTCCCACGGACCCCATAAGAAGCTAAAGAGATTCTGATATATGTGTTAACTCTAGATGACACTTCTAATCCTGAAAAAGAAGACTTGGGAATATCAGGAGAGCGTCTGTAGGTTAAGGACACTGCAAATACAAGAAAGTTTTTTACATTTGAGATTTAAATGGGATATGAAGATAAAAGTTGATGGAGAAAAGCTTACCTGAGAAGTGGGTGTGGATTGGAAGGCTTTCTGATGGTGGGTTCCTGATCAGAAACGAGATAGAAGCTGCAAAAAGAAAAATTGCTGATTTGGCTTGTGAGAGAAGCTGTGTAGGTTAAGGCTGGCAAGAATGGGCAAGTACAGGCCAAGATTATATGTGGAGGAATGAAACTTTGTTCAAAGAGACAAAAAAAAGAAGTTAGAAGGTGGTGTTGAAAAAGGAGACAAATAGGGAGAGGCGTGGAAAGCAGTGAAAAAAAAGAGAGATGTGAAGCTGAAGAGGGAAGTGGTCTCTAGTGAGGAGGGTTCACTTCATTCCACCCTTTTCCTTTTCTTGTTCAACCTCATTCTCTTTTCTGCAGCTTTAATTTTCTTTTGTTTTCTCTTTTCTTCTTGAGCATATTGGTCTGTTGTTGTTGACTGAGAGGGTTGATGGTTAAGATTTTATTGAAGCAATCACTGCTTTTCCATATGCTTGTCCGAAGCCAGCTGACACCAGCATGTAATAATGAAATCGATCTCTTCATGCACAGAATGGGAATCAATCAGAATTTGATAGGCTTAAACGCGTACCAAGATTGACAGACTATCTTGCTCTAGTTGATAAGTAGTGCCGTCAAGGTAGTTGCACCAGCCAAAAGGAGAGTGCAAGCAAGCATCGGAATTCTTGCTTAGGGCTCTCTAGAAAATAAATATCTGATTTAAAAGATCATGGGAACTACTATAATCTCAAGAGATTCCATCTCCTATTTCTGTGCAATTTACACTGTAGTTTCGTTCATTTTTATCAGACAAAGGATGTTCAGGTTGGTAGAAGGACAAACGATTTACAATGGGAGGAATGGCCCATGAAAGTCATGTCACTCGCCCGGCACATTCGAACTGCTAAATCATATGACCTCACATGAGACTCGTCATATTCAAAGCTGTTTGCATATAATCAGCTCCAATGCGCCGGGTCCATAAAAGAACTCGTGAAAGGCAAAAATGCTCATCCCAATGATTGATACCCTCGTTCCCCAACTCCAAGATTTGGCTTTTGGGACCAAGTCTAAACAACCGTGGAAGCCAGGTAGCTGAATTTGCAGACAAAGATCAAACTTGAAATTGACAAAAGCCACGTAAAAAAGGCAGAACATGTCTTGACCATTAAGGCCAACTATAGCCAGTTAACAAGAAAAATCACCAGAGAGCAGACAACATCTCGGCCAGCAAAGAAAAAGCTTTAGTCAAAGTAAATCAAAGTGGGGTGTCAAATAAAGCGGAAAAACTCTTCAATAATCAGTCAACAGCAGGCTTGCTAAAGTCATCGGCGCAATCACCAACATTGCCTTTCCGGTTCTCCAAGAAATTGAAACCCTAAAAAATTGTGCTCTTTTATGTGCCTCCTGGGAATGCTAGTTGAAGATTGAGAAGCAGCGCAACTATGCTCATTGTCCATTCAAATCCCAATGCCTGACAGAAGCTCCTGCTCAGAGGTAAATTCAAGAAGTGAACATTCATTTTGATTCTCTGATGTCCATGGATTTGCACAACGGCATGCAATCCACACCCCATAGACAATTGGAAAATTCTCGATGCTTGTTTTTTTCCTGGAACAAATAAGACCGGAGCACAATTTTTCGCAACCACAAGGATCAGTGAAAGAAGAAGACATCTGTATTAATTAAGTGGCGATGCTGTGGTTTATTGCGATTGCGAAGATGACACGAGATCTACCCTCAGTTCATAACCTAAACCCTCAGTTCATAACCTAAAAGCAAACCGACATATTTGTGTGTATAAATTCAAGTCTCTACACACACAAAAATCATATCTGGCAACAAGAAACCAGTGTTCACCAAACAATTAGCAACCATTAATAGCATAAGACGATCGAACTTAAACGGATGCCAAATTAAGTACATGAAATTAGTAAATTACAGTTACAGATAAGGCTTCCACCTCATCAATCAAAAAGTATGGGATTAAAGTGGCTAAACAAAGGAGAGAGGATGAAGAAAGGGGAAGTTCGTGGCGACAATATGTCTACATAAGGGGTTCGTCTGAGAGGATAAACACATGATAAAATTTAAAGGCTATAACTAAAAGTCAGTATTGATTAGAATGATGACATGAAATATATTATTCTAATGTAGCTCATGGAGCAGAAACAATAAGTCAGGAAAATAGTTCAACCAAATTCTCAAAAAGTGGGGTAAAAAAAAAAACGAAGAGGATGCATGAGAAATGAAAGCCAGGTTTGGATCCGTCTGTACTATATTGCAGTCCTACACCTCAACCATTCAACTTCTGCCCCACATATTGTCTATTTCATTGGCTATCTAATCTTATTCTCTGATTAAAGAAGAAGATCCGAAAGGAACTTTGATTATTTGGTGCGAATGCCTTCGGACTGAGACAAATTGCCTCACAAAACAAAATTTCCCTAGAGCACTTCTCCAATTTTTCTGAAGGAAAAAGAGTTGCACGTGAGTAATCACTGCAAGTTTATAACATACGTGCAAAGCTGATTCCATTAGAATGTTAAAAATGCTGACAAATCTACAATCCAACTAAAAAGACAGCCAGGTTTCGGCATATGGGATCTTTTTATATCGAAATTCGTGTGTGATTTACAAGCAAGTGCAATCTAGACTAGGGGAAGCTGCACTGCCCTGATCTCAGCTTAAGTTGTTAAAGTAAGCAAAAAAAGTAGGAAACACAAAAGAATCATGACTTCTCTAAGCAACATTTCCATACAAGAAGTGATGAGTCTATAAATAGCACAGACCAAGGAAATTCCGTGCTAAATTCACAAGAGATGTAAATAAAATAATGCTTGCAGGTTAATGATCTTTGAACTTCACATCAGCAAAGCAGGTCATGATTTATCGGGCTGACCCTCGGAAGTTTCCTCCCCTTCATTTCCACTTTCAGATTCGGCAGCATTCCTTTCGCTAAATTTTAGACGAAGTGGACGACCCATCAATTCCTGCCAGAGAGATAAGTTCATATCATGAGTCCCGATCAAAAGAACAGCTAACATTACTAAGTAAACCGAATAACATCATCTATGTACACCTGAATCTTTACATGCTATTCACTTGTTCATACACCTATGAATATATGAGCAGGCACCGAGCTAATCTGACGGGACAATGGCTAAAGCAACAGGCGTGATCTATCATATAAAGAGTTCATAAAACAGAAAATACGAAAGGGACAAAAAAATGGCACGTTTATCTATTTTTCTATCTCCAGAAAGGACTGGAAGGACAAAAAAATCCAGATACACTGGTCTTTCAGTTACTCAGTTAAATGCTCTTCAATGTTACAAATCATCCACATTCCAATATCAAGACACTTCTATATATATATATTTTTTTTGGCCTCAGAGATCAGTTCACTGCCCCTAATTACAGACACAAAAAAAATCATTATAAACCCGGTGGTATACTTATGAGTAGTTTTACATGTAATAGAGCAGGTGAATGTCCTCAGGAAAGATATAGTCTTTATATCTACTCTACTCTCCTAGGGTGACTTTATATATTTACTTGATATTCCATTTCTGGCATAGTCGAACTACAAATTTGAGGAGCATATCTTTCCGGTCATCAGTAGATAAGTACCACCAAGGCAGTTACGTATATCTAATTAGTTACTTACAGAATGCACTTAAATGACATTTCATGGAACAATGATTGCTATGAAGCAGCTTCCATGAATATGATACCCAAGTGAACCAGTTGATGCTGTCATGTAATGTACTATTCACACATAGACAACAATTAGCAGATCAAAAATGACTCTTGAAACTATTCATATAGTTTTGCTCAGGTATTACCTTTCCATCCAATGCAGAAATTGCTGCCTCAGCTTCCTCCCTGGTGTCAAATGACACAAATCCGTAGCCGGCAGATCTACCAGAAGGGCTTTCAAAAACCACTCTACTTGACACGGGTTTAAAGTTCTCCGAAAACAATTCTCTGAGATGTGTTGATCTAACTTTCCAAGCTAGATTAGACACATAAAGCTTGTGACGGGTCTCCTTAGGGGAGGGAGCGTTAGGTGGAGGCGGAGGAGGAGGTCTCCTAAATCTCTTTGCAAACTCTACTCTGATAATTCTCCCAGAGACTTCCTGCATCGACACATCCAATATAAGGAAGTGAACTTACGATGTGTGAAACTAAATTTAAAAGGAGGCGACATTTTTTAACGAGGTGACTATTCAGAACTATCTGACTTCAAGACCAATGCAAATTATAGCTGAAAACACGCTCATAGTGATGATCGGGTCACCTCAACACAACAAGAATAGTGCAAATTATAACGACAACATGATCTGCATCCATTGTCTTCAAGGAAAAATCCTCAACGGCGCACTGATCTTCTCAATTCAAAGTCATTTTTCAGATTTTATAGACAAGATTACTAAGAGGGGCACGAGTGCGTATTCGAAGAGAAGCTTCAGCATGAGAGGAATCACAACACGGCCAAGCTAAAGACCAAAAATGTCGCAACAACTCACAAATGAATCGAATTTGTCAACGACAGCCTGAGCTTCTTCCCCTGAAGACATTGTCACAAAAGCATAGCCTCTGCTTTTCCCATCCTTCTGCTTTATAATCTGCGACGCAGACCTACTACAGTTCAGTTTCAAACTGAAAAGAGAAAAGAACAAAGCCCACAAACAGAAAGAGACGACAGCCTAAATGAAAAGAACAAAAATAAAAAAAAAACATAAAACCTCGACGTCTTTGGCAGTGCCACACTGGCCAAACAGGTTCTTGATGTCGTCGACGGAGAGAGACCAGGGCAAGTTGACCACGTAAAGCTTCTTCTTGATGTTCTGCTCCTGGATCTTCTCGTCAGCCTCGGTCTCCGCCGGCGCTTCTTGGACCGCGAAGCACAGCTCGAGGCACGGTCTCCCGGTTCGCCTGTTGTGGGGTACATGGCGAAGCTGCGCGCGGGGCGAACTCGACGACTGTGAGGGCGGGGTCGCCGGAGAGAACCCAAGCTTGAGGGAGGCCGGCGGCTTGGCGTGCGCGGGGGAGCGAGGGTGGAGAGGAGATGACGACGGGCCCGAGAAGATGGAGAGCGCGGTTTCGAGGGTCGCCATTTGCCAGCGGTTCGGGGAGAAGCGAAAGAGGATAAGGAGTGGGTTCGAGAGATATTTGCGGGGCCACAGCTGAGCCGTCGTCGTCGCCGACGGTTCGATCCTTTCGCCGGTGTCTTTCCGCGGCTGCGACGCCGGGAAGCACAGGTGGCTCCCGACGGCGGGCCCGGTTTTCAGACGGTCGCTCCGATCCGACCCCGATCAGACGCGCGCGTATGACCCGGATCCGCCTCTTTATTAAGTCTGGTCGGGTCCTGAACAGATGGTAATTTACAATTGGATGTTACCTGAAACATTGCAAATTGCTCAATGGGGCCTCTTAGGGCGTGCATGATAACATTTTTACTCCCGGGCAAAATTTCTGGCCAGAAATTGAAAAATCAATTTCTTCTCCAGGGATGATTTTTTGATTTGAGAAAGGCGTTTGATAACAGTATGAAATTTCTATTCCCGGAATAGAAATTCGTTTGTTAAAGTGTAAAAATTCTTTCTCCCGGGACAAAAAATTCGTTTGAGAAAAACTATAATTTTTTTGTCAATTTTCCACGATAGATTTGAAGAGTTATATAATTTTTGTTACAAAAAGTGGCTGAATTTCTTGGATTGGAGAATGGTGTGAGGTGTTCAAGTTTATTGTAAAGGCGGAGACAAAGAAAGATGATCCTTTCCTTTACCTCTCCTTGTATGATCATCATGAGCTGTTCCTTGTATGATCATCATGAGACAAAGAAAAATTATTTCCTTTACCACCGTAAAAATCATCATGAGTTAATTCTGTCCTAATATAACTTGCTTGCTTTGTAGTTCTTTCGCTAGAGGAAAACCAAACGCGATGTTCAGCGCCAACTTGCTTGTTTTTGTCGAACATGTGGGAAAACATAGATCATTGAATCATTGGAAACCTCAAATATCATATTACAACAATGAAAATTTGAAATTCTCGAATATAACTAACAAAGTACATTATGAACATTAAAAAAACAAAGTCATGGAATCTCGGCCATATGACGATCCCTCGCCATTTTGTTGGCAATAGTTTTCCTAAGCACGTTCATCTCGACTCCTTCCTCGGTCGACGTATCATCCATAGTGTCATTGTCTGATGGTTCATATGGATGCTCTGGATCTCCAAAAAGCTCAAAGTTCTTATCTCTTTTGTCTTCATCACGTATATAGTTATACGTGAATAAAAAAAAATATGTTAGTACATTTATAAAAGTCACATCCACATATGAACAAACGGACCCAAGTAAAGTGATACCTGAATGTGAGAATCCCATATACTTGGATCCTCCATAAGAACTGTGTTTTTGATTTCATCCCACCCAAATCCAGACTGTCCAAGTAGCTTTTTGAAACTACTAAATTGCGTCTTCAGTTTGTTTACCTTGTTCTTCAATTGAACAACATTGTAGTCTAGCCCTGTCTTTTTGACAAATTCGGAATGAATGTTATTCCATCCTGTTTTGTTGTAGGTAGTTGTGGTCCTATTACCCTTTTTTACCTCTTCAACCAATAAACTTACAAAAATATTGGTTAAAGGCTCGGTCCACTTTGCCACAAATGTCCCTTTATGAGATGCCATCAAACCTTAATAGGTTGAGTATCAAATAAGCAATATCATTAACACATGATGGGCAAAGAATGCAGTAAAGCAAATAGGAAAGATCTGAAAAAAAAATTGTACCTTAGAAACCTAAAACATAACCAAGACCTATGAATCTATAAACTAGAATTGAAGATAACATGTCGAACATAGCAAGCCATATATGGCTTACATCCATTTACCTGCTCACTAGTGCTTATACTTTTATGGTCAGGAGAAGATGGCTTCAAATATCACCTTTCTGTACCTGCAAAGTGATAACCAAACCCAGATGTAAAGAGCCTAGAGCATGAACTGTGAAAGAACATAAAACCCTACAGGGCACCGAGATCAGATTGAGGACTCTATGTCATGAGCTTCATTCAGGCAACTACAAATAGGGGAGGGACGCAAGAGGCAAACAGAATATATGCAAAGCACATATGAGGTCAAATGTTTCAAAGATCCAAACGATTTGTGGTGGTGGTCGAATTCACCAAAAAAATAAATCCTACTCTCTAAATCACAAATAAATTGTACTTAGGGTGAGCAGAGTCGAATCCACAGAGACTGATAAATTGTTAATTCTTTGAAAACCAAGTAAACAATAAAAGCGAAACTAAAAAGGGGGGTTTATGCAGAATAGACTTAAATAAAATAAGCAAACAAAAATTAAAGAAAATCAGATTATGCAACATCTAGCAAAGGTAATCTCATTCAAGTTCGGAAGTTGATCATTGAATCAAATGAATAATCTCAAATACTGCAATAGACTGGTTATGGTTGTTGAAACGCTTCTAACAACCTAATCTTTCCTTAATATTAGATTAACTGGACACGCGCCTGTGATTAATCCCTTATTAATGAATAACCCCGACACGCGCCTAGGATTCAATTCGCTAATAGCATGAAAAACGAGAAAAACCCAACCCTAACCAATAAATCACACGCGTAACTTATTCAAGCTAGATCATATATTCTCTTAATACAACTTGAAAATCTGGTTTTAATCAAGTTATATTATTTGCCACTATTATTAAAACACCTAAACAATTACGGGTTTGGGTATTTCAATTGGCAAACTATCACACTGTCAATTGCACAACGAGCTCTTATTGTAACAACCAACAAAGCAATGGTAAACAATAAAACAGAGAATATATAAGTACTGCAGAAATTAAGAAGGAGAATTAAGTTTAGATCTCACAACTTGAATGAACTTGAACTTTGATAATTCTTTGCTAGACTAAAAAGGAGTTAGCCACACATGGCTACAAAATGCGCAAAAGAGAAAATAACGTGTTTCTGAATTTTCTGGAGTTAAGTCTCTCTTTCCCCTCTTGCGATCAACCTCTTAAATAAAAAAGAGAAAGTCTAGAAAAAGAAATTCTATCCAATAAGGAAAGAGAAAATAAAACGCAGAAAACTTCTCCCTAATGTCCCTAATTAAGAGTTCTATTTAAGTACAAAAATCCCCCTCAATCAAATCTGGAAAAATTGGAAAGTAATGGCCAAATCACGTTCCCAAATTCTGCGCCAGCTTTACATCCGCGCGATCTTAAGCCGCGAGCAAGGATCTTCTAGAAAATTGATCTTTTATATGCAGAATCCCAACCAATAGCTCAAAAACAACCAAAATCTTCGCGATTGCCTCATTCACCATCGCCTGATCACAATGTATAAAAACAAATAAATTCCACTCTATTTATTCGAATATTTTCCCAAAATACCACCAAATATAATCAAAATATAAGTCAAATATACACATCATCAATTTGCAAACAGGACACTCCATGGGCTAAATTCACAGTTAGTCACTGTTATGTACCGTCGATTTTCATTGAATTCACTATACTTTCACTCTTAGTCATCATCAGAAGAACAACGTTTCGCTTCTCCTCCTCCAAGCTCGATCAAGTAAGTGAAAATCACCAGCAAGATAAAAGCGATCACTTGCCAAATTAAACTGTGCTTTCGTTTCTTCTTATCATTCTTCCAGCAATGTGCAAGTAATCTACGTCGGAAAAAGGATAATAATTTGCGTTTTCAGGGGGGCAATTTGTAGCAAAATACACATCACGGGATCAACATTCGGACAAAAGAAGAAATCTCCTTTCGGCAAAAACGTGTTCACCCAACAAAAAAAAAACACAGTTGGTGAATCGACCGCAGAAACCCAATTTCTGGCGAGCGAATCTGGGTTTCTGGCGAGCGAATGTCACTGCTTGGCGACCGCAGAAACATTTCTACTCCCGGAAGGAATCGACCGCAGCAGCAAAACCTAGAGACAGTATTGGCGCAAAGAAGACGAACTCGAGCAGAAAATCGTCACCTGGATCGAATGCGTTTGAGCAGCGAGCGTAGGGAAAAATCGTCAGATGAAGACAGTGGTTGGTCCTCTTCTCTTGCTCATTTTCTATTGCAATCCTGCTCTGCCTCCGTGAACAGCTTCTGGCGTGGGAGAGAGAACAGTCGGGTGTGGGTTTGCAGAACATTTGGGTGTGGGAGAGAGCAGGAGAGAGAAAAGCACACTGGGCTTATTTGTGCTAGAATAGAAAAGTAGATATTTCTAACTTCTCATTCTGGCTTCAAATTTCTCCCGGGAATAAAAAACTATGCCAGGAATAGAAATATAAATAAATGTTATCATGCAGATTTCTACTCCAAACCTACTCCCGGGAGTAGAAAAATAGAAAAATAGTTAGCTGGGAGTGTTATCATGCACCCCCTTAGTATTGTTTTTTTTTTGGCAATTGGGTCATGAGAGAGAGAAAAAGAGAGCCGAGGTCGTGGCCCTCTCGCAACTCCGATTGGCGACAAGGTCGCCGGCCTTGCGACTTTACTGATTGTTAATCTTGAGTGAGGGCCTTCTTTCCCCCACATTGGTTAAATAAAATTGTCGAACCTTGAATTGATGTAACGAGGGAAGTGCATTTCCGCCCACGCGTACCTTGTCACTCCTTTCTTATTCAGTGCAAAGGCGGCGGCAGATCCCGCTCGAGTCCGAGAGGGATGTCGGCTCCTCAGCCGCGGCTTCCCATGCCTAAACCCTAAGATTTGATTATGTTTTTCTCTTTTCTTAAAGATTATAGATGTTTTGTTGATGTGGCATTGCATGTAAGATGACAAGTCGACAATTAATGGCCAGATCAACATTTATAGAGGATGAACTCAAACGAAAAACGGATTATTTAAGGATTCCATTGCACGTAAAAAAAGTCGAGTGACGTGATCGAACATTTTGTAATAGTTGAGAGACCTCCGAGGCCTTTCTTCAAGAACCCTCGTGTGTCAAGGGATCAAAATCCAGCAAAATGCACAAATTCAGAATCAGTGATGTCGGGCCGAATCCAATTTCCCCAAAGAGCACATTGACAGGCCAAATGGCTTAGAGAACAAGTCCAATGTGAATTCAATCTTCATACATAAACCCAAAAGGCCACAATTTAGACCGTAAACAAATGCTAAAAGCCCATTGAGCATTTGAAACTCCCTTTCATGAGCTCGTGGGAAAACATGGGCCAAAAGTCAACGTAAGTGATGTCTCTTAAGGCCCATAAAATTTGTAAAAAAATTGCAGAACATTGGAGTCACCAATTAGAAACCGATAATGAGAAAATCCTCACAGAAATGAGCACACAAGCTAAAGAAACAGAAGAGGGCGACAATAGGGTAAAACTTCGCTCCATTTGTTTCATGTTCGAGTCTTCAATGCTCGAGCTCGGGTTCTTAGTTAATAAAACATTCGTTCTAATAAAATAATTTTTTAATTAATTTCTTTTCTTTTCTTTTTCTTTTTGCTTCTCCTTCGACCGGTCGCTAGCCACTACGACCGTCGGCAACTGTCATAGGCGAGGGACGAACTTGCCTAAGGTCGGCAAAAGTTCGACCTTGCTAGATTCCAGAGAGCTCGAGCCTCGCCATATTCGGGAAGGTCGGCGAGGCTCTGGCGACCTCGAGAGCCTTGCCCAGCTCACCGGAATCTGGTGAGGTCGAGCCTTGCTAGCTTAGGGTGAGCTCGTCCCTTGCTTGTCAACCAGCCAAGAAAGACGGAAAAAGAAAAAGAAAGAAAAGGGAAAAAGAAAATTAACAATAAAAAATTTAATTTTTTTGTAATTCTCTCGAGGAAAATCAAATTGGATATCCAACGGCGGAAAATATTTTCTACTTCATTTTCAGATTTCAGCTAAATACAGAAAAATAGTGTCACTTTCTAGAAATTAAAAAACGTCACGTTCTTTGCGAAACGAACAGTGTTTAAGTTTAAACATAAATTTTCCGTTGACTATGCGAAGAATTTTCGTCGACCCGTCCTAGTAATTCAAACGCCGGAAGGACGAGGCAGATGATCTTCGATAGTAAATTTATTGCGAAACGAACGCAAGTCACTGTAATAAGAAGTTGCCATCATTGCAAGAGCTAAAGAAGACTCACCAAATCATATTCAGAATTTGCAGGGGCAATAAATTCTCTCAAGTAGATAGAGGACTTGAGCTCGAATTCAGTGCCCGGCGTGTCAAAATATCGTCTCTTGCATGAAGGACTCAAGAGTCAATGATGTGCCAGAATTGATGGGCACCGAACCGAGTCGGTCTTCAATCGTCGTCATCAGCAGACTGCGGAGGTTGGAGATTCATCTCCCCTGTAGAGAAAACCGGGAGGAGCAATCAACTGGCCTTCATCCACGAGAACAGCGACCCGCGACCGTGGCCCAAGCTTCGTCCTCAGACGCATGTAAGCTCAAAATATGACTACTGGATCAGTACCGGCACGAGTGATGGACACCGAATCGAATCGAACCACCCGTGTCGACACGACCTTTGGTTTCGACTTATCTTACCGTAAACAACCTAATCACAGTTTAAGGAAATGCAGGCTTCGTCTATAGAGCTCCTCAATTTGGCTTTTCGGTTTATCCGAGTGCTTCCATTTTATGGTTAAGCATAACACGCAAGGTCCCTGAAAGTCTCGTGTGTCCATGCCCTTGTGCATAACTGCCCCTTATACTTGCATTCATTGAGCAGGCGGCCCGGGCTATCATATGCTTATATGAATAAGGCTGAAAACGATGCCCCCTTTCGAGAGCATTGCCCTAGAATAGCCTCGCTGAAAAGAGAATTCTCAAGGGTCACGAGGCTTCTTTCCCTTAGGCAGAGGGACCATTTCCGGGTCCCAAAAGGCATGTTTGGTATCATTCTAGTGATCATAATCTTTGATTTGATGTCTCTTAGGTTCTAATAATCATGTACGACTGCACGATGCATCGTTGCTATAACAATGAAGGGTTTTCTTTTTTCACGTTGAATTCATGATTTTGACTTTTCACAGAGGGTTTGACGTGACTTCGTTACCTTGTTTGGGGAATTCTATAGAGGGAACCGCGGGCTTTGTGCTTCGGACCAACTCGTTTAACCCACGGGGCCCCAAAAACATTCGCGAAGGAACAAATTATTTTATTGGGGGAGACCTCCTAATGTAAGCAACATCCGGGGGTTCCAAATTCATCTTCTCGTTCCTCTTCTAGATTATAGTCAATTCACAACACCTCCTATTGGCTTGCTTGTTCAATGTCAAAGCAGGAGAAGTACCACACGGGTCGTATAACCATCTCGGTCACGTCACGTGAAAACGACTCCTCGCGAATCCTCTAGCTCGGACGTCCGGCGTCCGTCTTCCCGAATCGCGTTAACATCGACCCCGTTTCTCGACCGGGGCACGCGGGGAAATGGAAATCGAGACAAGCGATGGCGAAGGAACCAATCCCATGTCTCGAAACCGAAAGGCGGGGTCGAGCAACCAAACAGTGATAGTTGTAGGCCAGAGATATTGCCTCCCCTTGGAATATCTCTTTGGGTCTGGTCAGATGATATTCTAATGCAGAAGCGAAAGCGATCCCCAAAAGCAATCGCGATCGATCCCCTTTGTTCTGATCCTCTCCTCCTTCTTAACTTCCTCCTCCTTTCTTTTCCCTTTCTTATTCGTACATGAGTCCAAGCAAGCAAACACCATGCTCCAGGAGGCCCCGCCAAGTTGGGGTGTTACAGTAACTGATGGTTTCGTCTTTAATGGAGGGGAGGGCGGCCAGCGGTGGAGAGAGAGAGAGAGAGAGTTGAGCTTGGCGTCACCAAAAGATTTTATGTCCACTTTGGCATAATCTTATTAAAGTTGCTAGTGCCTCTAGTTCATACTTATCTCTACTTCACATCATGCTTTTGTCCTCGCGTGGGAAAACACGCCCTATGTTAAACGAATATAGTAGTATAATGTTGGGTCCTTCGGCTAAGATCACGAAGATCGAGCATCGAATGGACGAGATGAAATGAGTCCGGACCATCGACTCTCATAGAAGCCGCGCAAAAACCCGTCGCTTCGGGATTTTAATTTCGTTCCGACGCGTTTGCTAAATTCGCCGGGCAATTACCCGTCATCCGGTCTCGAATCTCTGGCAGTGCAGCCCGTTTCGGATTCGACTTTCGCCGTCGAGAGAGAGAGAGAGAGGGAGAGCGGAAGACGAGGTCAAGCCGGGCCGAACAATTCTAGGACGGCTCAAGTGGCGTTACCACGTATTTAATGCTGCCCCGCGGAAATAGCAAGTTAGGTAAACGTTGGTGACCTTCCCCATGGCATTAACAAGAGAGCTTAAAGCAAAGGGGCATCTCCATCACCATGGTGTGGGCACGAAAGGTGCCTCCTCCTAACTATTTTTTTGGCCGTTCGCGCGACGTCACACAGTCGAGAGACTTTTAGTACGCAATCGCCAGAACGCGACGTCATGGCGTAGGCAAAGGTGCGATTGAAGATCGGTGTGGCGTGACCCGCGATTGCCTCGCCCCGCTTTGATTTGGTTTTTAATTTGGAGCGAGGGGGGACAGGTGGAGGATGCGCAATCAAAGGGAACGACGCATGATGGAGTGCACGCATCGGTCAGGGAAACGCAGAGCAAATACCCAATTTCTCCTCCTCTTATTCTCCTTCTTCTGTTGATATGTTTTATTTTATTTTATTTTATTTGAATTTGGGAATGAGTTTAAGAAAAAGAAAAAGAGTGGAAGATGAGGAGGACAGTTTTGGATGGGAAAGGGAAGAAGATGATAAGCACAAATTGAGGAAGCATGGAGGGAGGGAGGGATGGATGGATGGGAGAGTGAGATCCACATCCTCTACCCCCACTAACCTTTTCCAGTGGGTGCTCCTCCGCTGCCCACCTCACGCACACACAGGAAAAGTCAATCCTGCAAATGGGTCACGCAACATTGGAATTCGATATTTAGGGTTTCTCTCCTGGCTTTTCTATGCCGATAGCACGTGACGCGCGGTCGCAATTCGATTCCTCACGTGCCAAGGTGCCGGGGGCGGTACTGTTTTCGTCCGGAGGAAAAAGGAGGCGCGGAATCTAATCTCGGGGAGTGTAGCTCGACGCGTAGATCTCTCGACGCGATCGGTCAAAAGCCGCGGCTCTCCGAGGCAAATGGAGCAGGTGCTTCCCGGTTCCGTCCGTTTCGCGAAACCGAAATGATCTAGATAGTTGCCGGTAAATATGCATTGCGTCTTTTGTTGCCGATAGTTTTCGTCACGGACGGAGGTACGGGTATGTATTGCTCCCCGCGTTGAGAAAAATTGCCCGGCTTACACAGCGTGTCAAATGGTAAGCGATATAGAAATCCCACCAAAAATCTCATCTTTCTTCTTCTTTTTTTCTGTTCCATCTAGATTAGCTAGGGCCAAATATGTTTTAAGATTAGCCGGAGATAAAAAGCTGCTAATGTCGATTAGTAGCCTTGAGTAGAACTGATCGATAGATTGATCAAGTTCTCTAGCCACGGATTTTCGTTTTAAATAGAGGGTGTGTTTGTTTCACGGAAAATTCACGATAAAAAAAAAATACTTTTAATGGAAATCATTTTTAGGGAAAATTGCTAATTTTCATTTACTTTGTGATTCGGGAAAAAGTGATTCCCTTCTTGTCAGAAGGGAAAGTTATTTTCCTTCGATCTAAGCTCGTTATTTTTCAGTTCGTGGAAAACGTTTTCCATGAATCGATCAATCTTTTCGCAATCCAAATATCGGGAAGTCAGAAAATAATCTTCCGAAAATGGAAACGGACCCGAGAGTGAACCGATTTCTTACTCCCACGAGGAATGATTGGAAGAAGTACCGAATTGGAGAGCCAAAGAGAATCTTTGCACTGGCTAGCGCTCGATGATGTGAAGTCCAGCAACAGTGGGAAAAGCACGTGTTTCATATGGGCGGACGGATGCTCCCGCACGACCAGACCACGACAGGCGTGCTTAGCCCGTCGATGCGTCCGAAGTGAAAGGATGCGTCTTCTTCACGAGACGTGTCAAGAAAGGCGCGTCTTCTCGAGTCACCCCCGTTAGGCATCGGGCCGTCTTCCCTTCTTTTACCGACAGATGCACGTTTGGTTAAAAGTTAATGCCCTCGGAAGATGCTTCACTTCTGTCCGATCCGATCCACACTTGGACGCATTGATGTTAGACCCGCAATTTCCGTGCGTGCCCAGTTGGGAGTTCGGTTTTTACCGGGGACATAACTCCTCTTCTTTTGGGGGTAATGGCAACTGCAAGTACCTAACTTTTGCCCCTTTTTACATTCTTTCTTTCTTTTTTTTTTCACGTTCGGTCAAGATGCCGCCACCTTTCCAGTGCCCCGGCGCCAGACCTCCGATGTAGATGGAAAACGCCGAATCGGGCAATTGCGCCGGTAAATAACCGTCGGTTGTCTACATCGGCGGCTGACGTGGCGTCTTTCGAATGGTGTCATGTCAACATAGTCGCGTTGGATGGCCAAGACCGTCCGAGCCGGCATGCTCTCCTCTCTCATCGGTCAGTACACTTAAATCGCGACGATGTAATTTATGGTCAGTAGACAAGTTAGTCAATATCTAGCTTAATTTTTGCTAATCACAATCAGCAAACCACATAACGTTGTGGTGACCCATATTCGAATAGTTAAGGTACTTGATTAAACGAAAAATGTTGATGCACTTGATTGGAAGGCCGAAATTCTTATTAGATATTTGCGATATCAATCTTCTTTTTCTCATTTGGTTACCACGTTACTATAGCGACTCGCATCTTTTAAGTTTTATTTAATGCAAAATTGAGATCCCCTTCACGGAGCGAAAATATCGACACGCTAACTCAATCTTTGTTACTTGGTAGTCTTTAGAAAAGTCGGGTTATTATGTCTTAAAATTTGACAGGAAATGAAGCAGGTGACTTTTTCTTTTCAACGAAGTTGAAAATAAACGGGCTCCGAATTTTCTTCTTCTCCTGCTTCTTCTTTTTCGCAGGATGAATTCTTTTTTACAGGACAAAAATCTCTGCCCAAGAAAGTAATAAGCTGCTCAAAATTCCTCCTCTTGACCAGCTGCCACCTGACATAACATTTACACGCCATAAGACTCCACAAAGTCACCCCTGTCAGAGCATTTTTATAGTGGCCATGTCCCATCCCAAGGACACCGGGGAAGCCGACAACCACCCCTTTTCTGACCCCATTCCACACGTTCCCGCCGCCGTGGGACCCGCCACAACCGGTGGCTCTCACCACCGCGCGGCCACCGGCCACATTGAAGTTAACAACGACGTACCCTTGGGGGTAAAAAGGGGGAGAAAATAAAACAGCAAAGATCCTAAAAATGGAAAGTTGGACACTGCCGAGTTTACAATTTCACAGCGCACGGAGATCACAAGCTTTTTGCTTTCTTTTCTCGCATAATCACTTCGCTGCTGCAGCTGTATATTCACATTCTCCTCCTACACGTCCGGAGGAAACACTCCAATATATACATTTGTGCCAAAACTTATGTCTTACATTACCCACTCTAAAGATTACCGGAAACGAAAGAAAGAAAGCAACCCATACGATCTTTATATGATGTTTCCTGCTTCATCCTGCACTCAACTCTTCTTGTCCGACGGCATTTTCCCAGTTCACCATTACAGCCGCCGGCGTTTTATTTCTTCTTATTCGCCTCGTTTCTTCACTGTACTCCCATCTTCAGGCATGCTTCTTCTATACACACACACAGCTCTAAGGTAAACGACCAAAGAACAGAGGGACTGTGTTTTCTTCTAAGGCTATGATCATCATCAGTAGCACCCGGGGGGGTGTGGCTAATATTCTATGATGAATCCCCCCATTGGGGCTCTGTGGGGAATCCCCTTCCTCCGCTTGGCGATCCTGTGATTCGGAGCTGTTGGAGGGGGCGTCGACGGGCTGAAGCTCTGGACTTTCTTGCTCACCTTGCGCCGCCCGTGGACCGCACGGCTGCTGCTGCTGTACGAATCTTCAGAGTCGTCGGACACCATGGAAGCCATCTTGAGCTTCTTCTTCTCCTTCACGAAATTCTTCGATGTCCCCACAATCTGCGGTTCATGGGGTTCGACGCGTCAATTGCAGTATTTCATTAATGAGTCCGGAAAAAGTAAATTGGAAAATGACCTTTGAATAAGGACGGGGACTAAAGCTTGGGCAATGGGGGTGAGGTGAAAGAG
Source organism: Syzygium syzygioides (assembly GCA_031216285.1). Taxonomy (NCBI): domain Eukaryota; kingdom Viridiplantae; phylum Streptophyta; class Magnoliopsida; order Myrtales; family Myrtaceae; genus Syzygium; species Syzygium syzygioides. The sequence continues at coordinate 25,081,379 of CM062245.1, forward strand.
TCAAACTTTATAGTTAAACCAAACACCCAATTGGGTGACTACTGCTGGACCTGTGCACGCCTAACTAAAATTCTCGAGCAAAATTACATCGATCAATATAGTTGGAAATCACAATAATCACAGATTAGTCACAAGACTCGCAACCGATCAGTCTCATTGAGAGAATCGGTTCTTGATATTTTGAGACTGTACCCCTGCGACTTTAAAAAGACGCTCTTTTCCATCATCAATCTTCTCTTTCGTCCAGAAGGTTCAACTGGTGGTAGATAAAAGTTAACAAATTTGGAAAAATGGAGAAAAACTCCTCAAAGTTTTCTTCAATATTCAGGGCAATGATCACACTTTCGCTCTCTGAGCTCCCCAATTTTTGTCAAGATTTGTCTTGGGTATCATCGGGAAAAAATGGGGAAAAAGAAGAGAAAATGAAAAAGAGAAACAGGGGACTCGAGATTACCTTGCAGCCCAGAGAGCAGAACCGGAAGGAATCGAGGAGGCTACGCTCGCACACCTCGCAAGTGTTGGTGACGCCTTTGCCAGGCCTGGGCTGAATCCGCTCGTTCAAGAAGACGACCCTTGCGCTGTTTATGATGTATGTCTGAACCCCTGTGATGTCCAACACCTTCTGAATCTCCGAGACTCTGATCACATCATGGTACGACGACCTCCTTATCTGTTGATGTCGCACAAAAAAGATCACAAGTTTGTTACGATTTCAGCTGAAACTTGAAGGTTATGACAATGGGTTTGAAAAGGTTTCAATGTTTGGCATTCTCAGCTACACATTGACAATTTTAGATAGATCGACTATGCGATGCTCAAGGAAGATTTAACAGCAGAAAGTTTACCTTTTTGAGGAAGCACAGGATTTTGTTGACTCGTTTTTTTCTCAAAAAAAAAAAACAAACAATTGGGTAGAGTTGAACTTAAAAACACATTGCAGAACCCAGATGGAGAAAACGGCTAGGAAAAATACAGGGGAAATTCACATTTCCCAAAAAGAAAAAGTGAAATAAAGAAGGTTTGACTTGAAAGAATGAAATAGTGCAGCTCAAATTAATAAAGGAGTAGAATCGATAACAGTGGAATCGAGAACAATTTTAGGAGATGATTTGTGGTACCTGTATTGAGTTATGATCCTTGTGAGAAGCGAGGCAGAGAGAGCAGAGAGGGCCGTTCATGCAATCCAAGCAATACATGTTGCACTCGCTCTTGTGAGAATCTGCGTGCGTCTTGCATTGCACGAAGAACCTCTCCTTGAGCAGAGGCTTCAACCATGGCGGCCACCTATTATTGTCTTCTTCTTCGGGACCTCCACCACCCTGTTTCAGGCACAACCAAAACAGAGCACGATCGTCACACCCGATTCAATCCATCAAAACCGCCCCCATTCGCCGGCGAATAATCGGCAACAGACAAACATCCAATGTAACGCGAAAAAATCGATTGAGAAATGGTCAAGAGGACAAGTCAACAGCAGAGAAGAACAGGGGGTTTGGTGATAGGAGAGGCGGCCGTCATCCTTTAAGCCACAGAAAAAGATTCGATTTTGATCACAACCCAACACGATCGGGCACATCGAGAACGCGAAAGAAGAGAGAAATGCAGAGAAGAGACACGAACCCGTACCATGATTCGCCTGTTCTTCGGCTTGATTTCCCAGACAGCGCTGTCCTGGTTTTCGATCGCCATCTTGAAATGCTGCATCAGGCCGCTCTGTTCTTCACTGCAACTGCACAGAGAGAGAGAGAGAGAGAGATAGAGACAGGGAGGGGCGTGTTTGAGGGTGCAGAATGGGTGTTCTGCCCAGAGAGAGAGAGAGAGAGAGCTCAAAGAGCAAAGTGGGGAGGCTGTATCACAGAGGGAGAGAGAGAGAGAGAATGGGTTCTTGTAGAAGAGGAGGGAGAGAAAGCAGTGGTCGTGCTTATCTGCTCAAAGTCTACAACCGAACCTGAGCCCGAGCCAGGGCCCCGAACCCGAGCCTGGGAGGTGGAGATGCGCTTGGTGCAAGGACAACTCCAAAACTCCGCCTTCCTCCTCATGCTTTTTTTCTTTTCTTCTATGGTAAAGATGGGGTTTAATTTCCGAGTCCTAATCTCCGTATACTATGCAGATGCTCCAACCCCCCCCCCCCCCATTTCTTTAATCATATGTTGTCATTATTGGGCCATTAGCCCCTCTTTTAATTACGCTCGACCGTCGGTTCTCGGACAGCGACCAACCGGGCGGGCGGGCGGGCGGGCAGGCAGGGTGGGGGAGTTGTGCCCGCATGGCGGCCCTCGATTCGCCGGACGAGCGCCGGCTTCAATTGTTTTCCCCCGTGTCTCCCACCTATTTAGCGACTTGTAAATCCCGCCTCGTCCATTGGAATTGCGCGCTCTTTGTATGCGTATACGGTCTCCTTCGCTTGCCGGCTCCGGTTCCCGTGCCGGACGTCGAAAGATTCGGGAACTAACGCGCAAAAGGCGGTTCACGAAGAAAGGCGAAACTTAAACCAAGAGGGCGAGTTCAAAAAACTTGACTTGTAACCATTTAAGCTGAAGTTTCCGGCAAGGTTAGCATATGGTCAAGCCTATGTGCCCGGTTCTGATCAAAACTTGTCGGACGAAATCGATGGCAACCTCAGACGAAATTCCTGCTTTTGGACTACTATTGCCAGTCCATGGTGATGTAATCGGTTAGCAAGTTGAGACCGCCGTGCGCGCGACACGTGTAGTTGTGCCGATGACTTTTGGTCCTAGCCGGCAAGGCAAGATAACATAGAATTTTCGTGACTACGCACTGGAATAACTTCGGCTATACATCCTAATCATCTCAAAACATCAAGTTGGGCCACGGCACGCTTTATCCAAAACCACGTGCCCCTAGCATATCTTGACCGATTGATCACGATGGCGGTACGGGTTCACACTCCGATAGCATCGGGACAGCGCGAGGGCGAGCGAAGATCGACGATGCCCGACGAAACGGTACGAATCCCCCTTCGGTCGAATGGGGGCTCCCGAGGCGAGCGAGAGCCGCAGCCGCTCCAAGAGTAACCGGTTCGCGGAGAGAGCTCCAGTCTGCGCACGTGACCCTCGCACGCGATCACGGACGTCATTTACTGAGCTCGGCGTGCAATCATCGTACCGCGTGTCGACTCCGTCCTTCGATTAATAACTCGAAGTCCGTGCGGATTCCGGGACGACACTATTGATGCCGCCGAATTTACTTGCTACCTAAGCAACACATGTGGCCTTTTGTGTGCCCACGCACATCAAAGATGTTCGAGTGAAGAGGACGCCTTACGAGCCAGAAAGTTCTTTGAAACTTCGGGAATTGAATTGGGCAGCAAGGGGGTCAAGCTGCTTTTGGCAACATTACATAATTGAGCTCCTTTTCGCTTCCCAATTCAATTGAATTCCATCATTTGATTACACACAAAAAAAAATAATAAGTCCGTACATTTTTTTTAATAAAATGATTTCTCGCGAATCCCTCCCTCCTCCGCCGTTCTAGTCCTAGCCAAATTTGACCGAACTGACCGGATCGGGAGGTGGGCTTCGATCGGGAGGACGAGAGCCGGCCCGTTACGCAGCACGTCCGGTTCAAGTCGCGTCTCTCCATTGCACATAGACCAAATCCGAATCGACGGCCGAATTTTCGCCAACCGCGCGCGCGGTCGCCGCAAGACATCCCCCCGCACTATCGAACCGCGCGCGAAATTGTAACCTCGGAAGCAATCGGGCGAACCCTACTTCGATTCCTGAAATCTCGAAACCCTTTTTCGAATTCGAATCGGGATCCCCCTTCCCCACACACGCACAAAGAGCCGAATTCAATGTTCATTTGCCAAATCGATCGTACCCTTCGACCGTTTTATTTCCGTCGTTCTACTCCTTCTTTTCGCGTGCGCGCACGCGTACCGTGTAATCAAAATGCCGAAATACAAAGGCTAATCCAAATCGAATGAGCTAGATATGGCCGAATCCGCATTGGTCAAGAATAATATCAGTGGACGAGATATGGCGACAACATAAATTTACATATTCGGGTGAGACCGCATCATAAATCTCCTCAACAAGGATTCTAAGATTCTTTCCTAAACTACAGCATCGTCGCTTCTGGAATTTCTTTTTCAGAAATTCAGATAATAAAAAAGAAGTACTACAAGTTGGGCTTCCATCACCCGCGGATCCCGTATCCTTCTCTCGCGCGTGCTTGTGTACATTTTCAAGCACTTTGCGGATTGTCCCTCAAGGAAACACAGTCGTCAACCATTCACAATTTAGCCAGTTCGATCATAAATCTTTTAATTTCGTCAATTGAATTCCAAATAATTTCGCATTTTGTCAATTTGGTCAAATTTTGCTAGAAATCACTGACGTGAACGTCGACCGTTCTATGTGACAGGATCAACACTTGTGTAGACAATTTTTTTAATGTTTTAATATTTTATTTTTTTTCTTTTTTTCTTTTCTTTCTCTCTCTCTCTCTCTTTTCTATCCTTCTTTCTCTAGCCGTCGAGGTTGACCTCGAGCTCGCCGTCCCTAGGCGAAGGAGAACCTAGCGACGGCGAGGTCGGCCTCGCCTTGAGTGAGCAAGGCTTGACCTCACCGGCCCTCGTCTAGGTGGCGACCCGCCAGAGAAAGAAGGGCAGAAAAAAAAAAGAAATGAAAAGAAAAGGAAAAATAAAAGAAAAATAAATAAATAAATAAAAATTCCAAAAGAATTGTTAAAATATTATTAAAAAGTGTTCACGGCAGCGCCACGCTAGACAGGTGGCATCTACGTCAGCGATTTCCAATCAAAATCGACCGTATGAATTCAATTGTCAAAAAGTGAAAGTTTAGTATTCAATTGGCATAATTAAAAGGTCCGGGATTGAATCGACAAAAGTACAATGAATATAGGATTTTTTAGACAATCTCCTAGCCCACCTCCCCATAGTAGACATGAAGCATCCCTCCAGGGACGAGCTCATGTAAATCAAAGCCACGATACATTCGCAACACACTAATAACTTCTTCCCCACCTCATTTCGAGAATGTTTCACGGTGTCGGGAGCCGTCGATCGCATCGAGAGCGTCGTCGTCGTCGTCGCAGTACGAGAAGTCATAATCATGGCGAAGGAAGAATGTGATTTCAAAGGAGGTTTGTTTCACACGATCTAAGGCAATTCTAATCTGCGGCCGCACAATGCGTTAGGATAGGGGGGAAGGGGAGGAGAAAACAAAGCGACCCGAAATGTGGATTTCGTGCGTGGAGAAAATGGGGAGGATAAAGTGCACGTAGACATGACCAACTTCTTTCAATGGCCATCGTGTAACGATTTGAACAAGCGTCCTCAAAAAGCAGAAGGCCGTAGTGGGCCGAAAGTGCTCTTAATCAAAGCTCGAAATCATGCTTATCTCTGATTCCCCTTTGTTAATCAACACGGGCGGGAGGCAGATTATAACGTGGGACTGCATAACGACTCAACGAGCGGAGATTTGCCGCTATCTATATGCACAATCATCTATTCATGCTTTCACAGTATTGTTTCCCACTTGCAGAATAAGAGTATCGATCAGCACGGAGGGGTTTTCGCGTCCGCGCCGGATGTAAGAAGGCCGCGGATCGTGCGGAGCTTGTTCGTGCTTCTTAAATTTGTACATGGATTAAGAGTTGCGACGGGGCGATATCGCTCAATCGGTCCTTTTAGCTTGGTTTCCAAAGCTCGGAAGTGAATCGTGTCGACGTTACCTTTGCCTTGACCTTTCCCCCACCCCTTTCCGAGTCAACAGCGAAGCTTCCGAGAAGCGGGCGGTCAACCGCACGCCACGCATGACCAGCAAGTCGCGCGGAAGCGGCCCCGTGGAAACTGCAGCGTTGACTCCCCCCCACCCCCGCACCCGCGAGCACGGCGTTTTCCAAGTCAACAGGACCACCGTGTACCGCCCCGTGCCCACCACCACCGCCGTCACCACCTTCCTTCCCTCCCCCCCGAGGACCACGATACTCTCGAAGCTCCCGAAACCCAATTTCTAATTAACTTTTGTGCCGGAACGATTGATGATACTGAGATGGTTTCTCGGCCGCACGATTCTCTCCTCTCGCTCGAATCGAATCGAAACCTATCATCGCCTCGAGACGATTCCTGCCGTGTCGCTTTCGAAGGGACCTTGGTACTCGGACTCCTTAATCGAGTCGAATCTGTCGAGACTATGTGTTGGGGTGCGGTTCGTACTCCCCATCGACAAGAATGCACGGGAGTCTTGTATTTTATCGATAATTTGGGCTCGGGCCAACGGATAGCTGCTGCATATATAAATCTCTTCCTCTTATTATTAAGAGTTATAATAAAGAGGCGAGGGATGCTAATCATAGTGGAATTTCCTATTAGACGTAACCCTAATTTAAGAGAGAACCGGAATAAAACATTATATCTCGATCTCTTTTTTTTCGCATTTACTCTTTATTTCGTCGTGCTTGTGCGCCTAATCTTACATAGCTCGATGTTCTTCTTCTACATAGTTAGCAAAGCCTATTCTAGCGAGAATCGAGCTTTACAATTTCCTCTCGCTCTCTCTTCCCCTCCTGTCCGATCCGATGACGTGCACTTACGTACGCTCGTTTACGTATGACAATGGTAAGTTGCCACGAAGTTGTGGCGAAGCAAAAGGGCCATGTTCACTCGTTGCATCATGACTCGTACAGTTGACCAAGAAAGAAGGGGAAAGGAGGAGTGGATTTGGGTTCTCAATGCCGAGAAATTCATGGACGACAAGTGAACTTGCGCTGAGGGGGAGTGCTCCGACATCATCTGATCTTTCGATACGACTGCAAGTTTTGGAATTTTGCGATACGATGGCTAATAATTCGATGCGTGCATGTCGTCGGAAAGGGATGGCGAGTGGAGCATGGCGGCCCATTTCCCCCTTTTTATTTTTCCTTTCTTTTATGGAGATTTGTCTGTTGACATTATCGATTCGTCTCGGAAGAAAGAAAATGGGGTTGCTCAATGTATTCCGACCTATAAATATAAGGGAATAATGATACGAAGATACCCAAACTTTAGTTAAATGCGTAACGCGATCTCTAAACTTTTAATGTGTTCAATGTGGTCTCTGAACTTTTAGTACATGTTCAACTTAGCCTCCGAATTATATAAGGAAGTTTAATATTGTCCTTCCACTAATTTAAGTTCTTGCATAATATTAAACATTTTTCATGCAGCGTAAAAAGATCACATTAAACAAATTAAAAATTTAAGAATCATATTACACATTTTGCCAAAATTCAGAGACCATTTGTATAATTTTCTCTAAATATAATGCATATAACGATCAATTTCAATCATACGTATTTCATAAGCAAGAGCACGATGGAGGCATCGTCGTGTCGCACCATCAAGGTGACAGGACGTGCGGCGACAGGCGTAAACCAATGTTCGACTCCCCTTCCTACAACGGTCGCAGGCTTCGCCGTATTTGAGTACTCGCCGATCGCACAAATTGGTTGGTTAGTTACGTCGCTCGATGCAACGACATAAATCGCTAGTTTCAGTGGAACAAAAGTCATTAAATCTGGAAAATCAAAGTGTCCATAGGCCCAAATCCTGTTTCCTATTTCGGGTCGGATAGAAAACCCACGAGCCCACGACATGACGAACAAAAAGACCACTTCAGAGCCCAAAACAAACCTCCAGGCTTGTTTGATCCCTGTGCTGGCCCAAATATGCCCCAAATAAAACCATGGAAGACACAATAACACTGGATTTTAACGTCAAAACACGTTAAATTTCTTTTGAAAAAACAACTTCATGCCACCATAAATCACCTCAAATCTTTCCAAAGTTTATATAAAACATCGAAAAGTCCTCTTATTTTGGCAAAAAAAAATCAAAACAAAATATGAATAATTTAGTGGACGCAAAACTGAACGGTCACTTAGTTTTGCATACGAGATTCGCGCTCGCATCCATGTATATGGTATCAATCGATCTGCCCGGTCCTTAACGATCTATCGAGCGATGACGACTTACTGTACTCAATTGTTTGCATGATCCAAAATTCCGTTGCCCGTGGAATTCTTTTTTCAGCCCGAAGGAAATACTTTAAAAAAAACAAAACAGGGGTCAAATTTTCCGTTTAGTCAATTTACCGTTTTCTCCTCTTGACTTTTCGGCGCAGATTAATCCCTTGCGTAATGGTAATTTGGCCCGCGAATCAAGGAGAGTCTGCTCTTTAATCAAAGCACGGAACCAATCAAAGGGGCAGGGAAGGATGACGACCGATCAATTTATCAATTCTTTGTTTGTATATCAACCCATTTGTTTTCTGGCCGCAGCCAACCAGTTTATACTGACATTTTCCACTCCCATCATTAACAATTCATTCGGTTTGTACACGTAACTATGACGCAGAAATCGGAACCGCCGGTCCACATGGTTCAATGACCGAATGATTTTTTTCGGTCCGAAGCATCGTGTACCGAGAGAGAAAAAGAGCACACTTTATTTGACACTTTTGACGCATAAAACCACACACCGTTTTGACTCCATTAAAAGCACGCACGCGGGGCGGTATTCCTTGGACGCCCGTTCGAGTTTGGACTTCGAAAAAGTCGTCCTCCAAGCATTACTTGCTCCGAATGAAATTAACCCTAATCTTGATTATGTCGATGCTTGACGAATTTGGTTATTTAAATGGAGTACATGTTGTTCTACTGGCTACTAGGATAGCGATCGTGGGTTTGCGGTACACGTCGGCGGCATGTACGCGGTTCTTCGTTCGATCCGCATTGGTAGGAGTCTCGATCGGTGGGAATCTAATACACCTCGAACGTTAGAACGGGCGGGGTCGCGGATTGCGTATACCTCAAGGGAGGAGCACGGCATGCCATCCCTACACGAAGTAGGAGAGAGACGGACATGTGGTTGAACTTCTGCTCAAGTCGATGTCCCCCGCTGAGGCTAGTTAGCCGAGTCGAATAAGGCTTAGTCCTAGATGATGGTCCGGAGCCTCCTCGGTCACCATTCCGTATCCCTCGGTCACCCCTCAATCTCTGGAAAATTAAGATACATTCGCAGCGTAGGTTCGGCTTGTTACCGAACGTACGATCAATTCGGACTTTCGTATCAATTTGCACGCGAAGGTGCGGCGGTCACGGGGTCAGTCACAACGAGCAGTGGCTACGGCTTGAATTTGTCCGTTCCGACGACATCCAGGGGATCATCGACGTTGGTCCACCTCTTTTCACCCTTTCAATCGTAAAACAGTCCACGTTCTAGATAAAACGGCACACGAATCTCCTGTAATCCCTGTATACACACGTGCTCGAAATCCAGTGCGATCTCGTCGGCCTTTCTTCGGTAGAAACGGTCGCTTTACTTTTACAGGGCACACGTTATCACCCCGGACCCCGTAAGGACGCGACGCGACGGGACGCGATGCGTGCTTTTTTTCGATCCGTCCAAACTCGGCATTTCGGCCACACAAAAGCAAAACTGAGCAAAGGAACGGTTCGATTGGCTCAACAAGAAAGGCCAAGGGAGGAGGGACCGACGAGCGAGCGGGGCCATCCGAGCCTTAACTGGTCCGTTCTCATCTCACCGGAGATTGGGAACGCGCAGCGCTCGGCCGAAGCTACAAAGGGGCGACCTCGTCAAATTTGTTGCGCTCTTTGACCCACCCCACCCACCACACCAAAAAAGGAGAGCAAAGTTTCTAGAGAAGTTGAGGGTCAGAGAGACACGAGAATTGCGTTCCCCTCCTCTAATTTCGGCAAAAAGATTTTATGCGCGATGCGCGAGAGGGCCGAGGGTTGGCGTTCCGCGTGAAGAGGAGAGAGGACCACTTCAATAACTAAGGAAACTGTCCCGAGCGGGCTGACGGGAACGGCCGAAATCCCGTCCCCCGTCCCCCTCCCCTCCCTCCCTTCTTCCCCGCGAGGTTTTTTCTCCCTGACCTTTTTGACTCCCGCTCCGCTCCTAAGCCCCCCTCGTTTGCTTTGATTTAATCGAAAGGGTGGAACGAATTGGGTATTAGCTAGAAATTCCTTCCTGCGGACCAAGATTTGGAAAATTCAATATCGGTCGATTTGCCATCGTGATGACGAACTAGCTCTTCGCCCCCGTTCGGAAAGATTAAGAGACCGATATCGTATTGGGTCTATAAGATAATTTTATCCTATCTATTTTTATCTCACTTCCCCCGTAAGATAATTTTATCCAGATTATATTTCTCTTATATTCAACTTTATCTTGTCTTGGTCAGGCACCAAACACGGGATGAAAGTTTTTTTTTATCATATCCTAAATTTTTTTTTGACTAGATAACCTGATCAATGAGAAAATCGGGCCATCATAATGTACTGCTGTAGAGACGACACCGATCTCTAACACTCTCGAGTAATATCGTGCCTAGTATAACGACGTGCCTGATAAATTTCGACGAGGAACATCCGCATCACGTTATGCTTTCTCAAACGATTCTCGAGTTACGTCGCGTCCAAACTGAACCAATGGACAGGCAACCCTATCGATTCGACCTGACGAACGTGACCCGGGAGACGACTGGGCCGGTACTTAGGCGAACTAAGTTGACGATTAAGCCCGAAGACAGCGATAAGTGAATTGTTCGGCACGGCACGTATTAAACTCGAGCGCCCTAAACAACATGGAGTAGACCCCAGCACGAGCCCGAGATGTGACCCCGCGGCGGGTCCATTCCCTCGACCATTTCCTGAGCCTCTCCCGTGTTCAGACCTCTACATCGCCCACCCCCCGCACGTGTGAAACGGCCGACCCAATTAGCCAAACCCGATCGAACCCCCTCCTCCCCGCGTGGCGTATCCCGTGGAATTCCAACCCCCCGAAATCCAAGTCAATTCCGCTGCACTGGTCCGCGATGAAGTCCCACGACACCGAAGAGCCGAATTAAAAATAAACAAAAGAAAGAGAAAAAGAAAAGAAAAACCAAAGGGCTCCCCCAAAACGCGTCGTTCGATCGCCCACACCGGGAATTACCCAAACCCAACGCCTGCCAACGCAGAACGACCTAACCACGGTTAACTCGCGAGGCTCCCGTGTCCCCAACCCTGGTCAGCATATCCCCCCCCCACTCTTATAAACCTCGTCCACGCACGATCCGCCCACACATAACAAGAGCAAAAAATCCGCACGCAGAGAACTCCGGAGCACACGAGCGCGCACACCGATCGAAGGCCGAATTAGGCAAACACAGAGAGAGAGAGAGGAACGGGCCGCCGTTAACGATCCGCCGACGGAGCTCGAGTCAAGAAGGCCGAAGGGGAAGGAGGAGGAGAAGATGGAGGGAATGGCGATGATGTACGTGGACGAGGAGGAGGTGTGGAAGTGCGCGAAGCACCCGACGCGGCGCCGCCGCAGCGGCATCTGCCCCAAGTGCCTCCGCGAGAGGCTCGACGGCCTCTGCCCCGACTGCGCCAGCCTCCGCCCCTGCAGCTGCTGTGCCTCCGCCACCTCCTCCTCCTCCTCCTCCTCCTCCTCGTTCTCCCGTTTCTTCGGCGGCGACTCGGGCGGCGGCGGCGGCGGCGGCGGCGGGGCCGTCGGGAAGGTCTCCAACCTCATCGACTCCGAGCCCTCGTTCCGCCGGTCCCGCTCCGTCGCGGTCTCCCTCTTCCGGTCGAGGTCGAAGTTCGTGAGGGACTTGGACGCCGACATCGGCATCGGCGTCGGCGTCGGCGACGGGGACGGCCCACACCAGCGCCCCGCGGAGTCGCCGCACAGGACGCCGTCGTTCTTCGGCCTGTTCAGGAGAGACAAGAGCAGGAGACCCGGAGCTGAGGATGCGGAGCGCCCGGGCGGTGGCGAATCTGATGCGGCGGTGGCGGCGGCGGCGGAGGAGGAGAGGAGGACGATGATGAGGAAGTCGAGGTCGGTGGCGGTGATGTCGAACCCGCTCCCGCTCGGCGGCGGGGCCGCGTCGGCGAAGGGGAGGAGCTGGCATTTCCCGAGTCCGATGAAGGTTTTCCGGCAGTCGAAGATGACGAAGGTGGTGGGCCAGGAGCGGTCGCCGTTGTACAGAGGTTGAATCTTCGTTCAACATTAAGTTGATCAAATCATATGAAACTCCTACATATATAATACGAGTTTTCCAAAGATCGATGCTGGTCGTTGCTGTATTGTACCCGCGGTGCTAACAAAGACATAGAAATCGAAATCCCCAAAGGCAAGGCAATAGCATCTTCATTTTCATTTCACTTCGTCCATTTCATTTCTTCATCGTCTCTTCGCGAGCCCATGGATCGAGAGTTCTTCAATTGATGATGATCACTGATCAGAATCATCAGATTAGAAACTCATGGGATTTACTGTACTTGATAGAATCCGTCGAGGGTCGACGTCATATTTGTCCAGAAATTTGGCAGCTGATTCGAATCGTGTCATGCCCAGACTCTCTCTCTCTTTCTTTCTCGTATTCTGTTGCTTGAAATTTGCATGTTTTCTCTCTGAAACTGGAGTTCAAGAACATGGATCCCTCGTTGGATGGATATGGATCCATTGTCCCCGACATGTGATGATGGATTTGGCGAATCCCATGTGCGGTCTATATCTATCAGATTCGAAATGGGATTTCCTCCTAGCTTCCTTTTATGGAAGATTCACGTCCAACCAAGTACCCACTTCCACCAGACCTCAAATCTACATGCCTAAGCCCCATGGGTGAGGCGCATTGATTGCTGAATTATGCAGTTTACTTGAGAAAAGGAAGGGAGGGTGAGTTCAGCGCATACACGCATTGAAAGTCTACATTGGCGGGGGGGAGATAAATGCAGTCGGCTGGGCGGCTATTAGGGCACATCATGAGGCTGTCATTAAAGTGGTTTACGCCTCAATCATTCCGCTAAACATTGAAGGGTCTTTGTTAACAAAGTACATCGATATCTAATTTCTTTTTTTACGTGGCTGGGGCCCTTCATGGTTTGACAATCGGATGCAAATGATGGTGTGGATGTCCCACCCGATTGACGTGAGGTTCCAAAAAGCAGCCCAACCCCCACTCGAGTTTCCGTGGAAAATCTTGGCCCAGATTTCAGTTCCCACCCCCAGAAAAGAGAAGCAGCAAAGCGCACGCACTGCAGCGCCCATCATGTGGTGTATGAGCTTCGGATCAACACCGCCTCGATCTATCTGTGGGACATAATAATTGATTTTTATCTCCTATTCCTTTCCCTTTCCATTTCAATCTCCTGTGCTGAAGTGGTTGCGTGTGCCTGTGTGTGGGATGGGACTAATGATCAAGATATGATTGACGAGAGTGTGACCTGAAATTTGCAAGCCTCCAACCGAGCAGGAGAAAGAGGGGTTTCTCCTGCAACCCTGAGGGCCGTTTGGATAGCGATCTGTTTCGTTTGAGCATGCATACATTATTAAGATTTGTTGCGAGCATTAGCTTTTTCGGTTTAGATATTGCTGTCATGTCGGAGTCGGAGTCGTCAACTAGTAAAGCAGCTTGCCTGGGAGCATGTCCTGCTTAATTATTTGCGCGGAACTTTCAATTAGTGTCAAAAGGAATACCGATTTCAATATGTGCAGTGTAAAAATCTTTTCTTTTGTAAGAGTTGTGCTTTGAATTTATAGCTTGAAGTCAATCACCAATTGGTCAAATAATGTAATTTGACTTTAAGCTTCTAGATCTATGACTCCCCCCCAAAAAAAAAAAAAAAACAAAAAGAAATTACTAAAAAAAAGAAAATCCGTAAGGACCCGCGAGGAAATACAATTTAATTAAATTTAGTCTCTCCGATTTATTTTTATTATTTTTTTTCGTTTTTTGGCCTTTTGGATAGGATGGACATCCATTCCATTCTGACCGAGCAATACGAGACCAATGATGGTTCCGAGAGAACATGTGATTTGTACCGACCAATATGCGAGAAATGGATTCGCCACGAATACGAAGAAAGCCGAAAGCAACAGCGCGTTTTCAAACACCGGTTTGACTAAAATGCCATACCATTCCATTAACATACTTTAAAGTTTAAAACTTCGCGAAAAGCCTCGGCAGAATCTGAGCACTCGCGCACCTGTAAGCGCCGTGTTTTGTTTAATGTCTGAAAGGGCTATATCTTATTCCGGAGACCTGCAACGGCGTTACGGCTTTCGCACATGCAGAGAGACTAATCTTCTATTCTTTCGGTCAGTATTAAAATCGTAAGCAGGCGACCGTAAGATGATAAGCCTCTGAATAATCGCCGGAGGATCTCTTCCTCGTTTAGTTCAATCGGATCCGTGACTCTACGGTTCGGCGATCTTAACTGTCAAATCCAATTTTTATCTCCATAACATGTACGACACTCTCGCTTCGTTTTCCAATTCGTCTTAGTTTATAAAATTGGTCACGACGCCAACGTGGTTAACAGCTCTTTTCCGGTTATGGTTGGGGCTGACATGGCGCAAAACGACACCACCAAACCCTACCCCTAACAGGGGAAAAATCAAAGGGGAGGAAAGAAGAATATTTGGACATGGCTAGCGATTTCAGTGCGCTAGTCAATGTTGCTGAAGATGTTGCTTGGGAAAAATTCCAATTTTGTTTTTTTGGGTCTAATTAAACCCGAGACGCGGCCTAATTGCTCGGGCGACGGGGAGTGTTCCCACCATCGGGGGTTGGGTTCGAGTCATAATTACGAAACTGCCGCCAATTGCAAATCTCCTGAGCTTGACGTTACGTGAAAGGCCTGCCCATCACAACCAAGCAAGATGCGAAGTGATTCTTCAATATAAGCGCGTGCTAGAAATTAGCGACCCGGTGAGATTGTCTCGCGCAGGAGGTGAATTTCAAGAAATAGGAAAGCTTTTTTAGAAAACCTGATCGCTCCAAACAACTAAATTCAAGGAAAGATGGATTTAGATCCGAACGAATCGATGTCTCTGTAGGTATAGTTGGACTGACCTCTTAAGCGATTGAATATCTTTTAAAGAGTAGTCCGTCCATGACATGGGACCAAAGGCTGCATGTGCATGGACTTATGTGATCTTTTGGCTATTCTTTCAACCGGACAAATTAGATCTTAACAAAACAATAACATGCATGGCCAGATACATACCTGGCCTATGAAACGTAAGGCAGGGACCAAAAGGACGAGACCCGTGCAGCCAAAACACACGAGCAGGAATCTTGGTGTCTAGCGAAAGGTGATCTACCCCGTAGGTTAGGCTTAGATTCACAACTCTAATTGCTTTTAGGGAACACCCACCAAACCCTGCCACAGTACCAAAAGCCCTAAAAAGGGAAGTTGAAATCGCAATGACCGATTGAATCGACTTGTAAAGTTACCTATGCCCTTGTCGATGCTTTTCGTTGGATAATTGGATAAATTGCCTAATCAGTCTTTCGTTGGTCCTAAACCTTTCAACTTTATCGATTTAATTATAAACCTCTACGAAAAGTTCCAATGTATTCTTTCTAGCAAATGACGGGAAAAGTATCAAAAAAAGTCATAAACCTATTGCATTAATATCAATTTAGTCCTACACATTTTTTTTGTGTCAATTCAGTCCTAAACTTTTTGTCTTTGTGTCAATTCAGTCATTCCGGCTAATTTTAATCAGATTTTGCTAACGTGGACACCGTCCAACTTACGTAGCACCGCCGGCAATGACGTGAATAACTTTTGATACTATTTTAATATTTTTTTAATATATTTTTTTCATTTCTTCCCCTTTCTTCTTCCTCCAACGGGTCGCCAATCCAGCGATTGGCTAGAGGCCAGGGCCAGCGAGGTGGCAAGCCCTGTCGATCATTGGCGAGGCTCGCCCTTGCCAGCGATGACGATGTTGAGCCTTGCCCAGCCTCTGGTGAGGCTCACCTGCGACCTCGCGGCCATTGACGAAGGCTCGAGCCCTCGCCATCTGACGAGGTCGGGTCTCATCCATGGCCGGCGAGGGTGAGCCCCGCCAGCCTAGCACAAGGTCAGCCTCGCGACCATTTGATGTCGTCGAATGGTCGTGATGGTGGCCTCGCGCTGGGGGGGCGAGGCTCGTCCTCACTGGATCTAGCAAGGACAAGCCTCAGTAGTGGCCAACGGGGGTCGCCAGAGGCCGGTAAGGGACTTAGCCGGCTGGAGGAAGAAGAAAGGGAAAAAAAAGAAAAAAAGAAAATAAAAAATTTAAAAAATATTATTAAAAGTTGTCTACGTCATTGCCGGCAGTACCACATAAGCCGAACAGCGTCCACTTCAGCAAAATCCGATCAAAATTAGCCGAAAGGACTGAATTGGCATAAAGACAAAAGGTTTAGAACTGAATTGGCACCAAAAAAATGTTTGTAACTAAATTGGCAATAGGTTTGGGACTTTTTTGATATTTTTCCTAGCAAATGACTAACCTCAAGTGGAAAATCAATTTTTACCGGAAATTGCTGACGTGGCGGTGCACCACATAGGACGACCGGCGATGACTAGATTACCATGTCAGCGATTTCCAGTGAAAATTGATTGGAATGATTATATTGAAATTTCGTAAAACGGTCCAAGACTAAATTTGCAAAATTAAGAAGTTTAGGACTGATTTGGTGTCCATACCATAAGTTTGAGATTGATGGTGTAATTTTTCCTTGTATTCATCATAGCGAAAAACATTTGCCCGTACATGATCTGTGAAGAGCTTGACTTTTATGTATCTCATCAAGTATATTCCATATGATTTCTATTGATTTTAAAAATAAGAAGCTGAGCCAAAAGTCGTGCAGTTTTGACGAGAACCCTTTTAGAATTTGAGTTGCCAGGCTCTTGAAATTGCTAGGAAATTGCCCCCCGCCAATCAATCATGGAACACCGGCCATGTAAAGTATCATTCAAGCAGATGGTCATACAACGAAACTCTCGTCTACAAACGCAACGAATTCAGTTATCGCGATGAAAAACTAAATTCACGTAAGCTCTCAAATCTTGTTTGAAATAACTATTTCTCGAGCTGCCGGTGTATCGAATGAAGATCAAATTATAATGACGAAAACATATCAACGTTTTTCCCTTTCAAGAGACGACAAATACAATGTATGTGGGTTGTGGCTGTTAGATCAAAGGCTTGCAAAAGTCAATAAATCAAAAGATCAATGCGAAATCTTGGCTGCAGAAAGTCGACGGTCCTTTTGTCCTCTTTTTCCTTTTCTTTTTCCCTTGTCACTTTCTTTTGGCGGTTCATGAATAGTAGCAGCTTCTTCGAAATTTCCCCACACTCATCAAGTAACTTATGATCAGCTCGAGAGATCAAAGTCGTGTTGGATTGGTATTGGTTTTCATTTGGCTAACAAAAAGTTCTCCTAAAAGATGGTGACCGGTTTTGGATTATGCATCCGCATCATGTTCAATGATATTAAATAGGCAATTGAATTCGTAGCGAATTTCATCCAATGATAGTAAAACGGACATACATGATTACTGGGATAATTCACTATTTGAATCTTGTTAATGCTGGTTCCGGTGGCTGAAATCTAGCTCAAGAAGACGAAATCAAGAGAAAATTGCGCCTTCCCAACTCAAGATGCACGAGATATAGAAGGTTACATGGAATTTCGCATACCTAGTATAAGGTGCCATTGGTGATTAAAAAGTTCAACCATTTAAGGTGTGTTAGTTCGCACTACATTAAAAGCAATAAGTACTTTTGCGCCATCAGACCATGAATTATATAATATCATGTAAACCTCGGAAAATTATGAAAAAAGAATATGTGAATAAAAAAGTGTCCATAATGATATGCCACGAAAGTTTCAGGTATTTTGAGTTAGAAAGCAGTCAAAGTGAATGTGCCATGATATTAAGACACGCCGTTAATCTATTTTGCACCGATGAAAACGGGCCATCCGCTCTTTCGACAACTTTCAACCACAAAAAACTATTGACTCACTTATTAAAAACATGAAACATATAAATTCATACCTAGTGGTAAAGATAATATGTCATCACAACTGAGAAACTCATTTTAGATAGGTAAATTCCGGGCCATGAAATATCTCATTGATCCTATTGACGCGTGCGGAATCTCGAGTGATCATCTCAAACATAGAATCACTTGCACTCAATGGTTAGAAGAATTGGCAATGTATTGTGCATATGATCGAACCACACAAAAGAATGAATACATCCCACCAGCATAATTCCACAATAAAAGCACGAACACACTTTTTTTCCAATAGGAAAATGACATAAACAGTTATAGAACTTTAGCCGAATCTCCAATGTACTTCTTGAACTTTTGATTTATTCAATATCGTCACTAGACTTTTGGTGTAGGTTCAATTTATTCCTTGATTTATATAAAAAAATGTTCGACGCTAATACTGAATATTTTTATATAATTTAGGGACTACTTGAACATCATGAACAGATTAAAAATTCAAAAATTATGTTCAATAAATTAAAATTTTAAAAATCACGATATATATTGAATTAAATTTAAAAATTATTCGCTTCGTCATTCTTTTTTTTTTATATAATCAGTCTTCGGGTGCTAAAAAAAAATCGCATGTCCCGAAACAAAGCGTGCGGGAGAGGAGGAGGAGTTGAGATGTCCGAAACATCCAACGACGACAAAGACTTTTTCCCAAAAGCAAACAGCTTTTGAAGGTGCGACCAAATGGAGATGATGACATCTTCACGTGTACGGTGGGACATCCCCGCACATGAGCTGCTCCTTCCGCCCGCGCCCCCACCCCCCGGCGTGGGGCCCCTACCTCAAATTCCGGATAGACCACGTGTCGCTCTGCGTGCCCTACACGTGGACCGTGGATAAACGATCCGGGGGGGCGAGGCACATGAAGCTGAATACTTTTGGAGAGTTCACGGGTCCTCGTCGCCTGGTTTAGCTTTCACATAATGTATCCCATTAATTCAGTTCTCACTTACTTATCCATCTTTCTATCTATATCCATGTACATTTCACCTCAATATTGGAATATAATAATTGTGTTCTATTAGTCCGGGCGATTCCTGATCCGGATGACTCATTTTGCTCGCTCTTATTTAAAAAATATAAATAAATAAAAAAGTTGAGTACCCTATTTCGTACTGAAAACTGTAATTGACGGAAGCCTTCTTGATTGTGCAACGACTGACTTCACCCTTCTCTCAACCGACCTTGAGCAAAATGATGGATTCTTCGATGGAGAGTGTGCCACCGATTCATCTAAAAATCTACGATGTTTATGTTTTTCCTAAAGTACCAAAAACGAGTAGGATAGGTTTTACTCGTGAGATGTAAAATATGAACTCGATTTCATCGAACGGTGGCCAAGGATAGTAAATGAATATGAAAGGGGGGATACATGTAACATAACAATGGGAGCAGATGTTTGGTGTGCAAGAATCTGAACTATTGTTGCGTTCCGATACCATGTTAGAAAACGGCTTTTTCTTAGGAGATTTAACTCTTCGGAAGAACTAAATTGTTTGCTTAACAATTGTGCTCGGTGATCGTGCAAATAGAACCGACAAGTCCAATTTTGGAGCGGAATTGCTAGGATCGGACTGGAAGGTCATTGCTAGAATTGGTTCCATGGAAATTGGTCAGATGATAGAAAGACATACGCAACAATGATTTGGTGAGATCGCATTGCAGTAAAATCATGTTCCCTATAAGAAGCTACAAGTACAACATCTCAATTATCATATGCTATCCTGTTCTTTTCTCTGAAAAAGAACAATGAATTCTTCGATTGATGGATTTGTCACTCACGAACTGATGCACCTGTCACGTATCTCAAGGCAAATAGTATTGAAATATATGTGTGAGTTATGTTAAGAAAAGTCCAACATTGAAGAAAGTATGTGGTTTGGAGCAGTTAACATATCAATTTTATCTATAATTCATATTGCCTTAAGATTTTAAGTGAAAGCGGGTAGGGGCTCAGATGATGTTAGAACCGATAGTAGATTGGTGGGCCCCCAATCTGTTCCAATATTTGGTGAATATCAATCTCCTGGTCCGGTGAAAAAGACCAGGGATGAAGGTAGGCATTGTAGTGTAGCAACACTTCAGGGGGAATAGACCACTTTGAGAAAAGTCTCACATCAAAAGATTGATGTTTTCGGAGCATTTAATATATTATTATTAGTCCTAAATTTTTGAGTGAAAGTGGGTTCAACTGAATATGTTGACGAGCTCCGACAGTCTCCCTCTTGACGATTTCCCCGGTGAAGGTATAGGATCTTTTGACGTATACTCTCAACAAGAAACTGAATATATCTTACTCTTGTGGTGCATTCCATAGCATGTCAAGTTGTAAAGTTGTCGCTTGTTCTTGACTCAAAGCATTGTGTACCTTCGAAAAGAAGAGGGATGAGTGCGTATGGAGTAGGAATTAGGTGTACGTAGGGATGAGCTAATCGTTTGAGATCGGACCTCTCTTTTGGCTCGATGCATGCCACTTCTTGTGAGCCATTGCGGTCTAATTTTTCCTTTTTTCTCTTTCGAAAAGTCTCCATCAACACCACGTTAACAAGCAAGCAACACCTCATTAAAGGTCCTAATCTCTCTCTCTCTCTCTCGCAAAGCACCATGGATGCAGTCTGGCTTGTTCGCGATGACATCAAGGTGCTTGTCATGACGCTGACCTTCATCGACCACAGAGGAGCATCAACCTCCATATCCTGTGCCCGAAACAGATAGATCTCGTCGTCGCCGATAACAGCTAACTCATTGACAACGAATGATGGTGCTCACACAGCCTCGACACTCCATTGACAATACGAGCAAGAGGAAGAGCGGCAGATTCGAGATCAGGGTTTTCTCCTGTTAGGCTAATAGTGTGAAAATTTGTGTGTCGTAATCCGTGGATCGCGTTTGAGGCACTGGCGAATTTGGATCTCCTTCTCTTCAATTTTTCGTATTTGATGCCGCGCAGCTCTATGAGAAGCTATCATGATAAGTTGATGGCGATCATCCATTGCTGGTTTTATCATCATCTCTCGTAGAGTTCAACCCAGATAAAGGAGAAATATTGTTTATAACCCTAGATATGCAGTGCAATAACCTTAAAGAAATGTCATATGGTACTGGACCTTATCTTCAGATACAGTCCCAAGATTTTGCAGATTTGAAGTTTGTGTGGTGTCCTCGAGAAGCAAATCAGTACGCTGATATCTCAGCACTGATCCAACGAGACAACATCCCCGGTCAACATTGCTTGTCCCAATCCCCTATATATCACCTTAGCCTTTTAATATCTGATGCTTTAATTTCGACCTCTCCTTTTCGCTGAAAAGACCCCCCCAAAAAGAAGTAATCTACTTGCTTGAAAGATCGAACTTCAAGGACAAGGAAAAACAAAATAACATAAGACTAAATCTTTACGAGTTTGAACCTTTATGCCGTCTCGTAATCGATCACAGTTCACAGATAATAGGGACTAATAGCTATCGTAACTCTGCATTGAAGTGATGAGAAAGTTCTGCTTAGAACTTAATCCTCTATATTATAGAGACGTGACATGTTCCTAACATGATGTTAAGCTGTACCTTGAGATTTTCTTCAATCTTCTCGGCCTTCTATGGCCTGAGAGCTTTGGCGTATCTTGCACATAAAGGTTCGAGCACTCTAATTAAGTAATGCATCTTCCAAACACGGGGATCAATAATTATATGTCAAGTTGCATTAGTTTCACCTCGCCAGAGTGAGCACAGTTCAAGATCCGCCATACACTGAATCGACAAATTCGTAGGGTTTCCAACAAGTCGAGAGCACTCCCGACGTGCTTTAGACGGATTGCATGTGTGCAATTATTCGAGCGAAAGCATCTCCGACTATGCTGGGAGGTTTTGGGTGCATCGAAGTTACGATCTTGGGATGACCCAAAAGAGGGGAGACAAGGGCAGAGCACGATTGAGTGCTTCTAGGGGCGAAACTCGTATGGTTCATGAAGTTCCCGAGGCCAGTCATCGGCTTCCGGACTCTAAAGAATCGAATGCATGGTGTCTATCTAGTCTCAAGAAATCTTGTCCCGCACAGTGCAATCAGCGTTGCCACGAGAAAGTAGGATCATGCCGGCCAACTTTTCTGTCAACGAAAATAGTTTCGTCTCTATTGAATACCCTCCCCCGATGGAAACCGACTTCGTTGCCATCAGCCGGGGGGGGGAGGGGGGGGGGTGGCGGTGAAACAAGAGTTTGGTCACCATTGAGAGACCAAACGCGACGAAAAATACATTCCATCTTCATTGTCGCTGCCGTCCCTCAGCTGCTTGATGCGTGGAGGATTTCCAATCGGATATACATTATGAGTTATGGAATTTCATATAAAGCTCACATTGATGTCTTCCTCCCCACGCCCTGGACAAGTTATGTATATTATAGAAAATATATCGAGAGTAGGGAATTAGGTCTAGGTTAGTATTTACAGGACGAAAATGACAAGGCAGATCTTCATGAATATATATACACACACACCAACGAGTCAAATGACTAGGACGCAACATCTCTATCGAATCTATGTCAAGACGCCAATTGGAGATCAAGCAGATTCCACTTAGCTTTGAATTCCAAATGGTTATAGGTCAAACTTAATAAGCGGGAAATGCATCTAATCTATAGCCTACCTGCCTCAGTTGTAAACTAGCTTGGAGGGACGATGAATACATTGCATGCATGGATCAGGTGGTCCCCAAGAATACGAAGATTTCCAATGTCTTGATTATTGCAAAGGCTTCGGATGGTGCTGTCTCCGATCCACAGTTTTTGAGGCCGTTCTTTGGACAAAATACCATGTTGATATAACAATAGGCTAAGATTCGGATCTAATTGTCTTTGCTTTGTCTTCCCTTTTAACAATACACATCTTCCGACATTTGATAGGAACCCCTTCTCTCTCTCTCTCAATCGCTCTTAAAAAGCAGATTCTCGTTTCCCTAAATGCCGCTATTTAGTTAGCATGGCAGAATTTCGATATCTTCGTAACAGGAGAAAAATCTAAAAGGAGCCCAGAACTCACTATCGCTCGCTTGATTTTTTCTGTAACCAAGAATGTGAGATTCTTCTTCATTTCACACCTTACGCAACACTTGAAATCGTATCCTATCTTTAGATTATATCGTTTTATGTAGAATGGAAAACCTGCAACCACATGCTTCCATATATCCCATTGCACGATGGATGTCATAGCGAATCTCCGACGCCGCAAGTGGGGTGCATCGAATAAAAAAGTTGGACATCAAAAGGGCTTTTGATCTATTTCTCTGTTTTTTTGTTTTTTCACCTTCGCTCTTATGCTGACATACGAACGAGGTATTGACATTTTTGTCACGGTGAGGATGATGTTGGTTGGTCCTATAAATCATCATAGCGAATTCGATTCACCATGAATCTTGTCATCCTCATCAATCTGGGCATGGTAATGTTAGAGCACATAAAATCTCTCAATGTCTGTGGTAAACATCGTAGATGACACTGTCGACTCAAGGGGCTACACCCAAATAAACATGAGATCCTCTGATGGGTGTGCTTTTCCAAATTCCAAATGGTGAGAATTGCGTTGGGCCCGGATAGATTGTGTACAACAATTTTCAGATTCTTTGAGAGAAGGCCGAGTCCTTCTTTGTGATGCGCTCCAAGTCCAGGTTGAAAACGTGAGAGTGGTGGGTATTTAATTGATCCGGTTCAATATGAAAGTATTTTAGTAATATGGGTCAGGTCGGTTATGCTTGAGTTCGAGTTGGATTTGACTCGCTAAAATCATATTGCCTAAAGAATGGTCAATACGTGTCGATTTGAGTCGCACTATTTTCAATCTGACCAACCCTTTTGACAGGATTAGCCATGAAGAGAACAGTTTTCTCGCGAACCCTAACGAAAATGCCTAAATCATTGAGGCGCCATGATGTTGTTTCATGCAGCTTGGGCCTCACAATTCAATATCATGAGGCCCATCGTATAAAAAGGAATATCATTAGGCCCAAAATCCGGCCCAAAATCGTCTGATCTCGACTCAACAGTCAACAAATAGTCAACAGTCGAACCTCATTTCATCTCTCTCTCTCTCTCTCTCTCTCTCTCTGCTGCGTGTGCATGCTTCGATGGCGACGATGGCGGGCGACCACCACTCGCTGATCTTCACGTACGGCACGCTGAAGCGGGGCTTCCCGAACCACCCGCTCATGGAAGACCTCATCCGCTCCCGCGACGCCGTCCCCCTCGGCCCGCGCGTCACCCGCCTCCCCCACCCCCTCGTCCTCGGCCCCTTCGGCATCCCCTTCCTCGTCAACCTCCCCGGCCGGGGCCACCGCGTCCGGGGCGAGCTCTTCTCCGTCTCGCCCCGCGGCCTCTCCCGGGTCGACGAGCTGGAGGGCGTCGGGCGCGGCCACTACGAGCGGCTGCCGATAGAGGTGGAGGGCGACGGCGGCCCGGCGGAGGCGGAGGCGTATTTCGCGCACGCTAGCTTCGGGGAGGGGCTGTGGCGGAGGAGAGGGGAGGTGGGTCTGAGCGAGTACACGCGCGAGTGCGCGGGCGAGTACGTGAAGAGGTCGGAGAGGCCGAAAGGTTGGAGCTTTGTGGAGGGTGTGAGAGAGTTCGTGTCTGATTGAGGTCTGATTGAGGTCATCGTGTTTTGTTTATTCTTTTTCCTTCTTTGTTCTCTTGGCAATACGTGCTTAGGACTGGTTTATGTTAGTTTGTTTGTTTGCTGCTTAACATATTGAGCCCTGCGAGGTCGAACTCTGTAACTTGTGGTACTCTCTGATCATGAGGTCGTAAGGCGAAGAAATTGCTGAGTAACTGACAAATTGAGAATGATGATTCAGTGAATGGCAGCTACTTTCTTTGAGTTCAAACAGAGCCTCAAAGTGGTCTGGGACGAGCCCAGATGCTCTGAGCTCATGGGCACCGAAATCGTGCTATCAGATTTCCTTTATGGACATTCCTGGTGCAACGTGATCGCAGAGATTCAAGATTATTGTTTGACTGAAAACGAAAGTAGAAAAGAAAAAAAGCACCTTCTTTGGATCAATGGTGGCTGGTTATGTCATTTGATTTGCAGTATTTTCCATGGAATGTAGGTCTATTCTCCTCTAGATGAATTACCATTGCGTTCATTTGCTGTTCCCCTCCTCGCAAACCAAGACGGAGTGAAAGGAGAATGAATTTGGGAGGGAATCATGGGGAGTTTCCTTGCCTCGTTACTCTTGTCATTTTATCACTTTATTCCAGATTAAGGGCGCTTAATCTGGAAAGCCTTTTTTGTGCTGCCTCTTTGTCCGATATCACCAAGCACGAGACATTCACCTTTGTTGCCATCGCATCACTCAATGTGCACGCTGACGACTTCTCGAGAAAAGACTTAAACCTTCATCAGAATCTGTTTGTTACACCCTGTGGCCTGTGGCATTTGAATCCATCTAGACCTCTAGGATTTTGGCTGCCATAGCAGAAATTTAACGTGTGATTCCCTTCTCAATGCAGTTAGAGTTGAATCGTATCGATTCTGATTGTTTCCTTTAACTGATCAACATACTCGCTATGGGTATCATCAGATTCTCATGCTGCAGCAGAAAAGAAAGTCGTCATTTTGCATCTTTTCTAGTTGCAAGTACTTTTGCGTCTGAAATCTTGACTAAGTGTCTCCATTCAAGTAGTGCCATTGCCTCGACCATTGGCAGATGTGAATAATTTATGTGGTGTTTCTCTTCCGGTCATAATAGCTGATTCTGCCATTCTCTTTCTTGAAGAACCAATTTACAGGCGGAGACATGGGCATCAATTGAGAAACTTAAGGCAGCCTACATGTGAAAGGAACAAGAGCCTTCTAACTTATTTGTCTTGCCCAAAAGAGAAGATTGTGGCGATTTAGCTGTTTCAGACTCTCCCTGATTACAACTGAAGCTTCATGCAAAGTAACAGAACATAAAGACTTAACAATTTTGCGAATTCTTTTCTCTCTTTCATATGAATCGCATTCTGTTAGCTAATTGGAAAATGATGATGCAGTAAAGATTCTTTGAACATATTGAGATTGTGTTTATCGTGATAATGCGCTTAACACATCATTTTCAAAACTTTTCTATTCTATTTTAGGTTGGGATATCCCGTCGCCCCCAACTAGCTAATTCTCTCCCTAACCCCTCTATTCTCTTCCTCCAATTCCGCAGGCAATAATCATACTTTAAGGCTCTCCGGTTTGTTTTGATTCAAATGCGTGCATCTCTCGACTGATTGCCCTGCTTCATGACTTAATGTAAGTAAACAGCTGATAACAACAATATGTCTATAGATAGAGGTGAAGCTTGTAAAACCGAGAAGATATTGTCTAAGCTCCTGTTAGTTGACCTACATGTTTGTTGTACTGAGATTGGCTTTCTTGTCAAGTTAAATTGTATGGTCCCGTGTCCTTTGGTTGTTCTTCTTAGGAATATACTAGCACAGTTATAATAGCACATTGACAAGATTACCGACGCATCGAGATAGTTACTACTACAATCAGATAGGTACTACTACCACCACTGCTATGCTATACCGTGGTTTCTGGCAAGGCCCATATATTGGCCGTTATGCCAATTGCAAACGATAAGTTCTATGTGAAACTTAACAGGTGATGCAGTACGAGGCGTTTGTGCTGTGTATAAAGGTTGACACCCGCTACCATATGTGCTGTGGCATTCGGTGTCCGTAATTCCACTCTTGGGGACACACTAAGTTGAAGGACGCTTTTGGTGGGGGCATAGCATTGACCCTGTCCCTATGTGTATCGGGTCCATGAGGGGACTACTGACACTTCTATGTTTCTCATCGAGGTACGAGAAGAACAAAACTTGAGATGCTTGAATCCACGATTCTTCGATCCTAGCCCACACCTGACGTAGTAACGCAACTTAGATTGTACTGGCAAGTTCACTTTCTCATGTCTGTCAGATTATGCGGTACGACAAAAGCAGTACAGAGGCTAAGTGCAACTTCTCTAACGCCAATCTGTCTCCGACCTGAACCATGAACCTGTGGGTGTTCCAGAAAATATTCAGGCATGGATCGGATGTATCATGAGATTGATCAAGCCAATAGCTTCAGTCTACGCGCGGCAATTCGACTCTCAGGGTTCTCATTCGTGGAACTACGATGCAATAGTAACTTTTACATTTTTTGGTGGTAACCTACGGGCATGACTATAATTAGGCAACTACATGGAGGGAAAACTGGCACAACCATCCTCCACCATAGCCCCTCCCGCTCAAATATGAGTTCCTCGGGGTGCGAATCAACTCCACAATCATCGATGGCTGGCCAGAAAACATTGAAAAGCCCTTGCCAGTCAAAAAAATGATGTTTAATGACTGTGAATTGCGCAAAACCGGATCGACTAATGCCAAATATGTAACTACAAAAACTGGACATGGCTTCAAATCGGCTGTTCACTGCAGAGGAGAGATCAGTATGAGCATGAATTTTATCGGGAACTAACAGAAAGATGAGTAGTGTTTAAACTTCAGAATGAGCATAAAGGCATTTACTTAAGGGATTCTTTTTATTTTTTGGGCTTTCAAGACAAACTTTGGCCATTCGTTTAGTTTCAATGGTCCAGCATTGCCTACCATCCGTTCCTCCTCATTTTGACAGATTCATTAATGAATTGTAATTTCTCAAGTTCTGTGACAAATATCACAACTAACTTCAAGAAAGCTGATATCGTGAGAAACGTAGGACAATATCTTATCGAAACAAACCAAATGCTAAACTTAGGACAATAAGGCCTGTGGTTAGAAGTAAACACGAAGATCATAAGCCAAAAACTGAGATTTTGGAGTGTAAAGGAATTCTAGTTCACATATATATTTTGTTTCTCTTCATGTTCATATGCTTACATTTCAAGATCAAATCTGGATTCCACAAAGAGGAAACATTTGCGTGAGGCCAAAAAAAATAAAAATAAAGTAGACATCGACATTATTATTTTGTGGACATCACAGGTGACGTAATGGGAAAGAATGTTCTTCTTGGCCTCCCTCCCCAGCGTGAAGAAAGATAAAAGTGACCACTAAATGCACACGATGAGAAGGATTTGGTCCCACTCTCGTGAGTGGTGTAGACTCTAAGACCTCCATGCATGTGATCCTCCACTAGCTATTGTCATTATAATTTGATTTCCCAAATGATGAAATAATCTAGCGAAGTTTTCTAGAAGGATAAAATTTGTGCTTCTAATTATGGATTTAGTGTGAAAAAGAGAAACTGCATTTTGTGCGTTTTAGTTAGCTAAGGACGCAAAATGAAGTGGGCTGATTACAGAAAGAACCAAAGAAGGAGCAATGAAATTACGTCATAACTGGTATAGAGATTCCATGTCGTCATTCAATCTTTCTTTCTCCCGGTGAGAAAGATTGAGAAAGGGGTAATTTGTATTCATCTCCTATTTATTGGATCTTGCCAAGGTTTCTAATCAATGGCAATGGAGTAGTAGACATTGGTACTTAGCAAGCATATCTGTTCTCGAGTTATAAGCCATAACTTGAACAAGATCTTGTTGTCATTGAACTTAGAATAAGACATATCTATACTAGACATCATAGGATGTGAGCATGGATATTCAATTTATAAGTCATAAATAATATCCGACAAGTTCTTTACCAAAAAAAGAAAATAATATCCCACAAGTTCATTAACCGTTGGCTCAAATTTTTTTATAGAGGGATTAGATCTGACAGGATATGTTAATGAGCTCTACATTGAGGCTCTTCTTGATAATTTTTCCTGAAGGTATTGCATTTCCACTGAGGATCACATTCTAGCGTGGCTTGTAGTTTTCTTTTTCCATAATTTAGTCGACATAAAATATGTCTTGTCAACTTGCGGGATTATGCATGAGAACTGATTTTAAGAGATCAAATTCCCACATGGGTGTTTTCTTCTTTGCTTTGCCTGTGTTAGGTGAAAAGTTGCTGCTGCATGCGTGCACTGTTGCTATGGAGAATCACATCATTTCGCAACTGCTTCTGTATGCTATGCCTCTATATCAGCTAAAGTTGTTACACAGATAAATGCTTAGTTGGATGGCACATTCATGCTTGAGAAAACTAATTGATTGTATCACGTGGAAGGCTGACCAAAGAGCCACATTGGAGGGTTTGAACTCATTGTCTTGATGAATCAAAGCATACCCTTCATGGTTCCTATCTTTCCATTATTCTGATTTATTTTTCAGTATCATCCATTAGTTTGATTTAACCAAATATTTTGCCTCAGTCACGATAACGTTGTGGGAACAGTGGATCAACTTCATACTGGATCATCAAGCCATGCAATTTGCATCCATTACATATTCATAGATTAATTATGCTTTCCAACTTTTCATTATGCTGATTTATTTTTCAGTATGGTCCATTATTCTGATTTAACCAAACAACTTTTCCCCAAACACATGGTGGATGTAATTTTGCATCATTTCCTATGGATAGGTTTATGCCGTTTGACTTCTATTGATCTCATTGTATTTCTGGAAACAAGTAATTTGGAAGCGGCAAAACTGCTGATTCTCAAATCATTGCACTGGTCTAATACGAAACTAGCAATAACTCATTTGATAAATGAGGCTAAAAGAGACAAATCTTGCGCTACAATAACAAGCAAAGGACTCTTCCATGAAAACCATATTATCATTTCAGCTATCCTGATATCTGAGCAGGTTTGCAATGAGACCACAAATTCACATATTTATCCTCTACATTAATTAGTGTTACAAAATCAATGTGGTCCACTTCAGAAACCACAAATCCTCTTTATTAATAATCATTTAATCAATTTTTTTTCATGCGAGTATCCATCATGTGATTCGAAAAAAACATTAAGCAGTCAACTTGATGTATTGCTGACATTACTAAAGAAACGATCACAATAGTGAGTGTATGCGAGCTTCATGTCTTCTTCTATGCGATCAGTGTTGGTGTGACGATTGCAATTCAGCTTAAGAGAACAAACAAACAAGGTTTAAAACTTCCTTTCAGAATCATTAACAAATGAAGGTTTTGAAACGTAGACTTTTTCATGATTCATTCAAGTTTGATTTTAGAAAAGAAAAAAGACATGAATTGTTTGAAAGAGTTTTGCTGTGGACAATAGGCTACCTCGATCATCATCTCCTCTTTAAGTTCATGTGTGAACTTGTTAAGAGAGCATATGATGCATTATTGAACCTCATACAGTAGATTTAATAATACAAGAAGTGTTCAGCAGCTCTTGAGCATTAGCTGATTGTGTCATTGCACTCCAACAACCTTCGTACACATAAAAACTCTGATACATGCATGCATTGTGGTTTGTTCTCAGCCGCAGGAGTGAAAAGGGATTATTCCTTATCGGATATCCATCACATCTAAAGCTCGTTCATAAATCTTTATGAAGGATAAGGTAATTAACACTTGCCTACACCATAAATTTGGATAGACAAAGCAATGCGTGTACATCATGGTATGTACTATGACAATCCAATGTGGGAGACAGCAAACACACACTAAGCATTAGGTCTTCTACTAGCAGAGTGTGCAAAGAGTGAAATGACACTCGAGTCTTTATCTCTGTATTGGACCACCAATTGTTCTGTGGGGCTTCTCTTTTCCATGTGCTTCGACCACTCTTTTACACAGTGA
This sequence comes from Syzygium syzygioides, assembly GCA_031216285.1. Taxonomy (NCBI): domain Eukaryota; kingdom Viridiplantae; phylum Streptophyta; class Magnoliopsida; order Myrtales; family Myrtaceae; genus Syzygium; species Syzygium syzygioides. Next base: position 25,111,939 of record CM062245.1, read on the forward strand.
AACGCGCTATTGAACCCCATCGATATGCTTATATATGCCCTCCTTGTTCTTGCATTTCAAACTCAAGGTTGTGGGATTTCAACACACATTCCCATGGCTACCTACAAATTCTATTGCATTGCGTTGTTTGTGCTAGTGTCTGGTTTGGGCATAAGTTCTGCCAGAAGAGCTCTTCTTACTCTTCCTGAGACGGTGGGACATGTTCCCGTTGTTGCTGGTTATGGTGGTGGAGGCGGAGCTGGGAGAGGCAGCGGTTCTGGAGCCGTAGGCGGTGTGACGGGATATGCAAGTGGTGGTGGCGGTGGAGAGGGTGGTGGCGCAGGCTATGGAGGAGCTGCTGGAGGAAGTGGTGGCGGCGGCGGCGGTGGCGGAGGCGGCGGAGGCGGCGGACATGGCGCAGGATATGGAAGTGGGGGTGGCGAAGGAGGTGGTGCCGGATATGGTGGAGGTGGTTCTGCCGGAGGAGGTGGCGGTGGAAGTGGTGGTGGAGGAGGTGGTGGATCCGGCGCTGGAGGTGCTGGCTATGGAGGCGGCGAGGGAGGTGGTGCCGGCGGCGGCTATGGTGCTGGAGGAGCCGGCGCTGGTGGATATGGAGGTGGTGGAGGGAGTGGAGGAGGAGGGGGAGCAGGTTATGCTGGGGGAGCATCTGGTAGTGGATATGGCAAAGGAGGAGGAGCTGGTGGGGGTGCCGCTGCTGGTGGACACGCCGGAGGGGGTGGTGGCGGCTCTGGCGGAGGCGGTGGAGGGGCCTATGGTGGCGGTGGAGCAGCTTATGGCGGTGGTGCTGGTAGCGGGGAAGGTGGCGGCCATGGCGGTGGCTACATTCCGTGAGCATGCTTTCACAAGGTCATTGCATGCTAAGAGGGAAGCCTTTTCTTGCCATATAAATAACCGCCAAAATAAGATTAATTTGGTTAAGAAGAGGCTGATGAAGTATTAATCTATTGTATCGAGGCAAGATGGATCTGCTAATCATGGATGTGTATTTCATTTCGTGTTTAAGTTTAATGAAGAATTTAAAGTTCTTTTTATTAGTTTTTCCTAGTTTGCCTTTTACTCTCACTTACACAACAAGCTACACCAAAACGCTTCAGTTCAAGAATGATCAGGACAGGACCTTTATGCAGCATTCGCATACCTGAGACCTTTGCGCGGCAAATGAAACCGAGACTATCCAAAATATTAAAAGTCAATAGAATGGTATTCAAATTGCAATGTTGCCAGTTGGGGACAAACTCATTCTTGTTTTCTGCCATCAATTCAATCCTCAATGAAAGTTTCCAAATCACAGGCCCAAGTGATTGCGCAGCACTTGCATTGAGACGATGCCTGCAATTTAATACCTGAAGTTGCTTTCAGCAGGATAAACAAGGGTACGAGTTTCATCCGCCCCCGGTACCTCTCCATGATCCACACGATTAATGCAGTCGATCAAATTCAGCATCTAATGCTTTTGTTGTTCTCACCATCGTGAACTAAGAACTCTTCGTGATATCAAACTAAAGAAAAGGGACAGACAAGTTCTTTCTCTCAGCTTTGAAACTTGAATTACTTTGGTTTTCCAGTGCAGCGGTTAGCATATATACATAAGATGCCAACTAGAGCAACCTAATGTCTCCGTATCGAAATTAAGTCCCCAAGAACAATAAGAGATGATGGTCCTTGCCCACTTGGCAAAATTCCCCGCCAAGCTATCGACGAGTTCGAGCTGCAACAGAGTGCACATGACTAGACCCTTGGCAAGCACTAGGAGGGCTAGTACTCTTACATGGATGCACTGCTGCTGTGGAGAATAATATCATTTTGCGACTGCTTATGTATGCTATACATCTATATCAACTAACGTTGTTGCGCAGATAAATGCTTGGTTGGATGGCACAATCATAATTGAGAACACCAATCGATTGTATCACATGGAAGGCTGACCTAATACCACATTGGAGAGTTTAAACTTATTGCCTGGATGAATCGTCATGGTTCCTGTTCCATTTTTCTGATTTATTTTTTGGTATCATCCATTAGTTTGAATTAATCAACTGTTTTTGCCCGAATCCCAATAGCACTACAGGAATAGCGGGTCAGCTTCATACTGGATTCATCCAGCCATGCAATTTGCATCCTTTTCATAGACATAGATATACAACGGTTGCCAACTTTTCATTATGCTGATTAATTTTTCAGTATCATCCATTATTTTGAACCAAACAACTTATAGGATTGAAGGAATGGTGGATGTATTTTTGCATCTTTTCATATAGCTAGGTTTATGCCATCAGACTTCTGTTACTGAGGAGCAGCAAGAACGCTGAATTCAAATCATTGCACTGATCTAATACAACACAAGCGATTATTCATGTAAATAAATGAGCTGATAGAGACAGATCTTGTGCTACAATAACAAACAAAGGACTCTTATATGAAAACCATGTTCTGATTATCAGCTATCCTGATATCTGAGTTGGTTTGCGCTCAGCACAAAATTCATATATTTATCCTGTACATTAATTAGTGTTACAAAACCAACGTGGTCCACTTCAGAATCCACAAATCCTGAGCATAAATAATCATTCAAACAACGCAAGTATCCTTCATGTGATTCGAACTACGCAGGCAACTTATGTCTTCTTCTACGCGATTAGTGTAGGTCTGATGATGGCGATTCAGCTTAAGAGAACAAAGTTAACAAGCAAGGTAAAACTTCCTTCCAGAAACATTAACAAACATGGGTTTTTAAACATAACCTGTTTTCATGATTCATTCAAGTTTGGTTTTAGAACAAAAGAAAAATATATGAATAGTTTGGAAGGCTATTGCTCTGGACAGTACACTACACCTGATCATCATCTCCTCATGAAGTTCATGTGTGAACCCGTTAAGAGAGCATATAATTCATTAAGAAACCGCATACAGTAGATTCAATCATACAAGAAGTGCTCAGCAACTCGTCAGAATTAGCTGATTGTGTCGTTGCACCCCATCAACCTTCGTACATGTACAAACTCTGATACAAGCATGCATTGTGGTGTGTTCTCAGCCACAGGTGTGAAAAGGGATTATTCCTTGTCAGATATCCATCCTATCTAAAGCTGGTTCATAAATCTTTATGAAGGATAAGGTAATTTAACACTTGCTTGCCCCATTAATTTGGATGGACAAAACAATGCATGTACATCATGGTATGTGTTATGACGATCCAATGTGGGAGACAGCAAAAACACACTAAGCATTAGGTCTTCTGTTGGCAGAGGATGCAAAGAGTGAAATGATACTTGAGACTTTTTCTCTGTATTGGACCATCCATTGCTCCGTGGGGCTTCTCTTTTCCATGTGCTTCAACCACTACACAGTGAAAACGCGCTTTTGGACCCCATCGATATGCTTATAAATACCTCCCTTGTTCTTGCATTTTGAACTCAAGGTTGTGGGATTTCAACACACATTCCCATGGCTACCTACAAATTCTATTGCATTGCGTTGTTTGTGCTAGTGTCTGGTTTGGGCATAAGTTCTGCCAGAAGAGCTCTTCTTACTCTTCCTGAGACGGTGGGACATGTTCCCGTTGTTGCTGGTTATGGTGGTGGAGGCGGAGCTGGGGGAGGCGGCGGTTCTGGAGCTGTAGGCGGTGTGACGGGATATGCAAGCGGTGGTGGTGGTGGAGAGGGTGGTGGCGCAGGCTATGGAGGAGCTGCCGGAGGAAGTGGTGGTGGCGGCGGTGGCGGTAGCGGCGGCGGAGCTGCTTACGGTGCAGGAGGCGCACATGGCGCAGGATATGGAAGTGGAGGTGGCGAAGGAGGTGGTGCCGGATATGGTGGAGGTGGTTCTGCCGGAGGAGGTGGCGGTGGAAGTGGCGGCGGAGGAGGTGGAGGATCTGGCGCTGGAGGCAGTGGTTATGGAGGCGGAGAAGGAGGTGGTGCCGGCGGTGGCTCTGGTGCTGGAGGAGCCGGCGCTGGTGGATATGGAGGTGGTGGAGGGAGTGGAGGAGGAGGGGGAGCAGGTTACGCTGGGGGAGCATCTGGTAGTGGATATGGCAGTGGAGGAGGAGCTGGTGGGGGTGCTGCCGCTGGTGGACACGCCGGAGGCGGCGGCGGCGGCTCTGGTGGGGGCGGTGGAGGGGCCTATGGTGGCGGTGGAGCAGCTTATGGCAGTGGTGCTGGCAGTGGGGAAGGTGGCGGCCATGGCGGTGGCTACATTCCTTGAGAATGCTTTCACAAGCGTTATTGCATGCTAAGAGGGAAGCCTTTTCTTGCCAAATAAATAACCGCAAAAATAAGATTAATTTGGCGAAGAAGAGGGTTGGTCAATTTACTAATCTATTGTATGGAGACGAGATGTATCTGCTAATCATGGATGTGTAATCTCACTTCGTGTTTACGGTGAATGAGGAACTTAAAATTTCTTCGTATTAGCCGCCCCTAGTTCCCCTTTTTCTTTCACTCGTCCAACAAGCTACTCCCAGCGGGTATGCAGCATTCGCATTCCTGGGACCTTTGCACGGAACATGAAACCAAAACTATCCAAAAAATCAAAAAGCCAAAGAATGATATTCGACTTGCAGTTTTGCCAGGTGGGCACAAGCTCAATTCTTTGTTTCCGTCATCAATTCAATTCTCAATGAAACAGCACTTGCATTGAGGCAACGCCTGCAATTTAGCACCTGACGTTGCTTCTGGCAGGGCAAACAAAGGGCGTGAGCTTCATCCACCAGCAGTACCACTCTAGGATCCACACACGATCAATGCAGTCGATCAAATTCAGCATCTAACGCTTTTGTTATTCTCAACATTACGAACCAAGTACTCTTTGTGGTATCCAACTAAAGAAAAGGGACAGGCAAGTTCTCTTTCGCAGTTTGACACTTTGAACTACTTTGGTTTTCCAATGCAGCAGTTAGCATATACATAAGATGCCACATAGAGCAACCTACTGTCTCAATAACAGAAAAAGAACATATAACCGAATAGCAATAAGAAAAGTTGGTCCTTGCCCACTTGGCATCACCTTAGAAGTCAGAGAGCGCTCGGACAAAATTCCCCAACCCAAGCTATCAACGACTTCGAGCTGCAACGGAGTGCACATGACTAGACCTGGGGCGAGCACTCGGAGGGCTAGTCCTCTTACAAGGAGATGCTCTCATTCTTCTTCTGTCTATCTTCTTTTTCGAAGCACCAGGACTTTGCGGACCCAGCACAGCATGGTAAAATCTAAGACCCCTTGAAGAAGGCATGTTCCTTATGTACCGAATAGCTTCCCTTCGCTTTGGATCGTCCAAAGCTTTACTCAATTGCTGTTTACAAGTTGACCGATTTGGTTTCAGAAGATGCGAGTTTCCATCACTTGCTCCTGAAAACAATGAATTGATCAGATAATCATGCGCTGCAGTTTATTATAGCAAATTATTCGTTATCTGCTACAGTTTGTTGAAGAATCAACCATCTCTTACCTGACGATTTCCTGGCATAAGTATCTGGAGATGCGGGACTGTGAGATGGAGATCGCAAGGGCGTCAGAGGACGAAAAACATCATTGTTCACCAGACCCTGACTTTCAGGCTCACAGACTTTCTGACCAAAGGAGGTTGTGGATTCTCCCCTACCGCTAAATGAAGTTTCACCGTGACAAGTACGCTCATCAGAACTCAAAGGAGCATCGAACATGGCTATATCATCTCCAAAGTCATAAACCACCTCATTTTTCCCCAAGTCGTGATCGAACGACGGAAAAGTAGCCACCACAGCACCTGTAACTTCACCAAGGCCATCGTTCCCAGAACCATTACCAGGATATGAGGCGGTATCTTCATCGGAAGCACGAGAAGGTTCACAACATATGGGCTTGTCAGTATCAGTCATGCCAGGGGATGAAGTGCAAGGTACATCCACATTATCCAACACCGATGTGGGTGATGCATCAGACAAGTCTGGATTTAAATGTGGTTTCTGTGCCTCCATCAAACTAGAAAACCAAGGTGTCCCCTGCTTTGTGTAGAATAGAAGGTAGGCGTCCTGAGCTAAAACAAGATCCTCCTGGACCTTCTGGACCTACAAAAGATTAACTATGCATGACCTTTTCGCATTTAACCAATTAAGGAAGTGTTCAACTTCCTCCAAACAGTTAAAAACAAAAGTCAATTTTGACCAATGTATAGGGCCTATACGCACATCTGCTTTTTTGTCCCTAGTTGGGTTATAGCGAATGCGGCAGATGGTGGAGAGATTGATTGGTAAAGTTCACAGTTAACACTACTTAAGCCAAAAATAAAAACAAATTACGGATATAAGAAGCAAATGTTCTAAATTTACGAAGAAACTGATGAAGTACCTCAGCGTCATCAAACCTATGCCATGTCCCTGGAGAAGACCTAACGAAGCTAAAATAATGCCCAGAAGTGGGTGAAATTCCAATATGCACCACAATAGCATAGAGTTGATACTTGAATTCCACCTGTTGCAGAGAAAGATGGCAAGCAAGAGAATAGAAGGTTTATACTTGGAAGTTGGAAAGCCTTATCTATAGCATAACAAATATTTATCAGAAAACACCCAAAAGAAAATCATGGACATGAATGTATCATCCATCAGGATCTCTCATCTTAATTAAACATAACCATCCACTAGGCCAAATGATGAAACTCAACTGACACGCATAAGACGTCGCCTCAGGTAAAGCCCAAAATACCAGAACTTGTTAATGGAAAAGGACCAAATAGAACCGACAACCAAAAGCCTAGCTAACAAAATTTGTCAGCAACGATAGTCAATCAATACTCACACTGTGATCCCGACTGCCACCAGTGTAAGGCTGCAAATCAAGCTCTAAAGGAAAATCCACGTGCTTATCTATCTTCTCAACATTAAAACCATCAGTTTTGAATCGCTTCAAATGGAATACAGCAACTGAAGGTTCCTTATCCAACAGAAGCTGCTTCTCCATCGATACTTCTTGATTGCAGCTTGAACATCTGAACTTTGTCTCGGGATCTTCGATCTTCTCTACATTAGTGAAAGATTCTAGAGCAGCTGAAAGGTTGTCCGCATGTTCAATCTCCAGACTCAGGTCAATAAGGGGCTCGTGGGTGTAGGAGCAGTGTCCACAACTGCAACATTGTAGCTGTAGTAGACACAGTATTGTACAGAGTCACCAACCAAACTATAACAAGATAGCAGCATTCAAATCAAAAGGAAAAATGAAATAATGAGCAAATTCCTATCCATACTTTGCTTACGAGACGACCGCCAAAAACCTCATCCACAACATTGTTTCTTGTGGACATTTCATCCTCTGCTTTTGAATCCAAACAGCACCTTTCAAGTCTATCCAACAAGGCATGTTGGAATTCATGAGCATCTTCCTGTTGGTACCTCCGAAAATCAGAAGATATATCTGGTGTTCTCGAGTCAAGAATCACAGTACCACAACTTTACTAATGCTAAGCTTCCCACTGTGGAAAGTGGTAGCTGTCCGTGACTCAGTTCCAGCTTCGCAGGGACAAAACATGCTGAATACTAGGGGTACAGAGAGTTTTTACTACCGTGTTTATAAAAAGGAGAAACAAGATCGAATTTGAATGTTGAGATTAGTGAAAGTCGTGCAAAAGGAAGTCCACTTGTTTAAATATTCAATTGATGTGGCCAGATATCCTTTGAAATGAGATTTCTTACCCTTTGTACCCCTAACGTTACTCAAAACCACACCTCCATATTAGCAGCACTATCTAAAGTAGAGGAAACACGGAAGCAGCAACTACGCAATGGGCGGGAAAGGATACTGTTCAGATTGTGAGCTAATTTGAATGGAGAGATAATCCTGCCAGAAGAAGATATGCAAAGTTCGATGTGGTCGCGCAGAACGCATAGAACACAGAAGCCCTCTTTGCCTCCTGAAAATTCCAAAACTGCAATCGCTCAATGGCTGCTCGAACAAATTACAAATTCACCACATCGAACAGTCAACGAAACTAGACCATAAAACTTACGATCGCACGGATCGGCATGGTCAAAGCCGCGAATCACTTGGACAAGCGGAACGGTATGAGTGAGACATTGCAGTACCGCATTCAAAAAGCACGTGAACCCCAAATTGTTAAGCCCTGCACCCTGCAGCAACTCCGACACAAACAGAAGAAGAAGACCAAATCGCAGCATTAAACTCAAAACTCCAGAACGAGCCTCCTAAATCCTGATAAACTCTTACTAACAAAGATCACAGGAAGAGAAAATTTCCAAAAGCGATTTCGAGCGACGTACGACTCCTGAAGGCACGATCTCACGGACCGGCGGCGCCGGGAGAAGCAGCGGGTTGCAGATCAGGCGCCTCCGCGGGCACCACGGCGACCACCAGCTCAGCTCCCGCCGCCCGTAGCAGCCGTACCGGTTCTCCTCCGGCGAGACCTCCCGCTCCCGCTCCCCGTCGTCCGGCGCGCGCGGGCTCAACGCGCCGCCGCCGCCGCCGTCGGCCTCCATCTCGTCCGGAGATTCCACGCCGCCGCCCGGCGCCGGGGGTGGCGAGGGCCGGCGGGGGAGGAGGGGGCCGGGGGGAGCGGGGCGGCGGTCTAGGGTTTCGGGGGGCTGGAGCTCCGCCATGGGACGGCGGCGGGTGGTGGGGGTGGGGATGGGGGGGGGGGGGCGCGGTGTTGCGGCGGGCGATGGCGAGGGATCGATCGGCGAGTTCGAGGAGGGGAATTTTTGGAAGGTTTCTGGAGGAATTCGGGGGGAGGGTTTTGGGGGGAGGGAGGGAAGGGGGGAGGGGGGGAGATTTGAGGGTTTTCAAAAAGGGAGGGAAAACGAAGCCGCCATTATTATTTCTTATTTCGCTGCGCGGAAATAAGATTGATTGAATCGGAACGCGGCGCGTGAGGGGAAGCCATTGGGTTGGGGTCGGGGGACTCCGCGGGGAGGGCTTCGTTTTCCTCTTTCCTTTTTTTCTTCTTTTTCTTCGCCCTGCCCGTTATTTATATATATATATATATAGGGTTAATTCCAAAAAAATACATAAACTTTAGATTGAATGACAATTCTGATCTGAACTTTTTTTAGTCTCGTAAAAAAGCATCAACTTTAAATCGAGTGACAATTCTTGTGAAAAATCGTCGGCTTTCACCATGATCCCAAATCTAAGCCCCTTGTTAACTTTCCATATGAAGTCACCCTTGTTTGAGAAAAAAAGGTTATGGTGGCGAGTTTGGCAGATCTTGTCCATGGCGTCTACCGACAGGCAATGGTCTACAGCTTCAAATTACAACGAAGTCTGGCCAGAGAAATTCAATTTGGAGATATTTTTTATTTACCAGTTAAGTGAATGAGACGAACAGTTTCGTCATTAGTCTTTAAACTGTGGTTCAGAGAATAAGACAGTGAATAGTGCTTTAAATACAGTTAGTAAGTAACGTGGATTTATTGCTAAGGCGGAACAATTAAATTGAATAATCAATGATTCTAAGTCAATGAAGGCTGGATTTGGGATTTAAGTAAAAGTTTGTGCTTTTTTATAAGACAAAAAAAAGTTCAGGCCACAATTGCCACTTGACCTAAAATTTGTGCTTTTTTACAGGATAAAAACATATTCAGGTCAGAATTGTCTCTTGACCTAAAGTTGATTCTTTTTTTTTTTTAAATTAGGCCTATATATATATATATAGGTATGTATGTATATATATTTATCTATGGAAAGGAAATAAGGCAGCTGTTGTTAGAGAAAGGATTATCTGTGATATCAATTATTTATTTTTTTGGTCGAAGTGATATTAATTATTTTAATATCTGAAAAAAGGTCATTTTTAATAAAGAGAAAAAGGTACAATTACTCGTATTCTTGTCTAATTTTTTTGGAGATGGGTAATTTGACTGGAACGAATATCGGTCTTGATCTTTCTTTTTTCTTTTTTAGTTATCTATTTCCTTTTTTTTTGGGTCGAAATCTATTTCCTTTCGGTTCCCTCAAATTTGAGTAGTGTCGAAACGCGGATAGTGTCTGACTTCCTTGCATCGAATCACCTTTCGGCTCCGTTGATGGACCAAATATGCTTAGCATCTAGGACATAATTGGAATGATACTTAAAGAAGTGGGTTGGGAAAACGTATGCAAGTCATCAAGTTAGAGCTAAATCCGAATCGGGAATGAAAGGGATGAGATTCATTCGAAATAATTCGACCTGACTTTGGCTCGAAAGAGAAAAAGCAAAATTAGCTCTAAATTTGGAAGGGAAGGACACGTCGTTTTCTCAAAAAATGGAAATGTGGAGTCTCGTTTATTTCAAAGAGAGAAAACATATTCTACCGTCTCTCCCTCCTCTTCCATTCTCTTTCGGTATTTCCCTGATGTTGACATATTCCCCGATTCCCATCGTTTCACATCCGATCATGAAAGACCGATCGGGAGTATCTTAACTCACCAAAAGCTCAGTTCTCGATGTCATCGAACAATGAAAAAGGAAAATGGGTGCATACTAAGGATTCCAATTACAAGAACCATCCGACTCATAAATTGTCGATGAACTGTGATCAAGAAGTAAGTTTCCTTTACGGGGAAAATGAACGACTTTGAAAATATTTTTCTAAAAACAATGGCCCATGTCGCTTGTAAAAATGACTAAACAAAGAATATTTTATATCGTCAACCAAAATGTACGGACATCAATTGCCATCCGCTGATCATTTTAAGCATGCGAGCCGCCATTTACAGGGAAAATATTTTTCAAATTGCGAAACGAACGGAGCCCGTCAACTTTCTCTTTTCCCTAGGGAAAAGTGCGAAAGACATCTGAGCCCAAAGCCTTGGTCCGGCAGTCCATCACCGGGCTCATGCGGCCCAAGATGATATCAAAGCCCAAGCATCGCGTGGGCTTGGGTTTGGTTGAAGTGGGCTCGTGAAGATCACCCAACCGGACGAGGCCCACGGCCACTCCGCGTGCTCGGGTCGGGAGGTCCGCTTTGTCGCCCCGTTTCCATCCGACGTTCCCCACATCACCATCGAGCACCCAAAATCCTTCCTCTCGAAGGTTAGATCCACGAGATTCACTCGCCCCCTTCTTCATCAGATGGCAATTTCGCAATAGAATAAACAAATTGTAATTCGTCCCCCCGGCAAAAAAGAAAAAACTATGCGTACGAGAACAACGGCAGCTGATCGTTGATGGTTGTAGCGGTATTGGAGTCCAGCACTAGATGGATTGCACACCCCACGCCGTACCGGATTATCAGCATCCGTGGCGCCGCGATGAAACAACAATCTTCCACGAAAGCATGTTGTTGTAGGTTCTGCCGAGCCATAATAATTCTAAACGCCACATCTTTACCGAATTGGTTCTTTTCGAAAGACGCTTTGAGGAGGGGTAACATGAGAGATGTGCAAAACGGATCGTCCAAATCGGGAAATGCCTGGAGTGTCGGTTTGATTTCCGGTTTCTAAAAGTGGAACTGGTGTCCGAACGGTCAGGTTCCCGTTCCAAAGAGAATCGGATTGATAAGACCGAACTGATTACATATATATATTTTTTATATCTTCAAAAAAATTAGTAAAATGTGAACTAAACCCTAAGTGAATCACATTTTCTGACTTGCCTCTTAAATTTAAGGATTATTACATATATATATGACTTAATTCAATACGAAAAGATGACATTAAGTAATAGAAAGAAAAAAGCGACAATTCCTGATTTGAACTCCAACCCTCTCAATTCGATTCCCGATTCTAAGGACCGGACCCTAGGTAACACGAGTCTATGATCAAATCCGCCCTTTGCTTCTCTCCATGACCAACGCCACTCTCCGAGTTTTGCCAATGTTTTTCCTTTCATGGCCAGATCTGGAGCAGCAGGCGGCGTCCCCTTTGTTTCACGTGTCTCCGTCACACGAGCAGCTGCAACTTCATCTGCAACACCTTCATTTCTCTAGGCCTCAACCTCGGCGTCGCCCACGAGGGTAAAGGGTGGCGACCTGACCGGTGATTGTTTAAGATTTGTAGGCCGAAATGTAGATGGAGGAGGGATTGATGGTTGATGAAGATTTTGCACGATGGCGATGCCCAGATAGCTTGGACGTCCGCGAGGGCTCGGAGATTTAAATGGTCGACATTCAATACGACATGGTCGGAGAGGAGGCCGAATGGCAAACATGCGGCATTGGAGTCCCACACTCGATGGGTAGCACACCCCACACCGTACCGGATTATCAGCATCCGTGGCGCAGTGATGAAACAACAATCTTCCACGAAGCATGTCGTTGTAGGTTCTGACGAGCCATAACAATTCTAAACGCCACATCTCTGCCGAATTGGATCTTTCCGAAAGACGCTTTGACGAGGAGTAACACAAGGGGGTGTGCAAAATGGACTACCCAAATTGGGAACTGCCTGGAGTGTCGATTTGGTTTCCGGTTCCTAAAAGTGGAATTGGTATTCGGGCGATCCGGTTCCCGGTTTCAAAAGGAATCGAATTGATTGGACCGAACTGACTATATATATATATTTTATTTTTTTATATCTTCAAAAAAATTAGTAAAAGGTGAACTAAATCTTAAGTGAAGCACGTTTTCTGATTTGTCTTTTCAATTTGAGGATTATTGCATACAGATCATTTAATTCAACACGAAAAGATGGTATTAAGTATCGGAAAAAAAAAGCGACGGTTCCTCAGTCGATCTCCGGTTCCCAATTTTGAGAATCGACCCTCTCGATTCGATTCCCGGCTTTAAGGACCGGACCCTAGGTAACACGAGTCTATGATCACATTCGCCCTTTGCTGCTCTTTACGACCAACGCCCCTCTCCGAGTTTGGCCGACGTTTTTCTGTCTCCGTTTTTTTTTTTTCCCCGCACGTGTGTTATTATTACAAACCGAGCGAGTACCTCAGAGGAGGTGAAAATAAGCGGGGCCCAGACGAAGAATTAAAAAAAAGAAAGGACAAAAAAAGGGCAAGAACAGGCGGTCGATGGTCAATACAATCAACGATCGGGGAACGGCGTGGCGATCTCGACCGCCCATCAGCATCAGTTAACGGCCGTGGAACAACCGCGACGTCGCAACCGATCCCCACCACTCCACCTCCCGCCAAGTCCCCCACCAAACAAACCGCACGGCGCACCGAAACCCCGATTCCCGAAACTGCCCCCGAGCGGCCGAGGGGCATTCCCGTCACTTCGCCCGCCCCCCCGCCACGTCGCTCTCCTCTTTTACTTCCTTTCATTTATTCGTTTTTTTGGCGAATTTTTCCCGAGACATTCACAGGACGTACTCCTCTTCGAATTCGGATTTCCCGTCGAGGAGGAGAGGCGAGCGAGGCGCGATCGATCGGTCTCGAAAGCGGAAGAATCCTTCCTTCAGCTCCTCCTTCCCCTCTCGCTGGATCCCGCCCTCCCAATGGCGTCCGACAGCTTCACCGACAAGAACGCCGTTTTCCGGAAGCTGAAAGCGAAATCGGAGAACAAGGTTTGTCCGTCTCCTTTCCACCTCCCCTCCCTCCTCCGCGTGTTCCGTTGGCTTGTCGCCCGCGATCCCGGTTCAGATCTGGCGATCTCGTTCCGGGATCTCGAGGCCGTGCCGGATCGAGCGGTTTCGCTCCTCTTTTTTTTTTCTGGGGGGGGGCGGCACCTCAATCTTTCGTCTTCCGTGCGTGTGTTTTTCTGCCAGATGTGTTTCGATTGCAATACGAAGAACCCGACCTGGGCTTCGGTGACGTACGGGATCTTCCTCTGCATCGACTGCTCCGCGGTCCACCGCAGCCTCGGCGTGCACGTCAGCTTCGTCAGGTGTGGATGGGTCTGGTTTCGTTAGGTGCTTTTTTTTTTGGACGGCCTTTTTACGTTGCGTGCTGTGCGGATTGGCATTGCTATAATGCGAAACATGGATGGGTCGGTGGGATGGCGGTGGAGCTAATTCTGTGTTGGGTTTTCCAGTTTGTAGTCGCTAGGTGCTGATTTTCGATTCGCGTAATGGTTGGGGTTAGGAAAAGTTGGCCTGCTGAGGTGATGTCTAGTAATAATGCTGCCGAACTCTTAAGCACATTGTGTTCCTAAATGAATGGTATAAACTCTTGAGCACGTTGCAGGCAACATGATGTCTTAATATCACCTTGCACTCGGTCAAGCCCCATGTAGGTGATATGAGGAGATCATGTTACCCGCAAGTAAAGGGATCGCTAGGTCGGTTCTTGGATGCAAAGTTTTTCGACGCCAATTCTCATATCGGCGCATGTTTATATCCTTGTACCCTTAACTAGATTTAGCACTTGCCGCTTGGTTTGATGTTCTCTGGAGGCTTATGTTGAACCTGTTGTCTCTTCGTTTTGTAGAAACGTACGTATTTTTCCTTATCCAAATAGCCAGTTTCTCCGAAAATTTCTGTCATTTCCCTTGTGTATTCACTCCTTTTAAAAAATCGAAGCGTTTGCAATGTTTTCTTTCACTGTTGAAGCGATAATGCGGTATACACTTTACGACTTGGCAATTTGTCCAACAGGCTATGGGATTACATATGTACACATGTAAAATAATTGAATGTCAACAACCATGCAAGTTTGCCATGCAAAATTGCAGTCACAACCGATAATACTTAATCAAGAGAGAACAGGAGTACGAAGAAATTGAGAAATGCAGGAATTTTAAGGTTATGAGGGAGTAAAAGTGTAGGACAGAGATGGAGATTTCTGTTGCATAGTATTTTACCATATTTGCATAGACTATACATTTATCTAAATGGGTACAAGTTGTGTTGTTCTAGACCCTACAAACTTGCGTTGTTCTCTCTATTGTAGTTGCGGAAATTTGGAACAGGACATTGAAAGCTTATGTTGTTTTTTCAATTGAAGGTCCACAAATTTAGACTCGTGGACTCCTGAGCAATTGAAAACGATGAGCTTTGGGGGGAATAACCGCGCTCATGTGTTTTTCAAGCAACATGGATGGACCGATGGAGGCAAAATTGAGGCCAAATATACATCAAGAGCTGCTGAGTTATACAGGCAACTCCTTTCTAAAGAAGTAGCCAAAAGTGTGGCAGAGGATGCAGGTTTGCCATCATCTCCTGTTGCTTCTCAGTCATCACAAGCATCCAATGGATTTCCTGATGTTAAGATCAGTGAAGCCCCAAAAGAAAGCTCTTTAGGTAGGCAAGAAGTGCCGCCCGAAGTCTCTGCTTCCACCCGGACTTCTCATACTGTTATAACTACTGTGAAGAAGCCTCTTGGTTCCAAAAAGCCAGGAAAAACTGGCGGCCTTGGTGCTAGAAAGCTTACAACAAAGGTACCTGCATTCTCTGTTTAAAATCGACATTAGGTGCCCATCTCAGAAGCAGGTTGAAAACAATGTCCATTGCTGTTTTTGTATGCCTTTTCCTTGACCTTGGAGTTCTTACCTCACACGTGCAGCCAAGTGAAAATTTATATGAGCAAAAGCCTGAAGAGCCAGTTGTCCCAGCAGTTTCTACTCCTGCTAGCGGCACTGCAATGGCTAGTCCTTCTTTTGGATCTCGATTTGAGTATGTAGAAAATGTCCAATCATCAGACACGAGTTCTGGTGGCACACATGTGATTAGTCATGTAGCTCCACCAAAGTCGTCGAACTTCTTTGCTGAATTTGGAATGGACAGTGGTTTTCCAAAGAAAGCAAGCTCTAATTCTTCAAAATCTCAGGTAGTACAAGTACTTGGTGCTGTTTAAGTTAAGCTGCTTATATGTCATTCCAAACTTGAAAAGTTTCGGACACTCTGCTCAAGGTTCTTATGGGGAACAAGTAGTATGTTAAATGTGTGCTAGTTTTTTTATGATCGAAGACCAGTATTGATGGACTTGCCCTTATTCATTTCCTTTTGTTGCCTTCCTTTGTATTTCCTTTTAGCTTTTTTCATAAAACAACTGCATTGTAATTTCTCATGCATGCTGGTTTAGTTAATTATTTATGGATGGTGGCGACACTTTTATTTAGTTATCCAATTATGCTATTTTTCAGCTACAACAAACTCTTCTCATCAATGTGTTGATGTTATTTCCTGTTACTGCCATTTTCAGGTCCAGGAATCTGATGAAGCAAGGAAGAAGTTCTCAAATGCAAAGTCGATTTCATCAGCCCAATTTTTTGGTGATCAGAATTCAGCTACCGACCTCAATGCCCAAGCTTCCTTGCAAAAGTTCTCCGTACGTGCCCTTTATTGAGAAATGACCAGTTTTAACTTTCCTTTATCATCTGAAGCATTTTTCCCCCTTTGAGTGAATGGGCCTATTTCCCTTTTTGGCTGTCTGCTGGAATATTCTTCTTTGACATGCATCATAGATAAGGGAAACCGGAATGAGGATTTCTTTGATTGCTATTGTGATCAGAAACTAAAACTCATGACTTTGCGACCATTGTGGACACTGTACATATGGCCAATGATACGATAAAGGTTTCATCTCATCCTGTTTGAGGATTTTGGGGAGCCTCTTTGGTCTTTTCTGTGTGTGCATTGACTGGAGTTATAGTTTACTAATGTGGTGTTTGATTTTGGTGTCATACTTAGCTTATGGTGTCTTCTTCCCTAATCTGTTTGTGGCTTTTCTATCGCAAAATTTTCCTCCTGGGGTTTGTTTTACCTTTCTCCATTATTACCTTAGTTGTAATAGAGAGTTTGGGGAGGCATAGTGGCCTGCGTTTGTGCAACTAGTGTTGGCAGGATCGTATGGGCTTTTGGAATATCTTCAGACTGCACTTTATGATGCTCTTAAGGAATCTTTTCCAGAATACATCTGACCTGCTCTTGGCCGTTTCTGCAAATTGAGAGACTGAAAAAAAAAACTTGATCTTGTGATGGTTTTCAAAGTTCATAGTTGATAGTGTTGGGACAAATTAGAATGGTACGCTCCTCTTCTGATGGCAGCCTTTACAGTCTTAAGGATAATCTTAGGAGACATCGCACCTTCATTGTTTCTGTTTACTTAGTGATAACCATCTGAAGAAGCTAACTCTACTGAATGCCAAATTGATGTCACTATTTTTCATCCCCTGCGTTTTGGATTTATAGTAAACAAGACTTCTCTAAACCTTAATGCTGAAGTCTCATGATGTATTAGAAATTACTCTGGGTCTGTAAAGAGGTAACTATGAATTTGTTCCGTGGACAAGGGTCTCCATAGTTTGGTTTCCGTGGACAAGGGTCTACATAGTTTGGTAATTGAAGTAATACATTCTTGCCGTTTGTTGTTACAGAGTTCATCTGCCATCTCCAGTGCTGATCTGTTTGGCGACAGTTCAGATTCTGCTCTGGACGTTTCTGCAAGCGACCTCATCAACAGGCTTTCTTTTCAGGTAGTGTTTTACCATGCTGCAGCATTTATTGTTTAATGGCGATACTGGTTTTGAGCAGTCTTTTGAGGAATATATACTATGATCCTAATTGCAAGGTATAGATTTGGAAATTGGATGTGGCTTTCTGTGGCCCGGGCACTTCCTAGCTTTTGAAGCAGTAGTCCTATACTTGTGATGGGGGATCCAAGTCCCACACCTTTCGATTAAAATGATGTTCCCATTCCATCTCACTCCATTATCTTTTGCTTCTCCAGTTTTATTACTATTTCCTTTTGTCTCTTCCTGAATTTTATCCAAAAGTTTTCATTGTCACTAGTTTCCTGTTTCTCTTTTTGGCTAAACCAGGTTGTTTCTGCTAAGTTTAGGTTTTCGCCTTCTCCTTTTCACAGGCTCAGCAGGATATCTCTTCCCTTAAGAACATTGCAGGAGAGACCGGAAAGAAGCTAAGTTCGTTTGCGTCCGCCTTCATAAACGATCTCCAAGACAGAGTCCTCTAATTTGCAGGTCCTCCTCTTGCGGAGAAGTGGAGTGTGACTCGTTATTCCCCGCTTATGTAACGTGGATGTGAAGGAGAGCTGTTAAGAAATTCTTTTCAGAAGACAAATAAAGAATTTTATTTGATCTAAGACAGTTTGAGAGAGAGTATTTTGTAGCACAGGTATTGCTTTAAAGAATGATATGTCGCCTTTTTCTCAGTTGCGCAACTGAGCATTTTGTGGTGCCTTTATACTATTGTGCGTTGTGTTGATACCAAGTTTCCGATAAAGCATTGCCGATGGGTAGCGATTTGTTCATTGCTTTGTGTGTAGGAGTGACGGTTTTTTGGCGGGCTTATGAGTCGCGGCTGAAATATATGTGCTTCTATCTAATTAGAGATTGTCATTGATCCGAACAGAAGCGAATGGCTTTGAAAATGGTAGTGACATTGGCCCTTTGTCTCGTCAGAATCTAAATCATGAGGGCGAGGAAAGAGCAAAATGTCTCCGTGTGAATATAGAAGCTAGACCTCGTTACTCTTTTGTGTGTACAATTTACAAACGTGATCTATGGACCAGGGCATTTCACATTTGAGCTGGAAAGAAGTGTCGAAGGATTGGGGTAGGCGCTTGTCACGTTCTTATCATCTATCGAGCAAAATGATCAAACAGGGGAAATACCATAAACGCATCACGCTTTCGAGCAAATGATCGCTGACGTACCTCTATTGTTGCAAATTATCATTCGCACACCGCCAAGTGAATCCCAGCATTGAAAATATCATGTCGTCTCTCTCTGTAAACTCATTTTAGCATCTTGCTTGAGGTTTAAGAATGCTTGGAAATGCTCGGGCTTTTGATTTGGTTTGTAGAGTGCTTCAGGCGAATACGAGAAATTGAATTTATGGATGGGCATTTCTGGGGAAAAAATGACATCTTTTGTAAACAGGGACTCGAGGATAATCGATGCGAAGGTGGTCCTAAGGTAAAATTTGGATACGTATAATCGTATTTGTTTTTTTTTTGGTAGAAACGTATATCGTATTTTCGAAAGCATGTCATTTGGGCTTTTTGAAGCCCAATCTCCCTCGAATATGTAGTTTTCTGCCTCGTGGGCTTCGAGGTTTTCGCTGAGAAATCGCGCCTTTTAGATTGTTGAGCCCCCACTGAGAAGCCCAGGCACTTCTTACGCAAACTTCGAAATTTCAACGATACGACGTTGTACCGTGCAATCGTATAACACTTTCACGACGTCGTACAGCATTCTTCATACTTAGTCACGACCCCACGTTGTAAAAAAGAGTTTGTACGAATTTACTTGAAGAAATAACATTCCAAATGAGGCTCAATATTAGTCCATAATCTTCGGCCTCATTTCGTCTCATTACGTAAAGCACATGGGAGCACATGCTAAGCGATCCGACGAAAAACAAAGAATCGTAGCTTTATAATGCATTATCCGAGGATATCTATACTTCATTAATATTTCGAAAATCGAACGGAACCGTTCAATACCTTCGTTATCAAATTAGGTATCCATTAGTTAAGGTCGGTGCTCGAATTACCTTAAAAGTGCCGATCTCCGAAACAAATACACCTAAAGGATCACGTAACGACGACTCGATCAAGCTACTGAACGCACTTGCTAATTCAAAGTTTTTACCTACTACCTAAATGGCACGTTTGCAGAGCTCAAATAATTTCGGGGGGAAGCCTAGATTGATTGCATTTGGTCCATATGCCTCGAATCTTTAAGATGTCATGCAAACATTAAAATATTCAGCTCACTGCAACTTGGATTCTTTCTGCTTTCGGCATCAGTTTCTTCTAGCGGGCTTCGGTGCTGTCGTTCTTAGAATTGAGGCATGCGTGTGATTCGAGTACATCTCATTTTGTAAATGAAATTTAAGCTATAGATAAGGTCAAGATGTCAATTAGGGGTGTGCAAAGGAACCGGCGTTATCTAGCGAGTCGGCGTCGCGCAACATAAAGAGATTTGGATAAAATGAAACCCCCTCTTTTCCCCCCTTTCAATTTGCAAAAGATGTTTTGAGCTAATGAAGAGAATCCCTAGTCCGCAAAATGATTAGAAGAAGAGGGTGATGAGATCGTATTTGCCGGGGCCTAATTCCCCGTAAGGATTCGCAACTTTAGATCCAACCCCCAATTCTGTCTCCAATTTTCATTTTTGTCATAAAAAAAAAAGAATCCTCAATTTTTACTTTAGTCTCAGGTCTGTCCGCATGTCCAAAAACGTCGCTAGTTTTATCAAAATTATCAGCATCAGGGTGAATTAGAGATCCATTATTAGAACTTGCGTCTTCAATCTTGGCCCCGACTTTAAAAAAGAAAAAATCTTCAACTTTCATTTTAGTCCCGAATTTGTCCACTTGCCCAAAATCGCTGCTAGTTTCTTCAAAATTACCAGCGTTAGGCTAGTTGGAGGTCCATTATCGTAGCCCGCGTCATCATCGAAATCTTCACTTTCGGTATAAAACGACAGCGGCCTCCTCATATCGATAACCTTCAAGAAATCAGTAATGGTTTTCGCACGCATGGGCAAGTTTGAGGCTAAAGTGAAGAGCCGGGAATAAAGCCGAGAGCAGAATTGAGATCGAAACTAAAGTCGGCGATTTAAAAAAAAAAAAAAGAGAATCGGGCATATTCGCCAGCTTAACAAAAATGAAATTAAAATAAGAACTCGTGGTCCCAGTCAGAATGATGTGTCAACAAGTGGCAAGAGCGGCTGAGCCACGACCCACCACATGTACACACAATTTCACCAAGTTGACATTTTTCAGCACCACACCGCCCCTCCCAAATTCCAAATTTTTTTATTGTTCATTTCTCCAATATTTTTCACAAACCACCACCTCAAATAAATAAAAATAAAATAAAATAAAAAGAACCAGCAGTATGGGATGATAAAAATAAGCGATAATGAGATGATCAGTCCCTGAACTTTAACTAAATATATAATTCGTTCATTGAATTTTTAATCTATTCAATGTAGTCTTTAAACTTTAATTTAATATTCAATTTGATCTCTGAACTTTAATTTATTCAATGTGGTCTCTTGACTTTTGGTACACGTTCGATTTAGTCCCTAGATTACATCGAACATTTTCATATGGTTTAGGGACTAAATTAAACGTGTACAAAAAATTCAATGACCACATTAAACAGATTAAAAGTTCAGGGATTAAATTGAACATTAGGTTAAAGTTCAGGGTTTATACTAAATAAATTAAAAGGTCAGAGATCAAATTGAGTAATGGGCCGAAGTTCAGGGACCGATCGTGTCGTTTTCCCTAAAAATAATTTCATAATATATTAGCAAAAAGCCAACCCAAATAAAAACAAAAAAACACCCCTTCTTCTCCTTCCCCCCCCCACCCCAGTTCCACCCTCCGCGCTTTCTCTCTCTCTCTTCTTTCTCTCTCTAGGCCAAGCTCTGAAGCTGCTGCTTCAATGGAGAGAGGCGACGGCGACGGCGATGGCGACGGCGACGGCGAGACCTCCCGAGAAGCGCAGGAGCGCACCGCGGCCCACCACCTGAAGGTCCCCGCCGGGCTGACCCGGGAGGAGTTCGCGGAGCTGGCCCCCTTCGTCCACGAGTTCCACACCTACCGCCTCCGCCCGGGGCAGTGCTCCTCCCTCCTCGCGCAGCGCGTCCGCGCCCCCCGCGCCGCCGTGTGGTCCATCGTCCGCCGCTTCGACAAGCCCCAGGTGTACAAGCACTTCATCAAGAGCTGCGCCGTCGCGGAGGGCTCCGCGCTCGCCGTGGGGTCGACCCGCGACGTCAGCGTCATCTCCGGCCTCCCGGCGGCGACCAGCACGGAGCGGCTCGACGTGCTCGACGACGAGCGCTGCGTGGCCGGGTTCAGCATCATCGGCGGCGACCACCGGCTGAGGAACTACCGGTCGGTGACGACGGTGCACGAGATGGGGGGGAGGGGGGAGGGGGAGGGGGAGATCTGGACGGCGGTGATGGAGTCGTACGTGGTGGACGTGCCGGAGGGGAACACGGAGGAGGACGCGCGCCTCTTCGCGGACACCGTCGTGAGGCTCAACCTGCAGAAGCTGGCGTCCGTCGCCGAAGGGATGGCTGGCGACCGGCAGTGACGCGGCGGACGCCCAGGCAAACATCCAAAGAAAAGATCCTCCCCCACGATAGTCCCTCTTTTTTCTTCCCGTGATTTTTTTTTTCTGGAAAAGGATTCACGAGATGCGAAGCTCTTTTTCGTTTGCTTTCTTGACCTCTCTCCCCTATACAGACACACACGTGAGCGAGTGAGATTGAGGTGGAGCTGATTTTCGTGAGAGTCAGGTCGCATTTGGGGCGTTGAGGCAGGGAAACTAGTGGGAAATCAAGGATCAAAGTCAAAGCGCAATGCAGATTTGGTTTTAGATTAGTCAGAGGGACGCAATGTGTACAGAAATGTTCATGAAGGGTATATTGCTTGTTTCTGTAAATTCTTTCCGCTGTGGAAACCAAAATTGAAGCTCTCAAGAGTCAAGATCATCTGGATTAAAGAAGGGTCTTGCTTTTCTTGCTTTCTAAAACCTTTCTGTTATGATGATGGTAGTGGTTTCTTGTTTCTGGTCGCCGTTGTTAGTGTGCATCACGTGGTGTGGTTGTTAGTGTGACCAAACGGATGTTTTTAACCGCTGTAATATGGAGTTGTCCTTCCTGGGTAGGTTCAAAGGTTTTATACTTATACATGCATGTGAATGATTGCGTCAAGTTTCAATCTTTGCTGGTCTCTTTTCACTTGTGAAGTGGGCTAGAAGTCCAGAACTAATGACACAAAGATACCATTCATTAGTGGATTTGGTCGATCTGGGTTAGCATTGACATCGAAGGTGTTCGCAATTGCTAGCTATATATCTCGTCCATTCTTTCCCCGAGAAACGGGGACACCGCCCGCATGGAGATGGAAACGGGTGTGGAATGCCGAAAGCTTGGACAACCGAATTTGTTTAAATTGGAGCAGAAGAATCTGTGGGTACGACCTAGACAGTGGTGTACCATCAGTGTCGTTCTTTCTTTTGCCTCTTGTGGGTCACACAAAGCGAGAGAGAGAGAGAGAGAGAGAGAGAGAGGACATCATTTGGGGTCAGCAATGTTTGAAGTGCGGAATTTCTAGGGAAGCTGAAAAGGCAAGGAAATGTTCAGAAAATGGGCCTGTTTCTGGTAAGTCTCCTCCGTCCTTCTCGCATCTTCTTCCGTTTCGGGGAATCATCATAGGTTCAAAAGGGAAAAAGAGAGAGAAGGCTTTGATGTCTCGAGGAGGCCTAATTGGTCAAGACTAACTAGAGACATTAGAATCGCGAACTCATACGATCGCGCACGACGAGTACGGTCCGGTCGATGCTGTGATTTGATGCTCTGGTGGTGACTGGTGGGGTAGTAACCTGTATCATAAGTCCACGAAGAAGGGTCTTTTACGACTGGGACTGGGTAACATCTCTGATCGTTAATTGATTCTCAAGCTAAGCTTGAGTTGTTAATTGGACGGCAGCTGTTTGTACTGTCCACGTCCCAACATCATGCACGGAGTTCCCAATGTCCAAAAGTTAGATTCGAAGCTAATGAAGCAATCCAATTTCTCTCATTTCTTTTCTTTGTGTTTTGCTCTCTTGGAGATCTGTCTTTGTTTGTAAGATTCCATAAATCTCGTGCAACGATAGACAATACTTTCAACCGATGAGCCGAGGGTGGTCGGTAGGGGCTGTTGCACCGCCGGACTCCTTGATGCTCTTGGCCTAAATCTTATAAAGCACGTCGTTCGCCGCCGCTTGATAATAAAGCTAGGTCTTTGAGCCCGCAACTGAATACTCCTCCGTCCGACTAACAGCCATTATCCTCCGAATCGAAAATCTCGTCCTTGTGGCGAAGCAAGATTGTCCGGTTGATGGTGTGCTTTGATTTGTTGATCAATGTCTCGATGCATTATTCTCCATGGCCCTACATTCTCAGCAGTTTGTTGGTCTTCCGTCGGACATCGACTCCACCTTTGAAGAGTTGTTTGGCACTTATCCAAAACAAGAACGACCCCCTTGGGTAATAGAAAGGAATGTGGAAGAAAGGAAGAAACAGAGAGAGAGAGAGAGAGAGAGAGAGAGAGAGAGAGAGAGAGAGAGAGGCGCCTTTTTGGCTTGAATTAGGCAGAAGCAAGCATGAATTGCTTTTCGGACTCCAGACAATGTTCGATAGCTGGCAGTGATGTGGTACACATTTATGCGTATGGCAAGTAGGGGGAGATCTGTCGCACTAATACTTAGATCTGGGGTCCCGCACACGAATCAAGAAACATTATCCAAGTCTGCCAAAAGACTTTTCGGGATCTTATCCCAGATCGTCAACTTACTTTCGTGTCATTTTGCTGCTGATGCCGACCCACAATCCACATTACCATTCCTTCGTTCTCCATGCAGCAAACGGATGGCC
The DNA here is from genome assembly GCA_031216285.1 of Syzygium syzygioides. Classification (NCBI taxonomy): domain Eukaryota; kingdom Viridiplantae; phylum Streptophyta; class Magnoliopsida; order Myrtales; family Myrtaceae; genus Syzygium; species Syzygium syzygioides. The sequence goes on from CM062245.1 coordinate 25,136,136, forward strand.
ATCGCTTCGCATCTCACTTTGAAACCAGCTCGAGTGCGCAGCGCTCTGGCGTTCGTCGAAGCTCATGCTGCCGTGCCCCTTCACGTCTGCCCGGTTCGTTCGAGCTCGACAAGCAACTATCTGAGCACCTGCTTCGCGAAACTTACCTTTTCTTTTCAACCGTAGGATATGGACATCCACTTCTTACTGCCATCGATCTCTTCCCTCGTGCGTGCGCATCTTGAGTTGCAGGATCGAAATGTCTGAAGGTAGCTTCAGCCATTGATTGATACTAGCTCCCATTTCTTGTGATGGGAGAGAGAGACTTCTACTCTTGGACAAGAAAAGGTCAGAAGCATTATCCGCGAGTTCAGAATCTTATTCATCACCTCGATTGGATGGCGAGGGCGGGTGAGGTGGTCCACCACCTCCTCCTGCGCGAGGAGATGGATGCCAAAACAAGTCTCTCCGCAGCTGTCGAATTGCTTTTCAGAATATCCATTCATCTGCACACAAAAACAATCATACCCGACAAAAAGGAAAAATGCGCAAATTAATCCTGTCGGCCGCGCATTTCGAAAGTAAAATCGGACTAATTCACTGGACGGGGACCAATCGCGGCGCATGCAAAGAGATATAGAGCTTTTTATGGTTTTTTTTTTCGAAACGAAAGCTAGCGCGAATCCCGGCGGTTTTTTCTTCGAAACTCGATTCAGTACACATCCGAACGAGTTCAAGTGCACGCGCCGAAGAATACGGATCATAGATTTCTCATGTCGGTCGACTTCAGTTATCATGATTTTGGAGAGGGGAACATTTGAATATTGAAGACCACGTGAAGACTTTCGGAAGAGCAGTTAACCCCATGATAAGCAAAGTCTCGAGTGATGACAGCGACCACCTCCTCTTTTCTTTCCTTTTTCTCTTTGGTAGGCGAAATGGCTATTCGAAGCAAAGTTTTACGCAAGTTGCCAACTTGGTTGCTTATACAGATATTGCCTCTTCTTTGGCTGTCAACTTGCTGATTTGAATATGCAATAAAAGTCGGGGAAGGACAACGAAAATGAAAAGGGAAGAAGCTACAAAAGCCAGCTTTTTTGATTGGTGGGTTTTTCAAGATTCCTTGCCCTAGTTTTAATGCAAATTTTTTTTTAAATTTTGGCTATCTCTTTAGCCACCAATTGGTCCTTTTGGATGGGCAAGAAAAGAGGTGGAGCCCCCATGAGGAGAAAGAAAGGTCCAGGATTAGCCAATGAGACGGAGCATATTAGGGGGAAGGAATTAATGGGAAAAGAGAGTTGCTTTTTGGTGGTTTTTGTCATGTGGGTGCCACTCCCTATCTGGAAATCTCTCTCTTTCAACATCCTCGCGAACCCCGCGATTTGTGTTTTCTGCGACACGTCCCTCTAAACGTGTTTAATTGCACGAAAGCCCCTTTTTAGGCCTGCGATAATTAATTCGAGAAGAGAAAATGACATAACCGGTCCCTGAACTCTGGTTCAATGCGCAATTATCGTTTCTGAACTTTTAATTCGTTCAACGTGAGTTCTGAACATTGACGAGTTAGTAGAGACGGTTTATTTTATTAGACACGTAAAAGGGAAAGAAAAAATATTTATGCTTCCCCTACGATTACTTGGAATCTGTGGAGATTCGAAGTGGTTTGAGGAGACTAGAAAAAAGGCGAGAGAACTTGGGAATGTGATGCCTCCGAATCCCTCATGTCTCCATCCTCCTACCAAACGAAACACACTTTTTACAAATGTTCTTTCTTCTCTGATCCCTCCGATCATTCGATTCAAACTGAGTGTAAAAGTCTTGACTAAATAAAAACGAACGAAATATAGAAAGACTTCTTCCTCTGACCAATCCAGCCCATGGCCCCCATAGACACAATCACGGCCCAGGACAAAATGGATATGAAATATGCGTGGAAAGCATTATTTGCAGAATGGATAATTACCCTAATGATCTTTGAATTTTGTGCAATGTCATTTATGAATTTATAATTTATTCAATGTGATTCATTAATTTTAATTGTGCAATATCGTCCCTAAATTTTTAAGTTATTTAATATGATCGCCGAACTTTTGGTATATTTACTCCATGAACTATAGCAAGATGTTCAATGTTGTTCTTAAACTTAAAATAATAGAATGATAACATTGAACATTTTCATATAATTTCAGCACTAGATTATTCATGTACCGAAAGTTCAGAAACCATTGTATATTGGACTAAAATTCAGAGACTACATTGAACAATCAAAACGATGATCCTGATTTGCACGAGAACTGCTCATTGATTTGAACTGAACCTAAAGAATTCAACTTCAGGCAAAGCCAGTGCAATGTTCTTGCTTACTTCATGCTGGATAAGGGGTCTAAGCAGCACACAGAGCTGGCATAAAATTGCAAGAAATCGTTCTTTCGGTTCTCCTATGCCTTGAACAGTCATAGGACTCACCGCAGGCTTCCTCAAGTTAAGAACCCGAATTCGTAGGACGTGCCAATCTTCGCGAAGATGAGAACATTCTGAACCACTGCATATCGGCTTAGTTTAAGAAACACTAGCCAAAAGATAGTTCCGAGGCACATCTTAAATGTCCCTGCCTTCCGTTCAAAGGCCTGGAAGCCTAATCACCTGAATGAACGATCAAAGCCACCCGGTTGTACGTGTGCCATTGGTAAGAGCAAATGATGGCCTCAGGCACTCACAGCCTAGTCCACCAGTAAACACCACAACGAACTCTTCACAAGACTCAGAGCCAAAAGTTTCTAAGAAGAGCTGCGTGACTTGTCAAAACACATACAAATTCATATTGCCTATGCTAGGAGTGCGAGCTAGTCGCATGCCCTAGGTGATATTTATCTATATAAGCATACAAATACCGACGCTTAAACTGCATCTCAAAATGTTAGAGCCAGCACACTCGGTACATTTACATACGCCGACATGAAGCACTGCCAAGGCCTCACACCCAGATAGAAGAGGCACTCATTTTGCAAAAGATCCAGGAGCAGAAGACATACTTTGTACGCAAGAAATTTAACATAATCACATCGATCCCAGATATCGAGAAATATCTTCTATCCGCTTAAACATGTTGGCAGTACTACAACAGAAGTTTCAACATAGCTAGCCACTATAACATACACATTAAAGACCAAAGCACAAGATGGAATGGCCAATGCATAGTGTCAAATGAGAATAAACTTTGCTTCCTCAAAATCAGTCGAACACAAGGAAAGAAGTTTCGCTTGAAGGAGACCAAGATTTCAGTTCAATTTGATCCAGACGCAGTGGGGCTCTAAGAAGCTTGAGTGGCCAGAGCTGCAAATACCAGGTAATCTAGAAGTACTACTACTGGAGACCAATAATTGCTAGTTTCTCACCCTTGACTCTATCCTTTCTTCATTAAAACAAATTAGATATACCTTTTTCAATGCTCGAATAACTCATTTTTATGCTGATAAGAACACAGGAGGAAGGCATGGCCTAAGAGTGGTTTATGCCTGATCAACAATCGGGAGGTTTCAGGTCTGATGTCTACCTTGCACCTCCCTATACTTGCAGTTACTAAAAGATGAAAGCTTAATAATTGTTCATCTACATTCTCTTATTTAATTTTGCGAATATCTATCAAGATAGAACAGTAGGAAGCTAGAAAACACAAAGATGACGTGAATACAAGTCATTTGAAGGAACAATGGAATCATAATTACCGCAAAGGGAATTAAGACCAACACAACAGTAAAAATTCGAGATATGGACCAATCAAAAGAAGAGTAGATCTAATGGAAACAAAGACTATATCAGTATTATTACAACAAGACTGAAGTTCTGCTCAGTACAGGACCTAATTCCTACCTCCATTTTGATTGAAGTCAGCCTTTCATACTACACACTGCCAAATTGCCATTTGCATGATGTATTTTCCTATATCACCTAAAGTGAACTTGTCGACTGGCTAAATTAAACTTTTGCAGCTGCTACTATATCCAAGTCACCAGGAATAAAGAAAAAGCTACAAAATGGGAGTCAATACAGGCAAAAGTGAACGAAATGAACATACACAAAAAGGACTTCAAATTACGCAGAACCCCTTACATGACAATGGTACATAAATTTTTCACAGTGGAAGCTTCCACAAGCAGATGAATCCATAGTATACATGGTGAAAGCACCAGATCCATCACAGCGAAGATCTTCAGCGTGGAACTTTCAGCCTGCAATTTTGCTCAAAAACAAATAAAAAGTATTATGTCCTCCACCTTGGGCTTGGGATTGTGAAGAAGCCCGAAGGAGACAGCGGAAATGCAAGCCCAGGTGAAGGTGGTGGCTGAGGACCTGGGCCCAAAATCCCTGTCTGAGTGCCCGGCGAAAACGAAAAGTTGGGCGTAAAAGGGGGAGGAAATTGGAACCCAGGCGAAAAAGGGTATGGCGATCTTGGAGACAACAAATTCAAGTAACCGGTTGGCGATGATAGGAGGAATTGAGAAGTCGGAGAGGGCAAAAGTGCGGGACCATTCATCTGAGGAGAAGGAAAATTTGGCATAGGTGGCATTGGACCGTTCATTCTTGGTCCAGGAAGAGGTGGATTGCGAAGCAAACCAGAGAGCGGTGGATTATTCTGAACTTGACCTGGAACTTGCTGTGGCAAATGAGGTGGAGCTTGGCTTCCAACAGGACTAGGATCTAACATTGAAGTCTGTAAGTATCGCATGTATGCAGAGATAGGAGACTCGGTTGTGTTCTGCATATATTGGTCCCGAGGTTCCATAGACGGCAAAGTTGTTGGCGGCAGCTGACCAAATTGAGGGGGCCTGACGAAGCTGTTGTTGTAGGGAACCGCAGGTGGAGCCGCAGGAATTGCAGCTGGAGGAGGAATAAGGGGCCTGTTCATAGGCCCCAAAGGCGGTGGGCGAATCTTCTGCAGCCGCATGCTCTGTGGTTTCGGGGGATTGTTGGGAGGTCTAGGCAAGGGATCTTGTGAAGGGGAACCCGTCAATTGCTGAACAATGCTGCGGAAATCGTTCTTGCTGATGTTGTAAACTTGAGGCTGCGGCTGTTGCCTGGCGGCATTATTTGGGTTGTTGTTGTTGTTGGTGGTGGTGGCGGCAGCGGTGGCGGCGGCGTTATTGGTGTTGGCAAAATTCGGCTGGTGTAATGGGCTCTTCCTTATGTTCTTGCCCATCTTGTTCACACCCAAATGATCATTCGGCTTGTTCCTAGAGTTGTCCATCTTCGAGATCCCAAAATTGTATTCACTCGAAGCAACACGCTCCTCAATCTCTCACCAAGCTCCCGTTCCCGGGATGCTTAAGCATTCATAAGCCGCGGCACACAGGGCTATATAACGCTTAAAGTGCAAGCATTTTCACTGGGTATTCACTGACCAGATTGATTCAGCTCCACTGCTCTACACATCGCCAATATCGGAAGCACCCGCCAAGAAACTAAAAAAGCCCCCAAGCACCTTTCCCCCCAGTCAGCAAGCAAAGAATCAAACTGGAGCTCCGCACACCACCAGCCTAATCACACGAGCACATAACATCCAAATCTCGCTAACCCCCAAAAACCGAAAACTAAAGAGAGCCGAATCGTAGGAACACGACCAAGATTCTAACCTCGGTTGGTAGCAAGAACCCGACAGACTCCAAGGACCCACTTGCGCCCGAAGCCAGAAGCGAAGATCAAAAAGCGTGCTTGGGCCTTCAATTGGCCGAAAAAAATGAAAGACGAATCTTGTTACTTCCCACACCGCTCGGCCTGTGTAAAGAGAGAGCTGGGGGGGAAACCCTAGAGCTGGGGGATCGGGGGGATGAGAGAGGGTGAACAACGAAATGAATGATAATTTAGGTGGGTGTGAAAGAGATAGGAACACACGGTGCGAGAGCGAGGCCGGGACGTGGTGCGCTTGTGTGGGGTCGAAGCTCCGTTCATTCGCAGCTCACGACGAAGCTACGCACGAACGAGAGAGAGAGAGAGAGAGAGAGAGAGAGACTTCCAAGTCTTCGTTCCCCTATCCCTCAGTCAATCCATACGGAATTATCGCCGCCCGTTTCCATTTTCCTGCCACTTTCGGATTCTTGACAAAAAGGAAATCCTCCTTTCCCTTCTTTACTGCCAAAACAAACTCACTGTGCGCGTACCCTGTAGGAATGCCCCTCCCGAGTCAACGTGTTACGGTGTCGGTGGACCCCCGGAATGACCATTAGGAACCACCCAACCCCGATTTTTGTTTCATTGATTTCCCTCATTCTACCTAATCTATAGAAGGATAACAGAACAACTGGTCCGTGAGCTATTCGTAAATATTAATGTAATTTTTAAACTATATGAAAATATTTGAAAATTTAAGGATCCAATTGATCGGATTAAAAGTTCAGGGGCGGCATTACGCATTGGATTAGATTTCGTGGACCATCCGGGCCATTTTCCCCAGATGAGATGCGAAGAATGAAAAAAAAAAAATACTAACGAAAGTTCATTTTGATCTCGCTCTCTTTCTCGATAATGAAAGCCATTCTTGATGTAAATATTCGCAACTCCCCGTAAATCTTGGTTTAAGTGTTGCAACCGTGGGACTTTAATCAATGAGTTGGATTAGTCTCGACATATTTCATGAACTCCATCTATCGTGTTTTTAATTAGTCCGGGTGGAGGTTCCAAGTTTGAAAAGAAGCTATGACAAGATACATTTTGTTAGCCTGCATTTGGTTTCCATTCGATAGTAAGGCGAAATTCATGCGTCTTGATATATCCAACGCATCGATAACAAGAAAGAGGGTATACGATGGAATGTTAATTTTAATTTGCTTTCACATGATATTGCTTGACAACTATAATTTTGCGACCTCCTAAGTCTCACATTAGATGAGAGGGGATCTGTCGTATGTTTTATAAGTCAACATCGATCCTCAAATGGTTACTATTAATTTGAAATGATCTAGCGAGAAGAAAAATGGGACCAAGAACTTCAGCAAAAGTTCCAAGTGCACCTACAAGGATAAGCATCACATTAATATTAGCCTCAAGCTGGCATTGTGAATTAGGTTCATTACAAAGAAAATGAGGTTTTCCGAGGAAATTTGTTACAAGATGGTCAGATTAGCCAAAGAAAATTAACTTTATAGATAGTCCAAAGTTAGGCACAATGTTATCGTCATGAACTCGTGTTTCATGCGAAATTGGAATGGTGCACCATGCACTCAGCGGAGGCTCAATTTTACTCATGATTTTTATTTCTGCTTTTTCCCTCATGATTCTAAAGTTTTAAATTTTTCATTATAAGATATGATCAAGGTTTTCCCCTAGCCAAAAAAAACCCATTTCCTTTTTTCTTTCTCCCCTTAATTTCCCTTCACAATTTGGAGAGACGAATCTGCTTTCTAATCAATTTTGGACCCAAAGCATTCTGTCATTTATTTGGGAGGGTCAAATGTTGACATTTCTAGAGTCTCTCGGGGGAGGAAGTACCCTGCCTTGCAAGACACTTCCATGCCCGCAAAGACTTTGACCAGTTCGTTCTTGCATCGTTCCTTTCTTTTGGCATTCAAGAAGAAAAGGGTAGGGTAACATCATCGTTCACAAGATCGAACCACGAACATGTTCTGGGTTTACGTACGCGACCGAATGAACCAGTCAAGAAGAGCGAAAAGGAGTGCGACTAATATTAAACTAGCAGCATAAGTGTTCATCCCGGCAGTTGTTCGCTTCGAACACGCAAACCTCGTATCCAAAGCGAAGTGGGGATTGGGCACGTAAACCCTAATTTATTTTCGTTCATAGTGATTCAACTAGCCGTCGCCTCGTTCCGTTTTGGTTGCTCGACATCGTTATCGATTGATTTCTTAATGATTATCCAGCACAGTTCATGAGAACGCCTCTGCAATAAAGTCAACAAAGCTAGGTTTTGAAGTTAGTGGCTAGAAGCCATTTGGGTATAGACTACCATATTTAAACAAAGAGCTTTCATATGGGAGGCAACTGAGGTGAAGATCCAATCACACACACACACTCACATATATAGACTAGAATGGGATGTTTTTGAGACATTTTTTTAAGCCAAAGTCAGATGAAGAATTTCGTAACAGTAAACAAGAACATACATATCCTACTGGGTAGGTATGCGTCGTCCATCCGCTCAATCGATCATGAAATACTAAACAAGATAAGCTGTGTTATTTCTAATCACATTAAATAATAGCTAAAATTCAATACGGTCTGTGGTCATCGATTATGTAGGATTGGATTGCTACATCTTATTAAAATTTTCAATCGATAGCTACATAATCCTATTCTGAGTATGGAATGTTTGTTAATTTGTAGTTGCATTTAGGTTTTTTTCAAGGAGTCTCATATAGTATTACAGGAGCATATAAAACTTAAGAATGTAAAAAAAAAAAGAAAAAAAGAAAAAATGGATGCAATGGGGTGAGAGAGGCTCGAACTCTCGACCTCAGGATAACTCAGGAGCTATGAGACCTACGCGCTAGCCAACTGCGCCACCACCCCGACGTGGTGAACATGCTATATCAATATATAAGAAGGAAAGAGAATCCAGAACATGGATAAGTTTGGTCTGTAGGTTTAGAGAAGGAACAATAACAAGCTCGTATCCGCTCAGGCATTGAAGATTTGTATCGGCATTTTAGCATGTGAAGCTAACGGAGGAGTTCATATAAGCGCGAAAATTATTCGGCGGTTCCCGACGCTACACTAGTAGCTAGTGTGGTAAGCATTTTGCGGTTCGTATCCGCTTAAACGTTGACGCGGGTCTTGAAATTAAATAAAAGAAAAATATCGATGTGGAATTTCTCTGTCAAGATGCTAAGAGAGGAGAGGCTTCGGCCAATCACGGACCAGTGGCGTCATTGGCTAGATCCGATCGGGCTCGATCTTCTCTGCCCTCGATTCCCATTTTCTTCTTTTTTACTTAATTTCAAGTCAATGGACACGTGTCAAATTTGTGGATGGGTGAGAGGGAAAAATGCTCGCCATGTTAGCAGCTGACGTGGCATTGTGGAACCATTCAACATTTTCTACCGGTGCATGTGACTTGCAGCGTCATGAATGATGAATTTGACCTGCCGTCAACTTCTCATCTTCAAATTCAACAAAACTCTTCATGCCTAACACGGCAACGCTCCTCTCTTTCCTTGTGTTTTCCAGTTTAAAATTTGAAATTGATTTTTGGTATTGATTTTTGGATATTCTGATAGGTTCTTACAATCAACATATATTTGAAAAAAAATCTTCAATATTTTTTCAATCATTTATATGAGTAGCTTGATAAATCTCTCGTCATTTTGCTTTCTTTTTGTGCATAATGCACCCCTAAAATAGTGAGTGCTTTCACTTGTACAAATTTCCGTAGAATTGCTGGTCCAAACAAAGAAACATGTTCACCTAGACACGTCAAACACATCACTAAAACGAGCAATGAGGCAACCAAAATGGGAAAAAAGAAGAAGAAGAACGAAGTGCTACAACGTGAGATTTATGGATTTTTATAGTCAATGGACATCAATTCTAACACATGGTCTCGTCCCGCCTCTTCCCGTCCCTCCTCTGTGCCAAGTCCTCGAAGCTCCAATCCCTCCTCATCCCCCAGCTCCGGACCAGCCTCGGCTCCCCCGCCGGCCCCACAACTCGGCTTCTGCCGAAGGCCATGGGCCTGGAGCTGTGCACCCTGCGGTGCCGGCCCTTGGCGCCCTTCGAGGCCCCACCGATCAGATGCCCGCTCCCGATGTGCTCGTAAGGCGGTGGGGTCAGAGGGCCAGACCAATTCCTCTCGACCGTCATGCCGCATAGCCTATTGCAGCACTTGTCCTCCCCGGCACATCGGTAATCGAGGTCCGAGTCCGTCCGTTGCCCGCCCTGGCAGATGAGGCAATTGAGGCTCATGGGTCGCGGGGGAGGCGGGGAAAGTCTTATATGAAAGATTGGGTGGTTCGATTGGAGAGAAATGAGAGTTTTCTCACGCGAATGAGATTGAAGCCATTATGGGAGAAGGGAGAAATGGAGAGGGATCTTGAGAACTACAAAGAGGTGAATGAAAAAAGATCAAGTGAGGAGGGCCAAATTACTTTGTGGATGATGATTCTTTGTTTTTGCTGTTGCTGCTGCTGTTGTTTTTGCTGTTTTGCATTGATTCTCATTCATTTTGATCCCTAGAAATGAGCTGAACCATTAATAAAGTTTAGGGTGGCAAACAACTCATGCCTCAATTTGGAAATTTTAGATTCGTGCCAACTCCTCTTCTTTTGGCCATCAGCTCTTTCTTTGCCTCCTATAAAGCAGCTCATACTGTTCAAAATCAAACATACCGGCATCTGCACAGCCTGCCAACTATCATTAACATAATGCAAAAACACCGGGGCTCTCAAATACCATGACTCCAATTTTTCGAATTTTTAGGGCACAAGGCAATAATGCCAAGGAATCTTGTACTCCATAGCATAGTTCATTAGATCAACCTTTTTGGCTGGAGGTTTCACACCAGGACACTGCATTTGGACACTTAGTGGCAAACTTTATGCATCCGCCAAAAGAAGTACAGGAAGGTCTTTTGTTTTAATCACTCTCTCTTGCCTTGGATAGGAAAAGGTCCAGAAAAAAGGGGAATCAATCAACGAGTGACGATTACGTGGGCATTGACAGGCTCGTGATTCAACCGTGAAGAGAGGGACAGAAAAACCAAGTTAATAAGAACCCGTGCATCAGATTGAATGATTGATGATGCTTTTGAATACTGCATTAAATTAGTGAGCCGTGCATCAGATTGAATGGTCGGTAAGATCTTCTTTCTCAGCAGTTTTGGTCATGTCCGAGAAGGATGATAATTGGGGGGTAATTGGACCAGAGGGAGAGCTCATGTAAGTCACCATGCCAGAGCCCAAAGAATTATGCACATGCTTATGTTCTGTCAGTGCACTTGAAAGTAAATGCCAATCATCATCCACCAAATAAAATCTACAGAATCAATATAGTAAAGCTCCAAATGACCAAAAACTATTATGTGCTCATTACTTGGACATCTCAGCAAAAGGAAAAAAACGCAACACCATGCAAGGACACATGAAGAGTTCAACAGAATATCCCAAATTCAGGAGGTTGCGCTATGAGCAATCTTAAATGTCTATCCCAAACACCATATCACAATCATGATAGTAGTCCTTGATTTACCGAAATCGGCTCTCACAACTTTGACAAGAAGACAGTTTTAAATTTACCGCGCCACACTTGCCCATTGATTACAGGATGCTTGGTGTACAAGAGACATGATCCTGGCTGAACCCAACAAACAGCAGAACAAGCCAACAAAGGATGAGGAGACAGCTCTCATCAGTTTCAAATTTGGAACATCTATTTACATCGAAGACAGGCAGGAGATGAACGTGAAGAAAATTGCTATCTGCTAGAACTAGGCTATTTACTTCAACTTGCAATCTAGGGGTTTGATCTACCACAAACAACACAACTAAACAAAGCCCGTTGATCAAAGAGTTCGCACCACCCGGAACCTGAAAATATTGGGTAGGTTCTCGCTTTCAATGGAGAAACTTCAATTCCATTGTCTAGTCGATGCCAACTTGCACAGAACGAAATCCTTCAAAGTTACTCAGATTTGGGCCAATAGAGCCGCCTTGAGCTGCTCCTGAGTGTAGAACTGACTCCCCATCTTAACTGTGGCTTGCTGGATCATGAGCTCGTTCACCACAGAAACACTAGCATGCTGCAACTCCAAGTCCAATTCTTGAAGAGCCACCATCAACCTTGCCGCAGGACGATCCTTCCGGCCGCTCTCTACTCGAATCACTGCATCCAAACCCATTATCTTCACATCGATTGCCAGCCCAGTTGACCTACTTCCTGTAGCTTTTGCCATTTTGCGATCTTGCTCCAACATGATACATTCTTTATTCGATGATTGCTTCTTTAGTTCATCCAGCTGCTTTTGCAAATCCTCCTTATCGGACTCTGCAGCTTGTAGGTTCGAGTTAAGCTCCTTGATATAGGACACCGCATCTCCGAGCAGTGAAGCCTTATCCATCTTCGATACATTCGGAACCACGGCCCTGAGGGCGTAAAACCTCTGATTAAGCTTCTCCCTCCTCTGCCTCTCTGCCTCAACGTGGTTCAAAGGCTCCTCCCTCCCGTTTGCAGGTTTTCTACCCCGCTTCCTCGGCCTCTTTTCAGGTTCTGCAACTTTGCTGCTCTCGACTTCCTTGACCACTGAGGCTTCAACATCCGAATGATCCGAATCCCCCGCTCCACTGACCGATTTCAACATTCCTGAAGAAGGCACAATCACTCCAGAAGTGAAGGACATCATTTCCTCTTCATTGCTACCGATTGAAGTAGCTGACCTCTTCTTCTTCTTCGTGGTTTCCTCAGCAACCGCAACCTGCGAATGACCCGAAAGCAACCTTCCGCTCCCACTGTCTCCGAAATTCAGTACTTCAACAGATTCCGGCTTCATAGGATGAGAATCTCCATTGCTTCTGCTACTAGAATTAATAGCGTACTCCGCAAAGTTGAATTCTTTTGCGAAAAACCCCTCATTCTGCTGCTGGTTTTGGCCGCCCTGCTGATCATTTCTCGTGCAGATCGCCGTGGGGCTTTCGGTAAGGCTGCTCGAGCTGGGGTTCTCTATCTGAAACGTCATAGAACGATTGTCGATCTCCACCGCAACCGGCGGATCGCAGATCCAAAGTGAGGTCGGGTCATTCTCGCAGTTCAAAACCCTACTACCACAACCCATTTCCGGATCATGGAAATTGAATAGCCCCCTAATTCCGTTGATCAGATCGGAGCTCGGGAAGATCAGCTCGGTGGAACCCAGCTCGACCACACCGTTCAACACGGGGACACACGCCATGGTCTGCAACCCAAAGGCCTGCGCCTGCCGAGCCCTCTCGCACCCGCAGCTCGCCAACCTGTCGGCCCCCGAGACCCACAGAGGATTCGAGCTGAAGAAGGCCCGACCCGGCAACCCCAAGCCATGGGCGAACGACTGGGTCATGGAGAGCAGGAAGAACCACTCGGTGTCGGTCACCTCCTCCTCAATCGCATCATCGGCGGTCGCGGACCCCGAAATCAGCGAATTGAGGTCGCGGAGGACCCGCTTGCGGTGCTCCTGCTCGGCCTGAGAGCAAGCGGTGGCCTTGCCCTTGGCTTTGGTATCGCCCTTGTAATACCCATCGCCCCAACCGAGGACCGGGTTGGCGTAGTCCCCCGAGGACTGCCAGAAGATGGTGTAGGTCCACGCCGCCGCCGCTCCCCCCTCCCTCTCGATCAGGGCCTGGAGCCGCCGCTGCAGCGACTCCTGGTTGAGCAGCGCCGGCGGGGGGTGAGGCGGGGTGGCCGGCTGCTGCGGCTGCGGCGGCGGGGGCCAGAAGGGGGAGAGGTCGGTGGCGGCGGCGTCGTCGTAGTCCGTCCAAAGGCTCATCGGACCGGAACCGATCAAAGGTCGCGCCTTTTCTGCCCGAGCGCTGGTGGGTTTCTCGCCGGAGAGCTGAATTGTGTGTGTGTGGCTGAGGAGTGAGCTGGTGGTGGTGGTTGTTGTGGGGGAGATCAAGTAGAGGAAGAAGGGCGGGTGGTGTTAAAAAGGGCGAGCGAGTCAGGGCGAGTCAGAGCGAGTCAGGAAGTGCGTCGGGGAGCGGCGGTGGGGGACAGAGGAGGGGCCGAGCGGGGGTCCCACCGCCGGCCGGTGGTTCCTCGAAGGTTCGCCGAGCTGGACCTGGCGGCGGCTCGAGCCGGATGGAGCCGGCTCCAGATCCTTCGATTGCTCGGACACAGGAGACCGGCGGCTGAAAGTGGGCGGCTCGGCGGGGCGGGCTCGGCTCGCTCCGAGTGGTTACGCGTGCCCATTTCGGGTCTCGTTTTGACCGTTCTCTTTTGACCGGCCCCCGGGTTCATTCCCCCTGCCGAGAAGCAGCCGCGAACCAGGCCCCGGGAAACGAACGGACCTGCACTGGTCGGGTTGGGTTATCGGACGAGATAGGCCCCGTCGAATTTACCCCCATTACGTACGTATAATCAATCGGAAAAATACATTGTACCACGATATACTTGATTTTTTTTTTCAATATGATTACGTTACGTGATCAGAGAACGGAAGTTCGTGTCCGGTTGGGGCGTATGTGTTGACACAGGGGATCACGGCACGACCAGGGAATTAAACCGCGAAAACAAGAACCGTTGGTCATGCCATGCATAGACTAGCCGAGCTTATTAATGAGCGACTAGTTAGGTCGAGTTGGGATCGCAACCAAGTTAGGCGTGCATAAGATGGTATGAAATCGACTCAAATATGTGGGCGGATCTACGTAACACACGGGAGCAAAGTGTCTTTGTTGTTAAACCCCTCATTTGGGGACATACTGAAGTTGCTTTTGTTGCATTGCAGGAGCAGAAGTGTTGATATAGGGACAAAACTTGAAGTTTTTGATTTGGCAAGGCTTACAAATTACAGTTGTAAATGCTTTGCAACCTCAATTCAGTATGGATTGATCTGAGTTCCATTCAAGTTTTCGATAGTGGGCGAGGACGGTTTCTTTTGTTTTCTTTTTTCCAGTTGTGATCGGTTTGCTACGTTGATAAGTCCCATACCCTTTCTTTTCTCCCTTATTACTTTCGTCTTCTTGCTGTGGAGAGCTCTTGGATGTTTGATAGGTCCTGTTACCACTATATCTGGGCGATCCATATTATTTGAAATACCAGCAGCTTTATCAGCAGAAGCTCACCTTTGCTTGGGAAGATGTACCATCAAATTGGTCTTTACTGCATTGATATCAAGCCTTTGAAATGATCAGTTTGAATGATAATAAAATCTCCTCAAAAGAGTGCATCACGATGTTGGAGTAGTCTAGCCGATCAGGAAGTTTTGAATCCTGAAAGTGTTTTCCCGAGTTTATTCTTTTTCTTCTGGGGAAAAGATGCAGCAAACATCAGTAATGATGATTCTTGCGTCTCAGCTGGTTATGTCCCCATCAAGGCTTTCTGATAATTGCACATTGATGTATGCTTGGATGGTCATCCATGAGGTACAGAATCGAATGTCGGACCCATGTCTAGGTATTTGGGTTGTCTGGGTCGGTCACTCTTCGGGTTGGGATAGGCACAAAGTTTTACTTTTCGGTTGAGGTTGGGTATACTAGAAACCCGACCTGAGCCGAACCGTTGACACAATAGAAAGGCGGTGACCACAGGGAATGTGTCCGGGACTTTATTTAGGGCTTGCAAGTTGAGGAAGCCGAATAGGATGAATAGGAGGCTTATGGAATCATACGAACTCATCAGCTCTAAAAACATAGCATTGATTGATCGAACCTACAATGCTAAAGAGAGTACTCATATTGGATTATGACATATAATATTCTAAATGGGAAAAATATCAAAAAAGTCGTAAATTTATTATATGGATGCCAATTCAATGATTGATTTTATCAATTAGTCCTAAATCTTTTGATGAATTTGTTAATGTATTCGTTCCCGCCAATTGTGGATGCCGGCCGTCCTACGCACGAATGCCGGTGCTGACGTGGGTAATTTTTTTAAATAAAAAAGGTTTAGGATTGAATTGACATATGTATGATATGTTTATATCTTTTTTGGCAATTATCCCTATTCTAGACTCATTTTACCGAACGAAGCTGGCCGTACCTAGAAATTTAGGTAAAACTAAAATTAGGTTATAAAAGGTGCTCAGTTTTGCTTATTAAGTTGCTCAAAGTACAATTACTTTCTCCATAGAAGTCACTGTAATCTACAGTAACCTCCCGGGCCTCCATAGCGAATCGTGTACCCCATTTTCCGCACGTTGCCATCGTTCTTCAAGGCACAGACATTGGACTTGTCGACCGTTTCTCGGATCTTCCTGGAATGTTGTAGGCGGGCACTTCCTCTGTAAAGCCAGTACATGTGACTGAAGTATGCGGCACGCGAGTAATCGATGTCGGGATAACGACCGCTTCCCAATGGAGGACAGTATCCATCGCCGCCCTCTTGGCCGACTCCTCCCCAAGCTGCGTGCAGCGAGCCGTTGCGTAGATAGGTGAATAGTTCCTTCGGCCAATAGCCCACTTTAATTGGAGGATCGTCTTTCACGATCAGCCACCAGTTCGCAGTATGCAAGTCCTGGTCAGAAACGAAATATCCTGTTCACAAGTTTCATTTCACATATTACAAAGGTCCAACATGCACCAGATTGATTTTTCCGCCGATCATGACATGACCTCGTCGGATTATGGAGCAAAAAATATGATATGAACATCTTATGTAAGACTGAGACTGCTATATGCCTTGATGAGCCTGATGAATCAAGCTGACCTATTCAATTCGAAGCAATAGCTCATATCGGGTCCCGTCGGGGACGGGAGTATCATAGAATGGATAATTGGTCGACATGTCTCATGTTTATGCCTTGAAGAACTATGGCAATGTGCAAAAATTGGGGTACGCACCGCCAAGTCGTGCCGCCTCCGCTGGGTCAACAAGCTCAGCCCTAATCTCAGAAAGTGTGGAATTATGCTTACGTCAGAGTCGCTGTGCGCCAGTGTCGGCGACATTTTGCAATCCTTTCGTCGCTTTCTACTTCGTTGTTGAGTCGTGTGTCGGGAGGAAGTTGAGCACTCATTGATTGATGGCTTTGTGATTTTCGTTCATTTCTCTTTCCTGGTCGTGCTCTTGTTCCAGCGGTTGCAAATTCTCGGCGGAGGAAGAAAGGGTGGCGATCGAGTTGCAGGCGCAGTTCGGGAACAAACGGGCGAGGATCGCAACGCACTTGCCTGGGCGGACTGACAACGACGTCAAGAACTTCTGGAGTAGCAGGCAAAAGAGACTGGCCAGGATCCTCCAGGCCTCATCTTCCAAGCACCACAAACACAAAAGGGAAGTCCCTGTCGTTCCCCATCACAATGTTCCGATTGTGGAGGGACAGAAAAACTTGAACACAATCTTTTCTTGGCTTCATATCTTCCTGATTTTGCCACTTACTTGACATTGTATTGGAGGGATTACGTCGTAAGCCTCAATACAGTTTAACTGGTCCTTTAATCGAGAAGAACGTGTCGTTATTGCTCTAGTTCGAAATGATCGGTTATACTGTCGTTGATGAGAATGTCTCAAGAGAATCGAGGCTTCAATTCGAAGTCCTTAAATTGAAGAAAGATGCATGGATTTATGCTCTTGTCCTCGTGCTTTTCCAGATTCCCAAATCGAGCTCTTCGGTGGAGGAAGAGTCGACCTCAAGGGCTTGCTTGGGGGCAATGCCGCACACCACTGATCCTCCGCTGCCGCAGAGACTGCTTCCGCCACCGCCGGACCTGCTAAACGCCGTTATTCCTAATGCTAGTGGCCATTTGGCTCCACATGTGTTTGACTCCAACGAGAGCCTCTACTCCGATCCTCACATGCAAATCCCGTTCCCTCACATACCACTGCCGCAATTAGGCATCTCGTTCTCGCCTGAGAGCCAAGAGCTCATGGCAAGGCTCGACGACCCCCAACTATTTCAGTTTGCTGGGCCATGGGGATGATGCTTCTGAGCTCGTGGACAGAGAGGGATTTCCTCCCGACATGCCCGTTCTTGGCCCGTTCTTGATTGAGATATTATCTTGTAATAATTATCTAATAAAGCCTATAAAAAATTATCACCCACGTGACTTCGTGAACTTTTCCACCCCAATTCTGATCAATAGCTTAATGCCTCAACCAAACTCCTAACTGCGTCTACTCATGCACCTTTATATAACTAAGGCCTGGCTTCCCTTCGATTCCACGGACACACAACAATAGCTCATCTTCTGTTCATAGTTCTCTTAGTTCATTTCCCTCTCCAATGTTTATGATGGTTTGAAGAACTATCGCTATGATCGTGATTTGGGCTATTGTATTGGCTATGCATTTTGATAGTAAAAAGACAATAAAAGATTAACTCCCCGTATTATTTACAATAACATTTAAAAATCACACGTCACACATAGAGACCCTTAGTGGGAGGGTAGAGGGGAGTGGGCTTCGAAGGAGGGACGTCTTCTTACTTGAGGGAGGTCGGTGGGGAGTGGGCTTGCCGCGGTGGGTGCCTGTTGGTAGTGGTGGCGGCGGCTTCCTCCATCGAGGCAGGAAGGGAGAACGGCTGCCACGGTGGGCAACCGTTGGTGGCGGCGGTAGTGACTTCGTCCACCGAGGTTGGAGGACAGTGCGGCCGTTGCGTTGGGTGGCTGTTGGTGGCCATGGCGGCGGTGGCTTCCTCCAGTGAGGCTAGAGGGGAGTGGGGCCACCATGGTGGGCGCCCATTATTGGCAGCGGCGGCTTCCTTCACAAAGGCGGAAGGGGAGTGCGGCCACCACGGTGGGGTGTCGGCTGCAGCGGCAGCTTCCTCCAATGAGGTCGGAGGGGAGTGCGGCCACCATGGTGGGCAGCTGTTGGCAGCGGCGACGACTTTTCTCATCACCACTAATAATTGTACATCATGTGAGCAATTTGAAATTACTTTTCAAATTCAAAATGATTTCCTCCGTATATAGGGATAAGCGTTGTGAAGATAGCACACTATGGAGTTTGTTTTCAAATTCAATATCGCCGGCCAGAAGAAAAAGAAAAAGGAAAAAAAGAAAAAAAAGAAAAAAAGAAAAAAAAGAAAGAAAAGAAAAGAAAAGAAGAGAAAAGAAAAAATAATTCGATTTTTTAAAAAATAACAAAAAATGTTTTTTAAAATAAAAAAATAAAAATCAAATTTTTAAATAAATATTTTTATAAGAACAAACGTTTCATTAACTAAGGATTCGAGTCCGAGCGCCAAGTACTTGCGTACGGCCTTTGTGGGGTCGAGCCAAAGGGTCAGGACTAGAACTCAAGCATCGGGGACTTGAGCATGGCCTTTATGGACCCGAGGTCAGGTGTCGGAGCATCGGGTACGAGTACTAGGGGTTTGGGCTTAGCCTTGATGGACCCAGAAGTAAGCATCGGGGGCCCAGGCCTTGGACACCGAGGTCTCGAGCCTAGTTGCCAAGACCTGGTCCTGAATGTCGGGACTCGAGAAACAACGTTGGGGTTTTCGTGCTTAAGCGTAGAGTTTCATCTCCAAGCGCCAATAGCTAGTCATACTTCGGAAAACGTTTTTTTGTTCTTTCAAAGAGAAAATCATTTTCTTGAATTTAAGATTTGATAAAGAAACCTTTTCTGTTGACTAGGAAAACATTTTTCATTGACTCATTTTCCCAAGCAAACCAAATGCCAAAAAATGAGGAAAGTGTTTTCCCAGATAGGAGATCAGTTGATTAACACACAAGATGTTTATAAATAAAAATATTTTCGATTTAGGGGATCAATTTGCAAATTTTAGATGGATATATCACAATATGATGCTATATGAGCTCAATGGGTGTATATACAAATTATTTTATGAAACAATATATTTGTGCGATAAACTAGGAAGAACATGATCAATCTATCTACTTCACTAACGTTGATGCCTAGAAGAAATAAGTGGGAAATTACCAGAATAGTCCTCAATTTATCATATTTGTGCTAGTTCAGTCCTAAATTTTTCAATGTGGTCAATTGAGTCATAAACCTTGTCACGATCGATGAAAGAATTTCACATTTCATGTTATGTGAGTTCCAAAGCATGTAGACAAATTTTATGACAGTTTTACTACAGTTGTCTCTTGTTATTTACGAAACCCCTTTCAAATTGTACTGCAAATAAATACCAATTAATTCCAGAGCTCTAATTTAAATTCGTCGGGAGTAAGATGTCAAGGGACTTTAAGTTTTGTTTTGTGAATATCACAAGGATTATGTGGTGCGTTTCCCATATGACATTAAAATTGCCGGATCATTATTTTGTGATGACATAATGGAAGTGGAGATTTTAGTAAACGACTGCATTACCAAATATTTTTGCTTGAATTTATCGTGTACTTTGAACTTGTTTGAGCATATTATATATTCCTAATGATTTTGTCAGTTGGATTCATTGGCATGGCCCTTTTTCTTATCTCTTCTAGCCATTAGTTTAAGTTAAGTAGATAGACTGATAATGTTCTTCCTAGTTTGTCGAACAAATTGGTTTATGAAATCATTAGTATTTACACCCACTGAGCTTATGGTTATATTTTGTCAAAAATTTGCAAATTAATCCCCTAAATTGAAGTATATTCATGTTTGTAAACGTCTCTTGTTTTAATCCATTGCTTCCCTGGCTCCGCCACTGATTGTTGAAGAAGATTTAAAAGGTACTTAAGTTGTTAGTAGAATTGCTTCTCATGAAATCATTCTATAACAATGAAATCTCAAGAGTTCAAATCGTCTAAGACACGAAAATAAGAAGAAAGAGAAAGGATTATATATGTATAATCACCGAAAAAGAAAAAATGATATTGAGAAAAAAAGATGATTGCCTACTTCTTCCAAACTTCGCACAAAATTTCAGTCGGTCAAGGAACCGTCACGGCAGAATTTCAAGGACAAGGGAAACACATGCACTTTCCTTGGAAAAAAAGGGCAACCGTGCCTTATTTCAAGGTCAGCTTTAGTCCTCGTCTTTTTACCCAGAATGACCATGACGCGCAACTCTTCGATGCCATATTTCCTTTTTCCTTTTTTTGCTGTTATCGTTAGCAAAAAGTAATCTCGAGAAAAATAATACTACAAGTGGCATAATTTTTATATAACGCTCATTTCAGTGCCATAATTTTTTTTTGAATTATTTATTTATTTATTCTGTTTTTTATTTTTATTTTTCATTTCTTATCATTTCCTTCTTTTTTTAGTGTGGCCAGCGAGGGTGGTTGGGCCTCATCAATGTCTAGTGGAGGTCGCTAGCATTGGGCTAGGCATGCCCGATCTAGCGAAGGGTGGCCCTCGCTAGAGGCTGGCGGTGGTCGCCGGCCATCGATGAGGACTAGCGATAGCTAGCGGAGGGAAAAGGAGAAAAAGAAAAAAGGAAAGAAGGAAAAAAGAAGAAAAGAAAAACTAATAAATAATAATAAAAAATTATTAAAAATTATCCACGTCAACGTCGGTCGTGTCACATAGGATGACTGACATCCGCGTTAGCGATTTCTGGCCAAAATTAGCCGAATAGACTTAATTGGCAAAACGTGAAAATGTTTGGCACAATGAAAAGGTTTACGATTAATCGATAAAAGTACAATATGTTTATGACTTTTTGGACAATTTTCCCGGCTTTTCATGAAGTCCCATTCCTTTTCAAAATGCTCCCTAGGAAGCGAAGGGATCATTAGTTTGGAAATATTTGCGTAAAACAATTTAAATAATCTATATTATACCCGAAATCTTTTCGTATTAACTAGCTAGCTCTTCATGCTTTTTATGAAATATCACGATATCGCTATCTCTAACTGTCCAATAAAATATCTTGAAAATTGCAGTATTCGAACACTATGAGGAACTATGATAATAGAGTTTTTGTTGCGGAAGCCAAGCGATCGAACAATAAATTTGACAGAATAAGAAAATAAATCGGATACCAGATTTACGTGGTTCGGTCATAGTGACCTACGTCCACGGGGAGAGCAGCACGGAATTCCATTATAAATCAAGCGATACAACGGAGATTACAATCACACTTGAGTCACTCAAACACTCTCAATATTTCCCAAGCCCCAATTACACCCAATAACTCACACAGTGTTTAGCCCCACAATTCCTCACGAAATAATCTCTCAATCTCGCAAAAGAATTATACACAAATCTTAACACAAGATTTAATCGCTACGAACACTTGAGCTCTTGGCGTAATTCCACGAAGAGAAACTCGCATCAAGCACTCGTTGAGAACGGCACTTCCGGACAAAATTCACGAGAAAGCTCTTTGCACCAAGCACTCACACAAGCGGCGCTACACCGATTCTCTTCCTGCAATACAATAATATATATATATATATATATATATATATATATATATATATATACGCATGCCCAAGAAGAGAACGTGGCCGACTCATTATGGGATGAAAAACCTAGATTATTCGGTCAACCAAAATCCACCTTTTGACTTTCCTATTTTGTCTTCTTTCTTGTTTTGCTGCCAACTCTTGCATATTAGGAAAACAAATTTTCAATATTTCTTTTGCTCGATTTCGGACGTCCGCAAAATATCCAATTCAAAATATTTAGATTTTCGCTTCGGGCTTAAACTCGAGACATATATTCAACAGTTTTATAGAGCAAGAGCTTAGAAAATTTTCATATGGAGAAAACGCGAGGGCAGGTTGACGTTTAATTTTTCTGGTTACATGATAAATAATCACTTTCATTGGTCGCATTAATCAAGTATAAACTCTTATTAAATGAAGCGGCTCGTACATGGTGATGAAACTCACAACCAGCTCTTAATTACATTGGCCGAGGGTAAAGGTGATTAATAATTAATATAGAATTTCAAATGGGAATACGAAGATTAAATGTAAGTCAAGCGGCTACAAAAAACCAACGCCTGAACCCGTTTTATGATTTATGGATGAGTTGGACCGGGCTTTCACTACCTCATTCATGCCCCAGTTCATAACCCAACCCCCGAACTCTCTCACCAATTTGACAAGTCCGTCCATGGAGTCGCCCACTCTTCAAAGGCAATAATTTAAGGAGAAAAGTTGCTTAAAATGGATTTTAAGTCGGGTGGGGTTTTAGTCAAGTACGGATTGGGTCGGTATGAATCGCCAAATTTGTATTGGATATAAATAGGCCAAAACGGATTAAATATGTCAATTTGGGTTGGACCATTGACCCACCTAACCCAATCCACCTGGTTGATGGGTCTATGTAGGTATTTTGTACCATGTGTTGAAACTTCACTTCCCGTTGAAGCTGCTAATTCAAATAACATCGTGTACGCATATATATAGAAAAGAAAGAATAGAAGAAGCTGCTCTTTTGGTCTAATGTTAGATACTCATGGCTAACGGCGAAATCAGATCAGCCATGCAGATGTGATATTGTATTGCCAAGTTTGACTTCGCGCATGCGCGCACGCATGAGGGCGCGTTTAGGCAAACTCAAGTAAAAGTTGATTCTCGACGAGCAGTGACCAACTTTGTAAGGCAATACCGAGCTTAAGAACAGTTATTCGAGTCAATATAGCTTTCCAAAAGTTGCTTTGTTGAGGATATTAGGAAGCTGATCCATATCAATTTATCACCGTCTTGGCCAATCACACTAGAAAACCAGAAGCAAGAACCAATGCAACTTCTGAGTTTTCGTTCTGGAACATCTTCACATGAACTTCGTTCATATCTGAACTAAAATCTCCCAAGTCACGTGTCAGAGCATTGCATGACAACATGGGCAATTCACTTTCAAAACGCACTTCGTTTTTTCTTTTTTTTTAATGTGCTACTTTCATTTACTTCTCTCTATCTATCTTCTACACCCAAAACTTAAGTATATAAAGAGAATGCCCTCATGCTCTGCAGTATCCTCCTGGACCTCCGAAGGTGAAAAGATAACCCCATGGATCTCGCATAAGTTTCAGATTCAGCAAATTATAACAACTGGGTGTGTCCCCCACCTTGGGCATCCTTTCGTAAGGATGGAAACTCTCTCCAATTGCATTCATCCATTGGACTTTCCTGAAATAAGCTGCCTTGTCAGTATACACATCCGACATATGACCATTGCCCATGGGCGGGCAATACCCATTTGCGCCTTCTTTAGTAAGTCCTCCCCACGCCGGATGCAGTGAGCCATTGCGTAAATTCAAGAATAACTCCTTTGGCCAATAGCCCACATTGATTGGCGGGTCAAGAACGCGAAGCCGCCAGTTCCCAGTCGCTATGTCCTGCGGCGACATGGACAACAACAATGGAAGCGATCATAGCTACACGTTCAGGTTCATATTTTGTAAATGAATATTGAGAAAAGTCGAGTCTCTTGATCACGTAGGAAACTGAAATCACCTGCGAGACTTCAATTTTGAGTTCATATATGGGTCCGCCATATGTAGAAACCGGGGTTAATGGATAATTGGGAGTTATTACTCTATCCACCTGTACAAAACCTTGGCAGAATGTGTTGTAGCAACCATCGCGGAAACCATCTGCCTGTTACCAATAACGCTCTAGTTTTATAATAAATCAGGATAAAAGTGTACAAATATTTGTATAAATAAATAGATAAATAAATAAAAGGAATTGATGTACAAATTTATTGAAGTTTGTAAGGATCAAGATGAAATGAACCACCCGCTTGGGTGGCGTCGCTGGAACAGGCGCTGTTCCTGTCGCAAAGGTTGAGCGTTCGAATCCCGAGCACCGCAGGGTGACTTAACCGGTGGCACGTGTGTGGTGGCTAGCACGTGTCGCCCTCAGGGTTTACCCCCAGCTGTCGGCCGTGCGGGGGTTCCCTGGGTTATCAAAAAAAAAAAAGATGAAATGCTGTCCAATATGTAAACAGTCGAGTTAGACCATTGGCATTTGGTGTCGGATCGACCTAATACAACAATATATAATTGTCACTCAGAATACTGACCGTAGGTCGCTAGATTCATAAAGTAGCTACCAATACCATTTAAATAAAATGCTTGTCTTGTTGATACTAAGGAAAGAGTGGAAAAAAAAATTAATTGCGTTAAAAATAAAAAAAGAGAACGTTTTCAAATTGAAATCATACTTACAAATTAAATAGCTGCAGTAGAATGAATATAAGATTACAATTTAAATATAGAACACGGAAGATTTATGGAACCACATAGCAAGTAATTTGAACGAGTAATTATGATCTTTTTTGATTATACAACAAAAAAAGTGTTGTCATACATTTTAATAGTACATAAGGGCATTCATGGAACTTAAAGAAAATAAGGTTGAAATCCTCCTCTAAATATGATGTATATCCAGTAAAATTTACTTACTCGCCAACCGGCTACAATCATTCTAATATGATTGGAAGGTCTAGTCTCAATCCATATATTATGCGAACTAGTTTTTTCTGGATCTATGCTTATATTATAGACAGAGATGTGTATGATCGTGGCTCAAGAATGCTCTCTGAAAAAAACAGATATCGGATCGAACATATATGTTATTCAGGAGAGAGAGAGAGAGAGAGAGAGAGAGAGAGAGAGAGAGAGAGAGTTCTATAGGAAATTTCGTTGATAAATTTTAATTATTAATTCTAATGATTAAATAATTGGCATTAATAGTTTTACAGGGGGTTGAGAGTAAATTAATAATTTGACAAACGATAAATTGTTAAAACAAATCAATCGCATTTATCATGGTTTAAATAAATCTCATTTTCATGGATCAAACATGTTTTTTGGTAACCAAAACAAAATGAAGACGGAAACTATTTTCATTTCATTATCACAAGAAAAACGCAAAGTGAAATAAAAACTCTAAAACCAAATCTCCCTTGCATATCACCACATTTTCAAGTAGTGAAAGATTTCATTCTCATCGCCACTGATAATTGTATGGCATGTGAGCAATTTGACATTACTTTTCAAATTCAAAATGATTTCCTCCAGATATATGGATAAGCGTTACGAAGACAGCACAACATGGAGTTTGTTTCCAAATGATGCTTACCTGCTCGACAAGCATGGCAAGCTCATATTGATCTCCACCATAAGTAGAACCATTTAAGGGTGTATTGACAGGTGCTCCCCTACCTACAAGGACAAAACCTGGACACAACAGGTTAAAGGATCCGTCGCGGTGACCATTGCCCTGTCACGATAATGCTTAGTCAACAGATAAGCCAACGTAGATCTAATTTCATGTTGGTTTTTCAAACTTGTATGAATAACTGATCAATTATCTTTGGACTAACCGTCCAGTATGTGAAGAACCGAGAAACAGTATCACCATAGAGTTGTGGAGAAACCTAGTAAAACAAGTGATATTAGAGTTATAGCCAACTATTAGGATTTTCGCATCACAATTACCTTCTCGATACTTAAAAAATTTAATCACTCACCGCCCGGCTACAATCATGCTAACGTGATCTATAGGCCCCGTTTGAATCCATATATTATGTGAACTGAATTGGTCATTGGCAACGGTTATATTGTAGATGGATGTTCGCCCATAAGCTCCATATTTAATATTTTCTATCTCATTTTCCATTAGAGCAACCACATGCAAATGATGTCATATTTTTAATTGACAACATAGGAAAAGGGAAAGTACCAAAACATTCCTAAATCTATGGCCTTGGTACAATTAAGTTCTAAACCTTTCAATAGAATCAATTTAGTCCTAAACATTTTATATTGGAAGCAATTTAGTCCATCCGACCAATTTTTGCACGACTGGCGCGAACGTGGATTAATTTTTTAATAAATTTTGAATTTTTTTATTAATTTTTGAACTTTTTTTTTCCATTTCTTTTTTTCTTTGGCCCGTGGCTGCTACTCGGCCAGGGCTAGCGACTAGCCATAGGCAAGGACGTTGGCCCTCACTGGCCAATGGCAAGAGCTCGACCCTTGCTGAATCTGGCGAGGGCCGCGATGCCCTCGTCGGCTTTTACTCGTGGTTGGTCACTGACCATGGTCAAGCATCAGCCACACGCCAAAGAAAAAGAAAAGGAAAAAAAAAATAAAAAGGGAAAAAATTATAAAAAAATTATAAAAAAATTGTTCAAGTCAGCAATTTCGGCTCTAAATTGGTTAGATTGACTGAATTGATACCAATGTGAAAAGATTTATGATTAAATTGATCCAATTGAAAGATTTAGGACTAAATTGGTACCAATACAATAGATTTAGGATTTTTTCTGTACTTTTCTCAATAGGAAAAAGTTGAAATATATGATAGATATGGTTGTTTGCGCCAAGTTAAAAATTTTCTGAAAATTCTTATTTTCGAGAAAAGCTATGTCTAATAGTGCTCTTTGACCTTGGTTCCAAGTGGGTCAACATAGTCCACAGGCCAGGCCATGCTGTTTTCATGTTTATATCTTATACTGAAATGTCGTTTCTTTAGTCCAAAGAGACCTTTTAAAGAAAATACATAGCATGCATGTGTAGAGAGAAACGCGCACGCACAGGCAAGAGAGAGAGAGAGAGAGTACGTGCTGATTAGATTCAAGAGCATCCCGTCTTGAAGCTGCTAAGGATGGCATCATTGGTAAGGCGTTTGCCCTGATCAAATCCTTCCACTACAAAAAAAAACATCTTTTTTCCAACGAAATTTCCAACGAAAAATTGAAAAAAATTCGTTGGAAAATGAATTTCCAACGAAAAAAAATTCGTTGGTAATTCTTCATCGCAAATTTTTCCAACGAAAAATTTCAATTTTCGTTGAAAAATTCGTGGCTAAATTCGTTGGAAACTCACTACAAAAAAACAACTTTTTTCCAACGAAAAATTTGGAAATCCAATGAAATTTCCGACGAACAAAAATTCGTCATTGCAAATTTTTTCAACAAAAAATATAAATTTTCGTTGATAATTTCTGACGAAATTTTTTCGTCGCAAAATTCGTAACTAAATTCGTTGCAAAGTTTTGCTAATTATTCGTTGCAAAAATGTGGCAAATTTTTTTTTTTGGTCGAAAAATCGTGGCAAAATCAGTTTCGTCGTGACAAAAATTGTGCGGGTGAGGGCCAGCCTCACCGCCGGCGAGCTCGGCCCTCGCCATGGTCAGTGAGGGCTAGCCTCGTCGCCAGCCAGCTCGAGGTCGCCTAGATCTGGGAGAGCTCGAGCTCGCCTAGATCTGGGCGAGTTCTAGGCGACCTCGACCTCGTCGGCCATGGTGAGCTTGGCCCTCGCTAAGACCGGCGAGGGCCAACCTCATCGCCGGTGAGCTTGAGGTCATCTAGATCTGAGCGACCTCGAGCTTGCCGAGCATGGCGAGTGTTCTGGGCGAGCTCGAGGTCGACGGCCATGGCGAGGGCTAAGCTCGCCATGACCGACGAGGCTGGGCCTCACCGGCGAGCTCGAGGTCACCCAGAACTCGCCCAGATCTAGGCGAGCTCGAGCTTGCCCGCCATGGCAAGGGCCTGGTTCACGACGGTCGTGCTTGGCCTTACCGTCGCGAACGCAACGGACACCGCCCCCTTCATTGGCAGGATGCTCAGTGGCGGCGGGGGGAGCTTGGGCCTGGCGGTGGAGCAGTGCCTCAGCAAGTGTGCTGACCAGTACGCAGATACGGTGGAGCAGGTGGAGGCGTCGATCGCGGAGAGAGAGAGAGAGAGAGAGAGAGAGAGAGAGAGAGAGAGAGTGTGTGGAATGTGGAAATTGAGAATCGTTGTGGGAATAATGAGCGCGAAAATGTTGAATAAGGAAGGAGTAGGGTTTTCGTTACAAAATTCGTGGGAAATTTCTCGCGAATTTTGTAATGAAAATTGTACACACTAAAATAATTATCTGGAAAATTAAAATTCGTGGGAAAATTCGTTGGAAATTTCTAACGAATTTTCCCACGAATTTAAAAAATGCCGAACAATACCGGGTTTTTTTGAATTTGTCGCTAATTTTCGACGAATTTTACTTATCGTTGGAAAATTTGTTGCAAATTTGTGATGAAAATTTTTTTGTCGCAAATTTTCGTGGCAAAAATCCAGTTTTTTTGTAGTGTTCTTTGTTACTCGAGAAATCGGTACGGTTCCAATCAGGCATGGTTCTCTCAATCCAAATTGTATAGGCTTCATGAGCGAAAAATTCCTATTGAAACTAGTGAAATGTAATGTCGGATCTTTCTACAAGAAAAGGGAAGCAATTATGGTAAACCGGAGAATACATGATGCAAGTGATTCTGCATTGAATCATCTGCTTCCTTTGTTGACGGAAAGACTAACGAATCTTTACCTGAACTTTGTGATTCTTCAACAAAGGATGTTCTAGTGATAGTTGCTTATCAATGTCGACACAGTCAACGGTGTCGCCTTCCTCAGTCTGTATAAAAATATCAAACGCAATTACTAGTTTGTCAAACATACGATGCTTGCATTAAACTTAATTAGCAACATAAATTGCAACATAACATAAAACTAAAACAATTAGAACGTTTGCCAAATTGTTGGGGAGATAATTACCACGAATGTCTTCGCCGGTGGCTTGTTCATCATTCTAACCCGTCTTTCCAACTCTGCGTCGTCATCTTCTGAAATGTTTCCAACCTCACACAGACAACCACCAAAGAATACGAACAACAATGGCAAGACTTTCATCATGTATTGCACTGTGAGAGTTATGTGTTGAGGAAAACTCCTATTGATTTTGAAGTTGACAAAACCTTCCATAGTGTTTGTAAATCTGATACTTATTCTAAACCTTCTCATTTCAGGTATATAAGTTCTGGAAGTTTAGAAGGAAGTTCTTCAGATATTACAAGATAGAAGAATTATCTAAGTTCTGAGATATTTCTCAGACGCAGAAATAATTCAGACTCTATAAGTTCTTGAAGACCCACAAAAACTAGAGTTCTGAAATTTAGAAAATTCAGAAGCAGATGCATAAGCTGAAATTTTCAGAAGCAGATTCTTCAGAAGCAGACGCAGAAGCTGGAATTTTCAGAAGCAGACGAAGGCGCAGTAATTCTTCAAAAGCAAAACTCAGAACGAAGAAAAACAGCTAGTGATCTGGTAATGGATTTCACAGAAGGAAAGTATTGATTAGATCAATCTTACTCAAATTGATTGACAATCAAATACTAAGACAAGAATGCTTTCCAACGGACAAAACTCTACTTATGGAAACCAAGATTCTGATTGTATGGGCGACCAGAATCAGCAGGATTCAGAATCTATCATCCAACGGCTACTCAATCCTTATTTTACAAATCTGTCCAAGGTGAAGATTGGAAGATGATCCTCTGCAAGTTGTCTAACGGCTAGTGTGGATGAAGAGGAGTATTTAAGGAGAACGTGAGCAGCAAAAGGAGAAGCGATTCAAGAATCAATAAGTCCAAAGTCTGAGTTTACTCCAATCTGTTCTCTTGTCATTCTGAACTAAAGATCAAGATCTTTAGGATTACTTTGTAAAGAGTATTTGTGTGAGATAGAGAGTCCTATCATACACAATAGTTCTGAGACTCAAAGTCTGTAAAATTCCTCTTGATTACATAGTGAAATTCAGCCGGTAGGCTGTAAGCGTGGGAGAGTGGACGTAGGCTTGCTATAAGTCGAACCACTATAAACTCGTGTGCAGAATTCTCTTTTCCTTATCTCTTTATATTCTGCATTTCAGAACCTCTCTCTTTTGGTCTAACTTGAATCTGAATTTTATTCAAACTCTATTGTTATTCGTTTCAATTCCGCACAAATTTCAAAGATTTATTTAGGATCACCTATTCACCCCCCTCTAGGTGACCCGTGCTAGCTATTTCAATTGGTATCAGAGCAGGTTGCTCATTTATTGAAGTGTTTTACTTCTGAGCTAACGATCTATATGGCTAGCTATGGTGCTCCATGGCTCATTGAAGGACAGAGCAACAACAGACCACCATTTTTCGATGGCAAAGAATACAACATTTGGAAAAATAAGATGAAGGCATTCATCAAGTCAATTGATCACATGCAATGGGATGTTATCATCAGAGGAGTCAACCTGAAGTCTTCAGATTCAAAAGAGAAAGCAGATGCAAGCAAACCAGCAGATCTTCCTTTATCTCAAGCTGAGATATCTAAAAGAGAGACTCTAGATTCAAAAGCAATTTATTCTCTCTATTGTGCTTTATCTCCTATTGAGTATAAAAAAATTGCTGCTTGTGAATCAGCTAAAGATATCTAGGATACTCTTTATGTTACATATGAAGGAACGGATCGAGCCAAGGAAACTCAAATCAATATTTTGCTTGGTCAATATGAATCTTTCAAAATGAAGCCTAGAGAACTAATTGCTGATTTTTATGACAGATTTACTGACATAGTAAACGGTCTTGCTTATCAAGAACAACCAGTTCCAGATGCATTGAAAGTCAACAAACTTCTGAGAGGGCTGACAAAACAGTGGGATAACATCAAAACTTCTCTTCGAGAGACACAAAGGATCAAGCCTCTATCAGTGAATGAATTGATTGGAACTCTTCAATCATATGAAATTGAGAAACGGAATGAGCAAAACGAATCTAGAGGTAATAAGTTGATTGCATTGAAAACTAACGTTGATTCTAATGCAGATTCTGAAGATGAAGATGTTGATGATGAAGAACTAGCTCTCTTCATAAAGAAGTATAAGAAAATGAAAATCAGAGGAAGAGATCTCAAAGGGAAGAAGCCTTTTGAAAATAAAAGGTCTATCGATGAGACAGAGAGATCAAATGATATAATATGCTTTCAGTGTAGGAAACGTGGACACATCAAGCCAAACTGTCCACTTCTGAAAAAGAAAACCAAATTTGAGAAAGTCAAGAAGCCCTTAAAGGCAGAAACCTGGAGTGACACAGAATGTGAAGATAGTGATGAAGATATCTGTCTTATGGCAAAGTCAGATTCAGACTCAGATTCTGATTCTGATCCTAAAGTGGAAATCGAGATAAAACCTTCTGAAATGTCTATCGAAGTGTCAAATTATATTGATGAATTGTGCTTTGAATTTAAGACTGCTCTTAAAAGAATCTCTTCTTTGAAAAAGGAAAATTCTTTACTACGGCAACAAGATGCTTCTCAAAAAGAAAGGATCGATTTCCTTCAAAAAGAGTTTCATCAAATCAAGGAAAGTCGAGATTTTCTTTCCAAAGAAAATGATGTTTTGAAAAAGGAGATTTCAAAAATTACTTCCAATTTTTCAAAAGGTTCAGAAACCTTGAAGCATATCCTTTCCATTCAAATTCCTTACTATAACAAATCTGGTCTTAGATTTGTAAAGGAAAGTGATAGCTTAATTGATTTTCCAAAAGTCAAGGAGAGATTAAGACAAAGACCTCCTCGACATATTTACAAAAACCATTTCAAAAGAAATTTTGTAAAACCTGTTGGACGAAGTGCACTTAGGTGTTCAAAATGTGGAGATCCACAACATTTTGAGAATGAATGTCATAAGGTCTGGAGACCTGTTCGAAGAGATTTTGTTAAGACAGCCTATACTAATACTCAAGGACCCAAGCAAATTTGGGTACCAAAGAAAACTTGAGTTGTTATGATTCTTGCAGGTTACCACAAAGAGAAAAAGAAAGTAGTACCTAGACAGTGGATGTTCTAGACATATGACAGGAGATCCAAGCCTATTTGCTGATCTATAAAGTCTGAATGGTGGAAAAGTTTCCTTTGGAGGAAATACCAAAGGACGAATCATTGGCAAAGGAACAGTTGATATTGGAAGACTTAGAATCAATGACGTCTCGTTGGTAAAAGGACTCAATTACAATTTGATTGGTATAAGCCAGCTTTGTGATACAGGTTTCAGAATCAACTTTCAAGAAGATACATGCTCAGGAATAAGCAAAGATTCTTCTCAAACATTCACAGGAAGATGACATGGAAATATTTATCTTCTGGATGTTAATCCAAACTCCAATCACTGCTTGATCTCAATCAAAGAGGATGAAGATCTTTGGCACAGAAGGTTGGGACATATCAGTATGAAATAAATCTAAAAAATCTCAAACAAGAAACTGGTTCAAGGTTTGCCAGATTTGAAATACAGGAAGACAGAGTTATGCAATTCCTGCATGCTAGGAAAACAAGTAAGAAGTTCTTTCAAAACTATACATCATGTTTCAACTGATCGTGCCTTGCAGCTTCTTCATATGGACCTGTTTGGACCAACCAGAACACAAAGTATTGGTGGTAAGAGATATTGTTTAGTTATTGTTGATGACTTCACAATATTTACATGGGTGTTCTTTCTTGCTCATAAAAATGAAGCATTTTCATATTTTACAAAATTTGCAAAAAGAGTTCAAAATGAAAAGGGCTATACCATTTCTTGCATTAAAACTGATCATGGGGGAGAATTTGAAAATCAAAGTTTTTTAGACTTTTGTGAGGAAAATGGCTTTCAATATAATTTTTCTACTCAATACACACCAGAACAAAATGGTGTTGCGGAAAGGAAAAATCGTTCCTTGCAAGAAATGCCAAGAACCTTGTTGATTGAAAGCAGGATTCCTTTTCATTTTTGGGCAGATGCAGTTTTTACAGCATGTTATATTATTAACAGAGTTTTTCTCAGACCCATTCTTGAGAAAACCCCCTATGAGCTTTACAAAGGTAGAAAGCCCAGTATTTCATATTTTCGAGTGTTTGGTTGTAAATGCTTTATTCTCAAAAACTCAAATGATCGCGTTGGAAAGTTTGATGATAGAGCAGATGAAGATTCTTACTTGGATATTCTACTACAAGCAAAGCATATAGAGTATTCAACAAAAATTCTCAGACTGTGGAAAAAACAATGAATGTAAGGTTTGAAGAAAACATTCAGACTCATAAAGATGAATCTGAATCTCCTCTCCACATTCAAGTGTCTTTAGAAGGTCATCTAGAACCTCAAAAGATCGAAGATTTTGTGGAAGAAAGAAAAGAAGACAATATTCAGACTCAACCAGAAAATTTAGAGTCTGCAGATTCTCAGAAGGAAAGATTTGATAAGAACTGGAAACATAACTCCAGTCATCCGAAAAACCTCATCATTGGAGAAATAGAAGATGGTATCGAGACCAGATCTAAACAAAAAGAGAATATCAGCAACTTGGCATTGATATTTGAAATAGAACCAAAAGATGTTGAAGAAGCCTTATCAGATGAAAGCTGGATAGAAGCCATGCAAGAAGAACTTCAGCAGTTCAGAATCAATGAAGTATGGGAGCTTGTACCAAAACCCAAAAACCATCCAGTAATTGGAACAAAATGGGTGTTCAGAAACAAATTGGATGACAAAGGGAAGGTCACAAGAAACAAGGCAAAACTGGTTGCAAAAGGCTATTCTCAAGAAGAAGGCATTGACTACGATGAAACATATGCACCAGTTGCAAGGTTAGAAGCCATTCGGCTATTATTAGCTTATGCTTGTTTCCATAACTTTAAACTTTTTCAGATAGATGTGAAAAGTGCCTTCCTAAATGGATACATCAAAGAAGAAGTATATGTGGAACAACCACCTGGTTTTGAAGAACCAAGAAAGGCTGATTATGTTTACAGACTCAAAAAGGCTCTTTACGGTCTGAAATAGGCACCCAGAGCTTGGTACGAAAGGTTAAGTAATTTCCTTCTGCAAAATGATTTCACAAAGGGTAAGGTAGATACAACTCTATTTGTTAAGAGAAAGGGTAAGGATTTTCTACTTGTTCAAATCTATGTTGATGATATTATCTTTGGATCTTCTAACGAATTACTTTGCAAGGAATTCTCTAAAAATATGCAGAACGAGTTCGAGATGAGCATGATAGGAGAACTAACATTCTTTCTTGGCTTACAAGTGAAACAAATGAAAGATGGTACCTTCATTTGCCAAGAAAAGTATGCCAAGGAGATAGTCAAGAAGTTTGGACTGCAGAATTGTAAGAAAACAGACATTCCAATGCCTCAATCATCCAAGCTAGACAAAGATGTAAATGGTAAAAAGGTTGATCAGAAGGTATATAGAAGCATGATAGGTTCTCTATTATATCTTACTGCATCTAGACCTGACATACTTTTTAGCGTCTGTATGTGTGCGAGATTTCAGTCAGATCCAAAGGAATCGCATATTTTTGTAGTAAAGAAGATAATCAAATACATTGGAACTTATCCTATGCTAGGTCTTTGGTATTCCAAAGATTTAGATTTTACTCTTACTGGTTATTCAGATGCTGACTTAGCTGGATGTAAAGTAGATAGGAAAAGTACTACAGGTACATGCCAACTTCTTGGAAAGATGTTAGTATCCTGGTATTCAAAGAAGTAGAATACAGTTTCACTATCAACAGCAGAAGCAGAATACGTAGCCTTGGGAAGTTGCTGTGCACAGATTCTGTGGATGAAGCAGCAGTTGCGAGATTTTGCTGTTGAAGACTCAAATGTTGCAATCAGATGTGACAATACCAGTGCCATTAATCTCACTAAGAATCCTATTCTTCATTCTCGAGCCAAGCATATTAAGATCAAATATCATTTCATTAGAGATCATGTTCTAAATGGTGATGTGAATGTTCAATTTATTGATTATAAGAATTAATTAACTGATATATTCACAAAACCCCTTGATAAATCATCTTTCGAATTTATTAGAAACAAACTGTGCATCACTAATCCTTTTTGAAGTGTTTGACAGACAGGAATGTTTTTTCAGACTCAAGTGATCTCGGTCTGAACATTTCCCAGACTCTCAAGAACGGTACGTACTCAGTTTAAATTTTGGCGGGAATATTTTTCGCATGACATTTTCACATTTGTTATATTTGGAAGCAAATTAGGTACGAATCCTAACTTATCTGTTTAATTGAGCTTAAAATATTATCATGTTAGTATTCTGATCTTTTATGCTTCAGAAAATCTATTTCCTTCCTTTTTACTTTGGCTTATTTTTACTTTCTAAAATAACCTTTTATTCCCAAAAATCCGTCATTCACCTTTATAAACCTTTTCGTCTCTTCTCAAAACCATCATCAGTACGATTTTCTGCTCAAACCTTTCCGATACTCAGAGACCCTCTTCGTCTTGATCCAAGATCAAAACTTTTTGTCCTAGAAGCAATCAAAATGCCTTTCAAGAGAAGATCTTCGCGTATTTTGAATCAAGAATCCAAATCTACTGCTCCGCCAGAGTTTATGGAAATTTCAGACACAAAGTCGGAACAGCTTGAAGAACCTATTCAAGCGACTCCTCCTCCTCGATCGTCATCTCCCAAATCAACGGGTAAAACAGATTTCCATTTCAAGAACATTAAACTTGTATGGAAAAATTATCAAAGGTTGAAGAGAGGACATGCTTCTTCTGAGACTCTTCTGAAATGTCTCAAAGACAATGAATTTCGGTTTGAAACTCATCTTACTGAAAACTATTCTGAGCATATTGCTGGGATTGATCACACTTCTGCCAGCACTACCCCAAAGGTGACTCCTTCCAGAAAAGGAAAAGAGAAGGTTGGAGAAACATCCACTTTGTCTGCAAAATCTGTAAGCCCTAAATCTTCTTCAAAGTTTGTTATTCCTGAAGACGACGCTCGGTTTTTCGAGCTTTTTGAAAAGAAAGTGGGCATAGCATCTAGAATGCCGGGGATAGGCGGATTGTTTAGAAGTGCTGAGCATCATACATGTTATAAGCTTTTACTCGCTCGAGGTGTTATGAATCATAGGACTGTGGACTTCGATTGTTTAGAGAAGGCTGATGTTCTGGTCAAACATCTGTTCGAAAGACAAGGCATTTATGAGTTTTGCCTTCTGTCTACCATTGTGTATTCTGAGTTAACAGCTTATTTTTACTCTAATCTTTCAATTCTGTCACCCAACTGGCTCCAGTTCACCGTTGGTGACAAGAAGTTTGATATTAAGGCTGACTTGTTGGCAAAAATAATTGGAGTGAAATACTCCAAATTCATTCCATTGGAGGTAGGCTATGAAGAGGCTTCCAAGGTAGTTTCTGAAAAATCCAATTTTGCTCTGGAATCCAAGAGGCATCTTACTCTGACTTGTCAAAAAGATCCATCATACTGCACAAGATCATCATCAACTGTATGAAGCCGAAAGCAGCCTAAAAAACTGACCTGTCCAAATCTGAAATTAAACTCATCTGGGCTCTTTTGAAAGGTCAACCTTTTTCCTTACCTCATGTCATCATATTTCACATGTATAGGATACTACAAAAGGATAAGGGACAGCTACCATACGGTGCATTAATCTCACGTATTTTTATGTTCCTCAAAATATCAATTACTGCTGACTTGCAACAGAACAGTGTCCCCTGTATGTTTGTTGGGAAGAAAATGCTCTCCAAGATGAAACAATTTGATGATATCAGGGAAAAGTTCAAGGGAAAAGAGGCTGAGGCTATTTCTGATGGTAAGTCCATATCAGAAAAACAGAGCAGAAAAAGGGGTCAGGAAGCAAGAAAGAATCTCCAGTCCCACTGAAGGTGTACAAGAAAAGAAAATCCTTCTGCATGACGAAAGTGATGAAGCAGAAGAAGAACACCTTAATACAGGACATGCTAATGTTCCAGAACATGTTTCTGAACCAGTTCCAAATGTTTCAAAACCAACTTTCACAGATCATGTCTCTGACGAACAAGCACTTGTTCAGGGGGAGATTCCACCAGAAGCAACCCAGGAGTTCGAACAATCTGAGCGAGATAATGTCCAAGAACAGTCTTCTACTGATCAGAACATCCTCACACTTCTGCTTGAAATCAAAGACAAACAAACTACACTGGAACAAGAAGTCAAGCATCTGCAGAAAATGGTTGAGGAAAACTCTCACACTCAACGACTTCAAGCAGCTGCAGACAAAACAGAACTGGAGGAGGCCATTGCTCAATGCTCATCCAACATGGAGAAAGCAGTGGGTCAATACAGTTCGAAGATTGAGGAGGCTGTCTCTATCTTGGAAAACTTTCAACTGATCCGAACACCTTCTAAAACATAGCCTGTTCAAAAATTCTCTCCCAAGTTTTATTTGTTGGTCTGTAAACTCATTAACATTATTTGTTTAAACTGGTTATTCTCTTAATATTAATGCCTTACATTCTCTATATTTATCTTTTTGCTGATGACAAAAAGGGAGAGAATTCATATGTAGATTCAATATAGGTTATAGACAAAGGAAGCAAAGAAGCATAGAGTTCAACAAAGTTTGATCTTTCAATCTGTGTTTAATGCGCTGAATATGATTGCTTATTTCCAACTTATTTCAAATTGATTCAATCTACAGGAAAGTTTTGTCACCATCAAAAAGGGGGAGATTATTGAGGAAAACTCCTATTGATTTTGAAGTTGACAAAACCTTCCATAGTGTTTGTAAATCTGATACTTATTCTAAACCTTCTCATTTCAGGTATATAAGTTCTGGAAGCTTAGAAGGAAATTCTTCAGATTTTACAAGATAGAAGAATTATCTAAGTTCTGAGATATTTCTCAGACGCAGAAATAATACAGACTCTATAAGTTATTGAAGACCCACAAAAACTAGAATTCTAAGATTCAGAAAATTCAGAAGCAGACGCGTAAGCTGAAATTTTCCAGAAGAAGATTCTTCAGAAGCAGACGCAGAAGCTAGAATTTTCAGAAGCAGACGAAGACGCAGTAATTCTTCAGAAGCAGACGAAGACGCAGTAATTCTTCAGAAGCAAAACTCAGAACGAAGAAAAACAGCTAGTGATCTGGTAATGGATTTCACAGAAGGAAAGTATTGATTAAATCAATCTTACTCAAATTGATTGACAATCAAATACTAAGACAAGAATACTTTCCAACGGACAAAACTCTACTTATGGAAACCAAGATTCTGATTGTATGGGCGACCAGAATCAGCGGGATTCAGAATCTATCATCCAACGGTTACTCAATTCTTATTTTACAAATCTGTCCAAGGTGAAGATTGGAAGATGATCCTCTGCAAGTTGTCCAACGGCTAGTGTGGATGAAGAGGAGTATTTAAGGAGAACGTGAGCAGCAAAAGGAGAAGCGATTCAAGAATCAACAAGTCCAAAGTCTGAGTTTACTCCAATCTGTTCTCTTGTCATTCTGAACTAAAGATCAAGATCTTAAGGATTACTTTGTAAAGAGTATTTGTGTGAGATAGAGAGTCCTATCATACACAATAGTTCTGAGACTCAAAGTCCGTAAAATTCCTCTTGATTACATAGTGAAATCCAGCCAGTAGGCTGTAAGCGTGGGAGAGTGGACGTAGGCTTGCTATAAGCCGACCCACTATAAACTCGTGTGCAGAATTCTCTTTTCCTTATCTCTTTACATTCTGCATTTCAGAACCTCTCTCTTTTGGTCTAACTTAAATCTGAATTTTATTCAGACTCTATTGTTATTCGTTTCAATTCCGCACAAATTTCAAAGATTTGTTTAGGATTACCTATTCACCCCCCTCTAGGTGACCTGTGCTAGCTATTTCATTATGACGATCTCGTTTTTGGCCCTTCGGCCAAATTTGTAGGCCTTGTCCACATTCGAACTTCTCCTTTGTACTTTCAATCCAATCAAAACTTGGAGGTCACCAACTTACTTTTATGTTAATAGTTTATTGTCTACTCACTTTATTTCTTTGTCCAACATTTGTAAAATATATTAAACTAGCTATGTTAACGAATTCAAAATTCAGTATTAATTTAACCTAAATTTGATTTACCTATAATACATCTATGATTGAATTTTAACATAAACTAAAAATTTATCTCTTATGGCAGCAGCATACCCCGAATTTTGGCAAAACGGGACCTTGGATATTCATGCATTCTCTTTCAATGGATTTTGTGCAAGAGGGACAATATTAAAGAAACCAAAGAAGGTATCTGTATAGTTAGTTTTATGTCGTGGGAATGCTAGTAGATGAGAAAACTAATTGAAGGTAAGAATGTTCAATATTCAAATGCAGATTACACTTGTTTGGGATTTATATCGCGAGGATATTGTGATTTTATTCATTATACCAAAATTAAGCAATGATGCATTGACCATACAAAACCCTTCCTCTTGAAATTCATGTATAAATCTATCACGAGAATAGCCTTTGTTAACAATAGCAGCCAAAATGGAAAAAACATAAAAGGCATTCAAGACTCGGGAGTTATGGCCCTCATGGGTCAAAGACGAGCATTGAAGGACTAAAACTTAACTTGAAATAAGGCATGGCTGCCAAGACGAGCATTGAAGGACTAAAACTTAACTTGAAATAAGGCATGGCTGCCATTTTTTTTCCACGGAAAATGCATGTTTTCCACTTGTCTTTGAAATTCTGCCTTGCTAGAGTTTGAGACATTTTCATGACGTCGGATGTTCAGTCAAACCACACTGGTCATAACGGTCCCCTGTCCTACTGAAACCAAGCAATCAATGGCTGGGTCACAATTTCTATACAAGGTTTTGTTTATTTCACTGAAAATTTTTCGCAAGAATTTGATTTTATGGTATACGATAAATGAATTCACTAAATGCAGCTTGTATAATCAAAAAGAGCACGTGATGATTAACAAACTGGAATTAGTCTCTTCTTTGTTTATTCCGTAATACATTAAAATAACAAGAATTACAAAAGAAAAATTAGTGAAGATATTATGAAAGCATATTTCTAATATAATATGGATTGATAGTGCTTTTTGAAAGGGTTAATACCATGAAAAATCCTAAACTGGTACATTTGTTACAAATTTACCCCAAACTATTTTTTTGATCATAAAAAACCCTAAACTAGTACACCTATGACAATTTTACCCCGAACTATTTTTTTGACCATAAAAAATCCCAC
Organism: Syzygium syzygioides; assembly: GCA_031216285.1. Classification (NCBI taxonomy): domain Eukaryota; kingdom Viridiplantae; phylum Streptophyta; class Magnoliopsida; order Myrtales; family Myrtaceae; genus Syzygium; species Syzygium syzygioides. The sequence continues at coordinate 25,176,425 of CM062245.1, forward strand.
ACTGGTATATTTGTGACAATTTTATCCTTGAACTAATTTTTTGGCCACCAAAAACCCTAAACTGGTACACCCGTGACAAATTTACCTTCCGTTAGTTTCCGTTAAATTTTACTGTCAAATTGCGAAGTTTAATGACACGTGGTAATTGACATGTGTACCGGTTTTGGGTTTTACCTCTCTGTTTGTCACAAGTTTATCAATTTGTGATTTTTTTGTGATATTAATATAATTTAACGGATACTAACAGAGGGTAAATTTGTTACAAATGTACTAGTTTGGGATTTTTAGTGGTTAAAAAATTAGTTCGGGGGTAAAATTATCACAGATGTATTAGTGTAGAGTTTTTGGTGGTAAAAAAAATAGTTCGGGGTAAAATTATCAAAAGTATACCAATTCGAAGTTTTTTGTGGTAAAAAGGTATACCAGTTTGGGGTTTTTTGTGGTCAAAAAAATAGTTCGGGATAAAATTATCATAGGTGTACCAGTTTAGGATTTTTTGTGGTATTAACCCTTTTTAAAAATGTAGAAGAACATAAATATTAATGACGCATATCCAGGAAATGGTAGACAAAATCTATGGAGAAAGAAAACATATGAGATTTGTCAGGGAAAAAATAGAAAAAATTGATGAAGATAAGAAATAGACATAGAGTGATTTATTCTTCTCACTTGGATGTGCAGCAAGATGTTAGGGACCATAATTTCCTTCTTGTCACAAGGGGAAGTTGTTTTTTTTTTATCAATCTAAGCTTATTATTTTCGAGTCAAGGAGAATGCTTTCCGTTGATTGACTAGTTTTCCGTCATCCCAACATAAAAAAATTCTAGAATACATTGCCACAAATGGTCTTCCATCAAATTAACTTACACGAAGTTTTGAAGAAATCGACAATCATCTTTTATTTTTTTCTCAATTTGATAGTTGTTTACGATTGTTTGGGCATTAGTCTTGCTTCTAATATGAAGTACCTTTTGGAAATTTTCCTAATTGTCTAAATAATTGTTTCTCTGTTTGTGTTTTCATTTTCAGTAGAATGACTTCATTAGAAGCAGTTCTACTAACAACTTGATTACCTTTTAAATCATCTGCAATAATCAGTGGCGGAGCAAGGAGGTCAATTGATCAAAACTCGAGACGTTTACCGATATGACTATGTTTCGATATATGGGGTCAATTTGCAAATTTTTGATACAAATTTTACAGTAGGTATACGTATATCCTATATGAGCTCAGTGGGTTTAATTATTAATGATCTCATGTATCAATAAATGCGATAAACTAGGAAGACCATGATGAATATATCTACTCAACAAACACTAATGTCTATAAAAACATAAGAAATAGGGCCATACAAATGAATCCAACTCATGAAATAATTAGGAATTTACATTATGCTCAAACAATTCAAGGTACAAGATATATTAAAACAAAATTATTTGGTAGACCAAGGTACTGATGTAGTCATTTACTGTAATCTATACTAGCGTTATGCTATTTACAAAGTAATGATTAAGTAATCATCATGTTATATTGGAAGGCACCACATGGGAAAATTACTAAAAAAAGTCATAAACTTATTGCAATTATATCAATTTAGTCATAAATCTTTTGTTTGCCAATTGAATCTTAAATATTTTGAATTTTTGCCAATTCAGTCCAACCGGCCAATTTTGGCAGAAAATCGCTAACGTGAATGTCAACCTTTCTACGTGGCACAACCAGTACTGACGTGAAAATTTTTGAATAATATTTTAATATTTTTCAAATTTTTTATTTTATTTTTTTATTTTTCCTTTTATTTTTCTTTTCATTCTCTTTCTTTTATTTTTCTTCATTCTTCCTCTAGCCAGTCGTCGGACCTCAGCAACAATAAATGTTGTCGATAATGAAAACATTTTCATCGACTAACTATTTCAAGTGATGTAAGAAATTATTTTTAGGAAAATATTTTTCAAATAATTTATTTTCGTTAAATAAATGGAGCCTAAGTGTAAACAAGTAAACTATTCTTGATATCCTGAGAGCAGTTGTCTAGCATCTTATATTATCACTAGGCTCCACAATTATAATGTGGTACTAGTCCTTGATTATTCATATAATGGACAGTGAGTTTGGGCCTTGTGCAAGTAGACAAAGAAGTAACGACAGGTTGTTCCTTCCACACAACTTCCATTTATAGTATGATCATAAAATTCTTCTCAATCATTGTTTTTCACTCGAAGTATGAACTTTTAAACCCAAAAAATATACGTTTGGGTATGTGAATTACCCGCATATTGTTCTATGATTGTCGTCAGTAGCTACAATTTTTTAGATTTATTGTTAAAGCTCCACCTAAATTTGATTCTAGAGAAAACAGATTGACAAATAGTATCGATTATGTGGTGATCTATCATTTACACGAACAACAAGAAAAGTGTCAGAAAAGTTCTAAACATAATATATTGGTACAAATTTAGTCCTAAAACCTTTTAATTGTGCCAATTTAGCCCTAAACCTTTTGAAATTGTGACAATTAAGTCATTTCGGCTAATGTTATCTTGATATTTCTGACGTGAATGCCTACCGGCTTACATAGCATTGCCAGCATTGACGTAGATAATGTATAATAATATTTTTTGATATTTTTTGTTCTTTTTTTTCTTTCTTTCTTTTTTCCTTTCTTCTTCCTTTTGCTAGTGATTGATCACAAGCAATGGCAGGCCACCGACCATGGCCAAGCAGGCTGGCCTCGCCTGGGCAAGGGTCACCGTTGCCAGAATAGGCGAGGGCAAGCCCCAATGAGGCTGCCCTGGCCTAGGCGAGGCCCAGTGAGGGTTGGCCTCGCCTAGGCTAGATCTGGCGAGGGGAGCCCTCGACAAGGCTCGCCCTTGCCTGGCTAGGCCTTGTCTATGGCGAGCGATGGCAATGAGGACCCTTGCCCTGGCGAGGCCATCTTGCCTGGCCATCGCTTGTGACCAATGGCCAGTCATCAGCAAAAGGAAGAAGAAAGAAGAAAAGAAAAAAAAATAAATCAGAAAAAAATGATAAAAAAATCGTAAAAATGTGAAAAATTATCCACGTCACCTTCGGCGGTGCCACGCAGGCCGAATGGCATCCACGTCAGTAATATCTAGCCAAAATTAGTCGGAATAGCTGAATTGGCACAGGATAAAAATGTTTGGAACTAAATTAGCAATATGAAAAGTTTTAAGATTAAATTGATATAAATATAATAGGTTTAGGATTTTTGTGAAACTTTTTCCCATGAACAATGGATAATTACTCATTTGCCGCTTTAGTCCGACACAAAAAAGGAAGGGCAGAAAAGGTGCTTGTGCAGCTTGTGCCTCTGTATTCGTTTTACGTGACTATAAAAGCAGATATCATTAATATCCTCGCCGCTTAAGATGCAAAACCATGTGAAAATGGACTAACGGTCGAGATTGAAAACCACTTGATCCAACGGGGGATATCTGCGCTAAACCTTGTTATATAGGCACTGATCTCTCATATTTTCTTTTGCCTCTCTTCATGTCTCAGAGAATTGTGTCAAACCCAGCTATGGCTCTGATGAAACTGTTGCTAGTGCATCTCATTTGGTGCGGCGTTCGTGGTTTTTGGGGCGAAGCAACAAGCATTTCCGAGGATGATTCGGAGATAGAGGCACAACTAAAGATTTTGAATAAGCCTGCCGTCAAGACATTTGTGGTACTGCTTCTACGAATTTACAGCTTCTATTTTTTTGGGAATTTTTACATTAAAAGGTGTAATCGTTCTTTACTTTCGTATGTACTAGCACGATTAGCCCATGAAATGCAAAGAATATGTATATAAATAAATTATTAAACTTTTGAAGTCAGTTTTTCTTTAACTGTAGAAGAATAATCTGCTAAATTATGTAAGTATCAATTAAAATAGCTTATTCAAGGACAAATGAGTGCGTCGATTTAGTCTGCTAAATTATGTAAGTATCAATTAAAATAGATTATTCATGGACAAATGGCAAGCATGCCTTTATTCAGTGAAAATAGTGACAAGCTTGTATGTATTTTAACAGATGGCAAACATGCATATTATTGAGGGGAACCATTCAATCTTTTCCTCATAGAGAAGTTTATTTCCATATAAGTGAGTCTCAGCAATTTTTTTTTGCCTAAGGAAAATCTTTCAATTCATTCAATCCTAACATACATTTACCAAAACAAGCTAATCATTCATAAAGGTGCTTGACCTTTATTTTGGATCTATTATTGCTGCTATTGTTTTCAAAGGAAAAGAGGAACATGTTACACTTATATAGCATACTAATAATTTCAAATAGAAATAACATGGTTAGCATTTATAGGGTTGCCGAATAAGATTTAAGAGTTGCTGGTGCTTTTCTTCCCAACATGTGAGATGGCAAATGTTCGGCGGAGGATGATAACCAAGACATCTATGGGCAGTTAATTGTCATTTCCATTGTTGAACAGTATTTCTACTTTTCAACCACAATTTCTGCAAGTATTTCTCAGCAAGTACTAATGTTTGCTTGACAAATGGTTGACTGCGTTTGATACTTCTATGAAAGAGTAAAGAAGGAGAGACCATCGATTGTATACCTATTCACAAGCAACCAGCATTTGATCATCCTCTACTCAAAAATCATAAAATTCAGGTGAGAATGTTTGTTGATATTTCCCCATTAATCAACTAAACTACGGGATAGTCTAATATGAAATTTGTCTCAAATGTTTACTTTGACTTTCATGATTTCATTTTTTTTTTTTGCAGCTAGAACCCAATTTGCCTCCTTTTGAAAAGGTTAGAACTCCCATAAATGCAAAATCCGTAAATTTCGGATTGAGAGAACCTTGTCCCGTTGGAACAGTTCCCATTCCTCGAGCAACTAAGGAAGATTTGATAAGGGCGAGATCCATTTCCAAAGTGCCACCTGTATCTGCCATGGGACAGAATACCAACAATCAACATGTTCTCTCTCTCTCTCTCTCTCTCTCTCTCTCTCTCTCTATGTACATTTAATTTCTGCAAAACAAAATTTTTATTAGAATTTTCATTTTGTACATATCTATATTTAGATATCAGTTTTCACATGTTGTGGTAGGTACATAAACTTCTACTTAGAGTTGCTTTGCTAAATATATAACAATTATTTTGAGTTTGTGAAAACACATATCACGAATACATGAATACACGTAAAAACATCTGAATCATAAAATTGTTACCCAACAACATTCAATTGGCGATGAACGTAAGGTATATACAATTTTTTCCTCCCTTCATCATCCTTATGTATGAGATCGTGTGCAGATGGTTTATCTGGCGGACGACAACGTAGAAAATATCAAATATGGAGCTGGTGCGAGGATGACCATCTACAATCTAACTCTTGCTCCTGACCAATTCAGCTCACACCATATATGGCTTCAAACCGGTCCTCCAGAACATATCAGCTTGATCGCAGCAGGTTGGCGGGTAAGTTATTGGTTTCTAAGTATGAAGAAGTCAATTCTGATGAAAAATGTGACAATTGCTTGACTTGTTTTATTTACTAGGTCTCCCAACGACTAAATGGTGATACTATTTCTCGATTATTCACATTTTGGACGGTCAGTTTGCACATGCTCGATCAATTCTATCACCATTAAAAACTTCACTCCTCCAATTTTGTATACCTAACATGCATGAGAACCGGATGAAAGTCAAATTATCAATTGACTGAAACATTACTCTTATAGGGCGATGGTTATCGTAATGGGTGCTATAACGTTCGATGTCCAGGTTTTGTTCAAGTAGATAGGGAAGTAACAACCAATTATCCATTCTATGATAATTCTGTCCCCGGCGGGACCCGATATGAGCTATCGCTTCGAATTGAACAGGTAAGCTCGATTCATCAAGCTCATCAAGCCATATAGCAATCTCGGTCTTGCATAAGATGTTCATGTCATATTTTTTGCTTCATAATACGACGAGATCATGTCATGGTCGGTGGAAAAATCAATCCGGTGCATATTGGACCTTTGTAACATGTGAAATGAAACTTGTGAACAGGATATTTTCTTTTTGACCGGGACTTGTATACTGCGAATTGGTGGCTGATCGTGAAAAATGATCCTCCAGTTAAAGTGGGTTATTGGCCGAAGGAACTATTCGCCAATCTACGCAACGGCTCGCTGCATGCAGCTTGGGGAGGAGCTGGCCAAGAGGCAAGCAATGGATACTGTCCTCCATTGGGAAGTGGCCGTTATCCCGACTCTAGTTACGAGTATGCCGCATACTTCAGTCACATGTACTGGCTCTACAGAGGAAGCGCCCGCCTTCAACCTTCCAATAAAATTCATGAATGGGTCGACAAGTCCAACGTTTATGCCTTGAAGAACGATGGCAATGTGCGGAAAATGGGGTACACGCTTCGCTATGGAGGCCCGGGAGGTTATTGTAGAGTACAATGACTTCTATGGAAAAAACAAATGTACTTTGAGCAACTTAATAAGCAAAACTGAGCAGGTTTTGTAATTCCAAATTGCGTTTTGAATTTTTTTCCCCTCTTGATTTCCTATTTCTCAAGGCAGGCTATCGTAAGGATTAACCTTCCATAATTCTTTTTTATTTATTTATGAAACCCTAATTTGATACGGCAAGCTTCATTAGTAAAATGAGCCGTGAGAATTATTTTTCACAACCCTACAGGAACGCTCTCGTGCACATTGCAGGTTCGATCAGTGCAATGTGTTGAGAGCTGATGAGTTCATTTGGCTCCTTAAGCCTCCTATTCATCCTAACCAGCTTCCTCAACTTGCAAACCCTAAATATTGTACCCAACACATCACCCATGAGCACCACCTTCCCATTGAAATTCCAGATAATGCAAACTACTATTTGTGTCATTCCTCTGTAAAATTGAGAGATTAATTTGCGATGATGAATTGTTAAGTCTAAAAACTATATGAGGTATTGAGCGTAATTGGGGCTGAGAACCTTTTGACACCTATTTTTTTAATTTTTCCCATACTTAATTATGCAAAAATGTAGAGGTTAATATCCTTAATTTCTAAAACAAAAAAAAATTATTTAATTGCATTGCATATAGACATAGGTACATTTTGCATAATTAAAATGTATTTTTCATCTTTTAATTAAACAAAATTGAAAAAAAATGTTAAAAAAATAAAAAATCGGATCGAGGCGGGTCGAGGCTGGGTTGACCCGGCCCACTCTTTTCTCCTTCCGCGGGCCTAGGCCCTCTCCCCTTTTTCTTTTTTCCTTCCTCGCGAGCTAGGCCTGGCCCAGCCCGCTCCCTCCTTCTCTTCCCCCCACGGCCCGGCCTCTCTCCCTCTCTCCTCCTTCCTTCCCCTTGCAGCTGACCGCAGCCTGGGACAAAGCGAATAAACCGCTCCACCTTGCAAAAATGGCCACCAAAGTCAAGAACCTAGAGTAGGCTGGTGTAGAGCATTCAATGGACGACTTTCGGGGCAAAGACAGTGGCCGGCGACCGCTATATAAACCAGCAAAGAGGAGAGAGACAGCCCGGGCAAAAACAGAGAAAAGAGAGACCAAGAGATTTGGAGAGATTTTGAAAAATTAAGAGCAAAAATGAGAGCTGAGTGTTTACAGGGACTGAAGAGGAAGCTAGCCGGCCTCACCCTTGCCCACAGATTGACCGGCGGCCCCCTAGAATCAGTCCAGACTGGTAAGTCCTTCTCGGCCCCTGCTCGACTCTGTTTTCCCTTGCTTTTCTGTGCAGGTTGGCCGGGACTCGCACAAGCCGTTTCGCGCGAATCCGGGCCCATGTTGACCTCGCTCCTGGTCCATGCTCGTCGTTAGAGGTGAGTCAAGGCCGTCGGAGCAAGCCCTGGTCTTAAAAAAGGTCGAAAACCTACTTTTTCGGTCACGTACTCCATGTGCTCGAGAAAATGTCTAAGTGAAGCTCTGTGTTGCTGGTTCTTAGCGGGCGATTTCCAGGCAGGCCAAGGAGTCGTGACGCTGGTCACGGTCATGTGGTGGCCATCAGAGGCTAGGCAAGGCCACAATTCCACCTGGGTCGACTGGCCAAGCCTTGACCGTTGTTTAGGCTTGAAGAGCTCCGGTTGGGGCTCGGTTGGCAGCCACTGTGGCTGGCCACCTTGGCGTGCTAGATGGGTGCCGCCTCAACCTCGGGTGCTAAGGCCAATGGCCAGGCGAGATGGTCGACCAATCGCCGAATGTCGCCCCGCGGGCGTTCTCGATTGCCTGTGCATGCAAGAACAGGCCTGAGCCCGACGTGCAGATCAGTCCAATCGGGTCTGCAGGCCATTTAGGGCCGGTTCGACATGGTCCCGAGCCCAATCCGATTTAGGACACGGGTCAAAGGCTTAGGTTGATCCCAACCCGGTTTGGATACGGAGATCCGACCTAGGTCAATGCATATGGGTGGGTCCATCGACTCAGGTGGGTACCCAGATCCACCGATCTGACTAGTTTGAATAGTATATTGATATTATATTATCTTTTTATTAAAAATATTATTTTTTAAAAAAATTACAAAAATTTTAAAAATTAAAATTTGAAAATTTTTGAAAAAAATTATTTATTTTTTTTAAAAAATACTAAATAGCCTAAATAGCTAGACTTTGAGTAATTTTCCTTAAAAAAATGTGAAAATCTTTTCGAAAAAATGTGTTTAAATTGAACAATACTTTGAAACCATAGTGTTAAGCGAAATGTCTCCCTTTAATTTATATATCTCTCTCGCATCTACTGTCAAGTATTTTTAACCTAAGTAATCATTACTTTTAACCCATGGTTATTTGATCATATCCTTTTGCAACTCATGAAAGTCTTCCAAATACATCCCCCTCTTGATCATAAGAAGCCATTTCAAGTATCTAAGTTCTAAATAGAGAACTTCAACTCATTCTTGCAAGGAAAGAGAAAGAGTTCCATGTCACTTTCCTTCTTTCCCTTCTCTTTCATTTGTCACTCTTTCGAAGCAAAGAAAGTCTCACGTTTGTGTTTTTAAAGCTTCTACATCAATATTTCAATATTGACAAGGTGAATTTTTGGCCTTCCTCTTTATCATCAAATTAGTTTTGTTGTTTAAAAAGATTGGGAGTTGTTAGTTTATGTTCTTGATTATTTTGCTTTGAAGGTATATAAAGCCTTAATTAGTTCAAGTCATTTTTCTAGGTAAGTGAAAACTCTAGAGACTAAGATAGAATGATCTACTTCGTACTCTTAACTTGGCTGTTTGATGATTGCCAAATTTAGTTTGAACTTTGATGTTAAGCGTAAGAAAGTAATAATGATTGCGAGTTGAATTGTTATGATCGTTTGACTTAATTCGATGTGAATCTACATGGAGGTTGTGATTAATCAACTTCTGTGAGATTCGGTAGTATAAAATAGGAAATGGTGAAATTAAACTAGAAAGTGATATTTTTGGTAATTCGACTAAGTTCCCGATTTACTTGCTAAGTTTGATGATTAATCACGCTATAAAATATTTTGGTTGTCAATGTTCACGTTGTCGATTCTTCGATTCGCCAATGTTCACGTTGTCGATTCTCCTATTATGTTATCATTCCTTGCATGAGAAAAGAAGGGAGCTAAGCATGTCATTACCATGAGCGTCATGATCGAATAGGCAAGATAGTTGTATTTTGAAAATGATTTGCATGAAAAGGTGTTCTTTACCGGATGTTGCTTCTTGAAAATTAGTGTTGATTTCATTGTAGATACAAGGGAAAGGATATAATTATAGTATTATCATGTGCTATAATTATAATATTATCATGTGCACTGTTATTATGGAATTAAATATGAAAAATATCATGTTTCATATATATTCCGTAACCCATATATTAGTGATGACAATGCCTCGGGTGTCGAGATGCCTTATGTGTCGGACATGTAATCAAAAGAATTTATCTTATTGAGAAATTCATGTCTTACTCCATAAGGTTTAGGGAACAAAACAAAAGAACAATAGCCTAAAAAAAGGTTCTCGCATGCCCAAAGAGTGTTCAGGGAGAGAAATAACGAATACAATACATGTTTACATGTATATATATGTATAAATATATGGACACACATGTCTACTAGTGAATTAATTGGTGATGACCGTATCTTATAATATGTTATGTCATCCGCTTACATTTGAGTGAATAATCTCATGCAATACAGTTGTTGGTTTCCATCAACATTATCATGATAAGAAAGATGATGTATTTACACCTGCACTCATCATATGGAGATTTCATTTGCTGGGTTTTGGTTCGCTCCTTTATTTTTCAAATATTTAGAATGGATTGCCCACCGCCATTGCTTTTTGGAGCTCTCATGCATTTCAATTGTGTTTATGAAGATGTGCTTGAACTTGGTTCAGCCATAGCATATACTAAGCGTAGTTTCACAGTGTGGGTCAACGTGGCATTTCTAGAGGGGATTTCCATCAATTTGTCGCTTGGTACTTGAATATCGACGGTGAGTTAATTGGACCGCTGAGGGCTTTTTATGGCGACGAAGACGTGTGGATGGGCGAGGTTGTCGATCCGTAATCTAGTACGTGACTTTCTATAGGCAAGTTTTCGGATGCAAGAGTATGGGAAAGTATCGACAAGACCCGACCGTCTTCCTATAGTTAATGCGTTGTATCCAATTTCTTTTTGTACCTGTATTAATACTTGGAAGAGGGAAGATAATGGATAAATGCATATGTATATTATCCAAACTTACGTATTTCGTGCAATGTGTTTAGTGCTTCCGCATGCTAATAATAATTACAAGTTACTATTGGAAAGGGTACGTGTCACGTGTGACATTCTGGAGCGTCACAATAATAATGTAGAAGATGTCAAATATGAAGCTGGTGTGATGAGGAACATGTATGATCTAACCATAATTAATGACCAATTCAGTTCACATAATATTTGAATTGAAACCGGTCCTATAGATCATCTTAAGGTGATTGTAACCAATTGGCAGGTATATAGGTATATAATATGTTCTAAGCATAGAAAAGTCAACTATTTGTAATATCCTAGGAGCAATTGCCTAACATCTTTTATCTTTACTTGACTTATCCACAATCACATGTGATCCTATTCCCCAAAAATTCATATGCTCGACCGTCGAGCCGGACATCTTTAGATATTTCTTTTTCGATAACTTCTTCCTTCAACTTTTTACGCCCGACATGCATACAGAAGTGAAGTTGGATTGTTGACTCCGTAAGTGATCATTTTATAGGGCGATGGCCGTCATGATGGGTGTTACAATGTATTAAGCCCGGTCCAAGTAGACAGGGAAGTAACGACAAGTTATCCTTCCCACATAACTTCCATTTATGGCGGTAATTAATATGATTATAAAATTTTTTTCAATCATTGCTCCCCTTTCGAAGTATGAGTTTGAAACGGGAAAAATATAATGAATCTAAAAGACATAGCTACTAATGACAATCATACAACAATTTATTATGAGTACAACATATTAAAACCATGTTTGGTTCAATATTGCAAATGGGCCTCGAGACACTAAAGTTCATTGGGTGAATGCAAATGGCATTTAGTTCGTTTTTTGCTCAAATTAATGCAATTGCATTTCTAAAGACCTTTAGCCCAAGACAGATCCGAAGGTCTTTTGGAATGCTGCATTTCCAGAATGCAAATACAATTTTTTTCTCCAACTTTGCCCTAGCTCAACTATCATAATTCTGGAAATGTCCCTACCTAACACAACCTCATTGACAAGGTTTTAGGCCATCAGCATGCGGCTAGTGAGACTCCGACGAGGTCGTATGTGGCTGCCGGTAAGCCAAATCTAATGCTAACAGCCTTGATTGAGGTTGCCTGACCTCAGGTGACACAGCTTGGGTTCATGCGACCTAGGGATTGTCACCAATGTTTATGCATGGTGACGATCGCCTAGGGTCGGGCGACCACAGGCGAGGCTGCCAGCGCTAAATCTGGCTCATGCGGCAGCCAGATCTAGCCTCTTGTCAGCCACTGAGCTTTGTTGGTTTTGTTTATAAAAAAGAAAAAGAAAAAAATGCTTTACAAAGTATAATTTTGCCAAACACCATTTAAGTAAAAGTTGTTTCCAAATGCATTTTAAGGGTACGTTTGTTTCATAAAAAACGTAATGCTTTTGGAAAAAAATTTCCAGGAAAACGGTTAGTTTTCTTTTGTTTGCTAATATGTGATTGAAAATGTTTTCTACAGTTTGGCTATTATTTGGAAAATGATTTTAATCTCATGATTTTATCTCGGGCAAAAAAATAAAAAATAAAAAAATTAATAAAATTCAAATCTTTAATTATTTTTTATTTTTCTTTCTTTTTAAAAAAAATGAATTTTTAATTATTTTTCTTTTTTATCTTTTATTTTTTATTTTTATTTTCTTTCCTTTTTTTTTTCCTCCTTTCTCCGCTGCAATCGGTCAACAACGGCCACAAATGAATTGAAGGCTTACTCGGTAACAGCCATAGGTGAGCTCGCCGGGATCAACCAAGCCTCGAGCTTGCTAGTCTCAGGTGAGCCTCAATCTCGATGGCTTTAGGTGAGCTCGAGCCTTGCCATATCCAGTGAGCTTGAGACGCGAGCTCAAGGGCCATGTTGTGGAGTGCGCGAGCTCGAGGCAAGGTCGAGGCATGAGCTCGACTTGCCAGATCCAGTCGAGGCTCGAGCTAGCTAGACATGGTGAGGTCGGGCCTCGTCCGATGTTGGTGAGCTCAAGCTCGCCATCTTGGTAAGGCTCGACGTCGTTGACCATCGTCGAGGCCGGTGACCGGTTGAGGAGGAAGAATGAAAAGAAAAAAAGAAAAAGAAAAAAGAAAAGAAAAGAAAAATAAAATTTTAAAAATTCAAGAGAGCAATTTCAAAAAGTATTTTCACTTTTTCACATATGAAAATTCACTTTTCTAAATTTGTGCATGAATTTTTTTGTTAACCCGAAAGTGTTTTCGGTTGACTAGTAATTTTCTGTGAACTAAACGAATGAAAGTCCGGAAAATCAATTTCCAAAAAATACTTTCCCCAAACAAACACACCCTAAAATTACAATTTATCAAACACTAATTGCATTTTAGAAAACCCCTTTACCTAAAAACTTTTGCATTTCCTCAAAAATATTTTTCCAAAGCCGAATCAAACGGGCCTCAATCTAGTCTTTGTCCAAGTAGACAAGGAAGTACAACAGGTTATCCCTCCCACAAAACTTCCATGTATGGCGTGATTATGAAATTTTTCTCAATCATCGTTTCCCTTTCGAAGTCTGAGCTTGATGACTTTACCCTCAATCCCGATTTCTTGTTGCTCTTGAAATCTCCACTGTTTCGGTGCTCGACTTTCCACTCTACTGAATTTTGCCCCTCGACCAAATATTCTTCAATTTCTTGAACTTGTTTTTCCTTGATTGGTTGAATTCATACATTTTTTTTTTAAATTTTTCCTTGTCTACCATTGAGGGAGTCTACCACCACCATGACCGTGTGCTTGTGCGAGAGAGAGATGCGACATGGAGATGCACAGATGGTACATTTGTGGTCACACGAGGCGAGCGTCCTCCAATTACAGAGAGAGAGAGAGAGAGAGAGAGAGAGAGAGAGAGAGAGAGAGAGAGAGATTGGGTGACTTTCTCTAGGTTTTCATGCATATATACAATAACTTCCATTTCAACCTATGTGATTTGGTGACTTTCTTCTAATACCTAGGTGTACATGTCTGATCAAATTAGTTAGGCCACGTTCTCTTTTTTTTTTTTTTTTTTATGTCTCCACTATTCTTCATTTTACTTTTATCTATTTCACTAAACAAACCTTTCTTAAACTTCATAAATTGATATGCTCGCAGTGTGTTTCGACCATATGTCAAATATTATTGCACTAAATAATTTTTTTTTGGCAATCATGACTCGGGAGCGCTTGAACTTATGCTTAAATTCATGTACTTATAACTAATTGAATTGCTCTAAAGTAAAAGGCTGATACATGAAGACATGAAAGCGATAAAATACTGTTATGGAGTTGTTATAGTGACAGGATCCAAATTTTAATTTGAAATTCCGATTCTTAAGGAAATTGTCGTGTGATATTAGTGTCTTTAACACTCAACCTTATGATGTCATTTAGTAGAGAGAAACACACAAGAATATAACATTTCAAACCATTATCACTTGGAATTAGATTTCTTGACATGGGGATTGTATATGAAATTTTTGAAGAATTGAACAGTCAACCTTTGTGTGGTAGATACATTCTTCAATCTATTCTCAAACTATCACCTCGCAAATTGAGGGTAAAAATAAAATTTGCTAAATTTCTCTTTTTCCATCAATTGATTTTGCTCAATTTTTTAAAATTTTTCTCTCTCCAGGGCATCATGCAACGATCTAACTAGTTACTATTAATCTTAGGTTAGTCTGTTATACATAAAAAGATTTTCAGTTCTACTATTAAGTTGGAGTATATTAAGGCCGCGCTATTATTATTTTTCTTCAAAGGACAGACATGATAAATTCAAACCCTAATTTGTAATGTCGATCTTGTTAACTAGGGATTCGAAATAGATGATTTGAGATGGGATAAGCAAAGAATAAAGATTGTCATATGGTGCGAAAATCTTTGGGAAAGGGGACTAGTGTCCTCGTCTTTATCACTCAGGTAAGTCTGAAGAAAATGCTTCCCACGTAAGGATTCAAAGAAACTTCCCATGGACTTGCTATCCCCTACAATAACCTCCAGGACCTCCATAGCCTATCCAGTAGCCTAAATGACGGTCATGCGGATGGTACTTCAAATCGTAGACATGGGATCTATCCACCCATATGCCCACTTCTGTTGAAGGCGGTAGATAAGTCTGGTCTTCACTAACCCACTGTAATGTTCGGAAGTACGTTGCGTGTGTGTAATCGTCATCGGGCTTGTGTCCGCTTCCGATCGGAGGACAATCTCCATCGCTTCCAGCTAGGCCAATCCCTCCCCAAGCCGTGTGTAGCGAGCCATTTTGTAGATTCACGAATAGTTCCTTTGGCCAGTAGCCTACTTTAATCGGAGGGTAATTGATTATCAGCCACCAATTCCCAGTTTCACGGTCCTGAGTAGAAGAAAATGTTATTGATAAGTTTTTACACACCTCAATCACATTGGATCGTGGAGATAGGCACACGATTGTTCTCGGTTTTAGGTTAATAGTTCATTGAAACTACGTGATATCTTCTTCGAAATCAACCAACAAATGTGAGTTTTTATTTGAATATGAGCTTGAGATATGTCGTTTGATGTGTTCTGAGAGAACGGTGAACGATGTGAGTTTGTGCTTCTTTAGGAATAAGTAATCCTTGTTTAACGCCTGACACTAATTTTTATGTACGTTATTGTTTATCTGTATTTTGGGGTTACACTCAGTTATCACTTATGAATTCAAGAACAAAAGCTAGCATCCGTAGAGCAACAAAGAAAAATGAATAAAGAGAAGTTCTGAAACCAAATCACCCTTGTTTATCAGCACAATTTGCTGCAGTGAAAGAATTCATTTTCATCGCTAGTGACAATTGTGCAGCACAAGAGCAATTTGAGATTAATTTTCAAATTCAAAACGATTCATGCATATGTTGATAAGTGTTGTGAAGATAGCACGATATGGAGTTTATTTCAAAATGATGCTTACCTGTTCGATATGGATCGAAACCTCATATTGATCTCCACCATAAGTAGAACCACGCAAGGGTGATCTGATGGGTGCTCCCCTATTCACAAGGACAAAACCTGGACACAACACGTCGTAGCATCCGTCACGGTAACCATTGCCCTGTCACAATAATACTTAGTCAACAAATAAGCCAACTTAGATCTAATTTCTTGCGGAGTTTTTAGAAATTGTATGAATAATTAATCAATTATCTCCAGACTAACCGTCCAGTATATGAAGAACCGAGAAAGACTATCACCATAGAGTTGTGGAGAAACCTAGCAAAACTGAAGATGGTTAGACTTAGAAAATGTATAGGATTTTCTATCGCAATTGCCTTCTCCATACCTATAAATTCAATTACTTACCATCCAACCGGCTACAATCATGCTAACATGATCTCTAGGCCCAGTTTGAATCCATATATTATGTGAACTGAATTGGTCACTGGCAACAGAAATATTGTAGACGGATGCTCTCCCATAAGCTCCATATTTAATATTTTCTATCTTATTGTCCACCAAAGAAACCACCTGCAAATGACATCGTGCATGTTAAACTACTGGAATAGGGAAAAGTTGAAATATATGAGAGAGTGTGTTAGACGGTAGCATTGTACACAGATGTTTGTCGATCATACGTGGATTGACAATTGAATTTTTAATAGCATCGTTGTAAGAAAACTTGATGGGGGCCATGTCGAATATCTAAATTCGATTCTATCAACGATGCAAGAAAGTAATGAAAATTCACACAACACAAGAATTTACGTGATTCAGTAGGGGAGATGTTCCACCTACCTACGTCCACGGGGAGATGAGATATGTTTCACTAATAACGTAGAAAAGTGTATAGCCGCTCTTTCTCACTCCCTCCCTCTCTATTTAGATACCCATTTCGCCCTAAACATATATAGCGAAACCCTACATGGCATAAATTACAAAAATGCCCATATAGCCTAAAATATTTAGCTTTTCCATATAAATCATTTTATGACAGAATACAAGACATCAACCTCAACAATCTCCACCTTGACTTGTATTCTGTAAAGCCACCTGTGAAAGGATATGAAATATAGATGTCTTCATCCCCGTACCTCCATAAGAGGTACACTTCCGCACTCATTGATTGCGTCCCTCACCTTCAATAGCGAGTTATATTAATTGAGCCCAAATAGGACCCAAACTTCTCAATAGTGACTGGCTTGGTAAAACAATTTGCAGGATTACTATTCGTGTGAATCTTCCTCAAGTGAATGCTGCCATTTGACACAAGCTCCCTAATTTTGTGAAACTTCACATCTATATGCTTTGTTCTTGCATGAAACACTTGATTCTTGGTGAGATGTATGGCACTCTGATTGTCACAATGTAACACCGCACCTCTTTGCTCTAAACCCAACTTATGAAGCAACCCAGTCAACCAGAGCCCTTCCTTAGCAGCTTCTATAACTACCATGTACTTTGCCTCTGTAGTAGACAATGCAATTGTGGACTGGAGCATCGCCCTCCATGAGATAGGTCCACCGGCTAATGTGAAGACATATCCTATAGTAGACCTCCTCCTGTCTAGGTCACCAGCAAAGTCTGAATTAACATATCCCGCTAGCTCCTTCGAACCTCCGTTGCAATTGAACATAATACCCAAGTCTGCAGTCCCGCTCAGATATCTAAAGATCCACTTGACTGCATTCCAATGCTCCTTCCCTGGATTACTCATGTATCTACTAACAACACTGACTGTATGAGATAAATCTAGCTTGCTACACACCATAGCATACATGAGACTCCCAACTGTGCTAGCATAGGGAACTCGAGTCATCTCCTCAATCTCCTCATATTTTGTGGGGTATTATTGTTCAGATAACCTGAAGTGGCTAGCTAATGGTGTCCTCATTGGTTTAGCTTTATTCATGTTGAAACGCTCAAGCATCTTTTCAATATATCTCTTTTGAGATACTCAGAGTTTACCTACACTTCTATCTCTATGAATTTCCATACCTAGGATCCTCTTAGCAGCACTAAGATCCTTCATCTCAAACTCATTATTCAATAAGGACTTTAAAGAGATAATATCATGCATATCCTTAGCAGCAATGAGCATGTTATCAACATAAAGCATCAAAAGAATAATCGAATTATCATCTGACATTTTAAAATAAACACAGCAATCATACTCACTTCTCGAATAGCCAATTTGCATCATAAAAGAGTCAAAACGCTTGTACCACTGTCTTGGAGATTGCTTAGGGCCATAAAGTGATTTCTTAAGTAGACAAATTTGATCTTCCTTTCCTGGCACTTTAAACCCGTCAGGTTGCTTCATGAAAATCTGTTCCTTCAAGTCTCCATAAAGAAACACCGTCTTCACATCAAGTTGCTCCAACTCAAAATCAAACATAGCTACCAAAGCAAGTAGAATCCGAATGGAAGTGTGCTTTACTACTGGAGAGAATATTTCATTATAATCCACCCCTTCTTTTTGTGCATACCGTTTAGCTACAAGTCTAGCCTTGTACCTTACCTGCTCATTCTCAAACACTGCCTCTTTCTTGCGAAAGATCCATTTACACCCAACGATCTTTCGCCCTTTAGGTTTCTCCACAATTTTCCAAGTCCTATTTTTCTGTAAGGATTCCATTTCTTCCGTCATAGCTGACATCCATTTATCACTATCAACATTAGATATCGCATCCTAATAGGAAGATGGATCACTTGTACCTATTGTGAGGGCATAAGCAACCATATCCTCAAACCTGTATCTTACAGGTGCTTTGTGAGTACGTTTTCCTCTACCTTCTGTGATGGTATAGGTATTTTCTACTGTCTCCTGTGATTCTGGTGAGTTACTAGATGATTCCCTTCCTCCCGCTATTTCTGGTTCATTTGACTCCACTTACAGAGTAGATCCTTCTTCACTTCTGCCATCTGCATGTGAACTATTATTTGCCTTCACCATGTCAGATTCATTAAAGACAACGTCCTTGCTAACCATAGTCTTCCGTGCATTTGGATCCCATAACTTGAATCCTTTCACACCTTTCTCATAGGCAAGAAAGATGCACTGCTTAGACTTTGAGTCTAACTTGGAACGATATCCACTTTGTACATGTACATAGGCTGGACAACCAAATGCTCTCAAACCAGAATAGTCAATTGGATTACTTGTCCATACCTCCTCAGGAACTTTACATTTAATGGCTGTAGATGGAGACCTGTTAATGAGATAGCATGCCATATTAACTACTTTTGCCCTAAAACTTTTACTCATCCTTGCATTCAGCCTCATACTTCGAGCCCTTTCCAAAAGTGTCTTGTTCATTCTCTCAGCTACATTGTTTTACTGTGGTGTATCTGATGTTGTGAAGTGACGTATGATCCCTTCAACTTTGCATAGTTCCAAGAATGGTGTATACCTGTATTCCCCTCCATTATCTGTTCTTAAGCACTTTAGCTTCTTTCCTGTCTGCCTTCTACTTCAGCCTTCCACTCTTTGAATTTGGAGAAAACTTTGTTTTTCTACTTCATGAAGTAGACCCAAACTTTCCTTGAGTAATCATCAATGAAGGTCACAAAATATTCGGCTCCACCTTTTGATTTGATTGGTGCAGGACCCCATATATCACTGTGTACATAATCAAGTACATCCTTACTCGTATGCTTCGCAGTTCTGAAACTAACTCGGCTTTGTTTCCCGAAAACGCAGTATTTGCAGAAGTTCAATTTGCAGCTTTTGACACCTTTTAATAGCTTTCTTTTATGAAGCTCCATTATACCCCTTTCACCCATATGCCCTAACCGCATATGCCACAGATGAGTGTCATCTGTATCGGACTCTGCAGCTGTAGTCACAAATGCTCCACCTGTTACTGTACTCCCTATGAGCCTGTATAAACTTCTAGTCAACTCTCCTTTCATGACAACTATAGCTCCCTTGATGACTTTGAGAACTCCACCTGCTGCTGCATACTTGCAGCCATTCACATCAAGCGTACCTAATGATATCAAATTTCTCTTTAGATCTGGAACGTGCCTTACATCCACTAAAGTTCTGACTATACCATCAAACATTTTGATTTTAATAGTCCCTATTCCAATGGTTTTGCAAACCGCATCATTCTCCATTAGAACAGATCCGCCACTATATGACCGGTATGAATCAAACCAATCCCTATTTGAGCACATGTGATAAGAGCATCCAGAGTCTAAAATCCATGAATCAGTGAACTGATTCTTACTTGATGATATAGAGAAGATCTCCATCATCACCGTCTGAGCTATCAGCCACGCTTGCTTGATTAGAAGTTTTCTCGCGCTTCTTCAAGTCTTCCTTTCTCTTATAACAATCTCTTTTCAGATGGCCTTCCTTATTGCAAAAATAACAAGAGAGTTTTGTTTTACCCCCTCTTGATTTCGATCGACCCTTATTCCCGGATCCTCATTGAATTGTTCTTCCCCGTTCCTGCTCCTTGACTTTTCCGATGAGACCCTCACCCTGTGCCGTAACACTGTTAACCCTCTTTCTCGTATCATTAGATAATAGGGCAACAGTGACCTCATCTATCTCAAGCGTCTCCTTTACATACAATAGTGTCGTCACCAGATAATCATAAGATGCTGGTAGTGACGATAGCAGTAATAGGGCTTTGTCTTCATCTTCCATTGAAACCTCTAGACTTGCAAGTTTACTCAGAATCTGATTGAACATGTTGATGTATTCTAACAGATCTGAGCCTTCCTCCATCTGTAGAGAGTATAACTGTTTTTTCAAAAATAGTTTGTTCGTTAGGGACTTGGTCATATAGATGCTCTCAAGTTTCGACCATACCTGCGGAGCCGACTTGAGATCCACCACATACTGCAGAACCTCATCAGATAGGTTCAATTGAATGGCGCTTACCGCCCTTTCCTCCATCTCCGCCCAATCTTCATCACTTGTTTCTGGTTTCTTCCCTTTCCCCGGCAACACTTTTGACAAGCCCCGCTGAATCAGAAGATCCATCATTCTTCATCGCCAGAGAGTGAAGTTATTCTTTCCATTAAACCTTTCGATGTCGTACTTGACACTCGAACCCTTTCCTGCCATCTTGATAGCTTGCCGAACCAAGCTCTGATACCAATTGTCGAATATCTAAATTCGATCCTATCAACGATGCAAAAAAGTGATGGAAATTCACACAACACAAAAATTTACGTGGTTCAGTAGGGGAGATGTTCGACCTACCTACGTTCACAGGGAGATGAGATCTGTTTCACTAATAATGTAGAAAAGTGTATAGCTGCTTTCTTACTCCCTCCCTCTCTATTTAGAGACATTTTTCGCCTTAAACATATATAGCGAAATCTTACGTGGCACAAATTACAAAATTGCCCATATAGCCTAAAATTTTTAGTTTTTCCATATAAATCCTTCTATGACAGAATACAAGACATCAACCTCAACAGGCCAAATATAGATACCCGCTAAAAGCTGGTGTTTTATGATACTGAAAGACATTTTGGCCAGAATTGGGATCCAAGCTAAAGTCGATATTTTCTATGACAAAAAAAAATTTGGGATGGAATCGAAATCTAAGTTAAAAAATATTTTTTTAAGAAATAAAAAAGGTTTGAACCGGTATTGGAATTCAAGCTAAAGATTGTGTTTTTAATGGGAATTGGGCCCATAGTCCATAGTTCAACCAACTCTTGGCCACTTGAAGACACCTATACGTACAAGCCACGTTGTTTTCATGATTTTTCTTATTCTAAAATATATGTTCTTATTCCAAAGGTAGCCTTAAAGAAAAAGAGAAATGTTTATATAACTGTTCTTAATATACAATGAGACTAACAGCCAATTTTGAGCCATAAAAAACAAATAACAAATAGCTAGAAATTATAGCGAGGTTCACTCTTCCTAGAATTTGGAGCTTACAACATGCTCTTACTCTCATAGTAGCCCAAAAACTGTTATGTCAGTAAAACTCTAAAAAATACATAAAGAGAAACACACATATAGAGGCATGTACATACCCATACACGCACATGTAGAGATAGATAGAGCGAGTGAATGAGAGAGAGAGAGAGAGAGAGAGAGAGAGAGAGAGAGAGAGAGAGAGAGAGAGAGAGAGAGAGTGTGTGTGTGTGTACATGTTGATTGGATTGAAAAGGGCAAAAGTACATTACAAGTATCATAACTTGTGTATGGCACTCACTTTAGTGCCATAACTTTTTTTTGGATCACTTTAGTGCTAAAATTTTTGAAAAACAATCACTTAAGTGCTAAAATTTTTGAAAAACGATCACTTAAGTGCCAACTCCGGTGCCATACACAATTTTTTGCCGGAAATCTGACATGGCATTTTTTTTATTAATTTCTGAGGCTGATGTGGCTCGCCGGAGTCTCGTCGGAGATTGGCACTTAAGTGATCGTTTTTCAAAATTTTTAGCACTTAAATAATCAATTTTCAAAAATTTTGGCACTTAAGTGATCATTTTTTAAAAATTTTAGCACTAAAGTGATAAAAAAAAGTTATGACACTTAAGTGATCGTATTTCCTCCGACTTGGCACCAAAATGATCCGAAAAAAAGTTATGGCACCAAAGTAAGCGCCGTACACAAGTTATGGCACTTATAGTGTCCTTTTGCCGATTGAAAAGCATCCTGTCTTAAAGCTGCTAAATATGGCATCTTTGGTAAGGCTCTCGCCCTAATCAAATCTTTCTTTGTTACTCGAGGAATTGGTACAGTTCCAATCGGACATGGTTCTCTCAACCCAAATTGTACAAACTTTATACGTGAAAGATTGCGACCAAAGCTAGTGACTTGAAACGTCGGTTCTTTCTACAAGAAAAGGAAACCAATTATAGTATACCGAGGAGAATACTTTATGCAAGTGACTCTATATTGGCTAACAAGCTTTTTTTGTTCCTGGAAAAATCAACGAATATTACCTGAATTTTGTGATTCTTCAACAAAGGATGTTGTAGTGATGGTTGTTTATCAATGTCAATACAATCGATGGTATCGCCTTCCTCGGTTTGTTTTAAAATATCAAACTCGATTACAGGTTGTGGAACATACAATCCTTGCGTGAAACTTCATTAACAATATAAATCGCAGCTTAACATCAAACTACATAAAAAAAATCAGAAACATTGCCAATTTATCGGAGAGATTATTACCGTGAATGTCTTAACCGGCGGCCTATTCATTATTTTGGCCTGTCTTTCCAACTCTATGTCGTCATCTTCTGAAATTTTCCCAACCTCACCCAGAGAAACACCGAAGAATACGAGCAGCAATGGCAAGAGCTTCATTTTGTATTGCATGGTGGTGAGAGAACTTGCAGATTTTGTGTTAATAAGCAGTGCTTGGGCTACACGGGTTTATATCTTGTGAAAGTCGCGACGAACATGTTTTGTACCAAAATGGGAGTCCGCTGGGTTCTTTACATGACTTCCAAAAATGCGGTATTTACCACTAATTACTTCCCATCGACCTTTTTTTTTTTGATAACCCAGGGAACCCCCGCACGACCGACAGCCGGGGAGTAAACCCTGGAGGCAACACGTGCTAGCCACCACACACTTGCCACCGGTTAAGTCACCCTGCGGTGCTCGGGATTCGAACACACAACCTTTTGCGAGAGGAAGAGTGCGCGCTCCAGCAGCGTCACCCAGGCGGGTGGTACTTTCCATCAACGTTTTTTTTTTTTGGGTAAGGACTTTCCATCAACGTTTATATTAACCAATGTTAATCTTTAACGTCCCTAAATTAAATGCATGTTTTCCCTTGAAATAATGGCCCTTTATGGGTTAAAGACAAGAGCATGGAAGGACTGAAGCTGTCCCTTGAAACAAGGCATAGTTGCCATCTTTTCCCGTAATAAAATGCATGTTTTGCACTTGTCTTCGAAACCGGGCCATGTCGTCCCTCATGCATAACTACTATTAAAAGAGTCTTAATACATGTTTTCATGACGTGGGATGTTCGGTCAAATCACGCTGGTCATAACGATCTTTTGTCCTGCCGAAACCAAGCAAACAATGACCACGTCCAATGAGGTAATTTTATACACAATTTAGATGCAAATATCACAATATGTATTTATATATCCTATATGAGTCCAGTGGGTTTATGTTCTTATGATTATCATAAATCAAAATCTAGGAAGAACATGATCAATAAATCTACTAAACTCACATTAATGTTCTAGAGGCAATAAGAAATAGGGCCATACAAAAGCATTCAACTCACATAATCATTAGAAATATATATTATGCTCAAACAAGTTCGAAGTACACGGTAAAGCGAAACGATATTATTTGGTACACAAAGCTATTAAGAGATAATTGTCCAAAAAGTTTTAAACCTATTGCATGGCTATCGATTTAGTTCTAAATCTTTCAATTGTGACATTTTAGTCATAACATATTGACAATTTGCCAATTAGTCTATGTATGATCCTGAATGTTGACACCTAATTTTTAACTCATTTTTTTTAATTTTTTAAAAAATCACAAAATTAGGATTATGAACCTTGTCCAAGCTTAGGAACCTATTTCTAAACCAAAAATAATTTTTTTATAATTTTCCTGAATTTTTTCTCAATTTCTTTTAATCAAAATAAGGGAGAAAATTAAGAAAAATATCAAATGGAATCCAAAAATTCCATAAAAATATTCATTAGTCTTATTTTAAATCTAATTTCATCAATACAACACCAATTTTAGAAAATCTCAACTAGGAATGTGTTTTTCCAAAAATTTGGTAAAATAAGCCCGAATTGAGCCAAAAATTCAATTGACTCATTTCCAGTCAATTTTAGGCCATAGTGTCTTCACAACAAATGATTCTGGGACCTTGAATTGCATAATGGTCGATCCAATTGAACAATTTACTAAAGAAATTAAAAAGCACCAAAATTTAATTGAAAGTTAGGGA
This sequence comes from Syzygium syzygioides, assembly GCA_031216285.1. NCBI lineage: Eukaryota > Viridiplantae > Streptophyta > Magnoliopsida > Myrtales > Myrtaceae > Syzygium > Syzygium syzygioides. The sequence goes on from CM062245.1 coordinate 25,201,003, forward strand.
TTTTAAGCTCAAATTGGGGATTATAACCAATTCGAAATTGTCGAACTCTGAGACCATCATTTCTAGGGTTAATCAGGTGTGAGTAATCCAATTTTGGCACCAATTTTTCCCAATCAAGTCATCTAGATATTTAATTAGACAAAAACCCCAATGATTTGAATTTACAATATGAAAATCTTTGGTTTAATTGTGATAAAAATTAGGGCAAATCACATATTTGGGTGTGAAATATGATGAAGAATTCAAGTTTGGTGTTGAAATAGAAAAATTGGGTCAAAATCGGGTTTAATATGTAATTTTAGACCAACCTGGCCCTGTCGGGTCGGTCGGGTCAACTCGACCTGACCCAAGTCGATCTCCTTCTTCGCCCAACTTGCTCTAAGCATACTCTCATTTACGCCAATGTGATGAAGAACACATCGTACATGTCTACAAAGATTGCCCTTAAAAGTAAACATTATTGAGATGTGACATGAAAATATCTAACTTTATTACTGTGATTTACGAAACAGTGGATTGGGTATTGCAAAATTCTTAAATTTGATGTCATATTTTATCGAGTCCTATCCTAGCTATAAATGTCATGATTATTGCATGCCCAAAATGGATAAGGTACTTGTTGAGTATGAACCAGCTCTATTTGGAATCAAAGCTCGATATATGTAAGATTCTAATCCTCCATTACAGCTGCAGCAACTTCCCGATATCGCCATGGCTTTGAAACAAGTAGTGTTTATATTGGTTTTGCTTTCCATCTACAGGTGTAAATCTACAAATATATTGGAAGATGATGACATCGATTTGGAAGAGCTACTCAAGCTTCTAAATAAGTCACCGGTCGAGACAATCTTGGTAATGCAATAGAAACCCGGAAAACCGTTTCATCTTTCAAAACCATTTCCTGGTAATAATATTAGTCTATTTTTTTGCCGTGAAGACCGATAAAGGAGATACTATTGATTGTGTCGATATTGACAAACAACCAGCTCTTGATCATCCTTTACTTAAGAATCACAAAGTTCAGGTTACATTATTGTTCATTTCATTCATAATTTACTTGCAGGATGGATTGTTGAACAATGCACATAAGTAAAACTTTTTGTTATGTGCTAACTGCGTACTTTCTTTTTATGTGTTTTTTGTTTAATAGAGAAAACCCAATTTGCCTCTTGGGTCCTTTTCCAAACATTCCTCTAGTACAAAGCACGTGCAATTTTCGATCAAGAAAGCCTTGTCCGATTGGAACAGTTCCCTTTCAACGAATCAAAAAAGAAGATTTGATAAGGACAAGGTCCCTTCCTAAGATGCCTTATGCGAATATGGTCAAAGATGGATATGCTCCTTTCGGGCAACATGTTCTCTCTCTCTCTCTTACACATATATGGTCGATCCAGTATGTGTATTTTTCAGCGAGTAGTCTTACGGCACGATCGTCCTGATGTCATAAAGTATGGTGCCAACGCATATATCTCTATCTACAATTTAAGTGTTGCTCGTGATCAATCTAGTGCGCATAATATATGGATTTCAACCAGACCTGTTGATCGAATTAACATGATTGTAGCCGGTTGGCAGGTAAGTATATTTTATTGTACATAAATCAATATTGAAGGAGGATTTCAACCTTATTTTTTTTGAAGTTCCATGAATGCCCTTATGTGCTGTTTAAATTATGATGTACAATCGAAAAAGATCATAATTACCTCTTCATACTCGCTATGTAGTACCACATATCTTCCATATTCTGAATGCAAATTTCAATCTTTTTTCCATTCTACAACAACAATTGAATATTCACTTGTGTGAATGACTTGAATTTGAAAACATTCTTGCTTTTTCTTGTCACGCAATTAAATTTTCATGTCAATCTTTCCTAGTATCACGAAGACAAGCATTTTATTTAGAGGCATTGATTAGCTATCTCATGAATGTAGCGACGTATGGTTGGTATATTTAGTTAAAATTATATGTTGTTGTATTAGGTCAATCCGGATGTGAGTGGCGATGGTCTTACTCGACTGTCTACATATTGGACGGCATTTCTTCGTATTTTTTTTTTGACAAATCAAATTTCTTTTTTCACTTGTGGAGCTAGCATTAGCCTAATTTATCTTAAAACTAGAGCATTATTGGTCACAGGGAGATGGTTGGCGCGATGGTTGCTACAACACATTGTGCCTAGGTTTTGTACAAGTGGATAGAATAATAACTCCCAATTATCCTATGATTACAGTTTCTAAATATGGTGGAGCCATGTATGAACTCAAAGTTGAAGTCTCCCAGGTGATTTCAGTTCTTCTGCACGATCAAGAGACTCGACTTATCTCAATAAATGAGAATCTGAACGTGTACTTACGATTGCCTCCATTGTTGTTGTCGTCGCAGGACGTATCGACTGGAAACTGGTGGCTGCGCATTCATGACCCGCCGATCAACGTGGGCTATTGGCCGAAGGAGTTGTTCGTGAACTTACAGAAGGGCACATTCACCACGGGGTGGGGAGGAATCGCAAAAGAAAGCGAGAATGGGTATTGCCCGCCCATGGGCAACGGTCTGTTGCCGGATGCTGATTATCAAAAAGCAGCTTACTTCAGAAAGGCCCAATGGATGAATGCAAAAGGAGAGAGTTTTCCTCCTTACAAAGGGATGCCCATGGTGGTGGACGGTGGTTACGGTCTGCTGGATATGAATCTTAGGGAAGAACCATGGGGTTACTATTTCTCCTTCGGAGGTCCGGGAGGATACTGCAGAGCATGAGGGCATTCTCTGGACATACTTACTTGTGTTTCAGGTGTAAATTATCCTATAAAAATGGGTCACACATCCATTTCTTAATACGTATTTGACGAGCCGAGTTGTTATATTGGTTAGTAAATACTCAATAAATGGGTGGGTTTAAAATGGTTAAGCCGAAAAAAAGCACTCTATTCTTTTCTTTTATGAGATATATGTTTACGTGGTGTTATTTGAATTAGCAGCTTCGGGGGGAAGTAAATTCTCAACAAAATACCTACGTAGACCCATCAAATGGATAGATCAGGTTGGGTTTGGTTAATGGTCCAATCTAAATTGACGCATTTAACCCATTTTGACCCATTTATGTTCATTGAAAATTTTGTGACTCATTCGCGACCCGAAATCCATTTTTAGCAACTTTTCTCCTTAAGTTATTGCCTTTGAAGAGCGGGCAGCTTCATGGACCGATTTATCAAATTAGCGAGACAGCTTGGGGGTCGGGTTACAAATGATGGTGTGAAGGTGGTTGTAAATATCTGGCGCTGCCCATCCATAAATCATAAAACAGGTTCGGGATTTAGTTTTTTGTAGCCACTTGACCTTCATTTAATCTTCACATTCCCATTTAAAATTCTGTATTAGTTCCTAATCACCTATGCCATCGACCCATGTAATTAAGAGCTGGTCGTGAGCACTTTCATTTAATAAGAGTTTATACTTGATCAATGCCACGAATGAAGGTGATTAATTATCATGTAACAAAAAAAGAAAAAAAAAACAACCTGCCGTTGCCTCTTCTCCATATGAAAATTTCCTAAGCTCTTGCTCTAGATAACTCTATTATCATAGTTTTTGGTGGTCTTCGAATACTGCAATTTTCAAGACATTTTACAGGACAAGTAGAGATAACGATAGTAAGATATTTCGGAAAAAGCATGAAGATCTAGCTAATACAAAAAGACTTCGGGCATAATATAGATTATTTTAATTTTTTGACGCAAATATTTCCAAATTAATGATCCCTTCGCTTCTTGAGGAGCATCTTGAATAAGAATGTGACTCATGACAAGCCAAAATTTGAATAAGAAATTTGCACAATAAATAATGCAATGAAAAAAAGAACAAAACATTTTGGTAGGACATTCTTACACTTATGCCCTCAAGGCTATTTACCACTATAATTAGTGTACCTCAATTATCGCTAAAGTGAGTTGGATGAGCCTGACCTATTTATTAAACGGGTTGAAAGTGGGTTCATAACAAGCCCACCAAAATCCAACCTATTTTGAAATTTTACTTTTAAAATCCATTATGACCCGTATTGTAAAGTTCGAGATGATCCATTTAAAGAAATGTGAGTTAGAATATGGATTTATGATCGGTTTTGACAACCCTATACATATGTCATAGAAATCATCAACATCAAGGCAAGTAACGAGTCGCGGATCACAACATTCGCAGTAATTGACGGTGATCATAAATCAAGTTTACCTGAAGGCATTTTGAATAGCATTAAACTCCGCTATATGATAGATACTGATGAATGGTTTTTGTTTCGGCCGAGAATGTATTTAATTATATTATCTTACAGTATTAAATTGATGAGGAGCGATCTCAGGCATGCTGCTTTCTTGTTTTTACTCTGAATTGAGCTCTTTACACGGATGATTATTGAAACTTTGCTTCAAGGATAACGAATTTTCATTTTTACACTTGACTACCAATTACAAGAACAAAATAAATAAAATGATAATATTGATTGTCTTATCAAGACTAAGGAAGGTTATACTGTAAATTGTTCGATATCGACAAATGCTCAACGTGGAACTAACATGTTAGACTTAAGGTGTTTCAAACAAGTAGTTGATTCATATTTTCGACACATGTAGTGTACACATATTGAGCCTTGCAAGTTTGGTTCCCTCCAAATAGAATTGATCGGTTCAAGGTCTAGAATCGGGGATTGAACGGATAAAAATTGCCTTCCAAATTTTGTTTTTGAGAATAGAGCTAGTCTCCATTCAAAATTACCTGGAACTGGCTGAGTAAGGCCGGTTTGGGCAGATCCTCAAATTGAACCAACTCGATTATTTACCCCTATAGCATAAGACCCAACTCGCCATCTGACTGGCCGTACCTAGGGATGTGCCCAAGGCAGAACTGGAAGCGTTCTAGCCGGCTCGGTTCAATGTCCGGCCTAACTTACACTTTATCGAAAAAAGAAAAACAAAATCAGACAAACCCGAGTTGAAAACAGTTTGCCAATTGTTACTTGTCATGTGGATATCTTAAGGGTTAATATCACGAAAAATCCCAAACCGGTACACTTGTGATAATTTTACTCTAAACTAAATTTTTAACCTTGAAAAACCTTAAATTGGTACCTTTATGCTAATTTTACCCTAAACTAATTTTTTTATCATGAAAAACCATAAATTGGTATATCTGTGATAATTTTACCCCGAATTAATTTTTTGACCATCAAAAACCCTGAACTAATACACATGTGATATATTTGCCTTCTGTTAGTTTATGTTAAATTTTACTGTCGAATTGCTAAGTTTGATGACACGTGGTAGTTGACGGGTGTATCAGTTTGGGATTTTACTTCTTTATTTGTCACAAGTTTATGAATTTGTGATTTTTTATGATATTAATCCAATTATCGGAGGACAAATTTATCATAAGTGTACCAGTTTGGGATTTTTTATGGTTAAAAAATTAATTCGTGCTAAATTTGTCATAGATGTACTAATTTGGGATTTTTGGTGGTCAAAAAATTAGTTCGGGGTAAAATTGTCACAAATATACTAGTTTAGGGTTTTTCGCAGTTAAAAAATTAGTTCAGGGTAAATTTATCATAAGTGTACGAGTTTAGAGTTTTTTGTGGTCAAAAAATTAGTTCGGGTAAAATTATCATAGGTGTATTAGTTTAGGATTTTTCGTGGTATTTATTCATATTTTAAAACGGAAGGCGAAAATTCCACGTGGGCAGCTGCTTGAAGCTCAGATTCTCCTACGTGTCGCCCCGTCATTGGGTGCACGGATATCCAAAAGCCTTATCGTTCAACTTATTCAATCCCAAAGCCCACAGATCAGTCAAAACCACGAAAAGGACCACCTTTGCGGGTCCCACGACATGTCCCTCCCGTTCTCTCTACCGTCCGTTTTCCTCTGTCTCAGAATCCAACGGCCCAAAGCCCCTCAGCTGCCCTTCTCTCTCCTCTCCCCTCTCGCTCTGAAAAATCCGAACGCCAAGAAGAAACGGACGGTCAATCCGACAGCGAGCGAGCGAGCTATGCACTCCGATTCGGAGCCCCGAAGAGACGGCGGCCGCGACCCGGAACGGAGCGCTTGACGGGCCGCCGCGCGCAGCCGCCGGACATGGAGCTGTCCCTGCCGTCCCTGTCCCGGAGCACTCTGGCAGCTTCGCTCGCGTCCTCGTCCTCGTCCTCCGGCGGAGCTGCGAAGAATCTCTACTACGGTCACGGCGGTGGGGGGAGGCGGCGGGCGGGCTTCGGCGGAGCCGGGCCTCAGCCGCGGGTGCGGTGCGTCAAGTCTTCCGCCGAGAGGACCGGCGACGGGATCGATGCGAACAGGGAGAGAGATGGCGCGGCAGGAGGACGCTTCGCGGGTCCTGCCATGGAGGTGACCACATTTGACCGCAACTTCGGCGATTCGGAGTTCCCAGTTTGGGAGAAGATCGGCGCTGTCGTGCGGCTCAGTTACGGAATCGGTCCGTGCGGTTTGCTTCCCTCGTTTATTCTCTTTTCTTACAATCATCTCCTTTTCCTAGTCGCTCTCGTTTGTCGTTCGCCTTTCATCATTCCTAGCTAGTTTGGTGCTCGATGATGAACAGTGAAGATTTGCAAGACTGATGGTTGATGAAAATTGGAGATTTGTGTCTTTACCAGAAGTAGCTGTGTCGTTGAAATCGGAAAGTCAACTGAGGTCGTGTCTTGTCTGTGGAAAAGGTGGTCTTAGGAGTCGGTACAGTCGCTGAAACTTTTGGAGTGTTTTGCTCCCCGTTGCCCGGGAAATCTTGCAATTCTCCCTGCGCCCTCGACTTTTTCAACTACTTTCGGAAAGCATTTGCGTTCCGTAGGAATGGTTGCTTTCGTCTTCGCAAAGGGTGAAGAGTAAAGGACTAGAGGCGCTTTCGATGATGGTTCTCGCCTTTTTCCTGCTTTCTTGATGTACCCATGTGAATTTCCTATCTCAGGAATATACGGGGCAATGGCGTTGGCCGGCCGGTTCATTTGCTCGTTCACCGGGATTGATTGCATGGGCGGGTTCCATCTTTCACTGGACGCGATCCTCGAAGGGCTTGGATACGCCGCGCCTCCGATCATGGCTCTTCTGTTTATACTAGATGTACGTGCACCTCTTCTAGTGATAATTGTATCGATTCATGTTTTAGATGAATTAGATTTTCGCAGGCGGGGCTTCCCCGCGGCCCTAAAAACTTCAAATTTTGTGCATGAGGCGGAACTTTGGGAACTTTGAAGCTTTAGTTTTTCGTTAGCAAATTCTAGCTTTAGATGCATGCTTTGAGCTTGGGGAACTTGGCTTCACAAGGTAATTGTTCTTCCAGGACGAAGTAGTGAAGTTGTCACCTCATGCTCGGGCTATAAGAGACGTGGAAGATGAAGAGCTCTGGAGCTTCTTTTATGGGATGTCGCCCTGGCAGGTAAAGTCATCTTGTATTATGCCTGCTTTTGTCTTGTGATTTTTTGGTGTTTTCAAACTTGGTTAACTTTTGAAGTAAAGTGAGGAACTTTTCCTTGTCTTATATGTATCTTGAATTCTTGATTTTGCAGTTCATACTAATTGTTGCTGCTAGCTCAGTTGGGGAGGAGCTTTTCTACAGAGCTGCAATTCAGGTATGTTCGTATGGGAAAATGTCATTTATACTTTACGTGTGGATTTAATTGGATATTCTTGATTTCTTTCAATCAATATATATTGTCTTGGTGATTAGCGATGTCTTGAACCTTCTGCCATGCAATATAGATTAGTATTGATTTAACTGAGAAAACACAGTCCGTATTCTTTGACCAAGAAGAGGCGGCTGATTCTTTTATCATAACCATGAAATATTCATTGGCGTAATCCACAATATCACATGCATATGTTGGGATCGAATGTCTGTTTCATGTTATTACAGGGAGCACTCGCCGATATGTTTATGAGGGGCACAGATTTGGTCATTGACGCTAAAGGGATCGCTTCTCTGGTATAAATTTCATCCTCAACTGTTTCCTATCTTTCTGCAGACGACACTTAACTCATTTCCATCTCTTATTATGCAGACTGGAGTGCTACCACCTTTTGTTCCTTTCGCTCAGGCATTTGCAGCGGTTATTACGGCTGCGCTAACGGGTTCTCTATATTATGTGGCTGCCTCCCCAAAAGGTATGTATTAGTGTTACCAGTCATCCTAGCAAAGCTCGTCTTTGCTTCTTTTGGCCGAAACACTGATTAACATTTTTGTGTTTCTCTAGATCCCACGTATGTTGTCGCTCCAGTTTTACAATCTCACTCGGGTCGTGAAAATCTGAAAAAGCTCTTTGCAGGTGCTTACTCAAATATCATATCTTGAATATACTTCACTGTTTTTATTTCGATTACGATCATGCCCTTACCAGTGTATAATAGTATGATAGTCGAGACACTGAAACATATTATGAAGTAGCAATAGACAACATGACTCGGTTGCGATATACTTGTCACACTGATATGCCCTCAATATAAGTTAGAAACACTGATTACATCCTGATCTCTGTTCTGTGGTTATGACGTCGCAAAGCAATACATGACTATGCTGTATACTTTATCTGAAACTTCTGGGAAAGCAAAGTTTAATCTTTCCTAGATGGCTACCGACACTCGGTACTCGGCCTCCTTGTTGATCCATCTTTCATTATGTGACAGCCTGGTATGAAAGGAGGCAAATGAAGAAAATCTACTCTCCTCTTCTCGAAGGACTCCTAGCTCTCTACCTTGGGTTTGAGTGGATTCAGGTAACTTGCTGCTTGCTTAAAAAGCACCTACTTGAGCACCCTACTTATTTCACAAGCGACAGATGAGACTTACAGATTGCTTGACTTTAAATCTTCATGACCATGTGACAGACAAACAACATCCTTGGCCCCATGATAACACATGGCATTTATTCTGCGGTAATACTTGGACATGGCCTTTGGAAAATTCATGACCACAGGAGAAGACTACGCCAACGAATCCAGCAGCTTAGAGAGGGAAACAATTCAAAATGAAAACCGAATCTGCATAAATGTAGCTCAGCATGCAGGGAACTTGTACATTACATAGAGCTATTGTCCGGTATAGCGGCAGATGTAATTTTAGTAGAATATACATCAACTATACATGATATCATACGAAGCCTCTTTTAAGGAATTACTTTGGTAGGCTGCTGGTTGCCAGACACAATAGCATGCCTTAGTTTCAAGAGTGTGATATGATCAATGACTGCAAAAGTTGTCCCAACTGGAAAAAAAAATGGGAGATTGCGGGACATATTAATAAGCGGCATAATCTTATCATTTCCAAGTTCATTTGGGTGAAACAGATGGTGCACAAGCAATATAGGGAAGCAAAACCTTGTTCGAAAACTCTCCATATGGTTTGACAAACTCTTGCGCAAATTTACTTACAAAAAACAGAAGAAAAGAACCTCTTGGCAATTTTCGTTGTCATTTGACTAAATTCTTGTAGGTGATGTGATAGTATGATCTTTTTACGTCTTCATGTCAAGAATCAATCTTCTAATTGGCTGATGACGCTGACAAACACACGATAGCCTTGGCTCATATCAGAAAAGAGGCAATACTCGTTCTTCGCATGGTATGTTGCCATTAGGCCTGTATTGACAAGCAAAAGCATCTAATCAGCTCTTATGATAGGAAGTTCCAGTAAATAAATGAAAAGCAAGTACCAGAAAATCTTATCTTAACTACTATCAAGAACTTTGGCCAAAAATAAAAAAAAAAGCTAAAATCTTAATTAATGTTGACAAATAAACATCATACCATATCCTGCAGTTTGAACGTCAAAGCCTTCATCCTACAACATGATAACATCTGGTTAAGTACCGAAAGGAGTACGAAAATTTAACAGGACCATAAGAAGAGAAAAAAGTAGTTACCTGCAGTTCCCTGATGAGAGGCAGGCTTCCCGTTATTGAGTAAGGCTTCACATGGCCCACAACCTCTTGGGTTGCTTTGCATAATACATGATAGCCACGTGAATTAAGATCACAAGCAACCCCAGACATTGGCTCATCGAAACTTATACTAAGCCTGCAGAATATGGAACCATCACCATTTCAACAAACTTTAAGCACGCACAAAAATTGTCAGAAGTACAGGAACGCTGTGCGTGCATACATGCATGAGAGAGAGAGAGAGAGAGAGAGAGACCTTCCCCTCAGGTTCTCATCAGGTAAGACATACTTTGACACCGGACCCCGTGAATCTAATTTCTCTAAGTTAACATTTATGTCATCTACATACTCCTGTAGATTCTTCACAACATCTGTTACACTGTATAGAATATCAAACAGACTTCATCTATGAGTACCTTTGGGCAAGGAAAAGAAAAAAAAAATTCTAGCGACATCATCACTAGAGATTTTATGGGGGAGATTGAGAACTTAGGGTACACCAGCTTACCTGTAGAATGGTGTCAATCTGCAAACAGAGATTGTAAAAAGGCCATTAAGCATAAAAACCATCAAGCATACATGTTAATGAAGTTCTAGGCTGCTTTCCAAACCTGACATCTCCAGAAATCATGCACTCAGCTGGAATTTGATTGATTCCTCCCCCAGGATCTGCGGTGCAGGAAAAACATGATTTAGCCGCAAATTCTAGTTTTACTTAAAACCATAACTTGCACAGTCGTAACTTACAAGACCACTGGGTTGGTTTCATTGTTGACGGAGTAGCAAATCCATAGACCTGCTCCTTGGGATGTGGAGGAAAATCATTGTAAAACCTTGTCTGAATCTCTTTCAGTGCCTCCATGGCAAGTTCCAGAGGATTTATAGCCTGTTATATCCGAGAGGACAAAAACACATCAATATTTCAAGTTTTACGATCCAACAATAATTTTATCTTCTGATAAACCTCACTATGCCTTATTGTAGCCACTAGTCAGTGTCCTTTTCTTTTGAATCATTCATCCTTCTAAACATTCTGTTGTTTGAATCTACTAGTAACCCACTATGAGCAGAATAACAATCGAACCATCACATAGTGCAGCAGCGAATTATGTTGACCAAGCATCTTCCTTTGGAAAGAACAAGCACAGAAAACAGAAGCTGCAGAGTGCAGAGTATAGTGTAAATGTTGTTTATCCAAAAAATAGAACCTCAAAATTATGAACAATGTAAACCTCAAGCAAATTTTTCATAAGGTCATTGTGAAGAAACAAACTATTCTTTTCCAGGGTCTTAATTTGATGGTATATTCAACTAAGATGGTCCAGAAACGAACAGTTGTATGCAAGAAATTTTAAATTCATACCTTATGTGCTAAACCACTGTGGAAAAGCTTTCCCGTAGCTTTGAGTTTCCAAGGAATCATACCACCAGTACCGATGCAAGGTTGTTTATCAGCAGTGTCAATCCAAAATCTGCGTGGAAATCGAGGAACTAGCTCAAATTTCACAAATTTCAAATGAGCATGAGCAATAATACTATATGGCTCACATGTATATCAGAACAGTCGAATAAATGATTCATAGATTGCTCATGCAATCATTATCCTACTTTTAGAGCCATAAAGGTTTATCTCCAGACCTTGTACTGACTACATATCCAGCAGAAATACTTACAAAGGTAAGATCCAGTCAAATTGGGGGAGAATACTTACAAAGGACCTTCCTTCAGCTTATTAAGCAATCCATCTTTCACAAGAGCATCCACACCCACGCCTGGAATGGAAGAATTTTCTTCACTAGCAATGAAAACAGCAACTACGGTTGACTTCAGTTTGGGCTTTGTCTCCCCCAACCGCTTCATAAGTTCAGTTACCAGGGCAACATGTCCCAAACAATCCGTCGTTCCACGACCACGGAGTTTATCCCCATCAATGCTCAACGAGAAAGGATCAAACTCCTGAACAGTTGATCATTTTTACCATTATTAAATCATAGAAAATCCACACACTTCCTGTAACAAAAGAGCTGACATCAATCACTCAAAAGCTACCAATCAGCTCACATACTACATGGGACCACTAATTTGCTCAAGTAGGTTCTGCTTCAACCAAACCAACAAGCTCAAGCGTGAAAAGCAAGAGAAGCAATACAAACATTGTGCTTCCCAAAAGATGGACCTGCTCCAACTAATTCATAATAATTTTAAATGAAACTAGAACCGGCAAACAATTCTACCATACAAAAACAAAAAGGAAAGGAAAGATCAGCCGGACAGAAGCAGCTAACTACCCAGCAACAATAAAAAAGCAAACTACTAACAAGTACTTGATCACAGACAGATAATGCGTAAAAATTCCATTTGCCAAATAACAATGAATCTAAAACCTCGTCCTCAGTCCAAATCTGATCAAATTCCTCAATACATTCAGCCAAAACCCAACAGTAACACTCACAAACAACCGAAATTGCAATAGGCTCAATATTGTACCAAGCCACCAGGATAAATTGTGACACATCCATGTCCATTCCAACGAAAGATTGAATTTTGATCAAAACCCAGAAAATATACGACCCGACCCAACCCAGTTCAGAGAACTTAAACGCATTGAAATGCTCAACAGCCAAAAACTCAATTTCCAATAAGAAGTCCTAAAAATTTCTACGTAAAAAATTCAGAATCATTTACCCAGTCGCTAGGATTAGCCGTGACAACATCCATATGCATCCCAACAAAGGACAGGATCCTCCCGGGCTCGTCCCCCGGGTACTCCACGATGAGGTTGCCCCTGTCGGGGTGGTAGCCGACGTGGTTCAACACCAGGGGGCCGCCGCCGGTGGCGGTGCTGACGGGGAGGAGGGAGTCCAGGACGTGCTTGACGATCCTGTCCTCCTGGGGGATCAAATCGGGGGGGTTGTTCTGGACGTGCCGGGCCTCCCCGATGAGCTTCGACAGGAGGGCCGTAAACGATTCCCTGTCGAGATCCCCCAGCGTCGCCTTCACGTCGGAGCTAGAAGGATCCATGACACAGACGGAGAGAGAGAGGGGTGGCGCCGAAGGAAGCTGAAAACTTGCTGAGGATGGGGGGATATGAAGTTGAACGAGGAGGAGGTAGTGTCAAGATGAAGTGATTCTCTTTTTGCTTCTTGATCTTCCCTTCTTTTTCTATTCAAGAAGGGAGGGCGTTTCTGAAATGCTGCTTCCTAGGCACCAAGAACACGCTAAATGGACGATTTTCGCTTTATAGAGTCCATGGATTGACTTTTCATATTCAATAGTAATGGTTTTGTGTGCGAAAGAAAGATATTCATTTGCAAGGTTTTTTTTTTTTTCGGGTTAATAGCAAAAGAAACTTCAAACTGATGCACTTGTTATAAATTTACCCTAAATAAAAATCATAAATCAGTGCACCTGTAACAAATTTACCTTCTACTTGTTTTCGTTAAATTTTTCCGTCAAATTACTCTATTAAATGATACATGATAGTTGATAGATGTACCAGTTTAGTGTTTTTCCCTCCGTTTACTACATATGGATTAGTTTGTGATTTTTCATTGTGTTAATCCTATTTAGCAGAAACTAAAAGATGGTATATTTGTTACAAACGAACCAATTTACAGCTTTTGGTAGTTAAAAAATTAATTTGGGATAAATTTATCACATGTGTACTAATTTAGGATTTTTGAAGGTCAAAAAATTGTTTTTGAATAAATTTGTCACAGGTGTACTAGTTTGGGATTTTTCGTAATATTAAATCTTTTTTTGTCTGTCCGAAGAACAAATAAAATTGAATGACATTCTTTTGAATCGACGTAAATCAAGGAATATATACTTTACCGACATGATAAGATTCTCTCCAATCGAATTGCCCGGATTTGCATTCCTAGTACTCACCAGAAACGAATAAGAATAGATTAAATCCATCCCTGAAATCAAAGAGTCGATTCTAGAGATCGCAATGCATCTATGAATCGAGACACCGTGACCCTCGATTCGGTACCTAATCGTGCCCCCAGACTTATTTTCAAGTGTCTTTCGATTTCTGATTTTGCCCCTTTTTGCTATGACTTTGCGACACTAGCAACTTGAGGTTTCAAGCTCGCGTGAAACTTACAAGAAGGCGAAAGTGACCTCAAAAGGGTAGTGAAAGCGAAAGCAAACGATGATCCGAAAGTTTGGGCCCAGCCCATGAAGCACGTGGCCCAGTCTCATCTGGAGAGGCCCGAATCCGAGTTCGACGAAGTTGGGCCTTATGGAGATTATTTCTTCCGAGGGAACCAAAAAAAATTCCATGTTCTCCCTCCATCAGTCACAAATTCTCAAAATTCCCCTTACAATTTGCCTTTTGTCTCAAATAGCCCCCTCGTAGTTGGCGAAAATGTATCGAGCCAACCCTACTGATTTTGGAGTTCATAAAATTTGGATTGACGCCGAGTCACGTGCCCGTCACGTGCACTTGTTCACACCGGTTAGAGGGTGTATTTTGTCCGCGTATTAGGTTCTCAATTTCATCAATGGCCGGAGGTTAGTAGAGTTTTTCCACTTTTCTGCACTCGATTATAATTATGCATGGTTAATGTTTATACATGAATAATCGGAATCTTCAGTCTTCCGCTATAGTTAAATTTCTAACAATCAGAGCTAACATCTGGTTGTCACATTTATTCAAAATAAGATACTTTGAAGTCTCATGAGTCATAGGAAAAATCCAATGGTTTTGGCTGATTACGCTTCTAGTCATCTAATGCATGGTGGATTGCATCTCCGGTGACATGATATGCGAGAAAATAATCACATGGAATTTCTTCTTGATAAGTATTGGTCCATAAAAAACTCTAGAATAGCTTTACTCTCGTTCGCTTAGGATCCTATGAAGTATTCTCCATGAATTTCGCTGAAACTACAGCCAAATGATCTCTACAATTTAGCAATAGGATAAGGACAATCAATTTGCCATTCTGATCCTGAGATGTAAAGTTTCCAATCTCTGTTAAAGATTGGTAGTTGCATGGACTTTAAGATTTGGAGCTTTGCACTTCATTTTAGTATGTATGTAGTAGATTCTGCCAAAAAGGCAAAGGGTCGAGTCATTCAAGAATCTCTGCAAAATTCCTAAGACAATGTTTCCGAAAACCCTCAATAAGAAAAGCCGTAATGATCCTATGAACAATGGCTATAGGACATTCAATGACAAAGGTATAGTTGTGAAACGAATACCAATATAATCATTTTTAATTTCACTTGAGAATTGGTGATATCTAATGTGAAGTAATGGATGAACGGGTAGTCTAGAGAGATCCAAAGGTCTAAGATTTAAACCTCCATTCAGTCTAAATATCTTCAATAGGTAATCCCAAACGAGAGGTGTCGATCTCTAGAAAAATTGTCCAGGAAGGACAAGTTGAAGAATTTTAGGTGGCACATCTCCTCGGAGGTTTGGTGGATATGTGGCCGATTTGCTACAGTTTGGTGAACGCTGCTAATGTCTACCTTTAGAAGGATGAAACTTCTTACGTCTTAAGAGAAGATCTGTAAGAAAATTTTTCTCACCTTTGCTTTCATTGGTCTTAAAAGATAGACATTACCTATCTTTAGTTTCTTCCAAAATAGATTTCTTCTTATAAAATAGTCATTGTCTAATCGCTTTTACAAAATAGATTTGTAAATATTTAATGAAGAAAGTTTCTGGAAAAAAATCTATATCAAGTAAGCGTGCATGCAATTCAAGTTTTCCATAAGTTACTTGCCCTAACTTTGTTAAATTACTCGAAATTTACTTTATTTAGGGTCCATTTGTTTGAAAGAAAATTATTTCTGGGAAATCGTTTTTCAACTTTCCGGTATTTGAATAACAGAAAACTGATCAATCTATGTAAAATGTTATCCAAAGATTGAAAACAACAAACTTAGATGTGGGGAAAATTTTTTTTCCTTCTAGCAAGAACGAAATCAATTTTTCCAAACCATCAAACAAATGAAAATAAACTATTTTTTAAAAAATGATTTTCATAGAAAATATTTTCTTTTATCATGAAGTTTTCGAGATGACAAATGCATCCTTAGCTCCAATTCGACTCAGGCAAATTAGAAAATCAAATTGAATCATTTAAAAAGTGACTTTAGAGCAAGAACAGTCGTATTCTTGAAGATATTTATTCATTAATGGAACATTACATTTCGAAAGGTAAGGCGATATCTAAGCTCATGATCAAATTAGAATTCATCATTCATAACAACTGAGTCGAGTTCAAACCCTTTTTATAACAAGTCAAGGAGTTTGTCTGGAGGTGTGTATGTTCACAAAGGTTTTAGCGCAAAACAACACAAAACGAGGGTTTTTAGCGGATGATAAATAAGCTTCTATTTATAAACGGACAACACACTAATAATAAGGGAAACATTTTTCAGGAAAAAAAAATATATATATATATATATATATATATATATTTATACACACAACAGCAATCTCTGTTTATGAAGAAATACAAGAGCGCGTCGATCTGTGCAAGAGAGAGACGTGAGACTTTTCTCTTTTCAAACATAGATAGTATCATCATCATCATGATCACGAAGTGTGTGCAAGAACCGTCGCTATACCACTTAGCAGTCACGGAGACAGAGGGAGACAGAGAGAGAGAGAGAGAGAGGTGAAGAAGAAGAAGAAGAGACAAAGCCCTACATTCAGAGAGAGAGAGAGTCAGGATAAGAGGAAGACAATGATTACTGATTTTGGGGGAGAGCCACGAGCACTGACCACGACTTCACCTCAAAAAATCACTCACTCACACAACCCCACCTCTCTCTATCTCTCTCTCTCTTCTGCTTACTTTTAAGTTAGGGAAAGAAAATTTTTTAAAACATTTCAAATTATATTTATTGTAATACATTTACTTTATATATTTTTTTATAATACCAAAAATTCAAAATATTATAAGTATGTTAAAATCTCCGTTACAAAATCTCACGTTACACCGATGTAATACTTACGTGGCGTCACATAAGAAAAAAATTAAAAAGGAAAATTCAAATTAAGTTACTAGCATTGCAAGTTACTGTTCATTTCTTCGAAGTTACTGTTCATCATCTTCGATCTTGCGATCGCTCGGCCAAAGCTCTTCTAGCACTCGTTTGTCGCTGCCCACTACTGCCCGGACCTCTGGGAGTGTTCGTTGTAGCTGCTGGCCATTGTGGCCGCGAGCTTTGAGGTCGGATTTGGCTTCGAAGCTTGCAATTGCCATGGCCACTCAAGCTCAAAGCTTGGGACCGCCATGGCCGCTCAAGCTCAAAGCTTGGCCTGAGGTTAGATCTGCGAGATTTGGACAGCAACCAACAGTAACTTTGGCCGAGCTATCGCTAGGTTGGAGACGATGAACAGTTACTAGGAACAGTAACTCGTGCGAGAGGTTTTGGTTGAGTTGCTTGGGCAAATCGTGTCTTCTCCAGATTTGGGGAAGCTCGTTCTTTTGCAATGGATTACCCACTCTCATCATTTTTCTCACTGTTTCTCTCCTATTTCCTCCGAGTATATCATGTTGAAAAAGAACAAGCGGCAAGTATGGTTCAATAACCTCTAAAGAGAGCAAAGAGTAGAAGAGGATACACACAAAAATATTGCTGCTGAAAAACTCACGTACATTTTACTCAACAGATCACAAGCCTATTAAATAGGCATAACATTGAAAACTACTCAACAAGAAAATAACAACGGGAAAACAATAACAAAGACCCACTAACATATCCCACTAACTAAAACGTGTAGAAACAAACCCCTACAAACTAGGACTCCACTACTACATCATTGAAGACATGTAAAACTGAAATTTGACCATTTCAACACTACACGTGCTAGTGTTGTGTTTGTTCAATACTCCCCCTCAACACCAGCTTCTACTCTTTTTATCATACCGAGCTGATGACGGAAACTTTCGAACTTGTTGCTACTCAAGCTTTTTGTAAACAAATCTGCAACTTGGTTTTCTGTTTTGACATGCTCCAACTCAATTTCTTGTTGCAAGACTTTCTCTCTGATAAAATGATGATGCACCTCCACATGCTTAGTTCTTGCGTGAAAAACTGGATTCTCTGCCAAACGTATTGCTGACAAGTTTTCGCAATACAAAGAGACACCATACTCTGTTGGTTGATGTAAGTCTTTCAATAATTGCGTAAGCCAAGTGCTTTCTTGAGCTGCCATCGCTGCTGCTCTGTATTCTGCTTCCGTGGTTGACAAAGACACCGTTGGTTGTCTTTTACTACACCAAGAAATTGCTCCGGACCCAAGCATGAAGACATACCCGGTAGTTGAACGCCGGGAATCATGGTCACCTGCATAGTCAGCATCACAGTAGCCAACTAGTCTGCAATCTCCACCTTTCTTGTATATAATACCATAGCCAAGCGTGCTCTTCACATATCTCAAGATTCGACGAACTGATTCCAAGTGAGTCTTCTTTGGATTTTGCATGTAGCGACTCATCACACCAACTGCAAAAGAAACATCCGGTCTTGTTAAAGTTAAGTAGATAAGACTACCCACCAATTGTCGATACATGGTAGCATCTTCTAAATCTTTCCCTTCATGAGCACACATTTTGGCATTTGGCTCCATCGGTGTCGAGATTGGCTTGCATCTAAGCATTGCAAATTTCTTCAACAAATCTTTGGAATACTTTTGCTGATGGAGAAATATTCCTTCCTGAGTATAGTCGACCTCTAAACCAAGAAAGTGTTTGAGCTGTCCAAGTTCTTTCATCTGAAAGCGAACTGACAAATTCTCTTTGGTTTGGAGAATTTCTTCTTCCCAGTCACCTGTGATGATTAAATCATCTACATACACTAGCAAAATAGCTAGCTTCCCTCCTTTAGCTTTGACAAACAGGCTAGAATCCGCAGATGTCACAGAATAACCACTATGAGTAAGAAATTCAGCAATCTTACCATACCAAGCCCTCGGCGCCTGTTTTAACCCATAGAGAGCCTTCCGGAGCTTACACACATACTCAGGATGATCTTGATTCTGAAAGCCCATTGGTTGGCTCATATAGATCTCCCGATCTAGCTCCCCATGCAAAAATGCATTTTTCACGTCCATTTGCCACAAGTTCCAACTTTTGCTTGCTGCAAGTGCCAGTAGGACTCGTACAGTTGTAAGCTTCGCAACTGGACTAAACGTTTCATCATAGTCTAGTCCATATTGTTGAGAGAACCCTCGAGCTACCAGACGAGCTTTGTGCCTCTCTATAGATCCATCTGTGCGGCGCTTTATCTTGTACACCCATTTGCAGGAAATAGGCTTCACATCTCTTGGTTTTGGTATGAGCTCCCAAGTCTGATTTCGCTCTAATGCAGCAATTTCCTCTTCCATAGCCTTAATCCATTCCGAACTCTGAGATGCTTCCTCAAATGTCTCAGGCTCTTTTGCATCAGCCTCTTCTACTATGGCGGCATTAGCATATTTAGGATTTGGCTTTCGGGCTCTTGTTGACCTTCTAAGTGCAGTTGGTGTACTTGCTCCACTTGGCTCATCTTCTTCGCTTGGCCTTTGGTATACACCTGTTTGCCAAGGATTTTGAGCTATGCCTTCTTCAACATCTACATCGTCGTCCGCAACCTCTGTTTCACTTGAACTCAACTGGAATTGAGAAATTTCTGACATTTCCTTGAAAACATCCGAGTCCGGTAGTACTTCCTTGTTTGCGGACCACCATGAGGAAGCTTCATCAAAAACCACATTCCGAGATGTGTAGCATTTCCCGGTTGTTGGATCACAACATCGCCACCCTTTTCTTTGACTGTCGTATCCTACAAAGATACACCTAACAGCCTTTTTCTCCATCTTGCTACGTAACTGGTCAGGTACAAATACATAGCATACACATCCAAAAACTCGAAAATGACCAACAACAGGCTTCATGTCCCATAATTTTTCAAAAGGTGAACGAAAGCATAACCTTTGTTGAGGAAGCCTATTGGTCACAAAGGTCGCAGTCTTCATTGCTTCTGCCCAAAACCGTCCCAGAACATTCTTTGAATGAAGCATACTTCGACATACTTCTGCCAGATGCCTGTTTTTCCTTTCTGATACCCCGTTTTGCTGCGGAGTGCTAGCACATGTGAACTGATGGCGTATTCTGCACTCCTGAAGGAAATCTGTGAACTCATTTGAGATGTACTCTCCCCCATTGTCGGTACGTAGACAACGGACTCTTTTACCAACCTCCGCTTCTGCTACCTTCTTGAACTCTGTGAATTTTGAAAGAGTTTCAGATTTTTCCTTCATAAAGTAAACCCACACGTACCTCGAGAAGTCGTCAATGAAGGTCACCATATACTTCATCCCACCAACGGAGGCTTGCTTAATTGGTCCAAACACATCAGAGTGTATCAACTCTAATGGTTCCTTCGCTTTAAATTTGGACTCTTCATAAGGTAACTGGTGCACTTTTCCATATTGACAGCCTGCACATACAGTGTCTGTTCTCACTTCAAGTTGTGGAAGTCCCTTCAACATTGACTTATTCATCATCACATCTAGCTTGGAATAACTAACGTGACTTAGACGCATGTGCCATAAGTTCGCCGTCTCATTCCTTCTCGTCTTGTCTACATATGCGGTTTCCGCAGACATTACGTAGACAGATTCCGTTCTTCGTCCCTTCATTATCGGCTCTTCTGTAATCTCAAGATCTCGATATATCTTCACATCTTGTGGACCAAACAGAACAAAATGGCCAAAAGATGTTAATTGTGCTACCGAGAGAAGATTTTTTTTCATACCTGGAACATGATAAACGTTTTGGAGTGGCACTTCGGCATCGCTACATTGGGGAGAGACAGCCGTATTACCGATGTGGGCTATCGGTAACTTTGAGTTATTCGCCGTCACCACCACTCGACTTCCCTTGTACTCCGACAAGTTCTGCAACTTTTCTTTATCACCAGTCATATGGTTTGAGCAACCCGAGTCAACGATCCAATCATTTTCATAATCGATTTGATTGAATGTTGTTGCAGTAAGGGCTAGCTCCTCCTTATCTATGGCAAAGAAAGCTTCAGCATCCCATTCGTCTTCGTTTTTTGAAGTAGCAGCGTTACTCTCGATGGCCTTCTTTTTTGACCAGCAATCTTTCGCCATATGACCTTTTTTATTGCAGTTGTAGCACTTCTCTTCAAACTTTTGGCCATTGCCATGGTTCTTAGAACCTTTCCATGCACGAATGCTCCCTTCATCTTGATGACTTCTCGCCTTGTCATCGTTCTTTTTGAATCCACCGTAGGCATGCCGCTTGGAATTCCACTTGCCTTTGTTGGCATAGAGTGCCTCTTCTTCATTCTTCAACGAGACTCCTCCCATTTGCTTCGCTAATGCTTCTTGACCAGCTAGCAAATTTTCGAATTCGACAAGCGACGGCTGAGTTTGCCATCCTTGTATGGCAGCAACAAAACTCCTAAATTCTGGCTTCAAACCATGGATGATGATCCGCTTCATCCTGGTATCACCAATCGGAGCCTCCGGATCCAATTCAGTAATCTCTCGGCATAACATCTTCACTTTGCGAAAGTACTGAGCGACCGTCATGTCGCGTTGCGCCATCGACAACAACTCACTTTCTAAGAGTTGGAGCTTCGTATCGTTCTTCTTAGAGAACAGCTTGGAGAACGTATCCCAAGCTTCTTTGGGAGTTTCCGCATCTCGGATATGCTCCAGCACATCCTCTTCAACTGTCGTCTTCAAAACGAACATGGCTTTGCCCGCTTTAATCTTCCACTTCCGCAATGTCCTATTCGCATCTTCAGCCTCCGGTTGTCTCACATCGTTTCCATTAACAACCTCCCACAAATCCTGGCCCTGCATATAAGACATTATGCAGGTAGACCAAGAATTGTAGTTTTGGTTGCTCAGCTTCTTGATTCCGCCAACTACTTGGAGATCACCCATCTTGGCAATGGAAATGCTCACAAAATACCCAGAACCTCGCTCTGATACCAGATTGTTGAAAAAGAACAAGCGGCAAGTATGGTTCAATAACCTCTAAAGAGAGCAAAGAGTAGAAGAGGATACACACAAAAATATTGCTGCTGAAAAACTCACGTACATTTTACTCAACAGATCACAAGCCTATTAAATAGGCATAACATTGAAAACTACTCAACAAGAAAATAACAACGGGAAAACAATAACAAAGACCCACTAACATATCCCACTAACTAAAACGTGTAGAAACAAACCCCTACAAACTAGGACTCCACTACTACATCATTGAAGACATGTAAAACTGAAATTTGACCATTTCAACACTACACGTGCTGGTGTTGTGTTTGTTCAATATATCAGTGTTTCTTGCCCCTTTTTATTTGCTCCTTTTTCACCAGAAAATGAAGAATGCATGTGCAGGATCCTTCTTGGCCGAGAGCCTCTCTGCCTTTATTCAGATGAT
Source organism: Syzygium syzygioides (assembly GCA_031216285.1). Classification (NCBI taxonomy): domain Eukaryota; kingdom Viridiplantae; phylum Streptophyta; class Magnoliopsida; order Myrtales; family Myrtaceae; genus Syzygium; species Syzygium syzygioides. The sequence continues at coordinate 25,223,359 of CM062245.1, forward strand.
GACGAAGAAGAGGAAGACAATGACGAAGTTGATGACGGAGAGCCACTTCGGCCAAGCTTCGCCCTCAGGCCAAGCTTTGACCTTGAGCGGCCATGGCGGTCCCAAGCTTTGAGCTTGAGCGGCCATGGCTGTCGCAAGCTTTGAAGCCAGATCCGACCTCAACGCTTGCGGCTGCCATGGCCAACAGCTACAACGAACACTCCGAAAGGTTCGGGCGACAGTGGGTAGCGACGAACGAGTGCCAGAAGCGCTTTTGGCTTAGCGATTGCAAGATTGAAGACGATGAACAGTAACTTTGAAGACAGGACAGTAACTCGCGATGTCAGTAACTTAATTTGAGTTTTTCTTTTTAATTTCTTTATGACGTGGCGCCATGCAAGCGCCACATCAGCACTACGTCATATTTTTTAATGAAAATTTTAATAGAACCCTAATAAAGGGTAAATGCACCACGCAAATACAAATTTGAGATTTTTAATATCATAAAAAAAATTTAAAGTAAATATATCACGATGGGTATAGTTTTACTTTTTTTTTGTGATTTTTTCACTTTAAGTTATCTAAATCTTGGTCGATCTATATTCAACCCCATGCTCAGTGTTAGGAGAAACAAGAAAAAGCAGACAAGGTGCTCATTAGGGTTTCTATTTCCTAGGTCCACATCTATCTACGCTTTTTGAGAGAACATTGTTTCCTTAAGACTAGTTTGAGTGATTCTACCCAAAAATCAAACTGAAATTATTGAGTGAGAATATACGTGTGAATCAAGGGGCGCTATTCTTCTAGCTTGTTACAAACTATAATATTATTCGATTTAGGCCATTTCACCATGTAAAAATTTCTAACATGACATGTATAAAACAAGCAGCCTCCAAGAATAAATCATGCAACAAGGTTGTTCAATTATGTTTACATTCTTGAGTGAATACATAGTTGTTTGAAGAAATATAACACATTGAAATTGGATAAAAGGGTGTAATACGAAGAGAAATCTTATTTGTAAACGAATCAATCAAAGGTGCATAACAACTTTTGCAATTATCTTTTTACAATATTTACTGAATTCTCGCGCTACACCAACAGAAACTACTATGATATTAAAGAACAATATTTCCCAGACGCTGGTTTTTCACCAAAGAAAGTGAAAAGAGAAACAAAGTTCGTCAAGACCCCATAAATGACCTAAACCTTGTGTGGTTTCTACCTAAAAACATGGATGATCAACGTGATGTTTTGCGATGCACTTTCCCTTCTCTCCGTCTCTCGCACCTGTTGTTGGACTGTGACAAGTATTTGAGAAGCGTATTCCAAGAAACATTAAAGAGCTAAATAAGGTTCAAGAGGAAAATTACAGAGGTTGTTCTAGGTCGAAAGCTATGTAGCAATGTAGTGGAAGAGTATACAGACGCTCATGGTCCTCGGGAATGCTTGCACGGATCTCATTCACAAGAGAAAGGAGGGGTTGTGGGGGCGCGGGAGGGAAAGAGAAAGGGGGACCGAAGGCAGTGTTGTCCTGACAAGAACATAAAAATCATGCAGGACCTATAGCTATGATCTCTGCCCGAGCTACGGATTTTGGTGGTGGGGTTCTAAATTTCGACGGAGTTAAAAGCAGTCTGTGGATGAGCTATTACATGCTTTTAGGGACATAGATATGGTATCTTCTTCCCAGAAAGGGATCTCACAAACTCTCTCTCTCTCTACACAGACATTGTGGATGAGCATTTCTTGGGGAAAGCAACTCGTGTGTAGGGTTACCTTTGGAAAGAGAATATTGGACTACTTCATAAGGTGAATAGAGAATGACCAAGTCTCGGAGTATTATTTCCCATCTTGCTCTCTTCATAGTTCGGATAGTAAAACTTCCTCGGTCATATATAAATCTTTGAAAATGAATGACAGGCATTTACCTGGACGTCAATTATGAAATCAAGATCAACTTTTTCTTGCCTCAAATGTATCTACAAGACAAAGGACAGCATGGGAACTGAAACAATCTGACAGAGGGAAGTGGTCGCTAGAGTGTGAGGGCCTTGAATAACATGTGGCTTCTAACAGGCTTCTACAACAACGGAGAAGGTAATAATTAACTAAATTACACATTTAGTGGGGGAACGTGTTCTTATGTTTTGTATGTGTGTAAATGGAATTAACACAAGAGAGACATCTTTCTAGTGCAATGTTATGATTGAGTATCAGAACGTTAATGATAGGTGCACTCATATGAGAATGCTACCAAGATTCGTGGCCTTCTAAAAAGTTTTGTACACTAAAGGACTAAATCGTGAGACTAAATATCACTACAACGAAACAAAAGTACGGCAACGAAAATAGCTTGGCCGCTACAGATGGAGTTTCATTCCCGTATGACAAACAATGGCGACGAATCGTGTTTCATCACCATTGCACGACCAACCACGACAAAATCTGATTTCGTCGCCATTTCTCCACCCAAGCGGAGCTCTTATTTAGGCTGCCGACGCTGGATGGTGGAGGCAGAGACCACAAGCGGCACAGTAGCTAGACAGAAAGATGTTGAATCTAGGCCCTCGGTTATTTGCAAGTTAATATGAACAGCCATTTTAAAGAGGTAAACATGAAGACATAAGTTTACGCCATACATTTAGATGAACTTAACTCATGGAAAATTTTATTGAATTACAAGAGTTTACTGCTTATTTATTATTAGTGGGACAACGGATTTAAACTTTAGTACTGAACACAAAAATTGATGTCAACTGTCATGATTGCTCTTGAAATACCGAAAAAGTATACTTCACGGGCACCTAACTTTTTTCTCCATCTTGACAAGGAAAATAAAACATGTAGGCCCCTCGGGAGAGTAACTAGTCATGCATGGACCATTTGCATGGCAACAGATATGTTGTTCTCCATCATGAATTCTGCAAACATTTCCACATCTTTGTTTCTGTTTTTCTTTCTGAAAGTAAAAGGACAATATAAGTTAACCTTTGCATTTATACATCTGACTAGAGGAATGTTTGCTCTTTTATGGAAAAAGGGGATAAGAAAAAATCATAGTTTTATTGAAGCAGCGGATTTGCAGGAACTACATACAACCATGTGCAAAGCCCTAATGTGTCCAATACAAACGACACGAAAAAGACTCTCTGTGCCCTGCTCTGCCGTAACTTAAAGAGAAACAGGAAAGAGAGGTGGAAAAAAGAAACAAGTAGTAAAACAAAGAAGCACTTAAAAGTATTCAGAAAATCTAAGTTTGATCAGGTAAGTTTCTGGTGAATGGCAGAAAGAGATCCTCTTGGTGAATGTTTCTTTAAGATTAATTTGATATGGGCATGTTACTGCTCATTCTTGTGTGTTTATTCATATATGATGACTACATGTGGGGGGGCGCTTGTTATTTACCCTAGTAAATATGCACGACTTGCCTGTGTGAAGCAAAATATGGGAATTTGGCAACCAAAAAAAGAAAGAAAGAAAGTAGAATTGTGGAAAAAGAAAATTTTAATTAAGTCAATTTTTAGAAGGTATGAGAAATTTGAGGAATGACCCTCCAACGGTTTTATCTATTACTTAATAGTTGATGAAAATTCATCATGAAGAATAATCTGGATTTGTATGGAATTTTTAGTTATTGAGATGTGTTATGTAGTATAGAAACTTATGTGTGTATAAGTATATGTACATATATTGTAACGTTCAAGTTAGCAGGAGCTGAACGCGAATCACTCTTCCTTGCTCCTTAGCTTATAATTTATATTTATCGCACATCTTTTTCTTTTGAATTTCATGTAACTTGTTTTCTTTATTTCGCCCCCTGTAAGATTGGACTTAGCGAAAGACCTAATTATCTGTACTTCTATCTGTACTTCATCAACTTAAGACTCTACATCCACTACTGTTCATCTCATGCATTTGTGTATCTTCATTAAAATGAGATGTTTGGCAAGACTGGCGTCTAGCCGTCTAGGGAGAACGAAGAATGACTTTTGCCAATCGGGTCAGCCCTACATATCATTGGAAAAATTATCCAAAAAGTGCTAAACTTGTTGCATTTTTGTTAATTCAGTCTTACATTTTTTTTTAATTTTGTCAATTGCGTCATAAACATTTTTCATATTTTGTCAATTGAGTTTATCCTGCAAATTTTGATCGGAAATTGATGATGTGAATATTGGTCATCCTACGTGATACAACCGGTGTTGACATAAATAATTTTTATAATATCTTAATATTTTTCCAATTATTTTTTTCTTTTTCCTTTTTTTTTCTTTTCTTTTTTTTACACCTCCGACCGGCGAGGTCGCTTGGACCACAGGCCAAGGTGTTGAGCCCTCGCCCAATCCAGGTGAGGGACGTGACACCCTTGCCTAGTCTGGGCGAGGAGGTGGCAACCCTCACCAGCCATAAGTGATAAAGTCGACCTTGTCGGGGCCCTCACCTTGCCAGATCTAGGTGAGGGGGTTGCTGCCCTCGCTGGCCAAAAGTGTAAAAATAAAATAAAATAAAATAAAAAAATCGAAAAGAATATTAAAATATTATTGATATCCACATAAATGTCAGTCATGCCATACAAGACGGTTGGCGTCTACGTCAGCAATTTTCAGGAAAAATTGGCTTAATGGATTCAATTGGAAAAACGCGAAATAGTTTATAACTCAATTGACAAAATTAAAAGGTTTAAAATTGAATTAGTGAAGTGCAATAGGTTTAAGACTTTTTGGACAATTTTCCAGCATATGATGCATCTCACATTCATGTCATGTTGGAAGTGCACAAAAAATTAGGGATTTTAAGCATCGTGACCTCGAAAAACTTCGTCAAGCTAGAAAAGAAGAGAGTGACAAGCGTAACGAAACGATGAAGTGACCTCAGTTATGCAATGGATGATATTCTAATTTCCCAGCTGCATTATTTTCATTAACAACACATAGGAGTGAAAGCAACTTGATGCTTGGTTCTACATAACAGAGAATGTTAGCATTTGTGCCCATCTTATAATTTGTAGCCTAAAATGAAAATAGGCAATAACCCAATATCGATTATATATGTATTGGCTAAAGTTGGCTGAGCTCTACACTCAAACTCGATTGATGATGGACAAAAAGGAATCAATGGGAAAACCAACTTCCAATGCACCTCATGAATGGACCTTTCACTTAAAAATTTTTAAGCTAATTAATAAGAAAATTAAGAAGCTACGAATATTTATTGAAAATAAACTCAGTTCTCTAAATTATCAAAATATTTTGCATTTTAAATGGACGAAATCACTGATTGTGTCAAATGCTTAATTCTCTGTATAAGAAGTTAATCTTCCCTCTTGTGCACCTACCACTGAAACCTTTATGTTAATTGGGTTGAACTGATAATTTATATAGACACCTATAGTTGCAATATAATTTACAGAGCTGATATTTGCATGATTATAGGTTTGAGATGGTAAAAGTATATGAACAAATTTTTTAAGGATCGACATTCTTGAGTTTTTGCGAAGCTTTTGGATCAACAATAATCTCATAAAATTTCATATTTCATCATATTATAGAGTAAAGACGTCTTTGTGAATCCAGATTTATTCCTTAAACTGCAAGCCACACCTTCATACACTTGCTCAGAACTTTAACAGTTTAACCCAGCTATATAGACTAAGGAGGTTAAACATTTTAATACTCAACTCCGAAATCATTTCTCATTCTCCAACCAATGATACTTACCATGTCCTAATGTTTTGACCAGTAATTTCATCTCCTTCAAGCTTTGATACTTTAACGCTCCTAACACTAGAATCGTTCCTTTTTACTTCCCCTTGGTTTGTCACTGAATTTATTGAACCTTGGTGATGATCATGAGTATTGTCCACAAAGAAGAATTTCAGTGACGCTATGGTTGTTTGATCAATGACATTAATGGATATATCAGAAACAATAAAATAAATAAAGCGATGCCTCGACTATACCTATCATCATTTAGATAACAGCATAATGAGCAAGATCAGAGATGAATTATGAGGAAATAACTTAACTCTGAACCAGAATTCCTTCGGAATTCCCGAATAAAAAGTCGAGGAGGAAATCAATTACTGAATCTACAGAAAGAACGAAGGAAAAAATGCAGATGTTGTAGATGAAAACCCAAGAGCAAAGAGAGCACGGATGAAAGGGTGCTTGATTAATTAAACTGTTGCCACAAGCAAAATTACATAGTAATAGTCTTTGAATTGCACAGAACGAGACCCCCAATGAAAAATTTGATTCATCATTTTTATGTGCCTTTTAATATACGAAAGCGGTGCATAATTTGTGATGTGAATTCTTGAAGGAATCAATGAACCGGACCCCCACTGATCAGAATTTGATATTAATGCCCCAGGAACAATACCAGGGAGACGGCACTTTCGTGTTTGGTTTTTCAATTAAAAAAAAAGACAAGATATGTTTGAATTCCCCCCACAGAAATGTATGCTCAGGCTTTACTCAGAAATCAGGATCAGAAAATGACACTGGCCTGCAAGAATATGTGTTAGCTTATCATCAACTCAAAACCCTAATTATAATCTCTTCTTCACATTATTCTTCCTCAAAAATGCAAGTACTTTCCCCCTCCCCTTCTTTCTTCAACATCAACAATTATTACTGGAGAAATCAAATGATGGAATCGACAAATCAAGAGGACGAAAGAAAAAACTCACATAAGTCTCTGAGAGTTACTAGGACTCTTTATCTCTTACAACTTCTCTAGTACCCTCTTTGCTCAAATTGAAGATGGACAAACTCCCCAAGAAAATTCTTTCAAGATGGCATTCATTTGTGCCCGAGCCGCAGCTCGAGATCCAGCTCTTCTTCCTTTTCCAGATCCTTGCACCTGTTGCTAGTATTACGGCTATTGTAACTGCCCATGATTGCCGAACTGTCGGCCTCGCTCGACGAGTAGCGGTGAGAAGAATTATCACCTTGCGACTGCATCGGAAAATTAACAGAAGGAGAAGGCGGATAAGGCGAGATAGATAGCATGGCGGGGGTTGATTCGAGGCACGCCGAATTCGCCTTTATTGGGTTGAAGATGCTAGTAGGATGAGGCAGCTGGTAAAGAAGACATAATCCTCCACTTGGGTAACCGAATTCTTGATTCGGGAATATCAGAGTCGAGGAGGATGGGGAAGAGCAAGAAGCGAAAGGAGAGTTTTCTTTAGCCAACGGCGACAATTGTGATTGGTGAAGCTTAGCACGGTCTCTGCGGTGGACATTCATGTGGCCACCGAGGGCTTGGGCGGACCGGAACTCCCTTCTACAGAAAGAGCAAGTGTAGGACCTCGGTGGCCAGGTTGCGCCCATAATGTTGCCAGTGTCTTCGGCGAAGGCTCTCACCTCCCACGAGTCATCATCCTCCTGGGCCGCACTAGGGTTCCACATCCACGAGCCGATGCTCGAGCTAGGGTCGATTTCATTCTTCTTCTTCTCTTCCATTTCTTGGAGCGTGGCATCGAAGTTCTTGAGTTGAGCAACCATGGTTCTAATAATTGCTCAGTTGTTACAAGGTTATGAGGTTGAAGAGACTAGAGGGGGGTTGAGGAAAGGAGGGAATGGAGAAAAAGGGTTAAATAGTTGGAAGATGAGGGAGATATTAGAATAGCGAAAGGGACAAAATGAAACCCTAAAAAAAGTTTGGGTGAAGTCACCAAGGTTTTTGGAGCAAGTACTTGGAATTGTGATGCAGAAAATTCTATACAAACTCGTCCTCCCATATATATTTTTTTCTCTAGCCCATAAAAATATATGTAATAGCTGATGAAATTTTTGCAGCATCGAACTTTGGCCGCATCGCCATTCCAACCTGTCGATATCGTTAACCCACGAAGTGCCAAGGATTAATCCAAATAGTCCACTATCCTTGATTTAAATAGACCCCACAATACTTAATTTTTTAAAAAAAATTTCATTTTTGTCCGGTAACAAATCTAAGATTAGCATGTTACCTTAATTCTCGTATCGGAAATGATTTGCTTGCTCGCCTCCGACCCAAACAAGGAAACAATAACCTCTGCCTTTTCATTTGTAAAGTCAATCTGGCGTCAACGAAGACGTAATTTGCTTTAAACCTCGCCAATGCAATAAATCCGACTCGTGCTCACAGATGCAGGTCAAGATTGAACTCTGCTTTTCTTCCTTATTTTGTCCTGTGAGCGAAGTGAGTACTCTAACTACGTGTTCATGGTAGCTGCCTTGTTGCTTTGCATAATAACGAAAAAATATGCTCGAGCTTAATCATTTGTACGATTAATTTCTCCAGCCTATAGCCGTCGAAACAAAATAACACATGCGTTGATACCATAGGTTTATATCATTAATTCGTGTCTGTTGGAGAAGGAACCTGATTGAGATTACAAGTGGCTTTCCAAATATCCAAATACCACGACGAAGACATTGTCGTGAACTTGTTATTGACTCCGTAAGGGCATATGGTTATCTTGGGGCGGAAATGAGTAAAAGGTGCTGAAAAGTAACACATCAACCGTCACCAAAAAATCAAACATATGAAAGTTTAGCTTTCAGACTTCGAAATTATATCAATTCAACGAGAACATCTTTATTGATGACTAAGCATTTCGTAATATGAAAGCACGATCAATCCAACGTAACTCTGTTTTATCCCATACGCCATTCTACTTTCCCACATTCTACCTTTGTCTCAACCACAAAAAGAAATACTTAACCGCCCTTGATTCTGATTTAGTTCAGACACAATTCTTGTTTGACTGTATAAAGAACGTCTAACGTCTACGGTCTTCGTTCTGCCACCCGATGCCAGAACAAACAAGACTTCACAAGTTTTAGGCTGAACGGCGAATTGTTCGACGCATATGTTTATTTTATTTCTCTTTATGACTTTTTCTAAGCGACGGCCTTTGACTACTCGAGCAAGATGGAGTTGTATTTGACTATAGAGCAATTTCAACCCTAGTTTCCTTTAATTTACGTGACATTCCTCGTTAGTCACGAAATCTGCTGGACACATATGTTGATTCAGCCAATACTTTACAACCGTCCCGTTCCCCCCAGCAAATTATTAATCTTGTTACTGAGATGGATATTCGTGTGGGCTGATGTCAAAGTTCCTTCTGCTGAGTCTATTTCATCTATTTCGGCAGTAAAGACTTCCCTAAGTCACATGTGCAAAGTTAACATCGTATCTCTCTTCAATCCAAACAACTTTCATTGGCCGAAGAATACTCGTTGTGCAGAGGAAAGACAGACGGGAGGGACGAGAAGAAAATAAGAAAATCAAAGTAGGCAAGGAAACTAGCAGCTGATATGACTTTCTTGGCGTTAGACAAACACTTTTTTCCCTTATTCTTCCTTTATCAAAGCTTGTCTCTAAATTCTCATTCTCAGAATATGGGCTGATGATGTTTTTTTTCTGTAAAGAGTATGTAGGTTCGATGATGGAACGATCCTAAAACTTTAAACCTATGAGACACTTTTTCTTTTTTCCCCTGTAAATTGCTTTATAGAGGAAGTTAGATTTCATACGGGTGTTAGTTACTGATATATATGAGATGAAATAAAACTTGATCACAATCATGAAGTGCGTGTCGTTATTGATCTGAAAATCCATCGATTGATTAATACAATGAGAGGAACAAACCCAACAAGAGAGCAAATTATTACGATACATTTTACATCTATAACATTTCTAATCTTGAAGTGGTTTAATTAGCAGAAAGTGGAGCTTTTCATTTGAATTTCCTGTGGTTTTCTTCCTATATGCGTTGTATTTCCTCTTTTTTTAAGCCTTTTTTTTGGGGAAATGAAGGGCTAAGAGATCTATTGCATTTACTATCAAATGACGGTCCAAACTGCCAAGAAGTGTTGTAGGCTTGACAATATGAGTTGGGCTGCTCATTATGAAGATTGGGCCAGGTGTAGTTTTGGGTTAATGAGTCTCCAGAAACAAGCACAAGAAGTATCGGTCCACTGGTTTAGGACCGCAGGTGGTACTGATTAAGTAAACACAACGAAAATTTAATCGGTTGCGTATTTGATCTAAGTGATAGGAGAAAACTTGGATGAAGAGGGACCATTTGAGAAGAAAACTTGGATGAAGAGGGACCATTTGAGAAGATACTTCGAACTATGTCATCAAATGGCAAGGCATAATCTAGTTTTCAACTCCGGTAATGATAGCTAAAAATTGTATCTGATTAGTCCAAACCAGTCGTGAACTGACGGTGCTCGAGTTTGCGTTTGCTCGTGCTTTCTTCATCACTTCCTTCTTCATGTCAAATTAAACATAGTTAACATGCTGAAATCCGATGTTTTCACAGTATTATATCAAAACACAGGGATGATCATAAGTTAGTAAGTCATCAAGAAAAGAAACAATTTGTAATTTTGTATAACAATTCACTAATTTCAGGTTTTGGTAAGAAAGTTAGATAAAATCGGTAAATGATAAAAGGATTTTTTTTGTTGGAGATAAGAAAAGTTGGTAATAAAAAAAAAGCAACTAAACGTTGGTGGCTAACTCAAAATAAGAATTAGTAATGCAATATTAGCTGGTAATTTAATCGTCAAAAGAGTTGGTATGTAAGGCAAATAAAAATGGTAGCTTGATATAAAAATTAGAAACTTAAAAAAATCAAATAAAATTTGGCAAGCAACTCAAATGAGAGTTGGTAATCCAAAATTAGTTGGAAACTTAATTGGAGAATAGTTGGTTAGTCACACAAAATATGTTGGTCATTTGATATTATAGTCAATAAAATTTAGATGCTGCTAAGAAAAGTAAATAAAAGTTGGTAAAAAAAAAGAGAATCTTGTTTTTGTCATAAATAAGAGAAGTTGGTAATTTAAAAATAAAAAAATTAGATAAACATCGATAACTAACTCATATTAGATTTGATAACTTGATCGGAGAAGCTGGCATTCACTTAAGTTGAGGTTTGTAACTTCTAAAAGAAGTTGGTAAATTAAAAAAGTTGGCAAGTAAGACTTAAAAGTGGTAACACGATAGAATGTTAGTAAATTTTAGATAAAAACAAATAAATTTAGATAATAAACAACTCAAGTGAGAGTTGACAATCCAAAACTAGCCAGTAATTTAATAGGAGAAGAGTTTCTTGGTCACACAAATAAAGGTTCATAATTATATATAATAGCTAAAAAGTTTAACCCATTGGAACGAAAGTAAAAAAAAAAGGATGGTAAAGATAAGAAAAGCTTTTTTTGGTAAAAAATGAGAGAAGTTGATATTTAGGGGGGAAAACAAGATAATGATTTGTAGCTAACTCAAAAAAGGATTGCTAATGTAAAATAAGTTGGTAATTTAATCGGAGAAAGTTGATAATCATTCTAGTTGAGGTTAGTACTTTCTCAAAAGAATTGGTAAATTCAAAATGTTGGCAAGCAAGACATATAAAAATGGTAACTCAATAAAAAAATTTGATGAATTAAATAACATAAATGAACGCTGGTAACAAACTATTCAAATGCAAGTTAGTAACAAAAATACTATCTAGCGAGTATCTTAAATTGGAGAAAAATGATAAGTCAGTCAAGTAAAGATTGGTACTTATTGGTAAATTTAAGGCATAAAAAAAAGTAAATAAAGATTACGTAAATGATATGAGATTTATTTTCATCGGAGATTAGAGATATTGGTGACAAAAAACATATTTAATTAAGTCAAATAAGAGTTGGTAACACAAAACTTGTTGGTAATTTTTAAGAAGAATTGATAAATTTAGAAGGGTGGTAAGTAAGGCAAATAAAATTTGATAGCTCAATAGAAAATTAGGTAATTTTTAGAAAACGCACCGATTAACTGCTAGTAAGCAGCTCAAATAAGACTTGATACACTGAAAAATTACCCAATCAATGCTAAATTTATTGCAAGGATGCCAAATCAGTCATAAATTTTTTAATTTTATCAAATTAGTCCTAAAAATGCAGTCCTTCGAGCTAATTTTCGCCGAAAATCGCTGACGTGATGATTTAGTTATCATCATCCATTTTATGCGACGTACTGCCATATCAGCAATTTCGAACAAAAATTGGTTGGAAGGATTTCATTGGAATTTCGCACAAAAATTTGAGACTAAATTAGTAAAATTAAAATGTTTAAAACTGAATTGATTTTCATGTAATAGGTTTAGCACTTATTCCCCTTGATAAATCTAAACTAATGGGTAACCCAATGAGAGCAAAACTAGTAAGGCACACAAATAAAGGTTAAAATTTCCTATAAGAGTTGATAAGTTTGAGGCATTTGTAACAGAGACAAATGCGAGTTGGAAACGATACTAAAATTGATGAATTAAGAAAACAAATAATTTTTTGGCAAGCAACTCAAATAAGAGTTGGTAATTCGAAACCAGTCCGTAATATAACCATGAAAATGTTGGATAAGCCACTCAAATAAAATATTGTTAAATTCATATAGGAGTTGGTAAAATTAAAGCTCTAATAAGAAAGACAAATAAAAGTTAATCAACGATAAGTGTTATTAAACTACCAACAAGTTATCAAGAAATCAAGTAACTGGTAACTTTTTTTCACCCACACTTTTTTTATACTTACCAACTCTTTCGAAAATCTATCCACATAACGAAGAAATATTCGTCTCATAACAGTAAAATCCTTCATGATTCATCATCTCTATCTTGACCATGAAATGTTCTTCTCTCCTTCGACTTCTGGCCACTACTCATATTCATGCCTGTGATATTAAATTGACAATCGACTCTTTAACATGTCCAATTTCCATCTTATGCTAGTGGTGATGTGATCAATTGCTTGGTTGTGTCTGCAAACGACTACACACTTTGTTTTTAAAAAGACACGTGAGTCCCATTTTTGCTGGCAACTCGAGTGAGAGGGCATGAACATTCCATTCAATTTCAAAGTGGAAATATACATGGAAATTCAGACAGTCCAACATAGCTTCAGTTGAAACTTGAACTGGACCGAGAATCGGGCTATCGCAAAATGCGGCTTTTCTTGACCCAAATATTCAGGGGTTTTAATCTCCCTTTTCAACCTTTTCTTCTTTGTACTTTTGTGGATTATTGTCTTTATTTAAAGGGTTACATTTGAATAATCTTCTCGATTTCTTTAGGATTAAAAGTGGACCCCTCGAATCAATACACCTTGGGCCTATGCTCACGTGGGGCAATGAATTAGAGAGAATTATAATGATAATAACTCGAGTGAAAAATAAAAAATATTGGCACCACAAAAAGTTAAAACTTAATGGAATTTGCGCCACGTGCTTTGCGCGTGACCACTTGCTAAACTAATGCACATTACCAAAAGGTCATTGCGAAAATCTTGAAGTTCTTTTAAGACGCTGCTGATAAATAGAACCTTAGTTAATGGGGCCATTAATTCTTAGTTAGGTCAGAAAAATACATGTGCATCAAAGGGATGACTAATGATAACGATATTTAAGAGCAAGTAATTTTTTTCCTTTCTTTAAGGATCTTGCGAGCCGAAATTTATATTTTTGCTAGCCCGATGTTGGCTATGACATTAGACCATATATAAATTAAGAGAGAGAGAGATAGAGCATACATGGTGGGAGCATACAAGCCGCAATGGCGAAGCTTTGACATAATACATCATTTCCTATTTATAGGCGTGTTACCTGGCAAGTAACAACTAATTCTTACCCTTTTTGTTTTGATTTTTAGAAGGTTATCATTTCTTGCACGAAAATTTTATGAACATTGCATTAGGTTTTCATTGAGCGGGAAATGCTCAAAACACTTCACGGGATACAAATATTGACATATATATATATATATATATATATTCATAGAAATATTTTTGTTATTATATTTTGGAGGGAAACACCCGGTTTCAGGAAGATAAGATGATGAGAGCTGCAATCCAGAGAGATCACAGCCCGCATGGGAAAAGAGGCAAATCATCCATCCATGAAGGTGAAATGAACAAAACATGAATGGAATCGAGCATCTTGTACTTTGGTTTCACAGCATTAAATTGAATGATTCTAAGGTCACTGAAGCTGCACATTAATTGATTCCCTCTTTTTTAAGACCCTTTTAAAAACCGTCCCCCCAGAAGGGTGACATACGAGAATTTCACAGCCCAACATTTCCCCCTCCTCCACATGTTCGGACAGAACAAGACGGGCTCATCCTCATCTTCAAAGGTTGTTAAACAAAACAAAAACAACAGAGGGAGAGAGAGAGAGAGAGAGAGAGAGAGAGAGAGAGAGAGAGAGAGAGAGAGAGAGAGAGAGAGCATCCTTTTTGCGTTCAAACCGTGGTCCTGAGCGACAAAACTCGGATCTTTTTCTTACTTTTTTTCATTGTATACCCTCAATTTATTTTGTTTTAATTTGCTTACATTTCAATTGAGAAAGAGTTTAATCTCAATGTTATAGCATCCCACGGAGCGACAGTGATTGATTACCAATAGTTCCCTCCATTCTACACTTCAACCATATGTTACACCTTCTCTTTTAGGGTTTTCAAAGCAATAGTGAGTTGTTGTATCGTCATATGATGTTTGAATATGCATCCTCAGATAAACACCATCTAAGATAGGAGCTGTACAAGGAAAGGAGGACGATAAAGCCCACGCCATATGAATCATAAAGCGACAACACAGTCATTATCATCCACGTGGTTTGCTCATTGCCATGGTTTAAGTGCGGAACCCATGATTTGTCCCTTAAATCTCCTTTCGATTAATTAACATGGGGCAACAGGGAATCTATGCTCTAGTGGGTGTATTGCTCATGTAATTCCATGTTTAGTGCGGGTCCCCTTTTTGAAAAGAATAAGGGAACATTGGGCTATGATTGATGGATTTAAAAAATGTGGCGTTTGTAAAAGTTGGATCTAGGGTTAGTAATTTTATAATATAGCGTCTAATTGATGTTGTTGCTTACTTCTAACGTTGATGGATCCAAAGCTCTACAAAAACTTACAGATGTTTTCATCAGAAATTTCATTTTGATAAACTCTTGTTACATAGTCCGTTTTTGCCAATAAAGGTACGTTTGATGATCTTTTACAAACTTGTAAATGTTTAATAGCTTTACCATGAAATATTTGTATGGAGATTGTGCATCTTCTGAATTTCAATGTATAGATTTCAGAGACTTCATCGGCTTTGTCAAACATATATTTCATGAAGTCCTCTTATAGTTTAAACTTTTCGAACAAATGGTAGTATATTGACGCAATCGAATTCCGGATATGTTGATATCTAATTTTCTTGTTCAAACTTGTTGTTAGATGACTCGCACGTTCCATAAGTTCTATTGTAAAGGGGGAAGGAGGGGGGGGGGAGGAGTTTGTATTTCGACACTTATAAAAAGAGAAGTCAAATAACCATCAAAGAATAAAGTAAGAAAAGGTCAATTTCATAGATTAGTAGAATGAAATTAGTCCAAATGTCGATTTTGTGCAATTGCTTCTTATTTACATGTTGACAGCATCCTTCAACATATCTAGCGAAGGATCCATAGTCGGATTCTTGTTTTCTTGAAACGACAAAAGCCTGTGAAGTAAACTAGAGACCAAGCATTATTAACAAGTCCACAATGAAAACCTAATTATAATCGTGCAACCTTTTTTCTTCAGATAAAATAAAACATCGACATATGTTCATAGAAAAAGAAGACAATTGTTGTCTAGAACATGTGATAGTCAATTTAATTTGTATGTTTCCCTTACCCCGAGCTACTTTTTTATCTGTCTATTCTAAATCGAGCTACAACAAAAGATGATTTTCACTGTTTTGTAATATTTAAGAAGAATTCCGTATGGCGTTGATAATTAAAGTACATCTTATTTTAATGCAATACAGGAAAGGTGAATATCAAAATAGAATACATAAGTCATGCACGAGTAAACTACTAAAATTAATCATGTTAATATATAGTAGTCAAATTATAAAAGAAAATAAAGAAACTGTGTTTCCGTGCAATAGAAAACGCCCAAAGTACGCCCGTTCTCAGCCTCTCCTTTTTGTAATTTTATAATGTATATTCAATATTTATATTACGGGAATGAATAATCATTTCTTGAGAGCTCCATCAAGGAAAAATGCTCATCACATAATGATTAGTCCGAACAAATTATCCTAGGTTTAGCCAAATCCGTTATCATTCATGATCTATGCAGAAAAGACTTTAAATATGGAGCTCAAATTCAGGAGTTCGCAATTAATTAATGATATCCTCTTGAACAGTGTCCTTGTGGTAACTACATCGGAGCACTTGTTTAAGAGCAAATTAAGGATAAATCTATCTTCTGTCTGGTAACTTTGTGGACATCATAGTATCCAATTGGAGGTAGCTAAGATATGAAATCAAGTGATTAAATTAATGATTCGTCACCACATTGTGACAGCTTAATATAACCATACACTATGAATTAAAAAAAGGGTAAGTGCTCCCTCATCTTTCGTGTGAGATTTACGCATCAACCAACATTTGGTAGTACTATAATCTATCAAGAATGCTAACAAAGAATTTCCTTTTTTTTCTAATTTCCAGGTAATGGCTCAATAAACAAATCATGAAAGGGGGGGTCCTCGGATGTAAGCCTCTATTATGCGCGATTAATTAGTTCTTTCGTGCCCGGGGTCACGCACGATGATTGGCAGACCGCATTGTTATCACCGAGATTAGCTAAAAGATATCGTTAATATTATATTAGGGTAAACGACGAGTTAGCGAACATACTTAGATTGCAAATGAGAGCATTTACTTAATTGGAAGGATCACAAGGAGGCTGGTGCTAACAATAATTCAATCTGGTCAATATCGATACATAGACGAGGTTCTCTTTTCCGGGTCATGTATCACACAGCACTTTGAAATGATCAAAACACGAGGACTTGGGTTTTTTTTTGTTTATCTTCATTTTGCCTAAGCAGGTCTCAACTCGCCCGGTGCTTTGACCAGGGAACAGCTTTTCCAATGCTCTACAGAATTAAATTGCATGAATCGAATATAAGCTTTTTAAAAAGAAAGAAAAGGGAAAATGTATGTGTGGCAGTAGAAGTAATTATGAACATATGATTATAAGTGTCTTCTGCGGTTTCATTTTATATGTACAGTAGTACATACTCCTTCCCATTAGCAATCCCATTTTAGTGTTTTAAAAGGTACAAAATTTATATATTGCATGGCCTACTTTTGGGTCAAAGTTTAGGGTTTCAATTGAGGAGCGATAGGGTGATCAAGGGTACAAACTTTTTTATGCTTTTTTTGGTCAAAGAAGATGAAATTGTTGAGGAGAGTGAAATTCACGGTACGTTTTGTGGTAGTGGGCTTCCATTTGTAGACCGGAAACAAGGTACAGATGAGTGAGGACAGAATTGAGCTGTAAGCACCTATTCCCATATGACATTTACTTGTATTCTAATGTATTCTTTAGTATTTTCATTTTCGGTTTTGACTTTTAAGCACATGCCCGCACGGCGATGGATGTAATGGACATATTGATGGCGACAAGTGGGAGATACGTAGGAGGAGTTGGTGATTGGGGGTGTCTTCCCCGAGGACAGATCAAAGGTCCATTCACCAAGTCAAGACTTTGCCTACTTGGCACCAGAGAGAGAGAGAGAGAGAGAGAGAGAGAGAGAGGCATCTTTTTTTCCCTTTAAACGAGTATGGTGAAGATAATTATAGAACGTAGAATCTTTATAGCATTTAGATGTGAATGATGAGTAGGGCCATTCACTAAGTCAATTTCTTATATGGACTAATTTCAATGTTTTGGTTAGAACTATATTGAGTTTACCTATTCATATATATAACTTCGATGTCAGATTGATTATAACTAAGAGAAAGAAATAATGATAAGAATTCTCTCTCCTTGCAAAATGCATAATGTTATGTGGGAGTCGGGTCTCTCTATAGCCTAGTTTGACAGACTCATCAAATTATGGGATGGCGATCCAAAAACATGTTTGCGCATGTTGCGTTGGTAGGTTACTTTGTCTCCTAAATAAACTTAATCAAGTATTCAAACTATCAAAGGTTGAGTGAGAAGAGAAATTAGATGAAATAAATTGTTCTTTGGATTGGCTATAGTACTAGGACTTGATCAACTAAAACACCCCTCATTAACTAGTATAGCAAAGAAGGGTAGTCTGGTATGTTTAAGTTAGATGGGCATCTTCATTTTTTAGATAAATGGTTTGATTCCTTTCTTGGTCACTCGTTCAAAACTCAATCGAAGGAAAAATTCTAATATGTAGTAAATACATGTCGAGGTATCAAAAAAAGGGAACAATAATTTAAAAAAAAATGTCATGAGTTTTCACTCCTTTATCACTTTTCTATTTTTGAAATAACTACTTTGCACCTTTGGTCCTAATTTAAATAAATGAAAAGGCAAAACTATATTCCCTCAAAAAAGAATCCAAAAAGAAATTCAAACTTCGTACGACATTCAAACCTCACATCCAAATCTTATTCTAGATATATCTATTAACCATCCGCCATTGTTGGCCACCATCCACCGTCTCTCCGTAGGCCATGGCAACAAGAGGTAATGGCGCAGCAACAAGGGACTAGTATGCTTGTCCTTGGATTTTGTTTAGGGGAAATTTTTGAAAAAAGGAAAATGGCATGGACAATTTAGAGGATGTAAAAGTCGTATTTTCAAAAGTACAAAATATAAAGTGATAAAAGGAGTGAAAATTTGGAATGTTTCGTTGTATTTTCCCACAAGAAACTTGCTTTCCAGCAACTGTTGCTGTCTTTTGTTGCTGTCTTTTCTTGGGCAAGAAGCTTCTCATCTCCATCACCAGTTTTCCTCGCTCCCAAAAGGTCAAGTTTGAAAAATCTTTGGAACTGGAACTACAGTAGCGTTTTAATTCAACAATCTTCTGCACGACGAGCGACAAAATCCAAAAGAGAAGAGTGAAGGCGCCCGGAATTTGGGGTGGGGGGGGGGGGGGGGGGGTGAAGGGGGGGCGCGCGAGGTGGGGGTGGGGGTGGGGTTGGGGGTGGTGTTGTGGATGTTGGAAGAAGAGAACAATTTCCAATGGAGATGGGCAGCTGCCTCGTGGCCGACAGCCATACGCTCACGCTGCACTTAATCCTCTCTGCCTTTGACTCGGAGACCGCACGTGAACTCCCCCTCTCAACTTGTTCCACAACTTGCTTCTGATTCCTTATTCTCGTTCTTGCTTCCTTTACTTGAAAACAAACCCCATTTGTTTGCATGCAAGAGAAGGGCACAATTCGGAGGGGGAAAAGAGCAATCTTTTCTAGGTAAAATCAGCAAATCTAAAGCAAGAAAGAAGTGCCAACAGTGAAAGCATTTGTTGCAATTCACTTTTCATCTTTAATGATTGTTCAAGTTATGCAGTTACAAAATGAGCAAGATTTTAGCTGAGCATGCTAAATTTTGGTATACGAAATTGGTACATCAAATGATATTGCAACATACAAGTATATGGCTAAGCAAGTGAACCACATTCGACGCTCAATAATTATTTGTTACATCGTTTGATATACCAATTTTGGATTTTAAACTTGATCAACATAGCATTCTCCTTCCAAATTAACTCAAAATGAGAAGTCAAGAATGCCGACATGCCGGTTCATAGAAATGACATATAAATCACGGGATTTTATGTTGCCAAATTTGAAAACTACAAAAAGAAATGCTTTTATAAGGCAATTTTTCTGTGCTTGTGATATGACCAATAAAAAGAAGAAGAAGAAGAAGATTTAGGAGGCAGCAGAAAGGCTGTTGGTAGCATCCTGATGATTATTCATAAATGAAAACCAATTAAAATAATCAAAATTAGTTAGTTAGTGGATATAGAGTTGAGACATTTTCTGTACTTGACTTTAGTAAAACAATGTCAAGTGTTACTTACAATTATTATTAGTAAACTACACACACACACACACGAGGCTGGTGTACTTATATCATAATCGAGAAACATAATTTATAAAACAGAGTTGATGATAAGTAGTCCTCTATGTCTGGAAACAGAAGAGCAACTCATTTTCTAATGATAATTAGTTCTCAAAACAGGTTTTGCAATAAATTACTAAGAAAAAAGATAGTGACCCTCAATTGGAGGGAGGGAAAAAAAGAGCAATTTATAAGCTTTCCCTTTTGGCACTGCGACGTCAAAAGCATGACTCCATAAACTTTATGCTAGTGGGGAAAAGGAGGGGGTGAAAATGCAATAGATAATCAATATAAGTATAATTAAAGTATTTGTGCCTGTCCAATTGATTTTTTTTTAATTATGATGAAAGTATAGTTTAATGTGATTTTTTTATTCTCACCTCGGCGCGGTTTCCTTTTACTAAGTTTTTTATTGACGTTTCTCTTGAAATCCTATACTTTATGCCCTGGGTAAACCCCAACCACAAGATGCAATTTCCATTAAAGAAGCAAGCATCATGTCAATTATATATAAAAAGGCAGCTTGTCAAATTCGGAGAGAAAAATTGATAAACAAAGTGAGGATGTTGAGTAACCTATCACGTCCGATTAACGTAGTACTTACCAAATCGAAGTTCTTGCCAAAAGTAATTCAAACGTTGGAGAAAACGCAACAAAAAACAAAAGGAGCGTCGAATAGTTAATTTTGTTATAAAGTATGCTCTTCTTCTGCAACCTGCAAGGTTTACCTTGGGAAAGATTGACCTCCATGAGTTTGCTAGAATTCTTTGAACTGTAATGCTCATTTGACAACTTGAATCGCGTGTACCGATCACTTCAACACTCCTTCGGTTTTTCATTTTTTGTGCGCGAATTCTTTTGAAAAAATTTAACATGAATGTAACATGTAAGTAATAGGATGGTAATCATTGGGTTAACTTCTCAACATCGCTCTAGTTAGATGCACCCATGAAGACCCTTGGCACCAATCAAATTAAGTTGCATGGGGTTTTGCAAACCCTAATTGCTGCTTTCATAATTAGATTTGACAATTGCGATTCTTGCTTCCTAATCATCCTTCCCTCTTCCCACGCCATGGATAAGGCGCGCCTTCTTGTCGAAGACGAAAGGTAATTCTCATCCCTAATTTTTAGCTTATCTTATAGGCAATTCCTAGGTCGAAGTTGATCACGACCCAAAGCATTTTTTCCCCAAGAGGAAGAAGATTAAGTCTCATGGCCTTTTGTCGCTACAAAGGATCAAATGATGCTCTAATCTATACAAAAGCCAACGTTATTAATTACACGGCTGACTAATTTGTATTAAAGAAATCTTGGTTCCCATTAGTTACTTAAGTAACCGGCCGCAATACGAGGGGGAGAAAATAGTAAAATTTGTCAAAAAAAATTATTTGAAGAATCTAAAATGTGGCCAGGCCAAGAACGGAATATATTAATAAAGTAAACTAATGAATCATTAATAAAGTACAATTTCAGTTAGACTGCACCGTGTTATATAGTTTCGCTCTAAAGATTGCTTTCTTCTATTTGAAGGCGCTATTAATCTACAAAATACGATCTTACGCACTCGAGATGGTGACATCATAAACGACGTAAAATAGTATTTATTAATCTTATAGTCATCTTTAATTATTTTTTTTCTTTGCAGCATCGTTATGTATAACATGAATCTGTCTAGATGTAAAAGAACATCTATGTCGACCTCGAAAAAAAATGTCACAAAAAAAAATTAAGACAAACCCTAATCCAATGAGACAGATGCATCAATCTAGGATTCTTCGGAGCACGTGGTTGCTGGAAAAGAAGTTCCCTATTAATGCCTAATTTATAGGCTTTTATGGGAGTGCTATTATAATTAAAGACCGGACCCTAAGTCATATCTTACTTTAAGATTCATGGATAGAAGCAACGACCATTATATAAAAAGGTCTTTCTATGCAATCTCCCATTGGGATAAATTATCAATCCATTGGTCGACTCTCAAAAGTTAAATTTAAATAAACTTATATGAGTTATTCATTTAATCTTTAATGTGAAAAAAAATGATCACGATAGTTACATATAATATCATTCGGCCAATTCAAATATCATTATATATATATATGTATATACATACACACACACATACACACACAAAGCTCAGTCACGAGCCACGGAGGCTCATTACTTGCTGAAAGTCAGATTAATTTAACCCATTGGACAATTTGATTTGGTCAATGTGGGCTAGCGCTGATATGAAAATAAACATTATATCACACCTTATTTTATACGTTGCCCATCAAATGAAAAACCAAGATTCGATTAAACAAAGGGCAAGTTGATCAAGCTAAGTAGCAGATGGCCGTCCAGGGTGGAGGAGAAATACAAGGGCGACGGTGGTGTGGGTCCCACCTGCCGCACCACCTTCTTCCCACCTGCCAACTCAGACTTTCTTTTTTTTTTTTCTTTTTTTGCATAATTTGTTTTTTGTCGCCGGAGAAAACAGATTGGCCGACGTGAATCACGATGAAGATGATCCAACGAGCAAGACCACGCTAATTATATCACCAAAAATTCATTTATTTCACGAAAAATAAATAATTTAAAAATTATTTTTCTTAAAAATAATCGCTTGAATAATTACTTTCATTAATTAAAGTTACACAAGAAATCATTTTTTAAAAAATATTTTTTAAATTATTTATTTCTTACTAAACAAATCTATACAACACTAGCAGCACGTGGCTTATGTGCATGCAATGATCGAAAAGAAGAAGGGAAAACAAATCGACATGAATAAAGAAAGAAAGAGAATTCGAAGATTAAAAATAATTCTTGGCAAGTCTCAACAAACCGCAGAACCGGTCAACCTCGCTAAAGCACATCTTAAAGTCCACACAAAACCTTTGAAGGGGGCATCAATCATGCAACCCCATCCACACATATGTTCCCCCCTCCCTTTATTCAAGGGGTTATTTACTCCAGAGGCCAATATTATATGATTCGATTCTATATAGTCTCGAAAGAATATATAAAACGAAAAAGGTCTCGTGTCATGAGCTCCCCAAAGCTTTGCTGAGAGCACGCGCACACTTCAGGTTGGAGGAAAGGAAAGAAGAAGAAGAATTGAAAGTCCATTCCAAAACTTCTCGTTTGCCTTTCGAAAACGAGCGGAGGAGAAGATTGAAATTCTTGGTCTACACCTAGAGGTGCCGATCCTCTTCCTAGATAGGGGACAGAAAATATTGCATGACTGTGAAGATGTGTGTGTAGAATGTGGCAAGAGGGAGTGGGGATGGGATCGGTTTTCGTTTGTGTGCGGGTAAAGTGACATCTTCAATTTGTTCGATAGAGGACACTCTAGGAGACAAGTAATTGAAGGTTTAGATTCAATTACAATATTGGGGAAAAAAACCCTCGATTATCGAAGGACCCTAATATACTTTTTCGGAGAATTCTCATCCAATGCAATCGAATTTGGAGAAACCTCTCTCTCTCTCTCTCTCTCTCTCTCTCTCTCTCTCTCTCTCTCTCTCTCATCTATGATGGCCGATCTCGTCACTTTTACAACTCCAACCGATGTCACTTGTCCTAAGGATTTATATTATATTTATATACATGTAATCTCCCTCCATAGGAATAGGCTTCTTAAAAATGATATCACAGCTTGATTTTGTCTCACTTGGACCACCCACAACCAGGCCAAACCGGCCTAGAACCAGCAGTTCTCGTGAAGACTGGCTTGGTTCCCGATTCCAAGTGTAGAATTGCTCACCCAAACCGGACTGGTACATACACATATGTGTATGTATATATATATATATATATATATATATATATATATATTCAATTTCAGCCCATGCCTTTTACTCATAGTTGCCAGTCCTTTAAAAAGAAAGACCTTATTTAGGCTTCATACGGCTGTTGCACACTCTACCTCCTCACGTAGGCTCTCTACTCTAACCCTCTCGCCTTATTTCACTCTTGGTCCATTGATCACCACAAAGGCCTTCTTCTTCTTCTTCTTCTTCTTCTTCTTTTTGTCTTCGATCTCAATTCCCGGAGTCAATTCGCATCGTCAAGATGGCATCAACTGTGATGTCTCTCAATCCCAACTCTCTTGCTTCTGCACAATCAATCACAATTTCTTTGCTTTGACCTTCCGAAACCATCGATCAAAGGTACCGGCCATGGAATTGTATCAATTGAGTTTTGGTTGGCATTGCCGCATTGCGTTGTTGCCTGTTTACTCGAGAGATGCGTCAAAAGTTGCGTATCTGGGAATAAGCAAATATGGGTCATGATGTTCTTAACATTCTAATGTACGGCTGTGATTATAGTGAGTAGGGTTTTTTTTGTCTCTTAGCAAATAGAGAGTAGATCCAGGATACTCACCCGAGAACTGGATTGGACCAGCGATCCCGTTTTTGGGTGGGTCCACGGAACTAGTGGGCATTTCTTGGTTATTATTTGTAAAACCGGTCTTTAGTGGGCGTTTTCTGATTTTACCCTGGAAACAATTATCCTTAATATGAAGAAATGAATTTAGAAGATTTCTTACTCTAATTTACAGTCAATCATTTTTAAACTTTAAGCTAGTAAAATTTTCAATACCACACGATTAAAAAGAATTAGCATATAACTAATTTTAATTTGCGTATGGCAACTCACAACGAGCTTGTCATATAAATTTTTAGCTGCAAAAGTATTCTCAACTTTAGTAAAAAACATGAAAATTTGACCTGTCCCGGAACTAGAAAACGCGGACACAACACAATAAAGCAAATATGAACGTGCGGCAGTCAAATTTGGCATTTGGAAGGAGGCATAGTTTGACCAATCTGTGAGTGCAAATCGAAAATATGTTTTTCTACACATCAACTTTTTCATCTAACTTCCAATTAAAACACATTTTATTCAAGGCTAATAGTATATCTTTAGTTCCACGATGCTTTGACTCAGTAACAAATGATTTTTACATGTAAACGCTACTCTTTCTTTTCGTCCACCTTTAAAGTCTTCATCTTTAGTCATGATTTTATTCGCCCCGAAATAAAATGTCAAGATTTATTTTCTTCTTTTTTAATCTCTCACGCGCTACCAACGAGAGTGTGTTCGTCATCTAGTGCATGCTCTTCTTCTCTTAAAATAATATTACGAAAGCTAACGCCACTTGTAATTTTTTTATTGTGTATATCTCAACTTTTGGGCTGTGTATGAGAAATGACTCTTTCTTGAAGAACCTCTCTCTCTCTCTCCCTCCCTCTCTCTCTCTCTCTCTCTCTCTCTCCATCGTCTCTCTCACCTCTTCTTCCCTTTTCCTTCATCTTCACTCCATCCTCCTCCTCCATCTTCTTCTTCTTCTTCATCTTAACTCTCCTTCCTGTCCTCTTCTTTCTTTTGACATAGCTGTTTCATATCTGTTCTGGCTTTTATATACTCAATCTGTGTTGCAGTACTCAAATCAGTCTCTCTTTCTCTCCTCAGTCACTTTCCTTTTCTCTTTACTTTATGTAATTATATCCCACTTCGCTCACAATAAAATACCCAGAAGTGATTTTTTAAGGGAAAATTTTCTTGTATTAAAACTTTTTAATAGTCTTTCTTGCTCCTTGTTTTCTGTTGTTTTTCCCTGTTCATGTGGGCATGGCCGGTTTGGATTTAGGCACTGCTTCTCGATTCAACATCCACCAGCAGCTTCAGAGACCCGATTTACACCTCCATAGCCAACAATCTGAATCGGACGATCACGAGGCGATCAGCAACAACCACAACCATCAATTCTCCAGCGGCGACCATCATGAAGAGGTGGGGCACCAAACCCTAGAGCTTGGTGGGGTCAGCACCGGCCATGGCATCGGCGACATCGTGGCCCGGAGGCCCCGTGGCCGCCCCCCTGGATCCAAGAACAAGCCGAAGCCGCCCGTGATCATAACCCGGGAGAGTGCCAACAGCCTCAGGGCCCACATTCTCGAGGTTGGTAACGGGTGCGACGTCTTTGACTGCATCGCTACCTACGCACGGCGGAGGCAGCGAGGAATCTGCGTGCTGAGCGGGACTGGCACGGTCACCAACGTGAGCCTGCGGCAGCCGGCCGCAGCTGGATCCGTTGTGACACTCCATGGGCGGTTCGAGATTCTGTCACTGTCTGGCTCCTTCTTGCCCCCACCAGCTCCACCCGGGGCCACAAGCTTGACAATCTTTCTGGCGGGGGGGCAAGGCCAAGTTGTGGGGGGGAGCGTGGTCGGCGAGCTCATCGCCACCGGGCCAGTCATCGTGATCGCAGCATCCTTTACCAATGTTGCCTACGAGAGATTACCGCTAGAAGAGGAGGAGCAGATCCAGATGCAGGCAGCAGCAGCGGCCGCGAGTGGTGGACACAACCCGTTCCCGGATCCATCTTCAGGCCTTCCGTTCTTCAATTTGCCACTCGGTAACATGGCCAACAATAATAGCAACACTGTTCAGCTCTCAGTTGACGGGTGGAGTGGAAATTCAGGTCCTCGTCCTCCATTTTGAGAAAAATAGAAGAAAGAAAGATGCGTTGGATTGAAGCCGCAGTGTGATCATCGATTGGGAAAGAGCTACTGTAATATCCAAGGTCAGAAAAAAAGTTTATAGATTTGTTAGTGCCATAATCATGGTTTGACGTTCTGATTCTGTTGATCTTTCTAGCTTCTCTTTTGTTTGTAACTTCTTGAATTTGGTTCCTTTTGGGTTCTGAAAATAGTCTTTCTTCTCGATTACTATGTCGAAGTGCAAACTCCTTCCCGAGAAATGGTTTGAGAATTAATTCAACTCTACTAATGATGTGTTTTGGTAGTTTTATTGACTGTATTTGGAAACTTTTTAGTTGCATAAAAATGTCAACCTTTGTTTCTATACTAAACAATAAACGTCTAGCTAGGTCAATCTCCTGCTCATGTATCAAATGCCCTTAATTATTGTCCGAATCTAGTTAGCTCATTGAATTTTCATTTTCGGGGCATGTCACTATTCTGGCTGTGCATTGATTTCAGCAAAAATACAACACAGAAAAACATAATCTAGAGGGAGGAGGCTCGCTCAAAGGATTAAAGAACTGTGAGCATCTGGTTAAACTATCATTTTAGCTGTCTCAATGATTTTCGATGAGATGTGAAATAAAAACTATTAGCCCCACACAAGATTTGTGAATAAGTGACTGTATGATAATGAGCAAGAAACATCCGTCTTTCTGCTAAACAGAATGTGTTAAATTCATAATTCATTAGATGCTTTTTATGAATGTCAGCCAAGTATCATAAGTAAATAGCTCTCTGTCGTTCAATCATTTGATAACCAGAGTCATATCTTGATAAATGGCGATGATAGAACTGGGTTTGTGATTTTTCGAGATTGAGCAATAATAATCTTGTTCTCCATCTGAAACTGCCAACTTGGTCAGCTTATTAATCATTTGGCAGTGCTTGAAGATATCTAAAAGGTAATTATATATTTCATTTTACCTATAACTTAGAAAAGTGCAAGAGTTAACATTACTTAATTCTCTAGGTAATGTTATCTGAGTTTCGTGGTACTATTCTTGGGATTATCTGTACATTCATGTGATCTCTTGGAAAAGAGACAGCTCGGGTGCTTAATTACCATGCCTTTCATCTTTTTCTCGTGGCTTCAAAACCAGGCTCGACATGGCTTAAATAGCATAGGAACATGATATGATTTTCCTTGGGTTATCTTCGGATTAAATAGTTGTACAAATCTCGGTTTCATTCATTGCTGAAGGATGTTTTCTGAAACCCGGATATTTTTTGATGATTTGTTTTGAATAAGAATTTCATTCCTTTGGAATTCACCTAAAAAACATACGACCCCCACCTTTTCTTTGTTAAAAAACAGCTTATTGTCTCCTTCATTGATCTTCTTTAATGGAAAATCCATAAACAACGTTGTATGCATATTGAGTTATTTGGACAAATGTCTCGTGGGCATAGGCGCGCAAAGCACAGCACGATTCGCCGTTCGTCTTCCTTAATTTTTGGCTTTTTTTATTAGGTCCATTACTGGTGTAAAAGAAACAACTTATACATTCGCTGTCGGATTATTTACACATGAAAGAACTCCGCTACAAAACTAACTCCATGCGCGCATCTCACACATCCAACTGTAAATTATAAGTTTTTCGGTACACTAACGGTCGATCAAACAATAATCGCTGCCTTTTATGTGAAAATAAGCAATATTATTTAGTCTCTCTAGGTTATTGGTTTGATCTCTTTTGCCTTCTTCGGTGGTGATTGTAGCAGAATTTCAGGACAAATGTATGACCCAGAGTTAGTTAATTATGTCTCAACTCACTCTACTAAACCATTTATTCCGTGCAGTGTGATTGGTTTTATCCATCCTTTGCAAATTCATGTGTATTTTGCAATTGGTAAGCTTTTAAACCCTACGCAAACTCCTCCAGGTTCAGTAGGTCAAAGAAAAGGGCATGTACCCCATTCTTTAACAAAAGAAATCAATGAAAGAGATCAGTCTTAACTGCTTTCTTTTTCTTTAGATAATCACATTAGTTTGGTTAGTGCAGCAAATTGTCCAAAAGGCAGCTAATTCCCACCATATCCATCATATCCTATTCACGATCCACCTTCTCTATCCTTTTGTGAATGAGGTCATTAGGTTCATTAATTTATTTAGGGTTTCTACATACATTTTCCACAGGAAGTGCACTTAAATATTGTTAACACCTGTGTAGTGTACTCAAAAGTCTTTATTCTCCACTTCTTGGATTGCTGCTGAGTTGCTTAATATATGGTCGATTGTACATCAAATGTTCGTTTCAAATTACAGATTAATGAAAGGATAATTAGTGCTTATCTCATAAGGAATGAGTTTGATTCTTTAATGATCTGCAGAAGATGCTCCCCCACAAATAATTCTCCCTCAAGTGATTTTCAACCTAGACACCTTTTATTGTCGAAAAAAAATTATATGCATTGCTCAAAAAGATACATGAGAACTTCCATAGCAAAGCATATCGAAATAGAGCAAAGCTTGGAATACTACAAAACAAAGTCAAATCCAAAAATAAGAAGGATCAACAAAGCTTCAGCAGGGTTAAGCATACACTCATTCCATAAGAACGAATCCACCAAGCAAAATAGTCGGCGGCCGATCACTGGATCTCATATTATCGTCAATGATGAACACATGCTGGAAATTCCTTCTCTAATGACTATGTCATTGCTAGTTGGAGGTGCTTGCCTAGGTTTGACTTCCTCTACACCATTGCCGTATTGAGATAACCAAAACAAGTTAAGCAAATATAGATCTAACATTTGGAAGAGTAAATCTTCGTAGTTCAACGAGACACTAAAGCTCCTGCGATTACCATTGATAATAGAGGCAAAGGACCTGCAGACAAACAAAGCATAAGGGTATCGAATCACTGAAAACATTATTAAACTCCTAGATCGAAATCGGGAGAGGATAGCTCATAGATCTAAAATTAGATTGGGAGAGCTCAAACTCTCAAATCAAGAACTAGACCGGGAGAAGAGAGCTCTCGGATTTAGATCGGGAGAGAAAAAAAATAAGAAAAGAACAAGAAAACTCAAACAAAATCAACAAGAGAAGGAGAGAAGGGTAAGACTAGCTCAAACCCTCCCCCATGACTAAAGATTGAAAAAGATGATGGAGAGAGAAGAGAGAAGGATAGAAAAGACTTTTCGGCTACTAAGCCATGAGCCCTAGACACCTTTAACTTTACATTATTGGACACAATCCATTTACATGGTCAATATGAAGGGTTGCAAGAGCTATTAATCGCCATGAATGAATTAAGCCGGTCATATATATGTGTCCCTAAATAGACTTCGTGTAGACACAAACGTTTCATGTGCTTAGGCCTTAATGTTGATTAGGCTTGGTGTAACTGCAAGACTATATTCTTAGAGGGTGAATCGATTAGCATAATCGCCAATCAGCTGCTAAACAAAAGCTTTAGATTTGCTTCGGTAATTAACATTTCTTATTGATACTAGGCCTTCATGAAATTCTTCAAAAGCTGAAGCTAGGTCAAAGAAGAGAACCTGTGCATCAGTACTTTAACTAGACCTTTCTGGTTATATTATACTTTCGATGTTAATTTTAATTTCGGCTAGATCGAGGATAACGGGCTGTAACATGGGAGGAAGCAAACAAAATGTTCTTGGAACCCTAGAGAGGTTGATAGCTGCTCCGACCTAGATGAAATAGAGCATGCTGCACAATATAAAAGTCTGATTTACATATGAGATGACCGGCTAGTCTCACGAGAATAAACATGTTTGGCCTTTTGCTATGGAAGATAATCAACGAGTGATAACTCTCGAGTTTTACTAAAGCTTCTTTAATTAGAATAGTATTTGTATATATGCAATTTGCGGTAATCAAATCAATAGCTTGAATCTTCGAGGATTTGTTTATGGTAATGTGGACAGTGCGGCAGTGATTGTGGTCAAGGCAACTACAATGATAACGGCAACATATATGGGGTATGGGGTTAATTAATTATTATTAACTTTCTTCTTTAAGCAGATCTTTTCTCCCCCTAATCTTAGCAAATCCTTATTAGTTTAATGAAGCTAACAGCTTTACCGTAAACCGGACATTCATAGCCAACATTACCTATAAGAAAAATATTTAAAAGTAATCTAGTTGTTGCCTAAATGAAAATTTTTTGTCCGGTTAAACTGGTTTACATGATAACAATAATCACATATGATCTCTTTAATCTTGTGTGGTCTGACAGGGAATTATATAGAAAACCTAATTATCATTAAAGTAACTTGGTGAAGTAAATTTTGACAATGCTATCATCGTAATAGTATTTGAAGGATAAAAAGTATATTTTATACCACTTTGAATTCAAGTTAATAAGGAAAGGGACATTAAAAGTGTCATGATTTTCGTACGATACTTATTTTTGTGCCAAAACTTTTCCCAAATGATCACTTGAGTGTCAAATAAAAAAAAAAACAATCACTCAAGCGCTTCCGTCAACAAATTTAGGCCAAAAGTCTCACATGACTATTTTATTTAATTTTTCAGTATGACATGGCTTATTAAAAAAAAAATTAAAATTTGGCATGGACAAATGACAAGACCAATTGGCACTTTGACTAATTTGAGTTCATTTGAGGTGAACTACAGAAGTTGAGTAAGGATTGACGCCTCTGTCTTTCTAATCGACATGGCCGACACCATCGATTCCTCTTCTCAAGACAATGAAGCTCTCCCACCTTCCATTGATTCGCTTTCTCCAACCTCTTGCACGCTACACATCCTTCTTCTTCCATCGAACAATTTCATGGCATTTTGGGTTCTCCTTCTCCTGACGAATGTGGGTGTGATTAAGGATGATCTATTTCAAGATTGATAGGTTGCAGACCTGAAACCTACCCTATTAGAAACTGTTGGGAGTGCACAGCAGAAGCCCGATAGATTCACCTGGGGAGATCGCCAAGAGGGAGCTTAAGTACAAATCTGTCAACATATCCAGTTATACCTATATTTACTCAAAAGTTTAAGTCAATGAGTTATGGGTCAACTAAGATATATTAACTACTCAACATCACATCAACTATCCGATGTGGGACTTTTCAAACACAACTCACACGTGTATCTTAATAATCTCCCTCTTGAAGAGATGTATCGAGAACCGAAACAGAACGATCACGCAAAAATTAGAGAAAATAGACGATGCATGAATTTACCCAAATTCACTCTCGAATAACGCTACGTCCTGCAAAGAAATTTCACTATGTTTTCAGTTTACAGCCACTCAACTCGTGACAATGATCAGAAAAATGAGCAAAATATATATATGCCCCAAACAGGCCCAAAACCTAAACCTATATGAAATCTCTTAATCACGCACCATACGGGCCAGCTTAAATAAAAGCCCAAACCCGTTGAGGTTTCGGGGGTGTTGCCCCCGAGCCCTCGCCCACTCACCATTGGGGGGCGTTGCCTCCGAACCCACGCCTGCTAACCGGGTAGCGGGGCATCCGTGTCGGGGGCGCTACCCTCGAACTCTTGCACTCCGCACACAGGAGTCACATGTCGTTGAATAACACTTTAATTTTCCTAACCTCACGTGGGCGTACCCGGTATGAGAAACAAGAGTCCACAAAGTATTTGCCAACTCCAACATTCTCCCACTTGATGGATACTCCGTGCAAATGAGAGCCTTTCCAATATCATTCTTCTTCAATCCAATCGCAGCAGAGCACCATTCAAACTTCGCACCTGTGACGACTTTCATAAGGAAGTCAGAGCTATTTTCTATCGTGTCGAACTTTACAAGTCGAACCTCTTTCTTCTCTACCTTTTCTCGGATGAAATGATATTGTATATCAATGTGCTTTGTGCGTGAGTGAAATGCTGGATTCTTAGCTAAATAAATAGTCCCTTGATTATCACATCTCACCTCTATGGACCTTGCTTAAAATCAAGCTCCAAGCACAACCGCCGTAACCATATGGCCTCTTTTCTAGCATGAGTAAGAGCCATATACTCAGCCTCTGTAGAAGAAAGCGCTACCACACTTTCCCTCCTGCTCATCCAACTCAATGCAGCACCAAATAATGTGAAAATATATCCGCTAGTGGACCGTCTACTATCAATATTTCCACCCCAATCAGTATCTACATGGCCTACGATATCAAGCATGTTTCCATTCCCTGTACCTTCAAAACATAAAGAAAAATTCGAAGTTTCACGAAGATACCTGAAAACTCTTTTGATCGCATTCCAGTGTTCTCTACCTAGGTTAGACATGTATCGACTCAAGACTCCCACTGCTTGGGCTATATCCAGACGCGTGTACGCTATAGCATACATCAAGCTACCCACTACACTCGTGTATGGAACTCGGGCCATCTCTTCAGCTTCTTGTTCCGTTTTTGGATATTATTCTACAGATAGCTTGGTCCCTAAAGGTATAGGGGTACCAACAAGCTTGTAGTCAATCATATTGAATTTTTTTAATATTTCTTTTATGTATTTCTCCTGCCCTAGCCACAGCTTCCGTTTCTCATGGTCCCTCCTAATCTGCATGCTCAAAATAAAATTTGTAGGCCCCAAGTCTTTCATTTCGAACTTTTTGGCTAGGAAACTCTTCACGGAATTCACCATCTTCACACTATTCCTGATCAACAACATATCATCCACATATAGCGTGAGAATGACAAATTGATCACCTGTTCTCTTCACATAGACGCAATGGTCAGAATTTGAACGCACAAAATTAAGCTAGAGCATGTATGTGTCAAACTTCTGGTACCACATCCTCGGTGACTGCTTCAGCCCATATAAAGACTTTTCAATTTGCACACCAAATTCTCCTTTCCTCTTACTTCAAAGCCTTCTGGTTGCCTCATATATATCTCATCCTCTAAGTTCCCATGAAGAAATGCCGTCTTTACATCCATCTGTTCTACATCAAGATCATATGCAGCTGCTATAGACAGAACAAATCGTATCGAAGTCCACTTCACCACGGGAGAGAAAATCTCGTCATAGTCAACTCCCTCAATCTAAGAGTACCCCTTGGCTACAAGCCTAGCCATGTACTTCTCTACAGTCCCATTCGGTTTTAACTTTCGCTTGAACACCCATTTACACTCAATTGCCTTTCTATCCTTGGGCAATTTACACAAACTCCATGTTTCATTTTTTATCAAGCGACTGCATCTCATCTATCATTGCGAGCTCCCACTAATTCGCATCATCCATAGATCTCGCTTCTTTTACAGAACTAGGATCATCTCCGATAATGCTCAAAGCATGAAACGTACTCAATGCACGAAGTGAGTATCGAAGTGATACCTTTCTTTCCCGGGTCGATCTCCTGAGAGTCGGCATGCTATCTATATCCGAGTCTTCATCTAAATCTGCATCCTTGACTTCATTAACCGAGTCCCCTTGCTCCGATTCAAAATCAGACTCTACTAGCATGCCTTGTGGAACCATCTCCACCGTGAACTTTCTTCAAGCATTACCACTTTCTTAGGCTCATCACTTTTCTGTGTGCCAACCTGGGGTTGTGATTCACAAAAAACAATATCCCTGCTGTATACAATGGTCTTTAATTCTGGATTCCACAGCTTATAGCCCTTGACCCCTTCTTTGTATCCGACAAGTATGTTCTTCTCAGACTTGTTGTCCAGCTTACCCCGCTTCTCCTTGGATACATGAACATATGCGTCACACCTGAACACCCGAACATGCAACAAATTCGACTTCTTCCCAAACACTACCTCATATGGTGTACAATCCTTCACTGATGAGATCGGCGACCAGTTCTTTAAATAACTGGCTGTGGCTACAGCTTCTACCCAAAATTTTGGCCCTAAACTTGCCCAACTCAACATGCATCTTGCCTTTTCTATGACTGACCGATTTAATCTTTCGGCTACCCCATTCTATTGAGGCGTATATGGAGTCGTCTTCTACCTTGCAATACCATTATTCACACAAAATTGTTCGAACTTATCTGAACAGAATTCATCTGCGTTATCTGTACGAAGGACCTTGATTTTCAGCCAAAACCTTAAATTCTTGAAATTTATCGAATACATCTGATTTACTTTTAATAAAATAAATCCAACTATATCTCAAAAAATCATCTATGAACAATACATAGTACCTGAATCCTCCAATAGATGGAGTTGGAGTAGATCCAAAGACATTGCTGTGAATCAGTTCGAGAGCCTCAATTGCTTTTGTACCAGTGTGTTGGAAGCTAACTCGATTCTATTTTCCATGGAGACAGTGTTCACAGAACCTGAAATCCATGGAGAAATTTGGAACTCTTTCTACCATCTGACTTGAAGCTAAGGTAGACAGTCCCTTTTTACCGATATGCCTTAACCTCTGATGCCACAACATGGACGTATCATGTCCATTTTCCTTGCCCTCTTCAGAAACGAACCCGCTACCAATAGTCACTGTTTCCCCGAGCAACTTGTATAATGTCTCGTAATGGACTCCTTATGCAATCATAATAGAGTCTCGAGTCATCTTGCACGAATCCTTATCACAGCTAAAAATAACCCCCGAATCAACCATCGTACCGGCTGATAACAAATTTCTACTCATCAAGGGTATGTGCATCACATCTGGAATAGTCTTCATCGTGCCATTACTCATCCTCAGCTTCACCCTGCCACGCCCGATAATCTGAACTGCAGCATCATCTCCGAGCATGACATCCCTACCATTATATTGTCATATTCACAAAATCAATGTCTATAAGGCATCATGTGGTATGAAGCACCGGTATCGATCAACCAAGTATCCTTGTCTAACTGCGCCATACATGCAGTAGCCAAATACATATCTCCTGCATCGACCTCCTTTTTACTTGAGGATGATTCAACTTCTTTCTTAAAAACTAGCTTGTTTTAACTGTTCTTTTTCCACATAGCCCCACTCTTGACATTTCCAGCACTGTACCCTCCTCTCCCTACTCTTCGATTGCCCACGGGATTTGGATCTAGACCCTCTCTAATTTAGAGTCTTCTCTGCTGGCCTTCCCCTAGCTGCCAATGCCTCTTTACCGGAATTTCCCGATCCCTTTCTTCGTGTCTCCTCCGATAATAAGATAGAACACACACTTTCATACGATAATTCCTTATCCCCACCACCGATCACCACAATCAGGTTATCCCATGAATCCGGCAGTGAACAAAGCAATGTTTTTGCCTTATCATCATCTTGGAACTTAACACCGATTGATACGAGTTGACTAATCAATGTGTTAAAATTATACAGATGTGCAAAAAACGAGTCGCCCTCATGCATCCGAAGATTATACGGCGTTTTCCTTAAAAATAGCTTATTAATCAATGACTTACTTTGATACATGACTCTAATTTTTGCCATAGGTCCCTGGCTATAGGTTCCCCCATCACGTTTATTAGAATCGAGTCTGCGAGACAAAGCCGAATCAAACCCTTTACTCTCCGATCAATCCAATTCCAATCTTCAATCTCCTTCGGATCTGCCTGTTTGGAAGTTGAATCCCCTTCCTTCACCACTTCCTTGCCTATCACGACACCATGTTGCGCAACAACAGGCCTTTCCATTTTGATTGCCGACCAAAGATCTCGATCACAGAAAAGATCCTCCATCTTCATCTTCCACAGATCAAATCGCGTCCCATCGAATTTTTTTATCTCAATTTGTGATACTCCTGACATCTCGAATAAACCTTAGTTCCTCGAACAACTCTGACTCTAATACCAATTGAAGGGATGTATTGAAAATCAAAACAGAATGATCACGCAAAAATTAGGAGGGACTGTGAGAAACAGAACGATCACACTGGGTACGCCTATGATCACATGGGTGTACCCGGTGTGAGAAACAAAGGTCCTAAAGTATTCGCCAACTCCAACACCTCTCACGTATAAGCTGAATCTCTAAGTCATTGCAATGCACCCTCAATTATGCACAACAACCATCATCAACTTCTAACTTAGGATTGTATCACCCATGGTCTCTATCGTGTCATCAGACCAACTGTCCATGGTCATTTCTTGCCAGACCAATCATGATGGTAATTTCCACCCGAAACAAGCGTTGATAATGAGATTTCTTTTTTGAAATATTCACCAAACACCATAACAGATTGGAGGCCCACCAATCAACCATTGGCTCTGATACCATCTGTTGGTAGCGCGTAGTAGAAATCAAATACCTTTCACCTAGGGAGATTGCCAAGAGAGAGCTCAAGTACGAGCCCGTCATCATATCTAGTTGAACCCACTTTTACTTAAAAACTTAAGTCAATGAGTTATACGCTAACTAAGATATATTAACTGCTCAATACTACATCAATTATTCGATGTGGGACTTCTCTAACACAACTCACATGTGTATCTCAACATAAACGGTTCCCAGTTTTTGGAACTTGGAACCTATTATGTTTACCATGGAACCTACCTTGTTTTTTCAGTTTGATTTCAAGGCCCACTTGAGAACCTTTTTTTTTATTCCTTTTTGTTTTTATTTTATTTAAGTCCAAACTACCATGCCAATAATATCTAAAAAAATTAATGGGCAATTAATATGAAAAATTAGTTATTAACGAAATATTAAAAAATTTGTAAAAGGAAATGATTCCTCAACTCATAAGAGGAAATTTCTAACCGAAATCGTAGGTGATATTTTTGAATTTTGTATTGATCAACCATTTTTAAAATTTAATTAACCATTTAAATTTACATAAATGAGTATCTAATTTTTGTAATTTTTCATTTTTGCTAATGAGCCCTACTTATTTTTGTTTATTTTTATTAGTTCTATCAATATATTCATTAAATTTAAGAAATTTTATTTTTAGTGTAATTACGGATATTTTTGCTTGATTTTAATATTTTAGTTAATTTATTTCTTTCCGTTTTCCTTCTTTTTTCATTTTTACAAAAATCAAAGGTACAAAATAGAATTTCTTAAAAAAATGAAATCAAAACAACACCATTACCGTATAGGTAGATCTCATTGTCAAAGACCTATTACTAGATAATTCATGGGTAGAACACTTTTGCCCTCTTAACTATCATGTGCATTGTACATGCTACCAGAAAATATGACGGATGATTAACTATTATAACATAATGAAAGTTTAATTAGATAATGTATAACATTTGAATTCGACCCAAAAAATGTATAACATTTGAAATTTTATGAGCAAACATATATTACCCCCAAAGTAGAGGGAGTTTTGTATAATTTTCCCTAATTATCATCAACTCTTTGAACGTTGTGGTTTGTGGGAAAAACGAAGAAAAAGTAAGACACCATTTGGCACATCTCCGCAAGCACCTACCAAAATTTGTTTCTCTGTTAACACCCGAACATGAGTTTTGATTTGTCCAAATGTAGAGAAAACTTGGTTCATATCCACAAAATTCGTATTGATTTGACCTTGAGTGGATCACCAAAAATTTGTGAACAGGTGGTTGATCAGACTGAATATGTACCCCCTTCATTAACCGCGACCGTCAATTCTCCAGCCTCGACCCCGACCACAGGCTGCCCCACCAAACCCTAGAGATCGGCACGACCAATCCTAGCCGATGGCACAGGCCTACAGCTCCGAAAACAAGCCGAAGCCGCTGGTGATCGTGACCTGGAGAGCGCCAACAGCCTCGAGACCCCAACTCTCAAGGTCGGGAATGGGAGCGCATCTTTGACTGCTTCGCAAATACGCCCGGGGCGCGTGCTTAGCATGACCGGTACTATCACTGACGTGAGCCTGCTGCAGCCAGCAGCGGCTAGATCTATGGTCGGTTCTTGAGATTCCGCCGCTGCCCGTTGCATTCTTGCTGCTTCCGGCTCCACGGCGGGCAAGGCCAAGTCGTGGGAGGGAGCTTGGTTGGTGGGCTACCCGCAGCTGGGCCAGCCATCGTGATCTCAAGGTCTTCAACCAATGTTGCTTACAAAAGATGCGCAACACGTTTCCGAATGTGTCTCCGGGGCTTCCGTGCAATTGTAACGTGGCCAGCACTAACGATGTCCAGCTTTCCAGTTGATGGATGGAACTCGTCCTCCATTTTTGAATATCTTGTGGGTGATTGAAGCCGAATCGCAATCCTTTTTTATAGACGGATTTTGGAATCTCAAAGGTTAGAAAGAAGTTCATAGATTTGTTAGCACCACCTGATCTCGGTTTGACTTTCTGATCAATCTGTTGATCTCTTTTAGCTTCTCCTTTGTTTGTTTGCTTCTTGGACTCGGTTCCTTTCATGGGGCTGTGATGTGTAACTGCAAACTCCTTAAAGAGAAAATGGTTTGAGAATGAAACATGCAACTCCATTTCTTGATCCTGGCTTGGTGTTTTCTTGATCACATTAGACAATCTAGCCTGTCATTCCATCACATAAAACTTACCCTTTTGGGTCCCAAGCATAAAAAATTCATAGATTATTTACATATTTTGGTGACAAATCTTCAGCCCCTTTTATTCTTTCTTTTGTGAGACCCCATTCTTTCGGTTTTCGGCCCAGCCTATATATGTTTCTTCAAAACCTCAATCCAGGTGGGTTTTCATTATCTTGGGCCGGAAACAAAGCCCATCGCATGACAAAACAGAGGCCCAGGACATAAAACCCGAAAAAAAAAATTAAGGAATAAATGAATTATAAATCTTAAAACTTGTCACGAAAGTACAATTAAATCATAAAACTTTCAAAAACTACAATCAAGTTTTAAAACTTGTTAAATTGGTCCAATCAAATCCTTTTATTAATTATATTTTTTAAAAATTAATTAAAAGATGGAAAAGCAAAATGAATGGATCGAAGATCGACATGAAGTAAAATTCAAGCATAAACAGTTAAAAGAGAAAGGAGACCAGAAATCCTGTAGCTCCCAAAGAACACGATGCTATTGTATTCGATGTTTAGGTATGGAGCGCGCAGAACGCATTTAACAAAAGAAAATCTACAACCTTCAAACCTATATGTATATTTCTCCTCTCTTCTTCTTCTTCTTTTTTAATTTTTTTTTTATGGATGTGTCTCTCTAAAAATCTTGAGCATAGAAGTCAAGGATGTCCCTGAGATTCAGCTGGAACAAACAAGTGGAATCATTGTGCATCAACCACAACATGTGCTCGAACAAGATGGAGTCCACATCCACCAGAACCACCCTCTTCTTCTTCCTCGTCCCCCTCTTCCTCGCCGAATTGATCAAGACCTGAAAAGGTTTCTCTTCCAGCACGAAAGGGTCCACCAAGAACTCCCTCCTCTCCTTCCCCACCACCACCGTCACCGCTGCCGGCCGCTCCGCCAGCTCGCAGTCACCGACCGCCTCCTCCGAGAGCGGCCGGTAGCCCAACCTCGAACCCGCGGACCACCTCCTCAGCATCGAGACCGGCAAGACCAAGCAATCCATGGGGAGAGAGCAGCTCCTGGATATTAGGAGATTATGCTGAGAGTCACAAGATGTTTGGGAGAGAGAGAGAGAGATGAAATGGGCAACAAAACGGCTAGTGAGAGAGAGCATATATGTAAAGGCGAGGAAGATGAAGAGGGGGGCAAGAGCGTTGTTGGGTTTCCATTAATGATTTGGGTCGCTTTCGCGAGAGTGCGCGCAGGCCATAAAGAGCCGTTGGGAGCGTGGAATTCAGTACGAATTGAATTGCCGACTTTAGCTTAGGACATGAGGGCGCTTTCAATATTCAATTACCATTAAAGTATAAGTGACATCGAATGCTCAACCTCAATATAGAACTTGTGATCGGCCATGTTCACGATGCTATTGATGATCCCAAACTTCACACGATTATAAAAGAGGATTTTGTTGAACTCCTCCTTCATTGTCATGTTCTTAAAACCCATCGTGTTAGTGGCTTTCGTCAATTTTTCACCCCAATACATGCACGCACGCATGCACGCAATGCTTTTTTCATGAGGTGGCATACTAACATAAAGAGGGATGATTACCAAAAACAAGTCATAAATTTATTGTAACGATGTTAATTTAGTGCTAAATTTTTCAATTTGATCAATTTAGTACTATACATTTTCATAATTTGTTAAAGTAGTTCTTCTAGCCAATTTTGACCGATAATTACTGATGTGGACAGTAGCCGTCCTACGTGGCATCGCCGGCGCTAATGTAGACAATTTTTGCAAATTTTTTCTTTTTTTCAATTTTTTCTTTTTATTTTTTCTTTCTTTTAAATTTTGAAACAAATGCAAAAAATTATTCACTTTAGTACCGACTATGTCACATAAGATGGCCAGTATCCATGTCAGCGGTTGCAGGCCAAAATTGGCCGAAACGACTATATTGACAAATCGTCAAAAAGGCAAATTAAAAAGTTTAAGACCAGATTGGCATATATACATTAGTTTTAGAAATTGTTTTTTATGTAATTTTCTCAATGTGAAGATTACGTGAAAGCTCTCTCGTGGTTCACCATCCGCTGCATCCTATCATCCCAGGCTTTTGACGATTAATAAACGTGGGTTGGCACGTACATATAACACAGCTCAACATCATATGATGGACAACGAACCACCAAAGCGACATTAGGTAATCAAAACAATGGCTGCACTTGACCTAACCACACGTCTTCTCTTCGTCCTCTCCTCAACCCTCAAGACGCGGTTTGGCGCAAGTTGTAATGGTTAGGTGCCTCGTCGGCGTTGCATTGACAAATGCACATTCACCATGCAAATCAACTGAACCCCCAATTCGCATGCGCACTCTTCAAAGCTCTCTTGAGGCTTTAGCGACACGATCCGATATGAGGAGGGCAAGGAATGGTTGTTGGGGCCTAAGGGCCTGGATAAGAAGCGACTACTGATAGATGTGTGTGTGCGCGCGCGCGCGTGCATGCGTGTGCGTGCGTGTGTGAAAACTAGAATTAAAATAGGGAGGCACTTTTTGACGTAATGGCAAATGTTTAGCTTTGGATATCCAAAGTCAAGCATGCTCAGATAAAAGCACTCCTAGAGTGGATAACCTGTTAGGAACCAATGAACAAATCATAAGGCTTGATATGGAGCAAGTTAAAAAAGACAATACCCCAATGAGTTAATCTAGGCATCACAATATAGTATTAGAGCGGGATTCTCTCCAGTAGGTATGTGGTTTGGGGATGAACCATGCTAAAGCTAGTGGGCCTATAATGACTCTGTGTGTGCGTGTGTGTGTGAAAATTGAAATAACCTATACCCTAAAGGACAAAATCATGGAACTGGATAGGGAATGGGTCAAAGCGGACAATGCCTCAGTGAGTTAATCCAGGGCGTCGCATTTAGGGTTTCAAAACCTTGTCAAATCACCTCATGATCTTTCCCTTTCTTTAATTAGCTTGAAGAGCACTTGGCGAGCCCTTATTATCGGACACACGTGGCGATCATGCTAATTAGCTCAACGTTAATGACTCTAGTCGGTGCCCTGGTTAGTGGGCACGAAAGAGAAAAAGCAAAGACGCCATTGGGCACATCTTCAGGAAACACCCACCCAGCTTTGTCTGTGAAAACACGCCGAGTCATATAGGGTCCCCTGCGTAGAGGAAATCTTGTTCGTGCTCACAAAGTGGAGATTGATCATTTCATCTTTCATCAGACTGAAAATTACCGCTTGCAAACCCATTTTTGGAACAAGACTGAACGTGACTACTTTTGCAAGGCAGACTTCTCCTAACTCAATCTTGACTATCTGCACATGAACCTTAATTTCCGCTCATCGTTAATTTTACGTTCTGCGATTGATCTGTTTACGTTTTTTGGCTTCTTTTTTGTTCTGTTTTTTTG
Source organism: Syzygium syzygioides (assembly GCA_031216285.1). Classification (NCBI taxonomy): domain Eukaryota; kingdom Viridiplantae; phylum Streptophyta; class Magnoliopsida; order Myrtales; family Myrtaceae; genus Syzygium; species Syzygium syzygioides. The sequence continues at coordinate 25,265,541 of CM062245.1, forward strand.
GTTCTCGAGTTTGGTTGCGCGATTTGCGTGCATGTGGACTCGACTTTATGGACAAGAAAAGGATTATACGAGAGTTATTCGCATCTAACTGTTGCTTATTAACTTGAAATGATGTTGGGTTGGTAGCAATTCAACATCGTATCAAGAAAGGCCCAGTACGTTGGATCTGTCAAGGGTTGGGCCTAGAAACTTTCTCATGAAGCCTCTTGCGTGTCACGGTCACCATCATCCACTACGACAAACCCGTCAACGACAATGCGAAAGAAATTGGCGGCAGACTAAAGGAAAGAGAACGAGCCGAGTCAAGCATGCCTTGAGCTTTCGACGGAAGAAATGACGATGCATCTTCTCGGCCATGATGCACCTAGCCCTCCACAGCTTCTTCTTGAGCCTGTCAGCAAGCTTCACATCTAGCAGCTCGTTGCTCGCCTAGGCACCAATGGAGGCCCCAAAGGCGGCGAATGGATGAGTCGAGTGCGAGCGCGCACTACGGTAACGACTGCTTCTCGATCGATCGATGTGCGCGCGACATGTGTGGCAACAACGTCCTGTAGCCCCTTCACCTGCTCCACTGCCCGCCGCACCTTGCTCCTCCATCAGCCTCTCGGCCTCCTCGGACTCCTTCGGCAGCGGCATCCCGTGTCTCCTCAAAGACAGAGAGATTCAAAGGATGAACAAGTTCAACAACAAAAACAGAAGACAAGCGTGCAACTTCGTTCTTGGGAATGAGAGTCGTGCGATGTCGTTTTTTGGAAGGCCAGCCATGTCAACTCGCGACGTTGTTGAAGATATCCAAGTGGACTGAATTTTAATTAAAAAAAATGCCAACTCATATTAAAGTTTTTATTATAAAAGCTACATAATATTTTTTTACCGGAATTTCTCGCCAGATGCACTTAAGTAATTATTGTTTATCCGATTTTGCATTAAAGTGAGTGCCGTACGAAACTTTTGGCACTTTCAGTGTCCTTATGCCCATTCTAGTGTTGAAGAAACCAGTGGCGATTTTTAGACGTGTGAGTAAATTTGGAATTAGAGCGAAAGCAATGAAAAAATTCACAGCAGAATTGGGTACGGACCTAAATTTGAGGGTTTTTCCGGCGGAATTAGCCCATGAAAAGTGAGGAAACAGAAAGCACCCCACATTAGGTATTATTTATGATAAAAACCACATAAGCTAATTAGTGGCGGATGATAAATTTCTTCTTCTTTTTTTTTTTGGGGTTGGGAAAATCAATTCTTTTCCGTGGGGATCTTATGTTAACCGGATCAATGGACATATAAAGAAAGCCCGATTGTAATTATCCAACATCAAACGCTTTTGAAGTCGAACAAAGATGAAACATCGTAAGGAGCAAGAGATGATCGATAGAGCAATGTTTGTATTGAATTCAGCCGATCATCTATACATATCTTCCGATTTCTCGAACCGTATGAGAAGAAAAGCTTCGTGCGTATATTTCTAGGGAGGGTTTAATCTATCTACATTTATCCCGACAAGCCGTTTATCGAGCCGTAACAATTGACATTCGACCCCAAAGAGAATTGCGTTTTTTTAAATTAGATTCTCTTAAAAAAAAACTGAATTAATGGTCAGCAATCATGGCACGTGAAGTGTGTGTAGGGTACCTTATCCAAGGCATCACCTCCACGTACAAGTAAACATCTTTTCAGCACAAATCATATTGTTACTAAACATGAGGAAAAATAACACAAATGATCTTAACTTTTACCCTATGTGCAATTCAATGTACAATATCGTCTCCAAGTTTTTAATTTGCTCAATATGATCCATGAAAATATTTTATTAAGTCCTTGAACTAGGTAATTAGGGACTAAGATTAAATTCAGGAATATAATTATTCCTGTCTAATCATACGATAGAGATCGGACAGTCGACATCATTTTGGTCTTCCAAGACCCCCAAAAGTTGCTCACCTGGTAACATATGCTTTTAAGTTTTCTGCATCCAGCCATATAGTTCAAACATCAAACTAATCAATGTCGTTGATATTAACTATGCTTTGTCAAGTGGGTTTAAGGCCGTGATCCTCGCTCAAACACGTTACCATCTAAGAAAGAGAGGCTGTTGCCTAATCACTATCCGATGAGACTCGGTTCCCAGAGCCACAAATTGAGCCGATAAAAAGTGCTTTTTGCTCTTTTCTGTTGTTGGGAATGCGGATCCATTCATTCAGACAGGTTTTAGCGTGTTAACTTCGTCTTTTCATTTTGAAAATGAGCACCTAATCTTGTCCTGGTTGGTAGTTGAATATCTGCTGAATTTCAAAAGGATAATACTGGATGAGGATAAGGTTGTATCCCGTGTGCATGAAGACATGTTTAATGCCATGTTAAAGTAAATAGATTGGAAAATGAAGTTTTTCTCCTTTTTTCCTCTCCTTATCCAAATGCATTGACAATTGAAGAGAACAGTCTCTGTCATTACGAGTACTAGTACGCATACGCCCAAACCTGCCGATAGCCGGAAAACTGCTTATTCATTGAAAGGTCACGCGACGGGGAAAAAAGATCTTAACTCTATACAAGTTAAACTAGTAGGGATTTTCTCTGCTTGCGTTGATGGTGATGATGTGCGGTCGCGGTGGCGGTAGAATAGAAAGTGGTCTAACCATGAGTTGTGAGGCCTGTGACTGGTAGGTTTATTGCTAATTCTAGCTGTTGAACTTCTGTTCCGGTGTGCTTGTCGAAGCCTGCAACAACCAAGAAAAAACCCGAGTTTACCTTTGTGCAACAGAGGATATCCAGTGCTTGACTTGTAGATATTTCTCGCCTCATATACATCTAGAAACTAGGAATTGACAAGGTACAGCAAAGTCCAATGGGAAATGCAGAAATGGGGGCTGATAATTACTGGGTATCTTGAAGGATAGACACCAAAGAAATGAGGAGAGGAAAACGAGAGACTCACACCAACTGATGTGACAAAATTGCAGACAGCGCATTTGACCGACCGTGCTCCGTATTGATACATCAGGAGCATCCTGCAGTTCCCGCAGCTGACGTGTGCCACCTGGTTTGCTGTTGCAATACCCATTTGATGTAAGATCAGACCCTCAATGAGCTTTACGGATCAAATGAGCATTTTGAACATTCCGTTTCAACAGATTGGACAATCAAAGTGCAACAACAAGGGGAACTTAACATGCGACAACATTTAAAATTCATAGATGATCCAATACCTTCCAAGGCAAGGTTGACGGTGTGACAACAGGAGCACTGTACGCTTGTCGCTCCTCGGATGTACATGAGTAAGGTGTGGCAGCCTCCGCATACCAACTGGGCCATTTCGGTGCCTGTCATGACTTGCACATGAACAGACTTTGTTATGCCAGACTTCCAATTGCTTCGCATAGTTGAGAGGATTAATTAATTTGACCGAAGTATCTAATTTATGAACTTTAGAGCTGCTAGCCGAGAAAGGTACCTGGAGGAGGAACTGCAGTGACCGCATTGCAAACTGCACAGCAAACGGAGGTCGCTCCTGCCGGATAAAGCAAGAGATTCCTGCACCCAGAACAGACAAGCTGGCTTTGTGTACCTGACCACCAACAAAGCGCATTTTAGATTTTAGAAATTCGGATAGGCATTAATATGTCATTGAAGGAGTAAGTGCCTCCAGAAACAAACAGTGCCTGTAACGATATATGGTTAAGCAAAAAGGTAGACTTTTCGGATGATCAGACAGAGACTTGCGAGTGATCAGTCCTGAATTTTTTAAAGTGAAGCTGGAGGTCTCTTGCAGCAGTTTACAGATTTTCTATTGAAAAACAAAATGGAATTTCAGCAATCTTCCTCAGCTAATTGCTTATCCTCACCCTCTGTCTTCTTCTCCCAAACTCTGCAAATCTAGTTATCCTGCATTTAGCAATAGATTCATTGTCCTTCCTATGCCAATACAAAATCATCTGCTTTTTTTTGGACCATTATCATAGAATCTTCAATAATTCATGCGACAAGCGAAGTGAACAGGACAAGAACATACACAGACTGCTTCAGTGCCACTCTAATTGGCCTTTTAGCAATTTTAACTCTTCTATATTAAGAGGCCATCGTCTAAACTCCATTTTTCAAATACCACTGAAGGCATACTTAGAGTCTACCCGAGATTGAAAAAGGAGCTAAGAATTAGAAGGTACCATTCACAGGCGGTGGAGTATATGGTGTCGTTGGAGGAGTTGGATACGGAGCGAGTGGAACCGGCATTGTATCAACCCTGCAGAGTAGGGATTGCCTTCTTCAAAGCTCTCAAAATTCTGCAATCTCAAACTCAGAGTATGCTTCTCTCTCTCCCATCACACCTGTATCTGGCAGACCATATATATAGCAGGTCACGATGCATTAGTAGAGACACGGTTTTCACCAAGGAAAAATGGAAAGAAACTTGTAGAAAGCAGAGGAAACAGAGCGACACTCAAGAAGATATCAGATCACTTGACAGAGAACAGATTTTTTACTACCAACTGAAATAGTAAGCTTCGATTACTGCCCAACTTGTCGGCCATTTTCTAGAGGGATGGATTCAATTGCATTTAAGTGTGTCGCGCACCTCAGATAAATAGATGCTTCAAAAAGCCAAAGCCAAGGAAAATTCAGTGACCATTATGAAGTGGGGGCAGGGACATACCTCTCCAGGTTGCTGGTGAAAGTGGAGAGAGAGAGAGGAGGAGGGAGAGGGAAGAGGGAAGGGGTGGGGTCAATGAATGGAAGATGAGAGTGAGAAAATTGGTGTTAAAAAGAGCCAATTTTAACTCTCTTTTATGGCCTCGGGTTGTCCAAACATCCTAAAACAGCCGACTAATCTTATTAGCTAGCATTCTTTGATCCCGCCCCGACCGGATTATTACCAAGGCACGAGGACCCCGAGAAAGGCCTTAAGAACCTGTGGCCGCCACGCTTCGTAAGGCGCCGCTATTCTACGTGGGTCTTTTAAAACTTACCTGCCTTCCCTTATCAGGTTCTTTTCTTTTCTTTCCCAACGTGCAACCAAGCTTTTTGAACTCCTAGTTCCTCTGCTCTGGTAGAAGTGGTAAATTAACTCACCCATCTCCCTCTGTTGGTGGAATATCAAGATCAAGCCCTTTCCAAGAGCCTCTGGGCCCCCGCAAACAACCCCCACCCCACCCTCTCGCTGTTATGGCTCCCATTAGCTTCCTACAGTTGATGCATGTGAGCGATGCCATTGGCCACACGCTCCTCTCCCCTCGGACATCGAAGGGTCCCGACCCAGCCCACGTCGCGCGACGGACTGATCTCGCCCGTCCGTGGTATCCATCTCCGTGCCGTCTGCAACTGGATTGAGATGGCCAGTAGCTTTTTAGTTGGCGGTGGTCCTGCGTTATTCTCCTTATCTATTGTCAAATTTCGTGTTTTTCCTTAAAGATGATTGCGAACCGTGATATTCTCCGGGTATCGCGCGTCGCCAAAAGAACCGAGGCGAAAATCAGAAAGTTTAGCATTAGGATTCTTCTTGGGACAATGATTGCTTCGCCGTAAGTTTCATGCGTTAACAAGGGTCGCAGTGACAAGACCCGCAAAATATGTACATGGTAAGAGAACATGTTCAGAATATTAGATGGAAAGTTTTAAGCTTTGCTAGCTTACAGTTCAATTGATTCCTCGACTCTTTGTGCTTTGGCAGCTGCCTTAAATGAAAAATGCCAGGCCCAAACGCAGTACATGGTTCCCTCAGTAAAGACTAGTACATCCATGTTTTTCGCGATTGACATTTCCTTGCCCTGAGGTGACTGCTCCAGAGAGTCCTTTCCACAGTGGCAATGGGTGACAATTGGTGAAATTTAAGAGTGAATGGCTTTCCAATGCTCGTCCCGCTCTAACGACATGCTTGGACTCACCCGACATGATCTTTTGACGGAATAGTCGGAGCCGAATTGCACACTTTCATTCGACCTTAGTTGCCTTCTGCAAATGCAACACTTGATTATAAAGGTTTATGGTAATAAGGCGGACACTGGTCGAGATTAGGAGCGACAATTCGCTTTTCCGCATATCCAAAGGGTAAGATGAATCCATAGACCATTTGATTAAACAGTTGTGGCAGAGGGCAGTCCATTGCTATGTATCACTCTCAAGGATCCTGAAAGGATCTCCACTGTCTTCGGTCATGCTTTTGCATTACCAATTCGGTTGCCATATTAGACACCGAATAAAATATTCGTACGCGCGTGGAGAACAGTACCAGAATAATTTAAATTGTTCCTCGCGAAATTCTCAGATGCCGTGCAATTAAAAAAACAGCAATAGAAATGTGTGTTCAAATATTCGCGCATGCAGGCAGGCATGAGATGAGCAATATTTGTATGAATATATCTGTGAAGAGTGCGTTTGAACATGAGGCTAGAATGCAGGGAGAAATTTAAATATGAGGAAAAAAACATAAATGAAATGAATGAAGAGACAGAAAGAAAAAGGATAAAGGGAGGCTAGAAATAAGTAGAGGGACAAAGAGGGAGCTAATAATGAAAAAAGTCCAAGGATGGGCAGTGTGGCCTTTATGAGTTAAAGAAACACTACAAAAACCTCCATCAAAAGGTCCATAGATAAGGATGCAAAGGGACCACAGGCCCTTTACTTTTCTTGGCTGTTTTTCCGCGTTCTAACTTTGATCCGAACCGGATATTCCAGCTCTTGTTCTAGAATTGTCCAAGCATTCCTCCCCCCATATTGAGTTATAGGGAGACTCGTGCCTTGACTGTGATTACCAGATTCAAGCACCCTTTAACCAATCCAAATGCATTCCCATAACATCCGTGCCGAAAAATGTCTCGTAATGGTAGCTGAGGAGTGCGTTTCCATGAAAAAACACTAGGAAAAGAGCATTCTGGGTCAGGCATCCGAGATGCTGGCTATACTTACCTTGAGTCCGCATTTCGGCGTTTTTTGCACCACTGATACAAAATTGCCTTTCTAGACAAAACAAACTGTTTCTGTGGCTCTTAGCAATGACTACCCGGTTGTTAACAGGCATTAATCAGTGGTATAGACGAGGATATGAAAGTCAAGTGGATAAGTTTAGGTTTAGATGGGAAGCCTAACCTTACCAGTCGGGCGGCACTTATATTCGAGCAGCATCAGCATTTGAAACGTGTGACTTTCAAACCAATCTAATCTGGTTATCCAAACGCACCTCCTCTTGGATACATGTTACACACCACTTCTCTTGCTGACACTGGAATGATATCAGCAGGTGTTTTGGAGGAAGATCACCATCATGCACTTAAAACGGTCTATTAATGCAACCTTATCAATCAACCAACTTGGCCTGTTACTCAAAATAAAAGACAAGATTATGGTTTTGGAGTATACCTTAAACCAGATGCCGGTTTGAGACACAACCAAAATCTGCACATCATTTTAAAAGATGACAAGGACCTGCATGTCCTAGTCAAACATTAGATTTTATCTCCGTAGACTCAATGCAAAGAAAACCCATATATCCTCAGCACCAACTCGAGGTGATTCAACATTAGGCATATTCCCAAATTGAAAATAACATCTCTGTAGCAGCATAAAGCAGTATCCGTTTGCCTGAACAATAATGAAGGAACGCCTCTTTCAACAGACAAATTAAAACGATTTCGGAAATCACTTCCTCTTGTCCTGATATGCAGTGCCATTCCATCAGATGCAGACTTATCATATTGTGGGAATCCCTAGATTCCCTGCAAATCCAAAAGTTAGCAACTCAATTTCCAGCCACAATTTGCTAGGTTCATAATAACAAAGTAATGTGGAGAAGAAACTCATGGTCAGAGCCAACTATCACGTCCACTTTTTAAGCATTTCTGAGCAGTCGCAAAGAGTGCATCTCTAGATGGTTTTCACCACCAATTGAAATTCAAAATAAAAAATTTACAGATCAATTCTTTTCGCCTTTAATTAACATGGTGTTCGGGTCGAAAGGAACTTAAGGCCAGCATTTCAAAATCCAAAATATTTGCTCCTTAAGAACTCTAATGACATTATAAAATGCTTAAGTTGTGTGCAGAGAGAAGTATTGCAACAGATGAGAACTCAAGTTGCGACCCGTGATTGTTAACACTAGTTCAAATATTGGGAGAGTGGAAACTTTTCCATCCATACTGACAAACATGTGCAGGGGAAGATAGTGCATAGTGCCTGAATTTTTTCCGCTCAGTTATCACCATGTTGAAATTGAATTATGTCAGTCCACGCGGTTTCTGGCTCCATCATAAACCACGGATATTAGCAGTCTTTCTCGCTAGAGAGAATGTTTTTTGATAACCAAGGTGTCCACGCGGCTGGCAAGCTAGTGCTAGAGAGAATGTTACCACTCAGATACTTGCAAAAACATACTGCTTCCTCCATGAATCTCCGATTCCATTTGCATTCAGATACCATTCTTATGCTATCACGTTCAATCAAAGAATTTGGCGCCAACAGCTTAGGATTGATATTTTTCAATCCCCCGACCTCCTTAAGCACCAACATTGTCCCTGGGAGAGCCACCTCAATGTAGTCAGAAGGCCAATGCATATTTGTCTCCGATGTTACTCTTTCCTTCATTCTTCACCTACAGCTAGGACATTGTCTCTACATTTTCAATCTCCATATCAACACGTTTCAAGCATTCGAAAATTCCATGTGAGGTACAGGCTTCATCATCTACATTGGCTGAGTCATTCCTGCCTTTTTGTACAGTTTCCGAATTCACGCATTTAATAGATTTCTATCATGCTCTTTACCTGTCAAAAGATCAGTCTAAGCCATTTCTAACTTCTCTTGTTTTGTTCCCATTCACTCGTCTAAAATGATGCCTTCAGATCTAACATGAATTAGAATGCCGCGATGGTTTGTGAAGTTCTCACTGCACAAAATCGAAACTTAAAATAATTTCAATTGATATCACAAGAAAACCACGAAAACAAATTCTGACCAAGGCATGGTTTATCTCAGACAGCAGGACAAAAAACCACTCCAAATAAAGGTAGCTGCCATTATTTGTGAAACTCTATGTCTCTCATCTGCAAAATGATATCTACATGAATTGTTCCAACTCCACTGGCCTACTCAAGTCGCCATTACATAGCCATGCAGCTCGGTAGTCAAAGCTCAAGCACTGTTTCCATGAATAACAAATCCTAGCGGTTGCTCAAGAAAAACAAGAAAATAAGACGATAACGTGTCTCATTGTCAAGGAATTATTGCTTCAATCATTGCAAAAAAATGCTACAAAGCTGCATATAACAAAAGATGGATCACTCGAATTACTTCTTTAGGCAGATTCTTATCATGTTCAATGACACCCAAGAGGCTATGCCTCCAACTTGGCGGCCTATGGCATAGTTCTTCGCGGCACTGCATCATGATATTCATCAAAAGATGGCCGCACTCATTCTCCAATTGCAAGAAAAGTTCGACCCGTGATTCTCACGCGCAAACCCAGATCGAAACTGACTTCAGTTCCCACCAAAAACTTCAAACCCGAAAATCACTTTGAAAAAGAAAGAGGGAAAACTGAAGCTTTAGAAGACGATCCAATTCAAGTCACGGAATAACCCAACCTACGTTAGCATAGATGAATAGTACTTTGTCCAAGATTTCTATGGATAGTTTGAAAGAGCTATTTGATCTAAATTAATGAAAATGACACCGACATCGATCTTCAACAGATAGGTGATCCTACTGACAGACATCAACCAGCAGCTCATTGCACCTGGGCCAACCAAAAAAGACCCTGCATCTAAGTTTGTACGATGAAACAGCAATCGTACGAGGAGCAAAATTCAGAGCTTCAGAGCTTCAAAGCTTCTAAACGTCGCGGAGAGGTTGTGCTTGGGCTGGGCTTTTGCTTGGAATCCATCCACTACGGTCTTGATTTTTTTCATTCTTTTTGTTTTCGGATTAAAAAACGTGACACAAATAATCTCTTAATTTTCATCAAACATTTAATGCAGTCTCTCAACTTTTAATTTGTATAATGCGATCCCTGAACTGTAGTAAAATGTGCAATTTGATCTCTGAATTTTCAATTTATTCAATATGATCCATGCACTTTTGGTATATGTTCAACCTAATCATTGAACGATATAAAAATATTCAATATTGTCCATAATCCAAGGACTAAGCTGAACATACATCAAAAGTCCAAAGATCACATTTAGTCATGGCCACGAGCCGGTTTCAGCTTGGAACCGGCCCGGTCAAACCCATGCTTGGCCCGTTCACCAAGCCCGCGATTTGGAACTGGCTCGGAACCGCCAGTTCCGAGCCCGGTTCCACAAAAAAAAAAAGCTGCAACACAGCCTGCATTCGACCTCGCCGGCAACTGGCAAAGCCGGCCTCACCCGACGCCAGCGAGGTCGAGCCTCGCCGAATCTGGCGAAGGTTCGACCTCGCCGGCCTCGCCAGTTGCAGGCGAGGTCGACCTCGCCCGACTCCAGCGAGGTCGAGCCCTCGCCCGATCTGACGAGGTCGACCTCGCCCGACTCCAGCGAGGTCGAGCCCTCGCCCGATCTGGCGAGGTCGACCTCGCCCGACTCCAGCGAGGTCGACCTCGCCCGACTCCAGCGAGGTCGAGCCCTCGCCCAATCTGGCGAGGCCAGCCTCGCCCAGCCTAGGCGAGGGCGGCCCTCGCCCGACGCTGGCGAGAGGGGCCTCGCCTGAGGCCGACGACCTTCGCTGGCCCTGGTTATGGCTGGCGGAGGAAGAAAAGAAAAAACAAAAGAAAAGGAAAAGGAAAAGAAAAAAAACATAAAAGAAAAATTATGAATCGGCCCGGAACCGGTTCTGAACCGACCGGTTTTGAACCTGAACCGGAACCGAAACCGGCCGGTTCCGGTTCATACTTGGCCATGAACCGGAACCGCTGGTTCCGAACCGTGGCCATGACTAATCACATTAAACAAATTAAAAGTTTAGTGACTACATTACAAATTATGCTAAAGTTCAGGAACTACATTAAATAAATTAAAAGTTCATAGACCATATCTCATATTGGCCACAATTCGAAGACCATTTGTGTCATTATCCCTTTTGGATTTGCCAAATGATATGTGAATTGTCTTAATTCATCACCCACTTTCATTGAATATCTCGATTAGCTAATAAATTTAAACAAATTTATTCATAAATGCATTGCTTATTATTATTCAGGTACGGAAATCGTAAATGTCGATCTCTTGGGTACATCGAGTCGTCAATGACCAGGTTAACACCTACTATCTTGTGATAATATTACCATTTGATTCTCATTCCAACGAAATTATCTATCATCATATCGGTCGGATTCATATTTCTGCACGATTTAAGTCCCCATCTGTACTTATTCGAAGATATAGGTGGACACAAGACATACAATACTTTCAAGGGTTAATATCACAAAAAAACCTCAACCGGTACACCTATGACAAATTTACCCCAAACTAAATTATTTGATCACCAAAAACAACCTAAATTGGTACACCTATGATAAATTTACCCTACATTTTTTTGGTCAAATTACCCTCCAATAATTTTCGTTAAATTTTATTGTCAAATTACTAAGTTGGATGACACGTGACAAATGATGGATGTATTAGTTTAGGATTTTATCATTCTTTTATCACGGTGCACCGGTTTATGATCTTTTGTGGTATTAATCCAATTTAACGGAAACTAACGGAGAATAAATTTGTCATAAATGCGTGAGTTTGGGGTTTTTAGTTGTTAAAAAATTAGTTTTTAATAAATTTTTCACAAATTTACCAATTTGAGATTTTTTATGATCAAAAAATTAGTTTAGAGTAAATTTATTACAATTGTATTAAATTAAAGTTTTTCATGATATTAATCCTACTTCCAATTATCATCCACACTTTTCGTTCACAAATACTAATATTCACATTAATACTATCGGCATTGTCCATCTCCATTACAAGAATGCTATAAAACGGGTTTTTCGTTCTTTGAGATTCAAGGTCAAACGGTAAATTTTTCTTGTGATAAATTTTTCACATGTAATAAATTTTTCTTCTTGCGCACGCATCGCGTCTTCATAAATACTAATACCATCATAAAGACAACAAGCATTTTACATGTCCCTTAAAAAAAAACTACTAAACAAGGATGTTCTAAACGGTTTTCCCTTCTTCGAGGCTCGACCCTAAATAGTTTATCTTTCCTAGTCATTAAAATTAGTAAATTAATCTTCAAAACGTCGTTCTCTTCTTTAAATTAGTGTTTGATTACTAAGGTGCTCGCATCTAGTGGAGACTAATTACCAAGAATTAGGAACACGTACGTCCTAACCAATGTTCCGAGATGCGCACGAATCGTGCTTGTGCCGAATATCCCAACGTAGGTCCACTCCATATCCAAAGCTAGAAACCATCAACGAATTTGAGCCCATTGGTTTGGGGAGTTCAATAGCTGGATTTTAGGAGATTATCAGCAAGAAAAATCTAGTCAGCCCCTCTTTAAATAATCCCGCAAATGTCGCTGCCCCAAACCATATATTATAATGGAAATGCCGAGTCTTCTTCTCATGAAGATTATACTAAAGAGTTTTCTTGCTTTGCTCTCATCTGGGTTCGGTTCGGTTCCGCAGATAGCACTTCCCCAGTTGAAGCTGGAGAGTAGCCCTTGTTTAGGGGAAAGCTGGTGATCCAATGAAATATAAAATTACATGCAAGACAAGCGGAGTTGGAACATAATCCAACATTAGGTGTTGGAAGAATCGCGATGCCGAGATTTTATTAATTTCTCGGCGACTACGACTCTCCTAGGGAGTAAAGGAGTAAAGGGCGGCAAAGAATCGCTTGCATATCTTATGCCTTTGTATCGTAGACATCGTCTACCGAGCTAATCCTTATCGGTTGTATTAGGATAAGGATCTATGTGCTAATTGGACGGTGGATACTGTTGTTTTGTAGCTTAGGAAAAGAGCTGCGTGGGTGATTTTTTACGCATCTGTCAACTCCGAGCTCCATCCAGTAGAAGTGATTTGTGGGTTGATTGATACATACCGTTTGCATCTGTCAAGGCATACAAAGATCAAAGGAATCAACATCAAGCCGTTAAAATTGACTCTGTTCGAGAAGAAAATTCTCCCCTTTACACGAGCCCCAATGCACAAGAACAGCACAAGCATTGTTCATGTTCATGAGCATAAGTTCACATTGAACTGTGATATGTACAGAGTTTCGATATCTGAAACTGATATCGGCCAAAAATTTACACACAACAGAATGCTTGAACGAATAGACAGAGACAAGGATCATATATGCGTTCGTTCCGACATACACACGGGACAGGTTGTGAAACAGTTGAGCTCAGGCTAGGTTCTTCTCTGTGGAAGTTTGACTAGGCAAAGCACGCGAGCAGAACCAGAACCGGAACCAGAACCACTTTCTCTTCTTCTTCTTTGCCGGTTCAGACTTGGAATCTCTCTTAGCCGCGTGATCAGCCATGTATTGCACAACCGCCTGATGAACAGGATTGAGAAAGACGAGAATTAACCAAATGCCCATCTAATAAAGAACCTAAAGAGTTGCACTATGTAGTAATGAAGCAGTACCTGAGCACCGAGTCTGGCTATTTCTCTTGGAGGCAATTCAAGAGGAGTCTCGGCAGCTCTTAGAACTCTCAGCCTTGACAAGAGCCTGAAAGAATCCGGCAGTTCTCTTATCTGATTGTTGCTTATGTCAAGTTCTTCAAGCATCTCCAGATTTCCGATCGATCTCGGTAGGGATCTCAGATCGGCAAAGTTGTTCCCGACATTTAACTTCTCAAGGCTCACGGCAAAAGACAAGGTCTCAGGCACGGACTCAAGTTCATTGAAGCTGACATCCAGTTCCCTTAAGTTGGAAAGATTGCTCGTAGTTGTAGGCAACCCTTTGATTCGATTGTAATGCAAAGTGAGAACCTCCAAGGATTCGATCTTACCAATTGCCTCTGGCAGGGCCTTGAGCTGGTTGAAGTCTAGCCTTAGCTCAATGAGAGACGAACAAGAGCCGATTGTGTAAGGAAGCTCCTCAAGCTCATTGGTTTCCACATTTAGTTTCTGTAGAGAAACCAGATTACCTAAGGAATCGGGCAATCGGGTCAGCTCATTCGAGCTCAGATTGAGATTGATAAGACTAGACAAATTTCCAAAGGAAGCAGGCAAGGATCGCAATCTGTTGGCTTGGAGATCAAGATCTTGGATATTGATTAGCTCGCCAAATGATTCAGGAAGATTGATGAGCTGGTTGGAGTGAATGGATAGCTTTGTCAAGGCCCTCAGGTCGCCGATGGAGGACGGAAGAGCCATGATTCGGTTTTCTGATATGTCCAACTCGGTGACTTCAGATAATTTCCCGAGTGACATGGGAAGCCACTCGATTTGATCCATCAACTTCCCCTTGAGATCGAGGGCTTTGGCTCCCTTTTTTGCAGAGTTTTCAATGAGGGCAGCCACCTTCATTAGGCTCAATTTCTCAGAATCTCCCTCAGCTGTAAGATGCAAGTTTAGATGTTTCAGTCTTCAAACATCGATGCTAAACAACATATGAACGGAAAAATATGATCTTTCACAAATGACAAATTACAATCGAGATTCAATAATTATTCGCTGCTGCGAGATCCTAGGTATTGATGTTAAGCGTGAAAATTGGGGCTCAAGTTAGAATTTCTGCTTTTCCTGCTTTTTCCCCTGAAGTTCAGTCGCTTTTGCCAGAAATCACATCAAGAACGCTCAAAACTAGCACGAACTGAAAAGAAAAGGCAAAACCCAGATGAGTAAAGCTAACGGAGACGGACTGACTCGAACCTTTAGAGATCGTTGCTTTTGTGGAAGCGCTCTTCACCAACTGCCTCAAACTCTCTTTCTCTGTCGCATCATCAACCTCGCCGCACACAAAATTCTGCTCCACAACCTCGCTCTCTCTCACAATTCTCTCAACTGGATCCTCAAACCTCACGTTTCTACGGTCACCGTCATCCCCAGAGACCAGCTCAGACGCTCTCTGGATAAGCTCGTCAAACTTCTGAAACATCCTGTCCGCCTCAATCAGGTACAGAGCCTCCTTCTTCTGCTCATGGCTCTGGAACAAGAGCATGGCCCTCTTCACCTCCTTCAGGACGGAGCAGACCTCCGCGGGGACGTCCTTGGGAGGCTCTTGCTTCGAGATCTCCTCCAGCTTCGCCTTCTTTTCGGAGTCCACGGCCGCGAGCACGGACGAGGCAGCTTCGACTTCCTCGACGGTGGGTCTAGGAGGGAGCGATCTGTAGATCCTCGTGATCTCATCGACGGAGGCCACGAGAGCAGCAGGTCGTGGGGGAGGGTCTTGCTTCGTCAAGACAGCCATTGGAGAAGCAGGGGACCCTGGTTTTGATGGGAGCTTTTCCAGGCTATGGCGTTTGAGAGACTCAGGGAACGCGCCTTCTTATAGAAGAGATTTCGGCAGAGACTTTTTTGTTGCCAACCTCTCCCTCCGCTTTTTTCTATTTCATTTTGTTTTATTTATCCCTAATCTTATATAAATTTGTAAAAGGAGAAACGAAAAGAGCAAAACCAAGTGTGTTTAGTCAAGGGAGACGATTATGCCGATGCATGATTACTAACACGTTGATGAGGTTAGGGATAATGATACAAACAATTTTTAACTTTGGTCCAATATGTAATGTGATCCTTGAACTTTTAATTTGTTCAATATGGTCCCTGAACTTTTGGTATATATTCAATATAGTCCCTGAACTATGTGAAAATATTCAAGGTAGTCCCCGAAAACGAATTGATGGAAGGACTACATTGAACTTTTTCAATTTGTTCGAGGACTAAATTGAGTATGTACCAAAATTTAAAGATGACATTGAACAAATTAAAAGTTGGTGGACTACATTGCGCATTGGGTCAAAGTTCATGAAAAACACTGAACAAATTAAAAATTTATAGACTATTTGTGTCATTTTCCCATAAGGTTATTAACAAAACAATATAAGCTTTGACGTAGGATTGCCATATCATGAAAAATAATAATTCATCATATTAGTTCATGAAATTTTAGAATTTTTCGTGTTCAAGCTTATTACTGTAGTTCCTTTGGCATACATCACCGTGTGCAAGTCATGAAATGCGAAGGAAAATGCTTGCTTTGGATCCTATAATTTCTTTTCCAAAAGCCAAAAAATGAAGAACATCAAGGTTTAATGAAACTCCATGTAAGATTTGCTTAATTAAAAAGACTGGGATTTTTGTTGAATGAATATACCCACACATTACGAATAGGGTGAGCAATCGAACCAACTGTTAGAATTATAAATCTAGCAGAAGACTGAAGATCCCGATTATTCATGGATAAACAAAATCATATATAATCAAAATTGAGTGCGAAAACATGAAAAAATCTATACTAATCTCCAATCATTGATGAAATCAAAAGCCTGGTACGTAGAGCTTTGACGATAGTCAATAGGTACCAATTCAACTCGGAAACTGAATCGTCTCATATAATAGGTTCCAAGTCGGTTTCCGGTAACAGCTGGCTGGATTGTCGATTAGGAACTATTTGGGAACCCACCAAATAGGCCGGTTCCATGATTGAATTGGTTTAGAATCTGTCTTATACACCTTTTTTTTTTATCAAAATTAAAAATCTATAGACTCATAGGAACAAGATAATATACCAATTATGTGATTTTTACAAAACCAATCCCGATTCGCGGGTGGAATCGGAAACCGGCTAGTCCAAGTTCAAGCTAGTTCCGAATATAATTGGTTCAATCCCCCTTCCAACTTTTCGAAAACGGGACTTATAGGATAAGATTTAAGTTTTCTATTGTGAAACCGATCACCCATTCATCAATCAAAAGATACAGATTTGGAATGATTTAGCTTTGTGGATTCTTTAAAGGACCATATACAGTTATTATTTGTTAGAGAAACACGCAAGTGATTTTGGTGAGAAGAGGATTGATCTTCAAAATTGCATAGGGTTGTCGTCAGTTTGTTCATGCATTCTCAATTTATTTATTGTTTTGAAATGGCCAATAATACGAAAAGTCACTTATTCCGCTAAAATCAAGACTCTAGAAGGAAGGATAAGATGAGATTCATAAAATATTTCGCAGGCGGATGTTACATTTGTGACAATAACATTTTCTTCTTTACCCTTTCGGAAAAAAAGGAAAATTCCAAGAAAACGTAATTTTCCGCATGCAAACAGTCGAGATAAAATCGCTTCACATCACGTCATGGCGATATAGAAAATTCGGATGAATATTCAGTAGTCAATCAAAACAGTGGAAAGGGACACAGAGACTATTAGTATCATAATAAGGAAAAGAAAGTTTCAAATTTTTGACTTGTAAGCTTGTAGCTCAGAATTATGGCGTCACTGATGAGAGTGGCATAACTGCTGGTTCTCAGCAGTGACGTCAGACGAAAGAATGATAGAAAGAAGGATGAATTTTTGGCACTCTTCCAATGACGACCAAAAGCGATCGACGTTTGATTAAATAATGAATTGATTAATCCTATACATATATGCTTATTGGTCTCTTGTCCCATGAGGGAATTGTTCTAGGAAGTGTCCTTAGTCGTTTTCGACCTTGGTAGAGGTGTTATAATAGCTTGCTTTTTTTTTTTTTGATAATTTGGTATTTGCCAAGAGATTTCTGTTGAATACTTACCCGGAATTAGTCATAGCCACGATTCAGGAACCGACTGTTCCAGTTCATGGCCATGTATGAACCGGAACCGGAACCTCCCCTGGCAGTTCCAATTCCGGGCCAGTTCCAGTTTCGGTTTCAAGCCAATTCCGGTTCTGGTTCCTGCTAGTTTCGGCCAATTCCGGACCTGGAGTGTCCGTTGCTCGGGAGCCGATTATACGGGTGTATCGAATCCGGCGGCACGACGGTGCGTCGAATCTTCTTCTTCTTCTTCTTCTTCTACTGCTCCTCCCTCGCACGCTCTCTTTCCCGCTCGCTGAATTGTCACATCGCCGGCGGAGCTGCCGTGGATTCTCCGATGATGGCCCAATTTTGATTCTCTCGCGCTTGCATGCTCCTGAGTTTCGATACTTCGTTGTGGTTTGGAGAGAGAGAGAGAGAGAGAGAGGGAGGGAGGCAGGGAGGGAGGGACTTCCGGATCTAGAGGAGACTGCAGCTGTTGGTGTCGCGACAAGGTGGAGGTTGCGGGGGTGGAAGGTTTATGGCAGCAATGAAGATGGCGTTGGAAGTTCTGGACCTCTGGTTATCTTTTTATTTTTTTTAATTTTTGCCCATTTCCAAGGCAGCCTGCAAAGGCTGCCCTGGCAACGGGCCACAGCACGGTAGTAGGGCCTGTAGACGTGCAGGCCCTGCTGCAGGTTTTTTTTTTTTTAATTTTGGAACCGGGCTTGGAATCGCCGGTTCCGGGCCGATTCCAAAATTGCTGGAACCGGAACTGGGCCCGTAGGCCACAGGCTGATTCCAGTTTCGAACCGCGGGCCCGGTCAATGGGCCGAGCCTGGGTTTGATCAGGTCGGTTCCAGGCCGAAATCGGCCCGTGGCCGTGACTACCCGAAATCAACAAGAGAGAGAGAGATCACATGAAAGCAAAGATGCCCAAGCAATGAGATATCGTTTGCCGAAGTTTTGCCCTCTTACCAATTCACGGATCAAGTGAGACCCTAGCTTAAGTTAGTTGAGAGCACTCGAACAAAAATTGTTCACGGTTGATGTTACGTTGAATTGAGTCTGCACCAAAAGTATAGTACAATTATAGATTTGGTCTGTGACACGAATAAGAATGATGCGGAAAATAGATTTGATAAACTTATTGTATATTTCGATGTGTATGGAAGAAGAATACATAAGCCTATTCATTGGTTTTATTAGATGATTATCTGAGATAACATATCAATCAAGATATACACAATCAAAGTGAGATATACACGCATTCTTGAGAGATACGGAGAATCAGCAGAAATATCATACTTATTTCTAGCTCTAACAAAGAAAATATTTCACAGAAAATTTCAAAATTTTATAATAAAAAAGATTGAGACGAGATCAAGGGTTAATTGCAAAGTTTTACTATTATTACTATATACCTGCCTCGGGGAAGTGACGCCGGAGGTGGAAGGCGAGGCTTCTTGAGCAAATGCAAAGGCCGGCTTCCCCTTGTTTGACGGAGGCGTGGGTGGTGCCACCATCGTCTTCACCTAGTAAGGGGCAACCGATCCTCACGTGATGATTGCAAGCATCGTTCGGCTCTCACTCGATGACTCAGCGTGACGACACTGACAATATTATTGAAATGAGAGCCCCTTCCCTCGTTCAGATATACATAAGAAGAAGAAGAAGAAGATAAATTTGGCGTCACTAATGCTCACAACTAGACCTATTAAATGGGTGAGTCAGGTTGAATTTGGATCGGATCATAAATGATCCGATCCAAATTGACCCATTAATCCGTTCATGACCCATTTATTCATAGTGTAAATATCTCGACCCATACCCGATCCGACTCATACCCAACCCATACTCGACTCAACCCATATTGCTAAAACACTTTTATATTTAACCTAATCTAGGAATATTTGTTTCTTATGATTTTTTTTTTAAATTATACTGCTAAAACATTTTATGCAATACAAAGCTAGTGAAAATTTTTTATATTTTTTTTTGAAAATTGAGGTTCCGTTTGTTTTACGAAAAATGCGACATTTCTAGAAAATATTTTTAATAAAGCCATTATGCAAGAAAATAAAAAAAATTAATATTTTTTATTTTTTAAATCGAATTTTTAATTTTTAAATTTTAATTTTTTTCTTTTTCCTGTATTTTTGGCCAATTGTCGGCCACCGTGGCCGGCGACTGACCACAAGCGAGGACAAGCTCGTCGGAGGCCGGCGAAGCTCGTTCTCGCCAATCTGGCAAGGCCGAGGCCTTGCCGGCCTCAAGCGAGGCCGGAGCCTCACTGGGATCAAGCGAGCCTCGAGGTCGCCGGAATCAGGCAAGCTCGAGGCTCGCCAAATCAACAAGGCTCGAGCCTCACCCGAGGCCGGCGAGCTCGAGCTTTGCAGGCCTTTGGCGAGGTCGTCCCGCCCTAGTAGCCGGTCGCCGTGGCCAACCACCTGCCGGAATAAAAAAAAAGAAAAAGAAAGAAGAGAAAAGAAAACATAAAAATAAAAGAAAAAGAGAAAAAAAAATTAAATTTCGATTTTTTTTAAACATTTTTGTAAAGAGGGAGAGAGTGTGGATAGGTTTAGTAGGTGGGTTGGACATGGATTCCAAACTCAACCATTTAAATCCATTTATCTTTAAGTTTTAAAATTTAAAACCCATTTAAGGTTGACTTTTTAAAATTAAAGTGACCCATATATGACCTATTTATTTTTAAATGGGTCATATATAGGTTTAAGACCCATTTTGACACCTCTAGTTCCAAACTTAACCTATTTAGACCCATTTATCTTTAAGCTTTAAAATTTAAAACCCATTTAAGGTTGATTCTTTAAAATTAAAGTGATTCATATATGACCCATTTATTTTTAAATAGGTCATATATGGATTTAAGATCTATTTTGACACCTCTACTCACAACGAAGATCGCTTTCCCTCATCTGACGGTGGGGTAGACGGTGCCACCATCGTCACTGCCAGCTGAGAGGTGACCGGCCCTCGTGCACCGGTTGCAACTGTCATTTAACTCTCATTTAGTGGCAGTGAGTAGTGATGCAAGCAATATCATTGAAACGAGGGATGTTTTCGTCGTCCAAGAGACTTGATTGCACTTTAAAAAAAAAACAAAAAACAGTTTTTAGACTATTCAATTTTGACAATTTTACTGAGGTTCGGGATTGAAAGCATACTTAACCACGTATTAATCAAGACAATGTTAAAAAAATCACCGACTTAATCCATCAAACTGTAACAAAGACAATAATCTAAGTTATTAATGTATATGCCATTCTTTTTATCCTTGTGATTTATTGACAAAATGAGAAACTATCGATTTGTGGTAAGCCAGAAAGATCTGCTTATATTTTTTATGACAAATAAATGCACGGCAAATATATATATATATATATATATATATATATATATATTTCATTATATATGGTTACATAATCGAGCCCCCTTTGATTATATCCAGTTTTTCATGCCACTTCTTCTCTTAAGCAAATTTTATTGGCAACCATCTTCCTTTATAATTTTGGGGAAAAATTCCATATAAAAGCATGAAATACCTCATGTTCTCAAATAAAGGTATGAGGTAAACCTTATATCATGAGTGACATTGTTTTCTCAAATAAGCGCTTGAAATGACCATATCAATTTTAAATAAAAACTTGACCTCGCCAATCAAAAGACATTTTCGTCCTTTTATTCTTTGAATTTTTTTCCTTTCCTTCTTTTTTTCTTATTGTGATTTTTTCCTTTTTTTTCTTTTTTCTCTTTTTTCCTCTCCCTTCCGCGGGCCATCGCCATGCCTCGTCGATAGTTGATGAAGTTTGCTAGACTTAGGTGAGGGCCACCCTCACAGGCATTGGACAAGGGTCACCCTGGGCTGAGTCGACAAGGGTCACCCTCACCTAGGCTAGCGAGAGCAACCCTCGCCCTCGCTTGGCCTTGCCGGTGCAACCCTTGCTTGGACTGGCGAGGATCGCCCTCGCCAGATAGGATGAGGGTCGCCCTCACCCGCCCAATTGATGGTGGTCCTCGCCTAAGGTATGCGGAGAGAAGAGGAAATAAAAAAGAAAAGAAAAGAAAAATTAAAAAATTAAAAAATATATAGTTTTTTTATTAAAATACCCCTTATCAGAATAGTCACATGTTGGCCGACCAGCCAAAAGTCCTTGTTTGAGATAATTCAGCCACTTCATATTTTTATTTGAGATGATTTGGCCATTTCTTACCCTTATTTGGAATTTTCCCTAATTTTGGTATACTATAGGAAAAATTTTACTAGGCTCATTCCTAAAGTTAATAAATGATTTAATTTTCACCTACAGTCCTCAAATTTTAGCCTAATGCATAATGTGATATTTGAACTCTTAATTTGTCCAATGTGACCCCTAAAATTTACTCAAATGTGCCACGTGATTACCGAACTTTTAATTTGTTCAATACGATCCATGAATTTTTGGTACATGTTTAAATTAACCCTTGAACCAATATGAAAATGTTCACAAATCGAGCCAAAGTTTAGGGACAATTATATCATTTTCCCTTTCGAAAAAAGGATATTTGAAAAAAACGAAGTAAAATTTTTTTTCCCTAATTTATTTTCTCATGAAAATAAGAAGGTCGAAATTCTTTTATCGAGGAAAAAGAAAATCGAAATAAAAGATTTCGTTTCCCTTTTCTACTTTCCAATCTCCTCTTTTTCTCAAATAAAGATCTGAGGTGGACCTTATCTCAAATAAGGGTAATGAGTGACATTGTTTTCTTAAATAAGCGCTTGAATTGGCCATATCAATTTTAAAGAAAAACTTGACCTCGCCAACTGAAGGACATTTTCATCCTTTAATTTTTTGAATTTTTTTTTCCTTTTCTTCTTTTTTTTTCTTATTATGGTTTTTTCCTTTTTTATTTTTTTTTCTCTCTTTTTTCCTCTCCCCTCCACGGGCCATCGTCGGGCCTTGTCGATAGTTGATGAAGTTTGCTAGACTTTGGCGAGGGCCTCCCTTACTAGCGTTGGGTGAGGGTCGCCCTAGGCTAAGTCGGTAAGGGTCACTCTCACCTAGGCTAACAAGAGCAACCCTCGCCCTCGCTTGGCCTCGCCGGTGCAACCCTCGCTTGGGCTGGCGAGGATCACCCTCGCCAGATAGGGTGAGGGTGGCCCTCGCCTGAGACCGGCGGAGAAAAGAGGAAATAAAAAAGAAAAGAAAAGAAAAATAAAAAAATAAAATATTTATAGAATTTTTTGACTAAAATACCCCTTATCGGAATAGTCACATGTTGGCCGGCTAGCCAAAAGTCCTTGTTTGAGATAATTCGGCCACTTTAAATCTTTATTTGAGATGATTTGGCCATTTTATACTCTTATTTGGAATTTTCCCAAATTTTGGTATACTATAGGAAAAATTTTACTAGGCTCATTCCTAAAGTTAATAAATGATTTAATTTTCACCTACAGTCCTCAAATTTTAGCCTAATACGTAATATGATATTTGAACTCTTAATTTGTCCAATGTGACCCCTAAAATTTACTCAAATATGCAACGTGGTTACTGAACTTTTAATTTATTCAATATGGTCAATGAATTTTTTATACATATTTAAGTTAGCCCTCGAACCAATATGAAAATGTTCACAATTCGAGCCAAAGTTTAGGGACGATTGTATCATTTTCCCTTTCGAAAAAAGGATATTTGAAAAAAACGAAGTACAATTTTTTTTCCCTAATTTATTTTCTCATGAAAATAAGAAGGTTGAAATTCTTTTGTCGAGGAAAAAGAAAAGATCGAAATAAAAGATTTCGTTCCCCTTTTCTACTTTCCAATCTCCTCCTCCTCCAGCCTACATAAAAAGCTCATCGTCGCCTTCATCGCAGAGAAGGAAGGAAGCACGCCCGCACGCCGCCGCAGCTCCGCCACACATGACCGGCACTGCGAGGGAGAAGCACATCCGAGCGAATCGGCGATCACATTCCCGATCGTCGAAGCCGGACATGGACCACTCCGGCCGCCCCCACCCCCCGCCTCCGCTGCCGCCGCCGCCGCCGACGACGACGATCCCCGATCCCGCCCCCGCCCCCGAATCGGGCACCGGCGCCTCCGATCCGCCGCGAGCCCCCGCCCCGAGCCCGGCCTCGCCGCCCCCGGAGCGAAGCCCCATCCCCGGCCCCGATTGCGGCGGCCCCGTCCCCGACGACAGCAGCGCCTGGGGCTACTGCACCGAGGAGCAGCTGGAGGAGCTGCTGCGGAAGCACGTGCAGTTCTACTACAACGAGGCCCTCGCCAAGCTCTGCGCGCTCGGCTACGGCGAGGACGTGGCCCTCGGCGCGGTGCTCCGGAACGGGCATTGCTACGGCGGCATGGACATGCTGACCAACATCCTTCACAACACGCTGGCTTATCTGAACAGCGGCGGCTCCGAGAACGGGGGCGCTGCTGGTGGTGGCGGCGGGGATGGTGCTGGCTCGGGCGAATCCGAGCTGGGTTTCTCGGATTTGAAGCAGCTGGAGGAGTACTCGCTCGCGGGGATGGTGTGCTTGCTGCAGCAGGTGAGGCCGAATTTGAGCAGGGGAGATGCTATGTGGTGTCTCCTCATGAGCGACCTCCACGTGGGTCGCGCCAGTACCATCGAAATCCCGGTGGTTCAATCGCCGAGTGAGGGATTGGGTCCGGTTGGTGATAAGAGCAATGCTGAGAGCGGCGCTAATGACACCGCTGCTTGCGTTCCGGCTCCCGTGTTGGGTAGGTTTCTTGGTAGTTTAGGATTTAGTAATGGCGGAAACGATTACATGGAGGCTGTGAATGGCTTGGGAGATATAGGAGGAATGACAATGCAAAAGGATATCGAGTGTCCGAAAAGGTTTAACCTTTCGCCATCGATGAAATCTTTGCTGAAGAGGAACGTTGCAATGTTTGCAGCAGGTTTCAGGGCAAATGCAAAGAATTTGAGGGAACAAACTCCTTTCTCACAAAATGGATCGCCTAGTGGAGTTGCCTCGGTTGCTTCACGGGATAATGCTGCGGTAGAGAAGAATGCAGAGTCAAGGAACACGAAGAACCAAGATGATCTCCATGCCATGATGCACAAATTCCTTGACATGGATATTGGCGCAAACGTTGATGAGAATCCAGAGGTCGCCGAAGAAGAGCGGAAGGACGAGATAATTTTGTCTATGCTTCGTGAGATCAAGGATCTTGAGAAGCAAGTGAAGGAGAGGAAGGAGTGGGCACAGCAGAAGGCAATGCAAGCAGCTAGAAAGCTTAGTAGTGACATGACAGAGCTCAAATTGCTGAGGATGGAAATGGATGAGACTCAAAGATTGAAGAAAGGGAAACAGACTCTAGAAGAAACTACTATGAAGAGACTATCAGATATGGAGAATGCTTTAAGGAACGCAAGTGGTCAAGTGGACCGAGCTAATGCAGCTGTAAGGCGGCTCGAGACTGAAAATGCTGAAATCAGAGCTGAAATGGAGGCTTCCAAGTTGAGTGCGTCGGAGTCAGTGTCATCCTGTCTTGAGGTGGCTAAGAGAGAAAAGAGGTCCTTGAAGAAGCTTTTGGCTTGGGAGAAGCAGAAGACGAAGATGCAGGAGGACATCACCGAGGAGAAACGGAAAATCTCGGACCTGCAACAGCAGTTGGTTCAAATTAATCAGGCTTCAGAAGAAGCAGAGGTGAGTTAAATGCTCGAGTTTACTTGCGACATTCCTGCAAGTGCAGGTCCTGGACAGTAAAGACCGGTAATCTACTTTGGCCCGTGTTTCATTGCCCAGTTTGCTATGCATTCCATATGTTTGCCAAGTTTGTTAGGTCACTATAAGTTTTCCCTATTCGGGACTCAACATTTCCAGATGTGGCCTGAGATGTTTAAATTGGTCCTTTATATTAAAATCCTAGTTACAAGTAAAAGCTAATTATCAATGCATATGGTTTAATTAACGTTGCAAATGTTTCGGCAACAACCAGTTTTGATCGTTGCTCATATGTGTGTGCACGTGCATGGCAATCATTGCATTGCATTCCCTATAAATTCGTATAGCTAATCATTTATAATCAGGATGCATTCATCTTCTTTTGGCAAGTGGCATAATACTTCATGGATGCATCTTGGATACTGTAGTGCTCTGGTTCTGTTTAGCATTATAGTCAGCTTGTTCTGGTTGGTGTTTGAAAAAATATATCTGCTTCCAAGTGAGCAATCTGAATACATACCCTAGCTAAAAAGTTACTTAACTCGCAGGGTGATACTGTTTTGCCTTAAAGGCTCTTTTATGATACATAGAGCTTCACAAACGAAAAAATGTCAATAGTAGTACAGATTAGCATGAGCCATGAGGAAGAGAGTATAAAAGTCTGGCAGATAAGTTGTATGCCGTGGAAGGAGAGAGGGGGGGGGCCTGTCGGGGTTGTCGGGGAGGAAGGTAAAATGGGTTTCCAAACAGACAGTCTTGAAGAGACATTCTTGTTCTGGAAATTATATACAACCTTGTTTGATGCAATTAGGTTTACTTCAGTATGAATTTCTTGTTTGGCATCTGAAATTCCTGAAGAGGCAATTGCTTATTGTGTTTCATTTGTTTGGCAACTCAATTTTTTCTGATTATTGGAAATTTATTATGTTTTGCAATTGATGATTGATTGTTACTTCTTTTGTTGCTGATGCTGGTTTTATATGCCCTTTTACATTTAGTAGATGCTTAATTTACTAAATACCACGCCTTTTTATTGCATCTAGAGACTTTGATTTATTATTTTGTGGCTCTTCTCATTTGGCTGTCTTCATTTGTTTGCTCCTGTAGTTATAACTTGATTTTGTCGATGAATATCTAGTACTTATCTTGACAAGAATCTTTTGAAAACTATCGAAAGGTTATGCTTGCATTGCCCTTATCTATGTATGGGCAAGACCTTAGACTTGTCCGCTCAAAGATCTGAATCAATTATGAGGGTGACATAACATTGCTGTTAAAACTGGACTGGAACAGTTTGTTCGACCAGCTGGACTGGAAGGTGGTTGTTAGTCTGGCACCCTTGAACCCCTTGAACTGGATTAACCAAAGACTGCATCATGCCAGTTTGACCCTGGAAAATTGGAGTGGGTAGACTATTGTTGTAGAGTGGTGATATATGCACTGGTTTGGAGCAAAGGTGTGTTGATAGTTTTAGGATCGGAGGCTGGGAAAGTGGAGTCCAGCCCATTTTGTGTCCATTGGAGCTCTATTGAAATGCTGAGGTGATCAAGGGGCATGCCCGCCAAATTGAAGCCTGGATAATGAGAGGCTGGCTGGTGTCCGTGCTGGACTAATTATATGTGCTATGTCAGATAAAGATATAGGTCTAAGAAGCCACCGCAAGTTGACTCACTAGCAGTTGAAGCAATTGAGCAGTGGAACTCCATCCGGCCACTTCACGCATCCTTTCGTGAGACTGGTTCTGAAACATTCTCGTAAACATTTTCCATGTCATGAATAACATCATGGCTGATATAAACCTTCAGAATGTTCGATACATCTGTCATTGCTGTGCATTCATCATGAGAGTGCTGTCTTAAATTTGATTTTGTTCATTGACGTCCAGGCATATTGATGGTGAGTTGTGGTTGATTGTACGTCTAGTTTTGCAGAATGTGCTTTTGGTATATTTGGTTTTATCAAAGCGAGCATTCACTCTCAGAGGTGTTATAGAAAATCTCTGAGCTAATTATACGTGGATTTTTTATGCATTTACGTTAGCTATCTTGTTGGTAGCTTAATGTGTTATACTTCTTGATTATATTGGCGGAGAATATTACACTTCAAAAAGCCCTTTCTATCAAGTTAGTTCTCATACGCAGGAGGGTCGATATTCACATAACTTTGCTTTTCATAAAGTGACTAGAATTATTTTTTCACTTTTTTTTTGTTTTTATTTTGCTTTTTGCAAGTGCAGATTATTTACCCTTAAGGTCCTCTAACTGTTGATTTGCTGCTTGCAATTCCAGTCAGTATTATTTATCTTGGATTTCTGTACAATCTCTGACTGCAAGAGCTAAGAACTCCAATGTTGTTGCAGGTGAAGTGGAAGCAGGCAAAGAAAGAGAAAGAGCTTGCCCAGGCACAAGTGGAGGAGGAGCAGCGATTGAAAGAAGTAGCTGAGGCAAGCAGCAAAAGGAGGCTTGAATCTTTGCGCTTGAAGATAGAGATAGACTTCCAACGTCAAAAGGATGATATTAAAAGACTTGAACAGGACCTTTCGCGACTGAAAATGTCTGCATCTGCCCAATCTGCAGATGCACATCATGGATCACATGCTTCCCCTGCGGCGAAGTCTGAGGGGGGGAAACCAGAAGGAGAAGCAATCGCCAGGCTGCTTCATCAATTGGAACTGGAAGACTCGCCTGAGGTCAATAGAGATAGACAATGCATACTGTGCATGAAGGACGAGGTCTCAGTTGTTTTCTTGCCATGTGCCCACCAAGTTATCTGTGCCAATTGCAGTGATAGTTACTGGGGGAAGGGCAAAACCACTTGCCCTTGCTGCCGTGTCCCAATTGAGCAGAAAATCCGTGTCTTTGGGGCAAGTTCATAGTTCAAAAGAGGAGTCAGCTTGAATTGCTCTATTTATTATTGGACAGCCGGTTTCTTCTTACTATTTTTATTGAATTCTGGTTTAGGTGATGCTGCAAGTGCATCCCATTAGAAGGATGTAGATAAATAAAAGGACATTTGTCTGAGCTTCCGACTTGGACTCAATAAC
Organism: Syzygium syzygioides; assembly: GCA_031216285.1. NCBI lineage: Eukaryota > Viridiplantae > Streptophyta > Magnoliopsida > Myrtales > Myrtaceae > Syzygium > Syzygium syzygioides. Next base: position 25,293,905 of record CM062245.1, read on the forward strand.
AAATGCTTGCGACTTTGAAGGGCATCGCATTCGGGCTGCTATGAGAGATGCCAGTTAGGCAGTACATCCTATCTGCATGATATCATACGTGATGTTCGTCTGCTATTTTATGTCACTTTCAATAACAAATACATGCCATGATGGGTTTTGTGTAAGATGGAAGTATTGAACTGTTACTGACTTAAGCTTGACATTAGCATTGTTTCAATGTCATTTCCAGTAGAAGTTTGTGCTGGTCATCCTGCCTTTCCTGTGTACCGGAAATTCCCGAAAGGGATTTCTTTCGTCAGTATTCCCTTTTGACTTTTAGTTTTTGTTGAAAAAGCTCCAGGTAAAGGAGCTTCTTGTTTCATACTTTAGGAGATTTTGGATTACACAGTGGTTAATGCAATCCAATTTTGCAAAGAGGTCCCCCCTGGAACTGTTATTCTATTTTGAATGCTTGAAGCCAACTTTCCTTATAAATAATTGTCGTGTCTTAAGCACAATGCTATATGTGCTGTGCGTGTTTTTTTGGCACGTATGCGTACCTTATCCCTTCTAATCCTGAGCAAAGCGAGGACAAATTGTATGGTTGAACTAACCTCTACTTCCAAGCATTCTCATTCTGATGTGCCTATGCATATTTTTTTTTCTTCTAGAAAAGAATTTGATTGATCAGGGACACAATTCTTAAGGAAATCACTGGGCACTTAAAAGTGTAAAAGATCTTTCCATCTGGGAGATACTGACGAAAGTTAAGAAACTATCATATCAAGTGAGCAGTCCAGAACCGCAGGATACAAAATGTCGTGCGCGCCAAAACGGGTTTCCTTACGTTTTGTTTGATTCTTAGATTGATGGAGCAGATCAATCTGAAATCAAAGTCAGGCTCGCTGCAGCTTTGAATCAAGAGGAAGCAGTCCGAAGACCGTGGTGATGGCTCCAGAAATTAATGGCAAATTGATAAATTTCTACTAAATCGTCTGTACTACTAAAATCATTGGCCATTTACCATTTTCATGTTACTGATGTACATAAAATTAGTTTGCGATTAGTTTGAAAATAGTTACGCATGAGCTCATGGGAATTCAAAGAACCATTCTTTCTAGCAGCAGCCAATAGGAAAGCGACAGGTGTCTTCGGATATGTAGAGAGAAAGGTCAAAAAGGAGATAAGGCAGGTGTGGCTTGAGTGATTCCAGGGAGCATGCTAGTGAACGAGCTCGGTGGGTAATGTAGTAGCAGACAATCATCGTCAGCAGATGGCTTGCTGTTTCACCAATTCTTCTTGTCTAGTGTGGAATAATGGAACCACGAGGTGCTTCTTTGATTGGAATATAGGGAGAAACAACAAAGAGAATAAGCCTCAGCCCAAGTACTATGATGATGTTGATCTTCCTTTTTCATCATCACTTGTAAAGAAAACATTCTTGAAAGGTACTCTCTCTCTCTCTCTCTCGATCGACAGTATTTGACAAGAAACGATAAGTGGCTGATCTTCCCAGATTAAATTTAGCAGGAAGGGAGCTCAAGTGCTGTTACAAGGCCACAGTGGATGGGTTCTGTGCCACGGATTTCCACAACTGCTGTGACTTCAAGGGACCATGTGTCATCATTGGCTACACAAACAAGGCCTTCAAGTTTGGTGCATTCAACCCTGAAGGCTACAGGAGCACAGACGATTACTACGATACGTTCGACGCGTTCCTCTTCTACTGGACAGAAGACAAGAAGATTGATCCTGTTATTTTGCCCAAAGTTGGGGGTAGCGGTGCAGCTCTCTTTGATTATGCTCGGGGTGGTCCCCAGTTCGGGGCTGACGGGCTCCTCATCGGGCCACCACTGGCACCAGTTATGGGTGGATTCGCGGGCCCAGATACTAACTCGGGCGTGGGTGACCTGAGACAAGCTAAGTCCAGGTTATTGGGACTTTCATACGCAAAAAGGGAAGACGGCAAAGAGTCTATTTTCGGCGATGAGTCCCGGGCTACTGTAGAGGAAGTGCAAGTGTTTTGCAGTCCTCAAATTGCAAGCTTGTACTAAATTGAACGGACAGATAGACAACAGCAAAAGATTCTACCAAACAAAAGGCCGTGATGCCAAGACCAGGTATTCTTTCTTTATGTGGCACAAATACATGTACAGACGTAATCAATTTGAGAGACCTAACTAGGAGAATCTGGAATTATTATTTGTCCATTACTTGATGCTCCACTTTGCTTCTCTTCTTAAAGTAACTTATTGTATCATCTTTACATGAGTGTTAAATAAGGCATGAGGCGGTGGGGAATACTCCGAAAGCTTCGGCCGAAGGATGGATCATAGTTTAAATGTGTTTTTCTGAGTATCTGGTAATATTCGGTGACTCCATTGTCTGCCCCTTCCCACCGGCCACAAGGACATGCAAGTTGGAGTATAAAGTTATTCTTACTTTGTGATCTTTAGCATCAGAAAAGGAGAGGGTGCTTAGCTGCTTGTAAAAAAGACCCTACTTAAATTTCTTATTTAGTTGGGTGTCTGAGCAAGAAGCACGGCTCAAAATAGAAGATATATTGATAGCAACTTTCTCATGTGCTATTCAATATAGGCAGGCTTGCAGCCTCAAGCATGCCTTGCCACAAGGAGTTGAGAAAATTTCCAGATTGACATGTTTTATGGCAAATAGTCCCAATTACAGGACACACTACTCTGCTTTCTGTAACTAAACTGGGACAGTGCAAGCCCTTCATGGAAATGCATGCTTCAGAAATCTCGTGTTCTTACTCTTGCTCAGCGGTTAACATTACACTGTGTTCGTCTCGTTGCAGTTTGGCATTCTAGTGGAGCTGATTCATGCAATAGAAGGTTTTGTCAATTCCACCTGATTAACCTATTCAAAGCAAAAAAGTATATATTCATACCATGCGTCTGCAAGTAGCTTTAGTCTGCATAAAGACAAAAACGGAAAAAAGAGAAGGCTTTAGTCTATTGTATCGAGAGTTCCCAATTGAGAACTTGCCTCGGTACCGTTGGGGTCATGAGTATCTTGTTTTAAGATTTTACAAGCATTCTGATTGGTAAGAGCATGGACTGTATTAGGGAACTGAAGTTCAAATGTGAACAAATCAAGTGTCAACGGGATTTTGATTATTCAAGCAAAATCTAAATATGACTGATTGGAGATAAATCATAAGAAGCTAGGGGAAATGAGAATTGCACAAGTATGCTTCCCCTGCTGCACCAGTAAAGCGCTGAAGGCTGTGCAACCATAAACCTAGTGAATGCCATAACATATTATGGCTTGCCAGACGTTAAAGACTTCCTTGTTCACTTCCTAAGCGATCCACAGCTCTCACACAAATGTCATAGTATTCTAGTACCAAAGAAACAGCATAGAGAAAAGTTTCCCCCACTCGAAGCACCTTCGCCTCAATGCACAGTACGAGCTTCAATATCACAACGGTGAGAAGCTTTCATGGGATAAGCTTACACGAGAGCGAAATAATCAAGACTAGAAGTCCTACTTATAGCTAAACCATCTCCTGGTGTAACTGATAAAAGTCATTATCACCAGGGGGTGTATTACATTACTTAACTCTTAAGATAAAAAAGGACAACTAAACCATTTGGTATACCAAACCGACTCCAGGCTGCCTACGGACCATAAAACCATCCGTCACATATGCAAAGAACGCCCCGTCCTTTGTCGCGCTCCAAGAACCAACATTAAAAGGCGTCTTCTTGGATACCACACTTCAGATACTACTAGAAAGTAACAATAACGTAACTAGTTGCTGCAAAGCAAATGACTATATCACGATCGTCATGTTGTCTTCCTGCATCCACAGATTCCCAAAGTCTCCTGAGCCACCATCGCCACTTGCTTGCCTGCAAATTGGAGATTGTTCCCAAGTTCCATATCCTGCAATAAAAAATAATAATAATCATCAATCGATTTTTTCTATCCAATATGTTCTGATATCTGGGTGGATGTATGGTTATGACCTTCATATGAGATCTCTTCATATTGGCAAAACCTCGCATAGTTCTCGTGCCCCGAGTAAGGCGACATGCAGCTAATTTGGCCGAGTTCCTCTGCAAGTTCGACTTCCCCAATAAAATCCGAGTATGCCAAACAGGATGCGGTCTCTTTTTTATTGGTCAAATGCCAGGAAGCCACAGAGCTAGGAACCTCATGCTGAGGAAAGTACTGAAACTCCAATCCTTGTCCTTGAGGGTATTGCTGGAAGACAATTAAATGTAATGTATAAAACAACCGTCATTTTTGTGAAATCGTCGAAGTTATCATTTGTGAAGAAAGTTCTATTGAAGGATTGTATGTCATTTTTAATCTAGTTTAATTCTTTTGATGAATTAAACTCAGATCAGGCCATACCCAGATGCTAGCAAGATTGTTCTCCATTAAAGCTGGCTCGGAATCTGCTATTTCTATGATTTCAGGTGGTATAGGGCTTGAATTACGACTTTCATCATAAAGTCCACTGTTTTGAGGTGAGATGTCATTCGAGGTGCCTGGAAGCTCACTTGATGTGTCAATTGAGGTGATGTCCACTGGGCTCAAGTACCTTCCCACCCTCTTGCCTTTCAGCTCTCCATTGGAATCGCTTGTCTTTGAACTTTGCTCGTTCTTCTTAATTACCCGGCACAACACAAAAGCTCCCTGGTATAAAAATAACAACCCACAAAACTTGAATTCTTCTTCACAAACATGAAAATGACCAACTTTTCTGCACAAAATTTCTGGATGATCGCAAAATAAGTGCAAGTCCCTAAAGTTATCAATATAAGTCTACTCAACTACAGCATGAATTCATTTGGCAAACCTGAAGACCAAGTGATCCTTGGGGAAGCTCATCGGAGAGCCGATACTCATGCATGACCCAATCTGTTCTATCCCCTAAGGGGGCCCGTCCGCGATAGAAGACTAATGTCTTTCGATATCCAGTCACCAAAGATTGGCAGACAACCTTACGGTCTTTTCCAGTGGCTTTCCAGTAGCCAGCTTTTGTTGCTCTATTTGATCGTGAGCCATTCGGGTACTTTCTGTCCCGTGGACAAAAGAAGAACCATTCCATGTCTCGGTTCGGGAGGAATGATTTCTCTGCAAACGGCAGATTACAAATTCAGTCTCTTCAATCTACTGGAGAGTGATCAAGCAAGGAAAGATGCAGATGCAGTGACTTTTTGAAGACAAAGGTGACTCTTTGTTATTTTCACTCTCTCTCTCTCTCTCTCTCTCTCTCTATTTACTTTGTCTATGAGAACAGAACAAAGCCAATTGAACCGGCTTTTGAAAGCCAAATCACAAGAGATAAGAGCACTTGACTGACTTGGCTATGCAGAAAACATACATTTTATAGGAACCCTTCTAATCTAGTCCAGCATTATCTCTGTCATATTAATAAAGACTTCCATTGAGGTTACTAAACAAATCTCATCTCTATTTCAGTGAATACTATGACATTCGTGGGTCCATCAGATGTGAAGCATATCCTAGCAACTTATAAGCATCCTCAGTTCATCTTAGCAGACATAATCTCAAATTGCACAGATTTCATGTAATTTGATTGCTGCTAAAAATTGAGTAGGTTGCTTTAGCACAGCAAAGTTCAATTTTGTAATCACGAATGACCTGGAAATTACATGACTATTCATTTTAAAGTCAACCACTATCTTCTGTAGTACCTGGAAGCTCCCATGGATCAAACTTGTATAAATCAATTACAGGAATCACTTCAAGCTCGAACCCACGTCCCTCGGTTTTTCTTTTCAGGTAATACCCCATCAATTCCTCATCGGTAGGATGGAATCGGAAACCCGGCGGCAGAGATGCACCTCCCATTTTTTTCTCTCCACAATCTACCAAAACTTAGTACTCAAAAAGAAATAAACAGAAAGGATACGAAGTGCAATAGAAAACAAAGAAAGTCAAGAGACAATGCTCAATTCTTCCTAAGTACCTAAACTGTACCTATTAAAGATCTGGAAAATCCAAAAATAAAAGTTTTTATCAACTATTGACTTGTTGTTGAGCACCGAGTAGCGCTTCCACAGTACGCACCCGTTGTGCAACAGGATCATTGTCTCGAAATAAAAAGTCGAGATTTTTTCTTATGACAGAAGATATTTTCCCACCAACCCCCCTTTCCCCTTAAAATTTTGGTCCTAAAGAAAAGGTGAGAATGAGCAAAGAAAACTCTTAAGCAACACCAAAATTGCAGTGAATTTTACAAACACCCAATAAAAGGCCTCTTTTTCCCTTAAAACTAGTCGAGACCCAAAAAAAATCGAACCTTTTGCAATACCCAGAAGCAAAAGATACAAACTTTATGGTGAAGAAGCAAAAATATGAGATGGGTATGGGCTCTTTCGATGCTTCTGGATAGAGAAGAGCACTGTATGGCGAAGGAGATGTTGCAGAGAGCGGTGAAGGTGAAGAGTGTAGAGTAGGATCACAGAAGGAAGAGATGGCCTATATATATAGAGGGTAGGAGAAGCCAAGCGGTCCAAAATGCACACCGAAAGGTTGAAGATTGCTTAGTCGGAGCACCATCACAAATTCCACAATTGTGGCCCCACCTACAAACCAGTTCACACTTCACCACCTCACCAAAAACAGTCGTTCCCGCCATTTCATTTCTGACCGTTGCTTGAATAGTGGTGATTGTTTGACAGGTTCTATCTCCTCAAAGAGGCAATTTTCATACTACGGTTACCTTGCTTTTGTGATAACGAATGAATCACGTTTTTAGTAGCAGATCATCTTGATGTTTAAAAAAGTCAGCAAATTTGCTCATTTGTCATCGACCTGTCACGTAGCATTTGCTTGAAAAGTTCTCCCAATTCGAATCGATAAGATAAGGCTTTACGATTCAGAGAAGTGTCTCCATAATCTCTGACTAAGCGCGTTTAAAGTTCCCTAATCCTATTACTTCGTCATTATGCAAGCTATGATACCACCTAAACACAGGATAACATATAAGAACAAAAAATTTGGGGAGAAAATGCAAGTGGGATAGCTCAGGATGAAGACGGTGGATGGATTTCTATCCGAAGTATAGGAAACTAGAATTAAATTATGGTTCTCTGGGTCTCAGTCATCGCAGTTGCACTCTAAACTTCCACATCATCCTGAGTAGGACAAACACTTTTTCCCCATTTTTATTTGTCTGATAATGTTATCAAACCGGTGGTGTCACCGTCATTTAGGGACCCAAATGCCCAAAAGAAGGTCCAAAAACTAAAAAGTGCTAACTCGGAGTTTTAGACCCTTTTGAAATGACCCCATGAAGAAAAAAAACTTAGTGGTGGGAGCTTTAAGACTTTGTGTTCACACTAGCGGTTCAAGTTGATTGCTGGGAGGTGTTGGTCCTACTAATTCTTAGATGTAGAGATTAGGAACTTTTATGGAATTGGGTGCTAGGACTCACCACTTCTACATTAGGTAGCTAGAAAAGTACGGTCCAGTCTTGCATGTCCAACGTACATGAATAGATACTTGCTTGAAACCGGGGTCAAGGACCAGAAGAAATCGTAGCCGTTGAATTGTGGGACTCCCATAGATCCGTCATGGACCTGACTCAACAGAGTATTTGCCAATGTAGATGAACTTTCATTCTTGAATGAACTGTTAAAACTGGGAAAGAGATACATACGTGTATATATAGAGACTTTGGGGCTTGTGGGTCTCCTTTTCATACTTCAAAAAGGGAAAAAACAGGCACCTGAAAAGAATTGCCTTGTTAGGATTTCTAGGATTCTAATTAGGAAAGACCTCCATTAGTCCATCTGGCGTTAGGTGTTGCTGTTTAGGACAGTAGGCAATCCCCTTTACTATCTTTCCTCGCGATGACAAAAGAGAAAAAGCAAATTTCAGATCTCAGGCCATTGAGAAAGCTAGCTTTTAAATCCCTCCTGAATCGAATTCATTATTCTTGTTCTCACTACTGCTTTTACGTTGCTATTGGGATTCAAATCCTCCTAAATTTTGGTGGGAGATGAAAGAGGAAGTACCCAAGAAAAAGAAGAACATTCCTTTTACAGTTGCCAAGGAAAATGTAGCTACACAACAGGACTTCCTGCTCTTCACATTTGAACATATAGGAAAAGGATCCTCATTTGGGAAAAAGGGAAAAGCAAAAGGGTCATTAGGGTTCATCTTTTAGGCCGTTGGACTCTATTTAACTCTTTAACAAAATGTGCTTCTTTAACAAGGCAAACATTATGACCAAAAAAAAAAAAACACAAGGGCAAGCACACATAATAGATGATATTTTGAATTTCTTGCATTGGAAAGTGATAAAAATGTTGACACAAAACATCTTTTTTGCCCCTAAGGCGCATTGATCTAGCCTGCTATATTCAAAAACCAGGGAACACTGCAGGTTTTGCTGACTTAGTTTTCCTGAAGTATAAATTGTACGTGGTCTATTTTGAGTGAAGATTTTGTGGGGAATTGGAGGATGGTAAGACCACCTTATCTTTGACTCTGTCTGCTGCTTTCGGCTCCTTTTGTCTCTTGGTGCAACATGTTGCCAAGCAAATTAATTCCACTCCCATCAAGAAGGCGTGACACACACTTGCTCTGGCTGATGAAAAACATGGTCGACAAATTATTTCAACCTCTTCAGAGTATTAAGTACAAATTCATTATTATTCTGAAAGAAACTTTGGGAAAGTTACGGAGGATGATGCTGACTGGTGATTACACTGCAATGGTTCAAAATGTTTTTGTATTGATGGTGTTAATATAGCATACCCTTTTTCGGTTTCTTCAAATAATCTCAACATTATTGCAAATCAAATAGAAAAACCTGCAAGTCAACGTTTTTTAAAAATTTCCAAGTAATTGCTGAACTGAAACCTTTAAAAAGAATGGGCTAATACCACTAAAGACTCCAAATTGATACGCTCGTGCCACATTTACCCCAAATTAATTTTTATATCATAAAAATCCTCAAACTGATATATATTGCCGCATTTACCCCAAACTAATTTTTATGTCATGAAAATCCCTAATATGATACATATATGCCATATTTACTCAAAATTGTAGTAAATCTGGGATTTTTTTAGAGTAAATATGGCACAAATGTACCGGTTTGGGGTAAATATGGCACAAATGTACTAGTCTAAAAATTGTTATAATATAAAAATTAGTTTAGAATAAATATGACGCAGGTGTACCACTTTATAGTTTTTTGTGGTATTAACCCTAAAAAGAATGAAAAAGAATTTAAGGGTGCATTTAGTTTTAGTCTTCTTGGAAGTTTTCTAATATCCTCTTTCTTAGAGTATTTTTCAAGAATCAACTTTTTTTGTCAAAAGTAAATATTTCATTCATATATTAAAATTTCAAGATGATACACAAGAGGTTCAAAACAAAGCAAATTCTAAACAACAAAATAGAACAATAAAGTACAAATTGAATATATGTTTTTGTATCAAAGCAAAACGAATGACAGCTGATCACTGATCGCCGAATCTTGCATCATCATAAGTGATGAGCACACACCATGATCTCCTACTCTAATAGTTACAGCTTGCCTAGTGGGTGGTAAATGCTTAGATTCAAGTCCTCAATACCATCATTATACGAAGACACCAAAAACGGGTTGAACAGACTCTCAAATCTAGATTGTGAGAGATTGAACAAGCACATAAACACCTTTAATGAACTCCTAGATCCAAATTTAGATCGGGAGAGAAGAGCTCCTAAATCTAGATCTAAATCGGGAGTTGAAAGCTTCCAAAACTCGGGAATATTTTATAACTGTTTCCAATGAAGTATGAAAGATACACCTAGCTAGCAGAGAAAAGCATACTCTCAAATTAGATCAGGAGAGAAAATCTCAATTCGAGTTGAGAAAATGGAGCCTACTGAGAATTATTTCCCAGTCGAGGGAGTTTGGTTTGGAAGAGAAAAAAGGAACCAAAGAGAAGTGGGCGAGAGGAGAAAACGGCTAGGGTTTTTGAGGGAGGTATTAATTTTTCTCTATTTCATTATTGCACAATTCTAAAGTATATAAGCATGAAAAAGTCTTGCACATAGAAGAGGTGCATTCCGATTGAAAACATTGAACATGAAGTGTTCTTAATTAAGCTGCAGTTGTCTCCTACTTTCAATCGAATTCCTAGTTTTTTATAGTTCCCTAGAAACTGGAAAAACAAAACTAAAATTAAATGCTTTGTCGTTCAAGCACTTTTCTGTTTACACAGAAAGTGAAAATTGAAATTCGATCCCTTTTCTATAAAAAAAAAACTAAGCATGCCTAGAGATATTATTGACAACTGTCTTCACAACGCTAAAGTCCATCTACTTCAGAAAGCCACTGCTCATGTCATGGTCAATGTACAATAATTTCCTCCTAGCCCCCACCAGGAATTGACCAATGCTTGGCAATGTCACCCTGGTGTGATTTGATGTGTTGCTTTTTAACATCAGTGGGTGACGATTGTCTATTGATTGAGTGAAGTGAAGGGCTCGAGAGAGAGAGAGGATTTCAGCTGATCATCTCACAGCTCAGTCCACCATCATGATGAGAGCGAGGCAATTATTAGGTCATTCGCACCAATTTGACAGACCAGATGCGTCCTCCAACCCACAGTGGTCACCGCATTTGCTGCAAAAAAAAAAAGGCACTTAAAGAGACAAAACTTCCGCACACTTTGATAGTACTTATTCTTCCTCAAAGATTTCCCAAACCCATTATTGTGACGTGCTCAAGCTTCCTTTTAGTTTTTTAATGGAGTCATGAAACACAAAAAGTGCGAAAGTGCACCAGACATGCCCTCGACAATGCCACGGTGGCACCGCCACCATCTGGAGTGGATCCGCCGTGTAGGGAGCGTTACTGTCCGGCGGCTGCTGCTCGTCTGGACTTGACTCTCCGCATGAGCATGGACTTTGCGTTTTTGCTGAAGAAAAATGGCACAATAGTCCCTAAACTTTGACTCGATATGCATTTTGACCCCTGAATTTTTAATCTGTTCAATGTCATCCCTAAACTTTAACCCAATGTGCAATGTGATCCTTAAACTTTACTGTAATATTCAATGTGATCCCTAAACTTTTAATTTATTCAATTTCATACTTAAATTTTCAGTACATGTTCAATTCAGTCTCTGAATTATATGAAAATGTTCAATACAGTCCTTTCCATTAATTCAAGTTCAAGGATTATATTAAACATTTTTTTATAGTTTAGGGACTAAATTGAATATGTATCAAAAGTTCAAAGACAATATTAAACAAATGAAAAGTTTAGAGACCACATTGAACATTAACTTAAAATTTAGGGATTACATTGAACAAATTAAAAGTTTATGGACCAAATTAGATATTGGGCTAAAATTCATGGACTGTTTGTGTCATTATCCCTTTTTGCTAGATAATCAGTGGACTAAAACAAGATTTGGTTGGACTATGTGAAGATTAGCACCCGATATTGTGTCCACTGGACCAGACATCCATTCCCACGTTTAGCATAAATTATTGTATTTGTCAACTTAGAACAGTGAAAGGAAAATTACGTCGTCCATAGAAAAATTGCCAACAGACATTTATTGCGTGGACTACTATTAGTAAGGATAATTACAAGCACCTAAGTAAAGTTATGATTCAAATAGGTAATTTACTTCTAGTAAGAGACAAAAAAAAATGTACTATTGACTTAGGTAAATTATTACTTTGTGTAGACTATTAAGAACCACAAGAATCACGAAATTTATGATGACCAAAGGTAAATTATTGCTTTGTGTAGACTATTATGAACCACAAGAATCACGGAATTTATGACGACCAAAGGTAAATTATGTCCTCTGAAGAAAAGTTACAAAATTATAAATAATAGATAAATTACTATTGGCGAGGATAATTATGAACGCAAAAGGAAAGTTACAACCAATTAGGAGTTTGGTTACAATAGGAGAAGGAAATTTATAATTAACTTAGGTAGATTGCTATATTTTGGAATATTGCGGACGATAGGATTTACGCAACTTACAACGACAAAAGCAAAATTACATCCCCCAAAGAAACTAAATTACTATAAGTGAAGTAAATTACGGCATTATGGGATTGAGATTGTGAGGATATAAGATCTGGGCCCGCAATCTGCGATTCTCACAAGGCATGGTCTAAGTCAGAATAAACAAGTTTAATCTTTTGTCTGCAATGAAAGCTGTGATTGTCTAAGGGTATTAAATTAAGTCTTAGGGTGTGTTTGTTTCACCGAAAACGAACGACTTTAAAATTATTTTTCTAAAAAATGATTTCTTTTATTTTCCAAAAAGAACATCTCAACACGTGCTTGGCATCTCTTTTTGCCATCCAATTACTGGTGAAATCGCAAAGAAGATCCAATGCAATATTTCTGCAGTGAAAAGCACAAGTTGCTGTCGACAGCATATTATAAAAGGACTATGAACATTGTCGAATGAGGGCTAACGCTGTCGGTATTTGATTACTGGGCTGGTGCTTGCTCGGATATGAACTTCGTGAGTCGGTGCTTGCTCGGATATGAACTTCGTGAGTCGATTCTTTTAACGTATGTGTTCACGGGTTTAAGGAGAAATTCAATCTTTTGTCTACAATATGTACGCAAGCAAAGCTTCGTAACCAGTCCTGTGATCAAATATCAGCGCTCGCCCTCGCCAGCCATGGTTGGTGCTGGCACTGGCCACTGTAGAAAAAGAAAGAATAAAAAAAGATAAAAATTCAAAAAAATTATTTAAAAATTATATTTAAAAAAATGTCCACATCAGCACCAGTAACGCTATGTAGATTTAGGAATTTTTTGGTCCAATTGAAAAATTTATGACTAATTTCATCTAATTAAAAGTTTTAGAACTAGTATCAATGCAATAGATTTATGGCTTTTTCGGTACTTTTCCCAACTTGCAATGAGGGGCATTCAAGCTGCTATTGCTTATAATATGTCTCTAGCTAGTCCAATTGTTCAACCTTTGAACTGTTGATGGTGTGTGTCTTCATTTACACTATGTCATTGTTTTTGGTCTGGATGTCAGCCACATCGACATGGTTCTGACAGATTTCAAATACGCTGTTAGCGAGAGAGTTTGTTTGCCACTGTGATTTCTAAATAAGATCGTTTGCTCGAGATTTGGAAGCGTGGAGAGAGGTTAAGGCATTTCTTTTCCAGGATCAAATCCCTTAAAAGCATCCATCCCTGTCGTGCTCGGCTAGCAGCGTTTGCTGCCAAAATGAAATTGCTTCTTGATGCTTCAGCCATGTTGTTTTGTGCTATCAGATGCGACGCAGGGCTAAAAAGCACAAATCATAAGATTTGCAGGGTGAAATCTAATTTGTTAAATTTTTATTTATGCCCAATACGACATCTATACACATATAGGATTCAATCTTTATGTGGGACAAAAGAGCCAGCTTAATAAAGAAAAGAGAGTCCCACATCGACTGTGTGCACAGCTTTGCTTGTATACATAGCGTTTGGCATTGGATGTAATGGCTGTGTTCGTAGAAAGGAGAGATGGTTGGCATCTCCCCTGACAGGGACGGGAACGGCCTGCGGGCCTTACCTGTTACCACACATCCGGTTAAGGCTGCCCACCTCATGGTGGATCTATAACCCAATTTTTTTTCATTCAAATTGCTACCCAATTTTTTTACCTCCATTTTTATTTCTTTGAATCCTCAAGCCCAGAAATTAAAGAAGTTTCGCACCCAATTTTTTTTCATTCAAATTGCTACCCAATTTTTTTACCTCCATTTTTATTTCTTTGAATTCTCAAGCCCAGAAATTAAAGAAGTTTCGCCGTTCAAATAGCTTGTAATACGGGAGAACTCACAATTGTTTCTTCTCTTTCAATATGAAGAAAAGGGGAGAGAAATTGTGAATAAGCGAAAGCCAAGCAAGATGAGGTGAACAGGACAGAAATCCCTGTTCTTTGCGATCCGCAATCGGTGCAAAACCACCATTTGAAAAGAATTACAGATTTCTCTCTCGAATATGTCAAAAGGGATTCTCTCATCTCTTTTCTGTAAGCAACTCTATACCCCCGCCCCAACCCAAAGCTTTCTTTTTTTGGCTACAGCAGCTCTTTTGGCCTCTACATATGGAGAAACAAAGAAGAAATAAGAAGGCGCGAATGGGAAGACAGACTTCTTCACCATCATTGCCCTACAAAATATTTCTACCCAAAGAACCTAAAATCAGAACGAAATAAAAAGAGCAAACAAGAGAAGAAAAGAGAAGAAAAGAAGGAGAAACATTTTGCCCCCGGTAGGCATTTCGCAATTCGCAGTCAGACCCTCCTAGCTTCTAGTTATACCCATCTCGGGACCATATTGCTACATAACCTACTCGATCCTCAGTGTTGGTTTTTTTACTCATAGTCGGCTGGGGTCACGCCTTTGTTAATGCAGCTTACGCTTCGAGGCCGCCGATCCTAACGGTACCCATCTGTAAAAAGGGTGGGCAAACTCAATTCTCCAGTCGCTCGCAGATGAACTGACTGCAACATGCGTTTGTACGAGCATTGCTGATTTGAAGATCTTTCCTTATATCGAGGTCAAAAATATTTTCCAGAAGATTTCCATATTCTTCCCTCAAGCGATATCACCATAACCGTGACATCATCATGGTACTTTCTTCGATCACCTTGAGGAATGTCTAGCAAATCATGGAAGTCCATACCTACCAAGAATACAGAAGATGCAGTTGGGTTATAAATCAGAGCAGTTAATCCAGAAAACCCTGCAGCGATCCATGTCTTGAAGTCCTTCATACCCAAGGGAAGTGTGAAAATGGTTTTTGCATCCACTTTTAACAAACTTTTCTAAACAAAAACAAAGGGACTACTTGGCCTTCTAAGTAAACCCATTAACATACTACGGATTCTAAAAACTGCACTGACAACAAACCAGAGGGAATCTTGAGACGAACAATTGAGAGCCGAGATGCAAGAATACTCCATATCATAATAAAATGAATACTACAGTAAGAACTTAGTATAATCACAATGTCAGCAGCCTACTTTTGCCTCTACCCCTTAGAGGCCCTTTACCACATTCTAAGAAACAATTTTCTTCTTAAACGTAAAATGCCATAGAAGATGTACCAGCTTTCTTGGCTGCACGAGATAGAAGTTCCTCAATCAAGTGTTGAGCTGGATCTCCATCTGGAAACTTCTCCATAAAACTTTCCACATAAGCAACAACTTCCTGATTGCTCAGGTACTGATATAAACCATCAGATGACAGGATTAAAAATTGATCCCTTGGGTGAAGCTTATGGTGGCGAAGAGAAGGCGAGCAGGAGAGATAAGGTGCTGTTCCAATATATACATTACGAAACACTTCCAATACGGCGTTGTTCCATCTAGGCTGTACAAAACATACACATTGGGTTACAATCGCGTTCCTTTTACCAACTCAACTGCATAAAAGTTGGGGTATGCAGTGCTTTTACCAATTCAGTAACATAAAAGTCGGATCACGTAAATCTAAGCCCACAACATATTAGCAAACCTATTCTGAAGAAGATGCTTCTATAACATGCAGCAATCTTGAAACGTGAAGACACTTCCTTTCTTAGAATTAACATAAGCATAGGAATATTCACTCTTTTTCTTTATTTTTATGCCTAATGGTAATACAAATATGATCAGATTGATAAAGCATGAGAAAGTTGTTGGAATTTGGGACGTTCATGATATAAATTAGCAATACTTCAAATATCCCGTTCATAATTAAACTTTGATTTCAACAATGTAATGTTTTCAGTTTTTCAAGAAGAAGCTCATATAATTTTGGTACAAGGCAAAGTTCACAAAACGGATTTCACAATAGAGTGTGTGAAAGTAACCTGTTTCAGGAATCCTGCTCCAAATGCTCTTGTGACTTTAAGACGACCTTTCAATCTATCATTGACAATACACTGGTTGTCATCAGGGTGTTCATTTTTTATTCTAATTATTTCCTGCATATAAGAAAAGACATTGGTAAAATTCCGATGCTGATGAAATGACTTACAGAAGTTATGTCATACAACTCCTAGAAAATGCATACTAGGCATAAATTATTAAAAAATAAAAAGATACAATATAGCATGGGCTTGTCACACATGGTATTGTTAGATGCAAAATCCAAGATTCTAGGGAGTTGCGCCATAAAAGAGAGTGCAACCAAAAGAACATGTGCATTACAAAGCGGAAAAGGTTGCAATAAATTGGAGTCTGAGGTCAACATTTGCATTACATAAACCTAACTAAAATGATCAAAGCAAGAAACAAAACCAACTAGCTAAAGCCCAACAGATCCAATCCTAGAAAACAAGTCTAAAGCTCCATGAAAGGGCCAGACTTCTGATACGAAGTGATGTTATCTTATATAACGGCAAAACAATAAGTTGAAACAAAACCTTCACATTCTTGATTTCTAAGTAAGACCATGCATTGATAAACCGCTGACAACAAATGAGCGAGATCTCAATAGATAGTATTGAAGAGACGCAGAAACGAAGATTCTCGACTACATCACAAGGCATGTGTTGCTACGACTCTTTCACAATTTCAACATACCCACCACAATAAGAAGAAGGTGTTTAATGTGATGTCCCACCATGTGGGAGCTATGTGTTGTAACAAGCCAATAAAAGTTAAGTATTTTCAACATTTAAGCGCCAAGTATGATGAGATACACAACATGATTGTTCAGTCACACCATCAGCTGTGTACGCAACAACACATAAAATACTTTCCCCACAAAAAGATACAACTCATTGTACTTTAGCAGGGACACTTCACCTCAAAGAGCATGCCATGCTGACATTTTATGGTAAATCTACTATTGCAAGTAATCATGATACTAAAAGTTAGAAATGAGGTGGATTTTGCTGACAAGTGCCTCAAAAATCAACTAAGGAAACTTCGCAGTTTTCACATGCATTGATTGTTCTCATGTTGTATTGATTGTTCTCATGTTATGCACAATTGGTGTATTGATAACTTATATCATTCCATATGAAGTATACATAACAAGTGCCCCCAGGCACTCACTAACAGGACGTTAGCGATATATTCTAGAAAACAACATCCTTATACACATGCTTCATCCAAAGAAATAAAAATAAAAGTTTTATAGGTTTTAGCCAACTTAGTCATATTCCAGTTATTCGTTTGCTAAGCCCAACTGTCAGAATCCTAATAACATAGACTATCAGAAGCAAAGAACAAACTTCAGTATATTCCATCTTCTAGATCCAAATGGACAAGAAACAAAGTTCTACTGAAGCAACTTGGTCTTATCCAGCAAAAAAGGGGTTTTGTGAGTTCAAGTCCCTGAATTCAAATCCAAGAGAGACATTTAAAGTTAAATTAAATGACATTATGCATACAAAAGCCTGAGCTGCACTGTTGCCCGTTTCCTGACATCTTGAATGACATTTTGAAGCTTAAAGCACAATTGAAAAACTCCCTCTCCACTACTATCTACACACAGGATTTAATATACACCATTTCCCAGATAGGACAGTTCAATGGGACTTTAGCCTGAATTTTGCCTCTGGCATCTGATATTGATATGATAAGGTATTTGAAATTTAAAACAAACGGTAGGTAAAAGCCAGAAGCAGAAGATGGTCATCTACAGATTTTGGCCAGTACTTTCGTCTTATGAATGCAAATACTAGCAATGTGCACGATATTGTAACCATGACTGATGGGATTATGTTTGCTAAAAAAGTAAGGCAATTTAATAAGGAAACGATAGCTAGCGAATCAATTCAATGTCATCCTAGAGTTACGTTCTTAACTTATAAGGCGCATATCCCAGAGTCCGCTTAGGCTAGAGCTTCTTGTCATCCTTACCAATAATCTGCAATTATGTCGATTGCATGACTTCTTGAGTCTACCCAATTTACTCTCACAATCAACCAACTTACATATTTTGAACAGATATAGCACTATCAAGCCACAGACGACCAAGATGGATCAAAGAGAGGTGGACTACGGATAAACATCAAGTATCACAACTTATGCATGACATCCACTAGAATAAATGCAATGACTAAATTATCCTTGGAATTGGAAAACTTACTTCTTCGATGCTGGTACTGTGATCAGTGGAGAGCTGCAACGCGGTCAATCTCATATACTGAGCAGGACCTTTTTCCACCTTCTTATTCCTTTCACTATCCATGGATTCCTCAACTATCCCCTCCATCAAGGGCTCTTTACCACTCTGCACTCCTGAGCCAATACTAGAGCCAACCTCTTCGGCCTCACTCTGCGCAACAATGGCCCGACTATCACCCACATTCATCACATACACATCCTCGTCCCTCATCAACACCACCAACAAACACGAGCCCATTAATGCGAGCTCGGGATTTGTGTCAAGCACCTTATCAGTCATGTCCAAATAAGCGAGCTCCGTCACTTCAAGGGCCCTTGACATAGCTCTCAATACCAACTCATGCTCCACGGGACCCTCTTTACGCCTTCTGCCACTTTTATTTGGCCTCTCCTCCACTCTGTTTTCCACCTCAACCTTTTCCTTCAAGCCAAACCGCCAAGGGAACAATCTTCTTACCTGTCCGTCCCTTGACAACCCATGTCTCAATTTCGACAAAAGCAACCACCTCCTATTCACAGCAGACCCTGCATTGCTAACGCTGATCGCATCATCCACAGAGAAAGCGAACCTCTGTGACCCTGAGAGATCCAACCCATCTTCAGTATCATCCTCGGCAAGAAACTCCCAAAGCCTCCTCCTCCTTATCTCAATTCCCTCAGATTGGAATGTCACTCTTTTCGCTGAACCCCTATCTGAACTATCCTGGTTTGAGTCAGTTTTAATCTCATCGATAGGCTTTTCTATTGATGGGTTGATCTCCTCTAATGTTGCTACATTTTCATTTACCACGTTCATTAAATTACCACCTTCCTCACCTTCTTCAATAGCCTCCCAAAACAAGCCCTGAAGCTCAAGATAAACCGCTCGATATAGATTATCCATCAAGAACTCGGGTGCATCGGGGCCATTGAACCCGTCGTATATCCCTACGAACAACCAACCCTGCTCTTCCGAAACAACCACGTGCACCCGATCCTCGCCTGCCTTCCCCAACGCCCATTGCACATTCTCTCCCTCACTCCTCGCCACAATCGCAGCCTCGGCCTCGTCCTTCTCTGCGGCCTCCTTCTTCCCCACGAAATTCAGCACCGGCACGACCCAAGGCCCCTGCTTCTCTGCAAAATTCCCGTACAACGCCTTCTTAATCGACGAAATCCCCTTCCTCCTCCTCTTCTTCCTCACGTAAACCCCACCTAGCGGAGCTGAAAATGGGACCCGCCCGCTCCCGTCGGCTCCGGAACCAGCCTCCAGCGGCCCAGAGAGCGCCCCACGCTCGATCGGCCCAGACAGGAACAAGCCTCCGCCCCGCTCCATAAGGCCAGAGGCGGGCTGCTCCCCTCCACTGCGAGGCGCGGGCTGGAGCGGCAGCGCGCAGAACGACGACGTGCTCTCGAAGATATTCAGCGGACCTCCCTTCAAGCCGCCGCCGCCGCCGCCGCCGCCGCCGCCGTGCGCGCCCTCGGCGGCGGCGGCATCATCGAAGACACCGTCCACCTGGACGACGGTCCTCGGCGCCGGCGCGTTCGCGCTGACGGAGGCGCCGGAGATGGCCCGGAAGCCGGTCTCCGGCCCGGCCCGGGCCCTGGCGGGCCCCGCGTCGTCGAACCGGAGGGAGTGGGTGGGGGAGACGAACCGGTCGCTCGGGGTCGGGGACAGGAAGCGGGCGGAGGATCGGACGTAGCAGAAGGAGTGGCCTAGGGTTTCGTCCAGGGGCTCGGCGGCGAAGATCAGGTCCGCCTGGTGGCCGCCCTGGTCCGCCTGGTGCTGCCTCCGGTCCGTCCGGTGGTGGACCGGCCTGAAGCAAGAGGACCCGCTTCCCATCACATTTGAAAACCTCGCCTCGCTCCTCCTCCTCCTCCTCCAACTCCTCCTCCTCCCTCCTTCTTCCCTCCCTCCCTCCCTCCCTCCCTTCCCCACCCGCCGAGAAAATTTCAATCGGCTCGGGCGGAAAACTTCAAAAAATTTTCCGGCAAAGTCGAAGAAAACGAGAGGAAGAAGAGAGAGAGAGAGAGTGAAGCGGGCGAAAGTAGAACGGAGTGCGAGGAGGAGAGAGAAAGAGGCTGTTCGGTATTTATACTGATTTTTACTCGATGGAGACTTTCGTGTCCTTACCTTATTTTTGTGCGCCCTGTTTACCAATTTTTGATTAAAGGCGACAGAATAAAAGAAATAAATGGATTTTTTTTCTTCAAAAAAAAAAAAAGTGTGGGAAAACGGTCTTTTTTTTTCCCCCTTTTTGGATACTCATGTATTTTGGGTCCCTTTGAAAATGATCGCGTCCGGGTTTATTCCGTGTCTTCCGATGGGTTCGCTGCCGACGGAGTTATAAAACAAAATCCCGCGGAAATCGAAACCCGGTGCTCCGAGACTTTCAAGGGGGAATTCATATTTTGGGAACCGGCCCCGTTTTTCTTAATCGAAAGCTTCGGCAGATGGGTCCGTCCGTGTGTATAGCTTCCTGTTTTTTTAATCCCAAAATGCGAAGAGGGAGAAAGGAAAAACGAAAGAGGGCTCGCCCGCTCGGATTCCTTCACAAATTTCGGTTCTGGTAATTTTTATCCATTTTCTTCGACGAAAAGAAAATTTACCCGTTTTCCTATGAAATATAATTGCGAATTATAGGGAGTTGTTGCTGTTTGGGGGGGGGGCCGGGGGGCGGTCATAGGTTGACCGTTGCCCCCCCGGTAGGAGGCCCTCCACGTCAGACGCCACGCGGCCGCCACCGGCGGTGGCCCGCGGTGAGGCGGCGACCGGGGGGGCAGGGCGGGGCTGGGCTGGCCCCTTTTCCTTTTCCGGGAAACGCGAAAGGACGAAAACGGGCCTGGACTTCGGGGGGGAGGAAATGACGCGTGAGTCCCGGGGAGGCGTTTCTGGAGCGAGCGGCGCTTGCTACCTTGCACGCGGGGGCGGGGGCGGGGGGGGGGGGGCGCTTGTCCTTTCGTGCGCTCGGGCGCCTTGACCCCCTTTCTCTTTCTTTTTCTTCTTCTTTTTCTTCCTCTTTTTTTTTCCCTTCCCTGCCCCTTCTTCGGGCGCTGAGCTGGAGGCCCGAATTTTGCCCGCGGCAACGTTTTTTGAAATCCTGACGCGGCTTGACTGTTTTGCCCTTTAGGTTGAATCCCTCGTTACTTTCTTCTCCTTTTTTTTTCCCCATGGGCTTATTCAACCCTTTCCTCTCCTTTGCTTTTCTTCCTTTTTTTTTTTTTTGTCAAAGCTCTATCGAGTTCCCACATCACCATGCCTTCGAGAAAGATGATGCGTGAGATGAATTGTTCTTTTCCCCTGCTGCGATTGGGTTGGCACCCTTTTTTTGAAACTAACCGTATATCGCCGGATTTACCGCGACTCAAACCCGGCAAAGTCATAATTGGTCGTCGGTGAAACGGTCGCTGGCTACGAGCCATAGAAGTACAATGCTTGTGTTGCTGCATGAGAGTCGGACGAAATGCATTTACTTCGACTAACTATGCGTTACGATTGTTTGTTTCAAACGATTTATTTACGGAACGATGCATCACATATCTCGTGACGATAAAGTCTCATACGGTAGCGATATTTTTTTTTTGAACTTTTGATATTTACGAGCCATAGAAGTACAACGCTTGTGTTGCTACATGAGAGTCGGACGAAATGCATTTACTTCGGCTAACTATGCGTTACGGCTATCTGTTTCAAACGATCTATTTACGAAACGGTGCATTGCATGTCTCGTGACGATAAAGTCTCATGTGGTAGCGATATTTTTTTCGGCTTATTCAACCCTTTCCTCTCCTTTGCTTTTCTTTTTTTTTTTTTTTGTCAAAGCTCTATCGAGTTCCCACATCTCCATGCTTTCGAGAAAGATGCATGCGATGAATTGTTCTTTTCCCCTACTGCGATTGGGTTGGCACCCTTTTTTGAAACTAACCGTATATCGCCGGATTTACCGCGACTCAAACCCGGCAAAGTCATAATTGGTCGTCGCGAAAAAGGCCGAACCGGCCAAGTTGGTTTTTCTTCTTTTTCTTTTTTTTCCCGGGCGTCCTCGGTGCAACGGTCCCCCGCTACGGGCCGTAGATGCACGATGCGTGTGTAGCTGCACGGGAGTCGGGCGAAACGCATTTACTCAGGTTGACGTTGCAATTGGGTATTACTGTGTATCGCCGGATTCATCATGACTTAAAACTCGGCAGAGTCATAATTGATTGAAGCGAAAAAGGACGGACCATATAAGTTTTTACCGGACGTCCTAGGTGCAACGGTCACTGGCTACGAGCCGTAGATGAACGACATGTGTGTAGCCGCATGAGAGTCGGGCAAAATGCATTTACTTCGACTGATTCTGCAACTAAGTTGGTATCCTTATTTGAAATTACTTTGTATTGCCAGATTTATTGCAACTTTAACTCGGCAAAGTCATATTTGACCGCGGCGAAAAAGGGCGGACCATATAAGTTTCTACTGGACGTCCTCAGTGCAACAGTCGGTGGCTACAAGCCGTAGATGAGCGACGGGCGTGTAGCCACATGAGAGTCGGACAAAAGGCATTTACCTCGACTGACTCTGCAACTAGGTTGACATCCTTATTTGAAATTACTTTCTATTGCTAGATTTATCGCGACTTAAACTTGGCAAAGTCGTATTTGATCGCGGCGAAAAAGGACGGACCATATAAGTTTCTACTGGACGTCCTCGGTGCAACGGTCAGTGGCTACGAGCCATAGAAGTACAATGCTTGTGTTGCTGCATGAGAGTCGGACGAAATGCATTTACTTCGGCTAACTATGCGTTACGGTCGTTTGTTTCAAACGATTTATTTACGGAACGGTGCATCACATATCTCGTGACGATAAAGTCTCATACGGTAGCGATATTTTTTTTTCAAACTTTTGAAATTTACGAGCCATAGAAGTACGACGCTCGTGTTGCTACACGAGAGTCGAACGAAATGCATTTACTTCGGCTAACTATGTGTTACGGCTGCTTGTTTCAAATGATCTATTTATGGAACGGTGCATCACATGTCTCGTGATGATAAAGTCTCATGCGGTAGCGATATTTTTTTTTTCAAACTTTCGAAATTTCGGCGACAAATAGGCCGTTGCAATTACCACCGCGACGTCTCCATTTAGTCGTGTTATTTAACCAGGTACATCGCGATCTAAATTCGGCGAAATCAATTTTAATCGCGAGGAAAGACGACAGACTTGGACAGCTTTGCGCGGGGGCATTCGCAATTCAACGGAACGCGACGCATGTCTGTTTGCACGACAGAGTCCCACGATACGGAGTTGTTGTGCCACTTTCACGTTTCGATTGCTTTGTTTCGAACCATCTTCTCGATGAAGACCATGCAGGGTACCTCGTGAATTGACCGTGTAAAGCCAAAAGACCAGATCTTTTCCTCTCTGATTTTTGGGTCCGATCTGTTATGTTACGCGAGGTGTCCATTCCGATAAAATCGCAACCTAAAACCGACGAGACTCATCGGCAAGCGCCACAGGAAACCGCAAACCGAACCGCTCTGTTCGGGAGTACGCAACCCGACGGTCGCCGGCTACCGATCGCCGCAACACGGCACGTCTATCCTATAAATCTTCCTTTACCCTGTACCTCTCTTGAGTAAATTCACTGTCGAGAAAAAGATATAAGGAAGGAAAAAAAAAATGACTGGCTACAAATTTTACGAGCCACGGGAGCCCCCCCCAAGCACAACTAAAATTCACGGGCTCGAGGCCGTGGGCGCTATGGTCATTTCAAAATAATAACACCGATTTTTCTTTTTTTCGCCTATTTCTCTCTCTCCCCCTTCTTTTTTTGGACAGTTTTTCTCCTTTTCCTTTTTTTTTGTGTGCATGGTGTCGTTTGACCTTGAAAAGCCCAAAAAAAGTCCAGACGAAATCCACACATCTCCATCACTGCCCCCCTCACGGATCCCGGTCCGGGGGATGCCGGGTACCTTTCGCCCTGACGATGCGCCCCGCCCCGCCCCGCCGCCGCTATATCGGTGCCCTCCGCCCGGAAATCTGGCGGCCCATATCGGCCGCATGGGCGCGGTATCGTCCCTCTTGCACGACCGGTTTCTAGCCAAAGGGGGGCGCGAGTTCCCTCTCCCGCCCTCCTCGCCCCGTTTGTCGAAGCCCCGAGACTTCCCACTCCCCGCGTGATAGAATAATCCCGAAAATTATCGATAATCAATTGTAAAAAAAAAAAAAGAGGGACCAATGCTCGAAAATTAAATCCGTCGTCGTCCTCGCGCGTCGCGAATATATCGGGGCGTGTCAATTTTCCCCCCGGCATTAAAATAATTCCCGAGGGGGGGTAGGGGGCGAAATTTCTTTATTGAGATATTTTGTCAGCGGAGGGGGCATTCTGACAAGTCCCGCTGGGGTTTTTATAATTTGCAAAGTACGACGCGACGCGAAAAGTAAATTGGTAATGCTTATTGAATTCATTTATGGGATCCATTATATATAATATTAATTAATTAATTAATTAAAGTATTTTATTCAATTAATTGTGTGGGAGCGCAGTAGTAGTACTCAGGAAAAGAAAAGGAAGGAGAGAGAGAGAGAGAGGGGGGAATTTTTTCAGCATGTGAAGGCGGGAAGTTGGGGTTTCCCTGCAAGTCAAAGAGTTTGTTGGTGGCACCGATTCCTGTCGTTTAAAGCAAAACGACAAAGAGGCGGGGAGGCCTTCCGTCACGCGCCGGTCCCCGCGCGCGCGCGCCACTTCCTTCCGATGTCAAAAACGAGTTCGGTTCCCCCTTGTTTTTTTTTTGGGGGGGTTTTGGGGGGGGGGGACAAAGCGTATCGGTAAGGGAAATGATATGTTTAGCTCGTCGAGCAAATGAGATATTCGATATTTGACAAGACCTTCCCGTGCGCGCTCGCCATTTCATGGTTGAGGAGAAATTAAGGCGATTTGTAATTTGATCCTCGCGTATTTATCGAAGATCTTAATAGGGTTTGAGGATGAAAAGAAGGGCAGGAATGAATCGAATCGCGCGTCAAATCAGGCGAGGGCGTCCTTGAATTTTGTAAATGAAATGAAAATTAACTTAAAAGAAATGTAATTTGACACAAAAACTTCTCTTAACATTGAGATTTAAATGTGAAACGTGTTTTGATGAGTGCGCTGCCAGGATGGACGAACTCGATGGTTAAGTTCAGTAACAGGTCAAGACAGATAATATCTCGACTGAGTGAATTCATAAATTTCATAGATCGCACATTCATGTTCTCAAAATATCCCAAACCAACATAATGTCACAATCTTACACGCCACAAAATTTGAGAAAAAAACAACTCGTTAAATTTTAGTAGAACAAGTTTTATTAGGACAATAATATCATTTTCATTTAAAACATTAATCATTCCAATTATTTTTGCCATGTGGATTCTCATTTAGAACTTCTTTCATTTCATCCACTTATAATGCAGCCAAGAAACACTCGTGTCGACTTATCAAAACTCTAACTTAATTAACCTAATGCTCCCTAGTGAATAAAAATAAAGGAGATTTTCTCCAAAACCTCTACCATCTCTCGTTATCCATCATATATCCTAATTTATTCGAGCTTTGTGTTTCTACAGAGTACAAAGCAACAGTAGAAAATTCGTTCAAAAAGATAATTTCACGGGTCACTTCTCACTCGTCATTCCTTTTCAACTCTTTAAAAAAATTTTGACAAAAAAAAAATCTCTAAAAATGCTGCTATACGCAAAAACAAAAGGAGAAAAAGAAAAAAAAAAAAGAGGCCGTTGGTGGATGCACGCGCCGGCCTCCGTGTCCGGTGGGGCGCGTGTGGGATCAAAAGCGGGCTCGGGTGCGAGTCAAAAAGAAGTTCCCAAAAAATTGTGTTTTCTAGGAGAGGGGCGGGAGCCGATCCGGTGCGGCCGACCCCAGCGTTGCCCGTTCTGTGGGCCCCACGATGGATCGGCCGGTCAACGACCTCAGCGGACAGGAAAGGCTTTTCGCGTGGGGCCCGCTTTTCTGGGGCCCACAAATGCGAAGTCATCCTTGTCGGATTTCTTTCCTTTTTTTTTCCGTGTATTTAAACGTCAAAAGTAGTAAAAAAGAAAAAAATAAAAAAAAAAGAAAGCCCTACACTAGTCTGTTTTCTTTTTGTGGGAAAATATGATAATTTTTTTATTGATTTTTTTAAATTCTAGATGGAATTACCAACAACTAAAATAGAGCCATTTTATTTTTATTTTTTTTAGTCTTAAGAGCCATTTTAATTTTGCATAAATAAAGATTTAAGGTTGGTCGTGCTTTACCGTTGAAGACACTTTCCACACGGTGGTGTTTTTTTTTAATATTGCTTATCCTCAGAGATTTAATTTTATAACATTTAATCTCATCATCATAGATGCTAACTTCAGGTGTTCGAGTACCCATGTTGAAACCACCGGTCGGTAATAATGCGACACGCCCGCTCACATATTCCTTAAGCTTACGAAAGATATGAACGATCGAAAGTACTAGCGGCATCGGCACGCCTCATTATCATTTTCGCACGAAAAAAAAACCAAAAGATTAAAGTCCGATGAAAAATCGTTCTCACAGAAAACGCACGGGGAATCAAGAGCTCAACGGCGTTCCGCAACGATAACTCGTCCTCGATGTCACTCTTGGTGAAGAGAATTCTTTTTCTTAAGAAAAAGACTTTTTTTTTTATTGAAAATTACACTCGAAAGATACTCAAAACTCTGAAATTTTTCGCATCGAATTGTACAGAGATCATCATTGAATTTGTCGAAATAAAAATATAGTACAATAAAAAAACGATGGTTGCTATTTTACGCAAGGGGAAGGTCAAATTCGAAAATAATTTGAAGTGGGTAAACTTGAGGTGACTGAGAGTTGGTGAACAATGAACATAGGATAAGGCGACGCATTGACCGCAGCGCGGTTGACTTTTTGCTTTGAGGTTACGTGCCGTTGAGGATTAGCAGTGCAACTACCGCTAATAATAATTAATTAGTCACCAAATTTTCTTTTCAAAGTATGGAAATTTATCGGTATGATATCCTATTCCATTCGTAATAAGTGTCCTGCATTGACAAAGAAAGAAGTTCTTTCTTAGGTTCATATCACGAACAAATTCTGAATTGGTACACCTGTAACATATTTTTCTGAAACTAATTTCTTGACTACCAAAAAATTCAAATCGGTACACTTATGACAATTTTACTCCAAACTAATTTTTCGACCATCGAAAACATCAAAAAGTATATCTATGATAAATTTACCCTACATTAAATTTGATTAATACCACAAAAAATCACAAACTGGTACATCTGTGACAAACGGAGATAATACCCCAAATTGGTATGCCCGTCAACTGCCACGTGTTATCCAACTCAGGAATTTAACTGTAAAATTTAACGGAAACTAGCAAAGAGTAAAGTTATCATAGGTATATCAATTTGCGATTTGTGAGTTTTGGGTAAATTTATCACAGGTGTACCAGCTTGAGGTTTTTTTTTGTGATATTAACCCTTCTTTTTTTTTTCATCTTCACGTTGCGTAAATAATTTTTTGTAGATTTCCGAGCGTAGGAAACGATGGGGAAAAAAAAGAAGAATCAGAGAAAATACTTTAGGATTCATTTTCCTGGAGGCGAAAACTAAGAATTATTGCGTAATTTTCTTTTTCTTTTTTCCTTCCCCCCTTCGGCCCGTGTGGTTCCGAGTGTGCATTGATTAGTACCATGATTACTCGGAAAAATTGAAGGTACGTTTGGTTCTTACCTGGCGACCTAAGTCAAGTCGTTCGATATGAACATTAAGATAACAGTCTCTTTGAGTCATGACCAACCTCAAATCCTCCTATGAAAATAAAGATATGTGCTTTTAGACTCGAAAGCACCTACCAAACTGAGGAAAGAGAATGAGATTAGTGGGGGGAGGAAAAGAAAATTTTGTTTAGCAGCATTTGGACTTTGTGTTTCATCATTTGTCAATAACAACTCAGCATGGCGAATCTTATATTTTGAAATCTTGTGGGGAAGCCCAAAAAATAATAAATAAATAAATAAATAGATAAATAAATTAGTTAAAAAAACAATAAAAAAGTGAATTGCTTGATGCCCACAAGATGTCAATGTCTTCCCGAGTTCAAAACGTTGTTTACTTGTTTTTCTGTCTTGTGCAAAAAGTCTCCCACCTAACGCACCTTCCGTTCACATTGCCCATGGTTTTGTCTTTGTGCGTGACCCAGATGAGATTTTGTCAATTTACCCAATTTCATCACTCTTCCGATAAAAAGAAAAGTCCTTCTATGGATATACATTTGGTATGTTACCAACCCTTTAAAGTTAAGGGGCCACGGACCATTCAAGTTGTGTCTCTAATTTCGCGTCGAGAAAATTTGTATCTCATCAACAATCGGTGCCGTTTTTCTTGCGGTAAGTCTTGTCGATTTGGAGACCGGTCTATTCGTGACGCGTCATAAACTAGGGCCGTAAGAGATCTCTTTTCTTGCATGGCGTCGCGTTTGAGACGACGGGCACGGAAATTTACTGCCGCCTCCAGCTTGTAAGTTATACAATAGCAGAGCAGATGTGCGATCCCGGGTTTTTGGCCAGGCATGCCTACGAGAAGAGCGTGTTGCATGCTGGAGAGGGAACCTATCTGATCAATGGGAGGGGCTGAGTCAATGGTGACAACACAGGAAAAGGGGGGCACAGTTTCTATCCCGATTGCCTGGTTCTGATATTGACCGCACACAAGATACATTTGCCCTCTGCCATATGCTACAATCCATCTGTGACTGGCCAAGAACACATGCCTTCACGACAATGCTCTTTTTAGAGAAACAAGCTGTACAACTTCTGCGCCTTTTGGCCCGACATCGATAACGCCGACAACAACCGAATTCTGGGCTCGCCTGCGTAAGTGGCAAGACGCTAAATGCGGGAGTAGCTATAATCTCTTCCGACGATACTCAGAGAGTAACATATTCGCTATCCATGGGCCATGATAATGGCTTCAATAGACAGGTCCTCGGCACTATGGATATGAAATGAAGTGCATGGTATAGGCCAGTACTAAAGAGACAAACTAACCACACCAGGAACAGATACTATAATCAGATCGTCTTGAGCACTAAAAAAATGCTTTTAAGAGGAAACCTCACACAAGAGAAATTTTCTAAGTTGATCGCGGTGCATGCGAGCCCAATGCATCTTAGCCCTTGATTTTGGTGGGTCCCACATGATCTAAGGGCCGGAATGCACTAGGCTGACATGCATCGGATGTACCCAAGAGCGTCTCCTACAAAATGGCAAGCGCCCGTAAAAAAAGAAGCCGCGGCCGAAAATCCAAATAAGGAGGATTACTGCCAGAGGATGGTCCATCAGCAGCATATAGAGTCAGCATTCTATAATGTCATGGGATGGGCTTTCGCTGTCGTTTTGAGATCCATCCACAAGAAAATTTTAAGGTTTTGGATAAAGTATATACCAAGAGGTTCTCATTCCCTGGTTACACCAAGGTCTTGTTGCACGCTCCAACCCTTCATGATTTACGGTAGTCACAGTCCCACAAAAAGTAGAAATATGGCTTTTTGGAAAGACAAAGTCTTAAAGTGCAAATGACATTGCTTCGGTCAATGGTTTGTCATGCTCGGTTTACTATATCTGCGCAACAATTGAATCAGGACACACTTGGCTATTATCTGACATCTTCACAAAACTGAGCTGCAACGGCGTGCAATCTTCAAGTCAAGATTTGAGCAGGATTACATATAGGAGCTCCGCATGACAGGCTCAGATTTGCCCCGTCCGTATGTCTCTATCAAGACGGTCTGCATTGAGAGTTCCAGGAAGCTCTCTGAAACCTTCATTGAAGATGGAGTATGCGCTGCATTCCACATTGGACAATACAACAGTGTTATTTAAGAGAGGCTTATCTTACTAGTACAATTCACAGAATAAAATCCAGAGGGGAGAGGACATGGTTGAAAATTCATGCAGACTAATCGGACTATTAGGTATCATTAGAAGGGGATGATAGGCTGTGAATAGCCTCGACAATCTTCTGCAATAACATAATGTCATACTGCCATGCATGCTGAGGAGACGTCTCCTGTATCAGAAGATACATAAAATGATAGATGAATGGCAGAGATAGACATTATCATCAAACTATTCTACCTTAAACAAAAGCGAGTCACATTCTATTCAATTTTTATCTCATAATGAATTGCAAGTTCTTGGAAACTGGCAAAGAGTTGCATGGAGCTTAAACTAAGCCGGGAGTGTTGTCAGCCAAGAGAATGACATATATTAGCAAAGCAATACAAAGGCAGCATGTACCTGAGGTCACCGGATTGCCGTTTCCCAAGATTCAAAAGAATTATCGCAAATCCAGTGGCAAGTATCTGGTACAACATTGTATCAAAAGCAATGAGTCGTGTCATAAATCTTAATCTAAGTAATATATAAATAAGGTAGAGACAGGCCAATCCAGATCATATATTCTCAAAATGCTCCAGCATAATTGTTCATTTCCCTTAATACAATCACAGCTGCATAGCCTTGTGGAATGAAATCAACAGAGGCAATTTGCTACCACTCAATTCAATTTCTTGATTCAACCAAGCCAAATGTGATAACCAGAAGTATGAAATTAAGAGAACGGGATATTTCACTTTAATACTTTCCTGTAGAATTTTCACAACTTCTTTATCACAAGTAAAGCATAGGAGAGTAAGAAACGGATGTCATTAGTCACAATCCAGGATCGACAAAAACCAGACAAAGTGAACTTACATATAAAGGTCCGAGGTCCCATCTATAAGCAACAGGTGCCAAGATAAACCACAAGATCATAAAGGCCCACGTCTTCAGACTCAAAGAAAAAATTGCCATCAAAAGAATGTCTGAAGTGGAAAAAGATAAAACAGTGAATTAGTAGACTGCCGCTTCAAAATTCATAATCGCTTGAGAATATGCTTACCAGGTAGCTTCAACTTGTCATGTAAAAGGTTGAACATTTTCCTCTTCCACCAACTAGATGATTGAGGAAGATGAAACTTCTAGAGAACAAAAAGAATAGTTAGCAAAAAAATTATAAATTCTGCACTATTATGCCAAATGAAGCTCAACTCAACGACGGTATCACTGTGAGCATAATTGACATACCAAATCATCTTCATCATCATCAGTATCTACTCCGTCATGAGAATGTTTAATCGGTGCCTTTGGTTTCACAGCAGCGATTAAAGAATCTGGAGACGAAATACAGAACAATTACTGTCGAACAGCTGAAAATAGAATGCTTACACATTCCATACTATGAAAACCCATGTCAGGAAGATTCAAGAAGATATTTTTTAAACTTTAGATATTAACAATCAACGACATGTTCACATTAAGAAGTTTGTCTGATATATAGTAAATTATCAGAATGGTAGCCTCAAAGGAAAGATCCATACCACCGTCTACAAGTTCCACACACATATCATCTCCATCCTTTGTGTCATCCAGTACTTTCCCTCGCAAAATAAGCCTCAAATCTCCAATTGGTAAATGACTCTTTTCAGCAATCAGTTTCCTTAGATCATGCACCTAAAAAAAATGGAAGCACGCACGAACATTTTTTAAGGTACGGCCTTGAAACCAAAGATTGCAGCCCAGGAACCAAGGTCAAAAAATTATTATCAGTGAAACAAACAACAGAACAAAGCATAAATACTTTTCGTGCAACACAAGCACCATCAATTCAAGCATTTCCATAAAGCTAGAAGCAGTGACACTACACAACTCGTGTAATAGGTGAATAATTCTAAATACCCAAAGCTTCGAGAGAGAGAGATCAAGAAATTTACAAGAGGCAACCAGCTCTATAACATGGTTGACGGCACCCAAAAGTGGAAAAAAATGATATATCCAAAATTTTCATTACCATAATCAACCTACTCAAAGAAAATTCTACGATACTGTCCATCCATTTTTCAACCATAACCTCCTTATCCTGACGGTTGCTCCCTGCTCTTACGGCAGTTCGCTGCACTCCATCAAATTCAGCTGAAAAGGAACGGAGTAACTTGAGGCATGCACCCCGAGTGATTTCTGAGATGGGTGATTCAACTTTAGAGCAATCGACACCGAGCTTACCCTCGATTAGCTTGTTAAGCATTGCTGGCACAGTTAAAAACTGTAGTAGAATTTCCGAAGCTAACAATTAGCTCAGCTAGCCAAAATACTGAACACCCCGATAATCAATCCGACCGCATTCGTGGGGGGATCGCACGATATGAGAAAAGAGAGGCATGCCATATCACAAATAGACCAATAAAAACACCAAAAGGAAAAACCTATGTATCTCACTGAAATTCTACTGTACAACCCACAAACAAGGACTTTCCACAGTTTTCTACATAAACAGCATCACAAATAGGATTATCCTGGACAATTCACAAGCTAAATTGGACACCCAATAGGCAGAAACTCTAATTCCTAAGACAGGAAGCTCCGACAGATAAATCCATGCGAACACAAACAGATCATCAACTCACGAAAACACATGTTGAGCTCAAGTCACCTCAAAGAATCGAGACACAGAGAGGCAAAACTGCAAAACTCAAAATTGCGTACTTTAACAGGTGAAGGGACGGGGAGGCGAGATGGGCGAGCGGGGCCGATCGTTCGAAGGATTATCACGACCTCCTCCTGCTTCAGCTCGTCGATTTCCTCTCCCATGACTCCAAGACACGCGATTCTGCGACTCTCCGCCAGATCCCAGCTCGAACGAATCGTGCGTTCGTTTCACCAGTTCGAGGAATGCGTTTCGACGTTTCGCCTGTGCAAATCAATCCCAAAGGAAACGCCATGGACCAATTTTGAGGACGGGGCGTGCATCATGAGAAAATTGGTTTAAAGTTGATGCCTTTCTTGGTCTGAGCTGCTGATTTTGGATGGCCCAGAGCACCTGCAAAGTATCAATCTTGAAAACGGTGGTGGGCTTGGAGAGGAGAGTTGAGCTTGGCAAGGCGAAACCTTTTTGCGCACGACCCGCAAAGCCCAATGATGAATAGTGCACGGGCAGTGGTATTATCTAGCAAAAGTTCAGCTTTTTCCTTCTCAGTTGATGCTCACCGGCCAGCGTCCGGCCGCTGTTCTTGAAATGTCGACACAGTGGTAACGTAGATGGGGCCTCTCGAACATAGGCCAAATGTCTGTCGGAGTTAGCAATTTACCGAAAATTGACTGGATTTCACTGGAGAATATTAATGGCGGTCCACTGTATTAAGTGATTTCGAAAAAAAAATTCAGTGACTTGGTTATAAATTCCCCTAAAATTGAGCCATCGTGCTGCATGGTTTGAGATGATCCATAACTGGTTTTGGACTACTTCACAGATTTAAATTTGGATTCAAATAATGTCTAATATTAGAAAAAAGGAGGAGTTGAATCGCTTTGATCAGAATGTGGTGGCTTCGGAGACAGCACAAGTGGTGACATAAGGGATGTACTGGATAAAATAAATGGTGAGGAAAAAGCATAAGCCATGAAATTAAAAAAGGAAAGCCGTTGTACTTATCAAGATAAAAAAGGACTAGTGCAGAAACATATCATCTTGTGTTCAGAGGTCTTAGGATGAGGCATTCCATGCCCACCATTCATCCAAGATAAAATGACACAGAACAAATATAAGGCCATCTCTTTATCTGAAACTTGGGCACTGCACACAAAACAAAGGAAGCACCACTGGGAGGGAGCAGATAAGCCATGGCACTGAGGATGTGGGCTTCTTCCACCGCCAACGCACTCAGGCTCTCTTCCAAGGCCTCTCTCTCCCCAGCATTCTCTCTCCACAGATGCTTCTCCTCTGGTGACTTTTTTCTCTCTCTCTCTCAACTTCTGGTGTTTGTGTTTGAAGTTATTGAGAATGTTCTTTCTTGTCTGTGTTCATGTTGTGTCTCCTGTTTTGCCAATGTTTTGAGCGACAAGGTCGTTGCCTTTTGCAGTTTTGGATGGACTAAAGTATGCAACTTCACACGAGTGGGTGAAGCATGAAGGCCCAGTGGCCTCCGTTGGCATCACTGACCATGCTCAGGTCTGTCCTCTGCGTTTGGCTTGATCTAACACCACCCTATTTTTCCTTCAGAACTAAGATTGCCAGGTCAAGTCCTTTCTTGATGGTTGATGGATGAAGCAATAGAGTTATCGTTGAGTCTGGTCATTGAGAATTTGAGCTGAGGCTATCTGTTGGTCACCAATTGCGCTCTCATTGCATATCGGAGTTATACGTTGTCAGAAGATGACGAATTGGAATATTTGCCATTTTACTGGTGAATTCCAGTTCTGCTTTGTTTATCATTGCATCTATTTCAACATGACAAGATGCATACCTTCAACTTTCCGGGTGTGAAGACAGACAAAGGCAACCGGAGCTCAAAGCCTCAATTATATCATTCGTCTGCAGGACAGACTCTGTCGTCCTCAGCTATGAAAACGTTCATCCATGTGTTATTGCTATCCAGAAGGTGGTCTCATGATTATGCTTCGCAAAATCAAGGATGAATTATCTTTAGTAATCTCGAGTGAAATACTTTCGTTACCTCCTTGTTGACCAACTTTTATTTAGATTCTAGTCCCTGCAACACAGATGCTTGAGTTTCAGCTATTTAGCTGTTACTGACCTGATTTTGTCAGATGCCCCTGCAGAATTTTGTGTACCAACATGGAAATATTTATGATTCCCGTTGCCATCAATAAATGGAACATTTTGTTTCTACTTATGTCCTTAAACGAGCATTCAGGTCGCCAAATTCTTCTGTCTCATTTGGCATTACATCAGCTCTTCTTTTCTTTATCTTAATACATAACTGGTGTTCTTATTAGACAGTAAAATCTACTATTCTTAGGACCACCTTGGAGAAGTAGTGTTCGTGGACCTGCCCGAACCAGGCGGTTCAGTTTCCAAAGGAGGCAGCTTTGGAGCAGTGGAAAGTGTAAAAGCAACCAGTGACATTAACTCTCCTATCTCTGGTGAGATCGTTGAAGTGAACACAAAGCTCACTGAAACGCCTGGCTTGGTAAGTTCTCGCTTAACTTAAAGAAATTTTCTCTTTCATTTCCTGCTCAACATATTCTCTCTATAGTTGTCTTAGGCCTAGTCCTGTTTAAATTAATTTCCTGGAAGCGTGCTTCTTTTGTCAACTCACCCATCAACCTTTTCATGATAACAAAGATGATAATTTCGATATTTACATTGAGAGCTTCTTTAATGAAGGTCAACTCAAGCCCTTATGAAGATGGATGGATGATTAAAGTGAAGCCCAGCGATCCATCGGAAATAGGTTCCTTGATGGGTCCAAAAGAGTATACAAAATTCTGCGAGGAAGAAGCTGCCGCTCATTAGGATGTGAATGTTGATCAAACTGACATCTCTGAAGCTGCATAATAACGATATTGTCAATTTCTTTGTTGAATTAATCAAGACAGAACTTAAAACTTCAGAAATGTCAAATTGGCTGCTTTATATGCCCTTTCTGATTCTCCGCCTATTCCTTCTTCCCATGCTGTATTCTGCATCTTCTCGTAATTAAGTCACATGGCTATTCACTTCCATCTGTCCTCATTTTCCTCTCGTATATCTGTGTTTGCTCATGGAATCTTGGCTTAGATCAACTAAGATGATGTCATTAGAATAAGTCCATATTTGGGAAATCAGATTGTTCACAGACAACTGGGGCAAGTCAGTTAAGAGGGTTAAAGTTTACGTTAATACAACGGATATATGCGCAGTATCGATTCAGCAAGTGCTACCTTGATTTAAAAGATTATGAAGACAAACCAAAAGAAAAGGCTGAAGGATTCCAAAATACAGCTGATTGCATGAACTTGTGATGTTGATATTGAATGACCAAAAGATAAAACATGCTTTAGCAGTTCTGGCTATTCACATCCCTAGAATGATTTATGTAACATGAACTCTTAGCTGCACCTGTGATGACGCATATGCACTGTCCATATGGATCATGAAGGAAGATGATGATTAGCTTCCAGTAAAACCACTTTTAAGGATCACCCTGAAAGCCATATTTTCATACATCC
Organism: Syzygium syzygioides; assembly: GCA_031216285.1. Taxonomy (NCBI): domain Eukaryota; kingdom Viridiplantae; phylum Streptophyta; class Magnoliopsida; order Myrtales; family Myrtaceae; genus Syzygium; species Syzygium syzygioides. The sequence goes on from CM062245.1 coordinate 25,330,050, forward strand.
CTAGAATCTGAACCAAGTCTTTTGAACTTTGCCACGAAATTATCTGAAAGGTTTCGGTGAAGGGAGGTAATTGATAGGGCACTTAGGATTAGTTCGCTCTACCCTGCAAAATGAAAGCATTTATCTAATATTAAAATGATTGATTACATAAGCACCTGCTAATCTCATTCCACCAGAACTTTAATCTGGTAAAACTTATTTTCTTTTGTAAGAGTTATTATACGATATTTGTTTAATAAAAAATGACAATACTTCTCGTGACCTGATATTTGAAAACTTAGCAAGAAAGAACTCTAGTTAATAAGGAAAAACACAAAAGAGAAAAAGTACTTACTCATAGTTGAGGAGAAAATAGTGTAGAAAGATGGACATCTCAAGCTTGGCCTAATCGCTTCCTGGGCAAGACCTGCTTCCTGCTCCAAATGGAATGAAAGCACCTCCCTTCTTTCTATAATTCTGCTTGCAAAAAATGAGCAAATGAAATATCAAACCCAAATATGTGTTTGAAAAAGCAGAGTTGAAAACATAGCGAATGAGTGTGAAAAGATTTCTAAGCACATAAATAGCAGACACAATGCAAGATGGTTCTCTTACATCCCATCTTGAAGGATTGAACTCTTCTGGTTCCGAGTAGTTTGCCGGATCCATATGAACACCTCTGAGGCAAATTAGGACATTCCACCCTTTTGGTATGAGATATCCTGAGAAGAAAATTTTCTTTCGAATGAGGAATCATCAGTAAACACAAGGAAAATGAGGGAAATTGTGCGGCCGACCATTGATTGTGGTGTCTTCTTTCGCCTCTCGAAACAACGAGAATCCAACATTAACTTTGTGGAGCATCTCATCGATCGCCTACACCTATAAAGTATAAAGTTTAAGAGACCCAACAGAATTATGAAGAAAAGATTTTATGCAACTGATACATTCTCCATCCACTAAGTACATGTACTTATACAAGAGATTACAAGCTGTTAGAATCAATCAAATTGAATTTACAAAATTAATCAAATTGAATTTACAATCCCTTGATCTTAGCACTTGCTTGTTATGTGAGATTCTTCCTTGACTTTAATACTTGTGTGATTTGATTTGATCTTGATTCCTTGATTTGTGCCATTATCCTTAACACGCCCCCGCAAGATGGCTTCCATCAAAGATGCCAATCTTGGGTCGCAAATAACTTAATCGAGGTTTGGATAATGGTTTTGTGAGGGCATCTGCAAGTTGATCCGTGGTTGAGATGTGGGAGACGCGACGAACTCCACTTGCAACTAAATCACGAACGAAATGGTAATTTATGGCAATGTGCTTCATTCGGGAGTGAAAGACCGGATTTGCACATACATATGTGGTGCCGATGTTGTCACAGTATAGAATCGGAGTGGTGATCGCTTGGATGCCAAGTTCGGATAGCAGATTTCGAATCTATTGTAGTTCTACTGTGGCGGTGACAATGGCACGGTACTCGGCTTCAGTCAAAGATCGAGCAATTGTGCGTTGTTTCCACGCACTCCAAGACACTGGATTAGGGCCGAGATGTCACGCCCCGAACCCCCATCGAACCCGTGACATCCTGCCTCCGGTCAAACAGTTATGATGTCCCAGATTATCGCCGACCTCAACTAAACATCAGAGATTTAATCGCGTAAACGGAAACCATAAAACACCCGAACAAACTTAAACTGGGGAGAATTGGGAGAATATACATTTCCATTTCTTGTTCAACTTGTTCCACCATATATACAATAAAACAAACTTCTGATTACCAGTGCACACTTTACTGAAACTACCAAAATCAAAAAGGAGTTGATGACTTGACGTTCAACCTAAAAAATGGTTATCATACAAGGCAAGCTTTCCCACTTCTACAAACACGGTCGCCGTGTGTCTTATCCAAGTCATCTCGTCACCTATCGGAAACTCAGCTACCTCATACTCCGTATGCACCGGTACTCTAAAATATACTGGTGGCGGTGGTGGAGGGTTCATCACTCAAGTCGGGGTTCTAAAAATTGTTGGTTTACACAACCATGAGATTATATCTCAGCAAGTACACCCCTAAACCCAACCTAAGCTATTACGTACCTCTAAACAATTATAGAACACATTCACACATTCACGTACATCAAGTAATCACAAAACAGGTACATCAATTAATATGATCAGGCTCGATCATGCGCACACCCGTACTCAATCACAATTATATTAGATGCAAACACGCACATGTACCATTCTCATTCCACTGTTCTTTCCATCCTCATTTCCTCTTTCTCATTTCTCGCCAGTGACCCGCGTTGAAGTACACGCCTCAGGCACACTGCAATCATTCACCACATCCGGCCCGCGTACCCGTTCACGCCTCAGGCCCCAATCGCGACCTGAGTATCACACGCCCCAAGCTCGATCCTAACTCAGCCCATGCCAAATGCGACAAGCCTACATGATTGGAACTCGAGCTTATGATGCCTCGGTCCAATTCCGGTCTCACCCGAGCTGATCGTGCCTTGGACCGATTCTCATACTTGCTTTTTCAAGCCTCAGCCTGTGCCAAATGTAATAAACCTACGTGATCGCTACCCAAGTTTACGCTACCCGGCTCGATGCCATTCTTGTACTATCACACATTCGCATACTTTCCCACAATCACTTGTCACACCACAACTTCTCCTTACTCATGCACATACTCGATATGCATTTACCACACACAACTGGCCCATCACACGCAATCCGTGCACGCATCGAGTCACACGTAGACAGAGCTCACTCAACAATTCACATGGCTAATATCAATAATTAATTCGATTTGCCCCACGCGTGCACCAAATAGACATATGTCCACTATATAACACACAAATAAGCACTCAATTAAATCAACCCCATCAAGAATAATTCAAACATGCCTAAAACACGTAAATTGCCAATTTTCTCTAACCAGATGGCGTCGGATCAATTCCGATCCTTCAGATTGGCCATCTGTCTGAGGATGGTAAGCTATACTGAACTATAACTTAGATCCTAATGCCGTCTGCAGACTCTTCCAAAAATTGACGGTAAACCTAGGATCACGATCCAATGTTATAGACACTAGTACCCCATGCAAGCGAACTATCTGCTGCACGTACAACTCTGCATACCGTTCTAACGCAAAATCCTTTCGCACTGCCAAAAAGTGTGCCGACATAGTTAATCTGTTGACAATCACCCAAAAGGTGTTATGATCTCTTTGACTTCTCGGCAATCCCGACACAAAATCCATGGTTATATGCTCTCATTTCCACTCTGGGATTTCCAACGGTCGCAACAATCCTCCAGATTTACAATGTTGCGCTTTCACCTGCTGACACGTCAGACACTTAATCACGTACTTAGCAATATACGACTTCATACCATTCCACCAATAATATTGCTTCAAATTCCTGTATATTTTAGTACTGCTAGGGTGGATACTGTAACTATTGCGATGCGCTTTGGATAAAATTTCTTCCTTCACTTCAGCTTCATCTGGTACACATAACTGTCCTCTAAATCTTAATATACCATCTTCGGATATCTGAAAATCCGACTTTCTCTTAGTTGCGTTCATTCCAACAATCTTCTGTATCTCTGGGTCCGTAGACTGCAAAGCTTTAACCTTAGCCTGGATTTCTGGCTCAATCCTTAACGTGGCTAGCAGGCTCGAGACTTAACTTACTTCAAACTTGAACTCTGAGTCTCGCACATTCTCCAACAGAGTCCATTCCTTGACCATCAAATGCGCGATGCTTGATTTCCGACTCAACGCATCCGCTACTCGGTTTGGTTTTCCGGGATGATATAAAATATCACAATCATAATCTTTTAACAATTCCATCCAACGTCCCTGCCTCATATTCAACTCTTTTTGCGAAAATAAATACTTGAGGCTCTGATGGTCAGTATAAATCTAAAATCTTTCTCCTCATAAATAATGTCGCCAAAATTTCAGGGCGAACACTATTGCGGCGAACTCCAAGTCGTGCGTCGGATAATTTAGTTCGTGTAGCCTCAACTGCCTAGATGCGTAGACTACCACTTGCCCATGTTGCATCAATACACACCCTAACCCTTTCAACGACGCGTCACTATATATTTCGTATCCTCCAGGTTCTGATGGAATCATCAACACTGGTGCCGTTGTCAACCTGTGCTTCAACTCCTGAAAACTCCCTTCACACTGGTCTGTCCATTCAAATCTTGTCTCCTTTTTCAATAATTGAGTCAACGGCATTGCTATTGCCGAAAATCTTTCGACAAAGCGACGGTAATATCCAGCCAGATCTAGAAAACTCCGAACTTCTGTCACCGTTATCGGTCTAGGCCACTTCGTTACAGCCTCTATCTTCGCTGGATCCACAAAAATTCCTTCTCCCGAAATTACATGACCGAGAAATGCTACTCGACTAAGCCAAAACTCGCACTTGCTAAACTTAGCATACAATGCATTCTCCCTCAAAGTTCGCTACACTTGATGCAAATGAAATTCATGTTCCTCTAGGCTTTTCGAGTATACCAGTATATCGTCGATAAAGACAATCACAAACTGATCTAAAAATTTAAACACTCGATTCATTAGATCCATAAAGGCAGCAGGGGCGTTCGTCGATCCGAACGGCATCACCGTAAATTCATAATGCCCGTATCTTGTCTTGAATGCCGTCTTTGGTACATCTTCCTTCCTAATTCTCAACTGATGATACCCTGTTCTCAAGTTAATTTTAGAGAACACCGAAGCCCCTTGTAACTGATTAAACAGATCGTCAATCTTTAGCAAGGGATACTTATTTTTAACTGTCACCTGATTCAGTTGTTTGTAATCTATACACAATCTTAACGATCCATCTTTTTTTCTTACAAATAAAACTGACGCTCCCAATGGAGACGCATTGGGACAAATAAATCCCTTATCTAACAACTCGTGCATCTACACCTTTAATTCCTTTAATTCCAATAGCAACATTCTATAAGGTGCCTTCAAGATTGGCTCAGTTCCAGGTGCCAACTCGATTACAAACTCTACTTCCCTTTCTGGCGGTAATCCTAGTAATTCTTGAGGAAACACATCGGGATATTCACACACTACCGCTATATCCCCAAGTTTTGGCTCTTCAGCCATCGAATCCATTACTGCAGCTAGAAATCCTTGACATCCCTCATTCAACAATTTTGTCATTTACACCGAGGATATCAACGGAATCGAGGGTCCTCCTCGACTTCCCACAAATTTAATTTCCGGATGTCCAACAGGATTAAATTGGATCACCCTGCTATTGCAATCCATTATGGCCCTTTGCTTAGACAACCGATCCATCCCTACTATCACATCAAAGTCATACATATCTAGAACCGCTAGATCAATCAATTCCTCCCTATCCCCAATCACAATCTTACAGTTTGGACAACCTAGCGAAATCAACATCTTATCGTTTAAAGGAGTCGTCACACATAGCACAACATCAAGTAATTACAGTTCTATTCCAACTAACTCCACAAACTGTTTTGATATAAAAGAATGCGACGCTCCAAGATCAAATAAAGCATACGCAGCATGGTTGCACAGAGAAATCATACCTGTGACAACCCCTGGTGCGTTCTCAGCCTCTCGTCTGGCCATCGTATAAACTCGTTCTTGCGCTTGAAGTCTATTCTGATTTAGATTCGCTGTTTGGGCCGCTCCAACTTGATTCTCATTTTGAGGTGGTGGCGAAGCAGGCGGCCTATTTTGCCTGGGATTGGGGCAATTCTTTATATGATGCCTAAATCCTCCACATTCAAAGCAAGCTCCACCCCTGGTTGGACAAGGCCCGTTTCCATGTCGACCTCCACAATTCCTACACGGACCATTCTCAATCTGGATTGGCTTTCCAATATTCCTTTTAACTGGTGGAGTAAAACGCCTATTATTCACCATCGGCCTCTTTCCCGGATTACAGTTATTCCAACCCTGGACAAACCTCGATCCAGATATGGCAGCTCTATCCATCTGATCCCGCTCAAGAATTTGGGCCCTATCAAATATCTGCTCATACGTTCCCAGATTTACTAGTAACAACTGGCTACGGATGTCAGCTCTCAACCCATCTAGAAATCTTTGCGCCTTATCCTCAGGATGTTCCACCATTCTTGGCGCGAACTTAGACAGTCTCGCGAATTTCGCCTCATACTGATCTACCATCATCTGACCTTGGCGGAGTCTCATAAATTCCGCGAGTTTTCTCTCTTTAGCACCAGCTGAAAAGTATTTCTCATAGAAATTCTCAATAAAAATAGCCCAAGTCTTAGCTGTACCTTCAGAAAAAATCCTATTCTTAATGGCTTTCCACCAATCGTTCGCATTATCTTGCAACTGATAGATTGCTAAAGTCACCCTCTAGTGATCATTACACTCCAGCACCTCAAAAGCCTTCTCCAGTTCCTCTACCCACCGAGGTGCAGCCTCAGGATCTCTTTTCCCAGAAAACTTAGGTGATTTCAACTTAATAAACTGCTCTACCAACTGGTGCATAAGTCTATTAGCAACCACTTGCCCCTGACCTTGGTTCTCATTAGCAATAGCAACAGCAACAGCCTCGACGGCTTGGGCAACCGGAGCAGCTCGCTCCTGAGTTTGCCGTTCTATTATATCACAAATCTGCTCCAAAGTTCTCATTACAGCGTCCATTCTCGGATCCACAACTGGTCTAACTTCTATTTCGAGGTTTGCTGCCACTCCAGCATCCACTCCTAAATTTTCCATCGCTCCAGCACCCATTCCAAGATCCTCGACGGCTCTAACTCGAGCGCGTCCTCTACCCCTGGATCCTCTACCAGCGCCCCTTCTTGGGACTCTTCCTACCCCTGTTCCTTCGCTATTCATCGTCACGATTCTACCACTCTACTACCTGCTATAATTCCATTCAGGAATTAGCAGTCTAAACCAACTAGCTCAATCCAATTCTAAGTAGCAAATCAACACATCCGTTTACTCAACAAGCAATTCCCCACTAATAATCACGAAATCACCATCATTAGAGTCTGAACACTTACCTCAAGTCCAGACGCGCCTGCAATTCAATTGCCACACAACAATTAATTTACACAAATAATCACAACAAACAATCTGGAGGCACGTGTAGCTCATTCTACTATACACCCTACTAAGATTTCCCTAATTACTACCCCAAGGTTTTCGCTCCTTATCACTCCAAGCTTCGACCAATTCTAGATTGAGCAGTCCTTGCTCTGATACCAATTTAAACGGGAATGTCACGTCCCGAACCCCCGTCGAACCTGCGACATCCCGCCTCCGGTAGAGCAGTTGCCACGTCCTAGGTTATCGCCGACCTCAACTAAACATCAGAGATTTAATCGCGCAAACAGAAACCATAAAACACTTGAACAAACTTAAACTGGGGAGAATTGGGAGAATATACATTTTCATTTCTTGTTCAACTTGTTCCACCATATATACAATAAAACAAACCTCTGACTACCGGTGCACACTTTACTGAAATTACCAAAATCAAAAGGGAGTCGATGACTTGACGTTCAACCTCAAAAATGGTTCTCATACAAGGCAAGCTTTATCATTTCTACAAATACGGTCGTCATGTGTCTTATCCAGGTCATCCCATCACCCATTGGAAACTCAGCTACCTCATACTCCGTATGCACTGGTACTCCAAAATGTAGTGGTGGTGGTGGTGGAGGGTTCATCACTCAGGTCGGGGTTCTAAAAATTGTTGGTTTACACAACCATGAGATTATATCTCAGCAAATACACCCTTAAACCCAACCTAGGCTATCACATACATCCAAACAATTATAGAACACATTTACACACATTCACGAACATCAAGTAATCACAAAGCAGGCACATCAATTAATATGGTCAGGCTCAATCATGCGTACACCCGCACTCAATCACAATTACATCATATGCAAACACGCGCATGTACCATTCTCATCTCACTGTTCTTTCCATCCTCACTTCCTCTTTCTCATTCCTCGCCAGTGACCCGTGTTGAAATGCACGCCTCAGGCACACTGTGATCATTCATCACATCCGACCTGTGTACCTATTCACGTCTCAGGCCCCAATCGCGACCTAAGCATCACAAGCCCCAAGCCCGATCCCAAATCAGCCCGCGCCAAATGCGACATGCCTACATGATTGGAACTCGAGCTTATGATGCCTCGGTCCAATCCCAGTCTTACCCGAGTTGATCGTGCCTTGGACCGATTCTCATACTTGCTTTTTCAAGCCTCAGCCTGTGCCAAATGCAACAGACCTCCGTGATCGCTGCCCGAGTTTACAACACCCGGCTCGATCCCATTCTTGTACTATCACACCTTCGCATACTTTCCCATAATCACTTGTCACACCACAACTTCTCCTTACTCATGCACATACTCGATATATATTTACCACACACAACTGGCCCATCACACGCGATCCGTGCACGCATCGAGTCACACGCATACAGAGCTCACTCAACAATTCACATGGCTAATATCAACAATTAATTCGATCTAGTCCACGCGTGCACCAAACAGACATATGTCAACTATATAAACACATAAATAAGCACTCAATTAAATCAACTCCATCTAGAATAATTCAAACATGCCAAAAACACGTAAATTGCCAATTTTCTCTAACCAGTTGGCGTTGGATCAATTCCGATCCTTTACGACACTTTCTTGCCATTAAATGCCGGTTCTAAAATTTCAACTTGCGTCCCAAACAAATCATCACAACCTCGTGAACAGTAAATCACAGCTCGTGAACAGTAATTCGTAGCCCACTATTATTCTGAATTTTCCAATAAAAATTTTTCGGTTTCAATTCTAAGGCCTGCCACCTAATCTCACTTCTAAATCATGTCATTCCGTACCTAATCTATTCCAGGTTTCACCCAAAATTGCTTGTCGATACTCGAAATCCTAAATTGGGTTTAGAGCGCGACTTACCCGCGTTCTATACTATCGCGGCTAGAACGGAGAGCGGCGGTACTAAATCGGGAATGGCGGCGACGGTGTACAGCTCCCGGGTGGAGGCGATCGGCTTGGGCGGCGAGGGCGCGGCTTGCTTGGCCGTGGGTCTTGCCTTACATGAGATAGAGAAAGGGAGAGAAAGAGAGAGACGGTGGCCGGTGGTGGTGGCTTGGGGCTGATACGGTGGCTAGGCGGCGGCTTGAGGGCGGTCCGATGTGCGGCGGCAAAGTGGTGGCGCTGGCGGTGGAGGGAGGAACGGCCAAAGGAAAGTCACGGTGGAGGAGGGGGCTGTCCACGGCAATTTGGGGAAGAAGAAGAATGAAGGGAGAGAGAAAGATGACATCTTGACTCAAATAGTAACCTTGGACCAAATGTGAAAATGACCAAATTACCCTTGTCTCACAATTTTAATTCAATGGTCCCGATGCGATCTTATCTTGATCCGACGGCCGAGATCGATTCTTGCACAAAAATATCCAAGGGCATACTTGTAATTTCCCAAAAATTCAAGGGTAAAATTGTCCAACCAAAATTTTAAAGCAAAATTACCAAAATGCTCTTTGCCCTTAAAGCTTGCCCTTTAATAAATCCTAGAGGTATTTTGGTCACTTCCTCCGTTTCTTGTCCAAATCAAGTTTTTTTGAAGGATTTAAGCGCACCAAAAATTCGCACGTGTCACGTGCAACGTCGTCCTAACGTTTCGTCGTGACTTTCTAATTTTTCGGTGTCCAATTTGGGCAAAATTTCAATAATTAAATTTTATTAAACGCAACTCGAGCGTTTCTCGAGCTAACAGGCGGCTTGCTGGGGAAATTCGCAGAATTGACTCATGACTGATACTGAATCGAGTCACGTGCAAGTCCGTTCGATGCGTGGCGACCTCGGTTGTCATTAAAATCGCGAAGATCAATCACTCGATTCGAGGGGTATGATCGTTCGGTATAATTTCAGAATCATTTGTCAAGTCATTTCGTGGTCCAACGGAATCACCCGCGATCTACTACTAGGACAATGGCGAACTGACCCCTAACTATCCTTGGATCGGCCAACAGTGGCTCAAAATATCACTTTTGCGATTTAATGGTCGAAATCCATTCATAATCGAATTTCCTTTAGTCGCACAAATTTAATTCCCCTATTAGCCTTTCCCTAATGGTTAGCATTTCCAGGAATGATCAGTTCTGGGCGAGAAATTTACTACGAGCACATTTTATAAAACTCCGTTATTTCATAATTTTTAATTGGCGAAAATTTCGGAATGTCACACGAGATAGATGACAAATGCAAAGTGTTAACACCTAAATTTTGCTCAATCATTTAGAGTTTTATCGCATAAAAAATTAGGGATTAAATTTTAACCCCTAAACAAAAATATTTTTATTAAATTACATGGCATATAGATGTTAGTCGCATTTGCATTAGTAGAATTTAGTGAAACATATTTTTCTTTTATTTTATTTCATTTTCATGTAAAAAAATCATTATAAAAATTTCAAAAAAAGAGAAAAAAGAGAGAAGACAAAAGGGGACGCTATCTTCCCTATAGACAAGCGCCCTCCCTCTGCACACTTACACCCCAAAAAAAAAAAGGGTGTTCAGCCACAATTCGAAGAAAAACAGAGAAAGTAGAGTGGAGCGAAGAAAAAAAAACAAAGAAGGAAGGATAAGAAGAAGTCAAAAGAGAAAATGATAAAAAAAAGAAGAAGCTTTGATTGACGTGGAAGACACCCTCTTTGACCGTGCAGTCCATTCACCTAAAGAGGACATTCTGCACATACTAAAAAAAAAGGGAGAGAAAAGAGAGAGGGAGAGAGTTCCGAGGGACAGAGGCACTGAGAGAGGGAGTTTCAAGGAAGAGAGTTTCGAGAGAGAGCTCGAGAGAGCTAAAGGGGAGAGATCAGAAGCCAAACAGGAGGAGAAGGGTAGAAGTACAGGTCCAAAGGGGGTTAAGAAGAAAATGGAGAAAAGAGAGGGGTTTTGAAGAGGAAAGGGCTTCGGTTCCTCTTTCCGAGAGGATCGCCGGCAAATTTCCTCCCCCTTCCAGTCGCTTCTTTGCTAACGCCTCCCGCTATAGTTTTCGATTACCTCAATCGAAGACCCCCTGGCCTCCCAATCAGCCCGAGACCAAGTCGCTGCGAAACCAAGCCTTAGCTGCGGCGAAGGGACAAGCTCAGCCTCATCCTTCGTGGACTTCGCCGACTTTCTATCCTTCCCGAACCAGGTAACTCGTCCATTTCATGCTCTGTTTCGTCTTGCTTTTTTCAACTCGAGAGCATTAAACCAAACTAGTGATTTTTCGAGCAAGTCGAACGAAACTGAAACAAGTCCATGATGATTTGGGAGAGTTTAAGGGCTAAGACATTGTGTTTGGACTGAGATGTGCTTTAAAAGTGTCTTTGGAATGCATACTTTTTTACGCATACCGATTGTTCGCTGAAATGCCTGAACGAAATATCACATGCCCAAAACACTAAAGTTGATCTTGGAGTTCTTGAGCGAGACATTTTAAACTGAGATGAATTTGTATTGAAATATGGCTATTTAGAGTTTTATGTATCACGTCTGAGTCAAAAGTCATACCAAATCTCAACCTTAAACCTTTGTTTGAGCTTGTCGGCCCTCTGTTTGGTAAAATGTCCGAGCAAAGGCCGAACCGAAATAAACATGAAATCAGTCTATAAAATCTTCGATCTACGTCTTATTCGTTCTTAAGGTTGATGTTCTGGTGACTGCCTCCATAATTTCGTGTGATTTCGTGGCATACTTGTCGATCCCCGTCGTCGGCCGTGGACGAGCACCTTCCGGAGACTCGCTCCTCTCGCCGGAGCGATGCCCGCGGTTAAAGGCCGCCGTGGTCAGTTTCCCATCCTTGTTTTGTGTGTATAGATTTAGAGTTTTAGACGTGGTTGAGATGTCGAGATATAAAAAATAGAAGTCGATATCGGTGTTTGGTGTCCTTGTTCGCGGCCGGAGTTAGCCGATGGTCTGATGGTTTGTGATGGCCGATAGTGAGAATGTAAGGCTAGCGGTGGTCATTGGCGGTGGCAACATGCGTCGACGGTTACGGGCAAAAAAAGGATGGAGGCGTTCGCAGTGATAGTCCCAGCAGGAAGACATCTGGAAAGACGAACGTGCACGGGGAAAGCACGTAGGGGAAAAAAATAGTTAAAAAAAGGAAAAAAAATGGAAAATGGGATCCTGGGCTGGTCGGAGAGCCGGGTCAGGAAGTTGGGCAGATCGGGTTAGGGGACTCGGTCCGGATTTCTTATTTTATTAATAAAATATTTAAAAATTCAAAAAAAATATTAAAATATTAAAATTTCCAAAAAATTCGAAAATGTTAAAAAATATAAAAAAGGTCTGAAAAACATTAATAAATTAAAAAATTAAAAAAATGCAGAAAAATTCAGAAAAATTCCAAAAAATCCAGAAAATTAGGAAATTCCTAGAAATCAATTTTTAGATCAATTTCACTAGATTTTAGGTTAAAAAACTCAAACAAAATGAGAAAAAACCTTTAAAAAAATTTCCCAAAAATCAGATAAGCCATTAGGGCTTTACCTTAGAGCTTTTGATTGCATTTTCTTTTTAGAGACAATACTAGGTCGTTGGTTGTTTATTTTCTTTATGATTATCTGGTTGCGCACTTTTAATATATTGGTTGTTGTTTTCTATTTTTAGAACGGTTAGGTGGAATATTAGGCTTTTCGATAGGCTGCCCGGTATGTTAGTTTGCGAACGTTCAAGTTTAGGTACCGAAAGGGCACTAGTTAGATCGCTAGTGTAATCAAGTCCCTGAATTTTGGAATGTCTAGTTTTTGCACGCATCGAGACGACACTCCCGCGTCTTGATTAGGGTTTCTAGCTGACCCTTGATCATGGCTAGTGGCGACTCCATTCAAATGCGTAAATTAGAAAATTTTCGTCGTACGAGGTATGAGGCTTGGGAGTGCCTTAGTTTTTGGATTAATGAACCATTTGATTTATCTTTCGAACGAATCAATCGTTGTTCACATCCATTGACAAATACCTCTTGACCTAAACTCGATCAGTTCGGGTAGGTCGTGACACAAAGGTGGATGATCGGTCATCTGCATTACCTGCCCAATCAGCATCGGAGAGCCCGTGAAGAATGGATGTCATGGAGCGTGTTAGATGTAACTCATGAAATAGGCTTCCTTTTAAGTACCGGAGAAGTTGCTTAGCAGCAGCCCAATGTGTGATAGTGGGACGTTGCATGAATTGAGATAATTTGTTGACAGAGAATGCGATGTCGGGTCTTGTGATTGTGAGATAGTGAAGGGCCCCAATAAGACTTCAATACTCACTTGCAATGGTTGCCTCGGCAGGATCATTGGCAGATAAGTTGATTCCCACAGCCAATGGAGTGCTTACCTCCTTGGCTTCATCCATTTTGTGTTTTTGTAAAATCTCACGGATATACTTATGTTGAGAGAGAAGTATACCCGTCTTGGTTGGGATCACTTCAATGCCAAGAAAGTAATGAAGTGGCCTCAATCTTTCACAAAGAAATGCGTACACAAGGTTTCAATGAATTTGGCAATGAAAGAAGTGTCATTGCCTATGATGACAAGATCATCAACATAGACAAGGAAGAATGTTGTAATTGGACCCATGGTGTAAATGAACAAGAATGGATCAGAGCGGGAGCTACGAAAGCCGTGAGTGTGTAGGAATTTATTCAATGCGGTGTACCATGCCCTTGGTCCGTAAATAGCTTTCTTAAATTTGCATACATGGTTCGGTCAAGTCGAATCAATAAACCCCGAAAGTTGAGTCATGTATACTTCATTCGTGAGATCCCCTTGGAGGAACGCATTGTTGACATCAAGTTGCCGAAGTGGCCATCCTTGGTTCAATGCAATAGAAAGCATAACGCGAATGGTGGTCGGTTTGACAACGGGACTAAAGGTATCATTGTAGTCAATCCCGGGGTGTTGGTGGAAGCTTTTGGCAACGAGACGCGCTTTATAGCTCTCAATACTGCCGTCAGGTTAGCGTTTAATCCGGAAGATCTACCTGCAACCAACAACATTACTAGAATTTGTATTAGGGGTGAGTTCCCATGTTCCATTGAGCAGTAGCGCATTAAACTCCTCAGACATGGCATGTCGCCATTTGGCATCCTGCAAGGCTTGAGTAACACATGTTGGTTCGATGGTATTGGGTAGAGGATGTTTAGTGGTGTGATGAATTTGTTTGGATTTGAAGATGTTATTCCTGGATCGTGTAATCATTGGATGGCTGCGTGTTGCGAACGGTTGAGGTAGTGGTAACGTTGGTTGTGGTGGTGGATCAGAGGATGAGGAAGGTGGGTCCGATGGGGTAGGGTTTATGGTAGACAATGATATGTTATTTTGATTTGAGTTGGTTTGGGTTTCAGTTAAGGGGTCAGTTGTGGGTGGATTGAGTGGTGGCTGAGGTTGTGATTCAAGTTGAGGATGGTTGTTGGTGGCGTCAATGTTGTGAACTAGAGAAGTAGCTGTTACATGGGGAATAGGCAGCGGGTTAGGAGCAGTTGTAGGAGCTTGCGATTGGATCGGCGTTGGGACACGAGGCGAGGCTGGACTTGTTTGTTGGGCAGTAATTGAGAGTTGGATCCATTTGGGAGTCGTAGGTGGTAATGGATTTGGAGGTGAGGAGTTTATTGTGACATATGGAAAAATGTGTTTGTGGAACACAACATGACAAGAAGTATAAACGCATTTGGTTTGGGGTTCGAAACATTTGTATGCGTTTTGAGAAAGTGAGTAGCCAAGGAATATATACGGACGGGAATGGTTATCAAGCTTGTTTTGGGTATAGGGGCGGAGCCACGAATAGCATAAGCATCCGAAAATTTGAAGTTTGAAATAGTTTGGCTTTTGATTGAAGAGTTTTTAATTTGGAGATTGATATTGAAGGATTAGGCTGGGTAGTCAATTGATGAGATATGTAGCGGTTTGACAGGCAAAATGAGGTTGGAAGAGATGCGTTGTGGAGTAAAGTTAAGCCCATTTCTACAACATGGCGATGTCGCCGTTCGGCGGTGCCGTTGTGTTGCGGGGTGTGAGGAGGAGTGGTGAGGTGAGAAATACTGTGTGTGGCGAAAAAAGTTTTGAGTTTTTGATACTCACCTCTGCCATCGGAGTAGACAGAGATAATAGGACGTTGAATTTGTTTTTCGACAATTTGTTTAAAAGGACTAAAAATGGCATAAACATCAGATTTTTTTTGCATAGGATAAAGCCATATGTATTTTGTAAAATGGTTGACAAATGAAACGTAATATTTGAAACCATCAACCGAGGTGTCCAGAGTAGGACCACAAACATCGGTATATAGGAGTTCTAGTGGATTTTGACTCGAGAGAGTAGAAACATTGAATGGCAAACAATGACTTTTGTTGCATTGGCACGAATCACAATTTGATTTGGAAATGGAATTGGTCATAAGACTTATGGGTAATGAAAATGTCCTAACTACATATTTTTGAATGAAGAGAGGAGTCCCAAATGTCGATGCCAATCGCAATGAGCCACTTTCTCTCCTATGAAAGCCACGGGTTGGTCTTTGTGTGGCCATATGAAGAGTGGCATCTGATAAACTCTGTGCTTATGCTTGCCACGCAACAACGTCACTTCTGTTTGAAGATCCTTCACCAAAAAGAAAGTGGCAAAAAATTCAATAGAAGTATTATTTTGGGCACAAAATTTAGAGACAGAATTAAATTTTGAGTAAGGGACGGGGCAAAACAAAGGTGTTTTCAGGAGACACAAGTTTTGTCGTCCTAACATGTGAATACTCAAACGTGTCCCGTCGCCAATAACAATGTCATCTAGTCCTTCATATTCCGAGTGGAGAGATAGGTTTGCTAAGTCGTTAGTGAGGTGGTGGGACGCTCCTGAATCAACAAGCCATTGTGGGGCTGAACGTGTGGTTGTTGTGTGGTGTACAACAGGTTCGATATTTGGACGACCTTGGATACGATAGCAAGTCTTGGCCGTGTGGCCATATTTATCGCAAAATTGACATAGAGGTCGAGAGTCATGAGATTGAGATGAGCTGTCCCGCTAGGTGGAGTTTCTATGGGATTGTTGGCTGCTAGAGTTGTTGTAGGCACCATGAGAAGCACCACGTCTGTTTTGGGCACCGCTCCAGCGAGCAGCGGACAACCTAGAGCGTGATTTGGTAGTATACTGAGCAGTGACAGGAATGAATTTTGCAGCTTTTTCTTTATGCTTAAGATAAGCTTCATAAGCGACAAGTTTGTCGTGTAATTCCTCAAATGAAATAGGATTTTCTCTAGCGCGAATTGCAGCCTCTAATTCTTTAAATTCAGGACCAATTCCACGTAAAGTATAACAATATCATCATCTTGAAGGGGTGTATCAATAATGGAGAGTTCATCGGCAATACCCTTTAATTCTTAAAGATATTTGGAAACTGACCTCAATTGACGCCGGATTGTGGACAACTGGTCCTTGAGAAACATCACTCGAGAACGGGATTTGTTGGCATAAAGGTTGGTGAGCTTTTTTAGTGCCTCTTGAGAGGTTTCGCTGAATGCAATAAGCGGCAAAATAGATTCAGAAACTGAGTCGAAAATGGCGGATAACAATAGCTAGTCCTGGCGGATCCACAATGTGCGTGTTGGGACTGGCTGGTCCAGACGAATCAAGTGACGGACAAGGGTGTGTGCCATCAACAAATCGGAGCAGATCATGCCCGATTAAAGTGGCTTGAAGTTGTGCTCGCCAAGAGGGAAAGTTGCCAGCTGTGAGCTTCACGGGAAGTTGAACAGTGTTGCCGATGGTGACGAGACCAATGTTGCCGATGGTGATGAGACCAGTTGCGGAAGAGTTGGTGTTGTCACTGGTTGAACTCGATATGGTGGGATCGAAGGCTTGGTTGAGCGAAAAAGCTCTGATACCATATAAAGTTTAAGAGAATTGAGAGAATTCTGAAGAAAAGATTTTATGCAACTGATACATTTTCCATCCGCTAAGTACATGTATTTATACAAGAGATTACAAGCCGTTAGAATCAATCAAATTGAATTTACAATCCCTTATCTTAGCACTTGCTTGTTATGTGAGATTCTTCCTTGACTTTAGCACTTGTGTGATTTGATTTGATCTTGATTCCTTGATTTGTGCCGTTATCCTTAACACAAAGCACATCAATAAATCGCATGATGCCTACTTGCATGGACAATGATCATTTCACTGAACAGAAACAACTTTTTAATTCTCTATCTGGTCCGAATGTTTCTTTTCTTCGTTACATTTTGTATCATAGGTTGAAGGGAAAAAAATGGAGACATACCTTAGCTAGATACTCCATTTGTTTGCTCTCCTGGTAAGTTAATCCTTTCTGCGTCGGTTCTCTCCTTTTAAGGATCTGAATTTGCTCCTCCTGGAAATTGAACTCAACTCAAAACCAATTTTTCAGAATTTTAAATGAATTTTGGCAATATTCTACGCAACCGATGTAGAATAGCACAGGGTGTTTTTCTGATCGAGAGCTGTAGCTGTTATGCGAGAATAAGCAGCTCTGGATTAATATCATGTTATATGCATAGTGACACCAATAAACTCGGTAATCAAATCTTTGTGGCCATCCTTAAATGCTATGTTACTTGTACAATCATTTAGCAAATTCCTACAAGGTAAGTCAACTAAAAGGTTTATCTTCCTGCTTTACCATGAGAAAACTTGGTGATTGGGTTGTTATCGTGCGGACCGTACCTTCGCTTTCTGCAAGGTATCTGGATTCTCGCAAAAGTACTGGACCATCCACATCGTAGCTAATGCGACGCTATCAACACCGGCTAAAAGGTACATGAGTAGAATGTCAATGATCCCGTCTTTGCTTAATGCTTGACCGTCCTCATCTTCTGCCTCCATGAGTAAATCTAGCATACTTTTGCTCGCTGTGTATGCATCGTTCTTCTTCATTGACTTCCTCCTATCCACGATTTCTTTAAAGATCTTTTCCAGTGCTCTCTTAGCCTAATGAGCAGTAAGCCATTACCATGTCATACGAGTGGCTCATACACGAAGAACCAATGTTATTTCCAATGATACTTTGAGAAATATTAATGAACCCCGGAAGTTGATTTTTTATGCGAGACTGACTGAGGTAATCTAGGCTCTTGCTCTTACCTTGATTGCCCAATGAAATTGGAAACCGGGAAGATTTATGGCCAAGGAATTGAACCCCTTGATGATTTCACCCAACAGATTCATGATGCTTGAAATGAAGGAATCATCGGTCACCGAACCGAAGAAGATGGGAAGAACCACCTTGAAAGTGGCCCTCTTCATTTCCTCATAGGACTCGATTGGACGGTCCATTTTTGCACATTCCTCCAGTGAACCAATCATTATCTTTTCGATGTGCTTGATGTACATGGACAGTGACTCGTTGCCTTTGATTTTAGCTGCCGTCAAGCGGAGGAAATGTTTATGTGCAGAATTCGACATGTTGGGGAATGATTTCTTCCCTACCAGTTCTTGGGTGCGTTTTAGGGTAACTAAGTTTGAAATTCTCTTTATCTGCCAGTATTCGTCTACAAGTCTCAGGCATGGAAAGGATGATGCTTGGCTTTCCAAACATTACGGTCTGGTACATCCCCATCCCACCATATCTGTACAACAAAATGCAGGTTTATGTCAAAGTTATTCTGTTACTATGAATTTTTCAAGCTGAAATAGACTTTGTTAGTGAAATTGATAGGCTGATCAAAGCATATCGTCCCATGTTAAACATTCTCCCAGCTGGAAGTCACAAAATTCAATAACCTGGCACTTCTGTGTTGCTTTATAAATCAAGATAACATCAAACTTACGTGCTTTAACCAAAAAGTAACTGTTCTATCAGATTCAGGCAAATGATTCCATTTTCTTCTAGTTTGCTAAGGTCACGAGAATTATGTGA
The DNA here is from genome assembly GCA_031216285.1 of Syzygium syzygioides. Lineage (NCBI taxonomy): Eukaryota > Viridiplantae > Streptophyta > Magnoliopsida > Myrtales > Myrtaceae > Syzygium > Syzygium syzygioides. The sequence goes on from CM062245.1 coordinate 25,348,986, forward strand.
AGGGAGAGAGACCTGGTGACGAAGCTTGAGATGAACGAATCGGGATCTCTGAACTTGAAAGCTCTCAAGAATGACAACATTTTCCCAAGAAAAGGCCATCCCATGTCACCTGGAGGAAGAGAATATTGCTTCTCTCCTAATTTTCTCACATAAAACCACTCATTGATCTTCCTAAGAAACCCAAAGACAAAAGCATAACACCCTACAAAGCATGTGAAGATCAAGTACAGCAAGTTCACTTCCATCTCCAATCTCTATTTGGCATTCATCCTCAGGAGTCTACCTCTGTATATATAGCTACTTTGCTGCCGCGCAATGCACAATCTTCAGATCACTCAATTACAAATTTCTTGTCTAATTGGATAGGATTATTTAGGCTATGTCAACTTCAATGTTAAAAGGATCGAAAGGTACTTGCGTGATACATATAAATGAAAACTTATGAAGATATACCGATTAGTCTTTGACGAGGTAAGCATTATTATTGAATTTGCTAGTATGTGAGAGTGAGAGTAACCGATGGAGATGGACAGAGCTCCGCAAAAGCAAGAAGCCATGATTTTGAGCGGACATTCAGAATAAACGAAACAAGAACACAGATGGCCGCCTCCGTTAGGATGCCAGATCACAAGTTAAGCTCAAAGTCGTAGCACATTTCCCGTCACTGAGATGCTTAATGAGCACTGACCTTTCCTTGGCCTTGTACTTACATGTTCCTGTTCTATCTTCCTTGTTTGATCCGATGCCCCCTCCTTTTTGTTTAGATAGCATCGACTTGTATTGGTTACATGTGTGAAACAATGCTAAGCTTCTTCCTTATGTGGATTAACTAAGCTAATACTCTTGAAAATTTATATCAAGTTTGAACCCGTGAAGAAAATCCGATCCAAGCAAGAAATTATTTAAATATTTGCCATGGTGGAGTTGTATCCCTAGTTTGAGTAGGTTTCTTAGTTTGAATCTAATAAATGAGTTTCTTATTTTAGAACCAAATATAACATATATAAGAAGTGGGCCAAGTTGGGAATTGCACTAAATTGCCCATATTTACAAAATGAACTTGAATTTAGAATAGAGAGAGAGAGAGATCCCTTAACTTTTTTGAATTTGCAGGACCCCAACCCACTCATTACCCTTGCTTGGTCGAATTCTTCATGTGCAACAACATGTGATGTTCTAAATTAGAAAGTAAATACCCGAGGCAAAGAATTTCAGCAAGATACAAAATAAGAAAGTGATTTTTAGACCAAACTTGGGGAGTAGATCTTTTGGCTGTAACAATCAACTGTACGACGTGCTGGTGAATTTTATTCCAAGTGTTTGAAACTGTAAAATTTTTATACTAAATTTTTTGTTGTAATCCCTTTGTGAGATTTTTTTTTGGTCAGAATCCCTTTGTGAGATTGAATAATAGTTTTGCGAGGAACTTTGAGGGCTAAAAACTGTGTGATTTATTGAGTACAATTGGGTCTGGGAAACACTGACATTGTTCGAGTGATTTGTGTGTGATTATAATTTTCATTGTATCGCTTAATTTATAGTGGGATATTGTGCTGCTCACCCCATGGACTAGGTCCTATTGACCGAACACGTAAATCGGGTGTCCGGTTTATTTCATTGTATTGTTCGATCACTTGTTTTTTGCAACAATTAGTATCGGAGCCAAACTTGATTGACTTGAAGCGAATTGATGGTGACAAAAGATGTCACGCCCCGATCTCCATCAAGCGCGCGACTCCCTTACCTAGTCGATTAGTGTGACGTCCCAGGAATGTCGCCGACCTCAAAGTCTGCATTAGAGATTTACAACCACAATATTAACAATTAATCCCTGACAAATAAAACTGGGGAGAATAGGGAGGATGTACGTTTTCATTTCTCATTGTTAAACTTAGACCATAATATTTACAGTTACAAAGCCACTACATATGTAAGTGCCCCAAAAACTACAAGTCACTAAATATACAGGTACACACCAAACTACATCTACAATACTGTGGAAGTGTGCTTAATCTAGATAAAGTTATCGCCCATCGGCAACTCTGCAACATCCAACTCGGTGTGCACGGGTACCCCAAAATGCTTTGGTGGCGATGGTGGAGGATTCATGGCTCAAATCGGGGTTCTGAAATGTTTGGTTGAACCAATCGTGAGAACACTTCTAAGTAAGTTCACCCCTAAACTCTACCTAGCCTATCACGTATCTCCAGATAATCACACAGACACACGTGCATTCGTACACATCAAGTCTTCACATCACAGGCACCTCAAATAATATAGTCAGACTCAAACATGCGTACACCCGTACTCAATCACAATCACGTCGTATGCAACACATGCATGTACCAATTCTCATCCCACTATTCTTTCCGTTCTCATTTCTTCTTTCTCATTCCTCGCTAGTGACTCGCGTTGAAGTACACATCTCAGGTACACTGCGATCATTCACCACATCTGGCCTGCGTACTCGTTCACGCCTCAGGCCCCAATCGCGACCTGAGCATCACACGCCCCAGGCCCGATCCCAACTTAGCCCGCGCCAAATGCAACAGGCCTATATGATTGGAACCCGAGCTTATAATGCCTCGATCCAATCCCGGTCTCACCCGAGCTGATCGTGCCTCGGACCGATTATCATTCTTGCTTTTTCAAGCCTCAGTCTATGCCAAATGCAACAGACCTACGTGATCGCGGCCTGAGTTTATGATACTCGGCTCAATCCCAAACTCGCACTTTCGCACTTTCACACACTTTCCCACCATCACTTGCCATATCATAATTTCCTTCTCACTCATGCCCATGCTCCACACACATTTATCACACGCAACTGGCCCTTCACACGTGGCCCACATACGCATTATTTTACACGTAGCTCATGCACATTCAGCATAGGACATGGTAATACCAATAATTAATTTAATCTGACTCACGTGTGCACCCAACAAGCATATACAGTCACCCAATTGCACAATAATATACTCAATTTAATCACCACAATTTATTTATAATTTAAATATACGTCCAACACGTAAATTCTCATTTTTCTCCTACCAAACGGCGTCGGATTAATTCCGATCTTTCACGGAACTTTCTCGCCATAAAATACTGGTTCTAAAAATCCAACTTGCGTCCCGAACAAATCATCACAGCCTCATGAACAGTAAATCACAGCTTGTGAACAGTAATTCGCAGCCCATATTATTCAGAATTTTCCAATAAAAATTTTCTGGTTTCAATTCTAAGGCCCGCCACCTAATCCCACTTCCAAATTATACTATTCCGCACCTAATCTATTCCCAGTTTTGCCCAAAATCACCTGTCGATACCCGAAATCCTAAATTGGGTTTAGAGCGCGACTTACCCGTGTTCTAGACTATCGCGGCTAGAACGGAAAGCGGCGGCACTTAATCGGAGACGGCGGCGATGGTGTATGGCTCATGGGTGTTGGCGATCAGCTTGGGTGGCGACGGCGCGGCTTGGGCATGAGGGAGAGAGAGTCACGGTGGGGAGGGGAAATTGGCGTTTCACGGCAAAAGGGAGGGAGCTCACGGCAGAAAAGGGGGAATGAGAGAGAGAGGAGAGAGAAAAGATTGGTCTTGACTAAATAGTGCCTATGACTAAAAATATCTAAGGCACAAATAATCAAAACGCCCTTGTCCAACAAAACTAATCCTTTAATAACTCTTAGGGGTAATTTTGGTCACTTTCTCCGTTTCTTGTCTAAATCGAATTTTTCCGAAGGAATTGAGCACACCAAAAATTCACACGTGTCACGTGCAACGTCATCCTAGTGTTCCGACATGACTTCCTAATTTTTCGGTGTTCAATTTGGGCAAAAATTTCATAATTAAATTCTAGTAAACGCAACTCGAGCGTTTCTCAAGCTAACGGGTGGCTTGCTGGGGAAATTCACAGAATCGACTCATGACTGATACTGAATCGAGTCACGTGCAAATCCGTTTGGTATGTGATGACCTCGGTTGTCATTAAAATCACGAAAATCAATCACTTGATCCGAGAGGTACGATCGTTCAGTATAATTTCGGAATCATTCGTCAAGTCGTTTCGTAGTTCAATGGAATCACCTGCGATCTGCTACTAGGATAGTGGCGAACTGACCCCTAACTATCCTTGGATCGGCCAACAGTGGCTCAAAATATCACTTCCGCAATTTAATGGTCAAAATCTATTCACGATCGAATTTCTTTTAGTCGCGCGAATTTAATTCTCCTATTAGCATTTCTCTAATGGTTAGCATTCCAAGGAATGATCAGTTCCAGGCGAGAATTTACTGCGAGCACATTTTATAAAACTCAATTATTCAATAAATTCCAATTGGTGGAATTTCGGGATGTCACAAAAGAAGAAATAGTGAAGATCGACATTTTGATAGGAAGAATTTTGATTTTTGGAAAATGCAGATTGAGGATTATTTGTATAAGAGGAATCTCTATAATTACCGCTATTTGGAGAGAAGCTAGATTCGATAAAGCAAGCTGATTGAGATTTGCTGAATAGACAGATGTTGGTTGTTATTAGGTGAATGTTGGCTCATAGTGTTGTGTTTAATATCATAAAAGAGAAGACTATCGTGGGGCTCATAGATGCACTGTTGAACATGTACCAGAAGCCTACTATAATTAGCAAGATTTACCTAATGCGACATCTCTTCCACTTAAAAAAGGCGAAGGTACGTCGGTTGCTAAGCATATTAATAAATTCAAATTTGCAATTAGTCAATTGAGTTCGGTTGAGATCAACTTTGATGATGAGGTGAGTGTTTTGATTCTATTGTACTCATTGCCTTACAGTTCGAATACTTTTGTTACTGCTGTCAATTATACACATGAACATTATCTTTGATGGGCGAAAAACAGAAGGACAATGAAAGGTTCAGTTTGAAAGAGAGATAACAAGGCACCGGATAATAACGTCTTAAGTGACACATGATGCATCGCGGGAATCATTTAATGGCTTTTTTGAATCGGACAAGGCAATGGTCCACAGGCAATGGTCATGGCAGGTACGCCACTGGGCTATCTGGGTTAAGCCTTTCCATGCTGCACCAAACAATTAAAGATATAATTGTCATCAATTCATTAAACGACACTGAAGGGAATTTTTAGAGAATAGGGGAAGAACTCACTCGTAGTGAAGGACATAGTGATGGAGAAAAATGGACATTTCAAGCTTTGCCAACTCCATTCCAGGGCACAATTTGCTTCCCGCTCCAAATGGTAGGAAAGTTTCTGCTTTTGCTTTTTCCTGCCAACACAAACCCCAAACCCCAAATAACATATATCGTTTCATATATAGCTACATGTATATATCTACACATACCTAAGCTCAAGTGCAAGCTCGCAGAGAAAGAGTACTTACTTCCCATCTTAACGGGTCGAATTCTTCCGGTTTTGCATAGTTCTCAGGATCTGAATGAAGTCCCCTTAGATAAGCTATTACTTTCCAACCTTTGGGTACGAGGTAGCCTGTAAATAACCCACGAATTTTGTCATGCATACCTCTCGAGCGAGTTCCCCTAATCAATTTGAGCATCGGCATACTGACCGTTGAGTTTAACGTCAGTTGTGGCCTCTCGAAAGAGCCTGACCGTGAGATTACTTCTTCGAAGCGTTTCATTAGCCACCTGAGTAATAGCATCGAGTGCTTCATATGTGCTAGCTCAGTGTAGAAAAGTTCATGTCTGATCGTGTACTGATTCAAAGTAGCTAATAAGCTATTTTCCTTGAGAAGAGTTCATATTTGATCGGGTATTGATTACTTTGTAACAGCGTCCAGTACTTCATACCTTGGAAAGATATTCCATTTGTTTAATCTCCTGGAGAGTCAATGCCTTCTGGGTAGTTGGTCTCCTCCTAATGGTTTCCTCTTGCTCTTCCTGAAAAAATCTCGCTACTTTAAAAAGCAAACTCCGACGCGACTTTCAACCCCAAAAAATTCACAGTGAGAATGTGAATAGTCATGTATAAGTCAAACCGATGTTCGACACAATTGGTATAATTATAAGAAAAATATTTGGTAAGACATATGGAAATGTCTCCCTCCAAATTACTTTGAAATTATCTAACCTTTAGTTTTCGCAATATCTCAGGATGTTCTTTGAGGTAGATAGCAGCCCACATAGAGCCATGAGCTGTGGTTTCGAGGCCATTAAGCAGGAACATGATAGATACGAATGGCCTCCTCATCCAATTTCACCCCATTCTCATCTTCCACCATCAATAAAACCGACATCACATCCTTTCGCTCCATTGCCTGGTCTTTCTTGTTTCTGTCCATCCTCTTCTTTTCCACACTGTCTTTAAAGATCATCACCAATTTTCTTCTTGCCTAAGACAACATAAGATGAGTTCTGTGACCTCACGATGTAAAGCGATACAATGAGATTTCAAGTCATTGCTAACATGTAATCCTATTGCCCTGAGTGCTCCATGAAAATTAAATCCAGGGAGGTTGATGGGTATGGCCAGAAACCCTTCGCCCAAGTCATAAAATAAGCTTTCCATCTCGTCTAAATCGTCGTCGACGATAGTGCCGAACAAGATGTTGGCGATGACCTTGTAAGTCACCTTGTTCATCTCGTTCATGAGAGGAATTGGCCGCCCAAGCTCAGCCCATCTCTCCATGGTGGCCAGGATGTCCTCGATCTTGCCGACGAACAGAGAGAGCACCTCCATGCTGTTGATTGGGGCGACCGTCAAATGATGGAGCCGCTTGTGCTCCGAGAGTGAGATGCCGTGGAACGATCTGTTGCCAAATATCTTTTTGTTTGCTTTCCGGTAGCCAGGCACGAAGTGTTGGTCATTTGTCAACACACGCTTGCACATCTCAGGATTGCTTACAATGATGCTTTGACATCCATATAGGAAGGTCCTGTATATGCATGTACGCCCAAATCTGCAGCGAAGCAACTATACAATGGTTAAATTATCATGTTTGTCAAGATTAGAGTTAGGTACATGTAATCCTAGTACTGCATTCACCAATTTAAATATTATTGTCTAACATATCTTCTGTCACATCCTATCTCTATGCAAATACCCATTGGTTGGAGTGCTTCCAAAGGATATATTATCTGTTTATATTGTGCTGAACAAGGATGCTTGTATGGCGCATTACGCATGTATCATAGATTCTCATACTGGGTTCCACAAAAAATAAGAATTTCTCATGCAGTTTGTGTTGAATAAACATTAAATGTCCGTTTTTATTAGTGCGTTATTTCAGCAGTTTTATAGGAAAATGAAATGTCAAGAGTCAGCAGTTACTCTTACGGGTGATAATGGGTTTTAATTTTGGTTTATGGCTATTAATAGAATTGCCTATAATTAAGTTTATTTCAGTTTTAGAAGGGCAGACTACAACCTATAAATCATTGTATTGCTTGTAAGGTTGACATAGAATCGAGAATAAAGCTTCTCTTCAGAAATTAGTTTCTCCACAAGTCCATAGTTTTCTGCCAACAATTTTTTTTTACAAATTGGTATCAGAGCCGATGGGGAGTGTAATCAATAATGTGCCGCTGCCCCGATTAACGAAGGTGAACTACGAGAATTGGAGCATCCAAATGAAAGCTCTTCTCGGTTCTGTGGATTGTTGGGAGGTGGTTCAAGAAGGTTTCGAAGAACCAGAATCTACTGCAGGATATACGGCGGCTCAAAATAAGGCGTTGAAAGAAACGCGATCAAAAGATAAGACGGCATTGTACATGCTGTTCCGAGCTGTTGATGAGTCGGGCTTTGAGAAGATTGCGAGTGCGACAACTTCAAAAGAAGCGTGGGACATCTTGGAGACTACGTACAAAGGAGCCGACCGAGTTAAACAAGTTCGCCTTCAAACTCTTCGCAACGAGTTAGAAGGCATGAAGATGAAGGAGTCGGAAGGTGTGTCCGATTACATCACGCGTGTTCAAACCGTGGTGAATCAACTCAACCGAGACGGAGAAAAGTTGTCCAATGCGCGGGTCGTGGAGAAGATTCTGAGGTCGTTAACCGACAGTTTCGAGAATGTGGTATGTGCCATAGAAGAGTCAAAGGATCTAGCAACGTTCACGGTCGATGAGCTTGCCGGTTCCCTTATGGCACATGAATATCGTAAGAAGAAGAAGAAGGAGGAGACACTTGAGCAGGCACTTCAAACCAAAGCATCGATCAATGACGAAAAGATATTCTATTCTCAAAACTTTCGAGGTAAATGGCGTGGCCGTGGTGGTCGAGGAAATAGTCGCGGTGGGAAAAGCCGCGGTCAAGAAGGGTATCATGAGGAGAAGGGGCAATCAAGCCAACAGAATTGGCGCGGAAGAGGACGCGGTCGTGGAAGAGGCGGTCGGTCAAATTATTCCAACATCGAGTGCTACAAGTGTGGCAAATATGGTCACTATGCGAAGGATTGCAATTCCGATAAGTGTTACAATTGTGGAAAGGTGGGGCATTTTGCAAAAGAATGTCGAGTCGAGAAAAAGGTGGAAGAGACAACCAACCTAGCCACGGAAGATGAGGTGAAAGAAGGTTTTCTCTTAATGGCATATAACAAAGTCAACACCGACAACGACACGGTGTGGTACCTCGACACGGCTGCAAGCAACCATATGTGCGGGCACGAGCATTGTTTCAAAGAGATGCGAAAGGTTGAAGCTGTATCTGTATCGTTTGGAGATGGCTCGAAGGTTGAAGTCAAAGGCCAAGGTACGATTTATTATTTACAAAAGGATGGTTTAGTTGGGTCAATCCAAGATGTGTATTACGTACCAGACCTCAAGAGCAACATTTTAAGTATGGGGCAACTCATGGAGAAAGGTTATTCGGTTTTTATGAAAGACCGGATATTACTGTTGAAAGACAAGCAAGGACGTTCAGTCGTTCAAGTTGAAATGGGGAGAAATCGGATGTACAAACTGAATTTGAGAAGTGTACGAGAAAAATGTTTGCAAGTCAACGTAGAAGACAAGGTGTCACTGTGGCATCTCCGTTTTGGTCACCTACATCATGAAGGCCTAAACAAGTTGGCAAAGAAGAACATGGTGCACGGACTACCGGACATGGAATACGAGGGAAAATTTTGTGAAGAATGTGTTCTCAGAAAGCATGCGAGAATGTCGTTTCAAAAGAAGGCAGAATATCGGGCTAAGCAACCTCTCGAGTTGATTCATTCCGACATATGTGGACCAATCACTCCTGAATCTTTCAGCGGCAAAAGGTATTTCATTTCCTTTATTGATGATTTCTCACGAAAAACTTGGGTTTATTTTCTAAAAGAAAAATCCAAGGCGTTCGAGGTGTTCAAAAAATTCAAAGTGCTGGTGGAAAAGGCAACCGGTAGACACATCAAATCTGTACGATCCGATAGAGGCGGCGAGTACACTTCGACGGTTTTCATGGAGTATTGTGAGGAGCAAGGCATAAGGCGATTTCTAACCGCACCGTACTCTCCACAGCAAAACGATGTGGCCGATAGGAAGAACCGGACCATTCTCGACATGGTTCGGTCAATGCTCAAGAGCAAGAAAATGCCGAAGGAATTTTGGGCGGAAGCCGTGCAATGCGCCGTCTATATTCAAAATCGGTGTCCACATGCGAAGTTGTATGATCAAACACCACAAGAGGCATGGAGCGGACAAAAACCGACAATCTCTCATCTCAAAGTATTCGGCAGTTTGGCCTACGCACACGTGCCGGATCAACGAAGAACAAAGCTCGAAGACAAAAGCAAAAGATATATTTTTATTGGGTATGATGAGAAAACAAAAGGATACAAGCTATTCGACCCGATAAGCAAGAAGATTCTAGTGAGCCGTGATGTACGAGTTCATGAGGCAAATGAATGGGATTGGAATAAAGCAACAGAGGGTATCATCAAAGTTGGAGAATCATCAACTGCTATACCAACAACCATACCGGAAAATTCTGAAATTATTGATGATGAAGATGAACCGCGACAACCCAAAATGCGAAGTTTACAAAATTTGTATGATTCGACAAATGAGGTACACCTTGTATGTCTTTTGGTGGATTCCGAGAATATACGTTTTGAACAGGCAGTGCGAGACAAGAAGTGGCAAACTGCCATGGATGAGGAGAGCGAGATCGGGAAGGCAGGGCTCAGGAAGAAGCTCGTCAAGGAAGGCGAAGGGTGGGAGACCCCGAGCTCCGGCGACGAGGTCGAAGTTCATTACACGGGGACGCTGCTCGACGGGACCAAGTTCGACTCGAGCCGCGACCGCGGGGCGCCATTCAAGTTCAAGCTCGGTCGAGGTCAAGTGATCGAGGGATGGGATGAAGGGATCAAGACTATGAAGAAGGGTGAGAATGCCATATTCACCATCCCTTCGGAACTAGCCTATGGTGATTCAGGATCCCCTCCCACCATTCCTCCTAATGCCACTCTTCAATTTGATGTTGAGTTGCTCTCATGGACTAGTGTGAAAGATATATTCGAGGATGGAGGGATTCTCAAGAAAGTTCTTGTGGAAGGAGAGAAGTGGGAGAATCCCAAGGACCTAGATGAGGTTTTTGTTAAATATGAAGCAAGCCTCGAAGATGGGACACTCATTTCGAAATCAGATGGAGTGGAGTTCACTGTGGGAGATGGATATTTCTGCCCTGCTTTGGCTAAGGCCGTAAAGACGATGAAGAAAGGAGAGAAGGCTTTGCTGACTGTGATGCCACAATATGCATTTGGGGAGACTGGCAGACCGGCTTCTGGGGATGAGGTAACTGTTCCCCCTAATGCTAGCCTCCAAATTATGGTTGAGCTAGTCTCATGGAAGACTGTTTCTAATGTAACCATAGACAAGAAGGTCTTGAAGAAAACTTTGAAGGAAGGAAGTGTGGAATTAGTGCACGTGGCAAGTCGGGACCAAGTCGCGGATATCTTCACGAAACCGCTACCGATTATACTTCTCGACAACTGCAAAAGATTGATCGGCATGAAAGATGGCAGAAGCATTTAAGTTTATGGGGGAGTCTTGTTGAATAAACATTAAATGTCCGTTTTTATTAGTGCGTTATTTCAGCAGTTTTATAGGAAAATGAAATGTCAAGAGTCAGCAGTTACTCTTACGGGTGATAATGGGTTTTAATTTTGGTTTATGGCTATTAATAGAATTGCCTATAATTAAGTTTATTTCAGTTTTAGAAGGGCAGACTACAACCTATAAATCATTGTATTGCTTGTAAGGTTGACATAGAATCGAGAATAAAGCTTCTCTTCAGAAATTAGTTTCTCCACAAGTCCATAGTTTTCTGCCAACAATTTTTTTTTACAGTTTGCGCATCGTTTATCATTTTTTCTATCTTGTCATTCACAGAACAAAACTACGTACACAGTATCTTTTTCTTTTGAGTTGCTGAAACTAAAAAAAACCAAGATAGACCATGAACAAAGCAATTAAACATGATAGGCTCATTAGGAGAGACCTGGAGATGAAGCTATCCGAGAAGGAATCAGGACGGCCGTTATTGAAAGCCCTAAAGAAGGTCCACATTCGGCCGATCAAGGGCCAGCCCATGTCGCCGGGAGGCAGCAGAGAAGCTCTGTGCCTCCCCAAACTGCTCCCGTACACCCACTCATTCACTCTCTAGAGAAGCGTGAATACGAGGCCGCAGCCGCACACCAATGCAGCAACCACCACTCTCGCTACCTGAATCACCTCCATCGATTTCGACCTCGCTCTGTATGCTTTGAGCCTCGACTCTATAAAGATACGAATGGTCTCCTATATATAGTGTTTTTTGTTCTTCATTTCATGTCACGATGCATCGTGTGTGCATCAGCTGATCCAAGACTCCCATTTTTTGGGATATTTAGTCAATTAAGCCTCATTTTGTAAGGGTTCGGCAATAATATTTTCGGTCAACGATAGTTTATTGATGACCAATAATATTTTGCAAGGGCTCATCTTAAATTTTATACCCATCACAGCAAAACACTATAATGCAAAGGCAAAAGAAAAGAAATAACTGACGTCGAAGCTCTTCAACGGTGCCGGCGACTTCCCTAATCGCGGTGTCCTGCCCATAGGACGAACATAACGAACACAATTGTCAACATGCTAGTAAAATTGTATTGGACCACATGAATTCACGGGGAAAATTATTTAAAAAGTCATAAACCTATTGCATTTTTACTAATTCAGTTCTAAAACTTTCAATTTTACGAATTAAGTCCTAAATTTTTTCACTTCTTGCCAATTGAGTTCATCAAGCTAATTTTGGTTGGAAATCTCTAACGTGGACGCCGGCCGGCCTAAGTAGACAATTTTTAATAGTATTTTAATATTTTTTGATTTTTTATGTTTCTTTTTTATTCTTTTTCCTTTTTCTATTTTTCTTTTTTCCCCCTCCCCTCCTTCCTCCTCCAGCCGGTTGCCAAGCATCAACAACTAGCCAGAGGGGAGGTCTGGCGAGGGCGACCTTGGGTGAGCCTCGCCGTGACTGGGCAAGGCTCCAGCCATGGCGAGGTCGAGCCTCGCACTTCGCTAGCCTCAGGTGAGCCTCGCCATCGCTAGGCGGGGCTCTAGCCATGGCGAGGTTGGCCTCGCAGTCGCTAGGAGAGGCTTGACCTTATCGGATCGAGCGAGGCTAAGCCTCGCCGTCGTTGGGGAGGGTGAGCCTTGCCATGGCTAGGCGAGGCTCGACCTCACTAGATCTAGTGAGGTTGATCTTGCCCAGCCATGGCGAGGCCATGCCTCACCAAGTGCTGGCGAGGCTCAGTGAGCCTCGCCCAACCTTACTGGACCTCCCCCCTCTGGCTAGTTGTTGATGCCCTACGACTGGTTGGAGGAGGGAAGAAGGGGTGGAGAAAAAAATAAAAAAAAATGAAAAAGAATAAAAAACAATAAAATTCGAAAAATATTGAAATATTATTAAATTTGTTCGCGAAAGGGCCATGTAGGCTGGCCGGCCAGCGTCCACGTAAGCACTTTCTATCAAAATTAGCCGAATGAATTCAATCGATCAAAAGTGAAAAACGTTTATGATTAAATTGATAAAACTGAAAGGTTTTAGACTGAATTGGCAAAAGTGCAATATGTTTAGGACTTTTTGGACAATTTTGCGGAATTCATATGATGTCTCGATATGTATGAATCTTTCCTTGCATGTTTTGAGGGCAGAGGACCAATGTAGCATGGACATGTTCAGGAGGCCAATGTGTTGATATTCGACACGCTCCGGCATATTTTGACACGCGGTCAACAGGTGTTGGAAATTCAACACACGATCAACACACCGGACATGCTGTTGACACGTGATTCTTGACATGCACGAGGTCAATTTATAAATTTTCAAAAAATTAGGGGTCAAAATGTAAATTTAAAAAAAAATAAATGGTGAAATAAAACCCCAATCTTCTGTTCTCATTTTCACAGTGCCTTCACTCACGTTTTGTACTCCCTCCCCTCTCAATTCACAATTTCTCTTCTTCGCTTGAACCAAAGACATCCGCCGAGGAGGCCTCGAATAGGAACACTGATTGCGTCTATTTCTTCACCATTTCTCATCTTCTTCCTTTGCATCTTTCAAGCTCCAAACCCCCAAATTCCGACTCTCAGACCCTAAACCCACAACCACCCTCCTCCGTTTAGTGGACCAAGAACCCCTCTAGCAGTTGGCTTCTCCTCCTCTCCGTCTTGGCACGCACCATTATTTATTTTCCAAGGCACGGAGTAAATTCTAGGATTTTTATTATTATTTTATTTATGGATTTAAATCAAATTTTTAAAAAATAATTTATCATGTATATATAAAAATATATATTTAATATACAACATGTCTCAACGTGTCGAAATTCTCCATTTTTTGAGAAATGATGTATCATGTGTCGCATGTCGATGTCGGTGCTACATAGCAGAGGGCGAATCAAACGACCATGAAATTGTCAACATGCCTATTAGTGATATTTTGGATTATTTATGATGTTCTAGATATTTATGATATTTTGGGTATTTTTTGATTGATTGATAATAATATTGTAATATTTTGATACCGTAGATAGTTATTCTGTAAAGCCTATAGATAAGCTAATGTACTCTTCATTAAATGATTGGACAAGCTGTCACGCCCCGAACCCTACGAAGCACGAGCATCCCACCTTCGGTCGATTAAGGTGCAATGCTCCCAGGATTGCGTCGCCGACCCAAACTCAATCAGAGATAAGGTACATGCAGAAACAACGTATATAAATATATATACACCCGTACAATGAAACACATGAGACCAAGGTAGAACAACCAGCAATTAAGCAACTCTGAAAATATATACACTGTCATTACCATAGAAAACTTTTTACAACCTTCAACTATACAACGATAGTGAAAAGCACACACCAGTAGCTACTCGATCAAAAGTGGATGTCCGGTCACGCCATCAACTCCCCTCTAACACCAAGCCACGTACTCCTGGGTGTGGTAGGAGTCCTCCCCCACGTTCACAAACAAAACCGAATAATACCTCACATACACTGCTCCATCTCCGCAGGGGTGTACGCTAGACGACCGCTGGATATAATGCGGTATCCCAAAAAGAGGTGCTATCCTCGGCATTCTATGGCTGGGGGTCTGAAAATATGGGTTATTACAACCGTGAGACGAATCTCAGCGAGTATAACCCCCTAAACCTAGGCTCGGCTAACATGCAATCTCCTGACTGACAGCACAAAATAACACTGCAATTCAACTCATAAATAAACTCCGATCTAGGCTCTCTGGCCCAGATCACTTACCTGGCTGACTCTGCAGGTTATATACAATAATAATATAAATAAATCACATACCCAAGCACTCGGTTCACGCGTACGTCAAACGCATGCTCATAATTTCAGTGCACATTTCGCATGTCATTCACCGAGTCTCGCACATCCACACACTAACTCGTGCATTCCAATGCATGCAAATGTCCACATTCTATCTTGTATCACACACTAACCCAATTATATTTATTCTCGTTACCCTGACCTATTGCATAAAGTCTCTGTTTAAATCACAACACTTCGTGGCCAGCATAAAGACGCGCCAGGCCCAGTGTCTCTAGCCCGCGTCAAAACGCATCAGGTGCAACACCGATCTCCTTACGAACCAGAGCCCACGTAAAACGCATCAGGTTGATCGTCTTTCGGACGTACAAGGTATTGTCCCGCGTAACACGTATCAGGACGGCACACCCCGCATAACACGAATCAGAGCGAATTGTGATCACACGAACATACAGTTAATTATTATCTGAACCCCGCGTAACATGCATCAGGGCATTTAGGTGATCACATACTCATGGTAGGCACGCACTCTCGCACAATTCACCACACGCCTCATTTTCGTTATTCATAACGCGTGCCATGCAATGCAATTCAATGCAACATGAGCATCAGCACAATTCAAGCATTCAATTAATTTCATGCCGCAATAATCATTCACTGGCCAATTAATACCATGCAGCCCAATTCCACAATGTACAATTCAATAATCCAATCAAGTCATCCTATGGCCAATCACACTCCGCACGAGTCGGCCACATAGTCACGCGACATGGCATTACTCAATTTCCCAACAATTTGGTACAGAAATCAACCAGTCATTCAGCCTAGGCATACCCGGCAGTCCAATCACATAATCCTCGATTAATCCGTGCTAGTCCAATAATTATTTCTAATAATCCCACTAAATTCCTTGGACTTATTCCACCAATTGATCCTCAATCCAGTTCGGATTATACACCGATACTACCTAAGCCAGTCCAGAATACACTGATAATATCTAAGCCAGTCCAAAAAATTACACTATTAGTCCTAATCCGGGTTTAGGAAATATACTCACTTAATTTTTGGACCACGGCGACGGGGAACGGCGGCCGATCACTGATGAACAGTGAAACCGATGACAAAGTTCCTAGCAATGGTACTGTTCACGATGGTACGGACCTGTACGGACGGGCAAGAACGGTGGCCGGCGAGACGACGGTGACGGCCGCAGCGGCCGTACGGACGGCGGTGTGTGGACTACTACAATACCGACCGTACGAACACTATACGGCCAATGACGGACAACGACGTACAGTTGGGCTGGATGGCTCGGTGGCAACGGAACAGCGATCGGAGCTCCAGTGAAGCTCTGGCAAGTCTCTGACGCGGCGGCGGTGCTAACCCGGGAGAGAAAAAGAGAGAGAAAGAGAGGGAAAGGGAGAGAGAAAGGGCTGGATAGAGGCGAGGCTGAGGCTAGGGGCTGTGGGGATCGACGGCAGGGCACAGCAGCTGTTGGCGACGCTCCAGTGGCCGGCGGCGAGCTCCGGCGAGGCAAAACCAAGAGAGAAAATGAGAGAAAAAGAAGGAGAAGCTGCTGTTCTGGGTGGGTCTGCCGTGAGGGAGGGGCTGAGGAGAGAAAAAACAGTCCAAATTGATCAAATAAATCAGCCTAGGGGGGCCACGTGTCGCCGATCCGCACGATTTGACCAAAATACCCCTAATTCAACGGTTTTAATTCAATCCTATCAAAAATGAGGGGCAAAGTAGTCTTTTGGTCCAATAATGCAGCTGATAACCTCTGGTAATTATCCCAAAAATTTTCCCAAAAAAATCGGAATTAATACCGACCCAGGGGCAAAATGATCATTTTTCCGGTCCCGGGGCGAAATTCCAATTTTCGCATATATGCGTTCCATATATGTGTGGCCAACATAATATGGCGTCGGATTCGTGAAATTCACTTTTTAAGCCCTCTAAAATCGACTACGAAGTTCCAAGAATAAAGTAATATTATTTTTTGCTCTCGAGCCAAAATTCCAATTTTTGATCGAAACCACTCTAAATGTGTGTGGTCGCTCCAAAATGACATCGGTTTCAAAAAATAACCTCAAACGGGCTCAAAATCCAACCTCGAGGCCCGCATGGGCAAAACTGTAATTTTCCCCAATTTTTGTTGAAATTCCAATTTCTGGCTAGATTAGCCCCAAATGTACGTGGCCATACCAAAACGACGTTGGTCTTGCAAAATAATCGTAAACGTCCACAAAATTTTGACGACGAAGTTCGGGTTCAATCTTGCGATTAAATTTGCTCATTTTAAAATTTTGGAGCCTCTCACTAATGGGTGGCTGTTTAGGTGTTACGCGTATCAACCTAGGGTTATCCAAATCGTAATGGCCTCGATTTTCGAGAGAGCGCGAAGAATTATTATTAGTACCGAAGGTCTCAGTCATTTAGGTTAGTTCGGGAATCGTTTGCCATGTGTATTCTCGGTCATGCGGAATCACCCGCGATCCGATCGTACATCATTGGCCGAATCAAATCCGTCACCTTCCTAAGATCGGCCCACATTGGTCCAAAATATTCCCTCGGCGTTCTTCGAAGTCCGTGCCTAACTTGTGATTGGGTCCCTGGTCCACGTACATATTCCTATTTAGCCTTTTCCAATAGGTTAGTATTCCGTAATTGATCAGGTCCGGGTGAGACTTTTTAAAATTAAATGAGAAATAAATTTATACTTTATTGATCCCGAAAATGGGTCAAAATTTAGGATGTTACACAAGCTACACTTTATGGTTATTTCCAAGCTACAACCTTTATAAATTGAAAGGTAAAATATCCTCTACAGAAAGAAAGATTAAATAAATTTGTTAGCTTTGGAAACTCTCGCTGCATTTGCCAAGAGTACAAGAATTGCTTGATTGGTCTTGATCTGATTGAGAGCAATTTTTGTATAAAGAATTCATGATAATGTAGATCTTTGACATCCTTTAGTGAGAATTTATCTCACAAACTTTTGCAAAAAAATTGTATCACTTCCTGTTACGATCAGGTTATCTACATAAATCAAGAAATAAGTAATGATACCACTAGGCCTATATAAACAGAGCGAGGAATCTAATTTGGATTGGATGTGAATCCAAACGAGATGACAAAGGAACTAAGTGCTTAGTACCATGCTCGAGGGGCTTGCTTAAGACTATAAATAGCCTTCTTCAATTGACATATGTGATTCGGATGTGAATGGTAGACAAAACCCAGTGGTTGATGCATATAGACTTCCTCCATAAGAGTGCTATGTTAGAAGGTATTACTAACATCCAATTGTAGAAGGGGCCAGCCATTCGATAAGGCTACATAGAGAACGGTCCGTCTTGTGGTGGGTTTAATTATAGTCAAGTCATGGCCGTTGGTGGAATCCCTTGGCGACAAGTCATGCTTTGTACCGAGCTATGTTACCATTTGGGTTTCACTTGACTCAAAATATCCACTTGTAGCCAATAATGTTATGATGAGGCTTAGGTGGTACAAGTTGCCGTGTACCATTTCCAAAAATTGTATTAAATTCCTCCGACATAGCAGCGTGCCACTTTGTATCTTTTAAGGCCTGGGAAACACACATTAGTGCAAGTAAGGGAGGTAAAGGATATTTGGTGGCTGAATGTATATGTTTAGATTTGTAAATGTATTTTGGGAGCGAATGGTTACCAGATGAGAATGTGTGGGCATTGATGGAATTGTGGTGGAGGGGCCAAATGAAGTGCTTGAGTCCTTGGGAGGCATAGATGGAGCTTCAGTGGTTGATGATGGATCCATTGAAAATTGAACGATATGCTTGTGCGCAATTGGCTATGATACAATAAAGAATTGGACAAGATACACTTTACTGTTATTTCTTACATATATGTAAAGTACAATGTAGCTGATGATTTATAGAAATACATCAGCCAAAATAACTGTAATATAATAACTTTCCTAGCTACGACCTTTATACATGGAAAGATAAAATCCTCTATATATAGAGAAAGATCAAACGAATTTGTCAGTTTTAGGAATTGCTTGACTGATGTTGATGTGATTGAGAGCAATTTTTGTTAGTCTTGCAAAACTTTGAAACATGTATCAAATTTTCACTAATATCAGGAACACACAAACCTCCGACAATGAATAGGATACAGTGGGCGAGAAAAATTTAGTTGAACCTATGTGCATTATTTGCAAACCCGAGCCATCACCATTAACGATGTTATCTGTGCCTTCATAATTAGAATGCAGAGAGGATTTTCCATACTTGAAGTGACATGATGAGACTCTCCGGAGTCCATGAGCCATCCTTTCTCAACTTGGTGAAATAACACTGCTATTTGTAGTAGGAGGAAAGGAAAAATATTGTTTTGGCCTGATAGCATTGCTTGGCTGAGTGACCTACCCCTTCACATAGAAATATTCTTGCAAAAGTTTGTGAGAACTCTGCGAGTAAATTCTCACTAAAGGATCTGGAGGATCTACACGAAAACACCACACCAGTAAAATACAACTTTATAGATGACGGAACTAATCAACTGAACCTGCCAGCAAAGGAAAGCTTACAACACAATTCACTTGTAGAACTATCATCAGCATCTCCTTAGAAATATGTTGTCATCTATTCTGCGATGAAGTATGTTGTCTTGAGCTTGTTCTTAGAATATACGCATATGGTTGCGTATATATATAGGTTGTACTGTATCCTCTCATACCATCAGCATGCCAGGATTCAAGACTGCAGTCCATCAATGGAATACAAATTTGGAAGAAAGAGAACCAAGAAAATCAATGGACTAACAGTACTTACAACTATCATCAACCCCTAGAATTGTTAGAACTTACTCCTCTCTCGTTGCTAATTTAATAAAATCTATTGAACCATCTTAATCTGTTTGTAGGACAGTTCTTCGATTTTCATAGTTTCTTTTTGTAGGCTGTTGATCCTCCTCGTTTGACGGGCTAGTACAAGAAGATTAAATGTACCGGAAAGATAGATTAAGATTGAAGCATGGCGATTTTTCTGATAACTTAAAAGAGGTGAAAAAGAAGCTCATTTCATGAAGATGATGAAATAAGTTTCTCCAAGCAACATCACATGCAAATGACCATAATCTATTTTTCTTCGAGCTCAAATAAACACGATCTTTCGTGGAATCCCAAATTGGCCAACAAGCTGGAGCACAAAATGAAAGATGTTCAGTTTGAGGAGAGAATGACAGACTAACAAGGTACTATATAATATAACATCATGCAAATCGTCTAATGTTTCTTTATGAATTTTACAAGGCAATGGTCAGAAGGCCTTGGTCCTGGTAGGTACACCATTGGGCTATTTGGGTTGAGCCTTTCCATACCGCACCAACAAAACAAATCATTATAATAAAAACAATATATCATAAATTCATTCAAATTTTAACTTTGTGCTCTAAGTTTTGGTATTTAGAAGGGAAAAGGAAGGCGTGAAGTATAAGGAAGAACTCACTCGTAGTGAAGTACAAAATGATGGAGAAAAATGGACATTTCAAGCTTTGCCAAGTCCATTCCAGGGCACAATTTGTTTCCCGCTCCAAATGGGAGGAAAGTTCCTCCTTTTGCCTTGACAGTTTGCTACCAACACACAAGCCACAAAGCATATATTTAACATAAAAGTATATGTTTATGCATATGCACGTGCATAAGCGCAAGCATGCACTGTGTGCTCACGCATAGGGAAAGATAGAGTACACGAGAGTTATCCAATCAGTTCTAAATCTATTGTATAGAAGCCAATTCAATTCTAAATATTTCAATTTTATCATTTTAGTCGTAAACGTTTACGCGAAATTCCATTGTAGTACTTTGGCCAATTTTTGCCTAAAATCACCGATATGGCGGTGTGCCATGTAGGATGGCTGGCAATGATTGGACCGCTACGTTAGCGCTTTCTGGCGAAAATTGATCGGATTGGCAAAATTAGAATTTCATGTAGATGTTTATTACTAATTTGGTAAAATTAAAAAATTTAGAACTGAATTGGCATCTGTACAATAGTTTTGGGACTGATTGGGTAAATTTTCCTAATAGATTACTTACTTCCCATCTTGAGGGGTCGAATTCTTCCGGTTTCGCATAGTTCTCGGGGTCGACATGAATTTCCCTTAAATAAACTACTATTCTCCAACCTTTCAGTACAAGATAGCCTGTAATTGACAAATGGATGTCACGCCTAATCTCTCAAGCGAGTTCCTCTAATCAATACTAATGAGGAGATTCATTTTTTCAAAAATCCTTTTTACTGACCGTTGATGTTCACATCAGCTGTTGCCTCTCGAAACACTGCGAACGAGATATTGCCTCTTCGGAGCGTTTCATCAACCACCTAAGTCATGGCATAAAGCGAGTGCTTCATACGCAAGCGCGTTATACAGAAGGTCCAAAATGTGATTTGTGTACCGATTCAAAGTAATATGCTTTTCTGTCTATGTCATCTAATTTCCAAAGAACACTGAAAAAAATTATGTGCCAGAATTTTGCTACGTGACAACATTTATGTTTTGTGAATGTTGCGAGTGTTTCTGATTAAAAAAAGTAAAAAAAAAATAGTGCGTGCGCGACAAGATTTAGATCAAGCAAAAAGCAAAAATCAGGCATCATAGATTTTAGATACATTGATCGAAAATGAGTAAAAAGAAATGTCACGCCCCGAATCCTACGACGCGCGAACATCCCTCCAAGGTTGATTCCTGTGCGACGTCCCATGACACGTCGCCGACCCAACGCCTAACACAGAGATTAAAGCACACGCGGAAGCAACACAATACCCGAACAGTTTTGAACCAAATGATCAAGGATAACCACTCAACAAACAACATGAACAATTACACTTGCGTTGATACTGGGCACCAGACACAATATTCAATTGCAGCCCATGCTCAAAAATCAAAAGCAGTTCAAGGCCACTACAACCGGCTGGGGGCTTCTCCCAAAAACACTTCGGTACGCCTGCTATCCTCAAGACTAGGGGTCTGAAAAATTGGAGTTTAAACAACAATGAGAATAATCTCAGTGAGTAATTCCCTAAACCTAAACTAGGCTAACGTGCACCTCCAGAGGGTAAATAAAACACACAAATCAATGAACCAGTATATCAATCAATATAAGTTCACCCGGGCCCATAGCCCAATTCACTACTCCGACATGCAGGTTAGACTTTTAATATCATTATAAAACATATGCGATTAAATCGACCCGAAGGCCACGACCCTGAGGCCAACAACAGATAAACCGACCCGAAGGCCACGACCCGGAGGCTAACAACAGTTAAGCCGACCCGAAGGCCACGACATGAAGGTTACAGTTTGTCTCGACCCGAAGGCCACAGTTTATCCCGACCCAAAGGCCCGACCCGAAGGCCACAGTTTATCCCGACCCGAAGGCCACAATTAAATCACATAAGGTACGTGCATTTCCGCACTCACAAATTCCAGCCATATTAAAATACAAACAACGAAATCACGTGAATTGGGACCCAAGTTAATCATTAATGCCAACATGTGCCAAGTAAAATCATTCTTCATTCGACCAATTCAAGACATTGTCGGCACGCCCAATTCATTCAGGTTTAGTCCATCTAAACACGGCACCTATTGCACATACTTAACGCAATTCAATACAATTAGGGTCCGCCATGATAAATCAATCTCATTCATTCATCCCACGAATATGGCATCACCCAATAGAATTCAACCAAGTCCTGATTAGCCAAAGAATCACCCGATTTGCTACAAAAACAGCAACTACTCGGCCTACAAATCACATCCGCCGAATCCACAATTTCGCCCAAGTCAAGGCTCCTAATCTTGGCCGCTATTCAGCACACTATAGACCACTAAATCTCAATTAGAACATTACGCAATTCCACCAAATACGCCACAACATCCGATCTTAACGGCCTCCACAAACTGACCCCCAAATTGATCACGTCTTGCCCGATTCAAACCCGATATGGATAACCACTAAATCGATCGTGCCGGGCCATTTAATAACCTCAAAATGTCCCATTAGACTCCCCAAGATACCATTTTAATCAACCACGATAATGCCAATTAAGGCGCGCACTAGCATCCGCATTCTAAACCCGAATTTCCCCAAACTTGGGCTATTCCATTCCAAACCTGACCAGTCATCTCTCGACACTTACATAGTCGTGAAACCTCATCAAACGGTCACTATAATTTACCAAATCAGCTGCGACATCAACCCCTACCATCCTTTGCATGATAACCCCTAAATTACCCTAATTTAACTCCTAAACTTGTCTGGAAATGCAAATAATCTTAATTAGGGTTTATGGTCAAATTCACCGGATGTCCTAAGCTTCAAACAGAGCCGAACACGCGGTGATGGCGATTGGACAACGGCGATCCCGTGCCGGAACAGTGCAGAGAGTGGCGATTCCGGCAAACGGTGCGAACGGCGACGACAGACTAGACGATTCCACGGTTAAGATGGACATGGCTAGAGAGAGTGGGACGGCTGGACAAGGCTGGGTGAGGCGGTGGTGGTGGTGGAACAACTTCGGCGGCGGCACCGGCGCTCCGGCAAAGGCCTTCCACGGCCAAACAAGGGAGGAAGAGAGAGAGAGAGGAGTGATGGCTGGGGTGGAAGGGCCGTCGGCTGAGGTGAGGGGGACAGCGGTCCACGGCGACGGCATTGGCGACCTCGCGGCGGCGACGAGGTGGCGCGGTGAGCTACAGCGGTGGGGAGAAGTCCAGAACAGGGGAAAGCCTTGGGAGAGAGAAAAACAGGGGAAAGGGCGAGGGAGAGAGGAATCGGGGCTAGGGGGTGCGAACTGGCGGTGGCTGGCCGGACGAGCCTGCGACGAGCGAGCTGGCCGGCGGCGACGACGAGGATGGCTGGGCTCGTCGGGCGCAGCGGCTAGACTCGTCAAGACCGAAACAGGGGAGAGGCCGACCATGATAGAGAGAGACAGGGGAGGGGAAACTGGTCAACGACAGCGCGGTGGCTGGCGGGAGGGCGGCGGCGAGCTGGTCCGGTGAGCTGAGGCGAACGGCAATGGGCAACAAAGAGAATAAACAGAAGCAGCAACGTCGGGCAAAGGGGGAAGGAGCAGAACCAGGGGGTTCGGCGGTGGCAGTAACGGTTGCGGTGGAAAGGGAAGCTGGGTGGACGATGTGCAGCGTCAAGTGGAGCTGGTCCGGCGAGGGGCAGAGGAAAGCCAGAAGCAGGAGCGTTGGGGGAGAAGCCAGCGAAGGAGAAGAAGAAAGAATGAGGAGAAGAGAAAAAAGGAAAAAGAAAAAGAAAGAAGAAAAAGGAAGAGAGAGAGAGAGAGAGGGATAGGTAGGTGGGGTTGGTGGGGCTTGTCAGCTGCGTGGGTGGACCGGCGGAAAAGAGGGGGAGGAGAGAGAGAGAGAGAGAGAGAGAGAGAGAGAGAGAGAGAGAGAAAAGTAAAGGAAATTTTGAACATTCAAATATTATTTACAAACCGAAGGTCCAAATTCAAAACCGAACACGATCTATCAGTCCAAAATAAGCCTCGCATATAAAAAGGAACAAAGACAAAATTAATTAAACCGAACTATAGCGAGGGAGGTCTACTAGTCCAAATTCGCACCAGGTCAAAAACTCCCCTTTTTTCCTTCATTCCTGACAATCTCAACATTGGTTACCATAATATTGACACCGTCCAATTTATTTCGTCTCAACACTCTCGAAAATCGACTGCCAAGTCCGGGGTCTAAATAACGGCCAAATTTAATTGAGTGCGATTCTAGCGAAATCTCTAATTTAAAATGATAATCGGGAGTGATCAGTTCCCGGGCGAGATTTTACTATAAGCACACTGACAAATTACGCGTTTTATAAATCCCAAAAATGGGCCGAGATTTGGGATGTTACAACTCTTCCCCCCTTACAAAAATTTCGTCCTCGAAATTTACAATCTCACCTAACTATCCAAACAAATGGGGGTACTAGTGTCGCATCAACTCCTCACTTTTCCACGTCGCACCTTGAGTCCCATGGCCATAAAGTGCCTCAAACGGTACCATCCCGATACTCTATTGAAAACTATTATAGTAGGCAAATTCCGCCAAATGCAACTGTTCTTCTCACTTGCCCTGAAAGTCTAACACACACGTCCTCAGCATATCTTCCAATGTCTGAATAGTCCTCTCAGACTGGCCATCTGTCTGAGGATGATAAGCCGTACTGAATTGCAACATAGTTCCCATGGCTAATTGCAGACTCTTCCAAAAATTCGCGGTAAACTGGGGATCACGGTCCGAAGTGATTGATATCGGTACTCCATGAAGACGAACAACCTATCACACATATACTCTGCCAGCCTTTCTAGCTCGAAATTCTTTCGCACTGTTAGAAAGTGCGCTGACTTGATTGATCCATCTACTATTACCCAAATAGAGTCGTGTCCCCTCTGGCTTCTTGGCAATCCCGTTACAAAATCCATTGTAATGTGTTCCCATTTCCATTTTGGGATTTTCAATGGCTACAACATCCCGCCAGGTTTACCATACTGTGCCTTCACTTGTTGGCACGTCAAACATTTAGCCACATGTCTGGCCACATCCGTTTTCATTCCATTCCATCAATAGTACTGGCGAAGGTTCTGGTACATCTTAGTGCTGCCCGGGTGAATGCTATATTTGCTCCTATGAGCCTCCGAAAAAATCTCTTCCTTAAGCTCCAGATCATCGGGCACGCACAAACGTCCTCGAAACTTAAGAATTTCATCTTCGGACACCTGAAAGTCCGGTTTCCTCTTAGTGTCATCCATACTCAAAATTTTCTAAATCTCAAAGTCCACGTATTGCAACGCCTTGATCTTGGCTTGCATTTCCGGCTTAATCCTTAATGTTGCCATCAGATTGAAGAGGTGTCCTACCTCGAACTTAAATTTTGAGTCTCACGCTCCTTCTAATAAAGTCCACTCTTTAACCAGCAAATACGCGACGCTCGATTTCCGACTTAAGGCGTTTGCTACCCGGTTGGCCTTTCCGGGGTGATATAATATGTCGCAGTCATAGTCCTTCAACAATTCCATCTAACGCCTCTGCCTCATATTCAACTCCTTCTGCGAAAACAAGTACTTGAGACCTTGATGGTCCGTGTAAATTTGGAACCTTTCTCCACATAAATGATACTTCCAAATTTTAAGCGCGAAAATAATTGCTACAATTCCAAGTCGTGGGTCGGGTACTTCATTTCATGAGGCCTTAACTGCCGCGATGCATAAGCAACCACCCTTCCATGTTGCATTAGCACACAACCCAGTCCTCTAAGCAAAGCATCAATATAAATCTCATACCCGCCCGGTCCTGAAGGAATCGTCAATACTGGCGCCGTTGTCAATCTCTGTTTCAATTCCTGAAAACTCTCTTCGCACTTTTCCATCCACTCAAACTTAGTCTCCTTCTTAAGCAACCTCGTCAATGGAATGGCTATCATTGAGAATCGTTCCACAAACCTCCGATAATAGTCTGCCAGTCCTAGGAAGCTTCGAACCTCAGTAACAGTCGTCGGTCTCGGCCAATCCATTACTGCCTCAATCTTTGTTGGATCCACGGAGATTCCTTCTCTGGAAATTATATGTCTGAGAAGTGCAACTTAATTCAGCCAAAATTCGCACTTGCTAAACTTAACATACAGTGCGTGCTCTTTTAATGTCCGTAGAACTCTTTCCAAATGTACCTCATGTTTTTCGAAACTCTTTGAATATGCTAGAATATCATCAATAAAGACAACGACAAATTGGTCTAAGAACTCATTGAATACCCGGTTCATTAAATCCATGGAAGTCGCAGGGGTGTTAGTTAGTCTAAACGGCATAATCGTGGATTCATAATGTCCATACCTCTCGTCCTGAATGCCGTCTTTGGGATATCCTCCTTTTGGATCCTTAATTGGTGATACCCTGTCTTTAGGTCGATCTTAGAAAATACCGAGACTCCCTACAATTGGTCAAACAGGTCGTCAATCCTTGGGAGGAGATACTTATTCTTGACCGTCACTTGATTCAGCTGACGGTAATCGATATACAACCTTAGCGACCCATCCTTCTTTTTGACGAATAACACCGGCGCTCCCCATAGAGACGCACTTGGTCGGATAAAACCTTTGTCCAGTAGTTCCTGCATCTGAACCTTAAGTTCTTTCAACTCTGACAGCGACATCCTATAGGGCGGCTTCGAGATTGGCTCAGTCCCTAGGGTTAATTCAACCACAAACTCTACTTCCCTTCCAAGCGGCAATCCTGGCAATTCCTAAGGAAAGACATCGGGAAGATTACACACCTCGTTTATGTCATTTAGCCTTGGTTCCTCAACCGACTAGTTAGCCACCAAATCATTATCTTTTGATACCTCAAAGACCAAGTTCAATCCATCTAATTTCAATCCAACAGTCTCCCAAAAACGAATCACATCGGTCCTTTACAAAATCTGAAATTTCTAAGTAACACTCATCCTTCCAAACCCGTCCAAGAAGATCATCAGTAATCTATAAATCCTTAAACCGATTGCGCCTATTCACTATAAAATTAATTATAATTCTTTCATGATCACTCAAGCTATAACTTCAAATTCATCTCCTTTTGCACCCAATATCGCCTCGTAATGCATATCGACTTTCACGGCGCATCCTTCGCTTCCTTCTTAGCCAAAACATATACTTTTTCTTAGGTCCTTAGTCGATTCTGATTAATCTTCAAGGCAGCTCTCGCTTAATATTCTAAATGTGATAGCTGTGATTGCATTAGTGGTCTAATCTATCGGTTCAGCAATTTCTCACTCGGTGACCTTGCTGTCCACATCCACCACATGCTTCACTTATACCTTGGCAATGGCTATTTCTATGCCTTTTTCCACAAGACCTACATACGGCGTCGGAGTAGTAGTTCGGCTCTCCAAAGTTCTCCCTTACCAGGGGACAAGTTTCATATTCTCTGTCATATACCTTTTTCCCAAATTCCTATCGTCCCTAACCGGCGCGTACCGCGGTCTCGAAGCGGCAGCCATTTCACTTATATCTATTTCACCCATCGAGCCCTCTCACAAAGCTCATTGTAATCCCTTAAGACTCAAGAGTACTAACTGATTGTAAAGTTCCGATTTCAATCCATCCCAGAACCTCTTTGTCCTATCCACACGGTCCTTGACCATCCTTGATGCATACTTATATAGCCTTACAACTTGACCTCGTACTGATCGACTGACATCCGATTGCGAAGCTGGAGAAACTCTCTTTTTTTTCTGTTCTTGCACTCTCCGAAAATTACTTCCCATTGAAGTCCCCTACCAAAGTATCCCACAATACTGCAAAGCCTTTTCCACTCTTATATGTAAAGTGATGTAGCCTCGGGGTTACTTTTCCCATTAAAATGCGGAGGTTTCAATTTCCAAAATTGCTTAACTAGCTATTGCATCTGTCTGACTGCATTAATTTACTTTTAACCTTGGTTCCCATCATTCCCATTTAAAATCCCAACTTCTTCGAGTGGCCTCATAGTTCCATCTACCCTGGGATCCTCTGCAACTCCAGCTTGCGGATCTATACGACCTCGACCTCGACCTCGACCTCGACCTCGACCTCGACTTCGACCTCGACTTCGATTACTCAAACTCACAAGATCACACCACTCACTTACCTGTTATAATCCTATTCAGGGATTAGAGACCTAAACCAAGCTAAATCAGTCTAAGGTCCTAGCCATGTATACATAACAGCAGTCAAGCAACCAGCATGCGATCTTACACAATAGCACAACATCTCAACCAAGGAGATTCGCGTACTTACCTCGAGTCCTGCTGCACCTACACTTTACGGTCAGTTCGACAACCAGTCAAACACTACACAAACAGTCAGGAGGTACACATAGCACACAAGGTCACCTTACTAGCTACCCAAGGTGATTGCTCCTTATCACTCGAGGCTTCGACCTAATTGGATCGAGCTGACTTTGCTCTGATACCAAATCAAACGGGGATGTCACGCCTCGAATCCTACGACGCGCGAACATCCCTCCAAGGTCGACTCATGTGCGACGTCCCATGACACGTCGCCGACCCAACGCCCAACACAGAGATTAAAGCACACGCAGAAGCAACACAATACCCGAACAGTTTTGAACCAAATGACTAAGGATAGCCACTCAGCAAACAACATGAACAATTACACTTGCGTTGATACTGGACACCGGACACAATATTCAATTGCAGCCCATGCTCAAAAATCAAAAGCAGTTCAAGGCCACTACAACCGGCCGGGGGCTCCTCCCAAAAACACTTCGGTACGCCTGCCATCCTCAAGGCTGGGGGTCTAAAAAAATGGAGTTTAAACAACAATGAGAATAATCTCGGTGAGTAATTCCCTAAACCTAAACTAGGCTAACGTGCACCTCAAGAAGGTAAATAAAACACACAAATCAATGAACCAGTATAACAATCAATATAAGTTCACCCGGGCCCATAGCCCAATTCACTACTCCGACATGCAGGTTAGACTTTTAATATCATTATAAAACATATGCGATTAAATCGACCCGAAGGCCACGACCCTAAGGCCAACAACAGATAAACCGACCCGAAAGCCACGACCCGAAGGCCAACAATAGATAAACCGACCCGAAAGCCACGACCCGGAGGCCAACAACAATTAAGCCGACCCGAAGGCCACAGTTTATCCCGACCCGAAGGCTCGACCTGAAGGCCACAGTTTATCCCGACCCGAAGGCCACAATTAAATCACATAAGGTACGTGCATTTCCGCACTCACAAATTCCAGCCATATTAAAATACAAACAACGGAATCACGTGAATTGGGACCCAAGTTAATCATTAATGCCAACATGTGCCAAGTAAAATCATTCTCCATTCGACTAATTCAAGACATTGTCGACACGCCCAATTCATTCAAGTTTAGTCCATCTAAACACGGCACCTATTGCACATACTTAACGCAATGAAATTCAATACAATTAGGGTCCGCCATGATAAATCAATCTCATTCATTCGTCCCACGAATATGGCATCACCCAATAGAATTCAACCAAGTCCTGATTAGCCAAAGAATCACCCGATTTGCTACAAAAATAGCTACTACTCGGCCTACAAATTACTTCCGCCGAATCCATAATTTCGCCCAAGTCAAGGCTCCTAACCTTGGCCGCTATTCAGCACACCATAAACCACTAAATCTCAATTAAAACATTACACTAAGCCACCAAATACGCCACAACATCCGCTCTTAACGGCCTCCATAAATTGAACCCCAAATTGATCGCGCCTTGTCCGATTCAAACCCGATATGGATAACCACTAAATCGATCATGCCGGGCCATTTAATAACCTCAAAATGTCCCATTAGACTCCCCAAGATACCATTTTAATCAACCACGATAATGCCAATTAAGGCGCGCACTAGCATCCGCATTCTAAACCCGAATTTCCCCAAACTTGGGCTAACCAGTCATCTCTCGACACTTACATAGTCGCGAAACCTCATCAAACGGTCACTATAATTTACCAAATCAGCCGCGACATCAACCCCTACCATCCTTTGCACAATAACCCCTAAATTACCATAATTTAACCCCTAAACTTGTCTAGAAATGCAAATAATCTTAATTAGGGTTTATAGTCAAATTCACCGGGTGTCCTAAGCTTCAAACAGAGCCAAACACGCGGCGATGGCGACTGGACAGCGGCGATCCCATGCCGGAACAGTGCAGAGAGTGGCGATTCCGGCAAACGGTGCGAACAGCGACGACGGACTAGATGATTCCACGGCTAAGATGGACACGGCCAGAGAGAGTGGGATGGCTGGACAAGGCTGGGTGAGGCAGTGGTGGTGGTGGGACAGCTCCGGCGGCGGCACCGGCGCTCCGGCAAAGGCCTTCCACGGCCAAACAAGGGAGGAAGAGAGAGAGAGAGGAGTGATGGCTGGGGTGGAAGGGCCGTCGGCTGAGGTGAGGGGGACGGCGGTCCACGGCGATGGCACCGGCGACCTCGCGGCGGCGATGGGGCGGTGTGGCGAGCTGCAGCGGTGGGGAGAAGTCCATAACAGGGGAAAGCCTTGGGAGAGAGAAAAACAGGAGAAAGGGCGAGGGAGAGAGGAATCAGGGCTGAAGGGGGGTGCGGACCGGCGGTGGCTGGCCGGACGAGCCAGCGACGGGCGAGCTGGCCTGCAGTGGCGACGAGGATGGCTGGGCTCGTCGGGCGCGGCGGCTAGACTCGTCAGGACCGAAACAGGGGAGAGGTCGACCATGATAGAGAGAGACAGGGGAGGGGAAACTAGTCAGCGACAGCGCGGTGGTTGGCGGGAGGGCGGCGGCGAGCTGGTCCGGTGAGCTGAGGCAGATGGCGACGGGCAGCAAGGAGAATAAACAGAAGCAGCAACGTCGAGCGAAAGGGGAAGGAGCAAAACCAGGGGGTTCGGCGGTGGCAGTAACGGTGGCGGCGGAAGGGGGAACTGGGTGAACAATGGGCGGCGTCAAGTGGAGCTAGTCCGACGAGGGGCAGAGGAAAACCAGAAGCAGGAGTGTCGGGGGAGAAGCCAGCGAAGGAGAAGAAGAAAGAATGAGGAGAAGAGAAAAAGGAAAAAGAAAAAGAAAGAAGAAAAAGGAAGAGAGAGAGAGAGGGATAGGTAGGTGGGGTTGCTGGGGCTTGTCAGCTGCATGGGTGGACCGGCGAAAAAGAGGGGGAGGAGAGAGAGAGAGAGAGAGAAAAGTAAAGGAAATTTTGAACATTCAAATATTATTTACAAACCGAAGGTCCAAATTCAAAACCGAACACGATCTATCAGTCCAAAATAAGTCTCGCATATAAAAAGGAACAAATGCAAAATTAATTAAACCGAACTATAGCGAGGGAGGTCTACTAGTCCAAATTCGCACCAGGTCAAAAACTCCCCTTTTTTCCATCATTCCTGACATCTCAACGTTGGTTACCATAATATTGACACCGTCCAATTTCAATTTATTTCGTCCCAACACTCCCGAAAATCGACTGCCAAGTCCGGGGTCTAAATAACGGTCAAATTTGATCGAGTGCGATTCTAGTGATCAGTTCCCAGGCGAGATTTTACTATAAGCACACTGACAAATTATGCATTTTATAAATTTAAAAAATGGGCCGAAATTCGGGATGTCACACCTAAGTATTTTCATGGATGATGAAAACGTATTTCATTTATTCATATTAGAGATTCAAGCAATCGTTTGTTAGAAAATATTCTCCAAATTTTGAGTTTTTTCCATGAAATAAACACTCTTAATTTAAATCGGCCATATCAATTGCCGGAAAATCTGACCTGGCACTATCTTATAGTTAAATTTTCTTCATGGCTCGCCGAAGAAATCATCCCTTAATACATAAACCAACACGGTTGTTTGATTAGACGAGTTTTCCTCTAATTGAGAAATTAGGTTTGGATTTTCCCCCAAACCAAACCCTAGCCCTTAAATAAATTTCAATTCTCTAAATCACGTTGGGAAATCTCTAGTACGATGAATTGGTAGTACTTGGAGTTTTTGGCGGGCATTTAGCCGAAGATGATATACGGTGTTTTTGGCATCCTCATCAGCGATTTCCGATCTAAATTGGCTCGGATGAACTTAATTGATATAAATGTAAAAATATTTAGGACTAAATCGGTATAATTAAAATGTTTAAAACTGAATTGGTATCAAGACAATAAATTTAGGTCTTCTTTGGTACTTTTCCTAGAGAGAGTTTGGTCATATATTCCCTCCTAGTTTACCATGTCGGATCTTTTATTAGTCACAAAAGTACAAAAACAAGTTAAATAGTAAAAAAAATGCCACATAGGATTCTCCGGGGCTTATATGATCGACTTTTCATAATTGAGGAAATTGGACAAGCGATAAAAAAAGCTATGACACTAAACTAAGCGTTATATGAAAGTTTTAACACTTCTAGTATATTTTTATAATAAGTTGAGAGATACAGTAGTAAAGGAGTAGTTATAGCTCCGTCGTCATATTTATAAATAGAATAAAACCAACACAGCTCCATTTTTTTTTCAGAGAAGCTGGCATGTTGATAATAAGAACATTTTAATCGACTCATTTTCCTAAATGATGCAAACATAGGAAAATATTTGATTGGATTGTCGACTTTTCCTTAAGCAAACGGAGCATCTTGGCGTTCCCATTGGCACTCGATGTATGCAGCACTCCCCTCAAGTCGAGAGTGGAAGATGGGTCGAAGTCTAAAAGCATATTATATAGCTACTTTATTCATACTGTTCGGTATCCGGTCATGTAGTAACGGGATATCGTCCACTCGATCAAGTGTTGGAAAGACCATAAATGGGTTTCGAATCGAAGAGAGATGATTTGAACCGGATTCGTGGGTTTTGTAGACTTACTTTCGTGCTCCTTTCTTCTCGTGCCTTCACTCGGAACCCTAAGCTCTTCCATTCTTATCTTTCTTCCGGGAGTCAAAGCTGCAGAAATCTGTCTGATTTTTTTAAGTGACCTTTGTGATTGGCGGCTTCCAACAGTCTTTCTTTTCCTATAGAGTATTCTGATTTCAAAGAACGACAATCACGACTTTCCAAGCCATGGATGCGGTTGTAATACGCCAATCGGCCGAGCAACTTCGTCGTCTTCTTCAGCACATCATTTTTGTCATACATCATATTCGTCTGGCCGATGATCATTGAGCAGGTTGATCTTGAGCAACTCCAATTTCCGCACGTTGTTGTCTTAGCTTGGAAATTAAGGCGAGCTAGAGACCGATTCGATTTAGACGAGGCATAACTTCAGGTGACCTATCGTCACATGCGTTGTCGATAATTTGGCCGACCAAGGGGCGAAAATGGCGAAGAAACTCATACTTTATCGGAAGCAGACTAGTACGACCGTAATATTATTGCAGATATATCGAATTTGCTTATACTTTATTATTATTCAGCAGTCTGGTCAGCATTAGCACTATCATCTGCAGACATCTCGAGGGGGAATTCATCAGGTTTGACCAACGTCTAAAGAACTAAATCAATAGCAAATGGGTCGGACTAAAAGTTTCAAAAACATTTTAGAAATCAATTGTTCCATCAACTAGCATTTGATATATATATATATATATATATATATATATATGTTTGTAATTTTGCACGACAGTCATCGATGGATAGCAGCTTCTTCATAGTCTCCAGATCTGACTGAAGTTATCATCATAACCAAATAATATATCTGTTCAACGAGGAGGAAGAGACCAAATCGGAGATATAAAAAATGAAGAGCCGCCGGAACAGGAAAAGGAAAAAGGAGAAGGGGGGAAGATCTGTCGAGTCATTGATGTCTTCACTGTCAAAATAGATTTGGTCAACTTCTTTTCGGGATAAGGATACTAGGAGTGCCATTACTTTTGTACGGTGCTCATTTGATGACCATAACTTTTTTTCGCTGACTTAAGTACTACTTCCGGCAAAAAAAGATCTCTTGAGTGCAACTTCGACGAAAATAGATCATTTAAGTGCCATTTCTAGCAAATCATCATATATGGATTTTTTTATTAATTTTCCATCCGACATGAATTTTTTAAATATTATTTTTGAATTCTTCTTTTTCTTTTTTATTTTTATTTTCCTTTTGTTTCACCTTTTTTTTCAATGCTAGCGAGGGTCATCGGCGACTCTCGCCAGCTACAAAGGCCTCGCCTTGATTGGGCGACGGCCGCCTTACCCTCGGTCGCAAAGGCCCTGGGCGAGGCCGCAAAGGCCGTCACTAGATCTGAACGTTCGCGAGCGAGAACCCTCGTTAGTATTGAAAAAAAATTTGCAAAAAAAAAGGACAAAATAAAAAATTCAAAAAATATATTAAAATATTGTCTACGTCAACTACGGTGAAGCCACGTAGGACGACCGGCGTCTACGTCGAATTTTTCGGCTGCCAAATGGTCGATGGGACTCAAGTGATCACTTTTTACTGGAAGTGGCACTTAAGTAAGCCCCAAAAAAGTTATGACACTTAAGTGAGCACCGTACGAAAATTATAGCACTTCTGATATCTTTATCCCACTTCTTTTCTAAAGGGAAAAAGGAGAAGGGAGGAAAATTCTCGAACTTTGGCCCAATATATACAATGTGGTCCTTGAACTTTTAATTTGTCTAGTATGGTCCCGAAACTTTAGCTCAATATATAGTATCGTCCTTGAATTTTCAATTTGCCAAGTCCATTCTAGGGCACAATTTGTTTCCCCCTCCAAATGGGAGGAAAGTTCCTCCTTTTGCCTTGACAGTTCGCTACCAACACAAAAGCCACAAAACATACATCTAACATAAAATATATGTATATGCAGATGCACGTGCATAAGCGCAAGCGTGCATTGTGTGTTCACGCATAGGGAAAGATAGATGATGGGAGAGTTATTCAATCAGTTTTAAATCTATTATAAAAATGTCAATTTAGTCCTAAACATTTCAATTTTGTCATTTTAGTCATAAACGTTTGCTTGAAATTCCATTGTAGTCCTTTGGCTAATTTTTGCCGAAAATCACCGTCATGGCGATGTGCCATGTGGGATAGCCGGTAATGATTGGACCGCCACCTCATCGCTTTCCCGAGAAAATTGACCGGAATGACAAAATTGGAATTTCACACAAATGTTTATGGTTAAATAGGTAAAATTGAAAAATTTAGAAATGAATTGGCATCTGTACAACAGGTTTGGGACTGATTGGGTAAATTTTCCCGATAGATTACTTATTTCCCATCTTGAGGGGTCGAATTCTTCCGATTTCGCATAGTTCTCGGGATCGACATGAATTTCCCTTAAATAAACTACTATTCTCCATCATTTCGGTACAATATAGCCTGTAATTGACGAATGAATGTCACGCCTAATCTCTCAAGCGAGTTCCTCTAATCAATACTAATGAAGAGATTCATTTTTTCAAAAATCCTTGTTACTGACCATTGATGTTCACATCAGCTGTTGCCTCTCGAAACACTGCGAACGAGATATTGCCTCTTCGGAGCGTTTCATCAACCACCAAAGTCATGGCATAAAGCGAGTGCTTCATATGCAAGCGCATTATACAGAAAGTCCAAAATGTGATTTGTGTACCGATTCAAAGTAATGTGCTTTTCTGTCTATGTCATCTAATTTCAAAGAACAATGAAAAATTATGTGCCAGAATTTTGCTACGTGACAACATTTATGTTTTGTGAATGTTGCGAGTGTTTCTGATTAAAAAAAGTTTAAAAAAAAATAGTACCTGCACGACAAGATTTAGATCAAGCAAAAAGCAAAAATCAGGGGTCATAGATTTTAGATACACCGAACAAAAATGAGTAAAAAGAAAAGGAGAGAGAGAGATTGTGTGATATTGTAAACAAAGATGCTTACATACCTTGGACAGATAATCCATTTGTCTAATCTCCTTGAGAGTCAGTCCTTTCTGTGTAGGTGGTCTCCTCCTAATAATCTCCTCTTGCTCTTTCTGATAATTGCAGTGGAATTCATTTCACTAATACACTTAGACAGTCATGAAACTATAATGAGAATGTGAATAGTCAATATAATAGGTCAACCGTGGTTTGTCACAATTGGCACAACACCTTTCGTAATCTAAGCAATTCCCAGATTCAAAATCGGAACTGAAATGATCATTGTAATAGACCCCCGAAAAGAGAGATCTTTGCGCGATGTGATTAGCTTTTGTAAGTGTTGTTGAGCATAGTTGAGCCATCTAATTATCTTTGAAGGGTGAATCAGACACTATCATTAAGGAAATCTGAGTAAGCTTTATTGAAATGTCCCTGCAAGAAGTGATGTTGTCTAACCTTCAGTTTTTGGAGGATTTCAGGATGTTCTTTGAGGAAGATGGCGGCCCACATCGTGGCATGAGCTGAGTATTCATGGCCAGCAAGCAAGAACATGAGAGAAACGTCAATAATGACCTCCTCATCCAGTCTCTCACAATCCTCATCTTCCACTTCCATTAATAAATCCAACACATCCTTTTACTCAGTTGCCTGCTCTTTCTTATTTTTCAGCCTCCTCCTCTTATACAAATTGGCTTGAAGGATCTTAACCAATTTTCTTCTTGCCTAAGACAACGATTTGGTGACTTCATACTGTAAAGCTGCTTCATCAATTCAAATCACATTACAAAAAGATTGACGTTGGGAATTCTATTTTACCTTGAGTGCCTTGTGAAAAGTACATCCAGGGAGGTTGATGGGTATTGATATCAATCCTTGAGCCAAGTCGTAGAATAACCTCTCCATCGTCTGTATGTTGTAATCGACGTTCGCGCCGAACAAGATGTTTGGGATGACCGTGTATGTTACCTTGTTCTTCTCCATCATGAGCTCGACAGGCTGCCCGTACTCAGCCCATTTCTCCATGGAAGGGGCCAAGATATCCTCAATCTTGCCCACGAAGAGAGTGAGCGCCTCAAGGCCGTTGATCGGGGAGGCCGTCAACCGTCGCAGCCGCTTGTGCTTGGTAGGTGAGATGCCATGGAATGATCTGTTGCCCATTAGCTTTAAGGTAGCTTTTGGGTAGCCAGGAATGAATAGTTGGTCATCTGTCAGCACACGCTTGCATGTTTCTGGAGTGCACACAATGATGCTTGGACCACCAAAGATGAAGGTCTTGTATATGCCTGTGCGCCCATACCTGTAGTGAAGCAACGCATGCTAATCAAATCATCAATTTTGTGGTTGGGTCTATGTACCGCATCATCTATACGCTACGTCCCGCTAGCGTAATTTTCTCGATGCTATTCAAGAGTTTGTTCAATTCCAACAGAAAAGAAAAAGAACAAAAACGTAAGAAACAGCAGTTAGTGAAGGTCTAAGTAGGAGGGACCTGGAGATGAAGCCAGCCAAGAAGGAATCGGAACGGCCGAACTTGAAATCCACGAACAAGGCCCACATCTGGCCGACCAAAGGCCAACCCATGTCGCCCGGAGGCAGCAGAGAAGCTCTCTGCCGCCCCAATCTGCTCACGTACACCCACTCGTTCACCATCGTGAAGATTCCCAAGATGAGGCCACCGGCGCGCACCAATGCTGCACCGCCACACTCACTGCTTGAATCGCCTCCATCGATTTCGACCTCACTCTCTACTATGAAAGTTGACTCTGAGCGTGCGTAGTAGTAGCGTGGTCTCTTATATAAGTTCGTTTCTTTAGTTGAAGCGTCCCTGTCGTGATGGATTGTTTATGTTTAACTATTCATTGTGTTCGGTATTTTTCACTCTGGGGTACTTAATTTGTAGTTGATAAGGGGTCATCAACTACGTGTCAATCTAACTTCCAAAACATGGCTTGTCTAAAGTCATTGGGATCAAAGATTGAAGATTCCTTTGTCTCTGTCTCCCTTCGTATTAGACATTTGACACCTCGCGTAAGGCCAGAAGAAGCATCTCCTTCTTGCATGTCTTGATCTGTGAGGTAATAAGGGAATAGTCTAACCAAACACACAAAAGTCTACATGCCATTACAATATATATTGGACAATGATGCCCACTCTCCCATTTTGTAAGGGAAAATTTCAATTAATAGTATGAATCAAAGCCATTTTTTTTAAAAGAGAGATCGAAGTGGCCCTTGTTTAGATAAATGCCTAAAGTAGCCAACTTAGTCTCAAATAAAGGCCCAAACTTACCGGCCAGTCAAATTTTCACCGCTGTGCTTATTCTAGTGGCTTCTAGTGGCTAGAGCGGGGGTAATTTTATGTTCCCACTTTATCGAAGGAAAAAAAAAAGATTGGCACTTTGAATTGGTGATCCGAAAGTAAGCCTAGCCCTATCATCTTTGGTCCAATGTCGCAATGTCGACAGTGAGAGCCCCTTTTCTTCAATCAATCTTAAGCAGAACGCAATCAACGGAACTTAGCGCCACCGTGACATTGTATAATAGTTGGGCGAAAGAAAATTGGCACTTCATGTTGCTTCCATTCATGGAGAAAGCTTTTAGAAAAGTTAAGTACCACACTAGTATGCAATATAATTTTAAGCAGACACATTAGAAAGCAGCAATAAAATGACGCATCAGTTTATTCAACATCTGACAGAGGCGGGGAAACAGAAGGAAACATGCCGAATGCTGAGATGTTTCTGCACTTGTTTCAGGTATCTAATGGAGCTTCTCGAATCTGACAAGGCAATTGTCCGAAGGGTGTGGCAGTGGTAGATATGACACCGGGCTCTTCGGGTTCACCTTCTCCAGCCTGCACATACACATACAAGATTCGGTAGTGAGAATATTGTTAATACTTTCCAACATTTCTCCTTTTCATCAGAAGTTGAAATGTAAAAGAAAATTAAAGGAAAAAGTAAGAAGTAAATACTGACTTGTAGTGAAGCAGAAACTGGTGGCAAAAGATGGAGATTTCGAGCTTAGCCAAATCACTTCCTGGGCAGAACCGGCTTCCAGCTCCAAATGGAAGGAAAGCTCCTGCTTTTGCTTTGATGTTCTAAATCCCAAACACGAACCAAATCATTATGGAAGTTTATCCCAACAAAGAGAGAATCCATAATTGGATTTTACTGCTTGAAATTACTTCTATTCTTCAAATTTTCTTACCTAAATCTTAGTATCACTGTGCTGTTAGACTTCGAATTATGTTTTTCTCTAACTACCAAAAACTCTTAAGATATACACGAATTCACATGCTAAGATATAAAATCTTTTATTATGTTTTGAAATTTCTAATGATCTCATCAATTTCAAAATCGAGTCATGTTTTTCTCTAACTATTAAAAACTCTTGATATATACAAATATTCTCATGCAAAATGATATATAATCTTTTATTATGTTCTGAAACTTCAAAAATAAAAATCAATTTCAAAATTTGAAGAGAAAATCAGAACTAGAAGAGTAAGAAGTAGATCTTTTTATGCTCAAGTAATGTGAGAAAGAGTTCATTTCTTTTTTCATTTCTGTTGCCAGTGGAATTCTTAATAAGAAAAATGGGTGTGTGTGTGTGAGAGAGAGAGAGGACTTACTTCCCATCTTGATGGGTCAAATTTCTTGGGGTCCAAGTAATTTTCTGGATCCATATGTACTGCCCTCGAACTGACCATGACTTTCCAACCTTTTGGTATGAGGTAGCCTGCAACCAATAGTCCCATACGCCACATTCATACACATCTCACATAGATAGTTATGTATGCATACATTTTTGCCGCATCTACATGACGGATATGACTTAAGAACGTGAATAATGGTTAGCCGAAAAAGAAAAACCATGCTTAGTGAAATTCCTCTTTACTAACCATTGACGTTGACATCGGTTTTCGCCTCTCGAAAAACTGCAAATGAGAGACTGATTCTACGCAACGTTTCATCAACCACCTATATATAAGATAGAAGCACATTAGTCTTAAAATGGTCATG
Source organism: Syzygium syzygioides (assembly GCA_031216285.1). Classification (NCBI taxonomy): domain Eukaryota; kingdom Viridiplantae; phylum Streptophyta; class Magnoliopsida; order Myrtales; family Myrtaceae; genus Syzygium; species Syzygium syzygioides. The sequence continues at coordinate 25,389,158 of CM062245.1, forward strand.
TATCTCATCCATAGTGGGAGGATCTACAGAGTTATGACTTTAAGTACCTATTGATAAAAATGAATGATTTTGAATTGACAAAAGGCCTGCTTGTTGCAGATCATTTTCCGCTTACAAATTTTGGAATTTTGGGACTGTTATTACGTAAGCTCGTAGACATATCTTTGCATGCCAAAGGTTGTGGGCCTCCAGGATAAACAACACTTACCCTAGTAAGATACTGTGATTGCCTGATTTCCTTGAGGGTCAGTCCAGTCTGTGTAGCTGGTCTCCTGCTAATGATCTCCTCTTGCTCTTCCTGGAAAAAGAAAGAAGACCAATTAAAACTCTCGTCCCCTGATAATGATCTCCTCTTTGGTTAGCTATGTGACTGAACCATAACCTTACCTTTGCCTTTTGGAAGATATCAGGATGTTCTTGAAGGTAAATAGCCGCCCACATAGTGCCATGAGCTGAGGTTTCATGGCCAGCAAGCAAGTACATCAGCAATATGTCAATGATGTCCTCTTCCTCCAGTTTCCTCTTATCCTCATCTTCAACCTCCATCAGCATATCCAACATGTTCTTCTTCACGATCAACCCATTCTTCGCCCTCAAAGCCTTCCTCTCATCCACAATAGCTTGGAGGATCTTAACCAGCTCTTTCCTCGCCTAACATCGATCAACATGACGCATCGATCATCAGGACAAGTTCTCTTAATGAGAACATTTTCGATGTCATTTTCGTTCACAATGCTAAGGAAACACTCTGATGAATCTTCCATGTTTTCGAAAAATTACCAAGAGATCTCGTCTTTGGTAGAGAAAAGCTATATGTAATTTAAAAAGTGTATCAAATTTTCGTTTGCTAATTAAATGGTGTTCTAATTGATTGTTGGTGAATGAAATGAGTCCACATAGCCTCCCTCTACTATGAGTAACTAATCCAAACATGCCTCATGCGATGCAATATCATGTACTAACTAGCGTCCCTCTGTTTGCTAACCTACCCTTTCTGCATATTCTTAAAGGATGGATTACTTTTCTTTTCTTTTTCACATTGCGGATCTAGAAAGCATGTATCGATGGTTTAAAAGTTTACAAATCTCAAGAAATATGTTATAAGTTTGTTGATAGACAGATTTCTGAAAGCCTAAATTCTGGGTGAATAATTCAACTAACAATGAGCTCGATCAATTAGTAAATCAGGAAAGGCCCGCAAGCAGTGTGTTTAGCGTTTTTTAGTAGAGGGCAAGAGCCAGACAACGTTTTCGGTGGATCAGGTGTTTGTATAATTTAAGTAACTTCCACTTTTTGTGGAGACAGTAATTAATAGTGGTATAAAAAAGCAATAATTTTCACCTTGATGCCTTTGTGGAAAGTGAATCCGGGGAAGTTGATGGCCATGGACTTCATTCCACGAACCAAGTCACCGTACAAGCTCTCCATGATCTTGAAGTTGAAATCAACCTGGTCCAAGCCGAAGAAGATGTTGGTAATGATCTTGAACGTGACGTTCTTCATCCCAGTCAAGAAATCAACCGGCCGGTCCGAACTCGACCACTCTTCCAAGGAAGCCACTATATTCTCTTCGATCCCTGGGACATACATAGACAGGGCCTCACTGCCGGTGATGGGAGCGGCCGTGAGCCGCCGGAGCCGCTTGTGCTCGGCGTTGGAGATGCTGTGGAATGATCTCCTACCGGTTAGCACTTTAACCGCTTTAGGGTAACCGAGCTTGAAGTTTTGGTCGTCCGTCAATACTCGCCTACATGTCTCAGGTTTGCACACAATTATGCTTGGACTGCCAAACATGTAGGTTTTGTAGATACCTGTGGCTCCATACCTGATTTTTCCATTAGGATTGAAGCTTATGTGTTAAGCAATTGCCTAGTGTTAAGGTCCACACCAAATTAAAACACATGTGACGAGTAATCTTTGTCAAGAATTAATGGTAATTTCCTTCTTTGTTTAAAAAGGAAGGCCAAAGCCTTGATACCAACTTGTCTAAACACTCTTGAGTCCTACTTTTAACACCTAATCAATAACATATAATTAAGTCCTGCAGGAGGTGTTAAACAAGAATCTTTCATCCCCCCGAGAGGAGATTAATGTTAATCTAACTGTGCATCAAAGCTCAGTTTATCAACCTGAGTTCACCAGCACTGCCGCTACTGATGTGATCCCCTATAGTTTGGCAAATCCTAGTTACCAATGGGTTCTTTTTTCTAGTCAAAGTTGGCTAAAATATCTTTTGACAAGTATTAAGGCCTTTCCACAGTTTGGACCGGAGAATTTCTTCTTTTTTCCTCTCTTTTTCGGCAGCTGGACCACGGAAATTCAAGGGCTTGATCCAAGATAAGGTTTCCAGTCAGAAGGAAACAATTACCATGGAAAAATTTTCCCTACTTTTCAAAAGAAAACGACGTCGCTTGTCAAATTCACTTTGGACTTTTCTTTAGCTGAAAACAATATATGAAGCGAGACATAATTTTCGCAAGACATGTGTAAGGACTTCAATTTAAAGTCGCACATGATATGAGACTATTAACTACCATCAGATGATTTGACAGAATCTGCATATTAATATACAAAAATCAATTGACTGGTAACCAAGTACTTTTCACTACGGTTCACATAGAAGTAATTCCAATCGAGTCTGCCATGCCATCATGACTAGACCAATGTATTGCATGCATAGATAAATTGTAATTTTCCATCTTTCTCGCAGTAACGATACTCTTCAACTTTATTGAATCATTAGCAATTGATCTAAGAGTTTAAGCTGTAAAATAAGTATGTTGATTATATCTTGTGGTTCTTCTCTCATTGATTATGCTGTGAAAGAAGCAGAATTAGCGTTGGAATTTGAATCAATACAATCTGCAGATATCACCCCGTAACCCTTGGAAAAGTTCATTCCTCAAGTATATTTATTTTTTTATTCATGGTTTAGTATTACATTGAAAATTTGCGGACCACACGACAAGTCCCTGTGCATTTTCCGGTTGCAAAAGGGAGAAAACTAATACCCAGGGGCACTGTTATGGTGTTCATGTCACTCAAATTAGCCAAGATAATCTAAAAGCAAAAGGGTATTGTATGTCCATATAACTCAGCAATGTAGTTTGCCAATGGTTCTCACAAGAAAAAGGGTATTAGATGTCCATATACGACATGTGCATGCTATTGATAGAAAGAAATTAATGAAGAGAGGTGATTAAGAAGACCACCTTGAGATGAAAGCAGAGAGGAAAGAGTCAGGGTCATCAGATCTGAAGGCTTTCAGGAAGGACCACATCTTGCCAACCAAAGGCCAACCCATGTCACCAGGTGGGAGAGAGGCTCTCTTCTCTCCCAACCTGCTCACATACATCCACTCATTCACCTTCCTGAGAACCCCAAAAATGAACCCATATGCACCTATCAGCACTGCCAGAACCACACTCACAGCAACTTCAAGCTCCATCTCTCTCTCTCTCTCTCTCTCTCTCTCAGGGTCTGTGTGGCTATTAGCTTTTTCGTCCGCACTCGCTTCCCGATACTTGTAAGAGCAAGCTATATTTATAGTTGTTCGGGGCTGGGTTTTCTTTGGCATGCTGGCGGAAGAAAAATAATAAATAAATCACAAATGATTAAACTAAGTAATGGTAATTTGAAAGGAAAAAGAAGGATGGTTTTGATTTCCTCATGCATGCGTGCACATGCGTGTCTATCTTTTCTTCATTCGTCAATCCTTTACACCCAAGCAGTGGGACTGTATTAATTTGAATGTTGCAGTCGACTAAGACAATATTAAAAATAAAACAAATGTTTTCCATGTAATTTTTAGTAGGAAATGGTGGGTCCCACTCATTTGTCGTATATCTTCCATAATATTATATTAGTTTCCCCTTTTACTTATCTCATCCGTTACGGTCCGGTTTGAAACTTATTCCCTCAAAATCAAAATTCCATCTCACTTGCGTTCTTAATTATTTTGTGCTGTTGTTTATATTCCTCTTCATTATTTTTTCGATTAGTTTCAGTGCACATTAAATTACCTATATGATGCAGTGATCCTAGAGCATCTTAACAAATATTTGTACTCATTTTTTTTCAAATGCGGATGTTTGCCTTTTCGATCAGATTACACCTATTCCACATTTTTGTTCTGGTTTTAACATCAAAAATTTCAAGTCACTTTGAATAAATGATTCTACTATTCTGTTTCCAAAAAGATGGATTTTCTTTTCCGTACTGTAGTCCTTGAAAGAATAAAAAAGGTCAATATCAATGAAAAGCAAAATAAAAAATAAACAACGGCAGAAAAAGAAATCAAAGACAGGGGGAGTAAAATTACCAATATTTATCTAGTTTTTTTTTAAAATTACCAACTTCTCATAACTCTGGCAAATAAAATTCTCCTGTTATCTTTTGCCAGCTTTTGTCTGCCTTCCTCATCAACGTCTTAAATTTTCCAATTTTATTCAAATTTCCAATATTTATTTGAGTGATTTTCCATCTTTTTTGTCGATCAAGTAGCCCAATAGAAAAGTTGTTAATTCTAGAAAGAACCAAATAAATATAGATGCTTAACTTAAACAATACTTGGTAACTCAGAATAAATTGTAATTTCATAAAAGTGCCAGTTAGTTCTAGAAAAGTGGTTGTAGGTAATTTTTCTTTTAACAATTTTTTAACACTTTTTAAAATTTACCTGCGTGAGAAAAAAAGCCTCGTGTTTTTGGACACAGAGCAAAACAATTCGACGCTTTGATTAAGTTAAGCTAATGGTTTAACGAGATTAACAAAGTTGTTGATGGGAATAAAAAAAAGAAAAGGGTGCACATGGTTGCTAGGGGTGATTGCTTCTAAGGTGGGTAGGGTCGAAGCCTAGAACCTGGAACTTATCCTGCTATAATCGGTTCCCAGTTTTTGAAATTTGAAACCTACCTGTTTTCCCTGAACTCTCTTTTTGGAACCTACCCTATTTTTCCGATCTGGTTCGAAGGTTTACCCGAGAACCTAGTTTTTTTCCTTTTTTTTTTTTTTGATAACCCAGGGAACCCCCGCACGGCCGACATCCAAAAACACACATATATGACTCAAAAGGCGAGACATTTACGCTAGAACAACACAGATCTGCTAGATTCTATTATGATAACCAAAATTTTCAGCACCCAGGAAAAGCAAGAGACTACAATCTACAGCTTGAGCAAAAGACAGGATCCCCACAACACAAGATAAATTCTATTGACTCTGCAATAGGAAAAATCGCCTTGGCGAATTGAAATGATAAAGCAAACAACATACATTTCTTGAAGTCTCAGCTTAGGACAGGGCAACACACTTCTTCAATGAAGCCCTACAGAGACACAACAAGATTATCATTTTTTTTTTCCTCATGAGTCCCCTTGCCAGGTCCAATTATCATAACAATACAAGAAACAGCCCAATTAAATGGATTTCTAAGGACCATCATACTTCTACCCCCCAACTTTTCAAAAAGAAGCCATCTTTGCCACTTCCGACACAGCCAAGAAACAAGGGGAAACAGCAAAAACGACGAAAGCACCTGCGATGGGACTGAAAAAGAAGTCGGGGAACGAACTTGATGGAAGCGAGAGCTCGAGAGGAGCTCCTAGGAACCGCAAATGACTTAACGCTACCTACTTCACAGCTCTTGAAATAGAAAAAGTTGCATTCTTGCGGGCCATAGCAACGAGAGGCGACAAGATGTGACGTGTTCCTGCAGCTACTGAGAAGGCAACTGAGAAGGGCCAAAAGGCGACTCGCAAACTAGAAGAGAGAGACTGAGAGAGACAGAGGAGGCGCTCGGGAATCTCCACTAAAGCGATGCTATTGTTTTTTTTACGTTAGCTTAAAACCGGTTCTAACGCTAGTCCGGTTCCTGGGCGAGTTTTCACTTAAAACCAGAAACCAGACCAGTTCCAATCGGTTCGCAAAAAATGGAACCGGTTTTCGGACCAGTTCAAATGGGAACCGGTTTCCGGACCTATTTTTTGGGTGGATCGGCCCGATTCCTGAGTAAACCTAGTCCGGTTGCACACCCATTGGCTGCTTATAGAGGAAGGACAATAACCTACATAACTTTGATTAATTCGCAGTAATTTAGGAGTAGTTCGGCATAAACTTTACTGGAAGAACAGAATAAAAAAGAAATCAAAGTCAAACTTTGATGTTCGAACGTGTTCGACAGTGTACTTTGGTTGGCGCAAGATCTTAAACATGGGGGCGAATCACTGTAATTATCTATTATGATTATAGCCTGTATAGCAAATATCGCTGTTGCTTGTAGATTTTCCCAAATCCTAGCTACTGAACGAGGCAACGATCTGAAAATGGAGGATCCCTTTTCTTTTTTAGGGTGAGAGAACTAAGGATTTTGTATATTGTCCCTTTCACCAACGAAAGATTAGTATTGATCACGTTCTTGAACCAGAAGGAGTGGGACTAAATGAAGATATATACTAAATTTAAGAGCCGTGTGCATGTATCGAAGTCTTATAAATATTCTTACAACCAGATGAGTAGTACCTTCGTGATAATTTGAATTACTGCCCCCATTGGTAGAAAACCCTTTTTGTTGCAGGTGCCATTGATGTCATGACATGTTTAGACATTCAGGATCGAGCATGCGAAGAGCAATGGCAATGAGGAAGATCGGTGAAGAACGTGCATCCCCATCGCTTACGCTAAGCATCTATCTAGAAGAATTTGTACATAAATAGTACAGTGGACCATGAAGATCCTGCGGTTCTCAAACGATGTCTCCCTTCAAAATTTTCCAATTTACAGTGCATAATCAAACTGACCAACTACCATAGTCAGTCACTTTACTATTATATTTCAAAACAGACCACCTGAATTTCCTAGAAAGACATCCCCACATGTAACCTTTTTCCATACACTTGTTCATTTTGGACTTGGTTTTACTGTTTTTTTCCCTCTTCGGCAGTCACTTAAATCAAACGAAAAGTTATTGTCCCATGAAATTGAAGAATAAGGTTTAGCTGCAATGAATAAGAACAGGTAATATTGGAATATGAAATGGGGGTAGGAAGGCAATGAAACTTTGACTTACACACCATTAAATTCATATATAAAAAAACCCTGAATAATATAATATTCTATTTAGGTTTTAATCGAAATTGAAGTGCCGTGATGCAATCAGAGGGAGTTTTGACAATATGGCAGCAAAGGAAAGCAACGGCATATCTAATCAAGATTACACCTATGTAGTCCTTGAAAGAATAAAAAAGGTCAATATCAATGAAAAGCAAAATAAAAAATAAACAACGGCAGAAAAAGAAATCAAATACAGGGGGAGTAAATTACCAATATTTATCTAGTTTTTTAAAATTACCAACTTCTCATAACTCTGGCAAATAAAATTCTCCTGTCATCTTTTGCCAGCTTTTGTCTGCCTACCTCATCAATGTCTTAAATTTGCCAATTTTATTCAAATTTTCAATATTTATTTCAGTGATTTACCATCTTTTTTGCTGATCAAGTAGCCCAATAGAAAAGCTGTTAATTCTAGAATGAACCAAATAAATATGGGTGCTTAACTTAAACAATACTTGGCAATCCAGAATAAATTGTAATTCATAAAAGTGCCAGTTAGTTCTGGAAAAGAGGTTGCGGGTAAATTTCAAAACAAACCACCGGAATTTCTTAGAATTAATTGCCGTTATAAAATTAATTCCGTAACAATCCAATTTAATGCGCTATTAATCATACGTTACAAATTTTTAACAGTTTGAGTTGAAAAAATTAAATCAGAAGGCAAGCAAAATTGGGCTCATTGCGAGGCTCGTCGGGCGTCGGATTTGCACCCCCTGCGCCTGTGCGCGAGGCATAGTATTTGTGATATGATAGTTACCACTTCAAATAAGTGTAACTATATATAAAGCACTTCATAGCCTTCTTTCTTTTTCAATGTGGAACTAGTACTTTTCACTTTTCACTTCCAACTCAAGGGTGTTCTTTGAGCATCAATTTCTTATTCATTCACCCATCAATTTATCCCATATTTCCAACAAGCGCTAACCATGCCACGTAAAACGATTGGTGTTCACGTCAGTGATTTCCAGCCAAAATCTACTGAGCGGACTCAATCAATACCAATATGAAATGGTTTATAACTAAATTGGTTAAATTGAAATGTTCAAAACAAAATTAGTACTGATGCAATAGATTAAGAACTTTTTCGGTACTTTTTTCCTGCAAACAAGCGTGGGGCGTATGATAATTTTTGTTACAATAGAAGCCATCTAAAGCAATATTTTCACTAACATTGCACGATAATGTAAGTCGTGGGAGATGGCCAAACAAAGCCTTTTTTTTAGGGTGAAAGTCTCTGTAATCGTGTAGGAAAAATCAAGGGCGCTTTGTTTTGACGTTATGTGGAAACCGATCATTCGTTCGTTACATTCACGTCCAAATTGCCAATTCGCCAAAAGAAATCTTTTAAAAAGAAAATTACTAAAAGGCTAATCGTTGGAAGCACGTTTTAATACGACGCCAAGTGAGACTACTAAAGCAAATTTCTTGAGCTGCCAATCGTCTCTTAGGTACTAGCACAAATAGTAAACTGAGGGGCAATGTACAAGTACCAAAATGTCTACGCGGTGCTCGGTTTACTATCGCAACTTTTCGAGCATTTATTTATGTTTCGTAACTTTCAAAAACATTCACTTAGGGTGTGTTTATTTTGCGGGAAATTCGATATTTGAAAGATATTTCCTGGAAAATGATAGGTCAAATCTCTTGAAAAAATTAGTCAAGAGAAAATATTTTCATTGTCGACAACATATGATGCCTAAGTATTTTCATGGATGATGAAAATGTATTTCATTTATTTGTATTAGAGATTCAAGCAATAGTTTTTTGGAAAATATTCTCCAAATTTTTAATTTTTTTCCATGAAATAAACACACTCTTAAGTTAAATTGGCTATATCAATTGCTGGAAAATCTGACCTGGCATTATCTTATAGTTAAATTTTCTTTGTGGCTCGCCAAAGAAATCATCCCTTAATACCTAAACCAAACTCCGTTGTTTGATTAGACGAATTTTCCCCTAATTGAGAAATTAGGTTTGGATTTTCCCCCAAACCAAACCCTAGCCCTTAAAATAAATTTCAATTCTCTAAATCACGTTAGGAATCTCTAGGACGTTGAAGAGGTAGTACTTGGAGTTTTTGGCGGACGTTTAGAGGAAGATGATATACGGTGTTTTTGGCATTCTCATCAGCGATTTCCGGTCTAAATTGGCTCGGATAAACTTAATTAATATAAATGTGAAAATGTTTAGAACTAAATTGGTACAATTAAAAGATTTAGAATTAAATTGGTATCAAGAGAATAAATTTAGGACTTTTTTTGTACTTTTCCTAGAGAGAGTTTGGTCATATTTTCTCTCCTAGTTTACCATGTCGGATCTTTTATTAGTCTCAAAAGTACAAAAACAAGTTAAATAGTAAAAAAAATGCCACATAGGATTCTCTGGGGCTTATATGATCAACTGTCCATAATTGAGGAAATTGGACAAGCGATCAAAAAAGTTATGACACTAAACCGAGCGTTGTATGAAAGTTTTGACGCTTCTAGTATATTTTTCAAATAAGTTGAGAGATACAGTAGCAAAGGAAAAGTTATAGCTCCGTCGTCATATTTATAATTAGAATAAAACCAACATAGCTCCGTTTGTTTTTCAGAAAAGCTGGCATGTTGATAATAAGAACATTTTAATTGACTCATTTTCCTGAATGATACAAACATAGGAAAATATTTGTTCAGATTGTCGACTTTTCCTTAAGCAAACGGAGCATCTTGGCGTTCCCATTGGCACTCGATGTATGCAGCACTCCCCTCGAGTCGAGAGTGGAGGATGGGTCGAAGCCTAAAAGCATATTATATCGCTACTATATTCATAATGTTCGGTATCGGGTCATGTAGTAACGAGATATCGTCCACTCGATCAAGTGTTGGAAATACGATAAATGGGTTTCGAATCGAAGCGAGATGATTTGCACCGGATTCATGGGTTTTGTAGACTTACTTTCGTGCTCCTTTCATCTCGCGACTTCACTCGTAACCCTAAGCTCTTCCATTCTTATCTTGCTTTTGGGAGTCAAAGCTGCAGAAATCTGTCTAATTTTTTGAAGTAACCTTTGTGATTGGCGGCTTCCAACAGTCTTTCTTTTCCTATAAAGTACTCTGATTTCAAAGAACGACAATCGCGACTTTTCCAAGCCATGGATGCGGTTGTAATACGCCAATCGGGCGAGCAACTTCGTCGTCTTCTTCAGCACATCATTTTTGTCATACATCATATTCGTCTGGCCAATGATCATTGAGCAGGTTGATCTTGAGCAACTACAATTTCCGCACGTTGTTGTCTTAACTTGGAAATTAAGGCGAGCTAGAGACCGATTTGATTTAGACGAGGCATAACTTCAGGTGACCTATCGGCACATGTGTTGTCGATAATTTGGCCGACCAAGGGGCGAAAATGGTGAAGAAACTCATACTTTATCGGAAGCAGACTAGTACGACCGTAATATTATTGCAGATCTATTGAATTTGCTTATACTTTTCTATTATTCAGCAGTCCGGTCAGCATTAGCACTATCATCTGCAGACATCTCAAGGGGGAATTGATCAGGTTTGACCAACGTCTAAAGAACTAAATTAATAACAAATGGGTGAGACTAAAAGTTTCAAAAACATTTTAGAAATCAATTATTCCATCAACTAGCATTTGATAAATATATATATGTTTGTAATTTTGCACGACAGTCATCGATGGGTAGCAGCTTCTTCTTAGTCTCCAGATCTGACTGAAGTTATCATGTGGGAAGGAATTTCGCGAACGCCCTCATCACCAAATAATATTTCTGTTCAACGAGGAGGAAGAGACAAAATCGGAGATATAAGAAAATGAAGAGCCGCCAGAACACGAAAAGGAAAACGGTGAAGGGGGGAAGATCTGTCGAATCATTGATGTCTTCACCGTTGAAACAGCTTTGGTCAGCTACTTTTCTAAAGGGAAAAAGGAGAAGGGGAGAAAATTCTCCAACTTTGACTCAATATATAAATTAATTCATAAATTCTTAATTTATCTAATATAATCTCGAAACTATAGCCCAATGCACAGTATTGTTTTTTAATTTTTAATTTGTTCAATATGCTCTCTGAACTTTTAATTCATGTTTAATCTAATCCATGGATTATAGGAAACTATTCAATGTCGTCCTTAGACTTGAATTAATGGACAAATAACATTGAACATTTTTTATATAGCTTAGGGACCAATTTGAATATATATCAAAAGTCTGCGAACCACATTACCGCATTGCACATTGGACTAAAGTTCAGAGACCACATTGAGCAAATTAAAAGTTCAGATATCACATTGCATATTGGGCCAAAGTTTATGGACTATTTGTGTCATTATCCCCTTTTTTAAACTATGTCCATTATGATACCAATACTTCAAACTTTTTTTTCATTTTCAAAAACCCTAAACTATGCCTGTTGTGTCACTAATATCTTGAACTCAAAAAAGTCGCAAACTTGTACCCGCGTGACAATATATCCTTTGTCACAGTTCCGTCCAAGACAACCGTTAAAAATGCTACATGGCAACTTATGTTGACAAAGCTAGGCAAACGGAGATGACGTGGATTCAGCGTGGTTTTATTGAAGCCAAAGCAAAGTCATTTCTAGAAGGGAATAGTGTCGTTTTAAGGATGTGTCAGATCATTTCCCTCTTGAGATTGAAGTCGTTTTGGCTTCACTAAGGCCACGTTGGATCCACATCGGCTCCATTTGCCCGTTGTTGTCCACGGAAGTCGCCATGTGGGGTCTTTAACGATCGTCTTGGACAAAATTGTGACGTGAGGTATATTCGACACACAAGCACAAGTTTTACGGTTTTTTATGACACTTAAAAAAGCTTAGGTTATTATTGTCAGGGTGGGCAGAGTTTACATTCTTCATGACATTAAAAAAAAGTTTAGAGGTCTCGATGTTGCAGTGGGTATAATATAGGGTTTTTAGTGATATTGTTTTCGCATATGGTGTCCTCCGGCATATCATATTATATCCGTGTAAAATCATAGCACCGCATAGATTCGATTTTTCAAATCATTTGAGCATAAATGATCCCGTGCTTTGCTAACCAATTCGAAATTTGGGTCGTAGCTTTTTGGTTCAAGAGGGTTAGCGAAATTATTCACGACTTAACCTTAAAGGGCTCGGTTGATTCAAGCTAACATTTCATTAGAGTTTCGGGCAAAAACAGAAGATTAGGCCCGGCCCAAATGAAATCTTGTCGTCGGACCGGAAGCTTGGACCGGCGACCGGTTCGTCCACAAGTCTACTTACTATAATGCGGCACAAAATATTCGAACACGGTGCACACAATAGCACTTCCACAATATTGTTTTTTAATTCGAGCATGTCCATGCCCGGAAATTGCAAAATAAAAAAAATCTATAACTAAAAATTTGACTAATAAGAAATAATAATTTCACTAGAATATGCAACATCAAACGAAGCTTACGAGAAAATCATTTTTCTAGAACACAAATTATATAAGAAGGGCATTATCTTCATTAAACTTAGCTATTAGTCGATAAACCATTTGTGAAATTACTGTGATCAAGACGACATTATGTTCATCAGCCATACTTGAAGAAGAATCATAGAGACTGTGTGTTTCAACACTTTGCAATTTAAACTCTCAGCAATCGACATGTCAATCACATATTCAGCAATTCCTCTAGAACTGGCACATATGCAGCAATTCATCTCATTCCAAATTTGTTAAACTAAAGCAGATTTCTAGTGTCGAGTTGTGTTATTATTGAACTGGTTCTGCGATTTCGATCTTTTCGTTCATGATTCATCTCATTCCACATTGTGTGTTTGCTGGGTTTGCTCTCTACTTTGTCCTCTGGCGTGAGTCAAAAGATGGTTCAATCAAGACTACGGAAAGAGTAATACCTAGGTATTGATTTGTATAATGCAGGTAAAGTGGTGACAGTACAGCTATAATGGAGGTCGGGTCGTGGCGCCAGGCCAGGATGTGTCTGAGGAGTCGGCTCAGGAGTCGCTTATAGGTATTTTGTGCTCCCTGTGGGATGAGCTTCCTCATCGAATTGCTTCCCCCTAGAGCTTAAACAATGCAAATGCCGGTGCAGCTCCAATGGTGACAATGCCGACAAGTGGAGGCATGAGCTCATATCCATACATATGCGCAATCCCAAGTTATTGATAGCTTTGAACCGGCTGCATCAGACTGCGAGACACAGTGAGGATTGGGTATCTGATCAATTCCCTGCTTGACGTTTTCTGTTTTCCAATGGTGGGGGGAAGTTCGTTTTCTGTTTCAGTCACGACTTACCCTTCACTTCTTGTTATCCTGGCATGAGTGAAAGAAGTATAGTTCAATCAAACCCTCTGGTTAGGAATCTTCCCTTTGCATAATGGATCGAATCATGTCGAATTCCCCTGAATTTTCTTGCTTTATGTTTTCTTCTGATCGAATAATGAGATTTTCGCGAGTATGCTTATATTCCATGTATTCTGGCATCGCATGAACTCATTAGGGGTAGGCAAATGCTGGCGTGGGTTCTGCCTTTCTGCTTGCGACATTCAAGAATGGTAATTGAGCCATGAACTGTTATGTTATGAACCAAACTGAGCCTAAATATCCTACAAACACCCAAATCAACTTGGTCATACCTTAGAGCCTCGCCACCGCCTCTGCTACCGCCACCGTAGGCTAGTCATATGAGTAGCGAATTGCTTTGGTATGCTAATGCTGATGACTACAGTGTCATAAGGGTATTAGAGATCCAAATCCTGGGTAGAGTGGGAGGCAATCTGTGAAAGACACTTTGTAATCAACCCAAGGGGTTTGCTTCTATGGCAATGTTGCACGGATTTAGGCCCCAAAAGACAGAAAGCCTAAGGTTCTAAATGCGAACTGCAATTTTGTCGGACCACCCTTAGGACTGATTTATGTGGGCCAACAAGCGGACTACATACACCAGGGATTAATCGGGTACTCGAGAGTCAAGAGTCTCTGAAACCCACATTACGGCAAGAGTTAGGAATAGTCATTGGTAATGGATGGTTCATTGATCCCCAACGATTTATTTTCATACTGCAAATTCTTCGCTTAGAACTTTGACGAGTTCAAGAGTTTGCTTTCGAGCACCATTGCAGCCTTTGGCTTGAAATTTAGAAAAAGTATCACCAAGTGCATCTTTATTCTGTTCTTCAGTAAATAAACTTGTACATGCTAAATTGGAATTAACTGCAACTATCTTTCCTAAGGTTTGCACTTTGATGGCAGAAACCTTTGCTTTGGTTTGCACTTCAATAGGACGACTTACTCCTTATTATTAATTACCAATTTCCTTGATCTTAGCCTATCTAAAAAAGTTCAGACCATTTAAATTATAATTCAATAATTGAGCAATTGTAGAGTTTTTAAGCTTAGCTCATGCAAAAGAGGGTCCAGGGGAAGCAGAATTGCAAAACATAATTGGATTGTAACTTTTTATATGATATCTTTTGGAGTTATTAGGATGGTTGTGGTGGCGGCGGCGGTGGTGGTGGTGGCTACTTTGCCCCCTGAAGGCCTCTTTGCACCTCTGTCTAGCAATTGTCCCATCAATGCTCCGGTCTCTATGGTCATTCTCCACCAGATGACATGTATAATACCTACTCAGATAAAACCTGTACCGAATGCGAAATCTTTACTTCTCGGGGTGGTAGGAGACCAGTTAACTCCACCAGATGATACTCAGATAAAACCTGTACCGAATGCGAAATCTTTGCTTTATGGGGAAGTAGGAGATGAGTTTAATAACTTAAATTCCGTTTGGCTATATAAGTTTGGCTTTTTATCATAATGATCAGCTTTCAGTGTATCCACTAAACCTCACGCTAATAAGTTTATTTGGGTGCAAAGAGAGCCACGAAAGAAGAAAAGGCAGAAAATTTACACCTGTTCATCATGATCAGCTTTCAGGTGTCCACTGAGCCTCACGGTGATAAGTTTGTTTGGGTGCAGAGAGAGCCACAAAAAAAGAAAAAGCAGAGAATTTACACGTATTCATGTCATCGCAAGATCCATATTCAAGAAAAGAATAAAGATTCAAGGACGACACGGGTGAAAATGACTCCTTTTTTTTTTCTTTTTAACCGTCGACTTTCGAGAACTTGACTCGTAGGAAGACTTTCCATTGCGAGAAGGCTTTTAACGTGTTTTTAATGGTTTCGGGGATTTCTTGTTGCATCATGTTTGTGTTGATCTGATTCTGTAGTGGCAACTTAGTCATCTGTCGTCCACATCTTGGTAGCTCTTTTGTTCACTCCACAAGAAATTGGTATTTGCCAGAAAAAGGCGTGTACTTTTTCCAGCAGAAGCTTCATGGTGACATCCTCATCACCCATGATCCTGATCTTTCCTTTAGAATATTCACTGGCCTGCCAGTAGGCGCAAAGTTTAGCAGGAAAAAGCGAACGAACCACCAACAAGAGAAGTACCTGGCGCTTGCGCCACCAAGTAGGAAGGAGAAAGTTGTGAAAACATTATCATCTTGTGCCATGAAACGAGTGGTCTTTGCAAATTATGGCACAGATCTTTGCCTTCTAGCGCAACTGCTATGACTTGCCAAACTTTAGGATTGATCATACTTTGCCGTGCCCAAAAGACTCTTTTAACTTATATTCTCATGAACTAAGGTGTATTTCGCTTCCCTATATTGCCAGATGATTCTCTCTACATAGCCTCAGTGGATCGCAAATTGTGGGAAGGAAAGCCAATACAGAGTTCGTGTGGATCTATGCCGTTTGCTTTGTTTAGCATCGAATAGCTTACATGTTTTGGGAACTGTGACTAATTTCGTCGATGTGGCCGGACAGTGCTAAGATGCATGCCAACACCGAGCTGATGTAGTTCTAACAAACTAAAGCTGATATGTGCATCACTTGGAAAGCACACAAATTCAACAACAAAGAACTTCAAATGGCAGACCCGACATTCCTTTATTCTTCTATAGATAGATTGCGCTAGAAACCTTCTCATGCTCCGATTGCTTGCACTCTTGTCTGAGTTGTCAACACGTGGCCGATGCTTAACTCCAGAGCCCGTGAATGAACCAACAAACACGATTTTGCTGAGAAGCACCATTTTTTCTCTCCAGAAATCAATCCTGCAAAATTTACCTAGGACAGAAACATTATCCATCATCTTTGTACCGGCTTTGCTTCCATATTTGAGTTGAATGACGAGCCCTCCAAATACAACTTATTATTAGTATAGAAAAGTTTAGAGAGAGAATATGCGAATAGACATTCCGTGAAGGTCAGGGTCTTCTAGTTTTTGGGGACAGTAACCAAAGCAAGCATCCGGCCGGCAACTTCAGAACAAAAACTTAGGTGGTCTGTCTATGGAGAAATTCAGTCGTCTGGGACGTCAATCTTGCTTCAGGGTTTCACTTTCTTGGCAAAAAAAGCAGTCGTGCGCGTCATAGGCAAACTTATACATAAATCCAAGAAGACGACGAGCTAGCGTTATACAACTTGACAGCTAAATTCTCCATGTCAAGCATTACATGACATGAGATACAGATACACCAACTAACCAAATCCAATAGCATGTCCAAATGTCTCGGCCACACTTTTCTCAATCCTTCCATTATATAATCACTTGCATCTAGCTCCAGAATTAGTCTTCCCAAAGAGACATAAGACCGAACTGAGCCTTGTCATTTTCCCGAATATAGTAACAAAAACTTGTGGGTGCTGTTCCATACCGATGTAGATATAGATATGGGATTTACGAGGCATTTTATGTGCTATTTCAACCTTTTAGTGTTGTTATCTTTATACAGTGATGGTGATGGTGATGGTACTGTGGATGTCAAACCTAGATGTACACCGACTTTTGGCAAAGCCGTAGCTATTGGAGAAGGAAATCTTGGTGTGTTCTCATCACTGGTGATGATGCGGGATTTGGTAATTGGCTACTGATTGTACTTTGATGCCATGATAGATTCGTCTTTGTAAAATGAGCAAGTTTCTGTAGGATTTACCAAGTTGATTCACTTTTCTAATCCACTTGCTTTGTGAGATTTGCATTTTTATCTTGAAATTATGTACTTCTCTTTCATGTGAAATGAAAATTTTCCTTCCTACAAAAACAAAAATCAAATCCCACGGTCACGATGGTGTGCTTTAAAGTGGGCCATTAAACAATTGGACCATATCGAAGTGCCGACAAGCTTTTGTATTTTAAACTTGTGAGCCGGATTTTCCTAACTTATAGACCGGTTCTTGCCTGTCGTTTGCCTATAATGTCAACTTGGAAACCTTCCTAGTTTCTTTGTACAACATGTTGTTAGGAACCATACAAAACTTTATGTCTCTCTTTTGCCCCGGACCATTTTGGTATTTTGGGGCTTTTGTGTGGGGGTTGGGATAGAGAGTTTTCAGATGTATATGGAACATCATGTCATCTATTCACATAATCAATCACGAATTATCAAGTAATATGTCAAATTTCGTATTATCCTTCAATGTAAATAATCTTGATAACTCACTGTAACTCGTGATTCCGGGTTTGGATAGATAGAAAATGAGATATTTTAGGAGCACTTAAGATTTTCGGAACGGTATGCATCAAAAACTACGGATTTCTTTTCCGTGTTGGTAAAGCGTGACCAGTGGATTTTTATTTTTCCAAATAAGGTGTTGGTAACTTACCAACACTATTATTAAATTACAATTCATATTTTGTAACTTGGAATTTAGCAATTTTTTGAATTAATTTACCTTATTTGCATAACTCACTGACATTTCGAGTTGATTCATTACATGAAATTACTAAACTAAATTAGAGTGTCTTATCAACTTTTGTCAAATTAAAATATTTTTGTCAATTCTTGCTTTAATTTTGTACCAAATTACTTTTTAGAAAAAAATATCAACTTTATTGAGCTACCAATTTTTATTTGCCTTGATTAGCAACGCTTTACATTTGCAAACTCTTTTTGGACCTAAAATAGCGTGATTCACTAACTTTTTTCCATTAAATTTATCTATTAGTATTGGGTTAGTAATTTTCATTTGAGTCATTTACCAATGTTTATATGTTCTTTTCTTTTAATTTGCCAAATTAACCATTTGCAAAAATCACTTGCAATTGTGTGCAACGTTTTAAATTTACCAACTCTTCTTAGAAATCACGAACCTCAATTAAAGTGACTTACTGACTTTCTCCAATTAAGTTGCCAATTAATTTTTGATTATCAAAGTTAGTTCCCACGTTTATTTTTCTTTTAATAACCAACTTTTTTACCTATCTAAAAAACACCTTAAATGTACAAATTCTTACGTGAAAAGCTGATAATTAGCAAACCGTCGGAAAGAGTTGGTAATTTCATAAAATCTTACATAAGTGACCAAAAAATTAGTGAAAAATTAGGTGACCTGTAATTATTTTTACCAATAGTGTCTTGACATTACCAACTTTTTCGACGGCGCGCTTTCCAAAAAAAAACATTCTTGAATCTGGGAATGGAAAGACAGTCATCTCTGCTAGAAAGAGCCTTGACAGCACTGTGGCACCTGTATCTTTACTGGATTGAGAGTCCAATTCACAAAAATGTCTTGGATTGAAATTTCCGTTCGTCTCAGGGAAGTGATGTAATTCACGAGAATAGGACATCTTATACTTAGAACAGATTGATACACAACCTGCACGAGACGCGTATTCATCGCACGTAATATATACTAGTGCAAATTATACTAGTTCATTGTGAGTGAACTAATCTCACATAAGATCCCCCTAATCAATGGACCACCGTACTAATCTATCCAACTTCATTCTAATAACCATCATAGATCAAGTTCCAGCCTAAGAGACTAGTATTTCTGGCTGAAACTAGTGGTCGCGTAACCATGTTGAGGTCTGATGCGCTTTCCATGGTCATTCGTGGCAATTTTTTCAAGCCTGTGTGATCAATGGTGCACGTACTCGGTTCGAGTTTCTGACTTTAGGTCAATCCAAGACCGGTTCCAAAATTTAGTATATTAATCACATGATTTTTTTCCTTGCAGTACGTAGTCGGTGTGTACTGGATTTGGGAACAAAATTATGAATCAGTTCAGCCTCGCCCGTCAAATTTTGCATAATGAACAATTGGCAAAAGCCCGTCAACTGTAAGTGCATCATCTATATGCTCGACGTTGTACTGATGTAGAGATGATGGAACTGTCATTTTTAAGAAAATCTGACTGATGGTCGATGTCTTCAATCTTGCTTTCACGTGTCTTGTATAACCCTTGCTTTGTTTCGTGGTTATGCTTTCTAGCTCAACAGCAGACCAAGGGGGTTGGCGGTGGCTTGGTGTCGCTTACATTCCAAAACTTATCTGATAATGCAACCAAATATTAGTACACAATGTAGTTGATTAAAATGTAGAAAGAAGATCATTTCCATGCCTAAATTTCGCGTGCTGACATTGCCCTAATTCTTATGTTTAAGGAGTCTAAGTTAAATCTTACGTAGTTAGCAAGAATCACCTAAAGGGGGGTGAATAGATGATTTAAAAATTTTGATCAATTTTTAAAGCGGAAACAAATGATCAAGATTAAAGTCTGAAAGATATTCAAATTCTGAGTAGACTTTATAGACAATATGCTAATGTGCAGTATAAAAGATAGAATAAGAGTTTAGAGATAGAGAGACTGCACACAAGAAATTATAGTGGTTTGGCTTAGATCAAGCCTGCATCCACTCTCCCACGCTGATAGCCTACTGGCTGGATTTCACTAATCAAATAAATGAGAAGTTATAGCAAGTTGTGCCGCTTAAACCTAAGCACCTCCCCTCAAAACAAGTGCTACTTATACCAAGTCGATAAATCACACTATCTCACACCTAAGCACACACTTATAACACTGTATACACCTCTTAAATGATTACACTTTATAGCTCATGGAGGACAAGTGTAAATATTTGAAGCATGCTCATACTTTGAATTTCTAGATTCTGGACTTCGTATCTTACTTTTGCTCCTCGGCATGTTAGTCTCCTTTTATACTCCTTCACTTCCAAATTAGCCGTTGGACAGTCTTCAGAGGATCGTCTCCCAATCTACCCGTTGGACAGAACTGTATCAAGAAAATTATGTAACCGTTGAGGGACAAAATCCGAATCTCCGCTAAATTTGATCGTCCATACAACTAGAGATTTGGTTTCCATAAGTATAGTTTCTCCGTTTAGAAAATAGCTTGTCTCGAGATTAATTGTCAATCAATTTATGATATTTTGCATTATAAATTTGCTCTGCAAAATAACTTTCTAGATTGAATCAATCAATTCTTTCTATGTGTGAAATATGAGCCAGATCACCAACCATTATATGCTTTTTGAATTTCTATCACTTTCTGAACTTATGTCAAAATGGGAACATACGAAGTTCTTTGTGTTTGAAGTTTTTCATGCGCAATATAAAGTCTAAACTTTATCTTCTAAAGTCTGAATATCCTATGCTTAAAGTAATTTCACAATCTGAACACAAACAAAATCAAGATTGACATATGCTTTTCTTCCAAGAATAACTTCCTGAATCAAAATGCTTCAAAGCATTTATCAGACTTACAAACACTCATGGACAGTTTTGTCAACTTCAAAATATATTAGGAGGTTTCCTTAACAAGATTGAGTAGGTGACATCTAATTGTGTTTGTAGCTTTGGCACCTCAAAAACCTATTTTGCCCGTTAAAGTCACTGTTTGCTCTAAAATCTTCCCATCATTGAGCCGAAGGTGCATTTGCTTGACAGTTTATTTGACCTTTGCTATCCACACAACTTTTTCATCGATTTATCTATGTCCTAATGCCTTACTATGTCATCAATGGGTACATCCATATCTTTCGCCGATCGTGTCTTGAACTACAACAATTCTTAGACAGATAATGTATGGTAACCTGGGTTTTGGTTGATGGGGATTGCAACGTGTGTTTTGCACGCGCAGTCCTTTGAACAATACTATATCATCATCATAATCATATATCTCGATGAAGGAATTCATAAGTGAAGTGGCTAGCAAGGATCACCTAGAGGGGGTGAATAGGTGATCTTAAATAATTTTTATCAGATTATGCTGAAATAAAAGATCACGGTTGAGTCTAAATAAAATTCAGATTCAAGACAGTTTATATAGACAAAGCTCTTGATGTGCAGTATATAAGATAAGAGATAAGGGATAGAAAAACTGCACACAAGTTTATAGTGGTTCGGCTTATAGAAAGCCTACGTCCACTCTCCCATGCTGACAGCCTACTAGCTGGATTCCACTAATCAAATCAATGAGAAGTTACAGCAAGTTGTGCCGCTTAAACCCAAGCACTTCTCCCCGAAGTTGGTGCTGCTTATACCAAGCCGATAGATCACACTATCTCACACCTAAGCACGCACTTGTAACACTGTTTACACCTCTCAAATGATTACACGTTTAAGCTCATGAAAGACAAGAGATTGAATCGGAGTATGCTCAGACCTTGGACTTGTTGATTCTTGATTTCGTTCTCTACCTTCTGCTCCTCGTTGATCTCCTTTTATACTCCTCCACTTCCAAACTAGCCGTTGGACAGTCTTCAGAGGATCATCTTCTAATATTCACCTCTGGACAGATTTGTATAAAATGGATTGAGTAGCCGTTGGTTGATAAAATCTGAATCCCGTTGATTCTGATCGCCCATACACTCAGAATCTTGATTTTCAAAAGTAGAGTTTTGTCCGTTGTAAAGCATTCTTGTCGTAGTATTTGATTGTCAATCAATTTGATTAATATTGATCTAATCAAAACTTTCATTCTGTGAAATCCATGCCAGATCACTAGCTGTTATGTTTTTCGTTCTGAGTTTTGCTTCTGAAGAATTACTGCATCTTCGTCTGCTTCTGAAGAATTACTGCATCTTCGCCTGCTTCTGAAGAACTTCAGCGTCTGCGTCTGAATAATTTCAGCGCCTGCATCTGAATAATTTTGGCTTCTGCGTCTGAAGAACTTTTGCGTCTGAGTCTGAACTTTTCGTTCTTTCATAATCTGAACACGAACTAGATCAAGATTGACATATGATTTTCTTCCAAAAATAACTTCCTGAATCAAAATACTTCAAAGCATTTATCAGACTTACAAAACACTCATGGACAGTTTTGTCAACTTCAAAATCTATTGGGAATTTTCCTTAACAGTAAGGGACATGATTGTTGCTGCATACTGCTAACTAGACATGACCAGAAAAAAGAAAAAACATGACAATTCTTGTGGACATTCTTGTTCCTCTCTTTTCTTCTAGTGCATACAATCTTGTAATTATTCGACAAGTGTGGCAAGCAACTGCGCTTAAGTTTGTGGGATGACCTAACTGAAATGATGGGGGAGGACCCATCAACGTCTATGCTCACTTCTTCGGATACTATCAGCTAAACCATTCGTGTTTATTTCTTAAAAAATTGCTGATAAACCTATGAAGTTTCCCTTTATGGCACAACTTGCTCCCTAATTAGATATGCTGATATCATATCAGAAGAAAATGCATCGGTGGCATCATTAGTTGCACGATATCTTCATTACCTCACACACACTCACCACTGATCGTCCCCTTTACACATACACATGGAAGGTTCAGAGAGAGTCGAGCCAAGCTCAGCTTCATCGAGTGACCCTACTTCAAATCTTCTTAACGAAAGCTCATCAAGAACACGCTTGTGGTGCAGAATTAGTCGAGACACAGACACACAAATAGGTCAGGCTTCTGTTGGTAGTGGCCAGTGACGTTTTTTAGTGAGACGGAATCGCATAATCCTTCATAGTGAACCATTCTCCTTTTTAGTCCTATCATTTGCCATCACTGCATTACATCTGAGATAGATAAACCACCACACACGAGAGATGAAAAAATCCCTAGCTAGTAATTAAAATTTTAAATTGGCTTGAAGTAAACATAGTTTATTAGTATATGGATGATAAGTGGATGAAATCAAAGTGAAAAGTTTTTCAGCTTAGCTTAGGTAATGAGAATGGTAGGACTGGAGAGGTCATAATCTGTGGACTGTGGGTATAATTCAAGATTTGATATATGGATGAGTGCATATTGATAAGTGAAGTTGAATATTTGAAGGAGGGGTTGATTTTTCTTAAAAGTGAATGTTGGAGGATCTGTTGGATGTGTGAGTGAATGATCATCTATAGAGGAATGTTCTTGCTACAGTTGAAGCACCAAGAGGATGCACAATCTCTTTTGTTCATATAGGTCGTGTCCATCTTTTTGTAACTTATCACGTGATTTGAATTGCGAGGTCCATTGCATTCTGACTATGTTTGAAAATCTCACGAGGCGATTTCTTAAATGGCGGGGGCATCAAGAAAGAAAAATTAGTGGACCTCTCAATTTTCGCATTGCAAAAGAAATAAGGTACACGTATTTATATAGCACCAATGAGATTGAAGAGAGGTGCTTCAAAGCCTGGATTGAAACGGGTCATTGTCTGCGTCATTGTATCGATTAAAAAAACATTTATCAAGCTCCTCGTCTTCATTCACCCAAAAAATAGAAAGAAAAGAAAATATATATTGTCCTGTCAAATATTCTCTTCCCAGAAATTCGGTCATGACAATGATGTTCGTGGCAAGAATCAGTGGGATCCGACTAGTCGGACGCAGACAATTTGACTACATAAAATTAAAGGGTATTTGGCAAACTTGAGTCACATGATAAGTCACCCCATGTATACAATAATCAATAGGACTTCTACTCTTAATGGAGGACATTATGCATTTACAGTGTGTGCACGAGAAATAATGAGAAGACCAAGTTGAGATTACATCACTTTGGTCTCGCTGCAGATACGAGCGACTGCTTCTCAGATTTTCACAGACGTCATATGTTACTAGGATACACCAAGATGGGTGATAAAAGTTCGCAGACGAGCCTCCAATTCCATAGCCTTTCATACATGATGATACACAGATCATTGTGATGGAGCTAATACACAGATCATGCTACTCGACTCACCTAGAGCTGCCAAGGGAACGAAGTTTCGGTACGCAACAAGAGATTACGATACAAGCAACATATGGTCAGAATAAAAACCCTAACCCGCAGTTCAATCCGGACAGATATTAAGTCAACCTGAAGTATAATTTCTAGCTAGAGTGGAGCGTCATGTAGACGATGTGGAGCAGTAACGAACAGTAAGATTCGAAAAGGAATATTCAAAAGCTTTTCACGTTCACCCACCCAGCACCAATGGCATCCGTCAGTGATGATAATAGAAAATGTAGCACAAGATTGGTCAGAGATGACGAAATCGATGCACTGAAAGTATGATCTTGAACTCTGTCTTGTCAGTTACCCTAATGAAAATGGGCGTGGTGCCCACAAAATGCACATATGGTCTTCCTCAACTTTGTTTATTTCTTTGCAAAATAAAACTTTGATGTCTTTAACTTTGTTCCTCCCAATAGGAGGATATGTTAGGTGATGCTTGACAGTTGCTTCCAATGGAGAAAAGTCTTCCATTCTTGATCTTGTTCAGAAAAAGGTTAGCTATTGCGTGATTGAGAATAATATCAACTTGGTCGGAAATCAGATGAAGATTAGGAAATAGCATGAGAAAAGAAAGTTTCACAGTCTGTCATTAGCTGTATGGAGTGAGCTCACAAAATCAATATGATAAAATTGAATGATAAGTGTCGATGAGTTAAAGCCGTTAATATATATCTCAAGTTTGAGGTAGTGAAAATAACCCAATCCAAGTAGAATTTCAAAATCCAAATATAATTTGTGGTTTGACATATGAACAAGCAAGTTATTCATATACAATCTACACTGGAGTTAGATTTTGAGTTTGAGTCGGTAAGTCACACAAGAATATATAATAAACCAAATTCTACTAAGATATTACACATTAGAGCAAACAAGAGAAGTGTTAGAGTATTCTCTCAGAGAGTTTTCTGAGTGAGTCCATTGAGTGAGATAGTAAGATAACACTTGTGACTTTTGCTTTGGATGTAATCTATTATTGCCAAACATTGAAGCGATTGAGCAATTATAAATTCTATGTTTACTGAATTCATAGTGGATTTTTGGAGGCTACCTCTTTCCCTGGAATAGGTTCCGACGCTCAATTCGAACCGCGTAAATTTCTGAAGTTTTCTGTTATACTTTCTTCTTCTTGCGTTAGACTTGAATTACAAGATCTGTTGGTTTCCACATTATTTAAGAACAAATGGCTTGTGAGCGTATATGCTACTTCAGCTAAACAAGACCATGTTGATATACTAAATACCACTAAACTATTCCGCATTCATTTTTTCTTGTAATTTGTCGGACATCAAACGTCACTAAACTAACAGCGTTCCATTAAGAACCAAGCATGAAATGGGCTTGGTGATACCACGTCAATATACCACAGGGTGCACTTACAACTTTATTCTGCCAACATCTAATGAAAGTTTACACTCCTTGAGAAAAAATAAGAGATGTATTACTTTAAAAAGGCCGATATTCCTTTTTTTCTACTCATTCTTTTAATTTGTTCCAAACAAAAGAAAGAGACAAGAAAAAAAAACGAGCATGTACCTCATGTTGAACAGTTCACAAGGCCCAAACTTAGAAGCGGAAACAATCCAATGGGTGTCCGGTTGAAAGCTTTATATGGAACATGGCCATTGGCAGTTTGCCCTAGAATATCATCCAAAGCAAAATTCCATAACTTAATGAATTATCTTGAAAGATATCATCATCTGATTACAAATCCCACCCGCAGGTGATCCAATTCATCAATTAAGTACTCTATGATTGATTTTTCTTTTTTGGGGGGAATATAGAACCTTTTTTTTTTGTTATTATTCTCAAGTATGATGCATTACGGACGTAGGGTAAAACAAAAGATTACGATACATTTAGCCGCCAAATCTAGCTAGGAATACTTTCTTTTAGTTACATTATTAAAGTCAAAAGCACTTCTTTTTCGGATTCCAACATGAAAAACTAAGATTCACCTTAGGTAACAGGCACATTTGTCCTGGCTTATTCGGAAGTTAAGGGTTTTTATTCAACGTTTCGGTGAAAAATAAGAAAATATTCCTTTTTTTAAAAAAGAGAGAGAGAGCATATTTTAAGTTATATGACCTCAAACGTGAAACCCCCGGGTGTTTATTATTGAATGAAAACCGAAATGTTAAAAAGTAGAAGTCACTCCGACTCCTACTTTAACTCTTCTAAATAATAGAGGTGAGCATGGTTCTAGAGTAGAACCTGGAACCTGAGAACCGAACACGTGAAAAACTATATGGTTCCAGGTTTTAAGGTATGTAGGATAGATTCTAGGTTCCAAAAATTAAGAAACATATTTCGACGGATAGGTTCTAGGTAGGTGAAACTTGGAACCTAGAACAAGTTCTTGTATTTTTCTTGATCTATGTCTTCGCACGATCCTGCGGTATTTCATGACACTTGATGATAAGTGTATAATCTGGAACCACTAGTTCGAGCTTCAATTTTATGATCGACATTTTTACTTTGTTAATATTTTATATTCTTCATGTGTCTAAATATAAGTTATGATCAGTGGATTATAACAACAAATGGTGATCATTAAAGATGATGATTTACTGCAATCGATCAATTAATAATATAAATAGAACATGAGTAAATCCTGCAACCTGTAACATGGTAGGTTCCAAGTTCCAAGATATGCGAGGTAAGTTCTATGTTCCAAAAAATGATGAACCTATTCTAATGAGTAGGTACCAAGTTCTAGGTGGAATCTATACAAAACCTGGAACCACTCACTCTTACTAAATAAGAGGCGGTCCTCATGGTACTAAGGTAAGGAATAAAAGGAAACCATAATTTTACCAAAGAAAAACATAGCAACAAATTTGCATGCTTGTGAAAAGAAGCTTTTTTGGGGGAGGAAAATTGGAAAAAAGTTAATTGGCATATCGAATTTGGGAGAGGGGGAATGTCTCAACAACTTGAGGTATAAACCCTTAAAGAAGAGCATTATTTGCTAATAATTCAATGTTTTTGTCTA
Organism: Syzygium syzygioides; assembly: GCA_031216285.1. NCBI lineage: Eukaryota > Viridiplantae > Streptophyta > Magnoliopsida > Myrtales > Myrtaceae > Syzygium > Syzygium syzygioides. Next base: position 25,416,282 of record CM062245.1, read on the forward strand.
AAGGCGTAATATGCTGTTTGTTTCCACTAAGGAAGGAAACAGTTAAACAAACATTTTGTGTCATCAAGTGAAATGAGCATATAGTTTTGATGGAATCCTATCCTTTGAAATAATTGAGCTAGCAAAAGATGGGCATATCAAACGTAAGATTTTAGATAAACCCCATCTCATTTATTCATTTATTCCCCTAATAATTCAACCGTCGGTCGTGGAATCATCCTCATCCCCTTGTGCTATTCTGATACGGGGATGTGTTCTTCCACAAGCTTCTTGTGAACCCTCTTTGCTTTGCCTTGACAGATAGAAATATAAGAAAAAGGGAAGATCACATGGGGGATATATTTAATCAAAATCCTATCTATTCGATTCATGGTACATGTGATGATGATATTTCTCATTCGAATTACGCAATGCGAAGGTACCCAGATTACACGAAAATTGCCATAGGGAAAATTACCAAAAATGTCCTAAACCTATTGCAATTGTATCAAGTCGGTCTTAAACCGTTTATTTTTTGCCAATTGAGTCCGAGAACCTTTTACATTTGTGCTAATTTAGTCCACCCAGCCATTTTTTACTGGCCAACGCTGACATGGACACTTACTATCCTATGTAGCGTAGCTAACACTAACCAACACTAACGTGGATAATTTTTAATAATATTATAATTTTTTTTCAAATTTCTTATTTATTTTTTCCTTTTTTTATTTTCTTTCTCTTTCTTTTTTTTTCTAGGAAAGAAAAAAAAGAAAGAGAAATAAAAAAAAGACAAAAAGGAAAAATAAATAAATATTTGAAAAATTATTAAAATATTATTAAAAATTATCCAAGTTAGTGCTAGCAGTGCCACATAAAATGGTTGGCGTCCATGTTAGCGTTGGCCAGTCAAAATTGGCTGGATGAACTGAATTCGCATAAATGCGAAAAATTTAAGACTCAAGTGGCCAATAAAAAGATTTATAACTAAATTAGCATAATTACAATTGATTTATGATTTTTGTGGTAATTTTCCTGTTGCCATCTCCAAAAAGCTTTCTGAACTCTATTCAAGAATAAGAAAGGAAGGATGGTGAGTTGTGTTATTCCTAAGGAACGGCGAGACGAGAACCATATTATCACGGGTGAATAATGACCATACATTTGACTGAATTTGAACGTGATTTGAGAAATCGCAAGATAACATGAAAAGAAAAGAGGACGCAAATGGAATAAAGCAGGGAATGTATGCTCCTCGTGCAACGCTTGCTTCTAGAGAGCTTGTGGACGTGACATTGTCAAAATAAAGAAACCCCAGTTACTTTTCATTTCTTGATATCATTCGGAGTACTCGACCACTCCTTAAAAGATGAATGAAAAATTGCAGAAAACATGGATACCAACTAATCGAAACGTCACTTCCTCTGTGCAAACAAAAGGTGAAATCTTGTCATAGAAGATTTTGCCGCGCGGGTGTCCCCACCCTCTATTGATGAAATCCATACCGTCCAACTCCGGCCTTCGCCGCTATTTATACCCTCCCTCGTTCCCTCCTCTTTCTTCGTCCTAAAGAGCTTCCAACCTTGAGTTCTGTGATCCTCTCTCCTGAGTAAGAGTTGCCCACCTTCCACTTCTGAAAAACATTATCAGAAACTGCTACTGCTACTCCAAAAGTCACACACAAAGTTTCATATTCTCCGAGAGACCCACTTCCATCAGCAATGGCCTGCTTAGAAGTGTGTAAGGAGGTTAGTCATTCGATTATATCGTTTGTGTTTCTTCTCTCCCCAATAGTAGCCAACAAAGAGCAATTGCAGAGAAAAAAAGGGAATGAAAAGCACCATAAATCCAAGTTTTGTTTTTGTTTTATTGGGCCAAATCCAATTTTTGCATCTTTTGATGATCTTTTCGCCCATTCTTGTCATGCATACAAGTTCACTCCATTTAACACAAGAGAGCTTTGTTTTTATACCATTATTTTTTGTTTTTTTTACTGATAATGTTCTTACTGTATGTGCAAGAATTCAACCAATAAAAGTATCTTCGTTTTGAGGAAAAATCCGTGAAAAATTTGCAGGGCAACTACAGGGAGGAGAAAGAGGAATACACCCTTGATGGGACTGTGGATTGGGATGGCCGTCCAGCAATCAAAGCGAAAAGCGGACAGTGGTTTGCCGGAACCATCATTCTGCGTAAGTTGATTAAAAAACACACACGTCGAACGTGTTGTCCTAGATTTCTTTCTTAATCTTAGATTTTCTCGCAACGACGAAAATTCAAGTGGGTGTTCATAAACGTCGTCCTTCGTTTGAGTCACGGCTGTCTTTCATTCAAAACTATTGCGACGGACATATGTGCGACTACCGATGGCATTAATTGAGGCTAATCGAGTCAAATGTTGATGTTATCCGCAGCAGTAATTAATGCCGCGTCATGTATGTTGCTAGCGTCATGCTTTTGGTCTTACTCGAGATAAGCTATCACTTTTTAGACAGTCACAGCTAGGGCTCTCACCGCATGTATCTGTTGCACCAACGTGTAGGCTTTTCACAGAGACGACCCACAGGTGTTTATAGGAGCCCTCGTCCCATGTATATATACCCGACTTTAGCCTGCCCAAAAAGAGAGGGTCTTGGTGCGTTCAGAGGTCTTACTGAGAAGGACAGCAGAGGAGAGATGGCAAATCATGCATCTGGGGAGGACGAAGAGTCAGACACGTAATAAGTGCACTCCTACTGTTGCATGACTTGGGTTCCTGCCACGTGTGGACTGTCCAAAATTTAGAATGCCAAACTAGCTTAAGCCAACAAAAGTCGAATCGAGTGTGGCGTTGTCAATTAGGATCCGACTATTTCTTCTCGTTTCTTCACTTCGTGTTGGTGCAAAAGTACCGTCACCCTAGAATAAGAAAGATCACAAAACTTAGTCAAAAAAAGATGTATATGGGCATAGTTAAAGAAGATTGACTCATTGAAATGCGGTTCTCGAATCATTTCTTTAGCAAGTTATGATAAGTTGTGTGTATGATGTTGAGCGGCTCAATATAGAAATACTCTACCTAATAAATAACAACTACATTTGGGGTAGCATTCCATATGCATGGTCTAATGCATAGCTTTTCTCTCTGACTTTGCATTAGAAGTTGATGTACGAGTTGCTGTTTCTAGCAAGAGCATCTAGTCCTAAATTCTGCGCCAATCTAGCTTTTGATATTAGACAAATTTTGATCACCGGATATTTATTTGATAATTCTCGAAAAGGTAGGTATCGACTAGGAACATTTTTGCCGACTTGGTTGGTCGAGACACTAAATTAGCAAAGTCAGTCCGTTTGGTTATCAATTTTGTCTCATTCAAACTTGAAGAAATGGGGTTATTTTGTTGTCTCCTAGCGTTCTAAAATAAAATTTAAAAAAAGGACTTATTGCATGCTTGTGTAATGTGTGGACTACAAGAGAAGAAAGTATAAACACTTTTTGGCGCGAATATGTCTAGCTGGCTTCTCTTTGCTTTTTTCTCTTTTATTTGTCCTATTTCATCTTACTTGATTTTGCTTTATATATTTGGAATTAGCTGTAAATCAAAAGAAATGGTCACCAAAAAGTCATGGTGCCCAAGTTGAAAAGATTTTTTCGCTAATAAAGGCTAGACATAAATCAAAGAAAATTGAACAGAAAATGGTGGGCATAAACCAAGGTTGCACTCGAGGGCTGTCTGCACAACCCACCAAAATTATCTTCGAGAATTATTAAACTCGGAAATTTTGTTTTTAGTAAGGTCCTCTTTTCTTAACTGGCCGGCACTTGCTTTTTAATTCTGTTCATGATCATCATGGTAGTTTTTAGAGAAAAATATTAGAAAAGAGAGCTACCATTAATACCACTTAGGTATTATCTTATTTATTTACCCTTTCCTTTCATCATGGTTCACCATCATACGTGGAGGGAGGAAGAACTGCCCATATCTGGGATTCACTTGTCAAGTTTGCTAAATAAGTATATAATGTGGGTGCACATGTTTTGGAAAGTGATGTGCGTGTCTAATAAGGTAGGTGGTGATGTCGAATGCATATCATGGCCTATCTTTAGATGCTTGATCAATCAAAGGACATTGCACATGAAAAGAACGAGTCACTTGGAGAAGATGACGTGATTAGTTCGAAGTGAATTCAATTCGAATCGGTTCCGAAACGGAAAAAATCGCACTCTCTTTCACCCCCCATCTTCTTGCACGTTGGTTGCTTACTACTATATGTTATGCTAATGTTTATATTGAAGATCTGAAGATCTCTGGGACATTACCCTAAGACGTGAATATTTGTTTCGGGAAAGTAGAATTCCTCTTTGCTTTTGTTTTCTGGTTTTGGCTGACGCATTGTCTTAATCGAACAGTGAACCAAGGACTAGCAACCTTAGCATTCTTTGGAGTGGGAGTGAATCTGGTGCTATTCCTGACAAGAGTGCTGGGACAAAGCAATGCTGATGCTGCCAACAGTGTGAGCAAATGGACTGGCACCGTCTACATCTTCTCGCTTGTTGGAGCATTCTTGAGTGACTCCTACTGGGGAAGATACAAAACCTGTGCTGTCTTTCAAGTCATCTTCGTCATCGTAAGTAACTCGACGTTGGAGCTAGCTTTCCTTTGGTCGGTGGATGGGAACCGAGTTCTTGTGAAAAGCGAGTTTGGCCGGTGATTCTAAGCTTTTTTTACGTCATTTGCAGGGTTTGGTATCACTATCGCTGTCGTCCTATCTGTTTCTGATCCGCCCTAGAGGTTGCGGGAATCAGCAGATACCGTGCGGATCGCATTCGAGCATGGAGATCACATTGTTCTACCTCTCCATCTACCTTGTTGCCCTAGGGAATGGAGGGTATCAACCTAACATAGCTACGTTCGGCGCCGACCAATTCGACGAAGAGGATCCTAGAGAAGGACATTCGAAGGTGTCCTTCTTTAGCTACTTCTACCTGGCACTGAACCTCGGCTCCCTCTTCTCCAATACCATTTTGGGGTACTTCGAGGATGAAGGAATGTGGGCTCTAGGATTTTGGGTATCAGCAGGCTCTGCCTTAGCGGCGCTGGTCCTATTTCTGGGTGGAACCGCAAAGTATAGGCACTTCAAGCCAAGCGGAAACCCAATTTCCCGGTTCTCCCAAGTGATAGTAGCTGCGTTGAAGAAATGGAGGGTCGAGATGACGCCTGGCGAAGATGACTTGTATGAGGCAGATGGCATGGACTGCTCTGACAGTAGCAGCAGAAAGATCCTCCACACTCATGGATTCAAGTAAGTCCATGTATCTCTGATACTATTAGTCCACAGAATTTGCACAATAGACAACAAAGCACTCCTGCACCTTCTCATAGCTGCCAACCATTCAAATTAATTGTAAGAAAAAGAGCGTTGCGGAACAATCCTAACCTCCATGATGCAGGTTTTTGGATAGAGCGGCTTATATTACATCAAGAGATCTCGAGGACCAGAAGCAGGGTCGTTACAACAAGTGGCGCCTCTGCCCGATAACTCAAGTGGAAGAAGTCAAATGCATACTGAGACTCCTACCGATCTGGCTTTGCACCATCATCTATTCTGTAGTCTTCACGCAGATGGCCTCGCTGTTCGTGGTGCAAGGAGCAGCCATGAAAACGACTGTTTCACACTTCAGAATCCCTCCGGCTAGCATGTCCAGCTTTGACATTGTAAGTGTCGCGGTTTTCATTTTCCTCTACCGAAGGGTTATTGACCCACTAGTGGGGAGAATAAGGAAGACACACTCGCGAGGGCTCACAGAGTTGCAGCGAATGGGCATCGGACTGGTTATCGGGTTTCTGGCCATGGTTGCTGCAGGAATCGTGGAGTGCTACAGGCTGAAGTATGCTCGGAAAGACTGCACACGTTGCGAGGGCTCAAGCACCTTGAGCATATTATGGCAGGTCCCGCAGTATGCACTGATTGGAGCTTCCGAAGTTTTCATGTACGTAGGCCAACTGGAATTCTTTAACGCACAAGCACCAGATGGGTTGAAGAGCTTCGGGAGTGCCCTTTGCATGACATCAATCTCGCTAGGGAACTATGTTAGCAGCTTGCTTGTGAGTATGGTCATGAAGATCTCGACCGAGGACCACATGCCCGGATGGATCCCGGGGAATCTAAACAAGGGTCATCTGGACAGATTTTACTTCCTCCTAGCTGCCCTAACAGTAGTAGATTTGATGGTGTACATAGCTTGTGCAAAGTGGTACGAGCGCATCAAACTGGAAGGAAAATGCGGAGAAGACGACGAGCAAGACAACTATGAAGTCTAATATACCCGGCACCACAGCACCCGGACGACCGGTACTATCCCGACTTTGCATAAATAAGAAGGGAAGATAGTGAATAGGTGCAAACATGTGGGCAGAATTGCATCCTGAGAAGGTGGTGCTAGAGAAAGAGAAAGCCCTTTTTTTCCAGCTCGACTAACACCCCTTTCTATTACTTTAATGGCTGAACTCAACCAATTTGTGTTCCTATCTAAGATTGTAAGTGTGTTCGGGAGCGGCGGGTTTGCTTTTATCTAAGGTCACTTAGATCTTCCCCCGCCTCTACCCTGCTTGTGTTGGCTGCGTACTGCTAGCGAAAGATGAACCTGTTCCAGGAGAGATCCATAGTATCTTTGGTTTGTGAATGTATGATTGCATTAAAGCTGGTCTCTCCCAAATGAATGAAACTTGCCTCTTCTCTACATGTACGATTTCAGTACTAAGTCCATGTTCATTGACAATGCCAAAATAATATTGCAACTTGCGACACTCAATAGGCAAAACCAAAAGAAGAGACAAACCTAAAAAGCTTCCGATTGGCTTGGAGCTAAACTGATTATGCGGGACCAACTGCAGAATAAGCAAAAGGAACAGCCAATTGTCCTTCTCGTTAAGTCCCACAGAAGTGTGAGGGTTTTCTGACCATTTATGGCCATTTCGAAGCAACCTGGCCTTTTTTTTGCCCCGTCAAAGCAATCTACAGAAACTCGTCACTTTCAGAAACAATGTTTCGACGCCTCTGCCATTGAGGATAATATCAAGTCCCAGCAGGCAATCAATAAACTATTTAGCAAGTACTCCTAATCGAACCTGTCTTCCCAAACTGTCAAGTCCTATCCTTAGACATTAACCAAAACCAAAACAATAAGCGCCTTAAACGTCTATAGTTGATAGCATTAATACTCAATTTCCCGGAGGAAATAAACACCGTTTTGCTATGTCATCTTCCATTTTACTGAGTTTATATGGTTACACACATCTTTGCATTCGTCGATTTCTTGAAATCTCTTGGTGCTCTTGAGAAGTGAATTGCAACATCCTTGAAGTTGATTGGCCAAGGCCGATTAGGCAAAAATGAGAAAAAAAGAACTGGCAGCGCCGAGAGCAGTCAATTATGAACTAAGGTGATCAGCTTGACTAGGGGAAGCTGACCTTATGTAATCAATATAGAACCATCTAAATCTCTAAGAGAATACTCGGAAATTCAGGATAAATAATCAAATATCATCACTGTTCATAAAGGTAGCAAGGTATACAGATGTTTCTTACCACTCGTGATGCTAAAAAATTCCAAAACTCGTTTAGTGAAGAGGAACAGAGAGAGATCCGATTCTCAATTTCATAAAATTATTGGTAGTTCATTCCTGCTAAAATGTATTGCAAGTCATCCGTGGTTAATTCAAGACAGCGCAGATATACGTGTAACTAACCCAGCGATCAAAATATTCTACATGTGAGCTTCTTTAAAGCTCAAAATCATCCTTGGACCTTACGAACTTGGATGTGGTGAGTAGATTCTCGGCGCCATATTGGTTGTGCACCACTTTGAACAAGAGTAACGTGTTCCCCTTCCTTCAGCAGGCCGTTGTTCTAAAACAATAACATTTTGCAATCGGTGAAGATAATTCTTCGCGTCAAGCTCTTTTGATGGTGACCCTAGTATGACACAGAAAAAAAAAAGGAAAAATAGAAGTCGCTGAAAGTTTACTGACCACTAATAACTTGAGTGCTCGAGAGAAGGTCTCTTCCGCATCATCAGAGAGCTGCATATATATGGGCCTGACACCACGATAAAGTGCTAACCTCTGCTTGATCCTCTCTCTGCCAACATCGAGATATGACATGAGTTAGATATTTCAAACTTGAATCATCCTCAGTTAATATATGAAAGGTATTGTAAAAGCCTGTGAATATTCAGAACAGCAATAAATTAGACGGGAAACCATTTATGTGCTGAAGGTTCGTGTAAATTCAGTCATTCTTAACTTTTCACTGGCAATAAAATAAGTTTTAAGACAAATGTATACCCTAAATGGGCCAACCCAACAAAAGAAAATCTAAACACAGAGGCAGCACAAGATCTCAACCTGTTTTTTTTTATGGAAGAGCTATTTCAATTATTTCCCGACCACAAAAATAGAAGAACAAACATTCAGAAAAGTTCAGTAAAAAACACAGTTTCTCAATCCGATCTATGGAGCAATTTGGCACTTAATCCTTACTTTACTTGGCTCATAAAAAATTGAAAAAATATCCATACCTTTCTTCAAGCATAATCGCAGCTTCTTAATGTTAGTACGCATCAAAGAAAAGGAAAAACTCCCTTACCAAAAAAAAAAAGAAGAAAAGGAAAAACTCCTTACCAAAACAAAAAGATAAGGAAAAACGAAATGCCACAAAAGAGTATGCTGCTTAGACTTACTCATTTGTGAAGGCAAAGATTGTTGATGAAGGCTGATAGTGGCTCAGAAGAATAGACATGGATCCAGTTCTTGTAAACACAATGATTGGCGTATGAAGCGTATTGGCCATAGTAGTGGCATGGAAAGCAAACATGTCGCCCATGTGACTCTGTCAAATGCCCAGAAACATTATTTTGTATGTAATTGAAGCAAAAATTTGGTAACCATGGTGCTTGGATATGAATCTTAAAAGGATAGTAAACAAAGCCAGAGCCATGTAAGAGTGCATCGGCCTGTGCCGCAACATCAAGCGTTAAAGAAAATACCTTAAAGGCACCAAACTGAACTGGAGGTGCGGTGGATGTCTTAAGACTTGATTCGGTTCTCAAAGCTACAGTGTGCATCACCTTAACAGCTTTCAATGGGTACCTTTTCATATGCATAATCATTTCGAAACAATCAGCACTGAAGAATTAACCATATTTATAGAAATTGAGAAATGGTACATAAATTAAAGCCTTTGGAAAAACACCGTTGCATGCACATTAGGAAATGTGCAAGTGCCTTACAATAAGCCAAAAGGACACTAAACCAGTTGTAGCATCACTCTTAGTGGAGACCTAATGGGCATATATCCAAGAAAGTAACAGATTGATTTCACAATAAGATACTTAAAGAGGAACTATCTTCGCTTGATACGATTGTACAACTGTCCGCTGGAATCCTCAAATTTTACAAAGTCAATCTCCTAATTCGATAGACAATTGAAGAAATGTAATCTGTTGCTGCATTCAGCTTTGGTATTCTAGATGCAATAGATGAATCATAGAAAAACTATTCATTGAGTGCAACTATGATCATAGAATTCATTCGATGAATGATTTGCAGAGATGGACTAACAATGTGAGATCATCAAACTACTATTAGAAAAAGGACTGTTAAGAGCGGCTTGAGCATGAGTAAAAGCAAAGGGGAAAGACAACATAAATTTCCATAAACCAAAAGAGGGTCACCTCAACTTACTTTCCATGGGCAGTTTCTCCAGAAAGCATTACTGCATCGGCACCCTCACGTACTGCAATTGCAATATCAGAAACCTCTGCCCTTGTTGGTGTAGGATGATCAATCATGCTTTCTAGCATGTTTGTAGCAACAATTACTGGTTTCTGCATACCGTGACACTTTCTGATGATGTCTTCCTGTTCAAAAGAAAATTGTTGTATTGTTTCAGAACCTACTCAAAGGACCATATGAAAGAAATAAAGACGTCACAATGGCGTTAAACCAGAAAGATCACAGATGCAGCAGCACCATAGGAAAGGACTATCCTTTCATAAATATTTCACCTAAGACATGTATCAGAATTGTCACATCTACAAATTTCTCTCAAAGCACCAGAAAACCAATTGGCAAATGTATCTTCTCAAACATTTCACGGAAGTGAGGTTCCCACATCCAACAGTGTGTCTTTTATTTGCTTCTAATGAGCAAGATAGATTTCCTGCTGCATATACTTAAACTATTTCTTTTCAAGCTAACACAATACATATAAATCAATACACTTTTTGAAAATACAGCTAGACAAGGTAAACTCGATTATATGAAAAATATACCTACTTCCTTCCCATTTATTAGTTGCTAAATTTGAGTAAAAACAATGAAATAGAAACAATTGCTATCATTCTCCTGAATCCCTTGATTGACATCAGGATTTCTGAGGTTTTTCAAGGTTTATGAAAACTGTCAACGTGGAGACAGAAGACTGCCCGATAATTTACATAATCAACCAATGACACTTCTAAACAACTTACCTGCAACAGAGGAACTTCTTCGATTGGAAGTTCAGCTCCAAGGTCTCCACGAGCGACCATTGCCTGAAAAGCAACAAGCACTGAGACACTTCGAAAGATTAAAGCCAAGCATTGCAGTCTAATCAATAATGTTACCAAACACTTCAATATTAGTCTTTACATCTTATAAACGTTGATGGTAAAAGCATAAAGAAAGATCCAACAGATAAGAACTAACCCCATCAGAAGCGGAAATAATCGAATGGAGATTTGGGATAGAGTCGGCACTTTCGATTTTGACAATCACATGAATGTCTGCATTGCAACCTGCAGAAGGATAATGGCCATTAACCATGTAAGGGAAACAGACAGGTAATGTAAAGAGCAATAGAGCTGTAGAACAATCAACTGATAAGAGAAGGAAAACAAAAATTACTTTTGAGATACTCTTTCAGCTCATGGACCACCTTAGCATCCTTAACAAATGAGACAGCATAAAAATCAACTTGGTTGTCCACCCCAAACTTAATATCTTCCCAGTCTTTATCTGCAAGATCAAGCAGATGCCACTTTCAGTATTTCAGTCACAATATATAATTGGCAACCAATATTAGTTTCTTCTGTTCTGATATGAACAAAAGCGAGGGAGCAAAATGATCACGACATATGACCTGTTATTGAAGGAAGAGTAGCACTCTTGCCGCGCACATTCAAATGACGCCTTGACTTTAATTCGCCACCATCGACTACGACACATTTTACTAAATCCTTTGTCTTTGACTTCACAGCCAATGACATCATTCCACCTGGCAAGACAACAGCAAATGATGAGTACCTTATAAGAACGCGATCGAAGGTTGGAATTTGTTTTAACCTCATGTCCATGTGATACAGAATTAGATTGTTATAATAGGCCTGTCTCTGTGATTCAAAAGACCCAAAATAAGAAGAAATATCTAAAACTACAATCCTGCTGTCCCAACACGCGTTTCCTTAGGTTTCTTTGTTTTTGTTGCACTGAAGGGAGGAAAACACCAGTAACAAAATAAAAACCTCTGCAGGAGAAGCTGTCTGCGCAAATTTAAATGAGAAATTTGATGTCCACTTGGAAAGTAACTGAAAGGAATCCGGTAGAACTATTCTCATCTTCTAACATTAAATCAGCTCTATGGAAGGAACACTATACCAATATTGTTTTTTTTCACAATGATGAACAATTTTATCTGTGAACCAGGGTAGAGACATGGATAGATAAGATCACCTAGCCAATCTAAAAACCCGATTGCTTTGCAAAAAGATCCAGAAAAAGGATAAAAAAACTCATACCAAAAGCGGAAAAAGTAAAATCATGCAGAACTAAAATTCCATCCATGAACCCAAAATCTATTCTAAATAAAAAGATTGAGTAAATCCTACCTGTTGAAGCATCAATCACAATTTTTCCATATTCATAGCATATGATTCCGACATTACAATCAAAAAGTAAGTGAACTTGATCAAAGCACTCTTGAGAGAATTGAGATGATGCCATACATACCGTCTACCAACAGTGTATCACCTACTTCAACGTCATTAATGAAGTCATCATAATTAACACTAACAGTATCCTCTGTGCTGACTCCTCGTTTGATAGTAAAATTAAATTCTTGTCCTTCTTTAAGCATTATTGGCTGAGGCACATCGCCACTTCTCACTTCAGGACCCTGCAATCATTAAGATGATGGGTATATAATGCCCATTGTAACCCCATAGTAAATGAACGGGAAATTTAAAACAATAAATTGGAGAATCAAAATCTAGTTTAATGGCAGTAGAAAAAACTCAATGCAGTAAAAGTACTAGTACCAACTCACACTATTACTGTGTCTCTAATTGGAGAAGAAACGAACTACTTTTGAGAAAATGTTCATACCTTGGTGTCCAACATAATGGCGACCACCTTGTCTTGAAATTGAGCGTTGTATTCTTTGACCAGGTCTATAGTTTTCTGATGTGAGGCATGATCACCATGTGACATATTAAGACGGGCCACATTCATTCCACTTTCAGCAAGTTTCCATATCATTTCACGACTGCTGGTGGATGGACCAATGGTACAGACTATCTTTGTCTTTCTCAATCCATTCAAACTTACTCTAGCCTTGCTTACTTCATATTCATCGGATTGAACCTCAAAAGGAGAGTTTGACGTATCCTGACAAAAAAAACTCAAATTACCTGCCATTTAAGAAGATGAACATTTGGACAGTGCAGGATAAGAAGGTACAATGAGTTACAGATATATTGTCAATCATCCAGCATCTCCCTTCCAAGACTATAAAACTACAGTCCCCATTAAACTAGACAATATTGAAGTTTCATTAGGCAAAAAGCTTCTGACCCTGCAACAAAGTTCATGTCTTCAGAAGTTCTAATAAGAGCTACCAAAAGTGCACAAGCAATTCCAACTTTAGTAAATTAGTTCCTCAGTCGGTTGCACAGTCATCTCTTGAGCAATAAATGTTTATGAGTGATCCTTTTATTGATAACCAGAGGAAAGTGAATATTCACAAGATGATCGGTCCTAAATTACTTCTCCATGTGCCTCTGTCCTGTAGGAAATAGAAAGTATGATTTTGAACTTTGCCAGGTTACCAGCTACCCTTTTGGCTTTTGAAGCCAAGAGATTTCATTTTCCAAAGGATCCAAGCAAATGAAGAGAACTTTCAAGGAATCAAGAAAGAGCAAGTTGTCGACTGATAAACCTTTAAATCTACAAAGACTCCAACAACATCATGCCCCGTAACATACTACTAGGGAAATTTTATGGAAGGGAGACTATGACACAGAGGAACATAAAATGACACATTAAAATGGGAATTATCAACTTCAAATAATGAAACACAATCATTAACGTTAATTGAGGCAGAAGAATTTTTCCTGAGGAAAGCTTGTCATGCGCCTATTTCGGAGAAACAAACCAAGAATCTATTTATGAGAAACAGAAAAAAATCTGTATAGTCTATGAATTTGATAAAAAAGCAGGCTTAAATCATGTAAACAACAAGAATAGATAATGACAGTTTAGTCCATTAATGCTTTCAGTTGCAATTAATTATTCGTGAGTAAGATCTTTCACTCGGGATCGAGGTTGGCTCGGTTAATAAAATCCACTCTTTTTCATGCGCTACAAAGTCCGATTCCCATTGTCTCGTCTCTTCTCCACCTTATTTTGGAAAAGGGGAACAAAATTCATGCAATGGATTTCTTTCTTCAACAACAAAGTCGAGTAAAAGTATGCCAGAGAGGTTCATTAAATCCAAGGATCCTTTGCCACCTATCGTCCCTCATTATTCCAAACATTTAATCAACTCCAAATGCTCCACTCGACAGACTTAAATATTTAATAACAGCCCAAGCTCAAGCTCTCTAATGTCTTCATAAGCTTTGCAGCCCTTGCAGCAAAACAGTATACTTATTATACGGTGCTTAAACACAACACTCCAGACTAATAGAGGACTCCACGGGGTCATAAAGGCGCAACCCGTGCTTCCAAGTTCATAAAAATTGGAAAGCATAACTGATCACTGATTATTTTCTCCATTTCCTCCGAGTAAGCACGCCTCGATAGCTCATCTCCATTTCAGATACGTAGGAGCGAATCCGTACTCTTTTAAGTCATAACCAACGAAGCGAACGCCCATCCATCACTCGTTGTACGGTCCATTTCCTCCCAACGAAAGACTTAATCAACAGGTAGCCGACGCCACCTTTACCTCTTATTCAAGCAGAGGACTCCTGCAGGGGAACGAATCGACCGACCGATCGCAAGAGAAAGCGACCCGCGCGCTCAACAAACAATAAAAAGGAAAAAAAAAAATCACAACGCTCGCCCACTCACTCTCCCCATTTCCACTTCCAAGCACTCCCCGCTAGCGCCTCAACAACCAGCCAATCAAAGCAGAAACCAAACCTAGCCACGCCGATCACGCGGGAACGGAGAAGGCAAGACGGACTCACGACGGTCAGAGGCCCGTTGTGCACGGCGAGAGGGCGGCGGCTCCGGCTTTCGGGAGCGGCGGCGGCGGCGGCGGCGAGGCGGCTCCGCCTCCCGCCCCGGCCCCTCGGCTCGAGGAGGAGGAGGAGGTCGCAGAGCTTCCGGGCGGAGGAGAGGCGATCGGAGGCCCGGGAGGCGGCGGCGGGGCTGAGGAGGGACATTCTGGAGGTGAGGTCGATCGTCGCCATTCGAGGAAGCGGCGGAGCTCCTGAGGGAGGAACAGAGCAAGGCGGAAGCTTGGAGAGAGAGAGATGGTGCCGCGTGCGCGCGGGATATAGTTACATATTACGAGAGGGAGGGGGAAAACACGAGGACGAGAGAGAGTTTCGTTGCGGAATTGACAGAAAGAGGGAAGGCTTGAGGACGGTTGGGACTCGGCGTTTTCCTTGGAAGACGGGGTAAGAGATGCGAGAGATGTTTTTAGGGCGGCTTCTTTTACTCGCGGACTGAGCGCCGCTCCGCCACGCTCGGCCCCTTCCCCCCATCGGGCTCCGCAGTTCGGTTTACTCCATATTTTCACTTTTTCCCCTTTTGCCCCCTCTCTCCACCTCGGGAAAACGACGCCGTGGGCTTTGGCCTGACGTGTAACGCGTGGCTCCTGAACTTTTGATTTGTTAGCGCAACGTGCAATACGGTCCCTGAGCTTTCGAGGAGCTTTGGCTCGTATTCGACTTAGTCCCTAAACTATGAAGTCGAATTAATTTAAGAATAACGTTAAACGTTTATATGTAGTTCGGGGACTAAGTTGAATATGTACAAAAGTCTAGGAATTACATTGAACAAATTAAATGTTGTGGGATCGCATTATACATTAGACCATAATTCAGAGACCATTTATGTAAATATCTGTTTTTACCTCGTTTGGCAACTAAAAAAAAATGAATATATCGTGGAGTCGTGGTAAATACCCATCATTTCTTATCATCGTGCATGGTGTATTGCGCGTTTTAGCTTGCAATGAGTAAGAAAATGCATTTGCTAGTGGAAAAACAGCGAGACATATTAATCACGAATGCCCTCCGATTAGGAGTGAGTGTGGTCGACGTAGGCGGTTCCCACCCTAAAAATGGGAATCGCCCATTAAGGACCGATTTCGAAAAATTAAAACTCTAAACCGCTCGTTAGTTTTGTGCACCTACTCGAGAATCGAACCAGATAGATGGTCTGGTTCCTGGGTGGATTCATGGAACTGGTCCCTCCAAATTTCACACGTCGGTATGGTAATATGCAACAAAAAATTACACAAAAATACAGCTTCACCTGCTGTTCAAGTGAAGACATTGCTTTTAAAGTTAGGAACTTCCTAACAAGCCAGAGCCAAGGACTGGAAACCTTCACCAGCTACATAGAGACACCTCAATAGGTTATAGCTACATTGAGGAGTGTCCTAACTTTCCACTCCTTTGTCGTGTGAAGAAGCCATACAGCACTAAACTGTTATGAATGGGCAAAAGCAGCCTGTGAACTTCAACAAAATGAGTTGAATCATTTCAAACTTCAACGAGCTATGAGAGTTCGAGAGAGTGAGAGTATTGAGCAAGTCGAGTTTAGAAATTTAGGATTTTTCTTTTTTTAATTAAAAATTAAATAAATATATTACATTATATTACCGGTCCGATCCAAGTGGGTAGTTCCGCATCCGAAACCGATACCTATCGGCGGAAACCGGACCGATTCTCTTAAGAATCACCGGTTCAATTTTGGGCGGTTTTCAATTCTTTTGCACACTTTTACTTTCAATATCTTCAAAAAGTACTAAGTATGGGGTAAATCATTGATTGCTAACTTTTGTTTTTTTTTTTTAATATGATGAACATACAATCGCGATGCGATGGGAGTGGAAAAACCAATTGCGTGAGTAGTAGTTTGGCCAAAAATATAGTAGTTATAATATATAAGAGGAGTGCCTTGTCGTGTAGAGTGCTAGCATGCAGGCTAATAAGGTACGGGATCATTGCATAAAAGCCTAGTCATTCACATAAATGGATCGATTGATGTAGTGATGCATCTCAAGTCCAACCATCGATTGGAAAGACCAAGGACTCTTACCTTAATAAAAGAATGTTGACAATTCCGTTATTTGGCCCGTCATTCTCAGCATAAAAAAATTACGCTCAACATAAAACGACCGAAGCCCTCGTCAATGAGCGTCGTCGAGACACCAGTTAACCGAACGGGAATGCTTATATTTTCCCACGCATAGCACGCGGAAGACGAGCGTACCGGAAATGACCGACTTTCTTTAATTATTGGTTCATCGTTCTTAATACAAAGAAGATACGCTCAGCATAAAAAATCCCCAAACCGATATGCTCGAAAAATCTTAAATTGGTATATCTATAATAAATTTACCCCAAACTATTTTTTTGATCACAAAAAACCCCCCAAACTGATACACCTATAATAATTTTACCCCCAACTATTTTTTTAATCACCAAAAACCCTACACTGATACACCTGTAGCAATTTTACCCAAAACTATTTTTTTTACTATCAAAAACACCAAACTGATATACCTGTGACAAATTTACCTTTCGTTAGTTTTCATTAAATTTTACAATCAACTTGTTAAGTTTGATGACACGTGATAGTTAACGTGTGTACCGGTTTAGAGTCTTACCCCTCTGTTTGTCACAAATTTATCAATTTGTAGTTTTTCGTGATATTAATCAAATTAACGGACACTAACGGAAGGTAAATTTGTTATAGATGTACCAGTTTTGGGTTTTTTGTGATCAAAAAATTAGGTTAGAGTAAATTTGTCCTAGGTTTTTAATGGTCAAAAAAATAGTTCGAGATAAATTTGTCACAAGTATACCAGTTTGAAGTTTTGGTTAATACCACGAAAAATCCCAAACTGGTACACCTATGACAAATTTATTCCAAACTATTTTTTTGACCACAAAAAACCCTAAACTGGTACACCCGTGACAATTTTACCCTGAACCATTTTTTTGACCATAAAAAACCCTACACTGACAAATCTGTGACAATTTTACCCCTGTACTAATTTTTTAGCCACCAAAAATCCCAAACCGGTACACCTATGATAAATTTACCCTCCGTTAGTTTTCGTTAAATTTTATTATCAAATTGCTAAGTTTAATGACACGTGGTAATTGACATATGTACCGATTTTGGATTTTACCCCTCTGTTTGTCACAAATTTACCAATTTGTGAATTTTTTGTGATATTAATATAATTTAACGGACACTAACAAAGGGTAAATTTGTCACAAATATACCAGTTTGGAATTTTTAGTGGTAAAAAAATTAGTTCGGAGGTAAAATTGTCACAGGTGTATCAATATGGAGTTTTTGGTAGTCAAAGAAATAGTTCAGGATAAAATTGTCACAAGCATACCAGTTTGGGATTTTTGGTGGTTAAAAAAATAGTTCGAAGTAAATTTGTCACAGATATACCAGTTTGGGGTTTTTTGTGGTCAAAAAAATAATTCGGAGTAAAATTGTCATAGATCTACCGGTTTAAGATTTTTCGTGATATTAACCCTTGGAGTTTTTATGATCAAAAAATTAATTCCGATTAAAATTATCATATATGTTTCAATTTAAAGTTTTTCATCGTATTAACCCTTAATAAAATGCCTATTTTCTTCTGAAGGTGTCGTACAAACACCAACGAGGCGAGTGGGGCACTTTTGCTTGTGTAAGAAAGCCCCCACATTGTTAAGATATCGCGCACCGTTAGAATCATCACCAGCTTCTATTTCCATCGAAGCGTACCTATCGATTTGGACCATAGAAAATATCGCTCCAAAGATCTTTGCACATACGTCCCTCGATCTTGCTTATTTATTTTTTGGCCCCGTAAAGTTGACGCCGAACGACGTCGGTTTGGTGGGGGGGGGGGGGGTTCAACGACATTGGTGCGCGTGGGGCCCCGTCAGCGGGCTCCCGTTGCTCCACGCACGGGCCAAAACGGTCATTGCAGGATATCCCCCGGGCGCGTGCGCATCGACGGGCCCACAGCCGAACACGTGCATCGCGCGCATCGAAGTACGGCAGGCCATGTGATGGAATCAGGTGCGGTTTGGGGATCGGCGGCGGTCGCGATCGGGTGGGCGCTCGATTGAAGACACGTATCCGAGGTCCATCGTGAGGGCCCACAAGGGAAAGAAGAGCCCAAGGCGTCTCGCGGTTAGAAAACTCCTTTAACTCGGGCTGCGTCCGCAAACACCTTAAAGGACTTTAAGATAATTAAAAGTTTTCTAAAATGTAAATCGTGTTAGTTAAATTGTAACTTAAAAGTTCATTGCAAAGCAACTTTGGTAAAATAGTATTGCAAAGGACTTTTCTTATTTTTTAATAAAAAAAGTTTAAACCCTTCGCCGACAGGCGACTGTCGACGACCCAGATCTGATGTCGACGGCCGTCATCTGAGGTCAAACAACCTCAGGCAACCCCTAATGATCATCGAATAGGGTTGCCTGGCGTCGAGCGACCCCAGATGTGGATCGTGAAACCCAGGCGAGGGACGCTGGCAACTTAGATATAGCACCGGCCGTCGTCGTCTAAGATCAAATGACTGCAAGCAACCCCCGGTGACAGACGAGGGTCACGAAGCCCAAGCGAGGGTCGTTTGGGTAGCGCGACCTTAGGCAGCCCTCGATTGAATCACACGGCACTTCTCCAAGGTCGCGCAAGTTCCTAGCAAGGGCCGTATAGGTCGCACGACCTCAAGTGGCCTTCACTTGGATCGCGTGGCCCCGCGCGGCGGTCGTACGACCCCAAGCAACAGTAGCTGGGTCGCGCAGCCACATCGGCCCCTCTCCAGCCCGTCGCCGCCCCCTCACAGCCATGCGCGACCATGGTGGCCGAGCTAATTGGAGAAGATGATGAATAGTCATAAATGAGGGCAAAATCGAAAAATCAAAAAATAGATGAGGATAATTTTGAAAGAAATATTTTTTACTTACCCAAGGATCTTGCATGCCGAGAAAGCTGAAAGCCCAAGGCAGCCTAGGACTTGCTTTGGGTTGCCTTGGGCTTTCAGCCTTTACAAGACTGACTTTTGTTGAATGGAGTTTTTAAAATCATTTCCAAACACCCACATTTTGGCTCAAGGTGCTTTGGAGCCTTTCCCAAACGCGCGCTAACTCTTTGACCAATGCCTAATGCACAATTGCTTAGAGGTGAAGTTCATTTTTATGGGCCGAATTTGGAGGGTCATTTTCTTTTGAGTATTGACGATGATTTCTAGTCCAACGTAGTCTCATAATGGTCCCGTTTGATTCAGCATTTATAATGCTCATTTGGGCTCTAAAGTCCCTTGACCAAATGTAAATAGCGTTGGGCAATTTTTTTGACTCACTTTGGAGAGATGCGATTGCATTTTCAATGCTCCCCAAGGGACCTTTGGCCAATGCACCTTCGGAGATGCTTTTGAGAAGTTGCATTTTCGGAAAACAACTCACACTGTTCATGAACAGTAGACCGAGGCTCCGACGGCCGGCGATTGCCACCTGAGGGCTCGCCCGACCCTGACGACCACCGCCTGGGGGTCGCGCAACCCCAGCGACCGCCGCCAGGGGTCGCCGGGGTCGCGCGACCCCGGGCGGGGTCCCCGGGGTCGCGCGACCCCAGGCGGTGGTCGCCCGAGGGTCGCGCCACCCCGACGACCGCCGCCTGTGGTCGCCAAACCCCGGGTGTCGCCTGGGTCGCACGACGCCAGCGACGCCCGGGGTCCGGTGACCCCAGGCAGCGGTCGCCGATCTGGCCAGCGCTGTAGCTCCAGTGGAGCTTTTTTTTTTGAAAAAAAAATTAGCAAAAGTCCTTTTAACTCAGGTTGATTTTGAAAAATACTTACCAAACATCACTTGCATTTCGAAAAACCCCTTTAGCCCAAAGGTATTTGCATTCTCTCAAATGCATTCCTCCAAAGTTGAACCAAACAAAGCCGATATAAACTTGGGAGGCCCAATTTGTCTAAGTTCTAGTGCAATAAGCTTTATGCTATTTCGTTGTCTTCTAGAGAAAGTTATGGATAAATTACTAAGGACGGATCGTTTTTACAAAGAATGAGTCTTTTACAATTTCTATGATTTAGGAAATGTTGGTCTTGTATTGATAAATAAAAGAGAACGTTTGTGTATTCTATTAAGTGGTTAGCTATATGCCATGTATCCCAGGGTGGATTCCTTAGACTGTGGACATATACCTTCTCATATTTGAGTTTCCTTCTCAATCTTTGACCATTTTGATAGCAACGTCGTACTCTAACATTGTTAATATTGGCTAAATTTTTTACGAACACGTCCACATGTATATCCGTAGGTTTTATCCATATGATACCGTGGCATCATCAAACGGTTAAGCTGGCTGGATTCGAAAAAATTTGGTGTCGGATGTACCTAATCAGAAAATTTGTGAAAGTAGAAGGACATGATTAGATAAATTGAAATTACATAGACCCGATTAAAAAGAGCATATGACGATACAGGGACTAAAAGTGAACTTTTTCCAAACTCAAACCCTCCTGACACCATCACCATGCAGCTTTCATTCATTCCCTAACCTCCTACACGCCTCGGAGATCAAACCATGCCGTCGACACCTGAATTTCTAGTCGATAAGTGTGCAAATGATAAATATTTTGTTTCCCTATTTTTTTATTCTTTTATTCCTCGAAACAGGTTTGGAACAGAAATCCATTTGGTAAGATAATTTCATTTTTTTTATGGGACAAATTTTGGTCCAGAAATAAATTTGGATCAGAAATGAGAAGTTAAAATTTTCTACTTTTCTATTTCTGGAATAGAAATAGAAATATCAACTCTCTCTATTGCTCACACTTATCGCCCACTCACCGCCCGCCTGCGCTCGTCCGCTCGCTCGCCGTCGTTTGCCTGTC
Source organism: Syzygium syzygioides (assembly GCA_031216285.1). NCBI lineage: Eukaryota > Viridiplantae > Streptophyta > Magnoliopsida > Myrtales > Myrtaceae > Syzygium > Syzygium syzygioides. The sequence continues at coordinate 25,437,656 of CM062245.1, forward strand.
GTTCGCTGTCGCTTGCCGCCCAACCACCGTTGTCGGCCATCGTTCGCCGGCCATTTGCCACCGTTTGCCGTCGACCGGCCATCCGCCGCCAATCTACCACCATCTGCCGCTGCGTGCCGACCAGCCGTCGAAAACATAAATTTAAGAATAACTTATCAAATGAATTTCTATTCTCAGAATAGAAATTTTGTCTCATTATCGGACGTTACTTTTTGCTTAGAAATTCGTCCGGGGAAGAGAAATAGATTTTTTTTATTTCTAGTCAGAAATAGAGCCGAGGACGAGAAATGTTGTCATTCGCACCCTAAATCCACAGTAAAAAGAAAGAAAGAAAAAAAAGTGAGGCCAGCGGCACAACGGATCAAGCCCAGGAGCCCATCTGAATCTTTTAGAACTCGGGGGCCCAGCCTCAAGTCTTCCTAGGTTCTTTTTTCACGGCAGAAGGCGGAGGAGGCGACAACCTCCCATTGCCTTTCCGACGTCGTTACCCATCGCCGCCGCCGCCGCCGCCGCTCCCCGGTTTTCCGGAGCCGCGCCTCCAAAGCCCTGTTCTTCCCCTGTTTCGAGACCAAGAGATTCGCAGAGACTATCTCGTGTTCGATCCTTGGCCAACGCTTCCGATCCTCGCTGGTGACAATTTTTAGAGCATCTACGCTCTCGCTGACCGGAGTGAGAGGTCCTGCTTTGCAGAGGTAAGAACTACACGACTTGTTCTCGGTCCCTTTTTTGAGTGAGAACCGAAGTCGAGGTTCTGGGTGGTGTTGGTTTGGAACCTGCTGTCGTTAAGACTGAGCTGACGATTTAACGTTGAGTTCCTTTTTACATTAGTCGTGATAGTTTGAAACGAATTGCTGCTTTAGACCTTGCGTGTAGACCATATGACCAAACCGCGCACAACATGTTCGATGAAATGCCGAAACCAGATTTGTGTAAACTTGTCTCCTGTGTTTCAGCACGTCTTACATGATCGAGACTTTTCATTAACTTTTGAGGGTGATTACTGCCACATTCCATCGTTGCTGAATAAGAACTGCATCCCTCTCTTTTGGTATCTGTTCTTTTTTCTTCTGTAAATCTTGTTCCTTTTAACTATGTTTGCGGTTCTTACACGAGTGTAATCCAAAATATATGAACTTTTTGGGTTCTGAAACGATGGTTTTTTCTGGAGACTTTAGTTAATTTAGGTACTTCTGTTTTATCATGGCAAACCATACGGGATCTGAGCTGGGAGGTGGAATCATTGTTAAATAGAACGTTTTGACTTTATTGGTTGATTTACTACAGGGGAGATTTCACACCAAATTAGGATCTTCAGCGATAAGCCTCTGATTCTTGAAAGCATCTATTGGCTCTGTTTTGGTAATTGTTTGTTATTTGTTGATCCAGACCTTAAGATTTAGCTTGTGCCTTTAAATTGCAGGGCTTTGACATTCTTATGAATGGCTTGGAGAGCCTTAGGAAACAAGGTAAAGTGTCCTAAATAGAACTCTTTCATGCTTCTATTAGGTGTTATGTTTCACATTTTTGTCTTTGTGTTGTATAACCGTACTTATACTTCAGCGTTGATGTTGAATAATTGTGTTGCGGGCTCACATGGCTGATAGAACAGGCAACAGCTTTTGTATGATGATATTTTGGTTAGTGATGTGGTCAAGGATCTCAAGTACATGTTGATTTAATCTCAAAGATCTGTGTGTCTACGTTGGTGGTGTTATTTTAGTGGGGGTGGTGTGTTTGTTGGAATGTTCATGAACTCTTGAGTATAGACAATGTTGGTAGGAGTTTGAAGAAGTGGAAGGGTTCACATTGCTGGAACTGTATAGTTAGATTTTAAGCAGTTTTTTTGGCCTAATATATGTGAAGGAGTTGGATCGCCTGATTTGAGTATCTTTGAAAAGATTATCCTTTTACTTACTTTAATTCTTTTAGTTGGTGGGCCTTGATGTTGTCGTGTTGCACTTTTGTTGAGAATCAAGTTCTAGTGGTCAATAGTTCCCCGGGGTGGGTGTGTGTATGTTGTTGGGGGGGGATTGCAAAAGGTTTGTCGGGGTTTGGGGTGGGGGAAGCAAAGAATGAGGGAAACAGATTGATTTCATGGCCATGTTAGCTATTCCTTTTGAATTAACAATTTAAATTGCAATCACAACATTGCAGTTGATGGAAAATTTTGTTTATTTCAATCTTCTTTCTGCAGGGTCTTCGAGTTGGTCATAAAATATCACAAGGACATGCATTGGGTTTGGCTTCTGTTTCTCGCCTTGAAGATGCTGTGATATCGGTTTCTGCTCTGTTCAGATGCTTTTCAGGTCCAGTGGAGAAGTCACATTTTATAATCATAATGCATTTTATTTTTTAAGCAAGTTATTTCATGTCACAACTCATTTCTGATTTAATTGTTTTGGTGCAATCTCCAGGCTAAATAATGCCTCCTTCTTTAGTTATTGTCTAACACTTCCAGTTATTTGAATTGCCCACTTCAAGAAATGTTTGAGTAAAGTGTGCTCATTAAACTATCAATTTTACCATGTCTAAGCTCACCTATGCAATGGCAAGTAAAATTATATTGAAAAAATGGAAGATGCATTTTCTCATGTCTCCATGAAACATTGACATATATGACCTTTGATTAAGGAAACATTTGAATATAGCTCAATATTTCCTATCTTTTCACTTGCACCTCCTTGTTGACTTTTCTCTTCTGAATGTTATGAATGGTAAGTGCAAATCCTGATCATTCAGTTCTTAATTGTGATATTGCAGATTTCTCTAACATGTCACTATGGCAGGAGGCTAGCTATAGGAAGCATCTGTCTGACCAGACTTCATTAAGGTAAATGAAGTTCATCATATGTTTGTTTCTTCTTAGTATTTGAGTGATTTTGAGATTGGTGCTAAGTTTTTCAGCCCTCCTACATATGTTAGTGTGAGCATATTTTAATCGGATATTTTGGAAACGGTGTTTACTACATAGTTAAGTCTAGCTCTCATGGGCCTTGTCTTCTTCTTTTTGAGGGTAATGGATAGGTGACGAGTTCTTGACTTGGGACACTTCCTCTTAATTGGAAACAGTTGATAATTTTTTTCTTTTTTTTAGGTGCTTTCATTCAAGTCCAACACTTTTGGCTAGAGGTGATGGGCAATTTGGTTTGAGGACTCCCAAGCGAGAAAAGTATGTTAGAAGAGAGAATAGAGCCCAACCACCCGTTGAGGCTCCATATGTGCCACCTAAAGTGAAAACAGTGACAAAGTCCTTTGTGGATAAAACAATTGACATTTTCGAAGGCATGACAATAGTCGAACTCGCCAAGCGTACTGCTGAGTCATTATCTTCACTGCAAGATATCCTTCTGAATGTTGGGGAGAAGGTCGAATCAGAGTTTGATCCTCTCAGCATCGACATTGCGGAGCTTGTTGCAATGGTATGTTTGCTTGGCTGTCTTAGTAATTCTTTTCCATGCTTGAAATGCAAAAGAGAAATAAAAAGGTTGCGAGTGTCATTTTCATTCTTCATAAATAGCTGAGAATGCAGATGTTAGCTGAAACACAATATGTGCTGAGACTGCTGTTAATTATTTGAAAAAACCTTGTTCAAAGGGTAAATTACCATCTTCTGCCTTGTGAGAGACTTGCTTAATCAGTGTATTTACTTTGGTGGACAATGTTTGTGTTGGCCAGCAAAGTACATGAAAATGCCTTCAGTATGAAAATCCTTATCTGCTCACTGCCATTAGCACTTGATAGAACTGAATATGGTGCATGTATCTTTGTCTGAATATAGTTGCAGGGACTTACTTTGGACCTATACATCTTAGGAACTCGGTGTCAATGTTAGAAGGCGTCACTCCGATGAAGGTGCAAAGCTTTCATCTCGGCCACCCGTTGTCACGGTCATGGGTCATGTTGACCATGGGAAAACTTCTCTTCTGGATGCTCTGCGTCAAACATCTTTGGTGGAAAAGGAAGCTGGAGGGATAACTCAGCATCTTGGAGCATTTGTTGTGAGCATGCCTTCGGGTTCATCAATAACATTCCTCGACACTCCTGGTCATGCTGCATTCAGTGCAATGCGGGCCAGAGGTGCGGCAGTCACTGATATTGTTGTGCTAGTGGTAGCTGCAGATGATGGAGTCATGCCCCAAACTCGAGAAGCTATGTCCCATGCAACATCGGCCAATGTACCAGTTGTTGTTGCTATTAGTAAATGCGATAAACCAGCTGCTGACCCTGAACGAGTAAAACTGCAGCTCGCATCGGAGGGGTTACTTTTGGAAGAAATGGGTGGGGACGTTCAGGTAGTTGAAGTTTCAGCTGTAAAGAAAACAGGATTGGATAGGTTGGAGGAGGCGTTGCTTCTCCAGGCTGAGCTTATGGATCTGAAAGCACGGATTGACGGGCCTGCACAAGCTTATGTAGTGGAGGCAAGGCTTGATAGGGGGCGTGGTCCATTGGCCACAGCGATCGTGAAGGCAGGGACTTTGGTTTGTGGGCAATATGTGGTTGTGGGTTCTGAGTGGGGGAGAATAAGGGCTCTCAGGGACATGGTGGGTAAGATGACTGATCGAGCAACTCCGGCTATGCCTGTTGAGATTGAAGGGTTGAAGGGTCTCCCAATGGCTGGTGATGATATTGTTGTTGTGGATTCTGAGGAACGTGCTAGAATGCTTAGTACGGGAAGAAAAAGAAAATCTGAGAAAGACAGACTTCGGAAAATAAGCGAGGGAAGGACAGAAGCTGAAGAGTCATCAGAAGAACAAGAAGTGGAGAGAGTTGAAATGCCAATAATTGTGAAAGCAGATGTGCAAGGAACAGTCCAAGCTGTTACAGATGCTTTAAAAAGTTTGAATAGCCCTCAGGTAATGCATAAGTGATAAGGTTCATTAGTTGTCACATACCTCCACCTCCATGAATGAAATGCTTCTTTTCTTATTGATGTTTTTTCTGTTTGAACATCAAATTTCATGAACAAATGCCTTGCTCTGATGTGACACCCCTTTGCTGCTACTTTGCATGAAGAAAATTCTGCTGTTTGCAGTACATTCAAGTTTCATACCCCTTGTGTGCCATTGCATCATCCTGTTTCTATCAGAGCTTTTGTAAGTCATTCCTGTTGACATATATTCTCTTCTATTCATGTGCTCAGGTTTTTGTCAACGTAGTGCATGTTGGTGTTGGACCGGTTTCTCAGTCTGATATCGACCTAGCACAGGCCTGTGGTGCATGTATAGTTGGGTTCAATGTGAAGAATCCTCCTAGTTCTGTAACTCAGGCAGCAACTAGAGCCAGTATTCAGGTATAGAACTTATTTCTTCTCTGTCAATCTTCTGACTTTTTGTTAATAGCGGCTTTTAATGTGGTGTCAGTGAAACAAATGCTCGGTGCACAGATTAATATCATGAGAGCAAAAGCGTTCTAATGACATGACAATTATCACTCTATGCTCACTTAAAACCTCACTTTCATGCATTGTAAAGATAGATATATGCACTTACCCTGTAAAGAACCTGAAATACCTTGTTTTGGAGCTTGAGATGGCCATGTTCTGTTTATTTAATCCCTGGTTTTGTATATGGTTTCAGATAAAAACACACCGTGTGATCTATCATCTTTTGGAGGATATGGGCAGTTTGATAGTTCACAAGGCTCCGGGGACTGCAGAGACTCAGGTAGCTGGGGAAGCTCAGGTCTTGAACATATTCGAGCTCAAAGGAAGGAGCAAATCCAAGGGAGATGATGTGAAGATTGCCGGTTGCCGCGTTGTTGACGGGCAAGTCACGAGATCATCAACAATGAGGCTTCTGAGGAGCGGAGAAGTCATGTTCGAAGGGTCATGCGCGTCCCTCAAGAGAGAGAAGCAGGATGTTGAGACGGTGGGAAAAGGGAATGAATGTGGGCTTGTAATCCGAGATTGGGCTGATTTCCAGGTTGGGGACATCATCCAGTGCTTGGAACAAGTTGTACGGAAGCCTAAGTTCATTTCATCGGAGAGTGGAGCTGTTCGAATTGAGTGCTGACAGTGCAGCGCAATGTCCATGCTGTTTGAGTTGATAATGGATTCTGTTGGTTGCGTCTTCCCTCTCCCTCTCGAAAAGGCGGTGCCAACGCAAACAATTTTGTATTTCAAATTGAGTCTTTGCATGCTGATATGACCCTGCTGATTAGTACAAACCTAAGAAGTGTACATTAGTCCAGTTTGAGAAGAATGATAATGTTATTTGTTTATGCAATACGTTGTATCTTGCGATGCGGAACACGGATGTTGTTACATTCAAGATTTGATGAACTGCTGAGAGAGAACTTCTCGAGTTTTATCACCAAGCCTAGAGAAACCTTTTTGTCATGCTATCATTTAAACTGCGTGGATAGGAGAGCGACTTATCAGGATGTAGATGTGATGAAGTGAATGACCGAGTGAAATCATGTGATGTTCTCGAGGATGCAGCCCATTATATTTGGTTTACATGAGGAACCCATGATGCAACCATATGTTATGTTGTCCAGATGATTATATTTATCTTATACCTTCGGAATTTTTATGTGCAGAGTAACCTACACTGCCTTGACAAGCTAAAACAGGTTAGAGACTTTCCTAGCATAGATGTGATCATAATTCGATTGGGACAAGCATCGAAAGCCCTCGCGTTCAATTTTTGTGTCCGTGAATTTCCGTGGGTTGATGGAGACCAAGAGCATCTCAACCACAACCTTTGAAAAAGCCTGAGGTAGAATTGGAGTGTCCTACACCAACTCAATATGAGATACCGATCCATGTGCTTTTTTCCGAAGTGATAAAATTGCCGGACAACATGGAGATTGCCCCCGGGTCGTTCCACACGGAATGGACAAAACTGAGTGCCGGTGCAGGTGCTCTTAACTGATCTGCGATCTTTGCTGATGGAGGAGTGTTGCCCAGAATTCGCCGAACAATCCCGTCGAAGAAGATAGGCAAAGGGACGGGGGAGAGAATGGATCTGCTTCTCCGGAGTTTGGAGCGGGGAGTTCTCGCGCGTAGCTTGGCCTCTTGTATCAGAGATTTTTGCTATGGGGACGACCAGCGTTTTATGTTTGATGATGGGTTTTTTATTTTTTATTTTTGGCCTTGTTCCAGAAAAATAAAATTTAAAAAGGGACGTGGAAAAGAATGGTAGAAACATATATATAATAAATAAAAAAACGAAAATAAAACATGAAAAATGGCGAGAAAATTCAAGTCTCTCTAGTTTAGGGAGTTACATTTCATGTTTCTTGGAATAAAGTTGAACTTTTTTTTTTTGCGTCACGGTTGTCTTAGATAAAAAGATAAACTAATAAAATAACCATGAGAAATGATAAAAAAAAATTGGAAAATTTCTTTGCCTTTATATTAGAATTTCAATTAGGTGTCGCTTTCAAAAAACAGTGTTTATATTATTGTATTTCCATCAAAACGAGCCCTCCGACGGAGGCACGGTAGCCACTCGGATACGCACCGTCGTTTTCGCTCCAAGCCCCACGTCGGAGGTCGTAGACGAAGCCATGAAGTTCTCCCTCGAACTGCCCGGCGACGACGGCCGCCGCCGCGCAGGCGGCGACACGACCTCGAACCGCCCCCACAACCACCACCGCCCAATCCTCAAGGCCAAGCTGCCTCTCACTATCCTGAACCGCCCATTCACCTCCACCATCGCCGCCGCCGCTGCCGCCAGACCTTCGCCACACTTCACCTTCTCTCTCTCCACCAGCTTCCCTTCCTTCCCTTCCCTCAAGCTCTCCTGCTCTCCCGCCGCCGCGCCGCCCGCCGGCTCCCCCTTCGCCCTCACCCTCAAATCCGGCATCGGCCTCTTCGGCTCGCCCAACGACTCGCCTCTCGTCTTCTCGGCTCATTTCCCCCTCTCGCTCTCGAGCCCTGCCCCGAGTTCTCCCGTCTTCTCTCTCCACTTCCGGCCTCAGCTCGGCCACTTCTCTCTGGGCAAGTCCACCTCCTCAAACCCCAGTTGCGGCCGGGATTTGGACGTGAAGAGATTTGTTGAGCCCAATCGGGGAAAAAACGAGGCCACGCTTGCTGGTGTAAGTGATTGTTCAGATTCTGAGTTGGGAATTGGGGGTGGGTTTTCGATGGGGGGTTCGTCGACTTGGGAGGAGCTCAAGTTGGAGCCTTGTAGTGGGAAAGAGCTGTTTAGAAGCTCTGAAAGTGTGGATTATGGTCGCAATCTTATTAACGGCGGTAGGGATGTGCCGCTGAGTCATAGAAGTGATGGTAAGAGTGGCTATCTGGAAATGTTCTCTGGAATCGGAGTGAGGGCAAGGACGATGTTGCCCATTACGAAGCGTGCGAGGGTGAATATCCGTTGGGGGGCGAATTTGCCGGCGGCTGATTCTGGGACTGGAATGCCATTCCTGACGGTGAGTAAAATTGGGTTTGAGACCATTGAGGAAGCGAAGGGAGCGAATGAGAGGAAGGACGAGAGTAATTTCGGTGATTCCGAGTTGTTGAAGGGAATGTTTTTTTGGATGAGGAAGGATTTGGAAGAGATGCAGAGGGAGAATAGTGAGATGAAGCTATGTTTGGAGGGTATGAGATTAGGAATGGGGACGTGGGAGGGTCCTGGCGAAAAGGTTGGAATTGGTGATAGAGAGTCGATGAATTTGGGGGTGAGAAGGGGTGATTTCGAAATGTGGAAGAGTAAGAAGAGTGGGAGAGAAGAAAATGGTAGAGAATCGAATCAGTCTTTGAATCGGTCAAGCAGCTTGGAGAGTGAACTCCAAAGAGCTATCAAATCTGCATCCTCATCAGTGTAGACAAGTTAGAATTGTGGACCTCGTATTTCCTTTTGCATCATGTATGTATATATGGTAGGAGTAGGAGTTGATTCTCGCATGTGGCGATGGGAATATTTATTGTCTTATCTATGCAATGAACTCAAACATATATCTGACTAGCCTATTTCTCTTGTCAATGAAGCTATTAACAAATGCATATTACACTGTTTAAGTGTGGCTTTTTCCGTGCTACAAGGAATTTGAGAAGATGTGTTGATCCATCTTCTCATACAGGTGATTGAGCAGACGCTTTAGGGAGGCTATTTTGACTCTGGGTGTGCATGAGGAAAATGTCCAAGAAGATTTTGGATCGTGCACCTCCAATGGTTCTTCTGAGCATCTTTTCTTAAACATGTACTGTTAAATTTTTTTTGGAATTGGCAGTTTGGAACCATCAATTTTTGGCTGGGCGTGATAAAGAGGTGCACAGATCCAGATTACCTGTCGATTTAGTGTACATAAAAGACAATATTACTTCCTGGAAGCAAACTTTCTAAAATCTATTTACAATGCTTATCAATCTCCTTCTGCATTCAAGTTTTTCTGTTTTTCTTTTCCTCCAGCTGCTGATTTTTCTCTTCAGAATCTCTAGATGATGATTAGTTTAATGGCAGTTGTATTTCAATGACCCTGTTGTAAATTCTTACTTTTTGCAGTTTTTGTGATGGCAGCAGTCCATCGCCATATGGAACAGAGTAATGTAAGCATTTGTCTCTATGAGTAACATCATTTACTGATAATTTAGGAGCATAATGATCTTTCCTTTGCACCTAAAGATAGGCTTTTACATTATAAGCATATATCTAGATGCATCGCACAAGTACTCAGTCCTAAAAATCTGACCAACTCCAGTAAGTATCACTAAGTTTCACGCATGATGGTTTCAATAGAGTGAAGAATATAGGATCTCACTGTTACATATTAGTAGAAACTTCACTTGTTTTCTTAGTTTTGGGATCAACTTTCTTTCTTCATCCAATCCTTGAGCTCAGGTTACTGTTGCGATTGTTGGAATACATTCCTACTCATGCTACATCTTTATCAATACTGATTCTCTGCCCCTTTTCAACTGAGTGGCAATTGCATCTAGCTCTTCTCGGACCCTTGCAATGTCTTCGAGAAGTTTCCCTAGGTCAGGCTGGTCCTGGTCCTGGTCATGGGAAAAAGTCAATTTAAACATGTTAAGTACTTTATCCAATTAGTTGCCTTTGCCTAGGATGGAAGATGTTGTGAGTGCGAGGAAGGGAAGAAATTGAGGAAATCAAGAATAATGTGTAGATGGAAGTAATATCTGGGAAGTAACAGCAATGCAGGTAATGAGACAATATGTCATTCGATTAGCAAAGTAGATAGAATGAACCTTTGTGGTAAGCCGCATACCTTTACCACCATTAATCTTCCTTCCACTACCTTTTACATTAATTTTGCAAAACAAACTAACTATAATCTGCCAACTCTAAGATTAGTATATCAAAAAAGGAATTGATTACTAATGTGCATGAATCTAATTACTTTATTTAATCTGTTATGATTGCTAGTAGAGTTAAGTACTAGTGAATTTTTTATTATTATACACACACCAAAAAAAATCGATCTTTCTCAGGTAGCATGGAGAGTCACAGATGTATTATTTAAAAGATCGCGTGTTAGTTAGGTTGTATGGTTCGGCACCTTATCCTCTGTTTTATATAAATATAAGGGATAGGGGAGGCTGAGTTTACCTCGGAGACCACACATTCAGGATGAACTCCATAGCTGCATTCTGCACAGTAATAAGCCTGGGCCTTTGGGCTTATCTTCTTCTCGCATGCTGCGCAGAGAATCGTACTTGAATCATCCTTGGGAGCGGAGTCTTTGAGTGCAAGAGAATGGGGATGGTGTTTGTGCTTAACGGGGGTTGGAAAATGAAGACAAGTGGAGTGCACATTAAAGTTGCAGCTAACGCATCGGTAAAGATTGTTGCTGCACGTTTTGCCACAAGAATTACATGAAACTTGACCCTTCATTTCTTCGAAGAAAGTAAGGGGGTCGTTATGCTTCTCATGTTTCAGCGACGGTGTAAGACAAGCACATACCAAGTCGAGGTCAAAGGAACATTTGTCGCAGTGGTACACAAAACCATGGACGATCTTCCGACAGGCATCACAGATTGATTGTAAGGGAGGGTAAGGCGATTTTGTAAAGAGTGTGAAGGAGTGCGAAGGGTGGAAAGGATGTTCTCTCTGCCGTGGCAATTGAGCACAGGATTTGTGGAGTGTGAGCTGATTGCATTCCTTGCAGCAATAAGCTGGACCCAAAATTTGCTCTTCACATCCTGTACAATTGCTTTTACTCTGCTGTGTGAGGTAACAAAGTGTCAGGGTGTGATCGTGGCTGAAATGTTGTAGCTTCCTTGTTTTCCCTTCTAGAGGAGGGAGATCAAGATAAGGCTGATTCCTTAAGAAACAGGTCACGTCCATGATGTATTTGCACTCGTGGCATTGGAAGTTGAACCCGGAGCCAGTTTTCTTGCAGACACTGCACTTGAAGGTTTCCGATGAATTAAAGAGGAGGGCAAGAGGGTGTTTGGGATGAAGACGGTGGTGGACTTTCTGAGGCAACTTGGCACACTTCTTGTGGAGGAGGAAGCCGCAGTCGTAGCAAACGTAGCCGAGATCAAAGATGGGTCTCGAGCATCCGTTACAAGGCTCACCGGTGTCCTCAGTCAAACAGAGGGTCAGCGGATGCTGGTGGCTGAAATGTGAAATCTCCATCCTTCTCTCTCAGTCAGTTTTTTTGCCGGGGGGGGGGGGGGGGGGGAGAGGTGGGGTGGGCCGGGGATGGGGGTGTTGGAGGGGGAGTTGCTGTATAAGTCCGGAGGTCAGGCCTTTTGTAGCGTTAGGAAATCACACGGCATTCCTTTCCCATCACACAGCATATATGCCGTCCCTGTCTTTTCGACTTGTTTCCTGAGGGGATTGCTTCGCAGACATGTTCGTTTCAAGCTCTTATTGAACGTTGGCTTTCTTTGCAAACTTGGTCAGAATATGCCTCGCTTGTCTTGCTTGGTGGGTTCCCATGGTTCATGTGCTTTACTAACCACTAGAAGATAGAACCTATTTGCTGAGAAATATACTCAATTTGCGAATGACTTGGAGATGTATGCCTCCGACATTTCCAAATCGAGAAGGTTTGGTGACCTAGATACCCTCACAAATTACAGGCCGAGCGTCAAGATCAAAAGAGTTCGTGAACGGGTTGAACTCTCTCGTTCGGATCAAAAGAGGTTGTTGTTGCCACGACTGAATTACCGATCAGATTGCACAAAACTAAGGCTTGCTTACATCGACATTTGCCTGAAGGCAATGCTGATTTTTCAGTGCAGTGGGGGCGTTGCGCAGCACATCGCTCCTTAAATAACATTAGATTCTCAGAAACGTTAGACTGAGGTCGAACAGCGTTTGTTTCCTGTTGAATGCCAAGTCATCATGCGAAAATCTTTATGGTACGAGGAAGAGTGAAATATAAACTGTCGATGACGATTCTTATTTTCTTTTCTCCCGATTAAGTTAACAGGCAAAGCAAGACCCAAAAATGGTATGCATACATATGCTTTCTTAAGCTCGTCTCAAATTTATTTAAAGGAACCAAACTGAGCCGAAGAGAGAAGCATCGGATCGAGCCTTTTGTTCTTCTTCTTCTTCTCGTGTGTTTGGATGTGCACAAGGGTCGGCTTCTTGATTATTCAGGCATTCATGAGCTCTCAATTCTGATGATGATGCTTGGTGTGGCGAAGATGATTTCTCCTTCGGTGCTTGGGCGTGATTGCCAAAGCACGGATATTCTTAGCTTGCATTCTTCGCTTCGATGTCTTTGGACGATACTGGTGTCTTTTTTCGATTTGGTTATGTTCTCTTTGCGTCGGACAAGCTCAAATTCTTCGCTTATGCAAATACGAGAAAGAAAATTTGAAAATTTCCTGTAATTATGGGCAGCTGATCTTCCTATTTATCCGTTACCGTGCGCCCTTTGCAGCTGTTCTCTGAATAATGTTGACTTCCGCTTTCTCTGTCTTTGCTTTTGACTGGGGTTATTTAGATCATGCTGAGGAGCGAAATGGGTGTGATGACTCTCTCTAATGGAGAGTCTCGAATTGGGTGTAATGGGGGTCAAAAGTAAATTCTTGGGGAGGTCTCGTGAGGATTTCATCAATCTGTCAGTCCCGCTATTGTAGCAGTGTGGTGTTTCTACACTGATTGATGTGTGTGCCGACATCGAATGAGACTCCTGATTTTTGTTGCAGTCTTCTTGGCGTTCTTCTGTTGGACAGGTAATAAACCAGCCTTTATCATATGCTCACGATGTTTTCTTATCATTGTAACACAGTAGTAAAGGCATCTAAATGAGCGACCTAATCATCTAGAACGCTAAAATGGTTATCAAACAAGCTTCTTCAGAAGTACATGTTGATTGGTCATGGTGATTTGCTTCTAAACAATGGTCTGACATACCGTTCGTGAAAACTAGGAAGCAGTAGTTTACCTGTCCGTTCACAAGCTAATAAATCTATCTTTATCATATGCTCGCGATGTTTTTTTATCATTATGGCATGGTGGTAAAGGCATCTAAAGGAGGGACCCAATTATCTAGAATGCTAAAATGGTTGCCAAACAAGCTTCTTTAGAAGTACATGTTGATTGGTCCTGGCAATTTGCTTCTAAAGGATGGTCTCACATACCGTTCGTGAAAACTAGGAAGCAATAGTTTACCTATCCGTTCACAAGCTTTCAGAGAATCTAACCATTGGCATGTTTTGGTTGGAGAAGGAATAATTTATACTGATGTAATGGTGCCATGCATGAAAGACCTTGTATTCTAAATGAATGAATGAGGAAATCTTTACTTCATTTTTAAGCAAAAGGTGGTCATTGCAGAACCTGTAGTTTCTTTCCACATCGTTGAGACCTGCAGTCCCTTTTCTAGATTAACTTGGTACACACACCAACAAGTTTTAAATGACTTTCAATATACCAGCAATTCATACATCACTAAGTCTGAATTGGTCCAACAGGCTTTTACCGTCCAGTCTGCTCGAGACAACTAGCCTCATGTAATCCTCGTGACTTGTTGTTTTGTACAGCGCACCGCTCTTTCCGGCGAGATCTGGAAATGGGCCGATCATAGCTTCTATATTTGGACTGTGAAACGCAGCAATTGAGAGGCGTTCCTTTTCCGGATTCGCCACTACTCTATGCTCTATGCTCTTGTACTGTCCATTGCTCATTATCTGCATTGAACGTGAAAATCAATCATGGGATCACTTTTACACACGTGGGAAGGGGTAGTGAAATTATTTTACTACCTCGATGATATCGCCTACGTTGACGATGAATGCCCTGTGAACAGGTTTTATAGGTAGCCATTTACCATTTTTCTTGATTTGCAATCCATCTACATCATTTACTTGAGTTAGCAGGGTTAGTCCGGTGGCATCAGAGTGTGGGGTGTGACCCAGGACCTCGTTTGCTTGCTTGCACGGTGGATAGTAGTTTAATCTTATGCCTTGTATCCCGTCTTCAAACATGCTTGCAAGCACATCCGGAGAAAGTCCTAGGTTCTTGGCCATAGCTCTCAGGAGGAAAAGTGAAATCCGTACCAACTCTGAGGAGTAACTGTCCAGGGTTGCTCTGAGATGTTGAACCAAAATTAAAGTTCTCTCTTGTTCATCCCAAACAAAAAGAGGGGAAGAAGAAAACAAACTGGGAAGACTCATTTGGTGATATTGTGTGCGCACATCTGTTGTAGGAACGTTTGCTGTGTGATTGATCCGTTTTAACTTACCTGAAAGAGGCAGGGTTCTTTGGCCAAAACCTGAGGTTTCTCTGGGAAGCAGGCTGTACAAAAAGGAGGAGCATGTCGCTCCAGTCAAGCTTCTGGTCTTCCGACACAACAAAAGCTTGGCCATAGCCTTCGATGGAGTTAGGTAGCTGCTCGTAATTCTTCTTCTCTTCTAATGGCAGCTTGAAGAACTCCTCTGTATTTGTCTTCACTTGATGAATGAACTCTTCCGATATGCCGTGGTTTATCAACTGTCATCACAAAAACCATTTTCATATCAGTACTGGGAAGTTGAAACTTTTTGACAGTATGTCATTGACATGATATGAGATAAATTTGGTTTGATTGTAAAGATTCAAGATGGTGCACCTGGAGGAAGCCCCATTCCTTGCAAGCCCAATGGAACTTCTCGATTTCGTCACTGTGGTCGGGGTGATCCTCACCGAGCTTGATCATGTCTATGACAGGAATCTCGAGAGACTCGGTATCACAGACTTCACCGAGTTCAGATGCGGGCCGTAGATAGCGAGGCGGAACCTCCTTCAGGCCCTTGGATGCGAGAGCTTGGACGTTTTTGACCGGAAGGGAACCGCCGAGGTCACTCCTGTGAAGCACCTCAATCTCCATATCTCCAGGTTAACCACAGAGATAATCAATAGGCCCAAAGTCTCCTCTTATTTATATATATACAAGCAAGAGGACCCATTCATTGCTCATTCAACAAAGAGTATTCTCATCACAATCTTTAAGGATACACTAAACCACTCTTATTTTGTCTTGTTCCCTTTCTACTAGAAATTTTCAAGTTAAAAATTGAGACGTATCAGAGGTGCTCTTCAAAATGTTAACCGCGTTTGTCACGTGAACCGCTACCAGTTCCGGAGCCTTGCCAGGTTCTGGTGCTTGTAAGAAACTTGTGGGTGCCATCAGAAGATTTTGACAAGAAGTGTATTCTTCAACAGTCTAGTCCCCATTTTTTGTCCCATCTCTTCGCTCTTATCTTTAATCCTGTGCTTGTTACGTTATGGGGGATCGTCTGTTTGCTCGAGGACGCTAGAGTAGGAATCTTTTTGTGTCTGCTTCTTCTGGATGGCAATCTTTTGTCTTCTTAGCTAGTTGCTATCGCTGTTAACTGTACTCCCATTGGATTTCACAGTATTCAACATGACTAACCCGCCATGAGGCCTGACAAGATTCCAAACATTAAAGAGTATGATTAGAAAAAGCGGGCGGTTGGTTAAAGATGAAGTTGAAGTCAGTCAACCTCAGATGCGCGACATTGATTCGATTGATCGCCGTGGTCCGGGGATGAAGTGCCACCATTTATGGAGAATTTGCAAGATAGGTCACTTGTTTAATCCGGTGGCACGATCTCATGTTCAGTAGGTTGTAGAGAATTACTTTGAAATTAGGCGATTCATGGCCCTCACCAGAACTTTTCAGGTCTGACACATTGTGATGAACCAATGAATTCTACACGTTTTTTTTTATTAATTTATGTTGAATAAGTTTTTTATTATCAGTTAGGTGAAGTTTGTCTTATCAGGATCAACAAAGACCAGTTCGGCAGCGAAGAATCAAAACGAATTGCCCAAAAAATCTGAGACTGATTTGCATTTGACTCGCTCAAAGTCTTCCAAGGCAAACTTTGTAAAAGCCCCTGATGTATTATATGGTAGCAAATCATTTCCAAAATCTAATTTTTCGCACAGACATATGATTAAGCCACACCCGTTTTAGCGTACAGCATTAGGCTCTTATTTCTTAGAGATTTTGGTGTCGATGAAGCGGTTTTTCCTCCTGATCTCCATTTCACGTT
The DNA here is from genome assembly GCA_031216285.1 of Syzygium syzygioides. NCBI lineage: Eukaryota > Viridiplantae > Streptophyta > Magnoliopsida > Myrtales > Myrtaceae > Syzygium > Syzygium syzygioides. The sequence continues at coordinate 25,454,088 of CM062245.1, forward strand.
CGGCGAGCACATTGATGTTCATCTTCCCCATCTTACATAACTAAGTTTAAAAAAGCGCGGTAGAAAGCTTCTCCATCCAAGGCGTAAGTCCAGACATGCCTAGAAATTACACCTTCATGGTCGTCATTGACAAAGGCATTTATCAGATGGTAGGAGACCCCCTCTGCCTCGGAGGATGGTGAGAGGAAGTAGTGGGTGTCGCACTCGAAAGTCGTCATGTGATTGAGCGAGGTGCACACTATAGCTCAAATTAGCACTAAAGTTTGCCTGCTGAGTACCTCCCTTTCTTGCTGATCTCGCTTTGCCTTCACAAAATCCACTGATACTGTACTGCAGAATGAATGTTCCAAAGGATCGCACAGCCTAGAGCCAATGCTGATCTTTCATGCGGTGGGCATTGTGTAATATGTCAGTTCCTTAATGAAATTAGATTACCAAACCCAGAGCAAGGTCAAAGAACAACGTTTGTTTCCCGCTGAATTCCATGTCGTCATGCGGCATTTTTCAATCCATCTCAGGTGCCACGATTAGGATGATGAATGAACACCTGAAATTTTGTCATTTGATGAGTCCAAACCAAAGAGAAGCATCAAGTGGAGCCTCTGTTCTTCTCAGCATTTGGATCCGCACAAGGGTTGGCTTCTTGATTAACCGTTCTTGGGCTCTCTCAAGTCGGGAGCTTTGTGAATCGATTCTCAGTGCTGACGATCATCTTTGGTATGGCAAAGATGAATTCTCTTGTGGGGGTTCAGGCATGGTTGCCGAAGCACGGAGGTTCTTAGCTTACGCTCTTTGCTTCAATGTCTTCAGAGGGTATTGATGTTGTCGCTTTTCTCTTTCTTTCTTGGGTTCTCTTCACGTAGGACAAGCTCAAATTCTTCACTCTTGGATATATGAGGAAAAAAATATGAAAATTTCCCGCAATTGAGCACAGCTGATGCTCCTAGTTATCCGTTATTGTGCTCTCTTTACTGCTCTTTATTGCCGTCTTCTTTGGGGTTGCATTTTGACTGATGTTGAGTAGATCATGCTGAGGAACAAATTGGTGCTGTGACTCTCTCTCTCTCTCTCTCTCTGATGGAGAGTCTCGAATTGGGTGTTTCGCTTTCAGATTGGGGTCGAAGTAAATTTTCTGGGGAGGTCTCGATAGGAATTCATCAGTCTTGTCAGTCCGCCAGTGTAGCATTGTGGTGTCACTCCACCGATTGAAATGTGTGCCGACATTGAATGTGATTTCTGATTTTTATTGCAGTCTTCTTAGCGTTCTTCTGCTGGACAGGTGATAAATCTTGGTTCTGTAATCTGCACAGATCCAGATTGGCCGTCAATTCAGTGTACGCAGAAAATTGCCCCGAAGCAAGCTTTTTGATATTGTTTAAAATGCTCATCAGTCTCTTTTTGCATGCGAGTTGTTCTGCTTTTTCCTCCAGAAGACAATCTCCAGATGATGGTTAATTTTACGGCAGTATCGGTATTTCAATGATCCTTTTGTAAATTCGTGCTTCCTGCAGCATTTTTTATGGCCAAAGTCCACCACCAAATGAAGCAAAGTAACGTGACCATTCTATGTATGAGTAGCATCATTTACTGATATCTTAGGAGCATGTCTATCTTTCCTATGCAAACGTGGATAGGCTTTTACATTATAATAATACATGTAGATGCATGACACAAGTACTAAGTCCTAAATATCTGACCTGACTCCGGTAATTGTCACTAAGTTTCAGGCATGATGGTTTTGACAGAGCGAAGATTATAGGATCTCACTTCCACTTATGGGTGGGCATCTCACTTTTTTTCTTAGTTTTGGGCTACGACGTCTTCAAATTAATTTCTTCCTTCATCCCATCCTTGAGCTCAGGTTGCTGTTGTGTTATGTTGGAATATCTTCCTACTCATATGCCTGTATCTTCGTCAACCCTGATTCTTTGTCCCGTTTCAACCGAGTGGCAATTGCATCTAGCTCTTCTTTGACCCTTGCAATGTCTTGTAGGAGTTTCCCTTGGTCTGGTTGGTCCTGTTCGTGGAAAAGGTCAAGTTAACTATATTAAGTCACTTCATCTGATTAGTTGCCTTTGCCTAGGATGGAAGATGCTGTGTTGGGAAGGGAAGAGATTGAGCAAATCAAGAATAACGTGGAGATGGAAGCATTGTCTGGATAGTAACGGCAATGCATGTAATGAGACGATACATCATCTAATATGATACAGAAATCAGCAAAGTAGATAGGATGAACCTTTGTGGTAAGCCGCATGCACCCACCACCATTATACTTCCTTCTAGTACCTTTAACATAATTTCTCGAAACAAACTTTCTATCTTCTGCCAACTCTAAGATAATATATCAAAAAAGGTATTGATTACTAATGTCTATGAATCTAATTGCTTTGTTTAATTTATATGACTGCTAGTAAATTTAAGTCCTATTGAAATTTCTATTATTATACACATAAAAAACAGAAACTTTTCCTCATTTTTAGGTAGCATAGAGACTAGCAGATGTATATTGAGGAGATTGGATGTTAGGTTGTATGGTTCGGCACCTTACATCTTTGTTTTATGTAAGTCTGAGGGATAGGGGAGGCTGAGTTTACCTCGGAGACCAGGCATTCAAGATGAACTCCATAGCTGCAACTGGCACAGTAATAAGCCCGGGCCTTTGGGCTTACCTTCTTCTCGCATGCTGCGCAGCAAATCCCACTTGAACCATCCTTGGGAGTGGAGTCTTTGAGTGTAAGAGAATGGGGATGGTGTTTGTGCTTAACAGTGCTTGGAAAAGGAATACAAGTGGAGTGCACATTGAAGTTGCAGCTAACGCATTTGTAAAGATTGTTGCAGCACGATTTACTGCAGGAATTACATGAGACTTGATCGTCTATTTCTTCGAAGAAAGTAAGGAGGTGATCGTGCTTCTCATGTTTCAGTGAAGGTGTAAGACAAAAGCATACCAAGTCGAGGTCGAACCAACATATGTTGCAGTGGTACACAAAACCACCGATCCTCTTCCAACAGGCACTACAGACTACTTCTGAGCCAGGATAAGGCGATTCTTTAAAGAGTTTGAGGGAGTGCGAAGGGTGGAAAGGATGTTTGTTCTGCTGTGGCAATTGAGCACAAGATTTGTGGAGTGTGTGCTTATCGCATTCCTTGCAGCAGTAAGCTGGACCCAAAATTTGCTGCTTACATCCTGCACAAACCCTTCTACTCTGCTGTGTGAGGTAACCAAGTGTCAGGGTATGATTGTGGCTGAAATGCTGTAGCTTCCTCGTTTTCCCTTCTAGAGGAGGGAGATCAAGAAAAGGCTGATTCCTTAAGAAACAGGTCACGTCCATGTTGTATTGGCACTCGCGGCATTGGAAGGCGAACCCGGAGCCAGTTTTCTTGCAGACGCTGCACTCGAATGTTTCCGATGACTTGAAGAGGAAGGTGAGAGGGTGCTCGGGATGAAAACGGTGGTCGACTTTCTGAGGCAACTTGGCACACTCAATGTGGAGGAGGAAACCGCAGTCGCAGCAAACGTAGCCGAGATCAAAGATGGGTCTCGAGCATCCGTTGCAAGGCTCGCCGGTGGCCTCCGTCATACAGAGGCTCAGCGGATGCTCATGGCTAATATGTGAAATCTCCTCCATCCTTCTCTCTCTGTCCTTTTCAATCAAGATAGAAGGGGGGTGCCCAAGTCTGGAGGTCAGGCCTATTATGGGGGAAGGAAAATCCGGTTTCCTATCCCATCGCGCAGCATGTATACCTTCCCTATCTTTTCGATTTGTTTGTTGCTTGGCAGACATGTTCATTTCGAGTTCTTATGGAACGTTGGCTTTCTTCGCAAACACGGCGGGAATATGCTTGGCCAGTTCGCTAGAAGATAGAACCTGTTTGCTGTGAAATATACGCAATTTGCGAATGACTTGGAGACGAATGCCTCAGACATTTCCAGTCTGAGGAGGTTTGGGTGACCTTGACCCTTCACAAATTACAAGCGAGCGTCAAGATCAAAAGAGTACGTGAATGGGTGGAACTCTCTCGTTCGGATTAAAACACTGCCATTTGACGCTCCAAGAGTATGCTGTGGATGTTGTTGCCATGACTGAATGGCTGATCAGATTGCGCGAAACTAAGGATAACATATCTTTTGCCACAAAATTTCATAGGGATAATAACACAAATTATCTCTGAACTTTGGTTCAATATGCAATATAATCCCCGAACTTTCAGTTTTTGCAATGTGATTAATAAACTTTGGCTCAATGTGCATTGTCATCTTTAGACTTTTAATTTGTTCAATATGTTCTGTGAACTATTGGTAAATGTGAAAAGTAGTTTCTAGACTACATGAAAATGTTTAAAGGTTCATAGACCATAATGAACATTAAACCAAAGTTCAAGGATCATATTAAATATATTAAAAGTTTCAAGCATGACATTGCACATTAGACCAAAGTTCATAGATCATTTGTGTCATTTTTCTAATTTCGTACGTGATCGGTGATTTTCGAGAGATGATGATAACTTTTAGATGTGACCCGGTAATTTCATCCATGGATTTTATTATTTTGCTAATAACTTAGTGAACGTGTTAGTAAACTATAGATTCGTCGAGCAATTCTTTTTGTACAGTACATGTAATTGAATTATATACTATGGTCACATGATGATAATCTCATTGACCCGGGAAAGTTATGGCCGCAAACTTCGATTAACCCACACTCGTTATTGCATATAGCATTAGACTCTCGTTTCTTAGAGATTTAAGTGTTGACGAAGCGGGATTTTCTCCTTATCTCCGATTCACTTCCGGCGAGTAACTTGATGTTCCCCATCTTACACGACCAAGTTTCACAAGGCGGCGGGAGAAAGCTTCCCCATCCAAGGATCAAGTCCAGAGATGCCGTAAGATTACACCTCGATAATTGTAAGATTTTGCAGGAATTACTGTCAACTATTCTAAAAACTTAAGCTGTCAACGATAAAAAGCATTACCTCCTGCCTTCCTTGGAGTATGTTGAGGAAGAAGCGTTACCTAATCAAGCCGGTGTATCTCTTGAAACTATTCACGATTCTTTCCGAGATGTTTCTGCTTTCTTGACAGTTTTTGTGGCAGAGGCATAGGCAACTTCTGTACAGAGCTGAATTCGTCCATTTTGCGAGGTAACTACGTAAATGATTACCCATCATCTTCTCTAACACCAGACATTACCATGCTTGAACTCAAGTAAGCGTCGAAACAGTTTACCTGATAAGGCAAACGAGTCTCCTTCATCCAAGCCCTGTTGCCTAAATTTTTCAAGTTAGGGTTTCGAGGGAGGGACTTGTTTTGGAGCAGGCATGGGGAATTTGCTGGCTCCATCAAAGCTTTGCCTCGAGGGAGTCTCTCCTGCCTAGCCACACTTCCCATCCATCTGCGGCCCCCCTCTCTTTTCAAATACTAGGAGAATTTCTTCTAGTGTTGTAATGTGATGGTAAGTGTGGAGATACTGTGAAAAAATGATTAGGTTATAGACCGACATAATAAGATGTGGACATATAATGTGTGATTAACAATGGTAAGTAAATTATAGACTCGACCTCACATCGAGCAACAATGGCTGACCCGAGACTATGTGCGGATACACCTCTTCTAAATTATACTTCATCACATCAATCATCTCGAATCTGCACAAGAAGTTAAGGTCGGTTAATGCCCCCTTCACGCTTATCATGCATCGGAACTGTCTAGAAGCACGAATTCATCGTGAGCTTAGTAATTCAATATTGAGAAAATCGACAGCACATTGATAAAACTACAAGAAAACTTCATTCATTATGGTTGCCCATGTTGAAAAAGAACAAGCGGCAAGTATGGCTCAATAACCTCTAAAGAGAGCAAAGAGTGGAAGAGGACACACACAAAAATATTGCTGCTGAAAAACTCACGTACATTTACTCAACAGATCACAAACCTATTAAAATAGGCATAACATTGAAAACTACTCAGTAAGAAAATAGCAACGAGATAACAATAACAAAGACCCACTAACTAAAACGTGTAGAAACAAACCCCTACAAACTAGGACTCCACTACTACATCATTGAAGACATGTAAAACTGAAATTTGACCACTTCAACACTACTTCACGTGCTAGTGTTGTGTTTGTTTAATACTCCCCCTCAACACCAGCTTCTACTCTTTTTACCATACCAAGCTGATAACAGAAACTTTCGAACTTGTTGCTACTCAAGCTTTTTGTAAACAAATCTGCAACTTGGTTTTCTGTTTTAACATGCTCCAACTCAATTTCTTGTTGCAAGACTTTCTCTCTGATAAAATGATGATGCACCTCCACATGCTTAGTTCTTGCGTGAAAAACTGGATTCTCTGCCAAACGTATTGCTGACAAGTTATCTAGTACAAAGAGCCACCATACTCTGTTGGTTAATGTAAGTCTTTCCATAATTGCATAAGCCAAGTGCTTTCTTGAGCTGCCATCACTGCTGCTCTGTATTCTGCTTCCGTGGTTGACAAAGACACCGTTGGTTGTCTTTTACTACACCAAGAAATTGCTCCGGACCCAAGCATGAAGACATACCCGGCAGTTGAACGCCGGGAATCATGGTCACCTGCATAGTCAGCATCACAGTAGCCAACTAGTCTGCAATCTCCACCTTTCTTGTACATAATACCATAGCCAAGCGTGCTCTTCACATATCTCAAGATTCGACGAACTGATTCCAAGTGAGTCTTCTTTGGATTTTGCATGTAGCGACTCATCACACCAACTGCAAAAGAAACATCCGGTCTTGTTAAAGTTAAGTAGATAAGACTACCCACCAATTGTCGATACATGGTAGCATCTTCTAAATCTTTCCCTTCATGAGCACACATTTTGGCATTTGGCTCCATCGGTGTCGAGATTGGCTTGCATCTAAGCATTGCAAATTTCTTCAACAAATCTTTGCAATACTTTTGCTGATGGAGAAATATTCCTTCCTGAGTATAGTCGACCTCTAAACCAAGAAAGTGTTTGAGCTGTCCAAGTTATTTCATCTGAAAGCGAACTGACAAATTCTCTTTGGTTTGGAGAATTTCTTCTTCCCAATCACCTGTGATGATTAAATCATCTACATACACTAGCAAAATAGCTAGCTTCCCTCCTTTAGCTTTGACAAACAGGCTAGAATCCGCAGATGTCACTGAATAACCACTATGAGTAAGAAATTCAACAATCTTACCATACCAAGCCCTCGGTGCTTGTTTTAGCTCATAAAGAGCCTTCCGGAGCTTACACACATACTCAGGATGATCTTGATTCTGAAATCCCATTGGTTGGCTCATATAGATCTCCCGATCTAGCTCCCCATGCAAAAATGCATTTTTCACGTCCATTTGCCACAAGTTCTGTAACATCCCGAATTTTGACCCGTTATCGAGTCCAATAAAGTATATGTGAATTCTCGTGTAATTTTAGTAAGTCTCGCCCGAAATTGATCAATCACGGGATACTGACCAAAAAGGAAAGGCTAAATAGGATCAGGTACGTGGACCGAGAACCCAATCGCGATTGAACGCCGATTTCGACGAACGTCGAGGAAATATTTTGAACCAATATAGGCCGATCCTAGGAAAAATGACGGGTCGATATTTTCAGTAATGTACGATCGGATCGCGAGTGATTTCGCACGTCTGAAAATACGCCTGACAAATAAACCCCGATTTTAATCCAAACGATCGCGACCCCGGTACTAGTGATAATTCCTCTCGTTGTCTCGAAATTGAGGCTATCATGACTCGGACAGTCTTAGGTCGATACGTGTAATACCTAAACAGCCACCTGTTAGCGAGAGACCCTAAAACTGCAAAACGAGCAAATTAAATTGCAATATTGGGCACGAAATTCGATATCAAAATACCAAGGATAATTACAACTATTTTGCAAGACGGACGTCAATTTAGAGTGGTCATTCATGTTTGGGACTATTGCGGTTGAAAACTGAAAATCCGACAGAAATTGAGAAAAAGACGGTTTTGCCCCTAGGGACACCGAGACCCGATTCGGACGCCGATCGAGGTTATTTTTTGCGGCCAAGGTCATTTTGGGGTGGCCACACGCATTTAGAGCGGTTTTGGCCAAAAAGTTGAATTTCAACAAAAAAATTGGAAAATAATATTATTTTATTCCCGGGATTTCGCGGGCGATTTCCAAGGGCTTAGAAATTTAATTTCGCGAATCCGACGCCATATTATGTTGGCCACGCACGCATGGAATGCGTATGTGCAAAAATTAGAATTTCGGTCCGGGACCGGAAAATTACGAAAATGCCCCTAGAGTGTTTTATTTAATTCCGAATTTTTGGTCAATTTTGGGGTTTAACTATGGTTAGGTGAAGCCAACCAGACCTGGTCAGCCAAGGTTAGAGGACTTTTGACCATTTTGCCCTTGCTTTTTAAGTGGGATTTGAATTTGGGCCCTTGGATCAAAGGGTAGAGTGTCCTAGGCCCTTGGATGAGTGACAAGTGGACTCCACTCACCTAGTTTGACCAACTTTTGACTCTCTCTCTCTCTCTCTTCAGACTCTTTCCCTCTGTTCACGTTTCTCTCTCCCCGAGCAGCCCGATCGTCTTCTTCCTCTTCACGCTTCCCCTTCGCCGTTCTGCTCGCCGGTGCTGTTCACGCCGGAGACGGCCGCGACGCCGGAGCTACTGGGCTCGTCCGCCGCCCGCCGGCCCCCTGGCACCGTCCCAGCCCCGTCGATCACCGTTTCCCCTCTGTCCCGCCGCCTCAGCCGCTGTGCTGTTCCAGGCGAGGGAGAGCAGCGCCGCCGGATCCGCCTCGCCGGTACCGCGCCGCCGTCCGCCGCCATGCGTCGCCCCAGCCCCGGCGATTGCCTCACCTCCTCAGCCCGCTCTCCTCCCGTCCTCAGCCCCCCTCACCACAGCAGCCCCTGTTTTGGCCGAGATTAGCCTCGAGCCCGCCGGAGTCGCCGTGAACGCTGGCTTGCCCCCGGAGCGCCGCCGTCGATTCTCACCGCTAGTCGGTGATCGATCGCCCGCTCCCGTCGCCTCGAGACCATTAATAGGCGAGTAAAAATTTCTAAACCCTAATTAGCCTAATTGTGGATTTTTAGGGGTAAATTAGTTGGGTAATTAAGCTAATTTGTGGTCTAATGGAGTGGGAATGTATGTGGGCTGATTTAGGGACTTAATTAGGGCTTAATAAGGTTGTTTAGGTGTGTTTTAGAGATAAAGTGAGGGTTGTTGGGTACTGTTCATACCCAAAACCGAAATTGGGAAAATTGCCTAAGTTGGGATTAATTGAATTCTTGTGATGATTGTCTAAACCGGGTGAACCAATGCTTAATCGGGACTTAATAAGGTTGTTTAGGACTGATTGCAGGGCTGAAAAATTGTTTGATGTTGAACATTATTGGTGGAAGTCCGAAATTGCATTAATTTGCCTAATTTGAGCGTCAATTGGCCTATTGGGTAATGGCTTGAAAGCTCGGCATTTTAGAGTCAATGTAGGACTTGTTGGGATCCCGTGGGGTGATACAAGATTTGGGGATTTAGTGGTTGAGTTTGGTTGGTTATGTTGAGTCCTAAACGGATTGGATCCTTGCAATGCTAAGTTATGCATTTAGTGCGCGGATGAGCGCCGGATTTTAGTGGGTGTTAAATGAAAAAGACTGAGCGCACCATTATGTAGTTGGAATTGCAATTGTCGATGCACGTGTCAGTCGAAACAACTGTGGCCTTCGGGTCGGGCCTTCGGGTCGAAACAACTGTGGCCTTCGGGTCGGGCCTTCGGGTCGAAACAAATGTGGCCTTCGGGTCGAAACAGTTGTGGTCTTCGGACCGGGCCTTCGGGTCGAAACAGTTGTGGTCTTCGGACCGGGCCTTCGGATCGAAACAGTTGGGGTCTTCGGACCGGGCCTACGGGTCGGGATAGACTGTGGCCTTCGGGTCGGGCCTACGGGTCGGGATAGATTATTGGGCCTTAGGCCCGGGTGAATTGATATTTATTGTTGCACTGATTCATTTAATTATCTGTTTTATTTACCCTCTGGAAGTACACTTTAGTCTAGTTTGGGATTAGAGATTTATTACTTGCTGAGTTTTCTCACGGTTGTGGTAAAACCGAATATTTCAGATCCCCGGCCATGAATTTTAGAAGCTGAAGAGCAGGACCCTGAGCCCGAGACAGAGTCTGAGGCTATGAGCTCAGAGGAAGAGCCAGGGTAGTCCGAGAGTTCTTTTGAGACGTCTGGATCTGATCCCGACTGGGAGTCCTAGTTTAGGTCCCAGCCTTAGGAGTGAGGGCCGATACTTTTTTACTGTAGCCCTCCGGGCGTTGGTTCGATTACCCTAGGTCACCGACCTCTTTTTATACTCGTTGCCCCTTTTGTTGTATCTCTAGGTTTAATGAATATTTTATGTAAGTTTGTAAAGAACGTATATTAAGGATTAATTTATCGTTTAATTGTTATCGCTGGCTATTCATGGTCACTTTTTAAAAAGTCTGGGAGTATATATTTGCATAAGTCGTTTCCGCTTGTGGCACGTTCTCTCTGATTTGGGTATTTGGGTCTCTGTGACGCTAATCCTGGGAGCGTCGCACTCTGTTTCGACCCTAGGCGGATGTACATGCTCTCGTTGGGTGCGGGGCGTGACAAGTTCCAACTTTTGCTTGCTGCAAGTGCCAGTAGGACTCGTACAGTTGTAAACTTTACAACTGGATAGTCTAATCCATATTGTTGAGAGAACCCTCGAGCTACCAGACGAGCTTTGTGCCTCTCTATAGATCCATCTGTGCGGCGCTTTATCCTATACACCCATTTGCAAGAAATAGGATTCACATCTCTTGGTTTTGGTATGAGCTCCCAAGTCTGATTTCGCTCTGATGCAGCAATTTCCTCTTCCATAGCCTCAATCCATTCCAAACTCTGAGATGTTTCCTCAAATGTCTCAGGCTCTTTTGCATTAGCCTCTTCTACTATGGCGGCATTAGCATACTTAGGATTTGGCTTTCGGGCTCTTGTTGACGTTCTAAGTGCAGTTGGTGTACTTGCTCCACTTGGCTCATCTTCTTCGCTTGGCCTTTGGTATACACCTGTTTGCCAAGGATTTTGAGCTATGCCTTCTTCAACATCTACATCGTCGTCTGCAACCTCTATTTCACTTGAACTCAACTGGAATTGAGAAATTTCTAACATTTCCTTGAAAACATCCGAGTCCGATAGTACTTCCTTATTCGAGGACCACCATGAGGAAGCTTCATCAAACACCACATTCCGAGATGTGTAGCATTTCCCGGTTGTTGGATCACAACATCGCCACCCTTTTATTTGACTATCGTATCCTACAAAGATACACCTAACAGCCTTTTTCTCCATCTTGCTACGTAACTGGTCAGGTACAAATACATAGCACACACATCCAAAAACTCGAAAATGACCAAGAGCAGGCTTCATATCCCATAATTTTTCAAAAGGTGAACGAAAGCATAACCTTTGTTGAGGAAGCCTATTGGTCACGAAGGCCGCAGTCTTCATTGCTTCTGCCCAAAAACGTCCTGGAACATTCTTTGAATGAAGCATACTTCGACATACTTCTGCCAGATGCCTATTTTTCCTTTCTGACACCTCGTTTTGCTGCGGAGTACTAGCACATGTGAACTGATGGCCTATTCTGCACTCCTGAAGGAAATCTGTGAACTCATTTAAGATGTACTCTCCCCCATTGTCGATGCGTAGACAACGGACTCTTTTAGCAACCTCCGCTTCCACTACCTTCTTGAACTCTGTGAATTTTGAAAGAGTTTCAGATTTTTCCTTCATAAAGTAAACCCACACGTACCTTGAGAAGTCGTCAATGAAGGTCACCATATACTTCATCCCACCAACGGAGGCTTGCTTAATTGGTCCAAACACATCAGAGTGTATCAACTCTAATGGTTCCTTCGCTTTAAATTTGGACTCTTCATACGGTAACTGATGCGCTTTTCCATACTGACAGCCTGCACATACAGTGTCTATTCTCACTTTAAGTTGTGGAAGTCCCTTCAACATCGACTTCTTCATCATCACATCTAGCTTGGAATAGCTAACGTGACTTAGCCGCATATGCCATAAGTTTGCCGTCTCATTCCTTCTCGTCTTGTCTACATATGCGGTTTCCGCAGACATCACGTAGACAGACTCCGTTCTTCGTCCCTTCATTACCGGTTCTTCTGTAATATGAAGGTCTCGATATATCTTCACATCTTGTGGACCAAACAGGACAAAATGGCCAAAAGATGTTAATTGTGCTACCGAGAGAAGATTTTTTCTCATTCCTGGAACATGATAGACGTTTTGGAGTGGCACCTCGGCATCGCTACATTGGGGAGAGACAGCCGTATTACTGATGTGGGCTATCGGTAACTTTGAGTTATTCACCGTCACCACCACTCGACTTCCCTTGTACTCCGACAAGTTCTGCAACTTTTCTTTATCACCGGTCATATGGTTTGAGCAGCCTGAGTCAACGATCCAATCATTTTCATAATCCATTTGATTGAATGTTGTTGCAGTAAGGGCTAGCTCCTCCTTATCTATGGCAAAGAAAGCTTCAGCATCCCATTCGTCTTCGTTTTTTGAAGTAGCAGCATTACTCTCGATGGCCTTCTTTTTTGACCAGCAATCTTTCGCCATATGACCTTTTTTATTGCAGTTGTAGCACTTCGCTTCAAACTTTTGGCCATTGCCATGGTTCTTAGAACCTTTCCATGCACGAATGCTCCCTTCATCTTGATGACTTCTCGCCTTGTCAACGTTCTTTTTGGATCCACCGTAGGCATGCTGCTTGGAATTCCACTTGCCTTTGTTGGCATAGAGTGCCTCTTCTTCATTCTTCAACGAGACTCCTCCCATTTGCTTCGCTAATGCTTCTTGACCAGCTAGCAAATTTTCGAATTCGACAAGCGACGGCTGAGTTTGTCATCCTTGTATGGCAGCAACAAAACTCCTAAATTCTGGCTTCAAATCATGGATGATGATCCGCTTCATCCTGGTATCGCCAATGGGAGCCTCCGGATCCAATTCAGTAATCTCTCGGCATAACATCTTCACTTTACGGAAGTATTGAGTGATCGTCATGTCGCGTTGCGCCATCGACAACAACTCACTTTCTAAGAGTTGGAGCTTCGTATCGTTCTTTTTAGAGAACAGCTTGGCAAACGTATCCCAAGCTTCTTTGGGAGTTTCCGCATCTCGGATATGCTTTAGCACATCCTCTTCAACTGTCGTCTTTAAAACGAACATGGCTTTGCCCGCTTTAATCTTCCACTTCCGCAATGTCCCATTCGCATCTTCAGCCTCCAGTTGTCTCACATCGTTTCCATTAACAACCTCCCACAAATCCTGGCCCTGCATATAAGACATTATGCAGGTAGACCAAGAATTGTAGTTTTGGTTGCTCAGCTTCTTGATTCCGCCAATTACTTGAAGATCACCCATCTTGGCAATAGAGATGCTCACAAAATACCCAGAACCTGGCTTTGATACCAGATTGTTGAAAAAGAACAAGCGGCAAGTATGGTTCAATAACCTCTAAAGAGAGCAAAGAGTGGAAGATGACACACACAAAAATATTGCTGCTGAAAAATTCACGTACATTTACTCAACAGATCACAAACCTATTAAAATAGGCATAATATTGAAAACTACTCAGCAAGAAAATAGCAACGAGATAACAATAACAAATACCCACTAACATATCCCACTAACTAAAACATGTAGAAACAAACCCCTACAAACTAGGACTCCACTATTACATCATTGAAGACATGTAAAACTGAAATTTGACCACTTCAACACTACTTCATGTGCTGGTGTTGTGTTTGTTTAATAGCCCATTCTTGACTTTGCATTAGTAGTTGAATTAGCTGATGTTATTAGCTATAACTGATACACTCGTGTGATATTTACTGGTTAGCTTCCGTCAAATTACTCTCTCTCCCTCTTTGTTACTCGCCATTTTCTATTTTTGTCTTCGATTAATTAGACAGACAAAGCAAAACAAGAATGCCATGAATGGGCACAAATCTGAAATTTTGTCATTTGACGAGAGTCAATTCGTAGATTTCCGTTTAAGATAAGTACAAACTAAAAGAGAAGCATCAAATGGAGCCTCTGTTCTTCTCGGGTGTTTGGATCCGCACAAGGGTCAGAGGCGAAGATGAATTCTCCTCTTGGGGGGCTCGGGCATGATTTGCCAAACCACAGATGTTCTTGGCTCACGGTCGAAAGCCACGTTGTTTTGGCCGAAAAATCATCTAGCGGAGCTCAACGGGAGGGGCGCGAGGAGCTGCCGCGACGGGAGACGAGAGGCGGCGTTGCCTTTCTCTTTCTTTTTTGGCTTCTGTTCATGTGGGACAAGCTCGAATTCTCCGCTCTTGGATGTGTGAGGAAAAAAACAAACGAAAATTTCCTGCGATTGTGCACAGCTGATGCTGTGCGCTCTTTACCGTTGTCTTCTTTGTGGCTGCTTTTGACTGATGTCTGAGTAGATCATGCTGGGGAAGCAAATTGGTGTCATGACTGTCTTTCTAATGGAGAGTCTCGAATTGGGTGTTTCAGATTGGGAGTCAAAAGTAAATCTTGTGGGAGAGGCCTTGATAGGAAGTCATCCGTCTGTCAATCCACTAGGTGTAGCATTGTGGTGTTACTACACTGATTGATATGTGTGCCGATATTGAATGTGATTTCTGATTTCATTGCAGTCTTCTGCTGGACAGGTCATAAATGCCCAATTTTCGTCTGAACTGCACCATTAATGAGGCCAGTCTAGTTGCTGTTGCTCTTGTGTTCTTCTGTAGCATTGTAGTGTTACTACACTGATTGATATGTGTGCCCACATTGAATGTGGTTTCTGATTTCATTGCAGTCTTCTTAGCGTTCTTCTGCTGGACAGGTCATAAATGTCCAATTTGCATCTGAACTGCACCATTAATGAGGCCAGTCTAGTTGCTGTTGTTATTGTGTTCTTCTGCAGCGTGAGTTTTTTCGCCTGAAGAACCCGATGATGTCAATTTAGTCTTGTGTAGTGCGGTATTTGCTTGGTTGGGCGTTCCGTATTTTGATGGAAATGGCTAGATTGGTATGTGTAGGTCGACAACTTGGCTGCCAGCGCTCGCTTAAGCTTACAAACTTTTGGCCATATGTACAGTCCGAAGTCCGGATTTTCATTGTCTCCCTACTCCAATGAGGCTAGGATAAGAGAAAATTCGATCTTTGGGTGGCGCACGTAGCCAATCAATGTAAAAGCAAAGCGAGTTGTTTCTCTCGTCAAGTAGTCAATGAGTAGGATGCTTACTGACCGCTCTTCCAGTATGACACAATTTAACTGCTCTTTGCATACTTTGCTATAGCAGTAGAATTCGTTTAGTGCGGGCATTCAATAGTTTGGCTGTACTATTTTTATTCTTCATTACCATGATCAAGCCTAGATGTCACGCACCTCTTTGGATGTCTTTATCACATGCTCACGATATTTTTGATAAAACCATTGCCATACTTTCCTAATCATTGTAGCATGGTGGTAAAGGCATCTATGGGGGCAACGTGAGATCTAGGTTTGGTTCAGCAACCAGTCAATCATCTAGAACGCTGACACTGTTGCTGAGCAAGCCCCTTCAGATGTACATGCTTATGGTCTTGGCGATTTGCTTTTTAAATGATGGTCTAACATTACTGTTCTTTGGAATTAGGAAGCGGTATTTTACCAGTTCACTCTCCTGTCCATAAGGCTAGGAAGGCAGGAGGCGCACCTCCCACACAAGCACCACCCGATGAAGGGGGGACAAATTCTTTGATTCTTCACTTTCGATGGAATATCACATGCTCTAAGAGGATCTAACCATAGACATGTTTTGGTAGGATAAGAAATAATTTCTATGGACGTTCAGGTCCTCTGCATTAAGGACCTTGTATTTCTATTGAATGCTTGATGAAATCTTTATATTACTTGGAAGCAAAGGTGGTCATTCAGAACCTACAGTTTCTTTCCACATCTTTGAGACCTGCAGTCTCTTTTCTTGATTAAATTGTTACACACACAAGCAAGTTTTAAATGACTTTAAAAAGACGAACGATTCATACATCACTAAGTCTGAATTGGTCCAACAGGCTTTTACCGTCGAGTTTTCTCGTGACAATTTTCCTGATATAATCATCGTGGCTCGATGTTTTGTAAAGCGCACCGGTCTTTCCGGCAAGATCTGGCAATGGGCCGATCTTGGCTTGCATGTTTGGATTGTGAAATGCAGCTATTGAGAGGCGTTCCTTTTCTGGATTCACCACTGCTCTATGCTCTATGCTCTTGTACTGTCCATTGCTCATTATCTGCATCAAACGTGAAGATCATCATGGGATCACTTTCACACGCGGGAAGGGTTGGAAAAATTATTGTACTACCTCAATGACATCGCCTACATTGACGGTGAATGCCCCGGGAACAGTCTTAATAGGTAGCCATTTATCACTTTTCTTATTTTGCAATCCGTCTACATCGTTCAATTGAGTTAGCAGGGTCAGTCCAGTGGCATCAGAGTGTGGCGTCAGACCCATGACCTCGTTTGCTTGCTTGCATGGTGGATAGTAGTTTAGTCTTATCGCTTGTATTCCCTCTTCAAACATGCTTGCAAGTACATCCGGAGAAAGTCCTAAGTTCTTGGCCATAGCTCTCAGGAGGAAAAGTAAAATTCGTACCAACTCTGAAGAGTAAGGGTGCGAATGGTAACCATTCTATTCCAGAAATCAAATTCTTGCCAGAAATTGATTTCTGGAATTCTTGCCAGAAATTGATTTCTGGAAGAGAAATCTGTTTGGTAAAACATGACTAATTCTGCTCCAGAAATTAATTTCTGGAATAGAAATCTGTTTTGATTTTTTTATTTTTTTTGCACCTAAAAAAATTTAAATTTTACTCAAAGTCGGTGACTACAGGCATTATAAGTCATTCTGTAAAGTTTTGAAATTTTTTATTTTTTAAATTTTTTTGGACACCTAAAAAAATTAAATTTCACTTAAAGTGGGTGGCCACAGGTATTCTAAGCCATTTTGTGAAGTTTTTTTATTTTTTTAATTTTTTTTAATTTTTTTGGGCACCTCAAAAAATTTAAATTTTACTCAAAGTGGGTGGCTACAAGTATTCTAAGCCATTCTGTGAAGTTTTGAAATTTATTATTATTTTTTATTTTTTTGGGCACCTCAAAAAATTTTAATTTCACTCAAAGTGGGTGGCCACATGTATTTTAAGCCATTTTGTGAAGTTTTGAAAATTTTTATTTTTTTTTATTATTTTTCTTTTTTTTCCATCTCAAAAATTTAAATTTCACTCAAAGTAGATGGCCACGGGTATTTTAAGTCATTTTGTGAATTTTTCAAAATTTTTATTTTATTATTATTTTTCTTTTTTTGGGCACCTCAAAAAATTTAAATTCACTTAAAGTAGGTGGCCACGGGTATTTAAAGCCATTTTGTGAAATTTTTTTTTTATTTTTTTTGGGCACCTCAAAAATTTTAAATTTCACTCAAAGTGGATGGCTACATGTATTTTAAGCTATTCTGTGAAGTTTTGAAATTTTTGATTTTTTTATTTTTTTTTTATAAAAAATCACCAAATTTCATATTTTCTCGAAATTTGACTTTTTTTATTTTCTGGAAATTTTTATGAATTTTTCTAGAAATTTTCAATTTTTATACATTTTCTGAAAAAAAAATTGTGAGAAAATAGGGAGAATGCATTCCGGAATCAAGAAGCTACGGGTGCGCATGGAATGCATTCTGGAATAAAAATTCTGTTCCGGAATGCATTCCGGAATAGAATGGCGTTTGTTAAAAAATTTCCGGAATGCATTCTGGAGCGATTTTTGCATTCTGGAATAAAAATGCGTTTGTTAAAAATACTTGATTCCAGAATGCATTCTTGATTCCAGAATGCGTTTTTGATTCCAGAATGAGTTTTTGGCAAGAAAAAGAGAAGCTACTTTTTGTAGCTTCTTGATTCTGGAATGCATTCTCCCTATTTTCTTACAATTTTTTTTTCAGAAAATGCATAAAAATTGAAAAATTCTAGAAAATTCATAAAAATTTCCAGAAAATAAAAAAAAAAGTCAGATTTCAGGAAAATATGAAATTTGGTGATTTTTTTATAAAAAAAATAATAAAAAAATCAAAAATTCCAAAACTTCACAGGATAGCTTAAAATACACGTGGCCATCCACTTTGAGTGAAATTTAAATTTTTTGAGGTGCCCAAAAAAATAAAAAATTTCAAAATTTCACAAAATGGCTTTAAATACCCGTGGCCACCTACTTTAAGTGAATTTAAATTTTTTGAGGTTCCCAGAAAAAAGAAAAATAATAATAAAATAAAAATTTTGAAAAATTCACAAAATAACTTAAAATACCCGTGGCCACCTACTTTGAGTGAAATTTAAATTTTTTGAGATGCAAAAAAAAATAAAAATAATAAAAAAATAAAAATTTTCAAAACTTCACAAAATAGCTTAAAATAGATGTGGCCACCCACTTTGAGTGAAATTTAAATTTTTTGAGATGCAAAAAAAAAGAAAAATAATAAAAAAATAAAAATTTTCAAAATTTCACAAAATGGCTTAAAATACATGTGGCCACCCACTTTGAGTAAAATTAAAATTTTTTGAGGTGCCCAAAAAAATAAAAAATAATAAAAAATTTCAAAACTTCACAGAATGGTTTAGAATATTTGTAGCCACCCACTTTGAGTAAAATTTAAATTTTTTGAGGTGCCCAAAAAAAATTTAAAAAATATAAAAATATAAAAAAATAAAAAAATTTACAAAATAGCTTAAAATACCTGTGGCCACTCACTTTAAGTGAAATTTAATTTTTTTAGGTGTCCAAAAAAATTTAAAAAATAAAAAAATTTCAAAACTTTACAGAATGGCTTATAATGCCTGTGGCCACCCACTTTGAGTAAAATTTAAATTTTTTTAGGTGCAAAAAAAATAAAAAAATCAAAACAGATTTCTATTCCAGAAATCAATTTCTATTCCAGAAATCAATTTCTGGAGCAGAATTAGTCATGTTTTACCAAACAGATTTCTCTTCCAGAAATCAATTTCTGGCAAGAATTCCAGAAATCGATTTCTGGCAAGAATTTGATTTCTGGAATAGAATGATTACCATTCGCACCCTACGTAGCTTCTCTTTTTCTTGTCAAAAACTCATTCTGGAATCAAAAACACATTCTGCAATCAAGAATGCATTCTAGAATCAAGTATTTTTAACAAACGGATTTTTATTCCAGAATGCAAAAATCGCTCCAGAATGCATTCCGGAAATTTTTTAACAAACGCCATTCTGTTCCGGAATGCATTCCGGAACAGAATTTTTATTCCGGAATGCATTCCATGCGCACCCTAAAATACCCGTGGCCATCTACTTTGAGTGAAATTTAAATTTTTGAGATGGAAATTAGGGTTCAACATCTTAAAGCCACATGTATTTTTCTTTTGATGGCCACATGATTAGCGCCTAAAATCTTAGACTAATTGCATTTGATTCACTCAATGTCTTCTAGGACAACTTTGTAGCGGAACATTGGCTAGATCTAATTTTTAGCGGAGACATGATTAAGCCGCAGGCGTAGTAGCATACAGCATCAGACTAAAATTTCTAGGAAATTAAGTGTTGATGAATCGGCATGTTCTCCTGATCTCTCCTTCACTTTCAGTGAGCACGTTGATGTTTCCCATCTTCACAACCGAGTTCGCAAAAGCGCGGAAGAAAGCTTCTCTGTCCGAAGCGTAAGCCCAGACAAGCCTCAAAATAACACCTTCTTGGTCTTCTTCGTCGACGAGGGCATTATCAGATGGTAGGAGACCCCTGCCTTGGATGATGTTGAGGAAGTAGTGGTTGTCGAACTCGAAAGGCGTAACGTGATCGAGCGGTGCTAATCTATTGTCACTTCCGGTCTCGGGGCATATGGACCGTAGGATGTCGTAGAAGGTGGTGTATCTTTGGAAATGATCATAGCGTCGTTCAGGGCTTTCCTCGTAAATCCCTTGCCTGAAGCTCAGGCATCGCGCTTTTCCCATCGTGTGACTACCTGCTTCCGCAGTTTTCGATGTACAACACTGTAAACTTAACTAAGAAAAACATCGACCAAAAAAAAAAACTGAGAAAAACAAAAGGAGGAAGAAGAAACTTAATGGTATGCTTAAGTAAAAGTCATCGTATAACACCTCTCTGGAGCTGTTTTTAACTTCTAGACAATTTTTGCGATGACATAGTCAACTTCTTTATAGGAGTAATTGATATGAATTTGTTGATTAGACAAGATAATTAGAAACAGACGATTGCCCATCTTCTCCAACAGGAGACATTTCATTCTTGAACTCAAAGAAAGTCTAGACACTTTACCCGATAAGGCAACCAAGTCTCCTTCATCCAGGCCATGTTGACTAAAGTTTTCAATTAGAGTGTCAAGGGAGGAATTTGGAGCAGGTATGAATTTGTTGGCTCCATCAAAGCTTGCCTTGAGCGAGTCTCTCCTGCCTAGCCGCACTTCCCACCTAAGCCCTCCTCTCTTTTTCACAGAGGAAAAGAATTTCTGTAAGTGTGTGATGCTGAGTGTGGAGATACTAGAAAAAGGTTGGGTTTAGAATAAGAATTTAGTCCATCAGAAATGGAAATCTTGATCGACTGACCCAAGATGCGAACATACAATGTGTCTGGCTACTTAATTTTTTCTAATCAGAAATAGCGTCCGAGTTACTTACCAGCTCAACTGCATCTCGAGCAACAATGGCTATAATATCAGCGCAGGAGACTGTGTATGGACACGCCTCTTCCAGATTATACTTTATCTCGTCAATCACCTCGAACCCACGCAGGGAGTTAAGGTTAGGCAACGCCTGCTTCTCGCTCACCATGCCATCAAAACTGTCTAGAAGCACTGATGCATCGCAGCCCTAATCCTCAAAAGAGTAGTACAAGATGTTAGCTTATAGAAAAGACTAATTAGTTGCCCTGCGAAAAGTTACAAGGACTGTCTCACGTTCTAGTTTGTTTAGGCAGATAGACTGATAGAAATCTCTAACGTCAATTTTCGAAACATTTTCTAGTTGGTGTCTAGACGGTACCATTCAAGCACTGCAACTTCACAAATCAATAGGATATTGTAAATCATTTACACTGTTTCCCGAGAAGGGACGTGAGAGAGAGAGACAGAGAGAGAGGTGTTCCTCTAACCATGACGAAACAGTCGTGAAAATGGAGACGCAGCAGAGAGGCCGCCATTCGGGGATCTCTATACACCGCGCGCTCGACAGTATGCCGCACGATTTCTTCCAACAGAGGGCACTTCTCTTGGTAGTAGCCAAGAACAAGAGCCCCATCACCACTGGAAGTGCCCACTCCAAACAAACTCAAAACTAGCAACACCCTCAAGAATACCCCCATGACAACTGATCTCGGTGGATGAAAAACGAATGAGTACGACCTCTCAAAGTCTGAAGTCAAACTCATTTCATTCCTGAGGGATTTTGTGGCAGAAAGGGAATGTTACAGAGGTATCCTATAGCTACGGGCGGTACAGGGCTCTGGCAACAGTGACAATGATGTTTTCATGTGGGTTCAAACCAACGCACCTTAAAGCAGTTCCCTCGGAGATCTTAATCAAAGTTTGATGCAACTGAATCCACCTACTTTTTTTCCTTCGGTCAAGCAATGCACCTTTAAAAAAAATAGAAGGAATCCACCTAATTAGTCTTCCTTTCTTTCTTTACTAATTTTACTCCCCAAGACGCTGGTCTAAACCAGAAAGAGTTCTCGATGATGTCTAAGACTCTGCATTAATCCACAGTATCTTAGCTAAGAACCTGTTTAGCCATCATCAGGTGACGCCCAAAAGCTTGTGGTTATCATTGGAGACTAGGAATTCCATATACGCTAAAGTAATGGGTCATTAGACTATCAGGTTGCTGGCCAGCAATAGCAACTCCCATTTAAGATCTGACTCCTCTAGCTAACCTGACCACATCAAGGTGGATAACAATCTCACTTGTGTGACATACATTATATTTGTTTCATTTGTAGTTTCGCCAATGCAGTTTGGTCCTGAGCTCAGCTGAAGATCTCAGATATCCAAAATAAGGGTAACAAAAAAGACATGCTATATAATATGACTTACTGCTCTTATCTTCCACATGACATTTCTCTTTTCCCCTTTTTTGGGGCGTTTAAATTTAAAACATCATCTTCTTGCACAGCAGTCTTCGATGAAAAAATTAAACCAGAGCCAAGATTGCAAAAATGAGATTTGAGTACAAAAATTTGATTAAGCTCATGAAAGTTGCCTAGTCCCCGGCAAGAAAACTGTTTTCGGAGTACATATCCTACAAGCAACACATGGTTATGCACGACCAAATGGGAAGAGGGGGAATAAACAGAACAAAGAGAAAAGGCTGCTACACATCCTCAACAAAGAGAAAACTGCTCTTCTGAGCTATGAACTTGAACGTGCGATTGTCTAGGGTTCATCTCCCAAGAGAAACCCAAATCAATGTACCATTGTCACATAATAGAGCAGCGGCTCCTTTCTTCTGTTGGCTGCGTTGGCCCTTGCTGGAATCTGTTCGACTCGGTTGGATTGTATGTGAACTCAGCAGTATCCAGCCCATACTGGTCCGAGTGAAAGTTTCAAGAAGAGAAACATACATCAGAATTGGAGTAGAATACCAACATAAATACAAAGAGAGAAGGGCCACCAAAATAGTATTTCAAGACCATTAGATGCACATAGCTGGACACCGGTACTGAGGCTAGTATGCTATTACATTCCCAATCTTCTATAGCTCAATCAATTCATTCGTGCATATAGCATATGATCTTCCTTCTTCCGTGTACCATACAAAAGAAATTTGGGCCAACAGTATTTGTAATCTAATACAATATAAGAAACCCACCGTTTCCCTCATTCGAGTACTCCAAGCATAATTTCTGCACTAAACAAAAGAAATTTGGGCCAATAGTATTTGTAATCTCATACAACATAAAAGGACCCACCTTTTCCCTCATTCGAGTACTCCAAGCATCATTTCTGCTTGTCCGCTGATCCAGGGCACCGGCCCCTGGAACGCCTGCAGCTGACTGTGATGGTGGCAGTGGCCGGCTCAGCAATGGCCGCTGGATCTGTTGTCGTGAGGCAATATACTCATCATCACTGTCATACTCAGCAGGTCTGTTTGCTGCCCTAACCATCAAAGCCAACAAGAAGACCAATGCCTGCAGTTGCATAAAGTCATTATCTTAAGAGCTGAATGTCCAGCACGCTGAAAGTGTTCTGTGTAGTGTGTTCCCTACACATACCTCCAATACCACCACTCCAAGAGCCACCCATCTGACTATGGTCCAGTGCTCTTTTAGAAAATCATATATCATGTCAAAGTCTCCAGTTTTATCAGTAGGTAAATCCTATAGATATGTAATCCAATGATTAAAAGAGGAAACTAACATTATCCATCAATGAACTAAAGAAATCACGAACAATATAAACCCTACATCTTCCCAGCTTTTGTCGAAGTATATAAACGCAGCACACCCCAGCTCCACCAAGATCAACAAAATTACCAAGACTGAGTACTGCATCACTTAAGGAAACAACTGACTAGTCAAAAATAAAAGCCAACTAAGAAAAACAAGGCAAATGTCCAGTATTAACAATTTAGGCATAATGTTATAGTAAATTACGCTGTGGACTACCATCATCACGTACTATAAAAATGTAGCTTTCTCCCTGCCAAGAATTCATAAACTCATCGCCTATGCTAAGAGATATTTCAAATCAAGAAGACTCAATGAGAATGAGGATACACAAGTCAAACAGCAACCATTCCTAGTTACAGCTCCGATACATCCAAAGCAAGATATGATGAAGAGGACCAATCCAACACCGATAAACAAGAATATGAACCTGCATCAATGTGTTAAAAAACAGAAAAAGAAAAATGATAATAGAATCATTAGGATGTTCCACAAGGTGATATGTGCAAAATCCAGCTCATCTTAAACAAGAGACCTCAGTAAAGAGTAGCATATGAACAATGAACAGGAACATCCCCCACTATCAATATTTTCTTCAACTACATAAAGATACACTACATCAAAAGAGGAAAACACAAGTTGCAGAAACCCACCAAAATATCCAACAGTTAAGTCTTCTGAGCAGGGCTCAAGCAGGTTTGCCTAAGAGCAAAGAGAGGTTCCGTGCAGATATGCATAATAGCAAAAAACTAGAAGCTGCCAACTCAGCATAAAATATTGAGCTAGGCTTAAGCATGATAAATTTTGCAAGTTATGGTCTCAGCAGGAAAAAGAAATAGAAAAGAACATCAATTAGGCTCAGCTTATCAGTTTAGCTAACTTGGGCACCATGACAAGTACAAGATAGGCATAACATGGCATTAGGCAAGATGATATGTTCAGGTACTATTCCCGTTGGACTTGAGCTTCCAACCAATGACTTCCTACACCCATTTGCAGAAAAATTATCAAGTATCAGAGCTGCAGTTTGAATCATTCTACTCCACTAAAAGTTCTAAAAGGCGAATGCTCAGATGTTCCTTTAGGCAATGAGCTAGTTTTACATTAGGTATACATAAAAACCTCACATTCTATCTGTTACAGCTATAGCCAAAGCGAGTTGATTGCAATGACCAATTCAACTACCAAACTCAACTGACCACGTTTCATGCTCTGTTGCAATAAACTACCGACTACTCCAATCTCAATTACCCATAACATTATTGAAGGCAATGAGAAAAGAGCTACCAAAGGCAGATTGCAGATGCCAGTTTAGGTTTTAAATGGCCAACCATTTCTATTATCACTCTTACAATCAATTTACCCCACAAGTTTTCTCATAAGTGTCTATATCTCCTATGAACCTGAATGTTAAGATTCACACCAAAATCGATTATTATAAGGCTTAGCACTTGACTGCACAAACAAAATCTTCCAGGCAGCAAATGAAGATCGCCTCCAAAGCCGACCTTTTACAAAATTTCACATTGACCAATTGATCTATGCGTATGAGGTCCCCAACCTCCTCAAGGAAAGAGTATACACTGCTGCATTTTGATGCAGATCTGGTTATATTCATCAGCAGGATGTTGTTTTGCTGCATATGAGATGACTTGAAACCAAAACAGTCATCCCAACTTTCTTCAGCCAATTCTCATATAAAAATTTTTCCACCCCTGAAGCAGCACTACAACAATTCCACTAGGATTTTTTTACTTATAAGGCTTTCACTTATTCTTTTTTCTAATCTCACTGGACCACTGCAGCAGCATTTTCTAGTTGATATATAGCAATATTTTTACACTGGTAGAGTTTGGATTGTAGAATTCTCCAATTTTTTTAAAGTAATCTCCTTTCTCAGTAACTGCAACAGAAGGAAAAGTGGTAGAAAGAGAAACAGCAAAACATGCCGTGTAAGGCCTGAAACTGCAAAAAGGTTGCTACAAGTAGCATTGATAACTGGTCGTCCCCTTTGATCATGAGCAATAACCAGTTTTTCTACTGATCAAAAGAAAAACAAATTTACCAGCATTTCTTTGCCCTTCATGAATGGGCCAAAAATAGAAATCTCACACCAAAAGATAATATATAGCAAAGGCAAAGAATCTAACCGCTGCAGGGCAGGATAAAATGTCCAATGCCAACCAAACCGACATAAAAGACATGGAACTCAAGTTTTCGTTCCCCTACGTCCTCACGAGCCAAGCAGTATATGACTTCAATGTGAACTAAAAGATATCTAATCTGGTGAAGCCAAACAGCATCTACTTTGTGCAGAAATCAACATTCTTACCAAGCTTTGGGCAGATTATCAAAGATACTGGACGAGAGAGAGACCGTCACGAGCAAGGGACGGCCGAGCTGCACCAACCCCTCATCAGCACCGACGGGCGAGTAACCGACGGCATCACTAGACGATCTTTCGTACTCGACGAACAGGTAGATCCCATATCCCACCATCGCCAGACCAGCAAGCGTCAACAAGAAGTTCAAGAGCTTCAGCACGCATTCCATGCACCACCGGCACGCCATTTCCAAAATAACTCCCCCTCCGATCACTTTTGAACCCCCCACCAAACACTATTCACCAACTAACCCAGCTAGCCCCCTGCAGCAAGCAAATCAATATTCACCCAAAGAACGAAAATTGAACTCCCCTAAGCTATTACCTAGAATTCATGTCACTGCAGCTCACGGTCAAATCAACTTCTCTTTGCCTACACTTTCTCATCCCGAATATATTCAACAACCCAAGAATTATGTTTCTTTCCCGCTTCGCGGGCTCAACCTGAACATGCTGTGCACGCGATTTTCAAGCACCGAATCGTCGATGGAACGACAAAAGCAACTGGGACACAAAGGAGCAATAACCACCGCCAGAGAACACACCGATATTCCACAGCTGACCAAAGAGTTTTAAGGATTGCAGAGAGGCATGAAATCGAACAATTCCATGGTCAGAAAATGACTGCAGTGTTACCTGATCGCGAGCCCCTTTCGGGTTTCCCTCGGATTCTGCAACTCTGAGAGAGAGACAGAGAGAGAGAGGGAGAGAGAGCAGAAATAGAAGCAGAAGAAGAAGAAGAAGAAGAAGAAGAACGAAAGGTCATGGTGATGACAACATTTCAAGACAAGCTCAAAAGTTAAAAAACGAAAATAAAAATAATAGACACTTTTTTTTATAATTTAAGAATAATGACATAAATAATCTAAAATTTTGGCCCAAAATATAATGCAGTTCCTGAACTTTTTTTTTTTTTTTGGTAACCCAGGAACCCCCGCACGGCCGACAGCCGGAGGAGTAAACCTGGGGTGACGCTAGCGCAGGACCCACCACCACGGCGCCACACTTAAGAATCCCTAACGACTACGCTGGGGTTTGAACTCTGGTCCCTTCGTGGGGGGACCAGAGCGCAAGCCAACGCAGTCGTGGGGGGACCAGAGCGCAAGCCAACGCAGCCGCTGCGGGCGGTGGTAAATTTAATGTAATATGTTCAATTTATTTATTCATTGTAATCTTTAAACTATAGCTAATGTGCAATATGTTCAATTTAATCCCTAACTTATATGATAAAGTCGAATTAATGTAATAATATATATTAAATATTTTTGTATAGCTTAAAGGTTAAATTAAACATGAATCAAAAATTTAGAAAGCACATTAAATAAATTAAAATTTCAGAGATTACATTTTAATATTGAGGTAAAATTTAGGAATCACATTAAATAAATTAAAAACTCATTAACCATATTACATGTCGAGTTAAAATTTCAGGGTTATTTGTTTCGTTATCTTTTTCTGAAAAATTTATTTGCCATTTTGCAAGTTCTTCACGGCGCTCTTTGCAATGGGCTCCAACGCGTGTCCAAGCCACGGGGTGGGGAGATTATCTCTTTCCATTTTATTATTTTATTATTTTATTATTTTCTTTTGTGAAAAAGCATGGATTGATGCATGATACCCTAATAAATTCCCTCGAAACACGATTGGTCGGTCCCTGATAATGATAAAACATCTCCTACGAGATTAAAAAAAAAGCACAAGTCAAACACACGGCTTTGATTCGAGGGGCCTAATCCGGATTAGCGCTTTGATTACTTGATTATTAAAATACTCTAATTGCAAGTCAGGTGATGCATCGACGTTGGATGACGGTGAGTATGTTTTTTTAATCTTAATTTCATTTTTTTTTCTGTGTACGGCCGGAAAAAGGGGGGTGAAAAAAAAAATTGGAGATCAGAAAGGTTGGGAAGGGCCATGGCGGGGAATCCGACAACAGTGGTGGTAGCTCAGGACATGACATCAACTACTGCTCCAACTGTAAAGTGACCCCACCCGAAACCATGATTGGCCCGCCGGCGATGGTCGGCTGGCGACCTCACGCGGTCCAAAGTTGTAAAAGATAAGAAAATTCGAAAGATATGAAAATATTGTTAAAATTATTCAGCGTTAGCGTCGATTGTGCCGCGTAGGATGGACAATGTCCATATTAGTTATTTTCCAACAAAAATTGGCCGAATGGATTATATTAATAAATCGTCAAAAAGTTTAAGATTGAATTGGTATAATCGAAAATTTTAAAACTAAGTCGGTACAAGTGTAATAAATTTAGGATTTTATTGATACTTTTTCCCTAAAACGAGGCCTTGATCACGCCCGGTTCAGTGTCTGGATTAAGAATTCCAAATGCTAAGCCGACCCAAGGACCGAAGTTCAGTTTGAACTTTAGAACTTGAGAGAGAGAGAGAGAACGATGCGATTTGACCGGTTTCTATAAGTTATAATCTTTACATTAATAAATCGTCAAAAAGTTTAGGACTGAATTAATACAAATGAAAAGTTGAGAACTGAATCGGTACAAGCACAATAAATTTAGGATTTTATTGGTACCTCTTCCCTAAAACAAGGCCCTGATCACGCCTAGTTCAACATCTGGATTAAGCGTTCAAAAGCTAAGCCGACCCAAGTACGGAAGTTCGGTTCGAACTTAAGAACTTATGAGAGAGAACGACACGATTCAATTGGCTTCTGATGAGTCGGAATAGTCGCGAATGGATCTCGAAACCTTAGAGCAAGCCAAGTAGCGAGTTCAATACGGGCAGTAGCGCGACGGCCGATCGAGGAATTTTCATTATGACCAATACGCAGGTTCGACGTAATTCGGGTGACACTGATTGTTTTGGCAGTGTGAAAGCTATTTTTTGGGTTTTCCCCTTGCAAATCCTCCTAAGAAACCCAAACAAAATGTGCTAAACAGAATGAACTATGACAGAACACTTGCAGCATCACCATATGATAGAGACTTGCATCTCTGCTAATGGCCCTGCTTAAATCCAAAGGGGGGCTTCGACTTCCATTGAAACCCGCGAAAAGAATGTGTGAGATCTTTATGCATCGTCAGACGTGCTGTTGCCGCTGCTGCCGACCCAATACCGTTTGACCCCGACCAATATCTTCTCAGGCACGAGGGGACCGTCCTCGTGATCCACCAACTTGATATCCCATCTCATTCCTATGGCAATCTTCCTGACCTCGTTCATCGTATCAACTTCGTCCCGCAGGAGGATTGCACCCTCAGGCCGCAGTATGCGGTCCATCTCCAGAAGAATGTCCTCGAACTTGCACCTGGCAATATTTTAAGTTTGATATCAGGGGACGGTGGTACAAAAACATTTGCGGCGGATAAACTAATTGTCTCAGTGCGGATGCCACATCCACAGAAGAAAACGAGAAAGAAATAACTCAAATTTGACGGCAAGTTTAGTCATTTACTATCTGGAATAAGTCAACTCTGTGCTAGCAAGTATGCAAACTGAATCTTAAGAAAGGCCTACTAAGTTCTGAGCTCTGTTAATTGCAGTTTCGCATTGCACCGTAAAAGTTTCGATGCTAAGCTTGAAAAATAAGGTCCCTGTCCAAGTCCAATGCTAGCAGGTAAAAACTTTTTACGCTGTGAAAGTCACTGTCCACAACTACAAATAAAATAAACCGACCTGAATCCTTTTTAGCTATGGACGTTCCTAAACACTGACCAGAGGATTAATAATGGGGAGCAGAAGGAGAAGACTTACTTGCCCTTGTACAAGCTAAAGAGTCCGCTGGCATGAATTAGATCGTATGTCCTCGGGTAAGTAGAGAATCCTTCACACCTGAAACCATATGAAAGTTCATCTCAAATCCGACAAAGAGGTACTTCAGGGCATAGCAGTGTTGCTTACGAGGTTTATGTTTCAGTTAATATTAAAGAAATGAAAGAACTTTTGCATAAAGAAACCAAACAAGTTTGCCCATGGGATTTGATCAGAGTAAGATCTGACAGGTCCTTGCGCTAATCAAATACTCACCAATCATGGTAACTGCCTATCAGGCCCCTCTCGTAGATGACACCTAGCGAGTTCTTAGCAATGTTTGGCACAACATTCATAACCCATAGTTTTGGTGATTC
Source organism: Syzygium syzygioides (assembly GCA_031216285.1). NCBI lineage: Eukaryota > Viridiplantae > Streptophyta > Magnoliopsida > Myrtales > Myrtaceae > Syzygium > Syzygium syzygioides. Next base: position 25,484,113 of record CM062245.1, read on the forward strand.
GAGTGCTGCTGCGAATCCACCGAGGCCTGCATTCATGTCCATCACGTTGCGATATCTCGTGGAGCCAATCAATCTATTGAGCCGCTTATAGCTACTGACATGCTTTCTCCAGATCTTATTGTCCTCATCGTATAGGTCTGCTGTGACTCCTGGAACAGACCCTTTAGCTATTCGAGGTGGGACGGCATTAAGCCTGGCCGGGAACTTCTTCAATTCCCCTCCTGCCACTTCTTTCGAACTTGCTACCTTAGGGAAAGGAGTGACGCACGACTCCATTTTCTCATACCTGACGTGCACCAAAATGATGTGTTGAGATTATAAAGTTCAGAATGTCTAGAAGTTTGGACATACTGAAAACAAAGTCTCTGATGGGAGTTTATAACAAACATCTACTCTTCTAAACCTACCCCACCACCATAACAACCTGCTGAACCATTCACATCGTCGACTAACTTGTCAAATTGCTTTCCAACATTGAGTGCTTCAGCAAAAGTAACATGATTTGAGCTGTCCAAAGAGTCTCTCTCTCTCTCATATGTGCTTGTGCAACCCTTAAGGTTGACTGATTATAAGATTTTAAAGGATGTGTATTGAAGACTAACCAGACATCATCAGCATCTTTAGTCTGGCATATGGGGGCATCTTTTCTCTGGCAAGATCGGTCATTTACTTTTTTCCTCCAGATGGCAAGGTCTCCTTTCTCGTACTTCTTCTCCCAGCACAATTGTTCGGCCAGCTCTTCTATCTTTCTTTGCTCTGCCTGAAGCTCCTCCTTAGGGCGCTTCCATGTCTGGTAGTACGTCTTCCAATTGATGGGAGGGCCAGACAAGATCCAGTATCCACCGGGCCTGAGGACTCTATCGACTTCCATCAGATATGTGCCCTCTATCATGTAGAAAATGTCATAAAATTGGTAACTCGTCAAAAAGAATTGTGAGAAAAGCCCATGTCCAACTCAAGCTTCTTTGAGGCAAAATCGACTGGCAATCGATTCTTATCTTATGTACAAAGCAACAATAAAACTCAAACAACATGGCCTGGTACTATTGCAACGCACACACAACATATATCATATCCTTAACACACCAATTATTTGGAAAAACATGTGAGCAAACATAAGTGGACAGTGACCAGCTATCGTACATTTACCGTTCAGCAGATCAGAGACCCAATATGACTATGGTTTGCCATAGAGTAATACTCACACTTACCATTAGCAGCCCATGGAATTAAGCAACGAGAGCACTGAGCCATATCGAAGGCTCTTGATGGGTATGGAAGACGTATACTTCCAAGGACACCAATAACAGCAGGCACTCCTCTCTCCAATGCAAACTGCACCTGCGCTTCATGGTTGTCTCTTGGTGCAAAAGACATGGCCAATACATTTCTTTTCAGCAGGTATGCACCCCAGCTCGCCACCTGCATTATATTCTCTCTCAATGATGGAGCAATGAAGCTTGACTAGCAGAACTCATACAGACGAAGGCAGATGGAACAAAGACAGTGCAGAGGAAAAAAGAGATGTATTAAGTTGTCTTCAACAGATTAAGCTTGCGTGAGACACCCCCCAAAACCGAAGCAAAAAGACTAAAGTCACGAAACTTACTCCACAACCAGTGTCAAGAGCTGTCCTCACAGAACCGTCAGCTATTGGTATCACTGAAGCAAGTTCATCAATATAAGCATCTGCTCCCTGAGGAAACATTGTACCGCCACCCGGAAACTTGAACACATCACCCTTGAACTGCACCCAGTTCTGGACAGCCTTTTCAACCGTCAAGTGTTTGTAAGGCACATTAGCATAGTGGGCATAGTCTCGGCTTTTTGGCCAGGGAAATGGAGTCTTATAACCTTTAGGAGCGGGGACAAGACAGCGCAATTTTTCATCATCTGGAGGACAATGTCTTTCCCTGTATATCATATTCTCTCTAGGGAACATCATTGCCCTGTTCTGTTCTTGACAAGGAGTATAATCAGTATATTTAACATCACAAGGCTCAAACACTTGAATCTTTTGCTCGGGAGGTTCAGTGATCTCGACATCGTTGTGATGCGTCTCAAAGTTCAGGTTTGTGAAGACATTGCAATCAGTATGCTTAGTAATTTCGAGAGCTATGCTATCTCCTTTACCAAAGCCGCTCTTTTGCCATGTTCCCAACAAGTAGAAACAACAACACAAACCGAGGGCAACAAAGATGGACACTGGTCTTCGTGTTCTGTAGCCTGAGAGATTGTTCTTGATCGCCATTCCGTTCAAGCAGTAGTCTCGAGCTCACTGTACAGTAAAAGCAGGGTTAATGAAGTTATTACTGAGCACATAACAAAAAGGAAAGAAAATCAAAGGCGTGCATACTTAAACCCGCATCCGTAGCATTGGGCATAATTGAAATAATGCAACTTGCTTGAGCTTATGTGAAGCGGAAAATTAACCATGCTTCTGATGCTTGAGACATAATACAACAATCATTGCCAAAAAGATACGGATGCCAAGAATTAAGGGGGCAAGCACAATGGCATGAGTAGTGCAAACAACCAATACTCTTCGTATTTTTAGTCATTTCTATTAAGGAAGAAAAGATCGACTGGAGATGATTAAATAGTCATGGTTTTAGCACTGCAATGAAGCTCTGGGAACCCATAGCCGGGGGCAGGTGGGTAAGGATTAAACCCATGGGACTTGTTTTGACCCATTTTCGTGCAATGCATATAAGCCCGACCCAACCCTTACCCAACACATACCTAACTCGACCCATATTGCTAAAACACTTCCATATTCAACCTGATCTAGGAAAACTCATTTCCAAACTGAGGTGAGAGAACGGAGTGAGTAAGCGCAAGATCAAGTGAGAGCGAGAGAGAATGAAGAGAGAGTCATAAAGATGAGTTGGGTCTAAGTAAGTTGTAAACTCATTTAACACCCATATTATGTTTAAACCCATTTATGACTCATTTGTTGAATATAACTAACCCATATAACAACTCAGCCCTTCATATGTGAGTCAAGAGATGGGTTTATGACCCATTTTGACAGGTCTATGCCTAACCTTTAAATTAGCGGGGACCGCAGCCTCTATCAACATATCCAGCGTATCACACAAATTGTCCAAATACCCAAGTTGGTAAAACCGGATTTGCCATTCAACAAACACTTTGCTTATTAACTGTATTAAATGGTGGAAATTTCCTGAGCACCTATCGTTCTGAAACAAGTTTATTTAAATCTTAGATCGCAAGTCTTGAGAAGATCCGATGCTTGCTCGTAGATTTCGATTAGATACTGATGCATCTGACAGTTGTGGCAATTTGTAAATCCCAGCACCAGCATTGACTGAACCAAACTCCTCAAAAACACACACCGAGTTGCTTTGCTTCGCATATGTATGTACATGATCTACGGTTGGACTGTCCACTTCATGAATCTCACATAAATGGAGATACTTTCAAGATCTGCTCATCGGAAACGTACATAAATGAAGCACGCCAAGACCGGCAAAACAATACTGGGCGTGAAATGATTGAATTGCAACAGGCATTCTCTTGGAGCAAGTATGGAAATCCTTTACTCCGGGGCACAGAACTCGACTCTATTGGAATTGCAAGGCAGAAACATGACCACTTCTTTATGCAACCCTACGCAAAGCACGCAGTCCTGAAGAGGATCATAACATCTAAGCAAGAACAAAAACATCTAAAAAAAGCCAACTTTCAAGAACAAACGCGCCGTCATATTGAAGGGACAAGAAAACTCATCGCTCCACCCAACTGGAAAGAGCAGACAACCCCACAAAAATGCAGGGAAAAGATCACCCATCACGAAGAACGAAGTGGAAAAAGACAACAAGGATCAGCTCAGCCAATCTTCCCACTCAACACAAAACCTTTCTGCGAAAACACAAGAAGTGGGTACCTTACAAACCAACTGGGTCAAGCACAGGCAAGTAAAAGCGAGCGCTCTTTGTTGCCAGAGCTCAAGATCTCCATGGGAATCGAAGGGCTCTGAGCAACCAGTGAGGGAGTGAGCTGGAGAGAGAGAGAGGGACAGTGTGAAAAGGAGGGAGAATGATTAAGGGCCACGAACGACAGCGCGGAACCGTATGGTTATTTTTATAGAGAAAGGTGGAATTTTTAAAAGTGGGGATGAAAGCGGATTTGCTGGTGAGTAGATTTGAAACTTTTTAACGACCAGGGAATACCGAAGGTGGATGATGATGAGATTTGAGACCAAACCAAGACTCTTTTCTGAGCTATCCGCTGTTGAAAATGATAAAACAAGAGAATCATTTATTTATTTGTAAGAGAGAGGAACAGATTCCAGTGCATCGAGAGGTAACGAAGAGATCTTGTGACAAAATGTGATGAACTTATCTAAAAACTAGTTATCGTGAATTTGAATCAACCTAATCTTTACGCACTAGGATTAATAAGTCAAACTTGGGCTCGGGGCGAGAAATTACGATGGCGGGGCTTCAGATCCGCGACGATTAGCCTCGGTTTAGGCAGTTTGCGGCACTTAAAATATGCCAAACTAGATTGGCATTGGGCAAATGCATGCCCATCCCCAGGGGCTCTTTCATATAGCAAGGGAAGGATGTGCTGGAAAAGAGCAGAGGGACCCCGAACATTTAAAGCCATTTTAGATCGTAAAATTTCTCTTGCCACTTCGGTCGCTCTCCTCTGGGGTTTGTCAAGCGATGGATCATTGATGTTGATGATGCCGGAAATAGCAAATGGGGCAAATCTCCGTCGCATCACTTGCCGACACTCTAGCGCTCCTCCATTTGCCCCCCTGCCCATCTTTCCCCAACGACAATCCTTTCCCTCATTCTTCACTGACAATTCTCGAGTAAAAGATCTGTCGGTAGTATTGAATTTGAAGTTCTTATCACGGCGTGCGTGCACATCTCGACCGCAACCATGGGCCCCCACCATCGAGATCTCGATTTTTTCCCGTTCTTATCGTTGAGATATCTGGCGTCTGATGTTGGGATATGGTTTATACTCTTTATAAACTGAAATACATGAGGGTTTTGTTCCCTAGTGAGTAGATGGGAGTTCGAGGGCCTTGCGACAATATCAGAAAGCTTTTATAGTTTTAACCTATATTTTATTGATAATTTGGGCATAGCCTAGGAATAGCTATTAAGTATATATAATTTTCTCTAGTAATTGAGGTTTGTAAGAGAGAAATGAGAGGTGTTAATAATACTGGAATCTTCTACTAAATGTAGATTAAAGGCGAATCAGGACAAATCTTGTGCCTCGATTTCTCTTTTTCATATTTACTCTCTATTCCGTTGTGTTTATGTGCATAATCCTAAAATCAAAGTGTCAATCGGTTCGTATACATCAAGCGTGGTAGTCCTTCGATCTCGCACTCACAATTGAGTGACTGCCGGATCATATGAGTGCGCGCTTTTTTTAGAGCGATCGTTAGAGAACGTGCAAGTTCAGCGATTTGAACCAAGACCTTTCAACTCGCCATCAATTTCTTGATTTTTTTTATCTGGGATAGACAATCTCCTTGTCATCCTATTGTGTTAGAAAGAGAGAGAGAGGAGAGAGAGTGTGTGTGTTTAAACAAGGACTTGAGATGTGGAAACTGCATGTGCACCATTAATGGAGAAGTGTAAGTGACATTTGAAGTGTAAAATGGGCCCCCATTTTTCCATCAATGGAAAAGGACCGGATCTTTGCCTTGTTGCTGTAACCCGACCCATTTGTCACGCGGGCCGGGTCCTCCCAACCCTTTTTTTTTCAGTGGCCAACGACCACGGATAAGTAGCCCAATGACCACTAATCCAATCGCCGTTGGGCTATACCATTCATAAGTCCAGATTGTGCCCAAGAAATTTTTAGAAAATAAGGCCCGGTAAGAAATGGACCGGGCTGGACAGTTTCGGCCCACTAAGAAAATGGACTGAGCAGGCCTGTCATGGCCCATTAAGAATATACGCCGAGCCGGCCCGACCCATTTGAAATCCCCAAGTCCGGATAGGATAAAAAATATCATATCCGGTGTTTGGTGACGTCATCTGAACTAGATAACTTTGATAAAATACCAGATAAAAATCCAGGCTTAGGGGTTGAATAAAACCGGATTGGATAATTTTTTGTCAAAAAATAATTTAACAATCTTCCTCCAATGATGGAGTAATGGAGTAATGCATTTGGCTTCGCTGGCCACCGCACGAGAGCCACCTTCACGACAGCCGATCATCACCACTTTCAACCATGTGCAATCGTTCTTGCCTCCGATCGCTGCCGACCGTTATCGCTATCAAGCTCATCATGCTCCGATGACTAAGGGAGAAAAGGAGAATTTATACGTCACATGGCCATCATTATTATTGAAGAACTCGAATCCTTGCATGAGTATGGTCGAAGGATCTCGTTGTCCACAATAGAGGTGTGTTCGCCTTCATTACTCGCTGCGCCAGTGCCAGCCACGGTTGGATCTTTGTCCACCTGCCTCTCGCTAGCCCAGATCATTGGCTTCAATGTCAAATGGCACTTGAGCTTTGCGCACTACGTCCAACGCCGGCTCATCTTTGCCTTTGATACGGTGAAGCTCATTGAGGAATAGGTCCCGAAGGTGGAGATGGCGTTGGATCTGGCGAAAATGAGAGAGACGAATAGAAGGGAGCTAGAGAGAGCGGGTTTGAGATGCGAGTGAGGGAACTCAAGTGGTGAGATTTGGATATCACGGGAGATAGTATTGGGCAAGTGAGATTTTCATTGATTTTTATTCAATCTTGGATTACACCAAATATGAATGAGATTTTCTACAACCGGGAGAATATTTGGAGGAATTCTAATCCGATCTTATCCTATTCTATCTCAATTCAAATCTAGATGACCAAACGTAGCTCATGAGATTAAGCCATTGATTGCAATATGACAATGACAAATTTCGGTTTCAATTCGTAATTTCTCCCCTTCATAATAAAGTAGAGAGATGCATTCGTCGCTTATGGATTCAATGTTATATGAAGAATTCTTCAACTTTTATTCCCGTAGATTCACGCTCTATATTGCCTCAATTTTATCCACGTCGTCTTCCAATGTTGGCTCTGTTGGTCGAATTATGCCGCACGTCCACGTGGGTATCTTCATTGGCGTTGGTCAGCCTCCATGTCGATTGAATTTTGGTTTGATTTGGTGTTGAAGGCCAGTTTGCTTTGACTTGAAGAGAATGCGTTTGGGAGAATGCAAATATCTTGAGCTAAATGGATTTTTCGAAATGCAAATAGTATTTGGTAAGTATTTTTTAAAATCACATTTGAAAGCAAGTTTTGCCTAAACACCATTTTGTAAAAACTATATTTTGTAAAAGACTTTTGTTAATATTTAAAAAAAAAAGTTTCCGATGGAGCTCAATCACTGGCCACTGCCGCCGGCCAAATTTGGTCGCAGGCCACTACCGCCAGCTAGATTTGGTCGCCAGCTAGATCTGGTCGCTAGCCACTGCCGCCTGACCTTAGGTGAGTTGGCCTGAGATCGCATGACCTCAAGCGTCATTCGGGTCACGTAACCCAAGCAGCGCCTAAGGTTGGACAACCACCACCTAGTGTTGCGTGATCACGGGCAACAGTCATTGGAGTTGTGCAACCCCCAGGCGACGGTCGCGTGGGGTCGGGCTTGCTCTCAGGCGGCAATCGCTAGGCGTCAGACCATTACGTGATGAACAGTGCAAGTTGCATTCAAAGAATGCAACTTTTCAAGACACCTCCAACTTTGCATTGGCCAAAAGTCTCTTGAAGAGCATTGGAAATGCAATTACATCTCCCCAAAATGAGTAAAAAAGGTTGTCAAACACCATTTGCATTTTACCAATGGACTTTAGAGCCCAAATAAGCATTATAAATGCTGAATCAAACGGGCCTATATAAAATAATTTGTAGATATAGAAAAACTTGATTAGACAAATTGAAGACTTAATGAAAGAAACTGTAAAAGTTCATTTACAAAAATTATAAAATTTTCAATATTATAGACGCAAATGATGTTACTATTGATGTACGCTCAAGTCAAAATTTCCAAGAACATTTGCATCTTCCATCTCCTAACTTTTGGTAGGAGCAATTTCACTTACAATTTTTTACTCATAAGTGCATTGAAAATTTTAAAAATTACTGCAAAAGTGCAATTGATTCCGAAAATTTATAAAAATGTAATCAAGTTCTAAAACTTGTCAATTTGATACAATAAAATCCTTCTATTAATTTCATCTATTTGGCTAACAGAAAATGTTGATGTGGCTTCTTTTTTATTATTTTCTTTCTCCTACATGGCATTTAGAGGTGGCCACGGGCCTTTTTTGGCCCGAAACCTGCCCGGAACAGGCCCGGTCAAACCTAGGACTGGCCCGTTGACCGGGCCCGCTGTTCCGAACCAGAACCGGCCCGTGCCCTATGGGCCCCGTTCCGGTTCCAGAAAATTTGGAACCGGCTCGGAACCACCAGTTCCGGGCCCGATTAAAAAAAAAAAAAAAAAGAAGAAAGCTGCAGCAGGTGGCCAGCAGCCTCGACCTTGTCGGCAACTGGCGAGGCCAGCCTCACTTGACGTTGGCGAGGTTGCAGGCGAGGTCGGCCTCGCCCAACGCCGGCGAGGCTCGACCTCTCCTGTAACTGGCGAGGCCGGCCTCCCACGACGCCGGCGAGGTTGAACCCTCGCCAGATCTGGCGAGGCTCGACCTCGCCGGCATTGGGCGAGGCCGGCCTCGCCAGTTGCAGGCGAGGTCGAGCCTTGCCCGACGCCGGCGAGGTCAAGCCCTCGCCCGACGCCGGCGAGGGCGGCCTCTGCTATGGCCGGCGGAGGAAGAAAAAAAAAACAGAAAAGAAAATTCTGAACCAGAACCGCCAAGGGCTGTTCCGGTTCCGATTCATACTTGGTCACGAACCGAAACTGCGATTTTGAACCGGAACTGGTCGGTTCCGAACCGTGGCCATGACTAATGGCATTAACATGGCTGAAACATGAAAGACAAGGCTAAACGACATCATTATGGACTAAATATGAATTTTTAATCTTAATATTATTGAAATTATACTACAAAACAAATTGAATTAAAAAAAAGGAGAAGAAGACAAAATGGCATGCCCTGCAATTGCCGCCTCACCATTGCTAGAAAGGGTCGGCGATGGTGTGGGATGGCCGAGACAATTGTCAGCGAGCACTGGCGGCCCTCGCCTGTGGTTGGCAAGGTTCGTCAACTTTCCCACCATCGACAGACTTTCTAGCGATGCTAGGCGGCGTCGAAGGCACTGCAAGCCCGCCTTTCCTCTTTTTTCTTAATTTAATTTAAATAAAATTTGCGTATCAAAATGCCTCGTTTTGATTTTATATTTCATATTTTACCGATGCCATCGCCACGCGGGATGAAAAAAACATTAAAGATAAAAATCACACCAGTATTTTTCGTGATAAGTCTTCGGATTTAGTTACGTTTTAATTTTTTTAAGGCTCGTACTTCTGTGACGTAACTTTCGGTTCACTTATCTCTAATCTTGTTCAACTCTGGTTATTCGATTTATATGTTTCTAACTTTCAAAACGCTTCTCGGCGTTCATTTCCTAGCTAAAAAGCATCTACGCTTACCATGGTTCCCTGCGAACTCGAAGACGGGTGAAGAAGACGACGCAACGCAACCTCTCTCTCTCTCTCTCGCTCTCTCTCTCGCTCTCTCGTTGCAGCTTCCGACGCCATGGACGAAGACCAGAAATCCATCCTCCTCAAGGCCTCCGCCCGCTTCCCCATCCCTCCAGGTCCCCCATTCCTCTCTCTCTCTCTCTGTCTCTCTGTCCCCGCGTTCTTCTTCCCCCACTTCCGTTCGAATCCGCCGGCTGACTCTGATTCCTTTTGGGCTCCGCAGGCGCGAAGTTCTCGTACGGCACCGCCGGGTTCAGGGCCGACGCGCTGGTCCTCGAGTCGACGGTCTACCGGGCCGGCATCCTGGCCGCCCTGAGGTCGCTCCAGACCCGGTCCGTGACCGGCCTCGTGATCACCGCCTCCCACAACAAGATCTCCGACAACGGCGTCAAGATCGCCGATCCGAGCGGCGGCATGCTCACGCAGGCGTGGGAGCCGTTCGCCGACGCGCTCGCGAACGCCGCCGACTCCGATCATCTCCTCCAGGTCTCTCTCCCTCCCTCCGTCTCTCTCTCTCTCTCTCTCGCGCGCGCGCGCTTGTGATGTGTGTACGTTTCGTGATTCCTGCGTATTTATCGAAAGGATTTTAGCGAGGGGATGAAGAGAAATGCAATCGAGATAAGAAGTCGAGTGATTGAAAAGATAACTCTTCAGGTCGTTTTGCATCGAGAGAAGTTCTTCGCTTATTTGCTGCGTGTTCTGTTTGTAAACAGCTGATAATCGAATTTGCAAAGAAGGAGAGCATCTTGATTGATGGAAATAGCAGAGCTGAGGTTTTGTTGGGAAGAGATACGAGGCCTAGTGGAGAATCTCTTCTTGAAGCTGCTAAACAGGTAAAGTATTGCTATCAAAAATCATATTTTACTCGTTAACTCTGCGTAAATGTTATTCGGATCCCCAAATACTGTTGCTTTTCTTGGCCTGTAATTGTAGACTCGACTTTATTTATTTTTTTTTAATTACTTCCAGGGAATTAATTCCATTGTCGGATCAGCTGCCGTTGACATGGGTATCCTTACGACACCGCAATTGCATTGGATGGTTCGTGCTAGGAATAAAGGCCTGAAAGCCTCTGAACGGGATTATTTTGAGCAGCTCTCAAGCGCTTTCAGGTATGTTTGACTATGAGCTTCCTCTGCCGCGAAATTGCAGTAATGCAACACTAGTTGGCCTTTCTCATGATTATTGCGGTGGCTCAGGTGCTTGATGAATTTGGTCCCTGGTGAACGCAAGGTTACTGGGACAGACAATAAACTGGTCGTGGACGGTGCAAATGGGGTGGGTGGAGAAAAACTTGAATGTTTAATGAATAGGTTGGATGGTTTAGTTATTGAGGTTCGTAACACTGGGAAAGGGGGAGGTATTTTAAATGAGGGAGTTGGTGCAGATTATGTGCAGAAGGAGAAGGTTGTACCTCAAGAATTTGGATCGAATGATGTTGGAATGAGGTAAGCCATTGTTGCTTGCTGCCTACTAATAGTCTGTGACTTTATCAATATGCTCTGTCCTTCATATTTACAAGCCAATGATTAATATCCTTTTGAAAAGATTGCAAGTACAGTAACTTGTCTACAGCTCGCAGGATAAAAGGCAATGCAGTTAGACTACATCATGTGGTGACAATAACACTCAAGATTTGTATGAATAATTGGTCTCTACTCAGTTATTGTGAACTGTGAATTGTATACATTATCACTAAAATTATCATTTGTCTCGATGATTGAAAAATTGGTTGGCATTGTTTTAGTGAAGGAAAATTGCTTGAAAGTTCGGTCATATTCAGTCCATTTATCTTGCATTTGAAAAATTCGTGTAACAATTTGACTTCAATCTGTCCCGGTGGGACGGTGAAGGAAAACTTAGAGACGTATGTGGCTCTGCTCCTATAGGGGAACATGAGTGCTTTATCATATAATTTAGGGTCCGTAATTTTGACTGGATAGTGCGACTTTGTTTCTGTAGGCCAGACATGAGTGTCTAACAATTCACATCTTTCATTTGCTGAAGATTGAACTTTCTTTCAGAAGGGGCTTTTATTTTGGTTTTGCTTGCTGCATTTTGAAGAAAGCCCTATCGAGAAGATCTTTGTATAAATGCACTCCTTGTATGCATTGTCAAAGTTGCTGTGTAGAAGTTTCATTTTTTGTTATTCTTTGATCCAGCAGACTTTTGGCAACAGCTTTATCTTTCTTTGTTTTAGCCATGGCAACAGCTATATGGGTTGGTTAATCTTAAAGCAGGATTTTCTGACCTGGAGTTAATCTCTTTATTCAGTGAAACTGTCTATCTATTTTACTGGTTGATAGTATATGATCGGCGGCAGCACGTCCATATAATGCCAAATTACTGCTATCCTTACAGTGTTACTTTTTTTCCCCTCATGAAATAAGTTCAATCCTGCATGAAAATCATGAATATGTTTGACATCCATTCTGATGGTTTAGTCTGACTTTTTGATAATTTGATGAAAAGCTTGACCTATTGATTGAATTGGCACTGAATGCTTAGATATGTCTAGTCTTTCAGGTGCGCTAGTTTGGATGGAGATGCTGATCGTCTCGTATATTTCATAGTGCCATCTGTGAGCAGCCACAACATCATGCTTGTAGATGGGGACAAAATATTATCCTTGTTTGCATTATTTATCAAAGAGCAGCTAGGCATACTCTACAAGGGGGTGGATGAAAGCAGCGCTTATAAAGCTCGTCTTGGAGTTGTACAGACAGCTTATGCTAATGGCGCATCAACAGACTTTCTGAAGGAGTTGGGTCTAGAGGTTGTGTTAACCCCGACGGGCGTTAAGTTTTTACATGAGAAGGCTGCGGAATATGATATTGGCATCTACTTTGAGGCAAATGGACATGGCACCATTTTGTTCTCAGATAGCTTTCTCTGTTGGTTGGAGAAGAGACACAATGGGCTTTCTTCAATGTCTGAAGGTATTCATTATGCAGCATCCATTTTTTGGCAGTAAAGGTGCCATATTGTCATTGAAACTCAGTTGAAGTTGTATTTTTCAGGTTCAGAGCAGGAAAAAGCTGCTATGAGGCTGCTTGCAGCCAGTAAGCTTGTCAATCAAGCAGTAGGAGATGCTTTCAGTGGGCTACTGCTAGCTGAAGCCATCTTGCAAAATCTCAGCTGGTCAATCAACCAATGGAATGAACTCTATCAGGATCTACCAAGTAGACAGCTCAAGGTTGGTTTCTCTGATCAAATTTTGTGTAATGTTTGGCAGTTGGCACCTTTATGTTTTCCTCTCTCACTTTTCACAACTCATCGGATAATCGATGTCATGGCACTCTTGAGATAAATTCAAATAGGTGAATGTTCTTTCCTCATTTCCTTTTTCTAGCACTTCATTCCTGTTACAGGGATCATACTATTTCATTGCAGTTGATGCCTTCATGGTAACTTAGGAAGTGCTTTTCCGTTTTGACTTATGGGAATTAAGAGAAACACTTGTACAAATGTTTGCTTCTCCTTTTTCCTTAGGAGGTAAAAATGTTATAGAAAATCTCAGTTTGAAATCTGTTCTTTTGTTGATTTTATTAATCAGTTTGAAGAATTGATCGTATCTTTTGGTTTAAAATCTATCCTCATTTTGATACCATAACATAATTTGATGTTCATCTCATGCTAACTTTGTATTAGGCTACTGATCCCCTCCTCTCTCTCTCTCTCCCTCTATGTGTGTGCATCAGGTCAAAGTTATGGATAGAACTGCGGTTGTTACAGCAAATGCAGAAACAGTAGTCGTGAAGCCCCCTGGCATTCAAGAAGCCATCAATGCTGAAACTGGTACAGTAAAACGGTTTTTGTTTTCGCTTGGCATGCTAGTGTTATTGGTTCCAGCGAATGGTTTTCACTTGTATTTTGGGCTTTATATTTGACAGGTTTGGTTTTTAAATAAAATGAAACACACGCTTGCACTCACAAATGCACCCATGTTACGCCTGATAAAAAGATAGGCAAAGAATGCAGAAAGTGTTGCTTTTCTGTCTGACCTGAGGAATGCAACCGTTACAAATTTTCATGCATCTGCACTTGTTGTGTTTGTTTGATGTTCTAAGAAATTTGTTTTTGTGAATTAGGCATTTGAACCCTGAATTCTGGAACCAACTCTTTTGCTTGCCTTCTTTCCTTCTCCGGGATTCTTCGATCACTTTATATTGGGCTAATGATGAGTTTCTTTTTCCCTTGTGCCTTGATGCAGTTAAATACCCTCATGGCCGATCTTTCATACGCCCGTCAGGCACCGAGGATGTTATCCGAGTTTATGCAGAGGCCTCTACTCAGGAAGGAGCAGATAGTTTAGCTCATTCTGTAGCAAAGCTTGTGGAGCAGTTCCTTGGATAGCATCTTTGTAACAAATTTTCCACCCTCGAGAGAAATGACAAGTCTCTTTCTGAGATTAGAATGATCAGTTCATTGCGTCGACTGAAAATTGAATCACCAGTTCATGGCTGTACGATCATTCATGGGGAATTTTGTTATTGCTGATCGAAGCTTTCTTTAACCCTTTGCTTGGATTCGATGAATGCCGTTTCTTTTCTTTATAACCAAAGGCGATTTTTTCTGGAAGCATTTTTCTATGTGCAGATATGCGAGAAAAACGTGTTTTAAGTCGGGTTGTCTGATGATCAAACAATGTTTAACCAAGCTATCCGCGGAATCGCATGTGGTTTAAATGTGTTTTAACGTAGCAGGTTCTGCATTTCCATGTTCAGAGAGCAATCCAATTAGGCTATGTTTGCACCAAAAATTAACCATGGCCTAGGCACGTTGACCAAATGGCAGTCAATATTGATATGCGTTGATGACCATGGACCAATTGTTGATATATGATAGCGTTTGGTTGCTGATTACCATGACAGAGTTGGTTGATACATGGTAGCGTATACTTGCCGATTAGTATGATAGAGTTGGTTGACAAGGATGCCGATTAAAGGGATCGACAGATTATCGATTGAGTAACCAGGTGAAAACTAAATGTTTAGAGAGCGCTCAACTCAGTTATAAGATAGGGAAATGAAGTCCAAAAAATTGGGGAGGAAGACTAAAGTTAATCTGGAGAATAAATTTCTCGACCTTGTCGGTTTCTCAGATCCGTCAAAAGCCCTTAGGAGGTGACTGAGGAGGTGGCCAGGTGTAATTGCGACAGTGACCACAAGCCGATGTTTTGGACCGGATGGCCGACTCGCATCAATCTTCGACGTGGGTTCGAAGGAATATAAGGAAAAAGCATAAAAAAAATTTATAAATTTATTGTAACTATACTAATTCAGTCCTAATTTTTTAATTATACAAATTGAGTCCTAAAAGATGAGCTCTATTATAAATTATGTGCCTATGACTGCATCTAATTTCGCATCATTTGCCTTAAAATATAAAGTCAATGCATCACACTGAGTACGCCAACTCTGTATCTGAATTTAAAAACTCATATCTCTAGTCAACTTGGACAAATCATCGACATTTTTGGCCCCAAAAGCAAAGAGAATATCCTCGGCATTTCGGACAACTCTGCTCTGTATAGAATATGATCACGCGAGCGGACTTATACTGGGAAGGAAGAACAAAAAAAACACAACTACCCAAAACTACTTGTCGTTTCAGAATCAACGAGGCGTGCTTCACATGCTTTCTTTTTCTACGATGGTGGAGCATGCCGGTGGATAAAAGGTGCGGTTCGTTTTTTTTTTGCCAAAAGATAAAAAGTGTGGCTTGCGTGTGGATTAGGCCCGACCCTTTTACATGACACAAGGTAAAACACGAAAGGGGAATTCGAACGCCAGACTACACAACACGCCGAGCTTGAATATCCAAACGAACAAGCACCCTTTTTTTTAATCTTAAATCAATCATTTGGTTTGTTTAATAAAGTCTGTGATGCTTTGATACTAGACAACTTTAGGACAAAATCGCAAACATGACTTTGATACATGAATCATAAACTGGAAATGAACGTGAGAGATCAACCTAAGATGGACAAGTTTTGGTGGAGAGAGGACAAAAGTCGCGGCTGCCAGTTTGCCCCGAAAGTCCAGGAAGGCCAAGAAGAACTAGGGGGAGAAAGCCAAGTCAAGCTGGAATTGAGCGGAAAGGAGAGAAAGTAGCTTTGGCAAGTTATATTAAGCAGCATACAAAGAAAGAAGAAAAGAAAGCAAAGGACCAATTCTTTTGTCACAACCATTTGCACCCACAAAAAATAAGAACATATTTTGAAGCCCCTACAGTTGTGAACCTTTCCCCTCTCCCTCGTTCAATTTTACATTAATTGGGGGGAAAAAACGTGGCCAATAGTAGATGGATGATGACACAAATGATTCATGAACTTTGGCTTAATATGAAATGTGGTCCCTAAATTTTTAATTTGTTTAATATCATCCCTGAATTTTAGTCCAATGCGTAATGCCCTCCCTAAATTTTTAATTTGTTTAATGCCATCCCTCAATTTTTTATATATATTTAAACTAGTTCCTAGACTATATGAAAATATTCAATGTTATTCCTAAACTTAAATTAATGAAATGACAATATTGAACATTTTCGTATAGTTTAGGGACTAATCTAAACATATACCAAAAGTTCATGAACAAAATTAAAAAATTAAAAATTCAAGGACCACATCGCATATGAGGCTAAAATTCAAAGACCACATTAAACACATAAAAAATTTAGGAACTACATTGCACGTTGAGATAAAATTCATGAATCATTTATGATATTTTCCCATAATGGATATGACATAAGGAAGACTAAATTTCGAGTGTTTTATGGGTTTTCAAGTAACTAGATCTTCATGTATGTGACTTTGAATTATAAAAATATATATATAGTTTAAGGAGATTGACAAATCACCTTACGCCATGTTTAGTTGCCAAGGGAAGAATTGAGACGCGATAGGATGAGAAGATATGGCAAAGAGATAACACGCAAGTGAGTAGAAGAAACACGACCAAGCCAGGTCCTCACCGTTGCCTCAGGGCGCGACCGTTGTTGGGTAGTTATCAAAGCAAGGCAACCACCGCATGGTGGTCTGGATGTGGCCATCATACGGTAATCAAAAGCGACGCTAGCTGAGCAGACGAACCGATTCAAACGAGCCAATTCCTCCCATTCTGTCTTTCTTTTATCGTGTTCAATCTGGGTAGGATAAACTTCGTCCGACTCTTAAGATCAGGATAACTTATCCATCTCATCATGATGTACCCGGGGTTATTCATATTGAGGCGCGCCGCCAAATATCAGATAGGATAATATCTAATTCTACTCAGCTTTCTACCGAATCGAATAGGTAAATTCAATCTCTCATACGAAGAAATTGGTCATGACCATCACCATACGTAACTGTTCAACTCCAAATTTTCAATAAGTTTTGCAGCCTTCCGCCCTCCAATTGAGTAACACTTGGTTTTCATGGCCAAATTCCACAAATTTCCAAAAGCCCACGGGGGGGGGGGGACGGCGAAATTACGACAAGAGTTCGGGGAAGCCCTCGACGGTTGGCAACATGCACAACTAAAACCGGTAAAGCAGACACGAGAGAGAGCGAGAGAGAGAGAAAATTATTCTTTTATTATTAAAATGAAAATTTAAAAAGCACCTCTCGCGTTCGCTTTTTATTTGATTCTGTGGTGGGGATTCCGTGCTCGTTTTCCTCTCTCCCGCCCATATATATCGCCACCACCTTCCTTCCTTCCTCCCTCCCTCCCTCCCTCCCCATCTCTGCAGGCAACCGCGATCGCGGAGAGTTTTCCTCGACCCGATCTCGGTGGGGGACGGCGCGCGAGCGGAGCACCAAGAATGACGGCGGGAGATTCGTCGTCGGACAGGTAAGCTCGCTTCGCCCCGGTCCGAGCGCTCTTTCATTTTCTGCGTCTGTCGCCGCGGCGGGGACGAATGTCTCCGGCGGATGTCCCGTTCGGTTTGTCCGGGCAGTTTGGACCGTGCGCGCGGGGCGAAATGTCGAGCGTGTACCCGTAGTGTTCCGTTGCGATCCTGCCTGTTCATGCACGTTCTTTATTCTCCCCGAATGTCGGATTCCATGTGTCGAACTCGAAATGATGCGAAACTCGTTCGCCTGTTAGTCGCGGAGATTCCATCGGCCTATCCGTTGTCGCGTGTCGATTCAACGTTTCCGCGCTCGTCGTTCTTCGTTCCGAGTTTTCTCTCAAGTCGGAGCTTGCGTGTTTCGTACGTTCGTCTCGAACAAAATGAAATTGGCGGATCGCTCGCGGAAGCGACAATGTTCATGGGGTTTGAGTCTCCCGCTCAGATGCGCGATCCGCGGTCTCTTCTGATTAATTGTGCATAGGTTTCTTTGGCATGTATTCGACAGACTGCCCTTCCTTTTTCTGTTTCTGTTGCTCGTCGCCTACTCATCAATTTTCTTTTCGTCAGCACATCTTCGATAAATCTTCCTGAATTAGTGTTGTAAATTTTCTGGTCGGCAATGTTTTCGCGTTCCTTTCTATGGCGAATCGAAGGATCTATGCAGGCAGCCTGGATGATTAATGCTAACCCGAAACTTGGTTATCTAGCAAAAATTGACAGAGTTGATGGCAGAGTTAGACAGACATTGATGCTGCGGAGTTACTACTAGATGTTGCGTCTTCATACTATATAATAGATCCCTACATTTCCCACCATGTCTTTGTAAGTTTGGTTCCGTTTCGACAGCATGGCTTCTCTCGTTGGGCTTGCGCCGCTTGAGGCCGTTCTGTTTGATATTGATGGAACTCTGTGCGACTCGGATCCTCTCCACTACTATGCCTTCAGAGAGATGCTCCAAGAGGTGAAGGTTTCCATCCTTATATTACAATCATTCTGTTGTGCATCTGGTGACAGCGAACCACGGGCATCTCTCGATTGCAGATGCACGACGGCGTGCTTTTGGTATCCATTATTTGATTGTTTTGTGCGTTCTTTCTGAAACAGATAGGTTTCAATGATGGAGTTCCGATCACGGAGGATTTCTTTGCTGAGCATATTTCTGGAAAGCATAACGAAGATATAGCTGAGTTCCTCTTCCCGGATGATACCCCTCGAGGCCAAAAATTCATGGAGGACAAGGAAGACATGTTCCGCAAGTGAGTCTTCCATCACATCATGCTCCTTTCCTGTGAACTCTTTACTCTTTTAAAGTTTTCGACATCAAGCTCTATGGATGACACAGATTGGCCTCGGAACAACTAACGCCCGTGAGCGGCCTGTACAAATTGAAGAAGTGGATCGAAGATCACGGCCTAAAACGAGCTGCAGTTACAAATGCTCCTAGGCCAAATGGCGAACTCATGATCTCAAGTCTCGGACTCACGGATTTCTTTGAAGCTGTTATTGTAGGAAGTGAGTGTGAGCGTGCCAAACCACACCCGGAACCTTACCTGAAGGCCCTTGATGTGCTGAAGGTGTCAAAGGAGCATACTCTAATTTTCGAGGTTTGCGTCCGACCTTCATTTTTTCATTAAATCCAATGGGATAGTTCTCTGTCCTGAATTGCAGCTTGTGTTTTGGGTCTCTAGGATTCAGTTGCGGGCATAACAGCAGGGGTGGCGGCTGGAGTGGCCACCATCGGCATAAGGACGAGGAACCCGGAACATCAACTGATGGAAGCGAAGCCAACATTCCTCATCGAGAGCTACGACGATCCGAAGCTGTGGGCTGCTTTAGAAGCGCTCGAGGAGAAGGGCGCTTGAAAAATTTCTTCGACGACCCGGGAGGCAGGTAGAGGAACTGCCCATCAACTGCCATTAGCCAGTCCGATTCGATGGTGCGAAACTGCAAGTGGAACTTCGGGATCGCATATTGTTTGCCAGAATCTGTTCTGATTCTGAGAGATGTGTCGTATCACTTTGCTTACAGTCATAGATTACTGAAAGTTCAAGTGGAAACAAAAGAAACGATGCTATTTTCACAACCTCGATCGGTTCTTCCACTTTCATGTACTAATAAGAATTTCCTCTGATATGAATTTGTTCCTTTCACATTATCACTGTCCTACAGAAAGTTGGGTCTCATTGTTCTTTCCTTTCTGTTTACTTCTGGTGGTCTCTTGTGATTAGAAATGCGTGAAACACATCGATGATGGTACAGGATGATGTACGACACATTGCAAAAGAATATACACGCGTAAGCTGTCGTGAAAAACCTAGTATCTTGTTCCATTTTTGCTCCTGAAAAGAAGTCGATGCTCTTTTTGGTAAGCACGAATTCGTGCTCTCTTTCTAATGAATCGCCCAACAGTTCATGGATTGAACTGATGTGACTTTTCATTTGCCGGATTCTCGGCCTTCCCGGTTTCCCTGGATCTGCCGAAGACACCGAGGAGGCAACGAGGTGTTGTAACGGCGGCGATGACCGCAAGCCATTGTGTCAGGGCCGGATGGCCGGCTTGCATCCATCGGCGTGGGTGTATTGGAATGAAAAAGTGTACACTTTGAGGGTCATGTCCAAATTCTTTCGTGTGATGCCGTACAAAAGATGAGCCCCATTACAGATTATGTGCTTCTAAGCGTGTCTTATCTCGCATCATAATGCCTGAAATTTCAAGGAGAATGCATCAAACCAAGCATACTAACTCTGTATCAAAATAGAAAAAACTCACATCCGTGGGACAACTCATACAACTCCAATTCTCAAGAAGGTTTTTGCAATATCGTCCTTCAATTGAATAACATTTAATTTTCGCGGCCGAATTCGCAAAATTCGGAAAGCCCGTGGGAGGAAATTGAAAATACGGCAAAATTCAGGGATGCTCCCGACAGTTGGCAACGTGCGCACAACCAAAGAAGAAAAAAATAAATAATTACGTAATTATTTCTATTAAATAACGAAAATTTAAAATTTAAAAAAAAAAAAAAGCGCCCCTCGCTTGCGCTCTTTTATTTTTGATTCCGCCCTCGGTCTTCCTCTCCTTCGCTCGCGCCACCACCGCCCTTCCTTCCTTCCTTCCTTCCCGTCGCTCGCCGCCGCCGCCGCCGCGGAGAGCTGCTCCCTCGATCGGATCTCGGCGGGGGGCGCGGAGCACCAGGATGACGGTTTCATCCGCCGGAGACTCGTCGGAGAGGTAAGCTCGCTTCCGATTTGAGCCGCATCATTGTCGCCGGATGTCCGTCGGTGGGCGTTTTGTTCGATTCGTCCGGGGCAGCTTGGATCGTGTACGGTGCAGAGTCGAACGCTGCGTCCGTTGTCCCGGTCGTAATCCCGCTTGTTCTGTGTGCGGATCGTGCGCGTCCGTGCTTCTCCGCGAATGTCGGAGTCCGGATTCGGCATTTGGAGTCGTGCGTCGAGTTTGAAGTGTTCGAGCTCGTTCGCCTATTTTCCTGGAGATTCCATTGTTCCGTCCGTTCTAGCATCGTTGACTTAGCATCGTTGACTTAACTCCGTTGCGGTGTCGTTCTTTCTTCGAAATTCTCTCGTGTCGGGGCCGGCATGTTTCGTTGTATTTTAAGCTTGAGCTTTATGAAATTGACGGATCGCTCGTGTCGCTTGCTCTTGGCATCGATAATGTTCATAGCATCATTCACAGTCTCTTCTGATTAATTGCATGTATTTCTTTGGCATGTGATCGACAGACTACTCTTCCTGTTTTGCTTTATGCCTGCTCGTTGATCTTCCTTTGGTCATTCACAGATGGAAGTGTTCAATAGATAGTAGAAAGTAGCACTGTAATCTGATGGACTGAGAAATTAGTTGATAGTTGCGGTCCAGATTCGAAGGATAATTTGGGGATGCGTTCAATTTATGATTACAGATGCAATTCATTGTTTTTTGTTGCATCGCTCAGCACATCTTCGATAAATCTTCCTGAATTAGTGCTGTAAATTTTCTGGTCGGCAATCTTTTTGCGTTCCTTCCTATGATGAATCGAAGGAGCTATGTGGGTAGCCTGGATAATTACCGCTAACCTGAATATTGGTTATTTAGCTACAATTGATAGAGTTGATGGCAGAGTTAGAGAGACATTGATGCTACAGAGTTACTAGATGTTGTGTCTTCATAGATATAATGGGTCTTTACATTTCCCACCATGTCTTTGTAAGTTGGTTCTATTTTGGCAGCACTGCTTCTCTTGTTGGACTTGCACCACTTGAGGCCGTTCTGTTTGATGTTGATGGAACTCTATGCGACTCGGATCCTCTCCACTACCATGCCTTCAGAGTGATGCTCCAAGAGGTGGAGTTTCGTCCTTATTTACAATCATTTTGTGGTGCCTTATCCAAGGAATTATTTCATCCTTTAAGTTGGAGTTCGTTTTTCTTTTCATCGAATCTAGGGACCGTGAATCTTGAGTATCTCTTGATTGCAGATGCATGACCACATGCTTTTGGTTTTTATTATTTGATTGTTTTATGCGCTCTTTCCAAAACAGATAGGTTTCAATGGTGGAGTTCCGATCACAGAGGATTTCTTTGTTGAGAATATTGCTGGAAAGCACAATGAAGACATAGCCAAGGTCCTCTTCCCAGATGATATTCCTCGAGGCCGGAAATTTACGGAGGACAAGGAAGCCTTGTTCCGCAAGTGAGTCTTCCATCAAATTGTACTTCTTTCCTTATGACTCTTTACTCTTCCATCACATCATACTTCTTTCCTTATGAACTCTTTACTCTTCTCAATTTTTTGACATCGAGCTCATGGATGACACAGATTGGTCTTGGAACAACTAACGCCCGTGAGCGGCCTATACAAATTGAAGAAGTGGATCGAAGATCGTGGTCTAAAACGTGCTGCAGTTACAAATGCTCCTAAGCCAAATGCCGAACTCATAATCTCAATTCTCGGACTCTCGGATTTCTTTCAAGCTGTTGTCGTAGGAAGTGAGTGCGAACATGCCAAACCACACCCCGAACCTTACCTGAAGGCCCTTGATCTGCTGAAGGCATCGAAGGAGCATACTCTAATTTTTGAGGTCTGGATCTGACCTTTATTTTTCGTGAAATCCAATGGGATGGTTCACTGTCCTGAATTGCAGCTTGTGTTTTCGGTCTCCAGGACTCAGTTTCGGGCATAAAAGCAGGGGTGGCAGCTGGAGTGGCCACTATCGGCATAACAACGAGGAACCCGGAACATCAACTGATGGAAGCAAAGCCAATATTCCTCATCAAGAGTTATGACGATCCTCAGCTGTGGGCCGCTTTAGAAGCGCTCGAGAAGATGGATGCTTGAAAAATTCTTTGACGGCCAGGAAGGTAGGAGGACCCGCCCATCAACTGCCCCTAGCCGTTTAGATTTGATGGTGCAAAACTGCAAGTTGATAATGATTCGACTTAGGGATCCCATATTGTCGCCAGAATCTGTTCTGAATTTGAGAGATGTTTCGTTTTACTCTCTGCTCACAGATTAGATTACTGAAAGTTAAAGTGGAAAGAGAAACGATGCTGTTTTCACTAATTCGATCGGTCCTTTCACTCATGTATTAATAAGGATTTCCTCCGATATGATTTTTCCCTTTCACATTATCACTGTCTCCCAGAAAGTTGGGTTTAATTGTTCTCCCCTTTCTTTCTACTTCTAGCGGCCTCTTATGATAAGGAATGCATGAAACATCGATGTTAATATAGTACGATGTATGACGCATTGCAAAGAATTTACACACGTAAGGTGTTGTGAAAAACCTTTTATCTTGTTCCTTTTGCTCCTGAAAATAAGTCGATGCACGAAATTCTCTTATAAGTCTTATATTAAGTGACTTAGAATTATAATTTATGGATATGAGAACTTATAAAAATAAATTTATTTGAGTTGATGTACCGTGTCACTACCCCCCATTGAATCAATTTTCTGACTCCTTTCCTTGCCGAATACCACGTTAAGCAACGGCAAAGACGGTGCCTAGGAGCACCGATCTATATGTCTCCACTAAGTACTCGATTTTGCATATCCATTGACATTACAAAGAAAAAAGCAGAAGTGCTAATAGCTAGTGTCCCAATTTTTCTTCTTTGAGGTTTGATGACGGAGGGAAAGAAACTTAGTAGGCTGGAGCCCGACTAGGAACGCAACATGCCGGGCCCGTCCAATTAGCCTGTGAACCCGATGATAACCAAACTAGTGACCTGCTTCCTTCCTACCCGACCCAATTCGGCTGCTTCTTGACCCGTCAATTCGTTTAAAACAGCCTCCTACTCCTAATTAAGAGTGATCAGTTCCATAATGATTGGTTCCTACCTTGAAATTGGAAATTAGACAAAATCAGTTTCCCGTCTACAGAACTGGGAACTGATCTTGTCCACCCTAGAACTGGATTGGACCGGATCGGCCAATCCCAATCCGTTCCCGTATTGTCCTGGGAATTGGTGGTGTTAGTTCTTTTTCAGCATGAACTGCGCTTGAGAAATTGAAAGCCAATAGGCTATCAGTTAATGGATGTTTATGAGGCTTGTGCTTTGGTGATGCGGCTGTTGGAATTTCTGATTCTTCCAATGAGAAGCAAGAGGGCAAAATATACGATAAGCACATTGAGGCAAACTTCAATTTGAGAAGCTTGTTAATACCTATAGCAGCAAATTCGAGCCTCTTGCCGAGTCTTCGCGCACAGGAATCGTGTAACCCTATGTACCGTAGTCAACACCATAGTCAATTTGTGTGCCTCTCACGAAACAGGGACACATGACACCCACCGGGGTCCAGTCCCTGTAGTCGTAAATCGATGGTGTTATGAAGATGCCAGTGCTGAAGCTTGCCGATGTAATCAGGCCATCTTTGGGTTTGGTGTCATGACATTCATGGAGTAGCTAAAGATACTCCGGGAAACTCAGGAATGACTCGGGTTATGAATTCGAGCTCGAGCTTGGCTGAGTTTATATTGATGCTTTTGTATCAATCTGTGGTCTTCCGTGGGGTCCTTAATCAAAGCCGACCCAATGGATGATTAGTGTTCTCATTTTATGGGGTATTGTGGAGTAAGTTCATGGTCTATGTCCCGGTTTAAGTTTCGGTGTCGTTTGTGCTCGTGTGCTTTGAATGTAGCAAGGCTTCATCACGTTTCTCAGCATTTATGAATCCCCTGGATCTTCTGAGGGACAAGACTTCCCTTCGCATCACTTTCTCAAAATTCTTGGACTCCTGCCTCAAAAGTGTTGGAAGTTACCCTGTTTCCGGATCGTCCCATATGACATGGACAGAGAGAGGAAGGAGCTAGAGAATAAGAAAGGTGGTTTCCTTAGGCGGCAATGTGAGGACATTGGCCTGCCTACTGTCAAGTAAGCAGAGCTTGTCTTCAATTCATCTCATTTGGGCTAAATCTTGAACACAGGCACCGAAGCAGCAGCGACTGCCTCTGAGTGCGGCTCTAACCGTGTCGATGAACCAGAAGAAAGGAGAGTAGAAAATGTGGCAAGAGGTGATTTCAAAGATGAAAATCGGCGGATAAGGCCAGAAGAAAAGCCGGAGAGGAGTCCCGAGGAAAGAACCGTGGCAGTAAGAAGCACTGCTAATCGGCGGTTGGCTGAATCGTTTTTCTTTATGCAACAGAACAGTTGGAGAATGCTGACCCAGTTCCCACTCTGGCTGACTAGCGGTGAGGATTCCATTCCAGGAGACTGTCCCCTCAAATGTCCCAAATTTAATTATTGATCAAAGACGATGACCTTCTAAAACGCATTCTAAAGGCAAAAAGGTCGTCGTCGTTCATTCTAAAAGGTTGTGCATTTCTTAGCGATATCTTAGCCTTTTTCTTTGGTGATGAGCGACAAATTGGCGTTGGCAATCAATCGGAGAATGCCCCCCGTGATTTGCATCTCGTTAGGCGTGACACCCACAATCAAATTACTTGGCAAGGCAGAGATGATTTTGATTAGAATCGGAAGGTTCGAAATTCTTCGCAAAGTGTATCGATCGTTTAATCAATGTACTAATAAATGGGTGGTTATTGTGCGGCCTAATGCCCGGAATTATAAGAACGGCTTACACCAGTCGACGTGCTGAATAATGTGCTGAATGGATTAACCATGACGATTAAATAAGGATATCATATCACATTATCTAACGGGCCAGGCCCGTGAACCCGAAGATGACCGGCCCATTGACCCGATTCCTTCGGACCCGACCCGGCTCTGCGGCTTCGGTTTGAAAACAGCCTCTTCCTTCTCCGATCGCCCCGAAATTAAAAAAGGACTCCAATCGATCGGGTATCGCGCCAAGCGAACGTTGCTTGCGACGTAACAAAGCCTCTCTCTCTCTCTCTCTCTCTCGCTCTCCGCATGGCGGCCTCGTCGGCGGCCCAGAACCCCGCCATGCCGCCCCCGCCGCCGCCCTCCTCCTCGATCGCCGGCGTCGCGGGGGGGCACCGCACGGACACGCCACCGCCGCCGCCGCCGCCGAAGACCCTCCGCGGCCTCAACAAGCCCAAATGCATCCAGTGCGGCAACGTCGCTCGCTCCCGGTAATCGACTCGATTCCCCTTCTCCGATTCCGCTGCTGGTTCTCGAAAGGCGTCGCCTTTTTTCTCTTGTCGCGCGTTCTTTGTGTTGCTCCGGTGCTCGTGTTACTGCGGTTTCGTGTTGTCCAGGGAGTTGTTTGGAGGTAATGGTCAGGAATTTGCCCGCGAGTGTTTAGGTTGAAGTAGGCTATGGGCTCTGATGGCCTGGGGGGACGGCTCGCTCGTGAGCGAGTATATCGTCCAGGCTGTGTGCGTATAGGAGGATGTGTGTTAGATTTCGCAGGTGGTCAGTTGCTGATGATGCTCGAAGCCGACCGAATTGGTGGGTCCATTGGGGTGGAGCTGAATCTGCAGGCAGCTCTTTTGCCTATATGGCTGTTAGATGCTTATGTTAGTAATTAGGGTAAAGAAATAGGAGATATCAAGCTCACAAAACGGATCGTGATTTGAAAAACTTACCTTAGGAGTCTCTCTTTGCCGTTTCGTGCGTAAGTTTAGGAGCTTCTGGCAGGTATGGTAGGTTTTGCGAAGTAATTCTCGGTGACGGGTTTATGGTTCCTCATGTGAAGTCATTCATATAGATTAAGTGGGCCATCCATTGATTCCATTTCCGCTATTAACACGTCGGCAGGTGGGCTTTAGCGCACCGCTTATCTTTTATGTTTCTGGTATCTTTGGTAAGGCTTCCTTTTTGGGGAAACTGAAGGAAAAAGGAACTGTTTTGGGGGGAGGAGGTGCTGTCGGTTGCTCGGTCTATGGTTGGAGGGCTTTTTCCCCCTCCAAACCAAGGTTCTTGTTTGTAATTGGTCAGAAGGGCCAAGTTCGCGTCTGGAAGTTGAGAGCAGAGTTGACTAAAATTCAAATTTTCTTTACATAGTTTGTACATAAATCAATATTCTCTCCGGCATATTTATTTTCTCTTGTTAAGAAGTTATGGCTCTTCCAGTCGGCAATTATCACGACTCCGTGTTAAGGACAATGCGGGAGCAGGTGTTTTAATCAGAGAGCTCTTTCATGAGCTTTTATTTATTGATACGTATAATCTTGTACACTTGCCCAATATTAGCTTATCACCTGTGAGCATAGGCATACTGCTAGCAAGAGTGGGTTGTGTAAGACTTTCATAATGAATGGTCTGCAATTTGCTGGTTTTAGTAATGGTAAATGAAGGGAGGACTTGGTTCCGCATATTGAAGAAGTTAAACGATTCGATTGAAAAAGAAAAAGAAATTAGAAAATCAAATTGCACAAACAATTTTACATAGAGGACCAAAGCGTAGATTTAACCGTTAAAGTCTTGATCAAAATCTTATGTGATAATGATTCCTCAATCTGGTACCCAAGAAATTATTTGCATTTGATCTAGGTTTTTAAACCTTTTCGTGATGTAATTGTAATTGATTCAGTTATAGGATTGATATGATTGCGTCTTTACTGATTTAATTTCTATACAATATGGTGTACATTGATCTCAAGAGTTGTATAGTTTGTTATACTTTCTAGATTCTAGCTCTTTGTATTTTTTGTACAACGGAGGTAACCTTTTAGACTTTCTAGATTCTAGCTCTTTGTAACTTTTGTACAACGGAGGTAACCTTTTTGGTGGTTCGTACCTTTCTCATATTGAAGAACTTTCCTTTTGCTTTCAAGACTCAAATATAAACAAGTTCTACATTGATTATAGTTGTCCTTGTTGGTAGGACTGATGATACCCGAACCATAATCATGTAATTATTACCAATGATGTGTGTTTCACATCAAGATCTTACAAATTGTATGTTGCATAATTTGACTTTCCATATGGTTAATGCAAGCATTTAAAGTGAAAGAATTGTGTCTCCTTATGCTGTTAAATTAAATATAGCAAATCTCATTGCCATACTCACAGCATGGATTGCAAATGTTTGGGGACATTACATTACGTCAAGCCTAAATTCTATTTCTCAAACTTGAGCTTGCACATTTGCAAATTGCTTTATATTGACATTGTTCCACTTTCTATGTTGACATAGTTATAACCAAAAAAAACGTATAAATGCCTGGAGTCCTCGTCGAGAGATCATAAATGCACTTGATAACGCATTTAATATATTTTGGGAAAGAGAAGCTGGTATTGATGTACTAATTTCGTTGTAATATCTGAGGTTGTGATCTTTGCCCATTTCGAGAGCATATTAATTGTCTTGGAGGTGCTATTTATGTTTATCCACCGACCAATAAAATACCGATATAGTTCAAACGTACATTACACCAATGAGTTGTCTGGTCATGCCTTGATATAGCTTGCAGGTTGTGGTGGCGAGGGAATCTACGCACGATTTTGTTAACGATGAGACAAATGGAATTATTGTGCTTTGATTTTGAGAATGTGGTGATTTTTTTGAAGATTTTGAAACAATATCTTTCTCCCCTTAATCTCCATTTTGATCTGTTGAGGTTATTGTGTAGGTGTCCTTACCAGTCATGCAAAAGTTGCTGCTCCAAAGCTCAAAATCCCTGTCATATTCATGGTATGCTACTTTTCAAATACTGTTGCCATGCGAGTTTAGGGATGTTATCAAGGATTTAGGATGTTGATGCTGCGAGGATGATGTTGCTCGATAGTATCCCGAAACAATACATCCTGCTCTCCGCTTCTGAGTTTTAAATGTAATGACGTTTTTATGGGCAATTGGGATCTAATTGTTATGCTGGATATCACAACATTTTTTTATGACAGAAGATGACATTTATGATTAGGAAGGTATACTTCATTGACATTTGACTATACAATGGTAGAGAAAATGCTTTTCTTATGTATTTTGTGTCCGAACATCTACAATATGGAGGATGCCATTGAAGTTGTAGAATTATAACATGTAAAATAGAAAATTTATTGGACTCTTTATAAATCATAACAAAGACACGTCCTGCATGTCCTGTAGAGTGTTTTTTTTCTTAATTTCTTTACATGGTCATGCTACTCTGTCTCTAAATTTGGGTATGAAGTACATGTTCCTATTCTATGTAGCATTGACAATCTTCTATTTGAGATTGAAATAGATGTCACAGAGCGAGCCGAGTTTGTCATGATGAAAACTGAGAAGTTCATGCTTTATATTCTACCTTATCTTGTTTAGTACGAACTACTGCTGGTATTATTACTGCCGTAAGTGATTAGTCATTGTTGCAGTAATCAACGTGGTGCATTCTGCATCGATTTAGAGGTCAGCAGAAGCAAATGTCAAAAGTGGACTGAAGAAAACTTTTACTTGCGAAAGATGCAGTTTATCCATCATAAATCTGTACATCCTCTGATGTTTTTCATGACCAGGGATTCAGCACTATCAAAATTGTCAATTCAGCTGTAATCTTATTTGATGATAATTGGTTGTGGGAAAAAGAGAAGTAGGTTGAAGAAATGGTTTGCGTGTTTGCTTCAGTAGACATGTGTCTCATGACGTCTGACAATTTGGATGAATAAATGCTAAAGCTGTGTGAATGTGCTATGCAGAAGTGAAAATTGAGATTTGTGAATTTGTTCGCAAAAGCTTATGATAGTATTTTCTTTTGTCATGGCCATTTATTCCTGATGTTGCCATCCTCCTTAATTAGTCGTTAGAGATGCTCAGCTTCTCATGATCTATTGTATTTTTTTTAGTACTTACTTGCCATCCGTGCAGTTTTGAAAGCCAATGCAACTTTTCCAGAGAAGAACCCACCTTCAAGCTCTCCTATCTTTAGTCAGCAGGCAACTGAATCATCTTCTTCAGGGTAAGTTGTCAGTGTTTATCACCAAGGGATGCACATCACCTGCTTTGTTGAAGTTTCAGCTCTAATTGCTCATCAGTATAAGTGACTAGTCTACTGTAGTTTTTATTTTTCATATTCATCCAATAGAGATGCTTACATTGATTAGACATTTGGTTTTGAATTTTTCTACTTTAACGTCATTAAAAAATCTGCCAATTTTCCCATGTTTAGTTGGTCATTGAGTAAATTTCTTGGTGGATGTACTATTGGAACATCCAAGTGCAAAGTTATATTCAGATTTAAAGGAGATGCTGCTTCACTCAGTGATTTGACATTATTCTCAAAAAGCGGCTTTACTCAGGGTGTGATCTAATTTGTGATCTTGTTCTTAGAGATAACTTTTTTGAATATGGAAGAATGAAATTTTAATTGGACTGGTTTAGTTATGACGTGACTATAATTCTGTAGGAGTGGCAGTTATATGCAGTTAATGATCAAGGAAAAATTGTGGTCTTGAAAATGATCCATTGAAGTAGGCATCTAAGCTCATCACTTTTGTAGTAATAAACTGGAATTTTCGATCTCCACGTCAGACTTTAGTCTGTCAATGCATGTTTGCTGCAGATAAAGAAATAATAGAATGTGACATTAGATGCTCATTAGTATATACAATGACTGGGGTACTCTTGGGTCCAGGTTTAGACGTGTCTTCCTGGATTGACTTTTTCTTTCAATTTTTTGCTTAATCAAAATTTCCCAGCGCACACGGTGTGATTTCTTTTAAACTCAAAACATTTGAAACTTTTGCAAAATGCAAATGTCAGACATGTAGATTGGCACATTATACTTCCAAAATTCTTTGAAATTTGTGTAATATTTTTCAATTTTGGCGGGAAAACAAAATAGTACAATTTGGTTTTACTGTAGCTCAAACAAACAGATATGGACATGGATAGAGTCAATCAGCTCACTGGGCATGCTATCTTTCAAGCTTGTTATTTGTCGACATCCTAAAGCAATCTATTCACTGCTTTAAATGAAAACAGCAAAGCTTTATGCAGTAAGTTGTCGCGCTTTATCACCAAATGACATGGTTGTTAGTATCAGAAGATTTTGGCTGTGTTATTTGACTATATTCATCTGAGACACAAGAAGTTAAATCTGAAATGTAACTTCTTATATGGAGTAAACTGTTGGGAGTATTCCCTTAGTTCTCACGAATTCTTTCTTGGCTTCATTCTCTTAGTTTGTGCATAGTGTTTTCCATTTCGTCATTATATTTTTTTTATTACTTGAAATGTTTTGTACTTTTAACAGCTGCTTCAATTCACTGACTTGCCTATAGCTAAGTATGTGGTCTGGTGAGAATGAAACGTGATTTATATCGAATTACTTTTTTGTGACTTTCTTTCAGGAGTTCACTGAGAGTTGCATCTCTTCGGCAACTATCCAACAATTTTTCCCAATTTAATAATGTGCAAATGCCATTGCGTTCTAAGAAGCCATTAACCAGAAAGGTATGCATAATTGAAGTTATCTAAGTGTTGAATCTTTGTTAGATTGTGTTTCAATGGTTTGGCAATACATGTTCTTGACTGCGAGAGCTTTTTCAGGATGCTGCGGCTATAAATGAATGGAGGTTTGCCAAGTTAAAGGAGTTCAAGGATCAGCTTATCGAGGTAGAGAACGAATCTTTTGACCGATATATGCAGAATGTTAGCCTACTAGAAGAGGCATTTGCTCTGGAGTTTTTAGCCAAAGGTTCTGGCCAAGATGAGTCCTCTACATCAATATCGAGCCTCACTTGTGGGGAGGAGAAGAGCTTTGTCCTCTCAGAGATGAAACTGAAGCTAAAAGCGAACCCAGTTAGGAAGGAGAATTTGAGAAAGAGGATTCATGGTGTCATTGATCAAGGGTTGAGGAAACTTCAGAAACTTGAGCTGAATAATCAGGCAAATTTCTCAGTTGCCCAAGGTGCACTGAATGACAAGCCCAAAATAAATGGTTTTCAGATTGAAAGAGCTTTGATTATCCATGATCTAAACGAGAAGCTGAACAAAGCACGGAATGAGGAGGATTTAAAATCTTGCTTGGATATGCAAGCCCAGTTAATTAGTCAGCACGTGGGGTTGGGGGCAACAGTAGCAGAAAACACCAAGCCATCCCTGCCTGCACATGCTGCCGAAGGTGATAAAAAAAGGGGGTCTGGATCTTCTTTTGCTTTACCGAAGTCTGTAAGTGCTGCTGAGATTGATCAAGAAACTCTCAACATCATCAGCGCTCACTTTTCTTCTCTTGAGCAGATAGAAAATCTGTAATATGACTTGGAGGTAGGACACCGGCCAAAGGCTGAATTTGAGGATGAAATAACATGACATTGTTATTTGTTGTACTGGAATCGGTTCCGTTAGTTAGTTTTACGTCCGAGCACCCTTTTGGAGTCTCCTCCTTGCTGTGAACAGCCATGTTTTGAGGGTTATTAGTGCCGATGTAATTTAGTGTCGCAATGTTTGGATACTCTTGTTACATACATAAACTCTATTTATAGCTTGCAGATGATAGCTTTGGATGCATATGTGGGAATTGCTCACACTTCACGTCGTTCGGAGTCCAAGGCAGGCCAAAGCTATGCCGGCGATACTGTTGTTGTGACCTTCAGATTGTTCACTCGACACCAAAATTGCCATGCCTTTACTTTGTGCTATACGCTTTGAATCTACATGATAGGACTGTCCACGAAGTGAAAATTGATTCGAATGAGCTGGTCTGGGCTTGTCTGTTGGGCTCAAGTAACTTCAATTGGCCTTCTGAATATATAATGCCCGTTGGTCTTTTGTTGGCTTGGACTAGGTTATCTCCAATGCTGTGTGGGTTAAGTTGCCAAGCTTGGTGTAATTGGTACCGAATAGTTTATTCTTCTTTTCTTTGTATTTTTTAATTCTCTTCCAAAGTCTAAAAAATAGAAAGTCTTCTTCAATCAAATGAACACGTGGCTGCCTAATGTCCTATCACGTTTATTTCCTTAGGGAACGTTATGGCCAACCAAATGGGAAAATAAACTTGGGAGGAAGCAAATTGGTAGTGGGTTCATTGAATGCCCGCTCAATTTTTAATTAG
Source organism: Syzygium syzygioides (assembly GCA_031216285.1). Taxonomy (NCBI): domain Eukaryota; kingdom Viridiplantae; phylum Streptophyta; class Magnoliopsida; order Myrtales; family Myrtaceae; genus Syzygium; species Syzygium syzygioides. Next base: position 25,516,997 of record CM062245.1, read on the forward strand.
CCTTTTATTGAAAATCCAGAGCTCAGGCAGACGCAACACAATAGGCACATTTCAACCGCCACCACAGACGAAGGTGGGGTGAAAAAATAGAAATAGAATAAGGGGAAAAAGGAAGAAGAAGAAGATGGGAAAGCCTAATCATGAGATGGCCAAGCACAATCCTTTGTAAACACATGTCTTCAGTTCAAAGTGAAATCAAATTCAAGCTTGAATTCTTGGTGCTCTGTTGGAAAGATTCCAAAATGGGCTCTTAAAGGCAAAAATACCATAATGACAAAGAAAAATTCCATCGTTGGGAATTCTCTCTCTCTCTCTCTCTCAAAGCTCCTTTCACAACCATTTTAGCTTTGGAGGTTTTTAATGGGGGGGATGGTGCTTTTCTTTGCTTTATTCTCTTTCTTATATATGCTTCTCAACCCAACACTACCTTTCTTGGTGGATTTCTCTTTTCTCTGTTTCTATCATCCAAACCCCTCAAAACAAGGCTGTCAAGTGTCAAATGCTTTCAGTTTCAATGGCTCTCTGCTCATCTCGAGTTCTCAACATCACCTTTTCTTTTCTTTTTTCTCCTTCCCCTCAAAACAGCTTTTCTCTAACCCTTTTTATCATCAAACCCCACATTATCTTAGCCGCTCATTTCAACCTCAGATTTTCAAAATAGTCATGAAGGGAATTTTCGGTTCCCTCATGCTCTGCACTGTTAGTGTTAGCCACAGAGAAGTGAATCCACTAAAGTTGCGCAAGATCTCAATGAGATTATACAAAAAGATGCCACGTCCATCTTGGTGACAATTCCCGGTAGTCGATGTCTAAAGTAACCCATAAGTTCCCCCACCTTTAGATCTCGAGGTGTAGACATATATTTTGCTTTTACCCCCACTTTATTTCACTTAATAAGTGTGACAAAGAGAGATCTCTTAAACATATGATGGAACTTGCTTGGAGAAATCCACAAAAGAACAGATGGGTCATAATGCGGGTATTGCCCCAAAAATAGCGCAAGAGACTATTTCGACGTAGCAATTCAATTATGTGAGATCGTACCATTATTATTATTATCAGACGAATCATGATGTGCACCGTCTCCTCGCTCCTCGGTCCTCATCACACACCCTATTCAATTGAGTCCATCAGATGTTACACAAAGTTGAAGTCTGACCAAAAAGTGTTGCAGGTGATGGCAATAACTATGGGGCAAACAGCAAACACCAAAGAGAGCATCACATGGCCATGGTGATCTCTGGGCTCCTCTTATTATGTGCTTGGATATAAAAACAAGGTTGTTTAAAAAAAGTACATGAAAAAAATGAAATAATAAAAGCTGATGGCTATCAAGAAAGCTGATATTGTCAAAAGAATGCATCATCCTTCCGTGATGCCCATTTCTTCCTCTTCAATGAAAAGTTTTTCGTGCTAATTTTCAGCCACAAATCGTTTTTTTTTTCCATTTATTTTGTTATGACTATTGGCTAGATCATACTCATCCGTTATTGAGTTTTTTTGCAAGATGTCTATCATGTACGCACTCTAGCTAAGTCCCGTTGGGCCACATGGTCTGTCAACTCCAATAGAAATGCCTATTATATTTGCCATCCAATTAGCTATGTGAGAGCACAAGAGACCGACCATAGTTTTCGGCTACAGATTGAATTTTCTTTTTCTGAAATATTTAAATGATAAGAGTCGTGTTTTTTAACATCTTTGTTGCTCTTGTTGAGGATTACTTTTGTTCTACGTATTCATCTTGGCAAGATTTGCATCTCTATTCTCTCTCTATGTTCACCTCTCTTGAATCATGTCACATGTCATCACATAAAATATTCAAGGAGCTTTGAATTGTTGATAGAGATTTGCTTCTCAAAGCTGCATTCCCACTCCTCCCCTCCCCTCTCTTTTTTTTTCCTTTATGACTTGTCACAACCTCAGAGGGATCAAATCGAGTCATTTGGCATCTTTATCGTTTAACCACAAAAGAACTCATGCTCACCGTACCAAGTTATGAGTATTATTGAGCACCTTTATTCAAACATTTGTGTATTTTAACTCTGTTGCTCTTTTCAGTGAAGTCGTGTAAGTTTCCAAGAGCTTTCCTAATTTTGGTGGGACAAGTTTAGGTGCGTCTCGTGACCTCTCATCCATCCTTATTGTCAAATGTCAATAAGATCACTGGGAATTGGACAAAAAGTTTAGCCTGCCTTCCTTGCACAAATGCTGATCGATCGATGAAAACGAAAGCCAGAACAATCTTTCTTTTTTTCTAAGTTGACCAAATCAATCTCCAGGCACTTCAACATGGATGGCCTGAATCATATTCCTGCTTTCATTAAAAAAAAAGTTTGGATAGGTTCAATTCACTTCCAAGGGAAAAACAAATTTAGGCGTTTTGATCTCTACCACCCACCCTTTGATCATCATCGACATGGCCATTCAGATAGATCCTTAACCAGTTTAGTAATTAATGAACTCAACCATTTCAAACCCAAAATTCTTCTAAGGATGACAGGCCATGAGCACCAGCATATAATGGTCTACTGTCATGGAGGATAGCGACAGGAAAAGGATGACTCTTCCGGATTAGTTGGGTAACTTTGGATGGTAAGCCAGATGTAAGCAGATAATTTATTTTTGTGATTAACTATTGCCTCACAGGGTCCTATTCCTGGGGCTCTCAAGGCCTTCAAAGGCTGCTATTTGTCTTTCCATCTCACCAATACAGCCAAAAGAAAACGATGCGATGATGAAAGCGGTTGAATCAAGAAGGGTTACTTGAGTTTGATTGCTTCATTGATAATTGAATTTTCTGAGATTGGGTCAATATAAGCAGGCGGAGCGCTAGAGATTTGCTCCTTTGATGGTTCTGAGAAGACACACAGACAAGGTCTTCCAAATACGCCTTAGGGTTTCTCTCAGAGGTTACATCCAAATTCATGTGACTAATCGTTCGATTCGCACATTAGATTAGCATATAATAATGTTAAAAGCATCAAAGTGACTCATGGTTAAGTATATATTTATTAGATTGGCATAAGATAACCTTACAAATTATGATAAGACATGTAGGACCAAAATGAAAAATAGCGGAGATTATTATAATATTTAATCCTATCGTTCGCGTCCAGCACATGTCATGGAGGTGTTAATTTTTGTATAGTTTTTTTAAATTTTTAATTAGTGCAGACCTATTGGGTTCTGGATTGTGAAATTGGTTTATGTAGAGAGGGTATCAGATAGAGATGGCAATTGAGGGTCTTTTTTCTAGATTACAAACTTTGACCAATCACAAGAAATATTCAAAGAGAGATTGTCCAATCTTTGCCTCAGTGGCTAAGCATTTGTTCAAAAGGGTTCTTTGTCATGGTGGACAGCATCCGAGAAACGTTATGTTCCACGAATCACTTGAAGAGCTCAGGACCTAGTGAGGAAAAAATAAACAACCTTATTATTTTTACCTGGAGTTGGTGATGCAAAGGATGATCATTTTGACCCAACAACAGAAAGTGGGTGGTCATCAAAATCTATCACAACTGTGGATGATAAAAGGAAAGGAGGGAAGCAACATGGAAGGCCAAAAAAAGATACCCCTCGAAGAGATTGTCCGTCCATAGGAGAATCTCCATTGCGTATGCAAACTCCATATTAGTGCATTCGAATTGGGCTGTTGGGACATTTCCAGCTCAGGAATTGAAGTTTTTTTGGTAAGGTTTTTAATTTTTTGGTAAGGGCTCAGGAATTGAAGTTCATCCATTCTAATCCCATTAATTATGTGCGAATTACGCCGAGTTAACACAATCAAAAGTTCGGACTTAACCAATTCATTGAACTTTCAACGTGTTCCATGAGCTCCAGATAGGCAAGTTTTTGCGCCTGCCCTCGTAGATTATAAAAAAAAATCATGTGTTATGCTTGACAAACATTTAAACTTTAATGTAATCTTGGCATTAATAGATGGCAATTTATTCCGTTACGTTTGAAAAGAATTGAGAAAAGGGTATAGACAAGAAAAACTTTACAATATGCACACATAGAAAGAACCACCCGCCTGGGTGGCGCTGCTGGAGCGCGCACTCTTCCTCTCGCAAAAGGTTGAGTGTTCGAATCCCGGGCGCCGCAGGGTGACTTAACCGGTGGCACGTGTGTGGTGGCTAGCACGTGTCGCCCCCAGGGTTTACTTCCCGGCTGTCGGCCGTGCGGGGGTTCCCTGGGTTACCAAAAAAAAAAAAAAGTAAAATAGGAAAAAAAAGGGGGGGATGAAGTCAGTAGCGCTTATAGCAGATGTCATTAACATATTCATTTAAAAATGCAATAATGCTATGATTCTTTTATTTATTTATTTGGCCAACACAATAACGCTATGATTCAAACAAGGCACCTATAAACTCTCGACAGATATATATATATATATCATAAAAAATAAAAAAAGAAAGCAAGAAAGAAACACACCCCTACAAGCCTACGATTCAAAAGATTGAGCTGTTGGAATGATCTGTGCTTCTCTTTTCTTTTCTTTTTTTTCGGCCATTCAATCACATTCATGATGAGACACCATTAAGGACAGAAAAAAGAAGCAACGTAATTTGATAAAGAAAAACACGATCAAACCGACCAAAGTGCATGCAGGAATAAACTTGCTAGAACAGGCACAGCAATGTCAGCCACTCTTTTATGGATGCATCATTTGTGTTGTTTACAGTGAGATAAACCACCCTTAATCTACTTGTCTTCTTCCTAATCAGTGGAGTCAATACAATTTTTTTAATATTGACCAATGTTAAAAGCACTCGACGTTCGGTCGGGAAAATCTGGCCATCTACCCCCACTGATTTCACTGAAGCTAAGCTTCTGGTTTAAAAAAAACGAAAAAGCTTCTGGTTTAAGACCAAATTAAAATTAAAAGGAAATAAACATCCGACTTTGTCGACAAGATTGATCCCATGTAGCACGCCACAACATTAATCATAATCATCGTTGTCTCGTACCATCTCCATTTTGGTGCTAATCCCATTCTCTTGTGTTCTTTTCAATGCCTTGAGTCAGAAGCTGCAAAAGAGATGGCAAAAGGATGATGGAAAAATCTCATATCTTACACCTTAACATTAATGAACAGAGAAATTAAATAAAAAAAATTCAGAGAAAAAGAACAAGATGCTGTGCAGGACAACATGCCATTAGATACTTCATGTGGCCCCTCTCACGTGCACGAAACATGGCATGCTTCATCTCAAAAATCTTTCACCTGGGTAAATATAAAACCCCTAAGTGGGCCTCATCATCTTGCATATCGCCTCTTGTCTAGTTTGTGCTTAGTGTTTCAATCTTTTCCATATTTCCCCCCTACTTGAAAAAACAAATCGGCTATATATAGGAAATAAGAACAAAATTCACTGGTGGTAAAGAGGATATACCAACTCAAACTTCTATAGTGTGAGGAAGAATAAAATGAAAAATATTTCTCAATTGATGTAGAGATAGAAGCTACAAGAGGAAATAGGGACACCTCTCATCAAATGCAATGGAGACAAATTAGATGGCCAATTTATGAGTTTTGGCGTGTCAAATTGGGTCGGGTACCGATGTACCTGCCTTAGTACTATATAAGTTTTAGCCCAGATGCAATTGGGGTGGGCCCAATCACTCCTTCTATTTTTTTTTTCTTCCTTTTTTTCATTTTTGTGAAAGAGGTCAATTTTGCGTTTTCTAGTCTTCTTTTAGCTACCATCACACATCCCCTCCATGAAGAATCAAGACTCAAAGAAAGGGTTACCTACACGCAAGGTAAAATCTCATGTGAATTACATCTTCTTCTTTTTCTATCTTTTGATTGTCACTCAATTAACATAATTCCAAATGGGATAATGACACAAATAGTCCCCGAACTTTGGCTTAATGTGTAATTTGATCCCTAAATTTTAAATTTGTTCAATATAATCCCTGAACTTTAGCCTAATGTTCAATATAGTCCCTGAACTTTTAATTTGTTCAATGTAGTCCCTGAATTTTTGGTACATATTCAATTTAGTCACTAAACTCTATGAAAATACATAATACAGTCCCTGAACTTGAATTAATAGAAGGTTTACATTGAATATTTTTATAAAATTCAGGGAATAAATTGAACATATAAAAAAAGTTCAGGGACCAAATTGAATAAATTGAAAATTTAAGGACCACATTGAACATTGAGTTAAAGTTCATGGACTATATTGAATAAATTAAAAGTTCAGGGATCAAATTGCGCATTGAATCAAAGTTCAAGGACTGTTTGTGTCATTTTCCGATTCCAAATTGAAGAAACTAAATGCAAGGTTTATCCAATCTCTGCGTGGGATAGCAACGTCTTTGAGTTACATGAGATCATGATAAATTCAAGAGAGAGAGATGTACGATGACTTTAACGCGGGAATTTATTGGTGTTTTTTTTTCTGGGTGTGGGCCTTTGGGAATTACTAGTCGAAAAGCTTCGAAAATCGACATTATTATCTATGGAAATAAGATTAATTTCCGGTTCACAAAACATCACGAAAACCTTCGAATTTGAGATTGGAGGGCTGGTAGTGGGCAACTAACTCACACAGCATGCATCAATATCAAAGGGCACAAGGGATGGCTGGGAAGGACAGGAACACAGGGACTTTTCGATTTTGGTCCTTTGTTGTGGTAATAATAGTATCATATGGACCTTCTATATTTGCTTGGGGTCCACAAATAATGAAGAGACCAGCCTTGGACAGGATCTTATTAGATTTACTACGTATAATGACATGCACTATTTTGACAAAATAAATAATACTATGTAGGAGCAATTTCCACTTCAAAACAAAAAACTGTAGGGTAAAAAAGGTTTTTTAGTTGCCGGATAACGACGTGAACATGTGGAAGAGATCAAGATGCACGCGAGAGGATATGTGTAAGAGCCTAAAGCAATGTGTTTTTCATATTCAACGGGAGGATGATTGAGAAATGTAGCAAATTGGTAGGAGCTAAGCTAGCTGCATGAGATGGACTCCATTATATATTCATGCCGTGCCTTAATTTTCTGCGGTATAAAGTAGACATGAGCATTAGAGCATCTCATTAGAGCAATTGCGAAATTATCAGTTGACCGACTCAATAAGTATTAATTGAAAACGTGTACAAACAACCGTAATTCCCCGATGCGTGAGCTATATATGAAACATAGCATGAAGCGACTTTAATACTGAAACTTCATTACTAGATAATTTGACACTCTTGACTAAACTTTCTCACCGTTTGAGTGTATATCATAAGATGAACCATAAGTACTAAGTAACAACTTAGAAATTCTGTCAATTCCTAACTGTTATTCTACGGTTTAATTTAGCAGAAATTTTGTCGCAAAAAATAGACGAATTATCAATAGAGATTAGGGTCCCTTGTGAGCATCGGTTTCCATCGATCACTTAATGATATTCCTTTTATTCGATATGCGATTCGATTCATTTAACTATTATTAAAAGCTATTTGGAGGCTCTCGCCCATTCATCTCTTGAGGGAAACCTTTTACCTATACGTAGTATCACTTCTTTAGCACTACTCATGTATGTTTGATCAAAGGGAATGCATGTGATTGGAAACCTAAAGAGCAAAAAGAACCGAATTAATAAATCCTCATGAAAAGAAGAGGATTGGTAATGACATAGAAGGAGCTGAGTGGGATAAGATAGGGCAATTTCCCCATCTTCCTACTTTTTCACCCGCACACACCAATTATTATACTAAGTTAGGTGGGCAGGAAGAGGGAGATAGGGATATGTGCCAAATTAATTAAGGAGAGAGAGGGAAAGATGATGAGAAAGGACAGAAGATGAATGTCAACACCCAAGAAAGAGGGCAAAGCTTAGGCATTGTATGTATGACACAACGTGGAAGCAAAGCAAAGGAAGATTCTGACACCATTTTGGTTTGAATCAGAAGACGGGTAGTGCGGAGTGGGGTAGGAAGTTGTAAGGAGAGTGACTTTGCTATATATAATAGTAGTCCAAGCCCAGCAAAAACTAAGGAAAAAAAAAGCAAAAAAGAAGTAGAAGAAGAAAAATAGAAAGGTGACTTTGATGGAACAATTCATAATGGGGCTGAGGTGGGGATGAATTTGCATACGTGCGGAAGAAGGGGGTGATCGTTAATTGACCAAATCCTCACCATGCCTTCTCACGTCATCTTCTTCTTGCTGTACTATTTCCCACAGGCTTTGACTAGGGAAATAACAGGGGTAACAAGTTAGAAAGACACGATTGGATTGACATTTTCCTATCTCTTTTTCTTAGTATTCGAGATTTGGTTTTTACTTAATAAAAAAGTGAACACCGTGAATATTTAAAAATCGATATGTAGACATTTAAAGACCATTTATGATCGTATAGAAAAAAAAAGTTTTATGGAAAAGTCAACGAGTTAGGTGTTTTTTTATTTTTATTTTTTCTTTTCACCCTTATAACAACCGAAATGTGATTTTCGTATAACGTAGAACAATTAAAATTTGTCAAAAGATTCGAATATTGATAACTAGAGTTGTTCAGGGTTTTAGTTTCCAAAATAAGATGAGAACTCCCTTTTTCCATTTGTTTTGCCAAAAGAACAAGATAGTAAACTTTACATGCATTGCAAGCATAGCAAACCTTCTTGGCTCCCTTTTTCTCTATTATATAAAACAAAGAAATAGTTATAGCCCAAGTCTAGCTGAACGATGCCCACTTGAGGGGTTTTCAACCGTCATCGTCAAACTTCGTGGCGACAAGGTGAGAGATGAAAGGGAGATGTGAATCCTAAAGCTTTGCAGACTTTCCAACTTCAAAAACATGGAAGTTGGGGTCTATCAATTCTTTCGTTTTTCACCCGACAATCTTGACAAAAACAAACTTGGTTTGGTCAGGTTTTCGGACATGATGGCAAAGGCCCCACACATGACATGAATGGAGAGAGATGCCACGACGTTCGAGATAATGCAAAAGGCGAAGATTCTCATTTCATTTTTTCGTTTTTTCACTTTTTTCACATGCAGAGTTCCTAAAAATGGACAACCTATAGGGGTGAAAAATTTAGGGAAATGAAAAGAAAAATGAGAAAAAAAGATGCAGAGGTTTGATGCAGGCAGCTGTAGGAAAAGACATCAAATCGTTTTGGTTTGCTGTGTTGTGCGAGGTTTGATGGATTCTTACACAGGAAAAGAACGACTCTTGTGAGGAGGGACTGAGGACCGAGGGTGGCTTCTCTTTAATTTTGTGTTCTTTTTGTTTTCTTGCATGTGTTTTTGTCCGACGCGTGAACGTTTTATTTATGAATGCTTCTCTCGATTTGCTAGGGGCCAACGTACATGGCATCTTCTTTTCTCCTGCCCGTTGGAGAGAGAGGACATCGTGTCAAGTTGGGTTAATTATCAACGGGACGATGCGCCAAAGAAAGTATGGTGGGGGACTCAACTCCTAGTGAAGGCGAAATTTCTTTCTAGTTTTCAGGGGTCTCGTGTTGGTATAATACTCGGTTGCATGCCATGGAATAACGAGAGTGCAAAATGAGATTATTCGAGTATTTTAAGAGGCCCAAACATCCAAAGTTGAGAGGAAAATTATCGGAAAAGTCATAAACCTATTGAATTTTTGCTAATTTAGTCATAAATTTTTTAATGGTATTAATTTGGTTCTAAATCTTTTGACGTAGAGCCAATTCAGTCCTTTCAGATTATTTTGATCAGATATTATTGACATGAACGCCTGTCGATCTACGTGGCATGGTTGGCGCTAACAGTGATATTTTTTAATAACATTTTATTAATATTCTAATTTTTCTCTCTTTTTTTTCCTTTCTTTTTTTTCCTCCTCTTTCCTCCAGTAGCCGGCACGGCCATGGCCGGCGAGGGTTGGCCTCACCCTGGCCTAGTCAACGTCGGCCTTGCTAGGTTAGGTGGCCTTGCTGAGCATCGCCTGGCTAAGGGTTAGCCTCACCAGACCCTCACCGGCCATGGTTGTGCCAGCCACAGTAGGAAAGAGGAGGAAAAAAAGGAAAGGAAAAAAGAAAAAAAAATCAAATATTATTAAAATATTATAAAAAAAATGTCCACATTAGTACTAGCTGTACCACGTAATTTGGCCAACCTCCACGTCAGTAATATCCGATCAAAATTAACCGAAAGAATTAAATTGGCTATAGGTCAAAAAGTTTAGAACTAAATTGGCCTCATTAAAATGTTTAGAATTAGATTGGCACCAATGCAATATCTTTAGGACTTTTCTAACACTTTTCCCCAGAGTCGAGAAATTGAGAGAGAGAGAGAGAGAGAGAGAGAGTTATAAATTAATTACATTATTTAGACAATTCGGGGGCACAAGTGAAAAGGTTCGGTTACTTAAAAACTTATAGAAAAATCGTAGTTGAACAAATTGGTTCTCTATAGACCTTGTTAATTTTCAAATCTAGAGCTAATGAGTTGATGATTGGTATTAGAATACTTAAATATTAAACCACTCATTCATCAAACAGCTTAAGATTTTAAAACAGTTAGCTATAGTCCTACCAAATCTCACATGGTATCAAAGTAAGAGGTCCGGGTTTAGATTTTTCCAGAGCCCAATTGTCTCCCTAATTAAATATGTCTACACTTAGTACTAGGTCAAAAATTCAGAATAAGCGTGAGGGGGAGTAATAGAATAATTAAATATTAAACCATGTATCCATCTAAATAGCTTAAGTTTTTGATACAGTTGACTGTGATTCCATCAAATCTCGCAATTGGAATTTGCATTATATTTGCTTAGTCAATGGCACATAAACGAGTTGTGGAGCTCTTCCTATTGAACTCAGAAATTAATTAGCAAAAAATCAGCATGGTTATGATACGGAACTTCTACAAATCATCATAGACATAACACATTTAGTGGAACATCCACGAGCTGATCATTTGAAGATATTTTCATCGAATTTTTTTTATTCAATTTTGATATAGATCAAATTGTCGTCTTTATGTTTAAGCACCATGACTATATGAGGTGATATCTCTCTATTCTTGCTTCTCTGTTTATATTTACTTCCACCAAATACTTGACTACATAATTAACGACAAATCGAGATACTCGCACTAGCTTAATCACCCATAAAATTTTCAGTTTAAGGAATGCTTTTTTTTTCACCTAATGTAATCTTCATGCTGTGGGACCAAGTGCATAACGTGTTGGATTCAAGTTACGCGATAGGATTGATGCATCAAAGGAGGAGGCTTGATCAATTCACAATCCACATCGAACTACTAAATTTACAATGATTCTGCTTAGAATAGAATGCCTCAAATTCTAGATCAAATATAATTTTGGCCGATCCCTCCATAGATCTCTTGTTTTAACGATACCATGTTGCACCTTAATCCACTAGTAAGTAGTAACCACATATTAGGGAGTCCTTGTAATACTTCTATTCTTTTTTATACTGTTAGTAGTAGCATTTTATATTTGACTTTTTGTTCTTTTGGCATTGACTTATAACTTTTCAAAACCATATATTATTTTCAAACACATATTATATTTATTGGGGATGCTATATATATAGTTAACTTATTTTTTTAACGGTTTAATTTTACGGCAAATAAGCCAAAATAGCTGGAGCGGAGAATCTATAACTCACGAGTCACAACGAAAAAGCCTACCGCATATAAATCACTATCAGATCAAACCGACTAATTTATTAGGACCGTCCATCTCAATATATATTCTACAATATGAGGGTGTCAACAACAATTTGAATACTTCTTTCTATTTCTATTCCCAATTTTTCCTTTTCAAGAAAAAGGTGGATGCCGAATTTTATTTAGAAAACTGAATTATTGAAGAATAATTATCTGTTTTCGAATGTTCAGATGCTTTTCCATTGACCCTCTTTCCTTATTTTGTTTCTCATGTGACATGGTCTTTTTCTCAAACCGGTGCATATATTTACTTCAAATCGTCCATGAATAAATAAATAAGTGAATAGATAAATAAATGAAATGAAAAAGGTAGTTCACCTTGAAGGAGTGCATGGATGAAAATGAAAACTTTGAAGTTTCATGTTCTTTTTCAATCCAAATCATTAGTAAACGCACTAGGATGCTATAGCCCAAAAAATTAATAAAGAAAGAAAAGAAATTAGGAACCACAAACCAACAAATTGGGTGCACTTATATATGTGTGTGTACATATGTTCTCATAATTTGATAATATCTGAAATGGAAGCACTGTAAACCTAAATACAAAAATTAGCTAGATCAATGATGGTTGATCAAAATATTTATGGTAAAACAATTTTTCGGTTGCATGTAGTCTTATAAATAAAATATTCACTAATTGATGGGTTGACTGACGTTGTTAGAAATGAAAAATAAATATATGTTCGTGTTTGAACGCCACTTATAAGTTATGACGATATCATTTTTCTCCATCACTCAACTACGAAATAGAAGTCTAATCAACTTCATTCAATTAAACAAAGTCGGGCATTTCCCCTCTCACCGAGAGAAGCTAATATTTTTGTTGAAGCGTGAAGGGGAGTTTCGCACATTCAGCCATATTTGGATTAGACTATGGATATGATCTTAAATACGAGGAAAATGTTTTTGCTAAGTTCACTTTCAATTTCCTTTCAAAAGTCGAGAGAAAAATGGAGGAAATGCGAACGTCGCCATCTATTTTTTTTTTTTAAATTACTATTACTTTCTTTTCAAATGTGAATAAGACAAAAGATAGTTAAAGTTTATTCACAAAAACAATATTTCCCATTCATCATTTCCACCATCCAAATGCACTGCTACTATCGGTCCCCATTTGTCTTGACAAATTTAAGAACGAGAGAGACGGAGAGAGATGCTGTATTAATAGAATATTTCGTTATTTTTTTACGTGTCGAAAGGGATTATTGAAAGGGTCGTATAGGTCGTGCCTCGTGCTATGTGATAGTGGTCAGAAATTCAGAAAGTTGGCCTCAACCGTGAGCTCAGATGGTTGGCTTTGCATCGCCATCGCAAACCGCTGGCTCTCATTATCTTTCGGGGAATATATTCCGAGAGATCGCTTTCTCCCAACGTGTACAATATTCCTACTCTGTATCTCTATCTATACATGACGACCCCATTGGGTTGCTTAGGCATTGGCAAAGAATATCTAGTAAAGACGAGGGATTAAAAATAAGAATTGACGGTATCAATTGGTTAGAAGCTTACGCATCTCTAATCGAATTCGCGTGCACGATTGCAAGGCATGCATGCAATTCCGTGGGCAATTCCATGCCGCTTCACTTCATTTGGCATCATCTCTGTTCATGCAATTTCTAGGTTCCATGTGCCTTTACTTAAACCATAGGAACTGCATTAAGAGGATGATGTGAAGTATTTCGTGGGTTTCGTTGCTAGAACCTTAAACAAGGGAGATGGAAAATGAACTATGTTTATGTTTTGTAAAGTATATTATGTTTTTTGTTTCCAAAGTTATGCTTGAATTATTTAGTTTGTGAACCTACCTTATACCAAATAGTAGGGTTTGAGTGTAGTCCTACGGAAAGAGATTTCATTAGGTCCAGCAAGAGGCTCCATCATTTTAGATACTCTTTCTTTCCGAAAAAAAAAGGAGGTGGTTGGTTATGGTTGTTGTTTAATCATGTTATTTTGCTTTCGAATATTAAGGATTGAAATAAGACTTTCGTTTAATATTTAACATCTTCAATATCTAGAAACATATTAAGTTTTTGTAATCATCTGCAAAAATTTATGTTTACGTACTACTTACTTTTCTTTTCTTTTTTCTGGTTTATATTAGGACAGTCAAAATGACTTTCTGGTCTGCCTTAAACCTGAGTCGAACCAAACGTCTATCTTCTACATGTCCTGGTTTGATACGACTTCCATTACTTTGCACCAGAACAAGTACTGAAGATAGCGAACCCTTAACCTAATCTCAGCCAAACAAAATGGAAAAACAAAAAGATAAGACTATTGACCTAATCTGGCAATAAACTGTGGTCTGCTCTGTCCTTGTTTTACATGTTTTTTTCCATAAGGAGACAAAAGATCCCTCGAATCGTGGCTCGAATGGGCCAAATCAATATCATTTTGCATGACAGGAGGAGTCATTATTCCTCATGGATGGCCCCAAATCGAACCCCTTAATTAGGGTTCTTTGTCAGATTCCCCCACAGATAAAAAGAAAAAAGGGAGAAAATAAAGAAGGGAAGAAGGAAATGCTCTTATTTCGTTAGCTTTTTGTGAATGTGGAAATTTATGGCACGTACTGTTTGATAATACAGTTATGCTGATGTTGAGAGGCCACACACAGAGCTCCCAGGAGTCATTATCCAGATCACTTTGCGTTGTAAATCACTTGCAATTAGGGGACCACTTAGGGGTGTAGTTATTGCATTTTGTTCTTGAGTTCAGATGCTGTGCTAACCCGTGTTTTTGCAGAATCATGGTTTCTTGTCCTTCTCTTTTACCTTCCTCAGTAATGCAAAAAGGAGAGAGGTGATCCTTCTCTTTTCTTGGGTAAAGTGATCCTTCTCTTTTCCCTTTCTCAGTAATGCAAAACGGAGAGAGGTGATGGGTTTTTGGGAGATCTCCGGCAAGGGTTACACCCGACGATGTGGACCATAATATGTTGAACTGGATTCTTGTTCTGAAGGAGGAAAGAGTGTATCTAACTTCCCCAGGTGTTCTCGAATTGAGTATAAGTTTGCTCGTGAAATCTGATTTGAGCAGTGACTACGAGTTGATATATGACGAAAAATAGGACGGTTGCTCCAAACTAAACGAAAAATAATCGATTGGCCGAGGCCCTGTGTAGTACTCTCCATATTGACTAAACATAAGGGGAACTGCACTTAATCCCTCCGAACTTTGGAGGCAGCACAAATTTCCAACTTTCAACTGTTACACACAGCCCTTTGACAACAGTTAACCCTCCATTATATTTTCTGTTAGTATGTGCAATGCACCTGACTTTAATAGGTAAATGTACATTTCACGCCCTTTTTTTTATGGAAATCTTTCTTTTGCTTTTGATTTTCCACAAAAAAATTGAAAAATTAAAGAAAATAGAGAAAAACAAATTAACAAAAAAATAAATGTCAATTACAAATATTATTTGACCATTTTGTTATTATGGCCTTTTTCTTTTTTACTTAAATCAGTTTCTTTTTCTTAAAATATCGTTTTAGTTCTATTAATATATTCATCAATTTTTGGCAATTTTTAATGTTATTATTGACATTTGCATTTTATGATATTAATATTTTAGTGAATTTATTTTCTTCCATTTTTTTTACAGAAATCAAGAATAAAAGAGATATTTCTATAAAAGACTGAGATGAAAATGCACATTTACCCCATACAAGTCATGTGCATTGCACATTCTAATGTAAAATACAACGGGAGGTTAACAATTATAGCAAAATGAAAGTTCATGGAAGAAAATGTGTATCGGTAGAAAGTTTAGGAGCAAATGTATACTAACTCCAAATTTTGTGGGTGTTTTCTATAACTTCATCCTAAATATATGTGTAAGCTAGATAGAGCTTGCAAAATTTGATTTCACATTATAAGTAACTTATGTCCATGTTAGGCTTGTTATACGCTGTGCTAATCATAGTAGAATATGAGAAAATGATAGATCTTTTCAAGCACAAAATTGAGACGTCACTAGTCTCTTTAGGTTAAAATCCTCTTTTCAAATTGCAAGATCGTAATCGGAGTTTCGGAACGTGCCCCCAACAAAGTTAAGTGGATAGTTACACCCCGTACAAATAATTCACATGGCAATCGACAAAATAGCTTCACTTGTTAAAAGACATCAAACTAGATGCTTAAATTCAAATGGCAAAGGTCCATGATGAGCTCAATTTTAGCAACTATATCAACACATAGATATAGATATAAGCCTCATAGAAAAAGAAAACTATGTAGAGATGGATGCCAATCTAATCAATGATGCTTGATTAACAACCTTTTCATTTATCAAGGTCCAGAGTTATATCCCATTTCGATTACTAGCTAATGTTAAACCAAATCAAAGATAGAGACCGTCCAAATCCAATACTCCCTTAGTTACTCTTGGTCTCTACCCTACTGCTTCTGATCCCACTTTTTTAAAAAGCACACGACTGCAATTACTTTAGTGACTTAACTAATCTCTTGGACTTATGCCCTATTAACATTGCCAAAAGAATTAACAAAATATTTTCTTATCATTGGCATTAAACTTACCAAAAAAATTAAAAAAAATAAAAAAAATAGAGAGAGAAAAGAACAAGAAGAATTAACTTAAAGAGAGGGGCAAGGACTTGGAATGGACCCATGAAAGGCTCCAAAGGTGTGCCCACAATGAATAAGGAGGTGAGTTTCTGCAGAGGTAGCTTTGATTCGTTTGCAGCAAGAAATTATACGATGGAGACCCACAGACGATACACACACTCTGATGTTGCTTCCTTAGCACCTCATGAATTGTACCTTCCTTCTCTTTCTTTGTATTAAATTAAATTTCTTCTCCTTCCTGGTGCTGCTTCTTGTGACTGGCATTATTATGACCCACACACACAGAGGCAGACACACACTACACAGATGCCAAAGTACCCCTCACTCAACTCGCTCGCAAGTCACAATGCTCCCTCATAAATTATCAGCACCACCCCCCCCCCCCCCACAATCATCTTTTTCTGACATCTCATTAAGTATTCAAGCAATCTCTGCATGCATGTCCTCTCTCTCTCTCTCTCTCTCTCTCTCTCTCTCTCTCTCTCTCGTGCTAGCTTCTTGATTTTTTTACTTCTCTTTCTTTTTCTTTTTTTTTTGGTAAGGTTTACTTCTCTTTCTTCCTCCCTTTTAAAATCCTAATTGCTGAATTTTGTTTAGAATGTATATTTGCGTAAGTTTGCTAACGAAGGCTGAATTATGAGGAATTTAATTTTGTTATCTAATGGAAAGAGAAACTATTTGTAACTTATTATTCCTATTGTGGCATTTGACATATTTAGACAGCAAAAGGACGAAATTAATGTCTCCGAAAGTACCCTTTTTTCCGGTAGGAGAACTAACATGTATACTTTAAAAAATAAAAAAATTTAGTAATCAGATTTAGGATACCATTGGAGCTCGCTGCCCTATGTCTTAGCTTAGCGTTTCTAGGTTTTGTTCCCATCAACTCAACCACTATATTTGGTCAAGATCAATTCTTGTAAATGCACTCTTTGGCCCAAAAGAAACCAATCGGAATACCGGCGCACTCTACAAGCATTGGAACCAACACCAAGATTGGTTTTCAATAGCTATTATCTACCATTCCTTGATCAAATTATTAACCTTTCTCGCTTAAAATTTGGTTCGAATCACCACTATTGCGTATTCCATTAAAGTTAACCTTAAGAAAGTGAACAATATGTTTTAGCAATTCCCTGATGTGCATAGGATCAGAGATTGCTATATCGAGAATAAAAAAACTGTTCAACGCACAATCTACTGTTTGGGAAATAAAAGAAACCTCCACAATTAATTGTCTACCACTGCCTCCCAATTATGGCTACGGCTTTACTTGAATTGAATAACCTTGTGCACCCCATGAGCTAGTAATCAAATTCGTGTCACATACCCTTCATAAAATCGCAAAGACATAAGTTATAATGGGAGATATTTGCATATATTCTAGTCCTTGTTTCATCATTTACTTTCGGTCAATACTTAAAACTTTTTTTTTCTTTTGTATTTGTATTTGCTCTTTTCCAAAGGACTTGACATTGATCATCTCACCCATCTCTCTACCAAAAGGTAAGTGCGACATTTAAACAAAAGCCTGTGCCTAATGCTGTCCATCTTGCACAATTATTCAAACACTGTCTTGCAGATCCCTCAACTCACACCATCTTTTGGTGCTAGCCAATAAAGGATCTTGTCTCCTAACCTTTCTTATTAAAGAATCTAACACAGGGAATCTCTCTACATATTTTTGGGGCGCCTAAATATCACTTATATGCACTGAACTATTCATTTTTATTTTCATTTTTTCTTGGGGTATGAGGTATTGGGATTTGGTTACAATTGCTTTTTGTGTGTGAAACAAAAGGCATAGATAGTGGAGAGACTGTTGGAGAGGTGGGGAAGCTGTGGAATTGAGGGTGGTGGCACTGTAAATAGAAACGGAGTCCAAGATAGAAAAAAAAAAAAAAAGAAAAGGTGTTGGACAAAGTGTGTGGGGTGAGAAAAAGGAAACATCAATTAATGAAGAGAGAAATTATTTGTAGGAAAATGTGAAGTAGTTGTGGGAATTAGTTGGATTAGGACCAAAGGAGAACATCTTTCTTTTTTTCTTTTTTTTTCTTTTTTTTTTTTGGTTTATCTCAAAATAAAATAAAAAAGAAGAAGAAGAAACTAATTTGTGCCTTCAACCCTAGGAAACGCGCCTGATTTCATGATGGTTCTTGAAAATGATGACTCTCATCTGCAATTCAAAGGTTAATCTCATTAAAAGCAAAATGCTGAGTGATTTGATGTATGAACATTGCATCTAAGTAGTTGGGAAGCTCACATTATATATTCTTCGATTTTGAATCGGATGGTTGGACGGCCCACCTTCTAGTACAAGTCTTATTCACAAAGGTCGCGACTTGTAATGTTCAGATTAGGCTATCCAAACAAGAGGAATATTGCAGTTTTCAATTGTGCCAGAGAAGAAATTCTAATGCTCAAAAAATCACACTTTGGTTAATTATCTAATGCTTCTCTTGAATTAGATCTATTGCTTTTAAAATAACAACATTGCCATAAGGCATCTTTATGTGTTATTGTGTTACGATGTAAAGAATTATCGTCGTATCGGATTCACCTGATTAGTCTACTCTAATCCAAGCGAGCAAGCTATGTCAAGTCCAAGGATTTCTACAAAATCGCTTCTCTGCGTTCTGGTTAAGAAGTAAACACCAAATATGAACTGTATTTGAAATCTCATGTTTCTCGGTAACTAGAAATTCCCGGCCGTCGTATCCACTTGGCTAACTCCATGGGCATGAAATTCATTAATCTTCGGACTTGATGGTACGATAATGGAATACGGGGATCCAAAATCCATATGTTTTTTATCAAAATCACGAACTCGTGATGTAAGTTGAGTATTAATCTCCGAAATTTCCAAATCCCATTATCATAATAGTACCACTTCACCAAATTGGGACCGATTGTGTTGTCCCCCTCGCCTTAATGGTCTAAGCAAATTAGATTCTTCTAGCAGATAAATCGAGATTTGCCCGTTTGCATTCCTACATAGGATGCTCGTGTGAGTAAATTTGAACCGCACAAGTTACATCCATCGATTATCCCATCCGAATTGTGCCATATTCGAAAACTTTAGTCCTCAACATGATTCGCATGTTGAATTCCCCGGCGTGGACTCACGAGATTATCTTTCCCTTTTCTGCCCCCGATTTCACACAGCTCATGATGCAATTGCACTCCACGATGACTACGCCACAATCAAATCTCAGATCACAGCAGGCGACATATGCCCTCAATTAGTAATTAAGCGAGGGCTTAAGCAGGATTAAGAAATTTGCAAATTGCTGTCTTGGAGTGGCGTGCAGAAATCTCCAGCTACATGTCATACTCGTGGCATCTTCCTTGGTCTCCAGATTCATTCGGAGTCCAAAGCGTTTTGACACGGTACCTTTGCATGATGTCCACGTTTGCAATGACATTACTTGGGGGTGTTTAATTAACTTTTTCTTTTTTAAATCAAGGGGGGCTTTTCTTCATTAAATACATCGATCTCCGAAAATGACTTGGAGAGAGAGGGATGACATCCGACCCCATTGCTTGTAGTTAACTATGCTGGCTTTCGTAATTTATGTTCATTTGTTTCCTTAGATGGATCATGCAAATGTGATCCTAAGTTCGTTTTGATAATAATACTTAAGCTAGCATAAATATGGCAATCTATACATATATAGTAAGAAAAGGGACATGATAGATGCCCGTGAGTTACCGGAAGGGGTCGAATTAGTTGTCTAAACTTATCATCTCTCCACGGAGAGGTATGCGTGTAAAGTCTATCCGAATCCTGTATTTATCGATATCATTTTTGCCGTCGATTTTGCCCTCAGAGTCTTATGATAAGATTAATTATGCAACCAACAAAAGTAACAGTTACATAAGAAGTTAAGAACCTAAGAATGGTGTGAGAAAAATCTAAACTTGACTATAGTACCATGTGTAAAAATCTTTAGTCCGAAAACTATCAGATCGATGTATGAGAGCATCTACTTGCATATATAATGCTCACATAAATCTTATATAGTATATATTTGTATAATTACACAAAATAGAGAGGATCTCCCACTTCTGAGGGATCTTAATCATTTTTTCTTTTCCAAATTATTTATTACACAGATGCTGTATTCATGGAAAAATGAGTAAGTTGATAATTCTTTTTTATATCTCTTATGCGTTTTAATATTAATTAAAAAATCAAATATTTCCTATCCTGCAATAACCTTTTATCAACTCTCGGAATATCTTTCTCTTTTCACGTAAATCTACATGATCACTTTGTATTGTACATTCTATCAACAATATTTTTCCCATTAAATATTTCTGCTAAGGTGCTTTCTTGTTATTTTAAATGTCAATTTCATACACACGCAATCGCGTGGACGCGTTTGCCGGCATTGAGCAAAGAAAGACATTGTTAATATTCTGGTGACAATTAACTGCCTTAATGATGACTGAAAGAATGCCCATAATAAGTATGGAAAAAAACAAAATCAGCTTTGATAAAGCTCGTTTGTTTCGCAAAAAATATATGTTTTGAAAAATATTTTCTTAAAAATAGTTACTTATATCACTTAAAATAATTTGTCAATGAAAGATATTTCATTATGGATAATAATTTATATCTAAACATTTTCGCTGGCGATAAAATATTTTTATCATTCGTTCATTTTTGTAAGCGATTATATCAAGAAAAATGTTTTCCAAATCGATAATTAAGGCGAAATAAATGGAGTCTAATAGTAAAGCAAGTTTTCTCACTCGTGCAAATTACTTCAACGAGTTCATCAGGGGAAACACTTCGGTCAACATTTCCCAAATCGAAATAAGGTTATTGTGATCGAGAAAGGTCAGAATTGCTGCCACTCCAGTGATGCTTTGACCCAAAACCCATAGTAAGAAACTAGACTAATTAAACCGAGAATTTCGTTAATTAAAATATTAAAAGGCATCTTTATAGAAGAGAACATGCCGTGTGGGCCGACAAATAATTTCTGTAATTTAGGATCTCCATATATTCTAAATCATTCAGAAAATTCGCGATTATGTTTTGTGCCCTAAGCCCCGTGACGAGACAGCTAGCCTATTCAGGAGAACTTGCAGATGGGTTAAAAGAATGGGTTAAAAATTGATCATATTACAAATTTATTTTTTTTGTTAACTGAAAATAATTTCAAACGCGCCTATAACGCTGGTTTTGACTTGACTAATTTTGCACGAATTCCTGAAGACGCTGGTTGAAGTTCAACCCGTGGAATCCATGCACATGCAATTATGAAATTTATCTTCTTTTTCTACAGGTAAATGGGAGCTTGGAATGATTTTTGCAGCGCAACGAAAAATCGTGAACGGGAGGGAATGTTCTGCTTGGTCGAAAATTAATTTTTGGGGAAGGATTTTCTATATAGTTCCGTAATTAGTGTTGATAGTAAGTAGAAAATCATTGCGTAAATTTCATTAGAGCATATCTCAAGTTCAAAGTCGATCTTGTTTCAAACTTACCTTATGAATGTACATATGCGCGTAAAATTCCTTTTTTTATGTCTTTCTATGCGTGTTAGGTCAAGTAATATCACACATGAAGTTGTACTACCCCGGCCCTTTATGCAATCAAGAACATGTTACTCCCGCCGAGATTGAAGGATTCACAGGAAATTACTCGATTGTAGACTTTTATATCGAGAGATTGCATTAGTTAAACCTGAGACTTCACGCTTCTTGATGGGAACACATGCTTTTAGCAATTTTAATGACTCCAGCCAATCCCTTTGAGGTAAAGTTTGTGTGCATCTTGCTTTGTTTAATCAAACTTTTTCTGCAATCTCGACAATAATCGCGCCCTTGAACTCCCGGTAGTGATTCATTCACGTAATATCAGCCAAAGGTGCAACAGTGCAAGGTCAACCAACGTGTTCTACTTTATTACTTTAAGAAAATTAAGAGAGATAATACAGATCTTAAGAGAGATCCATTCACAAGGCTCCATTGCGTTGATCAACGTTCAACTCATTTAGGGGGTCGGTCTTTGGACCTCGAAACCCTCGTTCTTGAATACTTCTCTCCCCCCCCCCCTCTCTCTCTCTTTCTCTTGAACGTTCATCGAACGAATGATACATGTGAAAATGAAGGTTTATAATTATGTGGCGTTCTAGGCGTCTATCTCACGCATGCAGTTGGCCAAACCAGGTACAAACAAAGCGAGGTGATGGTCGCTTAACAAGCATCAAATTGGCGCGAGCATGGTGTGAAAGCAATTGCCTAGAATTGGAGAAAACATATTGACGGGACGAAGTTAGGAAGAAAGAGGAAAGGGAAATGGAAAAGGAAAGCATGTGTCTTGACTAGGAGAAGAAAACAAGGGTTTGTGAGTTGGCGAATCGTAAAGCCGTGCGGGACTTTTATTTATCGCTCATACCAAAGAATATTTATTAAAGGATAATATAGATCAAGAGATGATTTTGATTTTTTTGGGGAGAAGAGCAAGCCGACCCCCTTTTTATTTTTGTTGTTGGTGGGTCCTTAAATAAAGACAAATTGCACGATGCCATTCCAAGCACTCTCTTTCACAGTTTTCTTCTTTTCTTGCCCTATTTTGGTTGCTTCTCTTTTCTCTGTCACGTACATTCATACTAAAGCCTAGAAGGGAAATAAAAGAAAAGTCACTTCTTGGTTTCGGGGAAATCGAACACCAATACCAACTTAACTTTTTCCTGTGAGACTCGCTCTCTTTCCTTTGAATTTTGTTTGCAACGCCCTTCTGGTTTCTGGCTACTGCTCTTTTTCAGAGTTTTTGCTAGGCAACTTAATGGTGATTCTTTTGGTGACCAAACTGCACTCATTGATGCAGGATGTGGCGAGATTATCTTCTTCTTGTTTTCAATTGATTTATCGGTTGAAATCACATGTCATTCTTCCTTTTTTGTTAGATGAGAGAAGGGAGGAAGATGGGTAAATTCTACGTATCGACGGGTGTCTCGCGATATTCATTATTAGTTAAGGTCCTTTGAAGAATGTTAAACAAAAGAAACCTTTCCATATTTCAATATCTTTATATATGAAATTGACATGCGTTACTTATTCTTGAATTTGTAGAAAACATAAACTGTTACTCCTAACGAGTATTCTCAAATTCTCATTAGGAAAACCCTTCTGATATAGTTGAACACCGTCCTTCACAAAAAACTAAGCGCTAATCTCTAGTTGGGATACGTTGTGCTAAGATCCATAACTTCTATCGAATGCTTTAATTTCAATTTATTGGGGAGATAAGAAAAGGAAATAAAAATGTTTATCTCACAACAAAATACTTATTCTAAAATGGGGCAACATTCCGACGAACTGAGCAATCACCTTTCTCAAATTTCTGACATTCCATATATATCTTCACCTCTCAAAGTTTTCTTCAATTTGTCATTGACCATCAACTGGACTCTTCATATAACGATATTGAGGTCTAAGTAGACAGCTAATATTTCTCGAACATAGATGTTTATCGATATTTTTAATTATTAATCTTATTCATATCACCCTAAATCAAGGGGCTCCAGCAAGCATTTCCATTGCTGAGAATATAATTTCCTTCTAACGGAAAAAGTGACAAAAAAAAATAATATTCCTGGATGCTATTCACAGCCTTTTCTAGAAAATCTCAGTATACGCAAGTTGGGGGGCAGAGACAGGTGCTTCCTTGCTGGGCACAAGTGCAAAATACAGAACCCTAGACCAAATATTATTCTGCAATTTTCTAGGGTGGATAACCATATTGATAATGTCAATCCCCCTGTATTTTGCTTCGATGGAGGTCCACCTCAATAAAAGCAATAAACAGGAGGAGCCTCCCACAACTTCTCTCATCAGTTATTACCTGGCAAAAACTTGATTGCCACCCACTTATATTACCAATGGCTGGGGGGATTAAAGAACTCCCAATTCGACCTATTCAAGATTGGTTTGGTTTTGTGGATAATAAATGAGAAAATTAGGGAATGCCCAGTTGCTTTTTCCTTGTGTTTTGCTTTGTTCAAAAGTTTGAAAACCCTGAATTAGGGGCTTTTGAAGGGGGCTAAGGTTATTGTTAGGTTTCAGTCATCTGACAAGGTCATAGGAGAAATCTTGATCAGACATTTAAATCTTGGGGAGATGGAAAAGAGAGGACTCAACTAACAACCCATGAAATTAGGTCAGAAGGAATGGTACAACACACACACACACACACAGACACACACCTTCTCCATTTTCTAAGATAAGGAATGTATTGAGAGGAAGCATAGCTGTTGGGGGAGAGAAGTTTGAATCTTCAAAACCAAGTAAAATTCAAACACACCAAAGCATGATCAAAATAGAGAGGAAGGAAAAGTAAAAAGGAGAAACCGGCCAGCTAACATGGATTCTCTCTTCTTCTTTTTCTCTTGAATAATTGTAAAAGTCTCCGGAAATTTCCAAAATTACTACAAGTTTCCATCATTCATGACTACATCTCTGAGGAATTCGATTTGTCTAGAAGCTCCAAGACAAAGCTATAGTACTAGCTTAAATTCTTCTTCTTCTTTTTTTGTGGCATAACCTTATGAGGTGGAGCATATGGTCCTTGGAAAGTAGTTTGGTATGTGAAGTATTGGTGAGACTAAATAGCAATATATGTGGACCTCTTTTCTATCAAACTCGAAAGATACATGTCAAATATCATATCGATTAGCTTATGAAAATCTATCATCCAATTGAATTCCTTACAGAAATCCCTAGCCGAAACCTAATAGGGCTCCAACTCATTTCCTAATTTTTTATAGCAATGTGTTAATCATTCGCATTAACCCTTTTTTCATCTTTCACAAATTAAGCAAAAGTTGTACTAACATAAAAACATATAAAAGAACGTGAGATTCCTACATGTGTATTATTTAGCGAACATATGTGTAGGAATGGTAGTTAACATAACTATTGACTCGGCAGGTACCATTATTTGTCACATTTTTCCTCCCGATATCTATTTTTCTACTCCCCTCGATTTCGAACACGCATTTTTTCCTCACACATTCCTATTTAAATAGAGTTTCAAAACCCCAACTTCTTCTATAACTCAAGTATAATTTTAAAACCACGGAATCCGAGGTACTTCGGGCCTTAGAACTTCCGAAACATCCGACGCCCTCCTTCCGATCAACAATCATTCGACACGGCATGTTCGACTAGAGAATACACTATCGGATACCCGCCCCGAATTACGGCTCCATTCTTTTTTTTAGCCGTCCGAGAGTAATTCACGAGTCGAGAAAAAATGAATTTATCCGGTCCTTAATAAATAAAAAAGGAGGGGGAGGGGGGGTTAGGAGGAAAAAACGCGGAAAAGAAAAGGTGGGAGTAGAATTGTCAAACGTGAAATATTTCAAAGCAAGAACAAACCCAGCGGCAGCGGCAGCGGCGAAAGCCAACCCCCCCACCACCACTCTAGAAAACCCAACAACACCTCCTCGCCACCTTTTTACTATTTGATTATTCCGTTCATGTTCATGGACTCGATGTTTCCCATTTCGTATCGTGTCGTTTTTTACTGTTCTGCTTCTTGACCTGCTGACTCTTTCGTTCGATGCCTCCTCGCTCTCTCTCTCTCCCCTCCATTCCAAGAGAGAGAGAGGGAGAGGGAGAGGGAGAGGGAAAGAAAGGGAAAGGAAGCAGGGGGGGAGGGGTGAAAGTGAAACCCGAGAAATGGGTGAATCAAACAAAAAGATTCGATTACTGTGAAATGCGAGACTCCCTCCTCAAGAAGAGGCTGAACACAGGTCAGCAACCCAAGAACGGATATGGAAACATCAGAGTACGTATAGGGCCCCTCTCTCTCTCTCTCTCTCTCTCTCTCTCTCTCTCTATCTTTGCGACAGACAACAAAGCATAGCAAACAAGGCAAGGAGGTGAAGAAAAAAAGCAAAGAAATAAAAAGTAGGTGAAAACAAAGTTATTGTGGAGGGGGGGGGGGTGGGTCTTCCTTTTGACATCAGAGCATAAACCAGAAGAGAAGAACAAAAAATCTCTCTCTCTCTCTCTCTCTCTCTCTCTCTATGTACGGGCATACATGAGGGCGTGAATTGGGTGGTGATTAATTTCATTTTCATCGCCCCTCGGAGCTAAAATATTCATTGAAGAGTCCGCCTCCCGGCACGCATAGCATTAGGGGGCATCTTTCTCCTTCCATCTTCATCCTTCCTCTGCTCCTCCTCCTCCTCCTCCTCCTCCTCCTCCTCCTATTCATGCTTCTTATGCCTTAGCCTTTATTGCTTCACATTGTTTGCCGCACCCTCGTCTTTTGCCTCTCCTTATTGGCTCTCTCTCTCTCTCTCTCTCTCTCTCTCTCTCTCTCCATCTGCCTCTCATACAAATTACGAACGCCACCCACCAAAACCAAAACCAAGCCCACTCTCCAATCTCCCTGCCCCCCCCCCCCCCCCCCTCGACCCCATCCATCTATTTCCTCTGAGACACTCTTGCAATGGCCGTTCAAGCTCAATACCCTTCTAATATCCTCCTCCTCAACAGGTTCGTCATCAACCCCATCTCCCTACTACTTCTTCTCCACCAATTCCCCGGCATCTCTCGCTCTCTCTCTCTGGAGTCTCATCTCATCTTCATCTGATGTTCTAACCACCCATCCTTTCTATCCTCTATTTTCTTGGTCATGATGAACAGGAATGCCTCTGAAATAAACGATTGTCCCTTGCAGCCTCAGCCAGGAGGATTCCTAGACCAATCCCACATCTTATTCACCACCGGAGGTGAGTCCCACGAAAACTCAATCCCAGAAAGAAGGCGACTTTTTTGGTCGTCCCGAACAAATATCGGTTCTTGATTTGGGCGATCCTCATAATCTTGTGGCGAAATGTTATTGCAGCGACAGGCGCTAACCAGCGGAAGAGAGGAAGATCAGAAGTGGCGTCCACTAACTTTGCATCCATGAACGCCAGCAACCATCTGTATTCATTGCAACCTCAGCCTCCTCAGCTCATTGACCTCACTCAGCTCCACAACCAGACCAATAGCAACCACCACCACCACCACCAATCCAATCTGGTCTCCACTGGTCTCCATTTATCGTTCGGCGAACACCATCATCATAATCATCATCATCAACAGCAACAGCAGCAGCAGCAGCAGCAAAATCATCTCGTTTCGAATTCATCCGCAAGCTTGTCCGTATTGTCCGAAGATTTCGCGACTCAATTCAAGCAACAGAGGGATGAAATAGACCAATTCCTCCATGCCCAGGTACCGTTTTCTTCTTTTCCTTTCATCCCCACCATTTTTTTCCGAATTTGAGGAATAGAAAATCAGTGGTTTCGGAGGGTCGTGGCGGTGGGATGCTGCGCTAGCCCCCTGAGGACTAGTCGGGCTTTATCGCTGGTTTGAGTGCAAGCTCGCCGGCCGCGCGGACACCTCGGTCATAAAAAAAAAAAAATCAGTGGTTTGATTTTTTTTCCCCGATTATTCCATAGCAAAACTCTTTTCTTATGGTGCCCATATCGTCGTTTTGGCAGGGAGAGCAATTGCGGCGCACGTTAGCAGAGAAGAGGCAGAGGCACTACCGCGCGCTGCTGGGCATAGCGGAGGAGTCCTTGGCCCGGAAGCTGCGCGAGAAGGACGCCGAGATGGAGAAGGCCACGCGCCGGTACGCCGAGCTCGAGGCACGCGCCGCCCAGCTCAGCGTGGAGGCCCAGGTCTGGCAGGCCAAGGCTCGGGCCCAGGAGTCCGCCGCGGCGTCGCTGCAGGCCCAATTGCAGCAGCTCATAATGAGCGGGCAGGACCGGAGGGGGGCCGGGCCGGCGGCGGACGACGGGGGCGGGCCGGGGTCCGCCGCGGAGGGCCAGGCGGCGGAGGACGCGGAGTCGGCTTACGTCGACCCGGATCGGGTCGTGGCCTCGGGCCCGAGCTGCAAGGGGTGCGGGAGCCGGGCGGCGTCGGTGGTGCTGCTGCCGTGCCGGCACCTGTGCGTGTGCGCGGTGTGCGACGCGGTGGTCCAGGCTTGCCCGGTGTGCTTCGCCGGGAGGAATTCGAGCGTGGAGGTCTACCTTTCCTGAGGCCCGAACCCGAGCCCAATGCGGCAAGCCCAGGCCCAGGCCCATCAAGGCAAGGTCAGAGCGACCCCCCCAAAAAAAGAGGAGAGTTAAAAAAAAATGAAAGAAAAGAGAATATTATTATCGCAATAATAAAATTCCAGACTATATCGACCCCGGCCTCACCGTTCAAAAATATAAATTCTCCCCTTTTCTTTCTTTTTTTTTTTACTTTATTTTTAATTTGGAGGGGACTCCCATATGGAGTTTTTTTCTGTACATGGGGGCCACGGAGTTGCGTGGCATTTTCTTATTCTTCTTCTTCTTTTTTTTCCCCACCCCCTCTTTTTTTTTTTGGAGAAAAAAATTGGAAATTTCATAAATTCTTTTATTCTATGAACAGCTTCTTTTGTCGTCATAGCCTGAGTGCAATTTGCAATCGTGGGGACATTGAACATGATGATGACGGTCCATGCGTTGGGTTGGTCATGTCGCATTTTGCATGTTGCAATCTTTGTAGCGGCAATCTCTCTGCTAATTTCGTGGAGTTTTGATCAAATGCGTGTGCCCGTGTATCGTGCCTTCTTAGTTGTGCATGGGATCCGGCCAAAATCGAGGTTCTACTTCGCATTGTCAATTGTGCGACTTTGATTCGAGTGTGCATGCCTTTTTTTCTATTTGTGTCTACTTAGGGACATTTCTTGTTATTTCAAGAAAGTCTTACCGAAGGGTATTTTTTTAAAATCTTTTTTTTTCCTTTTTTTTCCTTCGTTGTTGCTCCCAGAAGTTCTCGAAATTTGTGGAAATTTTAAGGGATTTTTGTCAATTAAGGAAAGTTAGGAATCATACGATTCGAGGGGATGACCTTGTCGAGTGGATACAGGGATGACTTAATGCTCGAACATGTCACTAGTTTGTTTCGCGGACGATAAACGATTTACAAAACATTTTTCTAAAATGATGGATTATATTACTTGAAAATATAATTAGCCAATAAAAAATAATTTCATTATCTATAATAATTTACATATTAATTTTTTTTGTGGAAGATGAAAATATTTGTTGCTCGTGCATTTTTTTTAAGCGCTACAAGCGATTATATAGAGGAAAATGTTTTTCGAATCGCGAGTTTTCTGTAAAACGAACGGAGCTGTAGTCAAGTATTTCGATCTCGTGCCACGAGATTTATGATTACTTGGACCATGCTTTGTCCTCCCACAAATTTACATGATACCAATAATTTCAGTTTATAATGGCCTTATTCTTGTGGCAAAATGACTTTTCAAAATCGAATTTCCCGCATTTTTCCGGGCGTTTATGGGGATTTAAAAAGGAAGAATATCATAGACCGTTGCCCCCACCGCCACTTTTGAAAACGACGAGTTTGTTTTTCTTTTTCTTTTTTTTCTTTTTTGGTAACATTCTTGCATAAGTTGCCAATTCCAGCTTGGTGAACGTGGCTAGGAAAAGGAAAACTTTTTCCGCAACCAAACTAACCAAACCACCGCCGCTCGTCGATAGCATTACTTGCCGCCGCCCCCACCATCGCCTCACTGAATCGGTCGGTTTCTCCATCCGAGACTAGCGCGGCAACCGCCCATCGACCAATGCCCCGCCACCGTATCTCATCTCAAAACTCTATCGAAAAGAAAGGGAGAAAAACTTGTGCATGTCCCAAATGTTCAAAACAAGTTAGTTTATAAATTTGCTGCCCATTTGTTTGCATTTCTTAAGAAGTGAAAATGTAATTTTTTGCTTTTCGCCAAACCTTAAAATAGTTTTTCAAATTTCAAGAAATTATGAAAAAAATTTACACGAATTCACGTGTTGACATTTATATTGTGTGAAAATTTAGGTGTTTTGGTCTTAATAAAAAGGTGTGTTTGTTTCACGAAAAATGAACGATTTACGAAATATTTTCTTAAAAATGATTCATTGTATCATTCACAAAAATGAATAGACGAAAAAGTATTCATTGTCTGCTAAAATGTTGAAAACATCTTTCAATAAATGATTATTTCAAGCGATGTAAATGATTATTTCTAGAAAAATATTTTTCGTGAAGCAAACCAAACCAAAGCAAAAGATTACTCATCGTAAGATTTCTTATTAAATAAAAGATGAAAATAAAAAATCTATCCAGACGAGTTCGGAAGAACACTTCGACACGAAAGGGTGAAATAGAGTCATTTTGTGAAAAAGTACACCATCTTCATCATCATCATGGGTTCTCTCTTTGCTATTGGCTGGCGGTCTTTAATCGTGGCACGATTTTAATGTCAAATCTATATGATGTTGCAAATTAGCTTTAATCAGACCTAGCCCACGCTCTGCCTTTTTCAGCAAATATAAGGAGCACCGAGTAATAAGTAACTGCAATTGCCTAGGATTAAAATTTTGAGTTGATAAGACTAAGCTTAACAAGGCAATGAATAAAATGACCGACACTACTATAGTAAATAATATTTGCCGTCACCAACGATGTATCATGTATCCACGGTTTTTAATTTCTATATGATGTTGCAAATTAGCTTTAATCAGACCTAGCCCACGCTCTGCCTTTTTCAGCAAATATAAGGAGCACCGAGTAATAAGTAACTGCAATTGCCTAGGATTAAAATTTTGAGTTGATAAGACTAAGCTTAACAAGGCAATGAATAAAATGACCGACACTACTATAGTAAATAATATTTGCCGTCACCAACGATGTATCATGTATCCACGGTTTTTAATTTCTCTTTTTGCAACTAATTAAGCACAATAATCAAACTAATTACGTATAACTATCGCAAGACCCTACAATTGCACGGGATTAAAATATTGAGTTGACAATAGGGGTGTGCAACTGGACCGGATTTACCCAGGAACTGGACCAAACCACCGGAAAAACAAATCCGGGAACTGGTTCTTATTTGAACTGGTCCGAAAACCAGTTCCATATTTTGGGAACCGATTGGAACTGGTCTGGTTTCCGGTTCGAAGTGAAGGCCCACTCAGATCGATTTTAGAATCGGTTTTTAGCATGTGTTAAAAAAAATCGTATATCATACTATTACTATATTTTGGATTATTGCTTTTGGTGGTAATAATTTTTATTGCTTATCTTAAGGATTATTGCTTTCGGCAGATATTGATTCTTATTATTCATCATTTACTTTGAATCGTTTCATTGCTACTCATATTATTTTGCTAGAAAAAATGATACTAAAAAAAGGAACGAAAGAAAAACAGGTTGTCGGATAAATCCTAAAATCGGATCGGAAAAATAGTGTAGGTTCCAGGTTTCAAGTCTGAAACCTACCCATCTTAGAACTGATCACCCCTAGTTAATAAGACTAAGCTTGACAAGACAATGAATAAAACAATCGATACTACTATGGTAAATAATCTTTATCGCCGCCAACGATGTATCATGTATCCACGGTTCTTAATTTTTCTTTTTACAACTAATTAAGCGCAACAATCGAACTACTTGCCTATAACTATCACGAAACCCTACCATGCATCACATACACCATTTTCATGGATGACGATGCTAGGACCAAATGCCTACTTTGATTGATTGTGCGTTAAAAAAGGGTGAGATGAGATTGGCTGAATAGACTAGAAGATCGGCCGAAAGGTTTTCGACTCAAAAGTCAAATTTCTGGCGCCTTCATAAAGTTAGGGGCATAAATAATACGATCTTTTTTTTATTATCTCAAAGATGGTAGTCATGCATTTACCTTACCAAAAAGTATTCCTATAATCGACAATAATGCTCAATTTCCACCAGAAAAAAAAGGGGGTGGAATAGGATCGGTTGGACTTTGGTATGGTGAACCACCAAATGACATTTATAATGCACTAGATATTTGTAGACTAAGGTGGCATGTAAATAGCCCCATATAGATTATGTCACAAGATTCTTTATCATGGGACCAAAAAGCTAAAGCGTCAGTAAGTAGTGATCGATGACTAGTGGCTCAATCGAACAGAATCGCCTTCTAACTTTGGAGAGAAGTTCGGGTAATGGACAAGGACTTGTAAGCACCACCTCAGTGATTACCTCACCGACGATCCACGATTTTCACCTATCGATAAAGCAGGCAAAGCACTTGTGATTTTTGCTCCTCTTTTTCTCTCTCTCTTTTCTTTCTTTCTGGGTGTGTTTTTCTAGGGTTTCTTTTGTCTCAGACAAATTCATCGTTGGAACAGATCCTGGTGGATAGATATAGATATCATGGGCACTGCACATGTGGATAGGCACATGTTGCCGTGTCCGCTTCTTATAATTGCGCAAACTGTGTCACATTCGGTCCACCTCCCTTTCGTGAGAAGTACATGAAACCACTCGACTGAAAAGTTGTGTGTGCAAAAGAAGAGCAAGTAGTAGGGGAACCGATTCCTGTTCCTGTTTTTATTTTTATTTTTTTGGTTGCTTGTTATACTGTTTGTGACAATGATTTGGCTTAATGGGTTGGTGTCGGTTTTGGTATATTATTGGAGTGAAGTTGACAAAAACATGGGGTGATAGAGTTGGTTGGAGGAGTGATGGGTTAGGCTGAGCTGAAATGAGGTTAGGGTTTTGGGCGATAGTGTTCTTATCTGTATCTAATGACAATCTTTTTATAGTCCCTAGCTCGAGGCCGTCCCTCAAAATACTTTCCCTTGCTTGCTAGGGTTCGATCCAAACGTATCCCAAGTGTTTGGTGGCACGGTTCGTATTCATATCGCGTAAACTCCTGATTTTACATCGCTTAGCACTTAGTTATTTCATGATGTCACAAAGCAACTTTTAGGTGGTCTCGCTTAGAGTTGTATGAAAACATCTCATTAGAATCCAAACATGGACTTCAAACCCGAGAGTCCTGAAGATTGCCATTGGCTGCAGCATCTGTGGGGAAGAGGATTCTTTTGACAGTGCATTGGTGGGGAGCTGGTCTGGGATGGTACAATGGAGATATGAAGGGTCAAATCTGACGCGCGGTAAAGGCAAGATCTTTAGTGCAATGTTTCGGCTCTCTCGTTTTCTTCTCTTTTATGTTTTTTTTTCCTATATTTCTTTTTAATGTTTTTTTACTTTATTAGCTGACAAAGTACTGTGACAACCACAGAGCCATGGACATGTCATTTGATCTTGAGACGCCATCATCTTGTGTGCTTATGGCATTTCGCAATCAGAGGAATTTCTTGCCTTGGGGATCCAGAATACATCCCTACCACGACGAGAGAGAGAGAGAGAGAATTCACTTTCTCTTTTTCGTGTGCCTTCTTAACAGATTAGAAGGAGGGTGATCATCAAAAGTTGGAACAAGATCAAGAAAACCCACATCGAGTCATTTCCATTCGATTTCAATTGGAAAGCATATACATTATATATATATATATATATATATATATAATATCTTCATAAATAAGAAGGAAATCATGGGTTCCACCTCCAACTATCTATGGTTCAATGTGCAGCAGATTCATGAACAGGCTTGAGTCAGACAGGGTGACCACCCTGGACAGACACCATGAATTCATGCGTCGGGTTTGGGCCTGCCACAAATGTTTTTTCCCCTTCCTCAAATTAGGTGTGGGTGAAATATTTGTGGTCAGATTTCCCACGTGAGCAAACTTCTTCTTTTTAAAAAGGAAAAGATTTTTAATTTTTCGAAACACCCTTTTGGAAATAGTCTGGAAATTTTGCAGATAAAGGACCTGTCTGGCAAAGTTCGAGATTCTGTCGTCAACAATGATGCAATGTTGCAAAGGGCTCCTTCAGGCTCTCAGCATTCTTTCTAGCCAAGCAATGTCTCGCCAGTGTCCCAGGTCTTGGCATGAAGAGGCAAGATTAGAAAGCTGAGCCTGAGGACATCTGAAGATCAAATCACTTGCAAATGTTTTTTGGAAAATCCAGGAACGATGGAGGTGGTGGCAAAGGAAGATATGGGATTGATTCTTTTCCATTGATGAGTTCAGTCTTGTGAAATTAGAAAGAGTTGCAGATTCCACCATCGATAGAGTAAATTTGAGTATCTTCGATTGATTGATTAAGTTGCCAAAGATGATTAGATTCATTTCTTTGAAAAGAACTCTACTTTTCCTCTCTGTCTTTACTTCTACGATACCCATTTTCCTATTTCTCTAAATGAATTTGAATTCGAATACTTTCACTCCTTTTGCTAGAAGGAAATTGAATAATTGATTCATGGAAGAATGATACAAACAGTATAATTGATTCATGGAAGAATGATACAAACAGTTCCTCAATTTTGGCCCAATGTGTAATGTAATTTATTTAATGAACTTTTAATATATTCAATATAGTCCCTGAACTTTTATTTTGTTCAATGTCATTCATAAACTTTTGGTACATGTTCAATTCAATCCCTAAACTATATGAAAATGTTTAATGTAGTCCCTGAACTTGAATTAATGAAAAGGACTACATTAAAAATTTTCATATAGTTCAGGGATTGAATTGAACATGTACCCAAAGTTTAGGGATAATATTAAATAAATTAAAAGTTCATGGACCAAATTACACATTGAGGCAAAGTTCAAGGACTACTTATGTACGTAATTTTCCCTTGAGTCACCAAATTAGTGCTGCATAAAATGCTATACACAACAATAGTAATGGCATTTGTGTTTATATATATATATATATATATATATATATAAATCCATTTTTCCTAGTATCACGTGAATCTTAAGGCCTTGCAAAAAAAATAAACTCGAGTTGCCAAAGTTTTTTTTTCCATAATTTTGGAGAGTTGTCCTATCAAATTCACAAATAATTGGCCAAAAGACTAAGAGCTTACCAAACTTGGCGGAGCAATCGGCCAATACTTCTATATTGTTATAGACTTACATTAAGAATAAAAAATCTGCAGGAAGGAACGAATAGAAAAACACTAAAATTAATAAATCCGATGATAATTGTCCGATCTAGTTTCTTTGAGATTAAAAGTTTCTAATTTGCCAAAAAAATAAGAGCTTCTCTAAAAACGTCCATAAGTCTTAGAATGTTTATCATAAACTCGTTTATCTGAAAGATTAATTATTCTTTAAAGAATATATGTGGATCTTTATTAATTATTCATGTAAGTAAGATGGTGGACAAAAAATATACTATACATGCATGGTCTGTGTAAAACGCATATGTATGAAGACAAACGGGAAAAATACTAACTTTTTTTCCAGAGCAAATGGTAAATAATCTCATTTTACTACTATATCAAAAGAGATTCTTCTCTAAAGAATGGTCAGTACAGAAAAAAATGCATTAAAAAATCCCTTCTCCTATGTAAGGAATGAAGAAAAGGAGTTCTTATCAAAGTGGTTTGGGAAACCAGTACTAAGATTACACCGAGTCTCGAAAGAAAAATACCATGTATTGACGAACATCGATCACGATAAAACGAGTCTAGTCAGCAACTTAATCAATTAGCTTGAATTGCCTAATTTATTCCATCAGTGGTGGAATTTGGACTCCATTGGCGGTCGACAATATAATAACTCGATTCGAAATGCTATTCTCGATTATTTGTTTGATTTCCCTTTGGTCATCACCGATTTTCCTTTTTTTTTCTTTTTTGCTTTTCTTTTCTAGCAGTACTAGATTGAGTGTGAGTTTGCTTTATCATCAACATTGCAAACAAAAATAATGAAGCTGAGGAAAAAGATATCCTTCCACGAATGGTTGCTTTCTGGCTCTTCCCACTAGATTGAGACCTTTCACTAGTGCATGTGCTAAATAGCAAGCTAATGACCCAAATAGACCATCTGGAAGAGCTAACAAGATTTGCCCAACAACAACAAGCATGATGATAACTTCAATATATGGAAGCGAAGTTGCAAGTTTTCTCCTGCTATAAACTCTACAGAACCAAATGGGCCCTCCCATTGATAATAAAAACATCCCATCTTAAATGTTGAAACCTCCCTTCCCCAAAATACAATAAAAGAAAAGACCGGTGTTGTTTTTTTCTCTTTTGATTTTTCGATTTTTTATTTTTGGCCGGGGTCGGACTCGAGACCGATGAGATTGTCGGCAGCTACGTGGGCTTCGACCGAATGATCTCCGAGCACAAGACCATGGCCGACCGCCGACATCTTCTTATTCACGTGCTTCCAAAAAATCACTGAGTACTTTCTGGTGAATCAATCAATTTCCACCCCCCCCCCCCAACATGCGCCGTTAATCATCACCTGCTTAGTGGATTTTTACTGTAGACCATCCATTGTTACGCGATGTTGACTCGAAACATGCACGGCCGCCATATTAAAGTGCAAAAAATGAAGAACGAGAAAGCAAGAAAGGCCAATCCCTTTATATCGAATCTTGCATTGGTGGGATTTCATCTCTTATTTGGAGTTCTTTTGCAACCCAAATGCACTTCCTTTTCAGCAGGAAAAGAGTAGGCGGGGGGGTGGGGAGGGGAATTTTATGGAGCGTTTAGGCTAAGCTCTGGGCTTGGAAGTGACCAACTCTGTGCTTGGCAGGAGACATCGGACCAAAGCCCAATGATAGTAGAAAGCCCACCGTATTTAGGACTAAAGTAAACCTAGGAGTGGCCCATCGTGATACATAAGTTTTGGGCCGTCGCACGTTTTGTTCCACTGTGTATAGAGGGGAATGGCTCGACCGATTCTTTCCTCGACCGGAAAATGCACATTTGTTTGAACGGACGACATTAGAAGCACACACCCAACACTTTGAAGCTAAGTTACCGTCGGCAACGACACGTGTTGTAACAAGCTAATCGGGAAGTGAGAGCATGATGCGCGTGGTGCCAAGCACTACGAGATTCATAGCGCGTGGGCGATGGAGGTTGGTCGATTACACAAGGTCATCGCTGCCGCGTGGTATATCCGTAGCATAAAATGCTTTCTTTGATGCTGAACAACATTAAAATCTTCCTCCATCAATGCTCCACGTGGATAATTTGCATTGATAAAAATTCCTTCATGATTGAGTTGCAATCGATAGTTAAAATGTAGTTGCAATTCGAATTTCAACATCGCATTCCCTAAATAAATACTGAAACAAAAAAATAAGTATCCTAATGATCTTTCGAGTTTAGGCTTTCTTTGTTTTTTTTTTCCACACGCCACTGATTTCAAGAATATTTTCAAGAGATAACTACAAAAAACATCTTCAGGTTTATACTTTTTTTTTTAATCGTCCTCGGGTTTATACTTACGCATGAAAAATCAATTTGATTTTTAAAATCCCTCAGTTTGCATCT
Source organism: Syzygium syzygioides (assembly GCA_031216285.1). Taxonomy (NCBI): domain Eukaryota; kingdom Viridiplantae; phylum Streptophyta; class Magnoliopsida; order Myrtales; family Myrtaceae; genus Syzygium; species Syzygium syzygioides. The sequence continues at coordinate 25,554,529 of CM062245.1, forward strand.
CCTCCAAATTGGAAAAACACATTTACCCCCAAACCCTATCCCCATCTCTTTCCCCTTGCTCCCCCTTCTCCTCCCCCTTCTTTTCAATACAATCTCTCTCACACACAGAGCAGACTCTCTCTCTCTCTCCACCCCTTGTCGACACCACCACGATTGCCTGACGTCTCCTCCGACGACGCCGAGCCCCTCGCCCCCGAATCTAAATTTTATAAATAAGCAGGGTCGTGATGATGCAAGTCACAATAAAAAAAGGATAATTTTGAATATAAATAGTACGTTTTAAAAGTGGAGCCGGTGTTTGATTTTGGGTTCCAAAAGAACGTTTTTCGCAACTTTCCTTTCTTCTCAAACATTACAAGAAAATATCAACGTTCTTTTCGCATTACTTATAAGTGATGATGACCCGTCATGAACTTCATAACATCTATTCCGCTCCATAGCTCATCGTATCACTCCAAAAACATCTCATTTCGACGAAAGGCCTCCGCAAAACAGCCCCGAAAAAGTACAAAGTCACGAGTGAAATTCACGTCCAAGGTCAAAGTCCCCTATCATAGTGATCTTGACGCCTCGTTAAAAGGCCGATAAAAGCAATAGTAGATGACGTTTTTACATAATGCGACGTGTCCTTAAGGGCCAACCGTATCGAACACTTCCCATTAACTCAGGCATTTGTCCCCCCCAAACATTAGCGATGTCTTCGAGCTTGCGCCAATGACGACATCCATTGTTGTTGATATTTTCTTCTTCTTTTCCATTAAGAAAATAACACGAGAACACACGGTATTGGTGATCCCAGATCGTCGCTATCTAATGAGCTGTCGACCATTTTGGGGTGGATTTCGATGCATTATCATGATGTGGCGGCACACTTTGCATGCGCTCGGAGCTTTTCCACGGGTAGTACTTAGATTTAATTCATTTATTCACCACTCGCCCCAAGTGATATTGATAGATATGGATATTTTTTTGTGAACTTTTTCTTTTCTGGTTTTTTCCCTGCTTGATGTGAACTTTCTGCTTGATTTTCGATTTACCTTTTTAGATGAAGAATTGTGTGGGGTGGGATCCTGGACCCGCACTGAAACTGATGGGCGTATTACATTCTCAAAGTCCTTTGGGGGTCTCTAAGCACGGGACTAGATCCTCACGAGAGTATCGAGAAGATTAATCTTCCTCATGGTGTTTGCAATGCGCACCCAGTCAAACTCACTTGGAACGATTGGATCATCCAAGGCATGTTTTCGAGATATCAGGTCATCCGGACTGATAAGTCTCTAGGTGGATCTTCAGGTAAGAAGTGCCATCATACTTTTCAAACTCGGGCATAAAGAGCTTTGAGTAAATGCTAAATTGTTTGGTAAACACCCATTGAGGAATTGCATTACATTTCTAAAGTCCTCCAAATACATTTTGCTCTTCGTAATTTTTTTTAATGTCGTGGGCCATAATTAATGATATTATTATTTCAATTTTCTGTATTCCTCTTTTACCCCCGAAATTGGCACTATTCATCTCTCTTCCCTGCTCGTTGTCTCTCTTTGAACAAGGTCGCGAAGGGACAGTCGCTAAGGGTCTACGGTCACGAGCCGATGAGGCCAGATTTAGAGGGTGGATGTGAGATCCAAAGAATCAAGGTTTGCCGAGGCTCGCGTGAGCTACTTGAGGTTTGCGCTACGCTTGTGCTCAATTTGGGCCCCTAATCGGTGGAGTTGAGGTTCGCCTAGTCAAGCGCGCCTAAGTTCGAGACTTGAGGCTTGTCATCTTCGTCAGATGTCTCTTGCTTGAGGTTGCGCGACCTAAGTGTCACCTCGCCTGCTTGGCCTCATCTGAGGTCACTCAACCTGAATGATGATTCCCTAGGGGTTGTGCGGCCTCGGTGACCACTGTGACCGAACCTTCCCTTTAGAGTTGGGTCTATTGCAAATCTATTTTCTTTTATGTCTTTACCATAGTCCTTTTTTATAGTGTTCAACAAAAAGCCTTTAATTCAAAATCGTTTGCATTTATGCAAAAAAAATTTCAAAAAACTCTCCCAAACGCACCCCAAATCCGCTTGGAGGAGATTGGTTACACTACAAAGATCTTTTATTGTGGGTCACTGATGATCATTGATACTCCACCAATCTAATGGTAGAAATCAACATAAAAAAAGGGAAAACGAGATGTTTACACCAAAAAATGGCTAACTTTTGCTTATTATCGATAAATGATAGACTTAGTTGATGAAAGCAGAGGTTGGTGAACAGCAAAAGTCATCAATAAAAAGAACAGTCGACAACTATCCAGGGATGAAGTCATTGACATCAATGTGTCACTAATAGATATATTTTTCGAACATGTAAGCTATTTTAGATAAGTGTTGATAACTTGAAGAGCATCGATAACTAAGGAAATTATCGATAGTAGACAACTAGTCATTAACGTCGACGTGTAATTGCCTGGTAGAAATATTTTTGAATATAAAGCTCTTTTAAATGGAGTAACTTTTTAATGTATAAGGTAACTTCTTGTCACCACTGCCTAGTTATTTCTTTATTTGAATTTAATAACCGTTTATAACCTCCGTTGTAACCGTCGATTGTAGACTTTAAATAGTCATATCGTACTCTTTGTAAGCTTGCAAATAATCGATCAAAAATCTGTTATCTTTAAATTCCCGAATCTTTCAATTATCTTCCGATTCCTATACTGTAATCTTAGTTTCGAATATCTTGTTGTAGATTAAATTCTAGCGTGTATCTTAGTTGTAGTTTTTAGATTTTCTTCCTTGATTAAATTTCGGCATTATATCTTTGTCATCGCATTATGGCAAAACTTTTTATGTCATCAAACTTCACCGTCGATTAAATTACATTGAAGTATACTTGTTTCTTGTGCTGCATTGATACGACTCATGCCTGAAGTCACCACAAAATCCTCCTTCTCTTAATAAAAATCCAAGAACGAATTTGGGTTGATTCCTCGAGGGAAAGCAAGCAGATGGTTGCTTTGAAATTTGGGTTATAAAAAAGACAGATTTGAGATGAAAGACTTTTGGAACAAATTTTCCCGACGGTAAAACTTTCAGCCAATAGACTTAGGAATCCAAAACTACTTTTCAAAATTTCCTAATATCCAGCCTAAGTCACTGGCTTTGATGTACTCTAACAACATAACGTATATTTTTCCTATCCTACTGAAGAAGTGGAAACAATTATAAACTTTTTAATGTATATTTGAATCGATGGGTTGATCAATTTTCGGGTTGGTCGGTTTTGGGTTCCAATCTAAACCCTACAATTGGGAACTACTTCTGGTTCCAAATTTTTTTAAAACAAGAATTGAATCAGTGATTATGGTACAGTTCTCGATTCTATCCAAGAACCTACCCACCATTTTGTTTTGTATAAAAAACAAATTCTTATAATAAAATATAAAAGCGGATCATTTTTCGCTTTAAAAATATATTTTGATCAAGTGGTTATGTCATCATTTATTCACGGTGAAGACCCTTTTTTTTTATACTCAAAGGGTGCAAAATTTATTTTTTTTTAAAGAGGCTTCAAAATCATTTCAAAACCGGTATAACCCAAAAATTGGCGGTTTTCGACCTAGGAACCGGGAATCCTATATGTTGTAAGCTGGTTCTGGGATAGCGAAAAGGAAACTGAACCTGTCCTACCTAAAATCAGCCTTAAACCGGACCCGATGCACACCCTCAATCATATATGCCCTAAAAGTGAGCATGCCTCCATTAAATCCTATGGAAGCACGGCACAACCTATGTTGAATTTTTCTTACAGGAAGAGAGAAATAGAAGTTTGCACAAACAGCAGCTTCATAGGAAATGTTAATCAAATTCTCGTGGGTTCCCTAGTAAAAGCAAGCTACAAAAATCAAGCTATTAAATTAAACTAAAAAGGTGCATGTTTACCACGAGATTTGGTCTATTAAGGCAAGGCATCACCTCATATGCTTCTGTCAATCATGCTCTTAGCTTTCGAAATAAAGAAAAAAAAATTTCTATTTTGCTGCTTCTTGGATGAATGGAGCCTGCACATGACCTTGTCTTCTTTTGGACTTCATATTCGTATTCTAATCAAATTAAAAAAGAAAGAAAGAGAGAGAATATTTCGGGGAAGAAAAACATTTAAAAAGAATATTTACCTAAAATATTTTGTTCAAACGTGACTCGTTAGGTTCCCCCCGCGAACGTCACCCACGGCACATGCTCCGTCGCACACGTGTACAGCCTCCGCTCCACACGTGCCCCCGCGCAGAATCTGATGCCGGGCACTGGCAGTGCGAATCTTCTGGACCCCGATGGCCAAATCTAATAGTTAATTACTTCTTTTTTTGCTTGCTAAACAAATGAGAGGCGCAAGAAATATAATTAATTTCTTTTTTCTGACATTTTTGTTTGGCAAAAGGGCCCCCAAAAAAACGAAAAGAAAATATTCACTTTTCACTTACATACGAGATAAGTGCATTAAATCTCTTAAAATTTTACGAAAGTGTAATTAAGTTTTAAAACTTATTATATTATTCAAATCAAATCGTTCCGTTGATTTCAATTTTAAAAATTTTAGTATTCGATTATACTCTCCTCATAAGTTTTGGGACTTGATTGCACCTTTTTTGAAAGTTTTAAAATTTAATTATACTTTTTGAAAGTTTTAGAATTTGATTCGATTGCATTTTCACAATGATTTTTAGGACTTTATTGCACTTTTTAAAAGTTTAAAACTCAATTACATTTTCGTGATAAAACATTCAATTCCTTAAATTATTGGACCATTAAAATAGAAAATGAGACAAAAGCGAGGGTGCTCGAGAAGGTGCCACCTTGCCGCCCCAACCAGCTACAAGCCTAAAAAGTGAAGAAAGGAATTTGAATAAAATATTGACAAAGTGGAAAAAAGAAAGAAAAGGTAATTATTGAATTAAAGTAAAAGCGAAAAAAAGAGAGGAAGGAACAGAAATTAAAATAAAGGAAGAAAGAAAAGAAGGAGAATCAACCACGACGACCCCAGAAAAAGGACTTCGGAAATCAAGGGCATGCCGGGCGGCAAGAGACACATGTGGGAGCCACTTTGGGTGCATCTCTCTTTGCTTCCACCAATGCTCCATGGCAATAAATAAAATAAATAAATAAAAACATAATATTAAAATACCCTCTAGAGCAAAATATAATAATAATGATGACAATAATAATTAAACATTAGCATGTGCGCAGGTAGGATTAGTATAGGCATCATGTAATATTATTGTACTTTGGCATAGTGATGCGGTCCTTGGTTTGGTACCAAACCATTATGGTCTGTACATGTTGCAATGCTGCCTTTGTGTGGTTTTCGATTTATAATAATTTGGTTCACATTTGGGCGAATATCTTACAATTCATCATTTAAATCTCAGTCCATGCGATTTATTCAAAGTTCAAACAATGTGACTTTAACATGAAGTCAAACATTCTTATGGGTGTCGACTTTTTGCAAAGTGGAGATTGATTTCTGGACCAACCGTTGAGTTTATATGGCTCGTGCTTTTTGATTATTGATTCCCACTAACGAATGTTCTGTGTAATTTCTTGTGATTCATTGTCCGAAATCCCGACCGGACTACTTAATTTGGGTGATTAGCGAATTTGTTGCTCACGCTACGATGTAAAAGCTTGAACGTTTGCAGGCATATGACATTCCTCGAGAAAATTATTAAAAAGTTATTAAACCTGTTACAATTATGACAATTCAGTTATAAACGCATTTTTTTTGGCTAACCAAGTCATAGACCTTTTGAATTTATACCAATTTAGTTAATTGAGCCAATTTTGGCAAAAAATCATTAACATGAATACCAGTTATCCTACGTACTACCAATGCTGATGTGGACAATGTTTAATAACATTTTTTGAAATTTTACTTATTTATTTTCCTTTTTTCTTTCATCTCTTTTCTTTTCTTTTCTTACCTTCTTCCTCTAGCCGGCAAAGTCGACCTTGCTAGCCTCTAGCAAGGCTTGCCCTGACAGCCATTGGTGAGGCTCGACCTCGTTGTTGCTTGGCATGGTTTGGCGAGGTCAAGCCTCGCCCTCGCAATCCCCTCTTTCGTCTCTTTCTCCTCTCATATCCCCCAACCCATCATTGCCAAGTGTTCTCTATTTGCGTTCATTGCAGCTGCTTAGGTTGTGTAAGAACTCAACGGCCTCAAATCTAGGTCATCACCATGTCTACCACCTCGATTTGAAGTCGCGAACCTTGGATTTTAGGTCTCGGAAGCCATGAATGACCTTGACTCAATCTTGTCAGTCACCGTTGCAATGACCTCAATCTGGGTTCATGGATGACCTCCTGGGAGGCTTGCCCAGTCGTGGCAAGGACGACTATGTCCAAGGATGACCAGGTCGAGCCTTGTTAGTGGCCGGCAGGGTCCTCATTGGCCCTCGCCTCTGGCCGATTGCTAAGGTCCGACAACTAGCTTCAGGGAGAAGGGAAGGAAAAAAAAAACAAGAGAAATAATAAATAATAAATATTTTTTTTGAAAAACTATTATAAATTGTCCCTATCAGCACCAGTTGGACCATGTAATACAGCAGACGTCCATATTAGCAATTGCTAGTCAAAATTGGCACAAATACAAAAGGTTTATGACTCAATTGGCAAAAAAAATGTTTACAACTCTTTTAGTAATTTTCCCGATATTCCACTATTGTTTCATACTTTGTAAGAGCTTTTTAAGTCGTTATTTTGGGCATTTTTCTATAGCTCGTGACTCACCAGCAAAAGGTATCAAGGTGATATATCCAGTTTTTTCTCCTCGAAAATAAGAATCTTGAGGGAGAAAATTAATTATACAAATGGATTGAGAAAACTCAAAAAGGTGAAGCTATTAGAACACTGTTTTGGTATAAGCACTGCATTTTAATAATAAACTCAAATACCCCTTCGTGTGTTCGGGTTTAATTAAGAATGTATTTTATCGCTTTTGTCTCCGAGATTTTTAAAATGAGAAAAGTGATATTTCAATCTTAAAAATTTCTGGAAAATATTTATGAGATCTCACACATCTCTTTTGAAACATTTCTAGTGTTTCGCATTTTGAAATATTTCAATTTTAAACTCCATACATCAAGTTTGTACCCAATTCCTCCCAAAAAAGTGGCTCCAGCAAGCTAGTTATTTTTTCTTTTTCTTCTTATTTTAATTTCTTAATTTTGTTGGTATTTAATTCCCCATGATCGACCCCACAATTTCCCTTTAAATCATCGGGTGTTCTTGGACTGACCTGTTCCTTTTTGAAAGGGCCAAAAAACAGAAAATTAGCAATTCCGATATTTGTACGGTATCTTTAGCTTGAAATCAACATCATTAGTCAACAAATACCACCTTAATCCCGAAGCTTCTCTTGTCTACCGGTCGCTTAACCTATTCTGGAAACATCCGCACGGGAAGACCACCATCTTAAACTCGAGACATATTAATTCCTTTTAATATTTAATATTCTGGATAGTAGTTGTAAAAAAAAAATCATTAAACCCTTACCAAAAAAAAAAAAATCATTAAATCAGCGAGCTATCTTCACGGAGCACCACAACCGAAGAATATTGCAAGCTCTTATAAATTATCGGAACTACACGCATCGAGAATAATTGAAGCCAAACTCGCGGTCGTTTCAACTCCGCTTGAAGAGCGGAAAGAAATGCCCGCACCGAGTTCGAGATATATAAAAATACATGCTGTATATATTTTAATTTTGTTCCCTTCCAATTAGCAATAAAGTCAGCTTAATTGGTTCTAAATTCCACCTAACACCAACTTAATAAATAAAAGAAGGAATATATGCACTAGAAGTTCTAAAACTTGTCACAAAAGTGCAGACAAATCCTAAAATTTGTAAAAAGAACAATGAAGTCCTAAAACTTATTAAATTGATTCAATTAAGTCATAAAATTAACACCATCTATTTTACTAATGGAAAATGCTGACATGGCACTGCGTGTCATATTTTATTACTTTTCTTGAGGCACATAGCAATGATATGTGCACTAGAAGAAGAGATATGTGCCCTAAAAGTCCTAAAATTTATTACAAAAATGCAATTGAGTAAAAAAACTCGCAAAAAGTGCAATCGAGCCCTAAAGTTAATACCGTCTAATTTACTAATAGAAAATACTGATGTGGCGTTGACGTATTGTATGTTATTACTTTTCTCGAGATATGTGACAATGATGTGATGTCTAACAAGCGCCACATCAACAAAAATAAAAAAATAGAAAAAACTATAAAAAAAAGACTCCAACCAGAGGCTATGGCTGTGGCCAAGCCCTCGCTGGTGGCCGCCACCACTACCGCCTAGAAGGGCCGGCGAAGGTCGCCCGGGCCTTCCCGAAGTCCAGCGACCCTCGCCTGCCCTGGGTGAGGCCTCATTGGTCCTCGGCGACAACATGAAGCCCCCAATCTGGGGAAGGGCGCAACCCTCGCACCAAATCTAAACAAGGGTCGTCGCCCCTCACCTGGGGCCGATGAGGACCAACAAGGCCTCGCCCAAAGTCGCCCACCCAAGGCAAGGCCTCACTGGTGACCCTCGCTCAGATTTGCAGTGAAGGCCGCGTCGTCCCCTAGATAGGGGGCTGTAGGCCCTTGCCGAGGACTCGCTTGCCTTTGGGAAGGGCCGGGTGACCTCCGCCGGTCCGTGGCGGTGGCCACCGGCGAGGGCTTGGCCACCGCCGCAGCTGCTGGTTCTGGGTTTTTTTTCCTTTTTTGTTTTTTTATAGCTTTTTTCTAATTTAATTTATATTTTTTTCAACTTTTTCTGATGTAGCGCTTGTTAGACGCTATGTATCTTGAGAAAATTAATAAAATAAGACACGTTAGCGCTATGTCAACATTTTCCGTTAGTAAATTAGACGATGTTAACTTTAGGAGTCGATTGAATTAATTTAACAAGTTTTGAGAATCTATTACACCTTTTGTAAGTTTTAGGACTCAATTATATTTTTGTGATAAGTTTTATGACTTTTAGTGAACATATCTCATAAAAGAAAACGAAATAGGAGATACCAAGGAAGAATCAATCATGGCAAAAGCCCTAGATTCCTTACAAAACCACGGGCACTGGCACATTGGATCGTCCATGGTTCGAAGGAAAACCGAAGCATGGTATGACGATTTTTTATCACTTTTGTAGAGATGCGTGATCAATCCCAACAACTATATTGCCGTTTTTCTGGTTACTGGTCGAATAGGACATTACATAGGGTCCGGTCAATAGACGAATTCATGCCGATTACCAATTGCACAACATTGTTTTTGGTCGCGGGGGGTGTCTCGAGTCCGTTTTTCATGCCATGGTCTATGCACCTGCCGAATGAATTAGCATAAATAAATTCGCACAACATTTAAACCATAGAAAGCTCGACTGTTCTTTTAATTTACACAAATCTTGAATCATCGTCTACAATCTGTTGAGATATTTATTTAGGATGACACCAGAATACTTCACTCATGCTACTTTCAAAAATATTAAGGTTGAGCTAAATGACCGGATTGTCGTGTCAAGTGAAGAACATGAATATTTCCCCAGAGTCCTAAAACTTTTAATAAGTGCAATCAAGTTCGAATCCTAAAATTTTCAAAACATGCAGTCAAGTTCTAAAACTTGTCACGAGAGTGTAATTAACGAAATGATTTGATTGGATCAATTTGACAAGTTTTAAGATTTGATTGTACTTTTTGAAAGTTTTAAAATTGAATTGTACTTTTGTAATAAATTTTAGGACTTAATTGCATTTTTTGGAAAATTTAATTGTACTTTTGTGGTAAATTTTAAGAATTTTAGTATGTTTATCCCTTTTTATTAATAAACCTTATTAAGGTCCTTGGTGTCGCAATCATCCTAACGTTGTTTTTATATTTGTCTCGTTGTCACCGTGCATTAAACTATCCAACCTCGTGTATTAAAGAACCAGCAGCCTTTGACGTAAACCCGGTGGTTAACCTGCGGTTTCCACATTAATCTAGGGGAAGACGAAACTGGATACCGACGGATTCAATATCTTAATCATCAGAAAACCTTTGCGGAAAATAATACATATTGATTAATACGGGGGGTTATTCATGATTTTTTTTTAAGTTTCTAAAAGGATATTGGAATTGTCGATTTCATTTCTTTGACAAAATCAGGTTCACATGCATTTTACATACGAACCTCGAGATTATTTGCAAGCAAAATGAGTAGTTTTGCGATTTAAAAATGGGTAATGACACACATGATTTATGAATTTTGGCCTATATATATTGTGCTCCTTGAATTTTTAATTTTTCAATGTGATATCTAAATTTTTAGCATAATATTTAATGTAATCCCAGAACTTTTAATTTATTCAATATAATTCCTGAATTTTCAATATATATTCAATATAGTCTTTGAATTACGTGAAAATATTTAATGTAGTCCATGATCTTATGAAAGAACTACATTTAAGAATTACATTGAACATATACCGAAAATCTAAAAATTATATCGAAAGGAATTAAAAAATTAGGTATCACATTGAATATCAAATCAAAATTCACTAACTAATTTTGTAATTTTCCTATTCAAAAACGATGGTCGATCCGTCGGAGTAAGGGAAGGCGATCCTAGGATAACTGAGAAGCAGGGGATCGCATCCTCGAGCTACGTGGCACGCCCTGGAAGGTCGCAGCAATAGCAAGGCAACGCGTGTCCCTTTGTACCGGAAGCGTGGCGCGAGACGGCGAGGCCGAGGTGGGGCCTGGAGGACCGTCGCGAGTTCCTACGCCACACGTGTACGCCAGCCCGGGCTCGCGCGGTCACGTACGGGGGCAAGGGGGGGGGTCGGTCAGCCCTGCTCTGCCTTGCTGCCGCTCTGCCCGCACTTCGAGGGCAGCATCCGTCATCCCCTGTGAGCTACACGATGCAGACAGGGGGCGGGGGAAGAGAACAGTACGGTTCAGAGGCCTTTTGCCTTTTTTGTACGATGCGCTCCGGTTCTTTTGTCCGGTTCTCTCGAATTATAAACACGATATTTATTTGTCGAGGAATACCTAGTTGGAGAAAATTTGCTCGTTAACAGTGTAAAATCCCCGACCAAAAAACCGATGTAAAGCCGGGCGATTACGAAAAGATGCGCATAATCGGAGAACGGTCCGTTCCCTCCATTTTGAGTATAGATTATCGATACTATCGTCTCGAGGGAAATTTGAAATTTATACATTTAGTTGTTCATCGGATATTTCGAGGGGTAAATACGATCTGGGACAGTGCAGATGAGAAGTTTAAAAGTCGGGTGTGACGTACGATTATTTATTTGAGACCCAAAAAAAAGAATTATAATGATTTTTCATGTTATCAATCACATAACCCTTTCTTTCGGTTCCTGATCCGAAGATGCTATTGTAATGGCCAGTTTATGTCCTTATTGAGCGACTGGTTTTTCCATGACTTAAAAAGCAGTCCTTTTCGTGCGGAACTCGTTATGAATCATGACCGATAAAATCAGAAGAAAAACTTCAAATTTTGCTTCAGCAAAATAGTCAAAAAGACCTTTATTATTATTATTATTGCTGTTACATTTTTGGTCAGAGCTAAAAGATCTTTATTCGTCGAGCGCGACAGGAGGAGAGGGGAGCTCCGCCGCGGGGGGGACCTATAGATAGAAACGGAAACGCCAATGATGGGGGAGCCCACGCCCATCATCATCATCGACGACTGGCGGTGGGCCCCCCCCGCGGCCACCGTCGATGGGTTTCGATTGCGGGTGGGGCCCCCCCGGCGAGAAGCTGGGGGTGGGGGGTAGGAAAACAACAAAAGGAATCCGGGAGGAAAAGCGAGGGCAGTGACGTTGAACCGCGGGGGGGGGAAGGAAGGAGTTTGCTTCCTTCGTTTTCCTATTATTATTATTTTTTTAATTACGCTTTTCATTTTCCTTTTTTCTTTTCGTTTTCTTTTTTTTTTGGGAGCGAGCGAGATTGCGATCGCGATCGCGATTGCGAAAACCGTGGATTTTGGGAAATTGGACACACCACCGTCGGGGAGTAGTAAAGACGTGCGCAAGGGAGGAGTTGGCGCGTGCGCCTCAACCTCCTCCGTGGAAAATAATTCTTACGCCTGCTTCGTGATGTTTTAAAAGAGACTTTTCGCTTTACGATTTTTTAATCGTAAACGTAAAAAAATTAAGTAAATCGGTCGAGTCGAAATCATGTTTGGGAAAGAATTTAGAAACTTGTGTAAAAGTTTATATTTTCCTTTTAACCAAAAAAATTAAAATTATTACTCAAGGTAAAGTTGTGTTTTTTTTTTTGAATTAACTCCAAATTACATCACATGAAGTGAAAATTCGAGCTCGAATTATTAATGGGCTCGTGCCAAAAAGCGCTGGAGATTTGGTACGAATTAACAATTTTCTTCATTTTCTCTTTTTTTGGGGGGGCTGTTTAAATGAGAATTATTAATCAATAAGAAAAGAGGAGGAGGTGCCAGAGTTGGTGAAGAAAACTTAGCAGGTGAAGAAAACGCTCGGTTTCGACCCAAAAAAAAAAAAGAGGAAAACACTCGGCAGCTCCCATCACCCCCTTCACGTGGAGTGGGGGACGTTTCCAGAGTTGTTCGACTTTAAAGCTTATTGAACATAAATTTTAAATACGGTCTTCTGAATCCCCCAGTAAAATTTAATTAAATTAAAGGGTTTTTTTAACCATCACGCGGTAGACATTTATTAACGGGTAAAAGCCGTCGAAATCCCTAAATTATATCACTGTGATGCATTTAATTTTAATTTTTTTTTGCGATATTAAAAACTCCGAACTTGTATCTATGTAACACATATATCCTAAATCTGTACAGTGTGATACCCAAACTTTTTCTTGTAATACAAAAAATTTCAAATTTGTATCCATGTGACATATCTGCCTAAATAATTTAAATGTCACAAATTTTTTTTTGAGGTTTTTGATCTCACAAAAAATACGGTAAATGTGTCGTGCGGGTATAAGTTTGGGATTTTTTATGTCACGAGAAAAAGTATGAGATAAATGTGTCACGCTGTACAAATTTTGAATTTTTGGTGTTACAAAAAATAATTTTAGATAAATGTGTAACGGTAGACAAAGTTTAGAAAGTTTTGGTGACTTTTTCTCTTTTTCAATTGACTAAATAAGGAAGTTTGTTGCTTCTAACGCGTCGTGTGTAAGAGTGCATTGGAAATCGAAACATTTTGAGCTCGCTAAGCGGAGGTTTCTAGATCACAGGTTAACAAAAATCATGAAGCAAATATGGGCGAAAAGCCTTCGAGCAATAATAACATGGAAAAAATTTAGTGACTTTGGGACCAGTTGACTTGGCACTTCGTGAATGCTCGTTTCATACGCGTGAGGACCTTGGCTAAAATGAAACTCTGAACAACGTGTTCGTTTCATACATGATTTTTATTGCATTACATGTAATCGGTATCCTTACAATTAATTTTTTAAATTAAATATAATTAACGAGTATTGCCAGAACCTCGATCGTAATACAATCATGATAATTACACGAATAGTTCTTGAACTTTGGCTCAATACGCAATGCAGTCCCTCAATTTTAGCTTAATATTTAATATAGTCCATAAACTTTTACTTTGTTCGATGTGATTCATAAATATTGAATATTTTCATATAGTTGGTATATTATATTGAATACGTATTAAAAGTTCAGGAATGACATCAAATAAATTAAAAATTCGAGAATTATATTACACGTTAGATTAAAATTTAAGAATTATATCGAATGAATTAAAAAAAATTTAAAATAAATTATTTATTGAGTTAGAATCCGGGGATTGTTTATGTCTTTTCTCCTATTTTGGACGTATGAGCTGAATCGCACAGTTCAAAAAAAAGGAAGAGAGTTGTAATCGTGACGGCGACGCGCATCGTACGAGCGTGGGACCAGCTCGAGTCATTTGAGTTAGACCGAAGTTGCAGCGGAAGACTTCAGAGTGGTGAGGCCCGCGCGCGTGGTGGTGGGACCTCCTCGCCGATCGACAGATCCGAGCCGTCCATTTCAATTCCTGCGAAAACGAGGCGAGAGCATCGGATTCCCCTCGTTGCCCTCCGCTTGACCCTCAAACTACGGAATTGCCACTCCCGATATTTCTCGCAAACGGAGTGTCGTGGACGAACCGTTTTTCCCGAGATTGCGAAAGCGTCGACGGAGAAAAAGGAAAAGGAGAGAGAGCTTTCGATGGGCCATGACTATTTACGACTATTTACAATTTTACAAGTTAAGGAAAAATCTATGGAAACCACTTTCATCTACGAGAAATTGTCGCGCACGTTATGAAAATTTTACGATAAGATGGCCATTTTGTACCGAGTTGATGCTCCGATCATATTTTGCTGAATAAAATATGTATTGGTCTGTTGTTGTATTTATGCAAAAAGATATGTCGCAATTTCCGACCGTCGTTCATAGACGGTCTCGTGCACGCTTGATCTGAAAGAGAGGCATTTGTAATTCTCAAATCGGAGACGGAATGAGACCCCGCTTGTGCGCAATTTCCTTTTGTACTGATCACGCAGCCTCTGTTTTTTCTTAATTGGTAGTGGTGCTACGAGGGTCTCTTCGTAGGAAGCCTGTGTTTTGATCGTATCACTATGGAGTGAGTGCGTTTATCTCTTTTTCGAAAAAAAGAACGAACTCTGCGTATCTAGGAAATTGATTTTAAAGTTTGCGAATGAATGACTGCACGAAACAAAATTTCTTGGTCAACCGTGCGTTCTCTCGCTGTGCGACGTCGCCCGGGTGGCATTTTCGCAATTTCGGAAGAAGTCGAGAGGCTGTTTGCGTGAGTGCGCGAGGCCGAGTTATTATCAATAAAAAAAAAAATTTGGTCGAGCGAGGCTGAATTATGAGAGCGCAGCGGTGGTTTGGATGCGCAGGTATTTTTTTTCAGCCAATTGATTCGCCTCTGCTACGTCTCCTCGAAACCTGCCGTTGTTTTCCTTTCCCTCTCACACCGTCTCTCTCTCCTCGGTTCTCACCAACCTCTCTTTATAAGCATCTCCTCCTCCGCTCCTTCCTTTCCCCATCTCTCCCCCTCTCTAAGCAGCAAGAAGCACCACTTCGCCGCACTGTGCAAAGAACGAGACTGGCTCTGAAACTGAAACCCATCGTCACCATGGACTCTGCGGCCGTGAGGAGACCCTGTTTCATCGAGGAGGACGACGGGCTGGCCTCCCTGGCCGATATGGAGGCCGGGGTCTCCGGGAAGCAATGCCACTCCTTCGTCTCCCGCACCCTCTGCTCCGCCAGGAGCGGCTTCCGGAACGTCTCCTCCGCCTACTCCGTGGCGTCCCCGAGATCTTCTTCCAGGTTCTACGATGCCAGACTCGAGGATCACCGACCCCATTTCCTGGAGTCCTGTTTCCTCTGCAAGAAGCCGCTCGGGAGTAACAGGGACATCTTCATGTACAGGTCGGTTGAATTTTCTTCGCTTCCTTTTTCTTCAGGAGTTCTCGCTGCTCTTTTTGCCTTTTCTCTATCTCCTGGTTTGTGGAGCCGAAGTGATTGTTGATTTGACCCGTGAAAAGTTTTCTGCTAGTACTGATTAGTGTTGGAGAAGAAAGTCCCGGAGAGATCCGGCGATTGTGATTTTTTTTGGAAAGTCTTTTTATGGCTTGATTTTCCGACTTCATTAGCGAATACTTTCGATTTATTCCCGGGGCTTCCGTCAGTCTTTTTTGGTCTGATTTTATGAAGGTGGCGTGTCTGATATGAGTTTGTTCCGTGGTGTTTCTTGCAGAGGGGACACCCCATTTTGCAGCGAAGAGTGCAGGCAAGAGCAAATAGAGAACGATGAGGCCAAGGAGAACTGGAACCTCTCCTCCTCCATGAAGGCTCTGAGGAAGAAGGACCAGAGGAAATCGACCTCTCCAACCAAAGCTCAGGGCTACACGTTCCATGCGGGCACCGTCGCGGCTGCTTAGAAATCAAGACATCGCTTTTTTGCGCGCTTAATAATTACATAAAATATATATGAACACGAAACTACTTCACATGAACCAACCCATGTCGCACAAAGACGAGATCTTTGGTTCTGGGTGTGTGGCTGACCGAGGAGGGCCAAGGAGAGTATGGCAGGAGGAGGAGATCGACGATCATGACTCGACAAAGCGGCCCAAAAATGGAAATGGAAGGACGATGAGTAAAGAGAAAAAGGACCCATTTTGATGTTTTGTTTTCTCGATTGTGGGTGTATAATTTTGAGGGGATGATGTGAGATAATACAGAGAGGTTGTGGTTGAGGGTCGTGGTTGTGGTGTTCTGGGAACGTGCTCAATGAGATGGCTCTGGTTTTGGCTTTTGGTTCTTCTTTTTTCGCTTTCTGTTTTCTCGGTTCCTTGTGTAATTTTTGTTCTACTTTACATGAGAAATCTAGAGGCTCCAGCTTGAGCTTTCGGTTCGGTTCAGTGGGAGTGAAAAACCGAGTTATTGAATCAAACGGTGGGGGGGAGGGGGGAGTTTTTTCCTGCGAACGGTAAGGCCTGCTCTGTCAATCAGACGTTTGTTCATGGGTTTTGCGCCTTTCTCGATTGTGGGTGTGTAATTTTGAGGGGGATGATGTGATATACAGAGAGGTTGAGGTTGAGGATCCTGGTCGTGGTGTTCTGGGAACACGTGCTCGATGAGATGGCTCTGGTTTGGGGCTTTTTGGTTCTTCCTTTTTCGCTCTCCGTTTTCTCGGTGCCATGTGTAAGTTTTGTTCTGCTTTGCAAGAGAAATGAAGAGGCTTCAGCTTTAGCTTTCAGTTCAGTTCAGTTCATTGGAGTAAAAAATGAGACATTTAATGAAACAGGTGGGGAATTTTTCTCTTGCTGCGAGCAGGGAGCCCTGCTCAGTCAATCAGACGGCGTTCATGGTTTTTTGGCCCACCTATTTGAGTGTTGAAACATCAGTTTCTTGACTTCCGTGGTGGAGGGAGAGAGGAGGAGAAAAGTCATTACGGTCGTATGAACCATGTAAATCGAAATCGTCGTGAGCATTCACTAGGTGGACCTCGGCCATAGAACGTTCCGAAGTAGAGGATGATCTCAGCTCTGTTGCTGGCAGTCACCCTCAAACGGAGTGGGTTTATATTTTACAAATTTTAATGTTTGATTTTATTGCGTGCATAATGTTAGATATTTTGTAATGTATATATGTATATAATATGTAAAGGCAAATAAATGTTTAGAAAATCATATATGCGTTTTTTTTTTGTAAATTTTTTAGAATTCTTTTTGGATTTTTTTAGTTTGGAACGGGGAATAAGAATTTCAAGTATGAAAGTAATTTAGCTGTTCCGCGTATGGGCTCCCAAACAACCAACGAGCAGATCAGATTGAACAGGACATAACAGGCCAATGCCGTGCGAGGCCCATGATCAGCTTTCGCTTCTGTTTCGTCACGAAAACTCGTTGTGCGAAGAAGAATAAAGCGCTCGATTGGGCCGAACTCTTTGTGACGTTTCTGATTTTCTTGGAGTTCGTCCCGGAATGAATATTTGTTTTCTTTGAAATTGATCACTCACGTGTTACGTCTCCCACAAGAACGAGTGAACAACAAGTATATTGGTTGTCGACGGAAATGTTTAGATATACATTATTGCTAATAACGGAATATTTTTCATTGATTAATTTTTTCAAAGATGTAAGGGCAATCATCTTTAGAGAAATATTCTCAAGACATTTATCTTATGCAAAATAGATGCATCCTCAAAGTCTCTATCGCGATTGTTTCTGAACTTTGTCTAAATTTTTTTTGTGAGCATGCTCTGCATATTTTGTAAAGTTGAATACATATGTAAAAAGAGAAAA